>CM040425.1:29960539-31437200 GCA_022702705.1 Papilionanthe hookeriana x Papilionanthe teres
TGATTATGTATCAAAATGGATTAAGGCAATAAGTTTACCTAGGTGTGATGCTAAAAGTATTTCAAGGTTTTTACTAAAAAATATTTTCTCAAGATATGGAATGCCTAGAGTAGTCATCACTGATGGAGGATCCCTTTTTTAGACTAATCTGATTCAGAGATTGGTAGAAAATATAATATTGTGCATAAAATCTTTACAGCTTATCATCCCCAAACTAATGGTTTAGCAGAGGTATCTAATTGTGAAATTAAATAAATTTTGGAGAAAGTCATTAATCCTGAGAAATTGGATTCGTCTGCTAGATTAAATATTGCTTTGTGGGCATGCAGAACTGCCTATAAAACTCCTATAGGAATGTCCCCTTACAGATTAATCTTTAGAAAACTTGTCACTTGCCAGTTGAATTGGAATATAAAGCATAATGGGTGATAAATAAATTTAATTTTAATTTAAAAGATTATGGTGAGAAGAGACAGTTGCAATTGAATGAATTGGAAGAAATTAGAAATAAATCATATGATAATGATAAAATATATAAGGAGAGAAGAAAAAAATGGCATGATTAGAAGATTGTTAAAAATGAATTTGAACCAGGATAAAAAGTTTTATTATGCAATACAAGATTGAAATTGCTTTTTGGGAAAGTGAAATCAAGATGGACAAGACCTTTCATTGTCATAAAAGCATATATGTTTGGAGCTGTAATTATCGAAGTCCCTAAATCTGGAAAAATATTCAAAGTTAATGGCTAAGATTAAAACCATATTTTGGAGGTAATAGGCCTAAATTTAAAGAGGTTTTAATGTTGGATTAACCTGAATAACTGAAAGTTTTGTCAGGCTGACGACGTTAAACCAAGTGCTTTGTGGGAGGCAACCCACAGTTATTGAGTGTTTGCTTTGTTATATATGTTATTTGTGTTTCTTTGTTACTTAATTAAGTCTTATTCTTCCTTAATTATCATTAATAACATTTAAGAAATGAATCGAATCGAAGTTTGGAAAAAATTTGAACAAAGTGAAGTTTGACGAAGTTTGAACTAGTGCCGAATGACGCTGTTATTAGAGCCGGACAGCGCCGCTGTTCAGAAAACCGTTTCTCATCTTTAAATTTGAGTTATGGCCGTTCTAGGCGGAAAATCCTCCAATAGAACTCCACAAAACCGCCCCTAGACGTAGGAACTGCCAAAGGAACGAAGAGGAAGACTCAAATTCTTATCCAAATCGATTCTGACTCGATGGAAACTCAAAGATTTCATGTATTCAACCATAAAAAGTTCGTAATTTTTGAGGAGCAGCAGCTATTCAAAAAAAAAAATCTTGAAAATGAGATAGATTAAGGAGAGAGGGTTTGTGAATTGAGGTACGAATTCTCCTACGACCAAAATTGATGAAATTATTGTTCAGAGATGTTGGGAAGTATTGAGTTATACTACTACCACTGTAGTTGTTCTGGTTGTGAAGGAGTTTTATGCAAATCTTCATGGAATCAACCAAGGATGAGTCTATGTGCGAGGGAGGTTTGTTACATTTACTCCTACAAAACTTAATGATTTGTACATGATCGAGAATGCGCCAACATGCCACTATTTAAATTTTTCCCCGACGAAGGACAATATGAATGATATATACAGATATTTGACGGATGAAAGTGATGAATGGGAGATAAGAGATAACAAATATGTAAGTTTCTCGACCACATTGTTAATTCCTACGTCAAAACACTTACATTATTTCATATGTGCAAAATTGCTCCCAATAATGAAAATCAGTAAGTTAACTAAGGAGTGTGTTATTCTAAATTATTGTATTCAAATGGGAATGCCTATTGATGCTAATTCGATAATTGTTAACCCTATTTGGGATTGATCGTTCATGGATCAAAGTATGGGCTTGGAAATCTTTCCACCATATTTCTCCTCTACACTCAATCACAAGTGCCATATGAGACTGGGAAAGAGTACTTCTACCTTAGAAGCCTATAGACTCAGAAGAAGCATATAGTAACCATGCAGTTGGTGATATGAATGACATGAGCATCATTGAAGATCAACCATCTCAGAGGTCATCACCTATTCCTCCTTATTTTCCTGAAAGTTCACAGATCATCTTGAAGAAAATTAAGAAATTGGAGAAGGAAGTAAAACATTTGATGAATGCAATCAACAATATTTCTGATTTCTTTGATCATCTGGATTGGAGAATGAAGGAGCACTTTGATTATTTTGGATATCTTGAAGGAAGTTTGAGGCGATTGATGTGAAGGAACGGATGGATTGAAGAGGATTCTACTGAAGAATTTCCGTTTTGTCTATTCTACAATTTATTTATTCATGCTCAATCAATGGGAGATCTTAGAATTAATGATAGTTCTGAGGAAGAATGAATACTTGATTATTGGATTTCTGTGTTTGTGTATCAGATTACTTTGCTTTGTTTTGCTTTATTTGGTTTGAATGTTATATTTGGACATGCTTGTTTGTTTAGTTTTCAACGTTATTGTCTTGTGGTTGTGTGCGGCACTGAATTTAAGATTATATGGCTTGATGATGTGTAATGTTTAGTGTTATGTGTATATGTCTAACACATGGATTTCACATATGAAAATAATGTTATGTGTTTTTTGTGTTAAAATAATATCATTTGCCACAGCTTTAGAGTGTTATTCAATGCTTAATTAAACTAATTAAATGTCGGAGCGGGCTTGAAAAGATCGAAATTGCAACAGAAAGTTGGAAGCCCAATTTTTGAACTGGCGTCGAACAGCGCTATCACCAGCGCCGGATAGTGCCAAAGTCAGAGAGTTTGGCCATTTGAGCGGAATAATGCGCCGAACGGTAGTGCTGCTAGCGCCGGACAGGGTTCGAAAGGGAAAAATGCCTGAAACTCCAATTTTTTTGTGATTTAACCATGGGACCCGGCATTTTTTCCCAAACCATTGTCTTCTACCTTCGGCCAAGGTCTATTTTCGCACCTAAGGCTCACTAGCATTTGGATTTGAAGCGATTTCGTGACAAAAAAAGTTCAGATTTCTTATTCTCTTAGTAAGAGCTACACTTTAACCTAAAATTTTTCGATTTTGACCGTGGAGATCTCCTGTAATAGGAAGATTTAAAATTTGGAAGCTTTTGGAGAAACTTTAGAGATTTTTCATGGATTTTGAGTTCTTATCTTTTTAAATTTACCTTGGAGTCAATTGCATTCTAATTTTAAAATTGATTTGGAAAATTTTGAAATTTTTAGACAAATGGCTCCAAGAATGGCTAAGGGGAAGAGGAAATTTGAATATGAAATTTGTGAGTTTTATAGCCTATTCATGTTTTAGTACGTTTCTTAGTAATAAGAAATTTATTCATGAGAGAGCCTTTGAAAATTCTGGAGGTATGTTGAAGAACTTATTGCTAATCGTCAATGAGAGATTTTCTGTTATTTCACTGCTGATGCGATGTTGGGTATTGTTTGAGAATTTTATGCTAATTTGTATTATTTTGAGAGTGAATACATTCTGGTTAGAGGCCAAAGGGTTGAATTCACCCCTGCCAGCATAAATGAATTTTATCAGTTAAAAGCACCGTTTTCTTGTGAATATGAAAAATTTCCTATTACAAATGAAGCATTGGCTATGATTGTGAACTTTTTGACTGATGGAAAATGAGAATGGAAGATTAAGTAAAAACTAAAAGTTAACTTCCCTCATTTTACATTGAATCCTGCATTGAAAGCCTGACATTATTTCATTTCTACAAGACTTTTGCTTAACAACCATCACAACAATGTTACTATTAATAGAGCTATTCTAATCTACTGTATTCAGAACATGAAGAATATAAATATTGGGGCTGTTATTCATAAAAATATTTTAACAACTTCAATAAGAGAGACTACAGGTGGACTAGGACACCCAGCTTGATTCATGCCTTGTGCATTCAGTCAGAAGTAGCAGTTGAAGATAATGAGGTACTCCATCCTCTAAAGCCCATTACTAAACTAAATCTGAAAACTTATGAAGCCTATCTAGGATGGAATTGGAGTAAGAAAGCTGATGAGCCTTCTCCTAGTCATTATAGACCATCTACATCTAGAGAGCCTACTCTGCATGATGTTATGGATCAGTTGGAAAGGTTGAACACCAGAGTAGAGGAACTAGAAGTAAGGATTAAGATTAATGATGATTATCAAGTGCGGTGGAGAGAATATGAGATAGCTTATCATGACGCATAGATGAGATTTTTCACGGGAGACACTAGTGTTGTATTTCCTACTTACCCTGAGTATACTCCATACTAGCCTGAAGAACGTGATGATGGTGGAGCTCCTGCAGATGAAGATTAGTAGTTTGTATTTTATTTTTATTTTTCATTGAACTTTGTTATGTATTTATGTTTTGTATTTGTGATGTACCTGGGACTCGTTATGATTTGTATCTGTTATGTTATATGTGTATTTGGATGTACTTGTAGTAGACTTTATAGTTGATTTGTGATGTATGTGATGTGATAGTAGAGTTTTTATGTGTTTGGTTTGCTAGTTTAATGTGTAATCGTAACAGTTGGATGTTAATGTTATGTGCAATGTTTATATTAAATATTTTAAAACTTCTTCTTTATAAATTTGTAACTTATATTTGTTTATAGAAATGCTTCTAATATTTTAGGCGTATTGTTCCGCTTTATGAAGAAAAACCTGCTTAAACTCAAAGGTATGAAAAGCCCAACATATTGAGGTATGAGTTATACATTTATATCTTTTCTTTCTTCCATCTTAATTATATTAAAAAATCTGAGTTTGGGGGAAGGAAAGAATTAACTATTAATTATTCTCATTTAAAATTATCTTCAAAATTAGTAACATGATTTTCTGTAATAGAACTCAATTTCATATAACTGTATTTTGATTTTATTTAAGTATTTTATAAAGTTGAATGAAAACATTTAGTAATGGAAAGTAATTTTGTAAGGTAAGATATTTGGTACACGAGAATAAAACTATAGTCAACTATTCAAAGTATGAAAAATGTATGTTTGAAATATTAAGAATCTTAAATTTTTATGTGATGGGAAAGGAGTGAGGCTCTATGATGAATCATTAATAAGCTAAATAAATGCCTATAATGTAAAGGAATGTGGTAAGTTTCAAATTTAGGGTGAGAAGGGTGAAGTTCAAAATCATTAAAAGCTATCCAGATACAGTAATACTCACTGAAAAGAAAAGAAATGAAAATAAAAGAAAAAGAAAGAAAAGAAAAAAGCAAAAGAAAACAAAAGAAAACAAAAGAAAAGAGAAGTGAGGAGAAGCTTGAGGAGATGCCTAAACAATAATTGGCTTCACGTAGACCTACCTAAAGGGAAAAACTTAATTACTTTCCTGAACTTATATGTATGGATTAGCATCTTTACTAGTAGTGTTCTCATAAACTTCTTTTAATGTAATCGCTTTAAGTGTCTTAATAGGACAATCTACAATCAATTTTGAAATAAATAGAAGGCTAAAACTTTTAGACTTGATTAATAGATATTCTTACGCATGTAGAATTTACTTGAATTATTCAAAGATCATTATGAAAATTTTACTATTGTACTTATCTAAATAAAAATTATGGTATTCTAGAAATAAAGTTCAATGGATCATTATTTTATGTATTAACTAAAATTACTTGAGGACAAGTAATAGTTAGGTTTGGGGATCTTGTTCCACTGAAAATTTGATAGCTTTTTACTATTCATTTCATACCTGTTTTTGATGATATTGCACTTTAAGGAAATGTATTTTTCATGATTTCATGAAGGTACAATAATTTTTGGCTTTTGGAGCAAAGGGAAGCAAAAAGGAGCAAATTTGGAGCGAAAAAAGAACAAAAGTGCATTTTATTGAACTAGCACTGAACACCGTTTTGGCAGAATAATGCGCCAAACGGTGCTCCTACCAGTGTCGGACAGCGCCCTATCCCGAATTCAAACTAGATTGAATGTATTTGGTCGAATTTTGAAGGGTTGCTTGAGGAAACTCTTGGGAATTTAGTTTTGGCTGAATTTAAACACTTTTGGAGCCAAGTTTGAAGAAGGGGGAAGAAAGGAAGAGAAAAGTTTAGACTTTAGAGAGAGGTTTTTTTCATTTTGTGTAGTATGTTAGGTTTTGTGTTTTCTCTTCTAAGGAGTGTGAGAGAAGAGGGAAAGTGAGACATTTCTTCTTTCTTACTCATCTAAAGAGAGAATTATGTGTTGTTGTGAAGAAAAAAGAGGAGTCAAAAGAATTCCTTGAGATTCAATTGGGGAAAAGTTTGAGATAAGTTGTCTTTAATTTACTCTTTTTGTATGATGTTGTTTTTATATATAAAATGCATGTTTTGTCATCTTTTCCTCATGGGTCTTAAGTAGATTTCTATGTCTGTCTCCTTTTCTTGTGATGTGTTGATGTTATGAAATGGAAATGATGTGCCGATTTGTTATGAAGAATTTGTGATGACCTTTTTACTTAGAACTTCATTTCCTTTTGATTTGGTCAATTGAATTGTTAAAACTTGTTGTGAAACATATGTTCCAAAAGGATTATGAGTTCCACAACTAAAGTAAAGGTCACATTCAATGTCCATGAATGAGAGACGTAGTTCATGTGGATTGAGTGCAAATAAATAGGGAAATATACTTTTATGGGCGTAGAATTAGAGATTTCAAAGTGACAGGCTGAAATCCTTAATTTAGTCCTAATGTTTAGAAAATGAACCCAGAGTTAGCCTTCAGGTTAAGGGAAGTGGGAGCTCTGGAGTGAGAGCCAGTATCCTCCAAGCCTAACCACAGATTTGGGGACTAAACTTAGGATTAGCTAATGTTCTTTATACGCTGAAATATGGGTAAAGAATAGTGTCACTGATCACTGATCTATGTCACAATAATCATCACATTATGATTAGAAAGAAGGAAGACTCATTCTTACAACAGAACTTTGTTATAAATTTAGTCTTGTATTAGTTTAACTTGCGAGAGTCTAGAACGTACTTTGGTAGAAATAGTAATTGCATCTGTTAGTCTTTACTTTAAGAATTAAACCACTTGCAATTGTGATGTGATTCAATTAGTGATTTATGTGCTACGCCATAAAATTAAAGCCTCCCTATGGGATCGATAACCAGGACTCCACTAAAGCCTTATATTACTTGAGCAATACGTATACTTGCATTAATTGTGTGACTTTGAGGCTCTGCTAGGGTTTTGATGGAGCTCCCTATTGGCGGCTGGTCTTGGAGTTGGGTGTCAGGCTGGAGAAAGTGGCTGGTAAGCTGGTATTTTCCTCCCTCTTGGCAGTTGTGGTGGTCTTTTGTGGTTTTTGGGCCCCTTTGTAGCTTCCCGGGCACATCTTTTTCAAATTAATTACTGTTCCATTGGGTGGAGGCTGTTGCTGTGGGATTGACTGGTTCTTTCCCTGGTTTTGTTTCTTCATCTCTGACTTGCTCTTGGAGTTCTCTGCTCTACATTGCTTCTTCTGGCTGGAGTGCTCTACTCTGATTAGAGGAATTTTCTGTCTGGGAGCTGCTGTTGCAGCTTCTAACTGCCACTTCCCTGCTTTTATTATGGCTCATCCTATTGCTTCTGCTACCAACATTATGTGGGCTAAGGCTACTTATGCAGGGGTAGTTGGCAGTGGTGTTACCCCTCATAAGAACTATGAACATTTGGTCTTTCCCCAAGCACTCCATGATACAGCTGCTGGTAAAGGCAACTGCCCTTTTATCAAGCCTGTGGGCATTAAGGAGGGACAACCTGCTGTCCTCTTCTCCAAACAGGATATGAAAGCCTTATCAGATGCTATTAAATTCAGCCTGATTGGGAAGTTTCAAATGGGCCATCCCAAGATGGAACTGGTTAGAAAATTTTTTGAAGACCTTAACTTGCTGGGATCTTGGAAGTTAGGACTCCTAGATGGTAGACATTTGTTAATAAGGCTGTCCAATGAGGAGGACTATGCAAGGTTATTTGGGAAGCAGGTGGTGCTGATTGCTGGGACTTATATGAAGTTATTGAAGTGGACACCTGACTTTGATCCTTCAAAAGAACCCCCCATAATACCTATGTGGTTTAAATTCCCTAACTTGCCAATTCAACTTTACCATCAAAATGCACTCTATAATATAAGCCAAGCTTTGGGCACCCCCCTCAAAATTGACACCCACACCTATGACATGGCTAGACCAGACTGCAAGAAGAGTACTAGTGGAGAGGGACATAACCCTCCCTAATATTAACAGGATTTGGATAAGAACTAATGAAGACTTACCAGAGGAAGGTTTCTGGCAAGAAACTGAACTGGAATTCAAACCAATGTATTGTCAACACCTGCAGGATGTTTGGACATCTCCAAGACAAGTGCTACAGACTACATCCACCCAATAAGAAGAAAACTGTCATAGACAAGAACCTAGGGGAAGGTTCTGTGGGGCAGCCAATCCCCAACAAAACAGTTCCTGAAGCAGAAAAGGGACAGGTTGTGGAGATAATTGAGCATATTGACTTAACTCCTGTAGTGAATGAAGTGATTCAACCTCAAGATGATCCTATTAACTCAGTTAATGAGGATGTTCCAGCTGAAAAGTTGGCTACTAATCTGCCACAATCCAACAGGAAGGTAGAAACAAATTTAAACCCCCTTAACAGTCCCCAGGCAACTGAGAGTGGGATGCTGGAAGGTGAGGAAGAATCCAGTTTTTCAGAGACAGATATTGGTGTGATGGATACCAGACTGAACATGGAATGGAAAACCCAAAAAAGACAACAAAAGAAAAAACACAAATCAGAACTACAAAGTTTGCTAGATGAGCTGCCAACTGGGGACCCTCCTGACAGCCCCTCTTCTAAAAACCCCCCAAGAACAAGGGGGAAAGGAAGACCACCCTCTCAATGATCAATATCATGTTTTGGAATATAAGGGGGATTGCAAATCCCTCATCTATCAGTAGAATTAAACACTTAGTGCATTTTCATAAATTGTGGTGCTTTGCTATTTTAGAACCCATGGTGAAAAAGAATTTTGATATTATCACTAAATCTTTTGCTAGCTTCTCTATTCATATTAATATCTCAAACAAAATTTGGATCTTTGCAAGGAAAGAGTTCAATTGGTCAGTGTTGTTAGATCATGCTCAATTCACTCATATACAGTTCTCTATTGACAATAAAGTTGGATATGCAACCTTTATATATGCCAGCAGCAACTACAGGAAGCAGCAACTTCTATGGACTGATTTATTGCAGGTTGCCCGACAGATGAACTCCTTTTGGATACTGGGGGGTGACTTCAATTGCCTCACCACCACATCTGAAAAAAGAGGAGGGGGTCCCCCTCCTACTTCCTATATGAATTCTTTCAATCAATTCATCAATGAGGCAGGATTATTTGATTTGGGATTTCAAGGTTCTGCCTTCACTTGGAGAAGAGGCAATACTTGGGAGAGATTGGACGAATGCTTGGTAATTCCCATCGGCTTCAAGTTTTTCCCTTTACCAACATCACTCATCTTTCAATGGCTGGATCTGATCACAGACCTATCCTCTGCTCCATCAGTAATGTGGAAGGGGGTAATGGGGGCAAGTTCAGATTTATGGATATGTGGCTACTTCATCCAGACTTTCAGACAGAACTGCAGCAGTGCTGGAAACCATTGATGGGGCTTTCTCCTTGGGGCAATTTATGGAATTTACACAAGATAACAGCTAAACATTTCAAACAGTGGAACTGGAACAAAATGGGAAACATCAATGATAACATAAGAAAAGCTGAATCTAAAATAGCCCAAATTGAGTCAGATCTGGTAAGGGGTCACAGTTCTGAGCTTGACTTACATATGGCACATGTGGATCTCCTATCTCTTATTAAGTATCAGGAATCATTTTTTAAACAAAAAGCTGCATCCTCTAAATTCATTGCTGGGGACAGGAATACTAAATACTTCCATGCCTTTATCAATTTCAGAAGGAAATGCAATATGGTTCTTTCTATTACCAAGACAGATGGCAGCCTGTTGTTGGATCCTGATGCAATTGCTGAGGATGCTGTCAACTATTTTCAAGAACTTTTCACTTAGGTTCCTACTCACCCCTCTTATTTAAATACTCAATTTTACCAGGGAAACATCAACTATGTGCAGGAACTTCAGCTAACCCAGGTGCCTATGGAAACTGAAATAATAAATGCTTTAGAATCTATTGATGATAACAAAGCAGCTGGACCTGATGGGTTCACAGCCTCATTCTATAAAAAGGGTTGGCCCATTATTGGCCCTGATGTAATTCAAGCAGTGCAAGCTTTCTTCCAAGGAATGGATATACCCAAATACTTCCAAGCATCTACCATCGTGCTCATTCCCAAGAATAAGTTAAGAACCTCCTGGAATGATTTTAGACCTATCAGCCTCACTACTGTTATGTCCAAGGTTTTGAGTAAGATCTTGGTCACCAGGCTCCAGCCTCATCTTAAGCATCTTATCAGTGAGAACCAAGCTGCCTTTGTCAAAGGAAGGAATATTTCTGACAACATTCTCCTAGCACAAGAGTTAATACTTGACCTGGATAGAGACTGTAGAAGCCACAATCTGATAATGAAATTAGACATTAAGAAAGCTTATGACACCATAAGCTGGGAGTATATTATCAACTGCCTTGTAGCTAGAGGATTTTCTAATGCTTTCATTCTTCTTATCAAGAGGTGGTTACAATGCAATGCTCACTCAATATTGCTTAATGGCAAATGCCATGGCTTCTTCCATGCTACTAGAGGCATTAAGCAGGGAGACCCCCTCTCTACCTCTCTCTTTATTACGGTATTTGATCACCTATCCGGATCGCTTGATGACTTCATGGAAACATCCCCTCAACACCAGTTTCACCATAGATCCACTTTGATGATTAGTCATCTATCCTATGCCGATGATATGATAATCTTCTCCGAGCCTCTAAAGCAGTCGTTAAAGGGATCACCAGGATTTTACACCATTTTAGCTCCATATCTGGCCTGGAATTCAATCTCCAGAAATGTCAATTAATTCTGAGTTCCAAGGTGAAGCCTCATATGAGATCATGGATTGCTAATTACACTAAATTCAAACCAGCCTCTCTACCTATCAGCTACTTGGGAGTTCAATTATTAAAGGGCAGAACTAGGCAAACACAGTTTCAGGAGGCTATGGAGAAGATCAAGAAGCAAATTAACTACTGGACCAACACCTTTCTCTCTAATGGGGGTAGAATTACCTTAATAAAGAGCATTCTCCTTGCAATACCATCATATGCCTTGCAAATGTTTGCTATGAAAAAAAGTACTCAACAAGCAATCGGGAAGATCTGTTTAATAAATTTCTATGGGTCGGACAACATAAACAAATACACTGGAAAAGTTGGGAGAGCTTGTGCAAACCTCTTACAGCTGGTGGGCTGGGATTCAAAAGTTTTGAACATATGAGTTTCATTAATCTATGCAAAATTTGGATTAAGTTCAGGGCCCAGGACACTCTCTGGGCAAAATTCATTCATGGTAAGTCATCGCGAGCATGCTCATCCTACTACCATTCAACCCAAATTGGGAGACTCCGGATTATGGGTTAAACTTCGCAGATCGTAGAGAAGGCTGAATTGCTCTTTATTTGGGAGCCGGGAGAGGGATCTATTAATTTCCGGTTGGACCAATGGAGCTGGGGAGGTGATAAACTATCTCCCAATAATCAATGCATCCCTTTAAACAGTCAAGTGAAAGATTATTGGCAGGATGATCACTGGAATTGTCAGGTTCTCAATCAACTACTGAGTCAGGAACAGATGCAGTTGATTCAACACTCTACTATCAACCCCAATCAGAAGGATAAGCTGATCACTAAAAATAAACATTCTCAGAAACTTGCTGCTTATATATATCACCAAAATTTCAGGTGGGAAGAGTCCCAGTGGGGGCAGGAATTCTGGGACAAATTTTTAACCCCTTCCATATCCTTTTTCTGTTGGAGAACTAGACATAACTTACTCCCAACTGATGATATTTTAAAGATGAAGGGACTGAGGGGACCTTCAATCTGTCCTCTGTGTCACTGCAGGGAGGAATCTATTGAACATCTTTTTTTCTCCTGCCACTTCTCCCAACAGGTACGGAAGCGACCTGCGAGCAATCCGAGGATTGACACCTTGCGACTGAGCCGGTTACACTGGACCCCTAGTTTATTGGATTGGAAGCAAGCAGGTCTCATGGTCATACCTTGCCTGGTGGCTTGGTTCATCTGGATGTGTAGGAACCAAGCTAAATTTGAGGAAAGACCTCCTTCTTATGTGGTGACAGCCTCCAATTGTATTGCTTATCTTCAGAAACTACAAAGGCTCCACAGGTTCAAGCCTATTTGCATAAATTGCCCATCTGCTGATGTTCCTAAATACACCCCTTTACTGGTTAAATGGTCTCCTCCTCCCTCCCCCTGGCTGAAGGTAAATACTGATGGTAGCTACCACAGGAAGAAAGCTGGGTTTGGAGGGTTATTCAGAAATCATATGGGGAAATGTCTTTTATCCTTTCAGTCTCCCACCTGGGCCTTGGATGCACTTGAAGCTGAGGTTATTGCTATATATTGGGCCTTAAAGATTGCTCTCCAATGCAAAATCAAGCAGTTGATGCTGGAGACCGACTCTTCTCTTAGTATTCAGCTTCTTTATAATGGAAAGTCTGCACCTTGGCATATCAAAAGATGGCTTAGAAGATTCACTGAATTTCACAATCTCATGAAGGTGGAATTCCAGTATGTTCCTAGAGAAGCAAATGCTCCCGCAAACTGGCTTGCTAATCAAGGGTGTATTAATGAAGAAATTGTTATTAATGTATTATCCCCTCCCCCCACCTCTAGCATTTTTGCTTCATAGTGACAATTTGGGTCTACCATATGTTAGACCTTAGTATGTACCACTTTATAGTATTCTAATGAAGCACTTGCCATTGGCAAGTTATTTTTGAAATATATATATATATATATATATATATATATCTAAATTTGAGTTCAATAATTTTTAAAAATTAAAAAAGTCACACCAAAATATAAATACATTTATTTTGTTGTGTCGTTTGTATTAAAATCATTAGATATCATAAAATGAGTTTTGTTTTGTTGTGAGAAACTGACCTTATATGTTCAAAATGATTGAAATGATAATTGTGAATTTAGGCTTTGGAATGATGACGAACTCAATAGCTTTCAAAATGGCCATTAAAATTGGAATATTAGCCTTTCGACATCTTTGATTTTCTGTATTCTTTCAAAATATAAAAAAAAAATTTAAAATCTGGATGGGTAAGAATGGTGCTATAGCACAATTATTTAGCGTTATAGCATCACTCATCATGTTTTGCATGGCTCTATAGCTTGACGGCTTGGCGCTATAGCGCCGAACCTACTCGAGAGTTATTTTTGGGGCCTTGACCCATGGTTTCTGCCATGGTTTCCCCAGGTTAACTCCTTCCTCCCTTTTTTTGCATTTTGCTACCCTAGGGCTTAGATTTGTTCTTGATTTTCTTGGAGTTAGGCCTTCAAACTCAAGATTTCTTCATCTTTGGGTTAGATCTTCATCATGGCGTTGAAAATTTTTGATTTCACCATGGATTTCTTCCACATTGTGGAGTAGGCCAAAAATTTTAAAAACTTGATGAAAATATTGTGGAATCCATGGTTGAATGACTATTTAGTTTACAATGTGTTTGCAGAAGCCTATTAAAGTTAATTTTGTGATTTTTGAAATTTTCTTGAATATTTTCAGATTGATCATGGCTACTAAATTGGAGAGGCAAGGGAAATGCCACTTTTGATTTTGATAAGTTCGTAATTATAAAGGCACATGACAGATATCCTGATCTGCAATCAAAGAAATTGATTGCAGAATGCAGTTTTCTTCGTCTTGGTAGAATGATCGACTATTTGTTTGTGGAACGATAGTGAAATAACTTTTGTTATTTCACTGCTGTGGCTGTGATTTTTGTGGTTCTATATTTTTATGCCAATCTGCCAAACGAGTCAGATGATCTGAAGTTTGTAAGAGGGCAATGTGTGGATATCAGTTTTCTTCCCATTAACCAAATTTATAAGCTACACAACGTCCCTACCTACTTCTTACTGATTTAAATCATACTGATGATGAATTGGATGAGGTTATGAGATTTTTAATTGATCGAAATGGAGTTTGGAAAATTAAGAATGGACGCGTGTTGGCCGTTAAGATGATAAAAGATGTGTTGGGGGTTTAATTTAATTTATATATATATACATATATATAATTCAAAAAATATTATATAATTTTTTATTTATAAATCATAAAATCAAACCGATCTCATGTTGGTAATAGTTTAAATAATCAAGCACTTTACCACAAGCCACATATCTATCTCGAAGAATGGATACATTGCTTGGTGGTGAGGTTGACCTCATTTTTGGTGAGGTCTTTTTCTTTCCTCTTAGTGTTTAGGATCTAGCTATAAGACTTCTCCTTGACTATCCTAGAAGACTAGAGATGGAACCCACCATTTAGAAATTTAAACCAAATCTTGGTTCTCTTTAGAATCTTACATAGATGGTCATCAACCTCCAAATAACTTGGAAGGTTAGGACCAATGTGTGGGAAGACAAGGATGAATTCCTATAGGATGATTAAGCCTTAGGGCAGCCCTAGGTAGCCTAGTCTTGGTGAGGTCTGGCTTGCACACACTGCACTCTGACACCCATCCTAAACCCTAAACCATCCCTACCCAATCTTGACTCTTGGTTCATTAGAGCACTCATGTGGCTAAGTCCAAACCCCTAGCCCTTGGCTAAGAGGGTTAGGAACAACCTATGAGATGTTCAAAATAGACATTTCTTGGTCCATGGCTCACTTTAAGCTTTTCTACCCTTCCCAACCACAATCAAATTTCATTTTTGCCAAAATCCCTGGTTTTGACATTGGGTTCTCAAGCCTACCTAAAATTACCAACCCATTTGACCTCAATTTTGATCCATTTCGATTATAAACTTTAACTTAACATCCCTAATACCAATCCAAACCAAATCCAAGTCCAAATTGATTCACATTTGAGTTTAATTCCATTTGAAACCTAAACCCCCAAATTTGCCTAATTAATCCAAAACCCCCAATTAACCTAATGTCAACATCCCCCCCCCCACAAATTTCAATCCTAAACCTTCCATGGAACTCCCATGAAACCCATGCAACATTAAATTATCCCAATTTGAGCCCAAACCTAGCCTAAATCCACTTGAAATCCAAGGTTATCCCATTTTAACCTAAATTGAATTCATGCTCTAAATCTACCAAATTGATTGGCCTAATCCTAAAATTTCCTCCCTATTGATGTTGGGAACTCTTCAATACATTCCCCTAGACCATTTGAAACTTTCAATTGGGTTTGAACCCCACCTTGAACGAACTTAGACCCAAGTTGATCCAACCTTGCCCAAATACACCAAAATCCCAAAATCCACCTAATTAACCTTTCAATTGAACTCAAAACCACTCCATTCTTCACAAAAGTTCTTCATGGAAATCATTTCTACAATGTTGCTCAAGACACTTTAACCCAAATTAAACCCAAACCTAAGTTAGACCAAGCTAAACCCAAGTGAGCCAATTTGAACCCATGACCTAACCTAACCAATTTGAACCAAATGTGGTTGAACCAACACTTCCACAGCCACCATTTGAACCTTAGGAACCACCCTAGACCCACCTAGCCCAAGCTAAGTGAGCCATGGACCAAGGATCCCCCATTTTAAGGGAACTCTTCCCTTAAATGGTTAAATCATCTTTTGCCTCACCACAAATCCCAACATACTTGGTTAACCATTAAACCCTGCCACCTGACTCACCTGACCTGAGACCAACTACTCTATCATTGCTGGCTGGCCTAGTCGCCGGAGGAGGTCAAAATTGAGAGCCACCACTAGGCTAAACTCACCCAAACCTCCCCAACTATCCACCTCAGCCAAATTAAATCTTGGATCTCCTCTGCCCTCCACTTAAGCAGTGGAATCCACCCTTCAATTGAACCCAAGCCCAGCTGTATGGCCCTGGCCATTTAAACACCTCTTTTCAGCCACGAGAGAGGTGTTGAAAACTTATCTCACAAAACCTGCCAAAATCACTCCCAGAGCTTCTCCCTGCCTAGAGAAGAACAACCCCACTGTTTTCCTGCCCTAATCTCCCTGGTTGAGCTCAATTTTTGAGTTCAATCTTAGGCCAAAAAAGAGGACAACCCTTGAAACAGCACCAAACTTCAATTTACTTCTCCCACACCTTCACCAGAGGTGGAGAGGAAGTTCCCCCAGTGAAAGCCCCCTCACCAGGCCAGCCATTTGCTCTAGAGGTGAAAATACCAAATCGGGTTTCACCACTTTCATACCTAGGCATTTCACCAGTGCTCGAGACTAAATCTGTATCCTCTTGGGACTCCAACGAACGTGATGAGCACCTCTGATCAAAGCTTCACTTCTCAGAGAAAAGGTATTAAGCTATTCTTCCTCCCGAGCTTTCATGTATTCTCCATTTTGTTCTGCTTGATTTCAATGCGCATTAGTCGTATAGATGAGTAGCTCTAGTCTAGACGAGCATTTAGGAAGAAACCAAAATTGATTTGGTCAAGTATCGATGGAGATATTAGGGCTAGAAGGTGGACGGTTCTCGGTTCACAACAGTCGGGATGATGACCAGTGACTATCTGATCGTGCGTGTATCAGATGGATGGTAGAGATCAAGCCGGATGGAGCAACGGGACAGAACAACGGGACGCGTGGCTGCCGAGTAAGATGGCGGTGCCAAATCAAACCTCGCTGCGTGTGCTTTCGATCTGTCGTAGGATCCAGTCAGTGCTGACTGGTTTAAGCAGGAAAATCCCTTTTTCCTATTTATTTAATTACCCAGAACTTTAAAAAATACATAACTTTGCATAGAAAAATCACAAAATTAAAAGAAAAATGCCCTCTTGCTCAGTGAACAGAGGAGAATAATGTGGAAAAGAAATCAAGTTATTTGGTTGAGTATTTAATTATTAATTAATTTAATGCTGATATGAGTATTTTAATTCTCCACCCACACACACAATTCACCATGACATGAGACCATAAGGCTTTTGTAGCCTCTGATCTTAGAAACATTCCGTGAATTTTTCAAGGCCAGAGGCTATGTCTATGGCAAGTTATCTATTTCCTAAGTATTTATTCCTGTTTTGGTATTTTAATTCCAATAATTAGAATAATGCTTGGAAAATTCCAGCAAAATTAGTATAGGTTCTCTATGACCAAAAGAACTTGGGATAATATGGCATGGATTAAAATATTTAAAATAATCCTAATGGTTCACTTGACCAAAAATCAACTTTGAATTAATTAGGCTAAATTTTAAATCAAAATAACTTGAAATCAATTCTCCACTGTCACTTAGGATAGTAAGAACCCGCATGAAAATTTTGAAGTTAATTAAAAATGGTTTAACCCATTAAATGGATTTTCTAAGTAACAACATAGCCAAATTTAATTTTAAAAAATTTACAAAATTCAAAATACATTTCAAAACCTCACCAAATTGATTTTGGGAACTCTCTGATATCAGGGGAGTCTAAGAAAATTAAAATTAGATTTTTCCAAAAAATTTCATTTTTAGCTTAACTTTTAATAATTTAATAATTAAACATTATAAAAATTACAAAAATATTAAAATTCATAAAAAAGTCATATTTGGTCTCCTAATCATTTAAAAATCAATCAAATCTTTTTCTTAAGTCCCAAAACAAAGATATTGAATTTTAAAGGCTTAAGGCAATTTTAATATTAAAAATGGATTTTTTTAACCTTTTAACTAAATTAATTCTAAAAATTTAAAGGAAAATCAGAAAAATTTAAAAACCATTTTCCCACACTAATTTTATATTATAATTAATTAATACCTCAATACTTAAAATAATTATAATAAATAAAATAAAATTAAAAAAATCACCAAAATTGGTCTTAATGGTCCTCTAGTCAATGGGAACTTCCCATAATTTTCCAAGGGACAGAAACTTCCACTAGATCATGTTATGAAATTTCCATTGAAAATCCTTATTTTTCATTAAAATAATAATATAAATTAAATTGAAAACAGAAAAATCATATTTTCTCCTTTAATATCTTAATTGACATGTGAGTAAGGTGACATAAAAATTTCAAGTTCATTTGAGCTTAATTTGATGAGTTATGAGAAGAAAAGGCTTAAGTGGGCATTAAAGTAATTAAACGGTTTTAACCTTAATTAATCTTTAGGCTAAACCAAAGGGGAATGGGTAAATATTTGATCCTAACTTTATTTTGGATGATTGAAACATAGGGAATTTAGGTGGTAGAAACTCATTAAACCACCTTAAACATTAAAGAAGAAACATTAATAAATTCACATAAAAATTGGAAGATTAGTTAAAGCTTGAATGATTGAGATTAAAGGATATAATATAAGAATTCTATTTCTTTTAATTAAACTCCTAATCAATAATTTGATCAAATATTATTTACACATCAATTAATGAAACTCTAAAATGATGATTGAAATTAATACTTTAAGAAAGGAACAACTCTTTTTTAAATCTTATGCTTAAACTAAAAACATTAAAAAAAATTTAATTAATTTGAAATTGTCTAAAAGTTAAATTAAAATAAGTTCAAAATATTATGGCTATGTTGGAATACTTCAAGATATTAAAGATAATCTAAAGTTGTTTGAAACTTAAAATTAAAATAAATTTAAAACATTTAAAGATCAATCTAAAATATTAAGATCATTTAAAATATCAAAACTTAATTGAATTAAACAACTTGAACACTATTCCAAACTTAAAATAATTTAAAACACTTGAATAAGATTAATCACAACTTTACAACTAAGTCACTTTAAACCATTAATTCAAACTTTAAATTAAGAATGGTTAAATTCCTTAATAAACTAATTTGCCCCTAAAGGCTTCCACCTCTATAACTCTTAAATGAAACATCAAATGAAATGTCACCCTACTCACAGAGATTATCAAACATCCTATTAACTGAGCAAGAGTAACCTGGGTGATTGATTCATCACCATAATGAAACTAGTTGAACACAAAATGATCTCTAAAATGTTTAAGAAGATGTTCAGAATTCAGTTCCAAGTACTTCTCTAACTTGATGGGATGTTTTAAAAAAACAGCGAGACTTCATTGTTCTTTGATGAAGAAAATCATCCTTAACAAGATACAAGAACCTAGACGTCATAGGAAATGACTAGCAATAGGATCAGGACTTTGGTAGACAACCAGAACCTTCCCTTAGCTTTACCTAGGTACTTGTTGCAAATATAAGAATGCCTTAACATGTGTTTTAAGTGCAGGTGAAAATGACGGGAGTACCCACCACGTATGCATTTAATTTTATTGCAATTTACATTTAGCAATTTATTAAATGTCTTACTTTCCTATATTTATAAATGCATGAAAATGATCGAACCCAGCATGTTTAAACAACTTATAATTTATTCACCAACAAAAATAAAACTGCAATTACAACTAAAACTAAAATGTCTCATTGGATGATCGGAAATCCCTCGGATGATGTAACCCACGTGTTGCAAACGAGATTTCCCACGGTCTAAATGAAAGTGTGGAACTGATTCAGTTGAGTTTAGCAAATTCATTTGGACTAAGTTAATATGATGAAAATAGCGGTGCCGGGATGAGGGAACCGTGGGATCTTAACCAGCTCTGCTTAATCAACTTTAAGATTTGTTTTAATTAAAATACTAAGCCATCTAAATTTTCAACTTTTCTAAACCAAAACACTTCTCTCATCTCGTGATTGTCACCTTCTAAAACCAAACCTCTGCAAAAACAAGGATCTTGGAGCATGGTGGGCAGCACGACCATCTTCATCAGCAAAACTTGAGTCTACTCTAGCGAAAATTTTCTTAGAATTGAACAACAATCCATAGGATTTCGAGGTAGTTTGCCTAGTGCAACATAAGTCCTTAACTTTTCATTAGGCATTTGCATTTTATGCAAATTAAGCCCTAACCAGTCTTAGGACTCCGAGGTAGTCGTTTGGTAAGACATAAACCCTCACATCTTCGAGGCTATTTGTGTGATTATGTCATACAAGTAAAAGTCCTAATTAACAAAAATTAGCAAGATGAAACATTAAATAATACTCTCAAATAGACGCCAAACAATAGGATAGTGGGGAAGTTACCGAAGTTCACTTCGAATCTGTGACATCCCCTACTTCTCTTCCTTTGGATTCTGAAAAATAACTGTTCTAAATTTGAGCTATTCCCCATTAAAATTTCCAAAATCCAATTTGTTTGAATCTTTAAACTTTGAAATTCTTGAAAGCAAAACCACTGATTATTATCGAGAGTTTTCTTAAATGATTCCCGTCATTTAAGATGTAATAAACTTTAGGGTCATGCCCTTATAGGGAACTTTAAGAACCCAGGTAATATAAACCCTGCTTAATTCCTTTATATTAAGCAGGGGAACTTGTCGGCTTATAAAATTGTTTTGCAGACCAAACGGATGTCACAAATATTCTAGTTTATTTAATCGAGCCCCATCATCAAGCTGTGTCTGTTCCTCGAGATAGATACACGGTTTTTGATGCGGTGCTCGTTTATATAAACTATTTGAGATATGAGATCGGTTTAATTTCATATCTTAAAATTTTCAAACTTAATATTATTTTCAAAAATCAAATGCTACTTTTCGAACTATATATATATATATATATATATATATATATATATATATTTATATATATATAAATTAAACTTAAACTCTAAAAAATACGCCGACAATTTTCTGGCGACTCCACTGGGGACTAGTTCCTCTCTCCATTTTGATCATATGGTTTTGCTTTCATAAGTCGGTTGTGAATCCATGTCCCTTATGGATCAAACTATCATTCTTTCCGTTGACATACCACGTCCATTTCTGTCTTGAATATGTATAGTTAACTCTCTTGGATTTTGGAGCCACTGCTTAGACACCCCTAAACAGAGAGGTTCCGGAATCATTCTACCTCTTAGAGGTGGGGTGGACCTTCAATAGGTGTTAGCTTAAGAGCGGTCCCTCGAGTTGAGAAGTCTTGCGAGACTTTCTCTTCCTTTCCAATTCTGGATTGGATCCCTTACCTTTTCTATATCCTTCCTCCTTTAATTGTTTCTTTCCTAATAAACATACCTTTTAATAAACGAACCTTTTTTAAACTACAAATACGCGAATAAGAAAAAATATGAAATACATTATAAATAAAACTAAGAAAACGAAAAGATAAATGAAAAATGTGTTCGGACTCTATTTTTGGAGAAGTTCTTTTTTCGTCATAAAAGTTTTTGTGACGAAAGGAAGCATAATTTGGAACTGACGTTCAGAATCTACCCTGCAGAAGATGTCTGCACCGAAGCTGATTTTCTCCTTCACCAACGGACTGGACTTGGCAGTTAGCAAGGACGAGCTGTCTAATGATGCGATCATTCACTTCGGGCAAGGATTTGACAACACGGACATTAAGTTCACAGAAATTACTCTCTTCACGCTAATGGCCAAAGTACAGGAAACCATCGAACCCATAATTGAGTTCAATCTGAAGTCAACCAAAGAGTTTCCTCCCTTGCAAAGTGTCCCAGTTGAAAGAAACACCACTGTTCATAGGAAGTTAGTTGCTACCCCCAGGACTGTTGTCTCTACCCCCACCGGTCTGATCATTGTTGACCTCATTTTTGATGAGATCTTCTCTCCTTCTTTTTAGTACTTAGGATCTAGCCTTAGGCTTTTCCTTTGACTGTCCTAGAGGATTAGAATTGGGACCCACCATTTAGAAATTCAAACCACTTCTTAACTCCCTGCAAACTCCACAAACTTGATTGTAGACCCCTAATCACCTAGAGGGTTGAAATCAAATGTGGAAGTTTAAAGGATGAGTTCCTATAGGACTCTTTGGCCTTAGGACTGCCCTGGGTGGCCTGGTCTGGTGAAGGGGCTGACTTACACACACACTACACTTATACACTACATTTTCACACACCTCCTAAAACCACACCCATACCCAATTTGACCTCCTGACTCATGAAGGTGATTCACATGGATGGTCCTTAACCCCTAAGCCCTTGGCTAAGAGGGTTAGGAACAACATAGTGAATGCCTCAAATAAATCCTCCCATGGCTCATATAGGCTTAATATGGCTTCATGGCTCAACCAAAATGATTTCATTTCACTTACATTTACCCAATTTTCAATTTTCCAAATTTTTAATTTTTGACCCCGGGGACCCTACACCCGCCTAAACTTACCCAAAACCCTTGAAATTACCCAAATTTTTCAAAATCACCCAAATTCCTCAAAACCAATCCCAAACATTCCCACACCACTCGAATTGATCATTCATAGCCAAAAATACCAAAAATTCCAAAAATACCTCCCAATACCCTCCAAATACCCAAAATGCCCCTCTTAGCCAAAAAATTCAAAAATTCAGAAAATTCCCAGAAAATTCCAGAAAATCTCAAATATTCCCAATTTCATTTTGTCCAACTACACCATGGGCCAATCGTATCAAATTACCCCACTTTTGTAAAAATCCCCAATTTGACCCATTTTATCCCAAAGTGAACCCAATGTCAAACCAAACCTACCCAATTGACCCAAATTTTGGTCCAATTCAATTCTAAACTTCAATTCAACATCCCCAACACCAATCTTGACCAAATCCAAGCCCAATTTGATTGGTATTTGAATCCAATTTCACTTTTGACCTTAACGCCCAATTTGGACCCATGACCCAAACTTAGCCCAAACTAACCCAATTCAACTCCAATTAACCCCAAATCTTTTCTAAACCTTCCCTAACATCCCCACAAACAAAACACTAATATAATTTGCCCAAAATTTGGACCCAAACCCCACTCAAATTTAACCCAAAACCAAAAAGCCCAATTTTGACCTAAACCCAAACTTAACCCAAATAGACCCAAACCCCAAAATCCAACCCCAACCAAAGTCAAAACCTCTTTGAAACACTCCCATAAACATTTACCAACATTAATGTTACATCAATTTCAACCCTAGCCCAACATTGGTCCAAATTAGCCCAATTTGACCTACATTAACCCCTTTACCAAATGAACCCAAATCCAACCCAATTCAAACCCAAACCACTCCAAACTTGTTTCAAATATATCATGACACATCCTTAGACAAAACGCAACATTTATTTAGCATGGACCATTGCAAATTTTTCTCTTCAAAAGCCCATTTTCTAACCTAAAAGCCCATTCCCTTAAACCATTTTAAAAGCCCACCTTTACCAAATTTTAAAAAGCCCAAACCCATCCTAAAGCCCACACTACAATCTCATCTCATCCTCACTCAATTAAAACCATCCCTAAGTCCTAATCCAATGATCAAATAATTCTAAATAGAGCTTCATCCAACTTTCAACCAAAATAATCAAAATCCTTAAAATCCATTTTTATGAAATTGACCAAACTTTTTCCAAGCCAAATGTGAGCCATTTAGCCAGGTACAAGCCACATGGAAGCCATGGGAGCCACTTTCCACCTCACCAAGCCATTAATGGCAAGAGGAGGGGACCCTTTCCTAATCCTTCATTAAGCCTTTTAACCATACTCATGTCACACTCTAAACCATGCTTAGCCACCTCATCATGGATGGAGACCATACCATTTTCTCTTGGCTAACCCAAGTGATCCTTTTCAGCCCAAGACCAGACCTTGGGTGGTGAACCTAGCCCAAAATCATGGGTTGACTCATTTGAACCCAAAATAGTCTTCCCCCCATTCCATTTCAATCCAAACTCTTTACACATGACATTGGCCAATTGCCTACACAAAACCCCGCGCCCGACCCACCCGAACTCGAGGGTGACCATCGCTCGCCGGCCGCCCGCCTGGATCGCCTGAAAACACCATGGCCGAGACCTTGGGAGGAGCTAAAAAATTCAATTCTCCCTTGCTGACTTGTCTCAACCCAAATGGACAGCATAGCTCTTCTTCTCCTCACCAGAGCAGCTGATCCCCTGCCTTAAACCCCCCTGGGAGGCCCTCCAGTCTCTCCTATTTAAAACCCACTTCTTCTCGGCCATGAGAGGTGCTGAACTAGACCTTACTGAAACCCTGCCAAAATTGCTCCAGATCACTCTCCACACTTAGAGCAGTTGATCCCCGATGACAATTTGCCCTAATCCCCACCAACAGAGCCCAATTTCTCGACCTAAAATTCCACCCAAAAACAGGACATCTCCCAATTCTCCACCAAACTCAAATTAAACTCACCCACACCTGCACAAGGTCAAGAGAAGGAGTTCCCCAGTGAAAGCCCCCTCTCCAGGCCACCCATCTGTTCCAGACTCCAAGCTTTGTAATCGGCCGTGGTCGAAATCATACCTGGACAATTCACCAGCCCAAGGGACTTCATCTGGAGCTTGCTTGGACCCAATCGAAGGTGACACAACTCTCAGATCGAAGCTTCACTTCTCTGAGCAAAGGTATGGACTCACTCTTCTTCCCGAGCTTACGGAGATTCTCTATTTAATTTGAGTCAATTTCAATACATGTTTACCGTATGGATGTGTTCGTCTCCTCAAGACGAATCCATAGAGCATAAGAACACAAAAATCCGTTGAGAATCGAGTGAGAAATTAGGGTTAGAAGGTTGATGGTTACGGGTGCACACCAGTCGTAGACGATGACCAGGAGCCGTCGGATTGAGCGTGTATCGAGCGGATGGCCAGGATCGCGCCGGACGGAGCAACGAAACATGAACTGCAGGGCCCTGGAGTGCTGAGTCGGATGCCGGCGCCGAATCAGAAGATGACACACGACGCTTCGGAGATGCCTAGGTTGAGTTGGCGCCGCGTGGATAAGTAGGAAATTAGGTTATTTTCATATTTATTTAATTCCCTAAACTTCAAAAATGCATAACTTTGTGTAGAAAAATCAGAAAAATAAAATAAAAATACCCTCTTGCTCAGTGAACAGAGGAGAATAATGTGGAAAAGAAATCATTCAATTTCATTGAATATTTGATTTTTAGTAATTTATTTACTCTCTGTACATTTTTAATTCTCCATGCATGTATACAATTCACCATGGCATGAGACCATAGGGCTTTTGAAGCCTCTGAATTTGGGAACATTCCCTGAATTTTTCAAAGTCAGAGGCCATCCCTATGAAGAGTTATTGATTTTTCAATTCTAGGTCACTATTATGAGTATTTTAATTCCAATAATTAGCATGTTGTGAAATAAATTCTAGAAAATTTGGTGATGTTTATTATGACCAGAGGACCCTAGGAAAAATAGGTTTTGAGTTAATTCACTTGTAGTGATCCTAATTGGCTTGAACACCCAAAATGGAGTTTTAATTAATTAGAGCTAATCATACATCAAATTGACTTGAAATCAATTCTCCACTGACCTTTAGGATCAGAGGAACCCACCATAAAAGTTTGAAGTCGATTGGACTTGGTTAGCCCTATCAAATGGGTTGATTAAGCCATTTAGCCAAAATTAAACTTAAAAAATTCATAACTTTCAAAATACTTTTCAAAAATTCACCAAATTGGTTTTGGAGCCTCTCTGATACTAGGGGAATTTAAAAAAATTAAAATTACAATTTTCTAAAAAAGTTAATTTTTTGCATTATTTTAATATTTTTGATAATTAAAAAATAATAAAAATCACAAAAATAATAAAATTCACCAAAATATCATATTTTGAATTTTAATCACTTAGGAACAAAACCCATATTTTTCTTAGGTCTTTATGATGAGATATTAAATTTTAAAGCCCTAGGGTAATTTTAAAATTAAAAAAATGTATTTTCTAGCATTTCCACTAAAATAATTATAATAAATCAAAGAAAAATCAGAAAATTATAAAAGTTAGTTCTCTGATTTCCTTGATATCAGAGAGATTTTTGAAAAATATAAAATTCTTTTTTCAACCTTTATTTTATTTTTAAATTAATTAATACTCCAAAACTCAAAATAATTATAATAAAAAGAATATAACTCAAAAAAATCACCAAAATTGGTCCAAGTGGTTCTCTGGTCATTAGGAATGTCCCATAATTTTCTTAAGGACAGAAACTTTCCCTTGGTCATATTATTAAATTTTCCTTGAAAATCCCTATTTTCCACCAAAAATAATTACATAAATAAATTAAATACAGAAAAATCACATTTTCTCCTATAATGTCTTTATTGACATATGAGTGAAGTCACATAAAAAATTCAAATTCATTTTAGCTCAATTTAGTGAGTTATGAAATCATTAAGCTTGAAGGGCAAAATGGTAATTAAAATTTTAACCCTTAAATTAAAACTTTAGGTTTAATGAAATGCAAAAGTAAAATATTTGATCTTAATCTGATTTGGATGATTGAAATTTAAATAATTAAAGGGTAGAAACCTACTAAACAATTTAAAAATAATTAAAATAAACCTTAATTAAGTAATTAATTAAATTTGGAAGAATAATAAAATTGGAATTATTAAAATAGGGATATTATTAGGAAGAGATTTGTTCTTTAATTTAAGAATCCCTAAATTAATCACTTCAATAATATTTAATTCCTAATTAAAATGATAATCCAAATTTAAAATTTAAAATGCTAAAAGGCTTAATCATTAAATTAAATTAAAATTAAATTATTTAAATTAAATCCTTTTAAAATTTCAATTAAATTAATACTTTAACAATTAAAATTAAATCATTTTTAAAACATAAAAAATAAAATATTAAATTAAAATTAAAAATAAAATTAAATTAAAATTAAAATTAAATTAAAATCTAAAATAAAAATTAAAGTAAAATTAAAGTTTAAATTAAATTAAAATTTAAAATTAAATTAAATTAAATTAAATTAAAATCTAAAATTAAATTAAATTAAATTAAAACACATTAAATTAAATTAAATTAAATTAAATTAAAACATATTAAATTAAATCAAATTAAATCAAATTAAATTAAATTAATTGAAATGAAATGAAATTAAATTAAATTAAATTAAATTAAAATAAAAAATAAAATCAAGTTAAAATTAAAATTAGATTAAATTAAATAAATTAAATTAAAATTAAAACTAAACCAAATTAAGTTAAATTAAGTTAAATTAAATTGAATTAAAAATAACATCACCTGAGACATAAAGAATTCAAAATTAAATCTAAAACAACTTGAACACTATTTCAAACTTAAATCCATTAACTGAAATTAAATTAAATCATAAACCATTTGAACATCAATTTGCCCTCGAAAGCTTTTGTTGTCATAACTCCTAAACGGAACGTTAAGTGAAGTGTTACTTCACTCATAGGATATTTAAATGTTCTAGTTCACTGAGCAAGATAACAAAACTTGAACTCCCGGACGATTAATTCATTTGTATAATTAAATTCTCTTGGACTTAAAATAATCCTAGAAATATTGAAAAGATGTTTAAGATTCGTCTTAAGCACTTCCTCGATATGATGGGATGTTTATAAGAACAATTGAACTTAATTGTTCGTTGATGAAGAAAATCGTCCTCAAACCCAAAATACAAGAACCTAGACGTCATAGGAGGAGACTAGCTATAGGATTAGGAACTTGGTAGAAAACCATAACCCTTCCCTTAGCTTTACCTAGGAACTTGCTTTAAATGCTTAAATATTCTAATTGTGTTTTAAGTGCAGCTTGGGATGATGGGAAGACCCTCCAGGTACGCTTTTATTTTATTGTAATTTACCTTATTGCAATTTATTTAATCGCATCGCACTTACCTTTTTTGCATGATAAACAACTGTTGCATGAAAACCAAAACCTTTAGGGTAGTCCCTAAAACTAAAACCAAAACTAAATTAAAAGTCATTACAAGATAAAATTCACCGCCACAACATTTCAAAATATAAAACAACTCAAAATTTAATCACAAATAGAACAACAAAACTACAACTACAACTAAATTAAAACGTCTTGTTGAATGATCGGGAATACCTCGGATGATGTAACCTACGTGTTGCTAACGGGATTTCCCACGGTCTAAATGAAAGTGTGGAACTCATTCAGTTGAGTTTAGCAAATTCATCCGGACTAAGTGAATCCGATAAAAATAACGATGCCGGAAGGATGGAACCGTGGGATCTTAATCAGTGTTGTTATAATCAACTTTAAAATTTGTTTAATTAAAATATTAAAAACACCTGGATTTTAAGATTTTCTCTAAACCAGAACACTTCTCTCATCTCCTGATTTATGACTTCTAAAACTAAACCTCTGCAACAACGAGGAGCTCGGAGCATGGTGGGCAGCACGGCCATCGTCATCAGCAAAACCTGAGTCTACTTCAACAAAAATTTCTTAGAATTAAATAACCAAACCATAGGACTTCGAGGTAGTTTGCCTAATGCAACATAAATCCTCAACCTTTTGTTAGGCATTTGCATTGCAAATTAAGCCCTAACCAGTCTTAGGATTCCGAGGTAGTCGTCCGATACGACATAAACTCTCACATCTTCAAGGCTATTTGTATGATTTTATCATACGAATATAAGTCTTAATTAATTAAAATTGGCAAGATCAAAATATTAAATAAACATTAGGACTTTCCTAAATTCAAGCCAAACAATAGGATAGTCGGGAAATTACAGAAGTTCGCTTCGAATCTGTGATTTCTCCTACCTTTCTTCCTTTGGATTCCCAAAATAAAATGTTCCAAATTTGATCCATTCCCTATTGAAATTCCAAAATTCAATCCCTTGAAAACTTAAACTTTGAAATTCTTGAGAGCGAACTACCGATAACTATCGAGAGTTTTCTTAGGTGATTCCCGTCACTTAAGATGTAATTAACTATAGTGGGCTTGCCCTTATAGGGAATTTTAAGAACCCGTGTAATATAAACCCCGTTTAATGTTCTCATATTAAGCGAGGGAATTTGTCGGCTTATAAAATTGGTTCGCAGACCAAACGGATGTCACAAACCTTTCTAGTTTATTTAATCGAGCCCCATTATCAAGCAGTGTGTCTATTCTTCGGAATAGATACACAGTTTGTGGTGCGGTGCTCGTCTATATAAACTATTCGGGATGTGAGATCAGTTTGATTTTATATCTTGGAATTTTCAAATTTAAAATTATTTTCAAAATCAAATACTACTTTTCAAATTATTTATTTAAATTAAATCTAAAATTCGCCGACAATTTCTGTAGGCGACCCCCTTTTCAAAATAAAATACATAACCTAAAAATATGCCGACAATCATCACTGCACCTACCCCGGATCCCGCTAAACTGAAAGGGAAAGAAGTCCAAGTCAGTGATGAGCTTGTTACCGTGGAGGGTTCAGACTTTGCTGTAATACCGTTTATCTTCGAGATATAGTCCAGTTTGAGATTTTCACCCTTAAACCAGACACAAAGAGGGAGTAAGAACAGAAAGATCACCAAGATCAGGAAGACCAGGGCTGCTGAAGCTGCCTTTCTTGAAGAGATTCCTGAAGAAGAGGAAGAACTGCCTGAGATCTCACGGCTGTTGGAGGGGAGTAGGTTCCACCCTCTCGCTGTTGCATCTGATGAGGAAGATGCTTGAAGGATCGCCGCTGCGTTACCCTAACTTGCATACCACAGTAATTGAAAGAGGAAGAAAGTGAAGACTACGCCGCTTACTCGATTGCAAGTAGTGGTGGAGAAGTTAGCCAGGAAAGAGGGATGCCCCGTGTCAGAGATTCTGAGAAAGATGGGGCAAGTACCAGTTAGATCCCACCTCGGACCACGAGTAGACCCCGTCACTGCCTTAGAAAGGCTAAGGAAGAAGGTATGAGATAGTGAAAGAAGTTTGCCTGTTGTTGTATTAGGTCACCATATTAGGGAACACACTACCTACCGACGTACAACCGACAGACCATCTGGTCCTAGGCCTCCTACGGTAAGAAGGATGGTGTGGCAACCTATTATTGCCGAACCGATACCGACAGAACACACTAGAAAGAGAAGTCTCGTCAGAGAGCCCGAATATGTAGAAAGTGTTGTGGCTCTCAAAGAAAATCTTGAAGATGAAGTTCAACAGTCGTCACCCGAAAACCATGAGAATGTTTGGAAAAGACCACTTGAAGCCGCCAAAGGGAAGTTGAGAACTGACATCCAATAGTTGACAAGAGAAAGAAGAGAAGGATTGAGGAATGAAGAGGATTCGTCAGAGTTCATGGATGAAGAATTCGCTGAGATCAATGTAGTTGAGACCCGAGCATCATCAGCTTTGCAGGGAGCTCCGTCAACTTCAGAAGGAGATTAACCAGAAGTAATGAGAGCACGTCTTCGAGAAAAGGATGACTCAATCTATCAAATGGGAAACAAGATGGAGGAGATGGCAGCCGCCTTAGCCACACTTCAGAGTCAGCCTCAACCTCAGAAGGAAACACCTCCAGAGATCATTCACATTGCAGATGGAGGAAAAGAAATTACTTCCATCAACGGAGATGAACAACAGAAGAAAGATTCAGCTCAGAGCATGATTCCCGAAAAGGATATTAAGAATATGGTGAAACAGCAGGTACGAGAAGCCTTAGCTCAGTCTAAGAGTGGAGCATCTATTCAGACGGGTAGACCTTACCCTAAAGAACGCGATGCATTCCAATACCCGAAGGGCTTCATACCACCTCTGTTTAAGACTTTCGATGGTACGGGAAACCCCCGTTAGCAGGTCACACATTTTTGTGCTAGTTGCTGCAATGCCGGTGAGGGCGACGCATTGCTTTTTTGCCAGTTCGTCAGTAGCTTGTCAGGGATCACCTTCGATTGGTACGCAGAACTTCCGAACAGTTCGATCAAGACCTTTTCAGAATTGGAGAACCTCTTAGTTAAACGGATTGTTGGGACCCGACACCACATCACTATCGGTGATCTAGTGGTGGAGCAACAGAAATTGAATGAAACCTTGGTGAATTACATACTTTGATGGAGGAACTTAAGCATGAAGTATGAACCACAGCTTCAGGAACAACATGTGGTCGGTATCTTGTTGAAGAGTATCCACGGCCCGATAGCACTTCTCCTTAAAGGATTCACAATTAAGACTTTCGAGAAGTTGCTTAGCAAGGCCGGGAGCTTGCAGGAGGAGGCAAAACAGCTAAGTTTCGTCGATAAGACTGACAAACAGAAACTAAGGAAAGCGTTCGAGAAGAAATCAGGAATCTTCGCGGTAGTGGATAAAAGTAAGCAGCCAGTGCAAAAACAGCCAGAGCGGCTACAGCCAAGTTATCAACCACCACACGGACTTATCAACAACCCCAACAGAGCTATCAAAAGCCTTGATCGAGTTATTACTCATTGCAGTATGATCAACCGCCGCCTCATCCACCGCTGGATCTGAAGGAGCTTTTGAATAAAGAATACCCCTTCAAGACTGAGGCAGTGGCCAAGATGTTTCGCAGTTTAATTAAGATGCCTGACTTTCAGCTGCCAGAGCCCAAGAGGCCAGAGGAAGTCGATAAGAAGGAACATCCGAACTATTGTCCCTACCATAGGATGATCGGACACAAGATAGAAGACTGCTTCACCTTCAAGAATTGGCTCGAGGATAACCTCTGGAAAGGGAACATAACGATCCCGAAGAAATACATGAAGGAGCCCAAAAAATGAGGTTCCGTTAATGTTATTTCAACAGATCCAATTTTTTTGATAGACCCGTATACGACCGACGATGGATGGAGTATTGTTTGGAAGAAGTCCTCGAAGAAAAATTTGGATCACATCCGGACTGCTTCAGTGCGCGCTTCTGTTTAGAGTTAGAAATCCGCTAAGCCGACATTATCGCTTACGATTGAAGAACCACCCCGGAAGGAGAAGAAGATCGTGGAAGAAGAGGAGACCGCGGCTTCGAAGGGTAGAGTAGGGGTTGCTTTTCCTAGGATGGTTGTTTCCGATTCGGGGGAGAAATCCCTCAGATCTCTGACTCTGTATAATTATTTGTCTGCCCCTGTGGGTTACTATAATGATAAGAGTTATGGTGTTGGCTACGTTTTGATGGTTTCTAACCATTACATAACTAATGACAACCAACCTAATCCAGATCTCGATTTCGATATGAATAATGATTCTCAAATCATACGAAACCTCGACGACCACAACGAAGGAGAAGACATCCGTAAGAATGGCTATGAAAGAACAAGAAGCGACAAGTCCATTTGTGAATTCTTTGGAGCTCCGATTGCAATAGAATTAGAGCTGTCAGATTCCGAAGCAACTCCAGAAGAGCCAGTTGTTCCAATTCAAAAGGAGACACCGACAGATTTAGCACTAGATTTGGAAGAAATAACATAAGTCAATCTAAGGAGCAGAAAAGTTCTACCCACGAGTGTGGGACCAAAGGATAAAGGAAAGCAAGTGGTTGCTCAGGAAGAGCCAACCCCAGCAGAGGAATTGCCCATTCGGGAAGAAATTGAAGAACCTGGTAATAAAGTGGATTATAACATGCTAGCCCATCTAAGGAAGCTACCAGCCAAACTGAGCATCTACGACGCTCTGATCCTGTCAAAGGAGAAGAGGGAAACTCTGGTCAAGGCCTTACTTGATCCAAAATTTGTTTAGCTCAAATGGCCGGTAATTTCTTAGAAGAGTTTTGCTCGTTAAAAGAACAGCGCAGTGTTACTTTCACGGACAATGATCTACTGCTCGGGACAGCCGATCATAATCGACCTTTGTACATCTCAGTCACCATCAGGGAATTCACACTCTCCAAGGTGTTAGTTGATCCGGGAGCATCAATCAATGTGATGAATCTTCGGACGTTAGCATACTTGGAAATTAATGCCCATGATCTCTAAGTAGACAGAATGTTACTGAGAGGCTTCAATCGAAAAGGAGAAAGAGCTCTTGGATCGAAAACACTATCAATAAGGATCAGTGATATGGCAAGGACAACCACAAAGTTCCATATAATCGATTCTGAGACATTATTCAACGCTCTATTGGGTCGGCCATGGATCCATGAAAAATGGATGGTACCGTCGTCTCTACATCAGTGCATAAAGTATTATGAAGGAGGGGAAGAGCAGTGCATCAAAGATGACTTGCAACCGTTCTCCGTGCATGAAATTGGAATTCACAAAGATGCAGCCTATTGTACGCCTCCAAATAAGACAATCTCTTCCAGAAATGCCATACCAAATGAAGCAACAGAAGCCCAAGATGACAAAGAGCTTCAAGTTCTAGTTCAACAGTTAATCACCACTCTCTTATGGAGAGATGATGAAGGTTTCTCCAGAACTCGTACCTGAGGTCGAGGCCGCGGACGTGGTCGAGGAAGAAATGGTGGAACAGTTGAACAATGGAGACCGTTCATCGATGTTGATTGGGAAAGCAGTTTCGAAGAAGAAGAAATCAAGAAGGAAGCAATGAAGATAAATCAAAAGAAACCCCAGTACAAGATCTCTCTCGAAGACAAAAAGAATGAAGGATACAAATCAATGTACGAGAAGATTAACCACTATGTACATACTATGACCCTACACCCGATCCACCCTAGTAAGGTCGAGGGTATGTTGGTCAAGGAACTGCATGGTGGCAGTGCTAAGCCGATCAAATTTTACCGTGGTGCTTCTACTTCTTCTTCCAATACTGAAAATGATGTAGAATTTGAAGATGTTGCTTCATCCGAATTAATGGAATTGCCTTTCAAGTGGTACTCTCCCTACGTTCAAAATTTAATTTAGCGTGGTATTCTACCTAAGCAATGGTTAAAAGGTCATTCACAGCGCTTTGAAATATTATGGAATAATACCAGTCGATCGTCCAATTCAACACATGGTCTCAGATTCAGCACAGTAGCGCCAGCTGATGATACAGAATTTTGCTTGGTTGTCACTTGCGATCCTAATGAAGACTGCCTGGAAGCTTCAGATGACCTCGAGGATCTACCAATTAGAGATGCTCCACAAGAATTTGAAGAAGAAATTAAATCTACAATAGACGAGCTAATGGAAGTTAACTTAGGTACTAGCGAAGAGCCTATGCTGACCTTCGTTAGCTCCTTACTCAATAAAGAAGACTTCGAAGAAATGATTAAGCTACTAATGGAATTCAAGGACTGTTTTGCTTGGAGTTATGATGAAATGCCGGGATTAGCTCCAGAGGTTGTAGTTCACAAGCTAGGAGTGGATCACACTATTGTTCCAGTCAAAGAAGCTCTGAGAAGAATGCGTCTAGAAATCAAACAAGTTATAGCTAAAGTTAAGAAACTCATCGACGCTAAATTTGTCCATGAAGAACAATATCCAATTTGGTTAGCCAATGTGGTACCAGCGAGAAAGAAGAATGGTCAGATTAGAATCTGTGTGGATTTCAGAGATTTGAATAAAGCGTGCCCAAAGGCGAATTGCCGCTACCAATTCCAGAGTTAATGATCGACATCGCTTTGATGCATGAAATCATCTCTTTCATGGATGGATCATCAGGATACAATCAAATAACGATGGCACCAGAAGATGAGAAGCTCACAACCTTCAGAACAACAATCGGACTATACTGCTCCACAGTAATGTCTTTCGGATTGAAGAATGTGGGAGCAACTTACCAAAGAGCAATGACGAGGATTTTTGATGATCTCATTCACAACCAAGTCGAGTGCTACGTAGATGATGTGGTCATCAAGAGAAAACTGAAAGAAGATCACCTGTATGATTTAAGAATTGTTTTCGAGCGATTAAGGCAATTTAACCTTAAGATGAATCCCCTGAAATGCGCCTTTGGCGTCGCCTCCAGGAAACTCTTAGGATTTGTTGTCCGACATCGCGGAATTGAAATAGATCCGGAGAAGATTAAATCTATCTTATAAATGCTGCCTCCCTAAACTTTGAAACAACTATGATCCTTTCAAGGAAAGTTGGCATATCTTCGACTCTTTATTTCTAATATGTCAGCTATGTGTCAGCCCTTCTCGGCATTAGTTAAAAAGGACACCAAATTTGTTTGGGAAAAAAATGCCAGCGAGACTTCGAGGACAGTAAACAGTATTTAATGACACCTCCTGTCTTAGCAGCCTAGTCTCAGGTCAACCATTGATACTTTATACCGCGGCTTTCAACGACTCCCTCAGAGCCCTGCTAGCCTAGGTCAATGATGAGGGTAAAGAAAATGCTCTCTACTACTTGAGTCGTCGTCTAATTCTGAAGGAAGTAAAGTATCGTCCGATTGAGAACCAATTTTTGGCCCTGATCATCGCAGCTCAAAAGCTCAGGCATTACATGCTCTCTCATAAGGTCAACCTTATCTCGAAGTTTAATCCGTTGCAATATTTGATGGCCCGCCCGACACTTTCCAGCAGACTTACCAGGTGGTCAATGATACTATTGTAATTTGATATAACCTTCGTTCCTCTTCGTGCCGTAAAGGGACAGCTCCTAGCAGACTTCCTCGCAGCACACCCTTTACCTGCAGAATCGCCTCTCAACGACGATATGCCCGACGAGCAGATAACGAGCTTAGAAGATCCCGATGATCGATGTTGGGAACTAAACTTCAACGGAGCATCCTCAGCACATAAGAATAGAGAATTGCAAATGATAGTGCCCGGTAAGGCAGAAATCAGACTGATATTTATAACACCGGAGCGGGGGATGTTAAGATACTCCTACCATTTGACCGAACCAAGTACGAATAACGAAACAGAATACCAAGCTCTTGTAACTGGACAGGAATTAGCCATTCAGATGGGGATAACAAACATCACATCTACGGTGATCCGTAGTTGATCATACAGCAAGTTGGAAGACAATACAAAATTATGAAACATAGACTTGAGCAGTACTTTCAGTATGCAATGAAATTGTTGAAGCAGATTTTGAATGTAATGATATACAAGATTCCCAGAAGAGAAAATGCTCTTGCAGATGCGTTAGCCAGCCTCGTGAAAGAATTTGCTTGCTTACAGGATGAGTCAGTCAAAATGTCAGTTCAGGCACAACAGGTCCTATCATAGTTCGACATGGATGCAATACCTAAGTCAGAAAAAGAAGAAGAAACAGTTGCAACAGTAATAGAAACTATAAAAGATTGGCGGCAGCCATTAATAGACTACCTGCAAGCAAGAAACCTACCAGACGATAAGTCATTAGCCCATCAAATCAAGAAAAGAACTCTGTCTTACACATTAATAAATAATACATTGTACAAAAGGTATTTCGTTCAGATGTGGCTAAGGTGCCTGAGTGGGTTCGAAGCTCGTGAAATTGTTAAAGAGGTGCACTCAGGAATTTGTGGTGCTCATCAGTCGGTTCCGAAGATGAAGATGAAGATTAAAAGACTAGGGTACTACTGGTCCTCGATGATGACCGACTGCATGAAGACCGCCAAAAGTTGTCACCAGTTCCAGGTGCATGGAATAGTTCTACATCAACCTCCAAATGTGCTACATCTGACAATCACGTCGTGGCCATTTGAATGTTGGGGCACAGACATTGTGGGTCCGATAGAACCGCCTTCCTCAAGAGGACATCGCTTTATTCTTGCAGCTACAGACTACTTCTCAAAGTGGGTAGAAGCAGTACCGCTCAGAGAGGTGAAGGCGCATCACATGCTGCAGTTCTTCAGAAATCAAGTCGTCTACCGTTCTAGGGTACCGCGCAGAATTATCTTAGATAACGGGTCAGCGTTCAGAAGTACGAAGATTAACAATTTTTTCAGAAGGCACGAGATCGATTGGCGCTATTCAATGATCTACTACCCAAGAGCAAACGGCTTGGCCGAGGCTTTTAATAAAAATCTAATCCAAAGCCTAAATAAAACTTTGGACAAAAACAAGAGAAATTGGCACGAGAAGTTGTTAGAAGCCTTATGGGCCTACATAACAACTTTTAAAACTCTTACTCAATCTACGCCTTACGCTATAGTGTACGGGTCCGAGGCCGTCTTGCCCTTAGAGATTCAGCTTCCATCTCTCAGAATTGCAGTCATGAACAGGATTACTACAGAAGAGAACGTCAGACTACGGCTAGAAGAACTGGAAAGCTTGGAAGGGAAACGACTTTCAGCGCAGCAGAATTTGGAGCTGTATCAAGCCAAGATGATCCAGGCCCACGATAAACTGGTCCGCCCGAGGAAGTTCAAGGTCGGTGACTTGGTTCTAGTTCTCAAGAGACTTATTCTTGCACAACGCAAGATAGGAGGTAAATTTGCTCCGACTTGGGAGGGGCCGTTCGTGGTCGAGACAGTCTACTCAAGATATTCCTACCAACTTGTGAATTGCCAAGGAGAACGATCTATGCTTCCAATCAATGGACGATATTTAAAGAAGTATTACACAACCTGATGTTTCGTAGGATGGACTCCCATCCCTAGAAGCACGAGCAGAGTGATCACTTGTAATTGGGTCCGAACCCAAAATTGATAAGAAAAAAATGGATAAAAAATGATGAAAAAAATGTGTTAAAAAAAAGAAAATATGTGAACAAGAAATCTTCTGAATATAAATTTTGAACTTTCCTTTCAAATCGAAGCTCACTCCTGATCTTTCCTCATCTTTTCCCTATTTTTGTTAAAATTTGAAAGAAATGAATAAGAATTTTCCATTAATAAGTAAATTTTCTGATTGTTCTCGTTCTTAGTACAACCCCTAATCCTTTCCTTATTTTTAGCAGGGAAGTGTCAAACGGGCGGTTGGTTCTGAACTTCAAGAATGGCGTGAGTCTAGCACTTGATGAAGATAAGATGAAGGACGGGGCCGTGATTGAGATCGACTCTGACTTCACACCGGCCGGCTTACAGTACGAGGAGGCCGATTGGACCCGGGTCGACCTGAAAAAGTTCTGCAGTCAGACAGTGGTGAAGTTGGGTGGCCCTAGTTAGCTAGCTACCGATAGAAAGAGGAAAGTGAACGCCGCTCATGTAATGGGAGAAGACAAGAAAGTCAAGTCCATGGTTACTACACTAGAGGGCAGGCTTGTCAGCGCCATGCCCACAGAGGTTCAAGGAGCAAGGAGAGCAACTCTCACTCTTACACAGTGAAGAAACAAGAACCGCAGCATTCACAAGATGTTAAGGAAGCTAGCAGCGGACCAGCAGAAAGAGACAGTTGCTACCGTCAGTACAAGTACGTCAGAGAAACTGGTTCGGCAGGAGTCAGAGGAGAAGAAATCAACTTCGAGAACAGCAGAGATGACGAAGGAAATTGCAAAGTAATCAGAAACAAAATCAGTGCCACGACGCCAGCTAGATGCACTAATTCCGAGGAGCATTGTTGCAAAAGCAACCCCGGAGGATGTCTTGACGGAGACAATCCCGAGGAGGTGAAACACTTAGGAGAGCGTGCTGGGATTGAGCCATACATCCCATAACACGTTACCAGACCCCGACAATTTCAGATAATTCCTGAATATGAGCTGGAGAAACTGTAGAAAGTTGAAAAGAAGGCCTTTGAATATTTCAAAAGAATTCGAGGCAAGAAGATTAATATCCTGGAGGGCCTTGAGCTGCATACAAATGTGTTTTTAGACTACGAGCAGCAGCAGATTATGGACTGCGTCGTCGATCTTCAGAAGATGGGCCGAGCTGGTCGTTTAAGAGAGAAGACCTACTCAGAACCCCGGAGATGGATGAAAGGAGAAGAAAGAGTTAAAATCCAGTGCGGGTGTTGTTACAACTCCGCCGAGGACAGGAAAGGAAATCCACCAGGGATACTCCATCATAGTGAGGTGGATCCGATGCCAAGACTTATCAAGAGGATGGTGAAGAGGATGGTGACATGGCTAGTATTGCCTGAGGATTGCATACCCAACAGCTGCATTATCAACATATACGAAGAAGGCGACTACATACCGCCACACATAGATCCTCATGATTTTGTCAGACCTTTTTGCACAGTGTCCTTTGTCAATCAGTGTAACATCATGTTTGTATCAGACCTCCGGATAGCAAGCCCCGGAGAATTCTGAGGGCCACTAGAGATACCTTTATCGGTTGGTTCCGTTCTGGTGTTAAAAGGAAATGGAGCAGACATAGCGAAGCACTGCATCATTGGCGTACCTTTTCTGCGGATCTCAGTCACCTTCAACAGGATGGATGACAGCAAAATGCCTTTCCAATTTCAAACAGATCCAGAGTTGGAAGGCCTTCAGCCGTACGAGCTGTGAGCTACATGGAAAATAACACACCTCCAATGCACATTCGAACGACATTCCTGTCAAGGATGGCTTGGAAGGTGATGTTATTGCCCATGTGTCTCACTATTCATACATGGATTTTGACAGACGCTTTTAGAAGAAACCTGCAAGAATCTTACGCAGTCCGTTTTTAGATTTATCTGGATTTTATGAGATGCTTAATTTTCAAGGAAAATATCATCATGTTTTGGATCAAACTATATGATGTATTTTCAGTAAATTGGAATGGAAACGACCATGTCGTGTTATGCCTTCACTTCTTTTGTGAAAATTTGACTGGGAAACGCCATTAAGTTGAATAAACTTCAAATGAAGAATGATGTGAAAATAAATAAATGAGATAAAATGAAAATGAACAAACAAACAAATAAAAAAGGAAGGAGAAAAAAAATGAAAATAAACGAGAACTCTTTTAAAAATTCGAATGTCAAAACAAACTCCAAATTAACACGAACTCTAAATTGAAAATACAAAAAATAAAATCGAATCACTGAAATAAACAAAACAAATCTAAACCTCGAATTGAATTCCGATATGAATCCATCGATTCGAATCTTTCAATTCTTCTTCAAATTGAAATCCATCTGAAACTCCTTTGAACCCTCTTTCGATTTGATTTTTCCCCACGAAAGACTCAAACTTCAATTTCAAAATTCTAAACTTTTCATCATTCTGAAACCATTTCGATTCACCGTGATTTCTTCCCTCTTTTGAGAAGGTCGCGAAGTCTACTGACACAGAACCACGAGATTCTCGATTTGGTTCTGATGGCATGGATTCACATCCTTCGCAAAAAAATAAACCTGTGATTAAATCTTTCGGGATATGAGACACTTTCATGTCCCATTCAAATCTTCTACTACACTTCTAAACATCAAAATATTCCAAAATCAATCGTCAACCTTCGAGGCTGGTACCTAAATTCTAGTACTCATTTTCGAGGTCAGTACCTAAATTCTGACTCTCACCTTCCGAGGTCGGTACCTAAATTCTGACTCTCTTTCTGAGACTGGTACCTAAATTCTGACTCTCTTTCTGAGACTGGTACCTAAATTCTAGTTCTCTCCTTTCGAGGTCAGTACCTAAATTCTGACTCTCTTTCTGAGATTGATACCTAAATTTCAATTCTCATCCTTTGAGGCTGGTACTTAAATTCCAGTCCTCATTTCCGAGGTCAGTACCTAAATTCTGACTCTCACCTTCTAAGGTCGGTACCTAAATTCTGACTCTCTTTCTGAGATTGATACCTAAATTTCAATTCTCTCCTTCGAGACTGGTACCTAAATTCCAGTTCTCTCCTTTCGAGGTTGGTACCTAAATTCCGACTCTCTTTCTGAGATTGATACCTAAATTTCAATTCTCTCCTTCGAGACTGGTACCTAAATTCCAGTTCTCTCATTTTGAGGTAGGTACCAAAATTTTGACTCTCTTTCTGAGATTGATACCTAAATTTAAATTCTCAACCTTCGAGGCTGGTACCTAAATTCCAATCCTCATTTTCGAGGTTAGTACCTAAATTATGACTCTCCTTTCGAGGTCGGTACCTAAATTCTGACTCTCTTTCTGAGATTGATACCTAAATTTCAATTCTCATCCTTCGAGACTGGTACCTATATTCCAGTCCTCATTTCCGAGGTCAGTACCTAAATTCTGACCCTCACCTTCTGAGGTCGGTACCTAAATTTCGACTCCCTTTCTGAGATTGATACCTAAATTTCAATTCTCACCTTCAAGAATGGTACCTAAATTCCAGTTCTCTAATTTCGAGGTCGGTACCTAAATTCTGACTCTCTTTCTAAGATTGATACCTAAATTTCAATTCTCTCCTTCGAGACTGGTACCTAAATTCCAGTTCTGTCCTTTCGAGGTCAGTGCTTAAATTCTGACTCTCTTCCGAGGTTGGTACCTAACTTGCAGTTCTCACTTCGAGATCAGTACCTAAAACTCTTATTCTCATCCTTTTCGATCGGTACCTAAATTCTGATTCTCACTTCGAGGCTGGTGCCTAAATTCTAGTTCTCTTTGCAATCCCGAGGTTGGAACCTAGGTTCCAATTCTCATTTCGAAACCAGAATTTCCACGAAATCAATCTTGAAATTGTTCTCAAATCAAATTTAAATAAAAAATCTAATAAAATCAAAATTCAAAGTCAAAATTAAAACTCGAAACAAAAAAATGAAACAAATCTAAAGTCCAATCTCTTAGAATCTTAAAATTCACCTGCTTTTCCCTAGCGAGAGTTCTGGAATCTTCAGTCTTGGAGATTTACCTGATACTCCCCAGTGGAAATTTTCTACACTTTGTTCTAAGTGTGTCACTTAGACGTTTGTGTTGATTTTGTTGATCTCTTCGGTCAAAGCCAAAACGCGCGGTGTGCTTGGTTAGCACACCACACCTATTGGGAGTCCATTTGTTGACCTCATTTTTGGTGAGGTCTTTTTCTTTCCTCTTAGTGTTTAGGATCTAGCCATAAGACTTTTACTTGACTATCCTAGAAGAATAGAGATGGAACCCACCATTTAGAATTTCAAACCAAATCTTGGTTATCTTTGGAATCTTACATAGATGGTCATCAACCTCCAAATCACTTGGAAGGTTAGGACCAATGTGTGGGAAGACAAAGATGAATTTCTATAGTATGGTCAAGCCTTAGAACAGCCCTGGGTGGCCTAGTCTTTCACACACTACTCTCTCACACCCATCCTAAACCCTAAACCATCCCTACACAATCTTGACTCCTGGTTCATTAGAGCACTCATGTGGCTAAGTCCAAACCCCTAGCCCTTGGCTAAGAGGGTTAGGAACAACCTATGAGATGTTTAAAATGGACATTTCTTGGTCCATGGCTCACTTTAGGCTTTTCTACCTATCCCAACCACAATCAAATTTCATTTTTTACAAAATCCCTGGTTTTGACATTGGGTCCTCAATCCTACCTAAAATTACCTAAATTGCCCCTACAACCACCGACCCTCCAAAATTTCCCAAAATTTAACCAAAATTCCCAAAAATTCTAAAAATCATTTTAAAACAATTACCATCTCTTAAATCTACCAAAAGACCCCAATACCCTCCAAATAACCTCCAAATACCCTAAAATACCCTTTTGGCCCAAAAATCCAAAAATTCAAATAATTCCCAGAAAATTTCAACAAATCCCAAATATTCCCAATTTCATTTTATCCAACTACACCATAAGCCAATTTTTCCAAAATAACCCAATTTTGTCAAAATCTCCAATTTGACCCATTTTTAACCCAAATGTACCCAATGTCAAACCAAACCAACCCATTTGACCTCAATTTTGATCCATTTCAATTCTAAACTTTAATTTAACATCCCTAACACAAATATAAACCAAATACATGTCCAAATTGATTCACTTTTGAGTTCAATTCCATTTGAAACCTAAACCCCCAAATTTGCCTAATTAATCCAAAACCCCCAATTAACCTAATGTCAACATTACCGCCCGCCCCCCCCCCCCCCCCCCCTTCAAAATTTCAATCCTAAACCTTCCATGGAACTCCCATGAAACCCATGCAACATTCAATTATCCCAATTTGAGCCCAAACCTAGCCTAAGTCCACTTGAAATCCAAGGTTATTCCATTTTACCCTAAATTGAGTTCATGCCCTAAATCTACCAAATTGATTGGAATAATCCTAAAATTTCCTCCCAAATGATGTTGGAAACTCTTCAATACATTCCCTTAGACCATTTGAAACTTTTAATTTGGTCTAAACCCCACCTTGAACCAACTTAGACGCAATTTGATCCAACCTTTTCCAAATTCACCAAAATCCCAATATCCACCTAATTGACCTTTCAATTGAACTCAAAACCACTCCATGTCTTCATGAAAGTTCTTCTTGGAAATTATTTCTACAATGTTGCTCAAGACACTTGAACCCAAATCAAATCCAAACCCAAGTTAGCCCAACCTAAACCCAAGTGAGCCAATTTGAACCCATGACTTAACCTAACCAATTTGAACCAAATGTGGCTGAACCAACCCTTCTACAGCCACCATTTGAACCCTAGTAATCACCCTAGATCCACCTAGCCCAAGCTAAGTGAGCCATGGACCAAGGGTCCCCAATTTTAAGGTATCTCTTCCCTTAAATGGTTAAATCCCATTTTGCCTCACCCCAAATCCCCCCTTAACTGGTTAATCACCATTAAACCCTGCCACCTGACTCACTTGACCTGTGGCTAGCTCCCTTATCCTTGCCGGTAGGCCTAGTCACCGGAGGAGGTAAAAACTAAGAGCTACCACTAGGCTAAACTCACACAAACCTCCCCAACTATCCACCTCAGCCAAATTAAACCTTGGAGCTCCACTGCCCTTCACCTAAGCAGTGGAATCCACCCTTCAATTGAACCCAAGCCCAGCTATATGGCCCTGGCCATTTAAACACCTCTTCCCAGCCATGAGAGGTGTTGAAAAAGTTTCTCACAAAACAAAATCACTCCCAGAGCTTCTCTCAGCCTAGAGAAGAGGAACCCCACTGTTTTCCTGCCCTAATCCTCACTGGTTGAGCTCAGTTTTTGAGTTCAATCTCAGGCCAAAAAATAGGACAACCCTTGAAACTGGACCAAACTTGAATTAACTTCTCCCACACCTTCACCAGAGGTAGAGAGGAAGTTCCCCAGTGAAAACCCCTCACCAGGCCAGCCATTTGCTCCAGAGGTGAAAACACCAAATCGAGTTTCACAACTTTTGTGCCTAAGCATTTCACCAAAGCTCGAGACTCAATCTGTAGCCTCCTGGGACTCTAACAAATGTGTCGAGCACCTCTGATCGAAGCTTCACTTCTCAGAGCAAAGGTATTGAGCTCTTCTTCCTCCCGAGCTTTCATGGATCCTCCATTTTGTTCTGCTTGATTTCAATACGCATTAGCCACATAGATGTGTAGCTCTAGTCTAGATGAGCATGTAGAAAGAAACAGTACTTGTTTGGTCAAGTATCGAGCGAGATATTAGTGCTAGAAGGTGGACGATTCTCGGTTCACACCAGTCGGGACGATGACCAACGACCGTCTGATCGTGCGTGTATCAGATGTATGACGGAGATCAAGTCGGATGGAGCAACGGGACAGAACAGCGGGACGCGTGGCTGCCGAGTCAGATGGCGGCGCCAAATCAAACCGTGCCGTGTGTGCTTTCGATCCATCATAGGATCTAGTCAGTGCTGACTGGTTTAAGTAGGAAAATCCCTTTTTCCTATTTATTTAATTACCCATAACTTTAAAAAATACATAACTTTTCATAGAAAAATCACAAAATTAAAAGAAAAATACCATCCTACTCAGTGAACAGAGGAGAATAATGTGGAAAAGAAATCAAGTTATTTGGTTGAGTATTTATTTTTTAATTAATTTAATACTGATCTGAGTTTTTTTAATTCTCCACTCACACACACAATACACCATGGCATGAGATCATAGGGCTTTTGTAGCCTCTGATGTTGGGAACATTCCCTGAATTTTTCAAGGCAGAGGCTATGTCTATGGTAAGTTATCTATTTTCCAAGTTTTTATGCCTGTTTTGGTATTTTAATTCCAATAATTAGTTTACTCTTTGGAAAATTCCAGGAAAATTAGGATAGGTTCTCTATAACTAGAGGAACTTGGGATAATTATGACATATATTAAAATATTAAAAATAATCCTAATGGTTCACTTGGCCCAAAATTAACATTGAATTAATTAGGGTAAATTAAAAATCAAAATAACTTGAAATCAATTCTCCACTGTCACTTAGGATAGTAAAAAACCCCATGAAAATTTTGAAGTTAATTTAAAATGGCTTAACCCATTAAATAGATTTTCTAAGTAACATAGCCAAATTTAAACTTAAAAAATTCATAAAACTCAAAATACATTTCAATACCTCACCAAATTGATTTTGGGGACTCTCTGATATCAGGGGAGTCTAAGAAAATTAAAATTGGATTTTTCCAAAAAATTTCATTTTTAACCTAACTTTTAATATTTTAATAATTAAAAAATTATAAAATTCACAAACTTATTAAAATTCATAAAAATGTTATATTCAGTCCCCTAATCACATAGGAATCAATCAAATATTTTTCTTAAGTCCCAAAACAAAGATATTGAGTTATAAAGACTTAAGGCAATTTCAATATTAAAAATAGATTTTTTTAACCTTTTCACTAAATTAATTCTAAAAATTTAAAGAAAAATCAGAAAAATTTAAAATTTATTTCTCTGAGCTCCTTGGGACTAGAGAGATTTATGAAAAATATAATACCCATTTTGCCACTCTAATTTTATTTTATAATTAATTAATACCTCAAAATTTAAAATAATTATAATAAATAAAATAAAATTTAAAAAATCACCTAAATTATTCTTAATGGTCCTCTGGTCAATGGGAACCTCCCATAATTTTCCTAGGGACAGAAACTTCTTCTTGATCATGTTATGGAATTTCCATTGAAAATCCTTATTTTCCATTAAAATAATTATATAAATTAAATTAAAAACAGAAAAATCACATTTTATCCTCTAATGTCTTAATTGACATGTGATTAAGGTGACATAAAAATTTCAAGTTCATTTGAGCTTAATTTGATGAGTTATGAGATGAAAATGCTTAAGAGGGCACTAAGGTAATTAAACGGTTTTAACCTAAATTAATCTTTAGGCTAAACCAAAGGGGAAAGGGTAAATCGTTGATCCTAAATTTATTTTCGATGATTGAAACATAGGGAGTTTAAGTGGTAGAAACTCATTAAACCACCTTAAACATTAAAGAAGAAACATTAATTAAATCACATAAAATTTGGAAGATTAGTTAAAGCTTGAATAATTGAGCTAAAGGGTGTAATATAAGAGAATTCTAATTCTTTAAATTAAACCCCTAATCAATAATTTGATCAAATATTTTTTACACATAAATTAATGAAACTCTAAAATGATGATTGAAATTAATATTTTAAGAAAGGAACAATTTTGTTTGAAAATCTTATGATTAAACTAAAACATTAAAAAAATTTAATTAATTTGAAATTGTCTAAAACCTAAATTAAAATAAGTTCAAAATATTAAGGATAAATTGGAATACTTCAGAATATTAAAGCAAGTTGTTTGAAACTTAAATTTAAAATAAATTTAAAACATTTAATGATCAATCTAAAATATCAAGATTATTTAAATTATCAAAACTTAATTGAATTAAACAACTTGAACACTATTCCAAACGTAAAATAATTTAAAACACTTGAATAAAATTAATCACAAATTTACAACTAAGTAACTTTAAACCATTAATTCAAACTTTAAATTAAGAATGGTTAAATTCCTTAATAAACTGATTTACCCCTAAAGGCTTCCACCTTTATAACTCTTAAATGAAACATCAAATGAAATGTCACCCAACTCACAGGGATAATCACATCCTAATTCATTGAGCAAGAGTAACATGGGTGATTGATTCATCACCACAATGAAACTAACTGAACTCAAAATGATCCCTAAAATGTTTAAGAAGATGTTCAAAATTCAGTTCCGAGCACTTCTCTAACTTGATGGGATGTTTTAAAAGAACAGTGAGACTTCACTGTTCTTTGATGAAGAAAATCATCCTTAACAAGATACAAGAACCTAGACATCATAGGAAGTGACTAGCAATAGGATCAAAACTTTGGTAGACAACCAGAACCTTCCCATAGCTTTACCTAGGTACTTGTTGTAAATATATGAATGCTTTAACATGTGTTTTAAGTGCAGGTGAAAATGACGGGAGTGCCCCCCACGTATGCATTTAAGTTTATTGCAATTTAGATTTAACAATTTATTAAATGTCTTACTTTCCTTTACTTATAAATGCATGAAAATGATCGAACCCAACATGTTTAAATAACTCAAAATTTAATCACCAACAAAATTAAAACTGCAATTATAGTTAAAACTAAAACGTCTCATTGGATGATCGGGAATCCCTTGGATGATGTAACCCACATGTTACTAACAAGATTTCCCACGGTCTAAAAGAAATTGTAGAACTCATTCAGTTGAGTTTAGCTAATTTATTTGGACTAAGTGAATCCGATGAAAATAGCAGTGGCAGGATGACGGAATCGTGAGATCTTAACTAGTTCTGCTTAATCAACTTTAAGATTTTTTTTAATTAAAATACTAAACCATCTCAATTTTCAACTTTTCTAAACCAAAACACTTCTCTTATCTCTTGATTGTCACCTTCTAAAAATAAACCTCTGCAACAACAAGGAGCTTGGAGCACAGTCGGCAGCACGGCCATCTTCATCCGCAAAACTTGAGTCTACTCCAGTGAAACCTTTCTTAGAATTAAACAACAATCCCTAGGACTTCGAGGTAGTTTGCCTAGTGCAGAAAAAATCCTCAACTTTCCGTTAGGCATTTGCATGTTATGCAAATTGAGCCCTAACCGGTTATAGGACTCCGAGGTAGTCGTTTGGTACGACGTAAACCCTCACATCTTCGAGGCTATTTATGTGATTATGTCATACAAGTATAAGTCAAACAATAGGATAGTCGGGAAGATTAAGTAATACTCTCAAATCGAAGCCAAACAATAGGATAGTCGGGAAGTCGCCGAAGTTCACTTTGTGTCTGTGACATCCCCTACTTCTCTTCCTTTGGATTCTGAAAAATAACTGTTCTAAATTTGAGCTATTCCCTATTGAAATTTCCAAAATCTAAGCGGGGGAACTTGTCGGCTTAATTCCTTTATATTAAGCGTGGGAACTTATCGGCTTATAAAATTGGTTCGCAAACTAAACAGATGTAAAAAATATTCTAGTTTATTTAATCGAGCCCCATCATCAAGTAGTGTGTCTGTTCCTCGAGATAGATACACGGTTTGTGAGACGGTGCTCATTTATATAAACTATTTGAGATGTGAGATCGGTATAATTTCATATCTTAAAATTTTCAAACTTAAAATTATTTTCAAAAATCAAATGCTACTTTTCAAACTATATATGTATATATATATATGTATATATAAATTAAACTTAAAATCTAAAAAATATGCTGCTAGTGAGGTTTGATCAAAGAAACTAAAGAATTCAGACATCCATTTAGTTTGCGAACCTTTATGTTGATCGGCAACTTCCCCTATCTAATATAAAGCTACTAGGTAGGGTTAATATTAATCTGGGGTTCTTAAGTTTCCTATAAGGGCAAGCCACTATCGTTAATTACATCTTAGATAACCAAAGTCACCTAAGAAAACTCTTGATTTAGATTAGAAAAAATTGTATTCATCACTTTAAAAGGTAAGATTCTTCAAAGTGTTGTGGTCATAGAAAATCCAATAGGTGAATGGCTCAAGTTTGGAACAGTTATTATAAGAATCCAAGGGAGAAGAAGGCTAGGGGAAAGACATAGAGCCAAGAAGAATCTTGGTGATTTCCCAAACTATCCAATGATTTTGCTTCAGTTTAAGATAATTATTTGATATTTCATCCTACCAAGTTTAATTAACTAGGGCTTACATTCACTTGATACCAATCATGTGAAAAGCGTAGAAGATAGAAAGGTTTATGTTGTATCGGATGGCAACCTCGAAACTTAAGACAGGTTAGGGCCTATATTGCATGGAGTACAAAGGCTTAAAGAGATAAAGTGAGGGTTTATGTTGCACTAGGTAAGCTACCTCGAAGTTCTATGTCTTGTTGTTTATTTCTAAGGAGTATTGCTGTCGAAGATGACCGTGCTGCCCACTATGCATGCTAGGAGCTCCTCGTCATAGCAGGTTTAGTATTAGAAGTGTCAATTTTAAGAGATGAGAAAAGTGTCATGTTCTGAAAATGTTTAAATTAAGATGTCTTATTGTCTTATTAGGTGAGCATTTAAGTTATTTGTAGTGACACCGGTTAGGATCCCACGGTTCTCTCATTCTAGCACCATTATTTTCTTTGGATTCTCTTTGTCCAGATGAATTTACTAAACTTAACTTAATGAGTTCCGTACTTTCATTTAGACCGTGGGAAAGCTCGTTAGCAGCTAAAGGTTTCCTACTCCAATGTATTCTCGATCATCCGATAGAGACGTTTTAATTTAGTTTAACTTGTGTTTTCGGTTTTGTTTGTGATTAAATTTTGAGTTGTCTAATATATTGATTGTTGTGGCGGTGAATTCTATTTTGTTTTAATTTGATTTGATTTTTAGTTTCAGTTTTATGGCTATCCTAGAGGTTTTAGTTTTCATGCAGGGTGACATTGTTATTTAACATGCAATCTTGTAAGTAAAAAAAAAATATTAAAGAAAGGGCAGGAAAGGAAGGTAATGTAAACTATAAAAGCGTACCTATCGAGTCTTCTCATTCCTCCACCTGAAACATTAGTATTTTTTGTAGTATACATTTATAATTTGCAGAAAAGTAAACCCTATAGATAGGTTTGTCACGGGCCTACCGAGTCCTATGTCATAACTTGGTGGGTTCTATTTATTAATTTGAGAGATGCATTCCATTAAAGAGTATAATTGGTTCAGTTGTCCTGAAAGTTGTTCAGAAGGCTTGTGGAATGATCTAGAGAACACCAAGATATTTTACGATCATTAAAATAATTCTCAAAACCAAATTTTTGGTGGATTTTAAAAATCACCAAAACCAAAATCACTAAAACATTTTGGTGGATTTTAATGTTTTAGTTATTTTTATTATTTTTAATGAATTTTAAAAATTTGTAATTACTTTAAAGTTAATAAATAGGCATAAAAATAAAGTATTTGTTTTAATTACCATTTCATTTTTATAAAATTCTCCTGGTCACATGGAACTCTCAAAACCAATTTCATAATTTTTTAACTTATATTTTATTTATTATGACTATTCTAAAACCAAAAATGTTATTTAACTTAGAAAATCAGATTAGGTTATCAAATTAATTCCAAATCATTTCAAATATTTTTTGGGTGTTCCTCTAACCGTAAGCCATAGTGGGGAATAGAAACCAAGCCATTTCCATTTATATTTAATGCAATTTGATTTTTTTTATTTTTAGTGATTTGATTTAAATTAGAATTAGTTTTAATGAATTAAATCAAATTTGTATTTTTCCTATGGTCCTCTGTTCATAAGTAACCTACCAAAATAATCTTATATTTTTTTATAGATATTCAATTTTTTATAACTTTTAAATCAAATTATACATAATAAACTTGAAAAATAAGGATCTCCTCATAGAGACCTCCTATGACCCTAGAAAAATCAGAGAAGATCACTCATGACATAGAGGAAAAAAAGCTCTAAGTTTCATGCCATGGTGAAATATGTATGCAAATGGATAATTAAAATACCATATAATGTATTTAAATAATAAAAATCACACATTCATCAAACAAACATGAAATCATTTTCACATTATTCTCCTCTCTTCACAGAACATGAGGTTATTTTTATTTTATTTTTCTTATTTTTTACACTAATTTATGAATTTTTAAAGTTGGACTGATTTAATTAAATTAATTAAATCTTATTTTTCTACTTATTCAGCGCGGCACCACGTAAAACTACAACGGGTCGAAGCACTACGCGTTGCCACGGGACTAGATGCCACAATCTGACTCAGTGCTGAATCGGCTGACACTTTATATACCGCGGCTCCATCTGACTTCATCACAGCCATCCACTGAATACATGCATGATTCAATGGCTCCGTATGATCGTGCCCAACTGACTTAACCCATAAAACGTCCACACTAAAACCATAAGTTCTTAGCCTAGACTCAACAAAATCACATGGGATTTGTTTCTATGGACTTATCTGATCCAGAAGAACTTATCTATATGGCTAACCTAGCTCTAAATCATGCCAACTTGAATGGAGAATCAAAATAAGCTTAGGTGAGGGGGAGAGTTTAATACCTTTGTCTCATAGGGGAGGCCTCAATCAATTGGTTACATAAGCTTCAGAGAGATGCAACGAGCTTACAGATGAAGTCCCTTGCTCTAGTGAAATGCCTAGATCCAAGTTCGAGCAAAGCTAATTTCAGGTGTTGATCAAAGATAGGGTTGGAGGCTCTGTGTGATGGAGCTTTGATGGGGGAACTTCTTCTTTTAGTGTGGGGATGGTGTGGGTGCAGTAAATTAGACTTTAGTGCAATGTTGGGGTATGGTGGAATTTCTCTTGGTTTCAACTGAGAAAACATTGGGGAATTGGTTATAGACAGTGGAAATTTGGGTTGGAGGATGGCGGAACAGGAGGTCTTGAGGAATCTTTGAAAGCAATTTAGCAGAATTTCCTTAAGAAAATTTTTAGCACCCCATTTGGCCGTGAAAAGCTTAATTTATAGCCATGACCATTGGGCTGAGCTTAAGGGTGTAATTCAGGTGCATTAACCTACTTAGGTGGAGGGCAGATCAACTCTAGTGAGCAATCAGAGCTTGACACATCAGGTGGGCTCAATTGGGTTTTAGTTTGGGTGGGTGGCTCTCAGTTTTAAGGTGCTCTGGTGACTAGGCCGGCCGGCCAGGCTAGGGGAGGTGGCCAGTGATCAGGTGAGCCAGAGGTCGGGCCATAAGTGCAGTGAGTTTAAGTGGTTAATGATTCATTGCAAATCTCCCCTAGGTATACCCATTTAAGGAAGGGGATTCCCTAATTTAAGGGTCTCTTGGTCTATAACTCTACTAGAGTGAGCTAGGTGGATCTAGCTCAGTCCCTAGGGTCAACTTGATGGCTGTGGTGAGCTTGGCTTGGTCACATTGGGCCTGGTTTGGACACGTTGGGTCATGGGTTCATATTTGAGTTATTTGGGCTCAATTTAGGTTAGGTTGGGTTTATTTTAAATTTGGGGCCAAGTGATTTAGCAATATGGTGTATATTATTGTCATGAAGAGTTTGAAAAAGATTTGGGGTGATTTTGAATTGATTTGGGAGGTGAATTTGGTGAGAATTGGTCATTTTGTCAAATTGTAATGTAGGGTTAACTTGGTTTTGGGTTAGGCTAGAGTGGAGTTGTGGCTCAATTGAGGGTTCCAAAAGGTATAGATGATTGTTATGAATATTTTTCAACATAAATAGGGTGTCACTTTTGGGGTGAGGGCATTCAATTTGATGGACTGTGATCAATTTCGGGTAAAATTTGGAATTTTGGATTTGGTTGGACTTGGGTGAGGTTTGAGCTCATATTAAGGGAAATTGATGGTCCAATATTATTTAGGGGAACATCATGAAGATTTTAGAATTCAAAATTGGTGGAAATTGATTGACATTAGGTTTAATTTGGAGAGATTTGGTCATATGGTCAAAGTTGGGAATTTTTGGTTTGGGTTCGAATTAGGTTCATATGTGGGTTAAATTGGGCTTGAATTTGGTTTCAATTGGGATTGATATGCTGAATTAAAGTTTGGAATTGGAATTGGGGAGAATTAAATGTCAATTTGGTGGACATTGGAGGTAATTTAGGCATTTTGGGCCTTAAAGAGTAATTTGGGGCTTTTTTTATCAAATTGGGCTAATTTGGTCAAACTGGATAAAATTGGTGATTCAAAATAAAAAATATGAATATTTTGAGGGTTTTGGAAAATTTTGGGAATTTTTGGAATTTTTGGACTAGGAGGGGCAATTTGGTAATATGGGGATTTTGGGGCATTTTGGGAATTTTGGTAAATTTGAGGTGTTATGGGTATATTGAGTGGTGAGAAATGTTTTGGGATGATTTTTAAGGAAGTTTGGTAACTTGGCTAATTTTTGGGACCTTTGGGCTAAATTAGGGTTTCAGAGGTAATTTGGTCATTTTGTAGAGTTTAGGGGTAAGGGGTCCAAAAGTTTGGATTTTTGATAAAATTAGGGTTGAATTGGATAGATGACCAATTTGAGCCATGGACCAAGAGAAATCCCACTTTGGATCCGCCATGTGTTGGTTCTAACCCAAACCCTAGCCTAGGGCTTAAGGAACCACCCCCATGAGTTTCTAAAAGAGTAGGGGATCAAGCATGAGAATAATTTGGTATGTTTGGTTTAGGGTTGTGAGGTAATGTGTGAGAGTGTAATGTACAAGTGTGTGTGTGTCAGCTTCTAACCAAATAGGGTCATTCCTAAGGCTTGACCATCCTATAGGGAACTCCTCTTGAGCTTCCTAATGCTTGGTCTCATACTTCTAAGCATTTAAATGTTAGACTTTAAGCATTTAAATACTCCAAGTGAAGCAAAGAAGCGTTTTGAATTTCTATAGAGTCTTGGTTCCATTGCTAGTCTTCTAAGATAGTCACCAAAAATTTCCTATGGCTAGACCCGCTATTCTAAAGAAGGACTAGACCTCAACAAAAGTAAGGTCAACAAATGAACCCCAATAGGTGTGGTGTTCCGTGCAATCACACTGCACATATTGGCGTTGACGACAAGATCAATAAAACCAACATAACTGTCTGAGTCAAAACATAAGTTCAATGAGAAAGTATCTGCTGGGGTTTATTTGGTAGAAACTTCCAAAGCCGGGCACTCTCACTGGGGAAAACAGATGGAACACCTTCATTTTGGAGCTATGAATTTCAAGCCTCCAAATTCTGAAGGAGTCTGATTAGATTTGATATGATTTAAAATTTGAAACAGAGGTTAGAATTAGGATTTGATATGATTTCAAATTTCAATTTGATTTGAATTTTATGGAATTTCAGATTTGTGAAATTTTCACTTTGAATTGATTTTGAGAATTTTAATTTCGTGGGAGTCTTTGATTTTAAGTGAGTGCAGAGGGAGAGTCAAAACTTAGGTACCGATCTCGTAAAGAGGGAATCAGATTTTAAGTACTGATCCTAAAGGATGAGAAATAGAATTTAGGAAAAAATAAGAAATCAAAATTTTAAGGATTGATCCCAAAGGATGAGAACTAGAATTTAAGTACCAGCTGATCTACTTTAAATTAACTATTTTTGTGGATAAATTATTCTTACTTTTTTAAGGATACTATGCTTTAATGAAATATATTTTTATGTTTTTAGTTGCAAGTATAAGAGGATGAGCTTAAGGATGAAAATAAGTTAAATAACAACAAAAAGGAGAAAAAATGGGGCTAAATGAATAAAATTTAACAAACTAGATCTGGAGCCTAGGCACCAAAGATGGTTAGGGAAGTTAATTTTGAATTATTGGCTGTTCCAAGGTGTTCTAGAAGGCTCTAAATGGTAATGTACCACTCAAATGAGATATACAATGAATATAGACACATTTGAATGAAGAGATGTGTCTTATGAAGCAAAAAAGCGCTAAAATAAATTATTTGAACTGTCGCCTAAGGGCCAGAACTGGCGCCTAGGTGCCACAATTATTTTCTAGAAGATTTATTGAATGTGCATGAGTTTTGAAGAGGTGTTTTAAGCAACCCCTGGTCATTTTTGAAGCTCTTTAAATATAGATTATTTTGGTTGCTAAGGAGAGTCTTTTTAGAGTCATTCTTAATTAGTCTTTAGTTTCTTTCCCTTAAACTTCAAGGTGTGTAAGTTTTTAGTGGGTTTTGGTGATTTCCTGAAGCTTAGAGTTCTGTAAAGAGTGTGTGGGAGTCAAAAAAGTCTGAGAACTCTAGTGAACATTCCAGATAAATATTTGTAACTTAATTCTTAAGCTGTGTACTTTGGATTTGAGTATTATGAATTTCTTATGTTGTGTTAATCCAATGCTCTCTAAGTAGTTTTTCTTTCTTTCTCCTTAAAAAATGTGATGTAATCAAGTAAAGAGGTTTGGATTTTTGTTTAAGAACTTTTTCTTTTTCTTACCTAAAAATTGTGATGATATTTTAACTAAACTTCTTTTACTTTACAATTTGGCCATTTATGTTATAAAAACTTGTGGGGAAATCTTATTGACCTAACCGTGGGCTAATATTTCTTAACTTGTATGTATCACATTCTACTTTGGAAGATTAGAAATAATCATCTGAAGGGAAGTACAAATTGATAAGGAGATAATATTTGATGGGCGTAAAATTGATATTTTTAGAGTGATAGACTAAATTATATAAATTTGGTTTAAAGTGAGGAAAAAGGGTCATTGGTAGGTCCTATATAGAGGCACAGTGAGTAATGTAGAAGTGTGAGACTAGAACATACCCAACACTATCAATAACACTCCTTTACCAACCTTTACACTAGCCAATGTTCATTATACCTTGACCATAAAATAAAGAATATATGTGCTTCTATTTGTCACAATACAATATTTTTATGTTCTAAAAAATTTTAATTCCTCTAGTTATTACTAAATTTTTGTAAGGAGAAAGTATCATTAAATAATTATTTTAATCATTTGCTTAAACACTTTCTTGCATAATTTAGAAAATTAGTAAGTTTAATTTCACTTTTGTTTAGTTATAAAGAAATATTAAGAGTTAGCACTTTTTTTTTAATTTCGGTATTTTGAATTTCTTTTAATTGAAACTTATTTTCTTGTGGGATTGGTATTTGTGGTTTTTAAAAGAAAATCCTATATTACTTGACATAATACGTATACTTGCGTAGTACCCCTAGTGTTTTTATTATTTTCAAACAATTATATTTAAATATTGCACACTAGCCACTTAATTTAGGGTCAAGTTTACCTATCTTTTAAAAGTTTAATTATTTGCAAAATTACAGGCCAGATCAAGTTTTTGGTGCTGTTGCCGAGGAACTAAATTTGAATTAAGAGAAAATTTTATTTATACTTGAATTTTAAAGCATATATATATATATATATATATATATATATATATATATATATATATATATATATATGTTTTGTTTTTATGCTACTTTATTTTCAGTAAATCTTTTTATTTTTGTATGTGTAGTTCAGGATCTGAAGATATAGTGCCTTACGATTCTGAGTTAGAACGAACTATAAGATAAATTAGAAGAGAAAAACAACTTCATAATACTGTTGACCTCATTTTTGATGAGGTATTCTCTCTTCTCTCCCTCCCTAGTACTTAGGATCTAGCCTTAGGTTTTCCCTTTGACTATCCTAGAGGATTAGAGATGGAACCCACCATTTAGAAATTCAAACACCTTTTAACTCCCTTTAAACCCCACATGCCTGATTGTAAACCCCTAAGCCACTTGGAGGGTTAAGATCAAATGTCGAGATTTAAAGGATGAGTTCCCTATAGGACTCTTTGGCCTTAGGACTACCCTGAGTGGCCTGGTCTGGTGAGGGTTGACTTGCACACACACTACACTCCCACACACACATTCCAAGTCCTAAAACCACACCTACACCCAATTTGACTTCTTGAGTCATGTAGGTAATCCATATGGATGGTCCTCAACCCCTAAGTCCCTAGCTAAGAGGGTTAAGAAGAACATATTGAGTGCCTAAAATGAGTCCTCTCATGGCTCCTACGAGCTTAATATAGCTTCATGGCTCAACCAAAATGATCTTATTTCACTTGCATTTGATCAATCTTCATTTTTCCAAAATTTCAATTTTTGACCCCGGCCAAACCTACCAAATGACCTTAAAATAATCCAAAATTTACAAAATTGCCTAAATTACCCAAAATTCCTCAAAATTAATCCCAGACATTTCCCATCACTCAAATTGATCTTCCATAGCCAAATACACCAAAATTTCCAAAAATATCCTCCAATTTTCAAAAATACCCAAATTACCCTTTTAGCCCAAAAATCCAAAAAATCCAAAAATTCCCAAAAAAATTCTAGAAAATCCCAAATATTCGTCATTTTATTTTCTTCAACTACATCTTAAACAAATTTTGCTAATTTAACCCACTTTTACCAAAACCCCCAATTTGACCCATTTTTAACCAAAGTAAGCCCAATGTCAAACCAAACCACTCCAATTGACTTCGATGTTGATCCAATTCAATTATAAACTTCAATTCCATATCCCTAATATCAATTTAGATCGAATCCAAGCCCAATTTGATGAACATTTGGATCCAATTTCAACTTGAAGCCTAAGGCCCGATTTTGGCCCAATACCCAAAAAAAAACCAAAATTAAACCCAATTCAACTTAAAATTGCCCCAAATTGGTTCCAAACCATTCACAAAACATTCCTAAATCAAATTCAATACTCATTGGGCCAAATCTTATATAAAAGTTCCATCCACCAATTTGTTTCAAAACCTAAAAGCCCACTTCCCTTAAGGCATTTTAAAAGCCCATCTTTACTAGATCTAAAAAGCCCATAAATCATTCCAAAGCCCATGTGGCACTCTTCTTCATCATGCATTCAATTAAAACTATCCCTATAGTCCTAATCAAATATCAAATTGTTCTAAATCAAACCACATGAAAACTTCCATCAAAATATCCAAAACCTTTAAAATCCATTTTTATGAAACTAAGCCAACTTTTTCCAAGCCAAATGTGAGCCATGAAGCCATGCATAAGCCATATGCAGGCCATGGAAGCCACTTTCCACCTCACCAAGCCATTAATGGCAAGAAGGGGGGCTCTTTTTTAAGCCTTAATTAAGCATTTTTAACCCCATTTATGATACACTCTAAACCAAGCTTAGCCACCTCACTATGGATAGAGACCACACCACCTTCTCTTGGCTGACCCAAATGATTCCTTTCAGCCCAAAATCAAACCTTGGTGGGTACACCAAGCCCATTTCCATGTGTTGACCAAACCAAACCCAAAATAACCCTTCCTCCATACCATTTAAATAAAGCCACTTTACACATGGCCAACCCTAATTGATTTGACTAAACCCCAGCCCTGACCTCACTGGTCAAGATGGTGACCTGACCCTGGCCGGCCAGCCACCACAGTCGCCGGAAAACTCCATGGCCGAGAGCTCCATGTGAGCCAAAATTTTGAATTCTTCCTTGCTGAGCTGTCCCATGCCTAATGGTCACCATGGCTGTTCTTCTCTTGACCAAGGTAGCTCATCCCAACCTTCAACTCCCCCTGGGAGGCCCTCCAGCCACCTCTATTTAAACACCACCACCTCTCGGCCAAAGGAGGCGTTGAACAAAAAACTTAACAAAACTCTGCCAAAATTACTCCAGACCATTCTCCATACATAGAGCACTTGATCCCCAATGAAATCAGCCCCAATTTCCCCTAGCTGAGCTCAATTTCAGAGTTCAAACTTAGCCCCAAAACTAGGAAAACTCTGAAACCTTCACCAAAATCAAATTAAACTCACCCACACCTACACAAGACCAAGAGAAGGAGTCCCCCAGTGGAAGCCCCCTCACCAGGCCAGCCATTCTCTCTATCGGCCAAGCATTGAAATCGGGCTTGGTGGAAGTTGCACCTAGAAAATTTGCCAGGGCCAGAGGCTTCATCCCCAGGCTCCTCCAACTCCAACGAACGTGCTGAGCACATTCAGTCGAGGCTTCACCTCCTGAACCAAGGTATGTGGATTTCTCTTTAGCCCGAGCTTCCAGCGATCCATCATTTAATTTGAGTCGATTTTGATGTATGTTAGCCGTATAGATGTGTAGCTCTAGGCTGGACGAACATGCAGGAGAAAACCGCATGCAGTTTGGTTAACTATAGCTTGAGATCTTAAGGTTTTAGTGTGGACGGTTCTCGGGTTGGGGCACTCGGGGACGATGAACCGATGTCGTTCATTCGCACGTGTATCGAATGGACGATCCAGATTGCGCCGGATCGAAAGACGGAACGAGACCGCGGGCCATGTGGCGTCCGAGTCAGATGGCGGTGTGGATAAGTAGATAGATAGGTTATTTTCTATTTATTTAAATACCTAGAATTTGAAAATTCCATAACTTTGCATAAAAAAAATCTGAAAAATAAACTAAAAATACCATCTTGCTTAGTGAACAGAGGAGAACAATGTGGAAAAGAAATCAAGTCATTTTGTTGAGTATTTAATTTTTTATTAATTATTTACTCATTTCAATGTTTTAATTCTCCATTTGCATAAACAATTCACCATGACATGGGACCATAGGGTTTTTGTAGATCTTGGGAACATTCCCTGAATTTTCCAAGGTCAGAGGCCATCTCTATGGCAAGTTATTGATTTTCCAAATTTTTGTGCCTATTTTGATATTTTAATTTCCATAATTAGCATGTTGTGCAATAAATCCGAGGAAAATTAGGAGAAGTATCTTAGGACCAGAGGACCCTAGGAAAATTATGGATTGAGTTAATTCATTAAGAATAACACTTATTGACTTAAATAATCAAAACTGAATTTTAATTAATTTGGGTTAACCAAACATCAAAATAACTTGAAAACAATTCTCCACTGGTCTTTAGGATCAGAGGAACCTCATATAAAAATTTAAGATCAATTGGAGGTGATTAGCCCCACTAAATAGACCAATTAAGTTACATGAACAAAATTAAACTTTAAAAATTCATAACTCCAAAAATACATTTTAAAAATTCACTTAATTGGTTTTGGGACTTCTCTGATGTTAGGGGAGTCTAAGAAAACTAAAATTAAAATTTTCTAAAAATTTTCATTTTTAATCTTATTTTCAATATTTTAATAGTTAAAAAATAATAAAAATCACAAAAATATTAAAAATCGCAAAAATGTCACATTTTACCTACTATAAAACAACAAAATTAATCTGAAACATTAAGATAATAATAAAAAAGAAGTTTGATGATTTAAACTAAATTTAAATAAATTTGTACACTATTCCAAACTTAAAATTATTAAAATTTCATAATTAAATTAAAACACTTTAAATCATCAATTCCAATTTTAAATCATTAAAATCTTTAATAAATTAATTTGCCCTTAAAGGCTTTCGTTATCATAACTCTTAAATGGAACATCAAGTGATATGTCACTTCACTCACCAGACAATCAAATGTCCAAGTTCTCTGAGCAAGAGATAAAACTTAACTAAATTCTTGGATGACTAATTCACTCATACAATGAAATTCATTTGGACTCAAACCAATCTCAAAAGTATTGAAAAGATGTTTAAGATTTGTCCTAAGCACTTTCTAAATATGATGAGATGCTTTAGAAGAACAACTGAACTTAATTGTCCTTTGATGAAGAAAATCATCCTTAACAAAACACAAAAGAACCTAGACGTCATAGGGATTGACTAGCAATAGGATTAGGACTTTGGTAGACAACCAAAACCTTCCCTTAGCTTTACCTAAGTACTTATTGCAAATATATAAATGCCTTAACATGTGTTTTAAGTGCAGCTTGGAAACGACGAGATGACCCTCCAGGTACGCTTTTATTTTATTGCAATTTATTTACTTACCTGCACTGCACTTTACTTTTCTTGCATGTTAAACAAGATTGACACCCTGCATGAAAACTAAAACCTTTAAGATAGCCACAAACTGAAACCCAAAACTAAATTAAAAGTCACAACAAGCAAAAATTCACCGTCACAACATTCAAAATATAAAACAACTCAAAATTTAATCACAAACAGAACAACAAAACTATAATTACAATTAAATTAAAATATCTCGTTGGATGATCGGGAATACCTCGGATGATGTAACCTACGTGTTGCTAACGGGATTTCCCACGGTCTAAATGAAAGTGTGGAACTCATTTAGTTGAGTTTAGTAAATTCATTTGGACTAAGTGAATCCGATACAAATAACGGTGCCGGAATGATGGAACCCTGGGATCTTAACCGGTGTTGTTATAATCAACTTGAAGATTCCCCTAATAAAACATTTAAGACATTTGAACTTTAAGATTTTTCTAAGCCAAAACACTTTCCTCATCTCCAGATTTTCACCTTCTAAAACTAAACCTCTACAACAACAAGGAGCTTGGAGCATAGTGGGCAGCACGGCCATCGTCGTCAGCAAAACTGGAATCTACATCAGCAAAACCTTTCTTAGTTTTAAATAACCAAGCCATAGGATTTCGAGGTAGTTTGCCTAGTGCAACATAAATCCTCAACTTTGTCATTAGGCATTTGCATAATCATGTTATGAAAATTAAGCCCTAACCGGTCTTAGGATTCTTAGGTAGTCGTTTGGTACGACATAATCCCTCACATCTTCAAGGCTCTTTGTATGATTGTGTCATAAAAATATATGTTCTAATTAATTAAAATTGGCAGGATTGAAACATTAAATAAATTCTCAAATTCAAGCCAAACAATAGGATAGTTTGGGAAGTTGCCAAGTTTCCTCTTGGATCCTCAGCTTCTCCTACCTCTCTTCCTTTGGACTTCTGAAATAAACTGTTTCAAATTTGAGCTAATCCCTATTGAAATTTATAAAATCCAATCCTTTGAAAATCTTAAACTTTGAAATTCTTGAGAGCAAAACCACTGATCATTATTGAGAGTTTTCTTAAATGATTCCCGTCATTTAAGATGTAATTAACTATAGGGGCTTGCCCTTATAGGGAACTTTAAGAACCCAGGTAATATAAACCCTGATTAATTCATTTATATTAAGTAGGGGAACTTGTCGGCTTATAAAATTGGTTCGCAGACCAAACAGATGTCACAAATCTTCTAGTTTAATCGGACCCCATCATCAAGCAGTGTGTCTATTCTTCAGGAGAGATACACGATTTGTGATGCGATGCTCCTTTATATGAACTATTTGTGATGTGACATCAGTTTGATTTCATATGTTGAAATCCTTAAACTTAAAATTATTTTCAAAACCAAATGCTACTTTCAAGTTATATATAATTATAAATTAAACACACAACCTAAAAAAATGCCGACAACTTCTGGCGACTCCGCTGGGGACTAGTTCCTCTCTCCATTTTGATCAGATGGTTTTGCTTTCATAAATTGGTAGTGAGTCAATGCCCCTTGTGGACCAAACTATCGTTCTTTCCATTGGCATACCACGTTCATTTCTATCTTGAACGGTTAAAGTCAACTCTCCTAAATTTTGGAGCCACTGTTTAGAAACCCCTAAACAGAGAGGTTCTGAAATCCTTTTGCCTCTTTCTAAGGTGAGATGGACCCCCAATATGTGTTGGCTTAGGAGCGATCCTTCGGGTTGATAAGTCTTACAAGACTTTCTCTTCATTTCCAATTCTGAATCGGGTCCTTTACCTTTCCTTTAACCTTCCTCCACTAATCATTTTGTTCCTAACAAACAAATTCTCTATTAAACAGCCTTTTAATGAACAAACTCTTTTAAATTGCGAATATACTAAGATAAACTAAAAAGTGTTCGGACTCTTTCTTTTCCATCTTAAGTTGTGATAAAAGGAAGCATAATTCGGGACTGACGTTCGGAATTTACCCTGCAGAAAATGACTGTACCAAAGTTAATTTTCTCCTTCACCAATGGAATGGACTTCGCCGTCTATAAGGATGAACTGCCTGACAATGGAATCATCCGTTTTGGACAAGGATTCGACAATACAGATATTAATTTAGCTGATGTCACCCTCTTCACACTAATGGATAAAGTATCGAAAACTGAGGAGCCCATGATTGAGTTCAACCTGAAGTCGACTCAAGAGTTTCCTCCCCTGCAAAGAGTCCCAGTTGAAAAGAGTACCACTTTTTGTAGGAGGACTATTGTCTTTACTTTCACCGGTCTAGTCATCTCTGCACCTACCCCGATTCCTGCCAAATTGAAGGGGAAGGAAATCCAAGTCTGTGATGAGCCTGCCATCGTGGAGGGCACAGATTTTGCTACAATACATCCTGTCTTCGAGATAGGGTCCAGTTCAAGAGTTACACCCCTTAACTCAGACTCAAAGAAGAAATAGGAGCAGAAAGATCGCCAGGATCGAGAAGGCTAAGGCTGCTGAAGTTGCTTTTTTGGAAGAGATTCCTGAGGAAGAGAAAGAACTACCTGAAATTTCACCGCTGTTGGCAGGAAGAAGGTTCCACCTTCTCTCTGCTACATCGGATGAAGAAGATGTTCAGAGGATCGCCATTGCATTATCCCGACCTACATACTATAGTGACTGTAAGAGGAAGAGGGCCAAGACTATGCCGCTTACTTGACTGCGAGCCATAATAGAGAAACTAGCTAAGAAGGAAGGATGCCCTGTATCAGAGATCTTAAGAAAAATGGGATGAGCGCCAGTCAAATCCCACCTCGTACCGTGAGTAAACCCCGTCACCGCCCTGCAGAGGCCAAGGAAGAAAATGTGAGCTAGTTCACCTATTGTCGTATCGGGACACCATATTAGGGAGGACACCACCTACCGATGCACAGCCGACAGACCATCTGGTCCTAGGCCTTCTACTGCGAGAAGGATGGTATGACGACCTATTATTGCTGAACCGATACAAGCACAATGTTCTGGAAAGAAGAGTCTCATCAGAAAGCCAGAATCTGAAGAAAGTGCTACTGCATTAAAAGAAACTCCCGAGAAAGAAGTCCAACAGTCATCACATGACAACCATGAAACCGTTTGGAAGAGGCCACTAGAGGATACCATAGGCAAGCTAAGAACCGACATCCGACGGTTGGCAAAAGAAAGAAGAGAAAAGTTGGATACTGAAATAGATTCATCAGAGTTTATGGATGAAGATTATGCTGAGATCAACATGGTTGAGACACGAGCATCGTAAGCTTTGCAAGGTGCTCCAGCAGCAGTGAAAAGAGATGAACCGGAAGTGATGAGAGCACAACTTCAAGAGAAGGATAAAAAAATTTCCCAAATGGCAAAAAGGATGGAAGAGATGGCTGCCGCTTTAGCCACTCACCAGAGTCAGATGCAAACTCAGAAAGAAATACCCCTGGAGATCATCCATGTTGTGGACGGAGGAAAGGAGATCACATATGTTAACGGAGACGAGCAACCGAAGAAGGATTCTGCACAGAGCATGATTCCCGAAAAAGACATCAAAACATGGTAGAACAGTAGGTGCGAGAAGCCGTAGCACAGTCTAAGAGTGGAGCTTCTATTCAGACGGGTAGACCTTACCTTGAAGAATTTGATGCGGTCCAATACCCAAAAGGCTTCGTACCACCTCTGTTCAAGACTTTTGATGGAACGGGAAACCCCCGACAGCAGGTCGTACATTTTTGTGCAAGTTGCTGCAATGCCGGTGGGAGTGACGCTTTACTCTTCCGTCAGTTTGTCAGCAGTTTGTTAGGGATCTCCTTTGACTGGTAAGCAGAATTGCCGAATGGTTCAGTTAAGACCTTTGCGAAACTAGAAAATCTCTTCGTTAAGCGGTTTGCCGGGGCTCAGCACCACATCACTATCGGTGATCTAGTGGTGGAGCAACAGAAACCAAACGAAACTTTGGTGGATTACATACTTCGATGGAGGAATTTAAGCATGAAGTGTGAACCCCAGATTCAGGAACAACACGCAGTCGGTATTCTGCTTAAGAGTATCCATGGCCCGATAGCACTTCTCCTTAAAGGGTTTACAATCAAGACTTTCGAGAAGTTGCTTAGCAAGGCCGGGAGCTTGCAAGAGGAAGCAAAACAGCTAAGTTTTGTAGACAAGACTGATAAGTAGAACCTGTAAAAGCATCTGAAAAGAAATCCAAAATCGTCGCGGTAGTAGATAAAGGCAAGCAGCTAGTGCAGATATAGCCAGAGCAACCATAACCCAGTTATCAACTACCGCAACAGACTTACCAACAACCACAACAGATTTATCAGCAACCTCAGCAGGACTATCAACGACCTCGACCAAGCTATCAGTCGCCTCAGTATTATGAGCAACCGCCTCGTCCTCAACGTACCCTGAAAGAATTTCTGAATAAGGAATATCCATTCAAGACTGAAGCAGTGACAAAGTTGTTCTGCAGTTTAATGAAAACACCAGATTTTTTGCTACCAGAGCCCAAGAGGCCAGAAGAAGTCAAAAAGAAAGATAATCCAAACTATTGCCCTTACCACCGGATGCTCGGGCACAAGATAGAGGATTGCATCACTTTCAAGAGTTGGCTTGACGAGAATCTCCGGAAAGGGAACATAATGATCTCGAAGGAATACATGAAGGAACCTCAAAAGGGAGGTTCCGTCAATGTTATTTCAATGGATCCTATTGTTCCGATAGATCCTTACACGACCAATGATGGATGGAGTACCGTCTGGATAAAATCTTCAAAGAAAATCTTGGATCATATCCAGAACGCTTCGGTGCGCGCTTCAACTCAAAGTTTGAAACCTGTCGAGCCGGTGCTATCGCTTGCGATCGAAGAACCGCCCTAGAAGGAGGAGAAAATTGTGGAAGAGAAGAAAACTGAGGCTCCAAAGGGTAGACTAGGGGCTGCTTATCCTAGGATGGTTGTTTCCGATTCGGGGGAGAAATCCCTCGAACCTCTGACTCTGTATGATTATTTGCTCGCCCCGGCGGGATCTTATAATGATAAGAGTTTTGGTGTTGGCTACTGATCTAGGAGCAAAAAGAAGCAAAAATGGAGCAAAATACAAAAAGTATAAAAAAATATAGCCTGGCGCCTAGGCGCCAAAAGTTGACGCCTAAGCGCTAGACTCGATACAGAAACTGTCAAGTTTTTGACAACGTTTGAACGGTTATTTTGACGGAGTGAGCGGTTATTGGACATTCTAGAAGATTGGCAGTTGTTTCTTGATAATAGGACATGTGATACATTGCATTTGGACGCTCCAAAACGGTTTTAATCGCGAAGAGGTGTGAGCCAAAGTGAAGAGGTGCGAAGAACTGGACGCGGTGTCCCGCGCCTAGGCTCCAGACAAACCTTCTAGAAGATTCATTGAATGTGGACATGTTTTGAAGAAGTGCCTCAAGGCAACCCTTGAAGCCTATAAATAGGAGTCCATTTCTTCATAAAAATTTGCCCCCCATTGTAACCCCTTTCTCTTATCCACTTTAGGATCTCTCATCCTTAGAGAGAGAAATAGAGAGAGAAATTTAGGGCCACTTTTGTTTAGTTTAGTGAGCTTATTTTCAAGTTGTTGCATCTGGAGTTCATTACACTCGTGGAGTCGGTAGGAATCGGAAGATCCGTAGAAAAAATATTTGAGATAAGTATTTTATATTTAATTCAAAGTTTATTTATTATGTTTTGCTGTTTATATTCAATGTGTTCTGAGTAGTTAGTTTACTTTCTTCCTTCAATTCTGAAGAGATAAATAAGATAATAAAAGATTCGATGGAGAATTGAAATTCAAAATATTTTCAAAACATTGTGATGACAATAATACCTGATCTTACTTTACTTTTTAAATTGGCTATTTAAATTGTTAAAACCTGTTGAAGAGTTTTGAGACATAGAAGGAGAAAGACTCTTAACTTGTAAGTGTCACATGAATCCTTGGGTAGTCGAAGGCCATGTACGAGCTATTCAAGGTGAAGTGCAAATAAATAGGAAGATAAGATTTAAAAGGCGTAGAATTGATAAATTTTTAGAGTGACAGACTAAATTCTTATAATTTGATTTATAGATTAGGAAAGGGTCACTAGTAGGGCCGACCATGGCCACCCTTGGACATCTAGTAGTCTGAGTCTAGATTAACCCATTCTACCAACAATACATCCAGACCTGATCTGTAAATTAGCTAATGTTCTTTGCGCCTGGATCAAAGGGTAAAGAATAGGAATGCTTCTATTTGGCACAATACCACAAATCAAATTCTCCAACGAATATTAAATTATCTTAAAAATCTTAGATTAATTGAAGGGAAGAAAGTTGTTTATTTTGTATAGTTTTCACAAAATCATTGTGTTATTATGGTTTTCTTTATTTGCATATAGTAAATTAATAGTAATTTATAGTTAGATTAAAACACAAAAAGATTTTTGAAATACATTATTTAGAAATTTATTACTATAATTTTTCCCCGTGGGATCAATATTGGAGTCTTTATTTCAAAGCCCTATATTACTTGAAACGATACGTATACTTGCGTAGTACCCAAAAAGTATATAAAATATTTTCTTTTTAAAATTATATTTTGCTATATAAACATATATTTAAAAGAGTTTTATTTGGTACACATCTATATAGCAAGTTATTCCAGGTCAAGTGTTTCGCGCCTTCGCCAGAAATTAAATTTTCTAGCAGTGGTAACAAATTATTGTATTTTGAAGTACAAAAATCTGGTTAGCTACGTCTTGACTGTTTCTAACAATTACGTAACTAACGACAACCAACCTAATCCGGATCTTGATTCCAATATAAATAACAATTTTCAAATCATACTAAACCTCGATGACCACAACGAAGGAGAAGACGTTCACAAGGATGGATACGAAAGCTCGACAAGCAACGAGTCCATTTGTGAATTCCGAGGAACTCCAATCACAATAGAATTAGAGCTATCAGATTCTGAAGCAACTCCAAATGAACCAGTCGTTCCAATTCTACGAGAGACACCGGCAGATTCAGCACCTGATGCAGAAGAAATAACTGAAGTCAATCTAAGAAGCAGAAAAGTTCTACCCCCGAGAATAGGTCCAAAGGATAAAGGAAAGCAGATGGTTGCCCAGGAAGAGCCAACCACATCAGAGGAATTGCCCGTTCGAGAAGAAAATGAAGAACATGGTAATAAGGTGGATTATAACGTGCTAGCCCATCTTAGGAAGCTACCAGCCAAACTGAGCATCTACGACGCTCTGATCCTGTCAAAGGAGATGAGAGAAACTCTGATCAAGGCCTTACTTGATCCAGAGATTTGTTTAGCTCAAATGGCTGGTTATTCCTTAGACGAGGTTTGCTCGTTAAAAGAACAGCAAGGTGTTACCTTCAAGGATAATGATCTGCTACTTGGAACGACTGATCACAACCGAACGTTGTACATTTCAGTCACTATTGGAATGTTTACGCTCTCTAGGGTGTTGGTTGATCCAGGAGCATCAATCAACATAATGAGCCTTCGAACGTTAGCATATTTGGAAATTGATGCTCGCGACCTCGAAGCAGACAAGTTGTTATCAGAGAGGAGAAAGAGCCCTTGGATCGATAACACTACTGATGAAGACCGGTGATTTAGCAAAGACAACCGCAAAATTCCATATAATTGATTCTGAGACATCATTCAACGCTCTATTTGGTCGGCCATGGATCCATGAAAACCGGATGGTACCGTCGTCTTTGCACCAGTGCATAAAATATTATGAAGGAGGAGAGCAGTGTATCAGAGGTGATTTGCAGCCGTTCTCCATGCACGAAATCGGAATTCACGAAGATGCAGCTTACTACGCGCCTCCCAAGAAAATAATCTTCTCCAGAAATACCGTACCAAATGAAGCAAAAGAAGTTCGGGACGACGAAAAACCTGAAATTCTAGTCCAACAATTACTCACCACTCCCTTACGGCGAGATGGTGAAGGTTTCTCCAGAACTCGCACCCGAGATCGAGGCCGGGGACGAGGTCGAGGAAGAGACATTGAAACAGTTCGACAGAAGAGACCAGTCATCTATGTTGATTGGGAAAGCAATTCCGAAGAAGAAGAAATCAAGAAAGAAGCAATGCAAATAAATCAGAAGAAACCACAGTTCAAGATCTTTCTCAAAGACGAAAAGAATGAAGAATACAAATCAATGTACGAGAAGATCAATCACTATGTGCATACTATGACCCTGACCTCGATTCATTCTAATAAGATCGAGGGTATGGTGGTCAAGGAAGTGCATGGTGGTGGTGCTAAGCCGATCAAGTTCTACCGTGGTGCTTCTTCTTCCAAAACTGAAAATGATGTACAATTTCAAGATGCTACTTCTTCTGAATTAATGGAATTGCCTTTTGAGTGGTATTCTCCCTGTGTTGAAAATTTAATTCAACGTGGTGTCTTACCTCGACGATGGACAAAAGGTCGATCACAACACTATGAAAAATTATGGAATAATGCTAGTCGGCCTCCCAATTCAAAAGATGGTCTCAGATTCGGCACAGTAGGGTCTGTTGATGATTCGGGATTTTGCTTAGTTGTCACTCACGAGCATGATGAAAGTTGCCTGGAAGCTTCAGATGATTTCGAGGATCTACAAATTAGAAATGCTCCACCATAATTCGAAGAAGAAATTAAATCTACAGTAGACGAGTTAATGGAAGTTAACTTAGGTACTAGCGAAGAGCCTAGGCTGACCTTTGTTAGCTCTTTACTCAATAAAGAAGACTCTGAAGAGAATAATCAAGTTATTAATGGAATTCAAGGACTTTTTTGCTTGGAGTTATGATGAAATGCCAGGATTAGCTCCAGAGGTCGCAGTTCACAAGCTAGGAGTAGATCACACCGCAGTTCCAGTCAGACAAGCTCCCAGAAGAATGCGTCTAGAGATTGAACAACAAGTTATAGCTGAAGTTAAGAAACTAATAACGCTAAATTTGTCCATGAAGAGAAATATCCAACTTGGTTAGCCAATGTGGTATGAGTCAAGATAAAAAATGGTCAGATCAGAATCTGCGTAGACTTCAGAGATTTAAACAAAGCATGTCCGAAGGATGAATTCCCTCTACAAATTCCAGAATTGATGATCGACATTGCTTCGACACATGAAATCTTCTCTTTCATGGATGGATCATCAAAATACAACCAGATAAAGATGGCACCAGAAGATGAAAAACATACAGCCTTCAGAACGCCGATCAGGGTATACTGCTACACATTAATGCCGTTTGGATTAAAGAATGCAGGAGCAACTTACCAAAGAGCAATGACGAGGATTTTTGATGATCTCATTCACAACCAAGTCGAGTGCTATGTGGATGATGTAGTCATCAAAAGCAAACTAAAAGAAGATCACCTGTATGATTTGAGAATTGTTTTCAAGCGATTAAGACAATATAACCTTATGATGAATCCCTTGAAATGCGCCTCGGCGTCACCTCTGGGAAATTCTTAGGATTTTTTGTTCGACATCGTGGAATTGAAATCGATCCGGAAAAGATTAAAGCTATCTTAGAAATGCCACCTTCCAAAACCTTGAAGCCATTACAATCCTTTCAAGGAAAATTGGCATATATTCGATGCTTTATCTAGAACTTGTCAGGTAGGTGTCAGCCCTTCTTGGCATTGGTTAAAAAGGACGCCAAATTTGTTTGGGAAGAGAAATGCCAGCGGGCCTTCGAGGACATTAAGCAGTATTTAATGACACTCCTGTCTTAGCAGCCCCAGTCATGGGTAGACCGTTGATACTTTATACCGCGGCTTTAGACGACTCTCTCTGAGCCCTGCTAGCCCAGGTCAATAACGAGGGAAAAGAAAATGCTCTCTACTACTTAAGTCATCGTCTATTTCCAATGGAAGTAAAGTATCCTTCGATTGAGAAGCATTGTTTGGCACTGATCTTCGCTACTCAAAAGCTCAGGCATTACATGCTTTCTCATAAGGTCAACTTTATTTCAAAGTTCAATCCATTGCCGTATTGATGACCCGACCGACGCTTTCTGGCATAGTTGCCAGGTGTTCGATGATACTATTGCAATTCGATATAACTTTCGTTCCTCTTCGTGCTATAAAGGGACAAGTCCTAGCAGACTTCCTTGCAGCACACCCTTTACTGGCAGAATCGCCTCTCAACGACGACTTGGCAGACGAGCAGATAATGCGCCTAGAAGACCACGACGATTGACGTTGGGATCTGTACTTCAACGAAGCATCCTCAGCACAGAAAGACAAAGAATTGCAAACGATAGTGCCCGGTAAGGCAGGAATCAGATTGATAATTATAACACCGGAGCAGGGGATGTTAAGGTATTCCTACCATCTAACAGAACCGTGTACAAACAACGAGGCAGAATACGAAGCTCTTATAACCGGATTAGAATTAACCATTCGGGATTCTCAGTTGATAATTCAACAGGTCGCAGGACAATACAGAAATCTAAAGCCAAGACTCGAACAATACTTTCAGTATGCCATGAAATTGTTAGAGCAGATTCTGAATGTAACAATCTACAACATTCCCAGAAGAGAAAATGCTCTCGCAGATGCGTTACCCCAACTTACAAAAGAATTTGCCTGCTTGCAGGATGAGTCAGTTGAAATGTCAGTTCAAGGACGACAGGTCCTATCACAGCTCGACATGGATACAATACACAAATCAGAAAGAAAAGAAGAAGAAACAATTGCGGCAGTAACAGAAAATGCAGAAGATTAGAGACAGCCATTATTAGACTACTTACAAATAGGAAAGTTACTGGACGATAAGTCATTAGCCCATCAAATAAAAAAAAGAACTCTGTCTTACGCATTAATAAATAATACATTATACAGAAGGTCTTTCGATCAGATGTGGCTAAGGTGCCTGAGCGAGTCCGAAGCTCGTGAAATTGTTAAAGAAGTGCACTCAGGACTTTGTGGCGCTCATCAGTCAGGTCCGAAAATGAAGATGAAAATTAAAAGATTAGGGTACTACTGGCCCTCAATGATGACCGATTGCATGAAAGTTGTCAAGCGTTGTCACCAATGCCAAGTGCATGGAATGGTTCTACATCAACCTCTAAATGTGCTACATCCGACAATCGCGTCGTGGCCGTTCGAATGTTGGGGCACAGATATCGTGGGTCCGATAGAACCGCCTTCTTCAAGTGGACATCACTTCATTCTTGCAGCTACAGATTACTTTTCCAAGTGGGCAGAAGCAGTACCGCTCAGAGAAGTGAAAGTACACCACGAGCTACAGTTCTTCAAGAATCAAGTCGTCTACCATTTCGGAGTACCGCACAAAATCATTTCAGATAATGGGTCCGCGTTCAAGAGTACGAAGATCAACAATTTTGTCAGAAGACACGAGATTGATTGGCGCTATTTAACAATCTATTACCCAAGAGCGAACGGCTTTGCCAAGGCTTTTAATAAAACACTCGTTCAAATTCTAAAGAAAACTTTGGATGACAATAAAAGAAATTGGCACGAGAAGTTGTTAGAAGCCTTATGGGCCTACAGGACGACTTTCAGAACACCTACCCAGTCTTCACCTTACGCCCTAGTGTACGGGTCTGAGGTCGTCTTACCCTTGGAAGTTCAGCTTCCATCTCTCAGAATTGCAGTTGCGAACAAGATTACTACATAAGAAAATGTCAAACTAGGACTAGAAGAATTAGAAACCTTTGAAGGGAAACGACTTTCAGCAAAGGAAAATTTGGAACTATATCAGGCCAACATGATCCAGGCCCATGATAAACTGGTCCGCCCAAGGACATTCAAAGTTGGTAACTTAGTACTAGTTCTAGAAGACCTATTTTTACACATCGTAAGATAGGTGGTAAATTTGAATCAACTTGGGAAGGGCCGTTTGTGGTCAAGACAGCATACTCAGGGGGTTCCTCCCAGCTTGTTAACTTTCGTGGAGAACGACCTATGCTTCCAATTAATGGACGATATTTGAAGAAATATTACGTAACCTGAAGTTTCGAAGGATGAACTTTAAAAGTGGAGTCCCACTCCTAGAAACACGGGTGGAGTAATCATTCGTAACTGGGTCCGAACCCAAAAAAAAAGGATGATAAAATTAAAATCATTAACAAAAAAATGTGTTAAAAAGAAAATATGTGAAATGATAAAATTTTGATCTTTTCTTTTAAATCAATTCATTCCTAATATTTCCTCATATAATCCTACTCTCTTTAAAATTTAAAAGAAGTAAATAAAATTTTTCATTAATAAATGTTTTCTTATTGTTCTTGTTCTTAATACAGCCTTTGATCCTTTCCTTATTTTTCAAAGAAAAATGTCGAACGGGCGGTTGGTTCTGAACTTTAAAAATGGCGTGAGTCTAGCACTTGATAAAAAGAGGATGAAGGATGGAGTCGTAATTGAAATTGACTCTGATTTCACACCAGTCGGGTTACAATATGAAGAAATTGATTAGACTCCGATTGATCGGGAAGAGTTCCATAGTCAGACAGTGATGAAATTGGGTGGCCCAAGTCAGCAGTGCACCAGCAATAAAAGAAAAGCAAACACCGCTCAAGCAACGGGAGAGGATAAGAAAGTTAAGTTCGTGGTGGCTACAGTAGAAGGCAGACTTGTCAGCGCCATGCCTACAGAAATTCAAGAGGTGAGGAGAGCTACTCTCACTCCTACTCAACGAAGAAACAAGAACCGTCGCATTCGCAAGATGCTGACTAAGCTGGCAGCAGATCAGCGTGAAGAGACAGTCACTACCGTCGGTACAAATACTTCAAAGAAATTGGTTTGTCAGGAATCAGAAAAGAGGAAGTCAATTCCAAGAACAACAGAAAGGATGAAAGAAATCCCGAGGAAAATAGAAATGGAGATAGTATCAAGATGCCAGACAGAGCTACTAGTTTTGAAGAGTCTTGTTGCGAAAGCAACCCCAGAGGATGTCCCGACAGAGACTATCCCCGAGGAGTCGAGACATGCAGGAGAGCGTGCTGGGGTTGAGTCGTACATCCCGCAGTATGTTACCAGACCCCGAGGACTTCAGATAATCCCGGAATACGAGCTGGAGAAATTACAGCAAGTTGAAAAGAAAACTTTTGAATACTTCGAAAGAATTCAAGGCAAGAGGGTCAACATCTTGGAAGGCCTTGAGCTGCATACAGATGTGTTTTCGGACTACGAACGACAACAAATTGTAGACTGCGTACTTGAGCTTCAGAAAATGGGCCGAGCTGGTCGCCTAAGGGAAAAGACCTATTCAGAGCTCTGAAGATAGATGCCAGGAAAAGGAAGAGTTACGATCCAATGCGGGTGTTGCCACAACTTCACGGTAGACAGAAAAGAAAATCTACCAGGGATGCTCCGTCACAGTGAGGTGGATCCGATGCCAAGAATTATTAAGCGAATGGTAAAGAGGATGGTGACATGGAGGGTATTGCCTGCAAACTGCATACCCAACAGCTGCATCATTAATATCTACAAGGAGGGAGACTGCATACCTCCACACATAGACCATCATGACTTCGTCAGACATTTTTGCACAGTGTCTTTTGTCAACCAGTGCAATATCATGTTCGGATCTGACCTTCGGATTGCAAGCCCCAGAGAATTCCGAGGGACGGTGGAGATACCACTACCGGTAGGTTCCGCCTTGGTATTAAAAGGAAATGGAGCGGACATAGCAAAACATTGCATTCCAGGAGTGCCTATTGAACGAATCTCCGTCACTTTCAGAAGGATGGATGACAGAAAAATGGCTTTCCACTTTCAGCCAGATCCAGAGTTAGAGAGCCTTCGGCCCTACGAGCTGTGAGCTACATGGGAGATAACACACCTCCAATGCACATCCAAACGGCTTTTCTTGCCATTGTTGTCCATGTAACTCACTATTCAGACATGGATTTCGACAGATGCTTATGGAAGAAACCTGCAAGAATCTTACACAATCCGTTTTTGATATATATGGATTGTATGAGATACAGAATTCTCAAAGAAAATATCATCATGTTTTGGATCAAGATGTATGATGTATTCTCGACATAATTGAAATGAAAATGACCATGTCGTGTTTTGCCTTCACCTCTTTTAATACAAATTGACTGGGAAACACCATTAAATTAAAAGAACTTTGAACAAAGAACGAAGAAAAAATAAGAATAAATGAGAACTTTCTTAAAAATCTGAATGTCAAAACAAACTCCAAATAAACACGAACTCTAAAATTGAAAATCAAGCTAAAATCGAATCACAATAAACAAACTAAAACGAAACTCCGAATCTGAAATCCCCAGCCTTTGGCTGTTCTCGAAATCTTTTTGACTCCCCACAGTTCCTTCCCTCTTTTGAGAAGGTCGACTAAGTCTACTGACACAGAACCACGAAAATTTTCTATTTGGTTCTGATGGCATGACTTCATATCCTTCGCCAAATAATCAAACTTCAATCAACTCTCCTGGGATGTGAAACGCTTTCATGTCTCATTCCAACCCTCCACTAAACTAAAATTTTCACAAAGATCTTCCAAATCAAATTTCAATTCTCTTTAAACCTTCGAGACTGGTACCAAATTCCAGTTCTCTCCTTTAGAGGTCGGTACCAAATTTCGACTCTCTTTTGAGATTGATACCAAATTTCAATTATCTTTAAACATTCGAGATTGGTACCAAATTCCAGTTCTCTCCTTTCTGAGGTCGGTACCAAATTCCGACTCTCTTTTGAGATTGATACTAAATTTCAATTCTCTTTAAACCTTCGAGACTGGTACCAAATTCCAGTTCTCTTCTTTCGAGGTTGGTATCAAATTCCGACTCTCTTTTGAGATTGATACTAAATTTCAATTCTCTTTAAACCTTCGAGACTGGTACCAAATTCTAGTTCTCTCCTTTCGAGGTCGGTACCAAATTCCGACTCTCTTCCGAGATTGATACTAAATTTCAATTCCCTTTAAACCTTCGAGACTGGTACCAAATTCCAGTTCTCATTTCAAGATCAGTACCTAAATTCTGATTCTCATCCTTTTCAATCAATATTTAAACTCCGATTCTCACTTTGAGGCTGGTACCTAAATTCCAGTTCTCTTTGCAATCCCGAGGTTTGAACCTAGGTTCCAATTCTCATTTCAAATCCAGAATTTTCTTAAATCAATTCTAAATTAAACTTCAACCGAAATTGAAACTTAAACCAAATCAAAACTCATACAATAAAACTTAATACAGAAAATAAAACGAAATCCAAATCGAATTTCCCCCAGATCTTGTGATATGGAATTCACTTCCTTTTCTTTTCCCCAGCGAGAGTTCATGAATCTTCAGTCTTGGAAATTTACCTGATACTCCCTAGCGGAAACTTTTCTATATTTCGTTCTAAGTGGGTCACTTAGACTCTGTGTTGGTTTTGTTGATCTCTTCGATCAACACCAATACGCGCGGTGTGCTTGGTCGGCACACCACACCTATTGGGGCTCCATTTGTTGACCTCATTTTTGATGAGGTCTTCTCCCTTCTCTCTCTCCCTAGTACTTAGGATCTAGCCTTAGGTTTTCCCTTTGACTATCCTAGAGGATTAGAGATGGACCCACCATTTAGAAATTCAAACACCACTTAACTCCCTTTAAACCCCACATGCCTGATTGTAAACCCCTAAGCCACTTGGAGGGTTAAGATCAAATGTGGAGGTTTAAAGGATGAGTTCCCTATCTTTGGCCTTGGGACTACCCTGAGTGGCCTGGTCTGGTAAGGGTTCACTTGCACACACACTACACTCCCACACACACATTCCAAGTCCTAAAACCACACCTACACTCAATTTGACTTCTTGACTCATGTAGGTAATCCATATGGATGGTCCTCAACCCCTAAGTCCCTGGCTAAGAGGGTTAGGAACAAAATATTGAGTGCCTAAAATGAGTCCTTTAATGGCTCCTGTGAGCTTAATATGGCTTCATGGCTCTACTTAAATGATCCCATTTCACTTACATTTGATTAATCTTCATTTTTCCAAAATTTCAATTTTTGACCCCGTGGGCCCTACACTCGCCAAACCTACCAAAGGCCCTTGAAATAACCCAAAATTTGCAAAATTGCCTAAATTACCCAAAATTCCTCAAAATCAATCCCAGATTTCCCACCACTCAAATTGATCATCCATAGCCAAATACACCAAAATTTCCAAAAATATCCTCCAGTTTTCAAAAATACCGAAAATTCCCTTTTAGCCCAAAAATCCAAAAATTCCAAAACTTCCCAAAAAATTCCAGAAAATCTCAAATATTCCACATTTCATTTTTTGAAACTACACCTTAGGCCAATTTTGCCAATTTAACCCACTTTTACTAAAACCCCCAATTTGACCCAATTTTAACCAAAGTAAGCCCAATGTCAATCCAAACCACTCCAATTGACCTCAATGTTGATCTGATTCAATTCTAAACTTTAATTCCATATCCCTAATATCAATTTACACCAAATCCAAGCCTAATTTGATGAACATTTGGATCCAATTTCAATTTAAAGTCTAAGGCCAAATTTTGGCCCATAACAAAAAAAAAAAAACCAAAATTAAACCAAATTCAACTTCCAATTTCCCCAAATTGGTTCCAAACCATTAATGAAACATTCCTAAATCAAATTCAATACTCATTGGGCCAAATCTTTTATAAAATTTCTATCCACCAATTTGTTTCAAAACCTAAAAGCCCACTTCCCTTAAGGCATTTTAAAAGCCCATCTTCACTAAATCTAAAAAAGCTCATAATTCATTCCAAAGCCCATGTGACACTCTTCTTCATCATGCATTCAATTAAAACCATCCCTAAAGTCCTAATCAAATATCAAATTGTTCTAATTCAAACCACATGACAACTTCCATCAAAATATCCAGAACCTTTAAAATCCATTTTTATGAAACTAAGCCAACCATTTCCAAGCCAAATGTGAGCCATGAAGCCATGCATAAGCCATATGCAAGTCATGGAAGCCACTTTCCACCTCACCAAGCCATTAATGGCAAGAAGGGGGGGCTCTTTCTTAAGCCTTCATTAAGCATTTTTACCCCATTTATGATACACTCTAAACCAAGCCTAGCCACCTCATCGTAGAAAGAGACCACACCACCTTCTCTTGGCTGACACAAATGATTCATTTCAGCCCAAAATCAGACCTTGGGGGGTACACCAAGCCCATTTCCATTGGTTGACCAAACCAAACCCAAAATAACCCTTCCCCCATACCATCTAATTAAAGCCACTTTACACATGGCCAACCATAATTGATTTCACTAAACCCTAGCCCTGACCTCACTGGTCGAGATGGTTACCTGGCCCTGGCCTGCCGGCCACCAGAGTCGCCGAAAAACTCCATGGCCGAGAGCTCCATGTGAGCCAAAATTTTGAATTCTTCCTTGTTGAGCTATCCCATGCCTAATGGTCACCATGACTCTTCTTGTCTTGACCAAGACAGCTCATCCCAGCCTTCAACTCCCCCTCGGAGGCCCTCCAGCCACCTCTATTTAAACACCACCACCTCTCAGCCACAGGAGGTGTTGAACAAAAAATTTAACAAAACTCTGCCAAAATTACTCCAGACCATTCTCCATACATAGAGCACTTGATCCCCACTGAAATCCAGCCCCAATTTCCCCTAGCTGAGCTCAATTTCAGAGTTCAAACTTAGCCCCAAAACCAGGACAACTCTGAAACCTTCCCCAAAATCAAACTAAACTCACTCACACCTGCACAAGACCAAGAGAAGGAGTCCCCTAGTGGAAGCCCCACCACCAGGATAGCCATTCTTTCTATCGGTCAAGCTTTGAAAACGGGCTTGGTGGAAGTTGCACCTAGACAATTCGCTAAGGCCAGATGCTTCATCCCCAGGCTCCTCCAACTCCAACGAATGTGTTGAGCACATTCAGAAGAGGCTTGACCTCCTGAACCAAGGTATGTGGATTTCTCTTTAGCCCGAGCTTCCAGCGATCCATCATTTAATTTGAGTCAATTTTGATGTATGTTAGCCGTATAGATGTGTAGCTCTAGGCTGGACGAACATGTAGGAGAAAACTACATGCGATTTGGTTAACTATAGCTCGAGATCTTAAGGTTTTAGTGTGGACGGTTCTCGGGTTGGGGCACTCGGGGATGATGAACGGATGTCGTCCATTCGCGCGTGTATCGAATAGACGGTCTAGATTGCGGCGGATCGAAGGACGGAGCGAGACCGCGAGCCGCGTGGCATCCGAGTCAGATGGCGACGTCGAATGGGAGCGAGACGCGTGGCCTTTCAGAGCTGGCAAGGTTGACGCGGCGCCGCGTGGATAAATAGATAAATAGGTTATTTTCTATTTATTTAAATACCCAAAATTTGAAAAATCCATAACTTTGCATAGAAAAATCAGAAAAATAAACTAAAAATATCTCCTTACTCAGTGAACAGAGGAGAACAATGTGGAAAAGAAATCAAGTCATTTTGTTAAGGGTTTTATTTTTAATTAATTATTTACTCATTTTATTGTTTTAATTCTCCATTTGTATAGACAATACACCATGGCATGAGACCATAGAACTTTTGTAGCCTCTGATCTTGGGAACATTCCCTGAATTTTCCAAGGTCAGAGGCCATCTCTATGGCAAGTTCTTGATTTTCCAAATTTTTGTGCATGTTTTGATATTTTAATTCCCATAATTAGCATGTTATGCAATAAATCCTAGGAAAATTAGGAGAAGTATCTTAGGACCAGAGAACCCTAAGAAAATTATGGTTTGAGTTAATTCATTAAGAATAACCCTAATTGGCCTAAATACTCAAACCTGAATTTTAATTAATTTGGGTTAACCGCCCATCAAAATAACTTGAAAATAATTCTCCACTTGTCTTTAGGATCAGAGGAACCTCACATAAAAATTTGATATCAATTGGAGGTGTTAGCCCCACTAAATGGACCAATTAAGTTACATGACCAAAATTAAACTTTAAAAATTCATAACTCCAAAAATACATTTTAAAAATTCACAAAATTGGTTTTGAGACTTCTCTGATATTAGGGGAGTCTAAGAAAATTAAAATTAAAATTTTCTAAAAATTTTCATTTTTAATCATATTTTCAATATTTTAATAATTTAAAAAAAATAAAAATCACAAAAATATTAAAAATCACAAAAATGTCACATTTTGCCTACTAATCACTTTGAAATAAACCAAATATTTTTCCCAAGTCTCTAGGTTAAGAAATTAAATTTTAAATGCTTAAGACAATTTTTAATATTAAAAAAATGAATTTTGCTTACATTTTCACTAAATTAATTCTAATAAATCAAAGAAAATCAAAAAAATATAAAATTTGTTCTTCTGAGCTCCTTGAGGTCAGAGAGATTTATGAAAAATATAAAATCCATTTTTTAACTTTAATTTTATTTTATAATTAATTAACACTCCAAAATTCAAAATAATTATAATAAATAAAATATAATTCAAAAAATCTCCAAAATTGGTCCAAGTGGTCCTCTGGCCATTAGGAACATTCCATAATTTTCTTAAGGACAGAAACCTTACCTTGGTCATGTTGTTGAATTTCCATTGGAAACCCTCATTTTCTCAAAAAAATAATTATATAAATTAAATTAAATTCAGAAAAAAATCACATTTTTTCATCTAATGTCTTAATTGACATGTGAGTGATGTGACATAAAAATTTCAAGTTTATTTGAGCTCAATGTATTAAGTTATGAAATAAATAAGCTTAAAAGAGCATATAGGGAATTAAAAAAATTTAACCCTAATTAATATTTTAGGCTTAATCAAAGGGGAGGGTAAAATATCTGATTTTAAAATTTTGAAATCTTGGCAATTAGGAGGTAGAAACCCACTAATTACTTTAAATACATTGAAAGTAAATTTTAATTAACTAAATAGTTTAAATTTTGGAAGATTAAACTAAAATTTGAATTATTAAGATTAGGGATATAACTTTAGAAGATATTAATTCTTTAATTTAAAAACCCTAAATAAATCACTTCAATAAGATCTAATTCTTAATTAAACTTAAAATAATAAATGGAATTAATAATTAAAAAATTAAAAGAAAATAACCCTTAATTAAAATAATATTTAAAATATTAAGTGATTTAACAATTAAATTAAATTAAATTTAAAAATTAATTCAACATCACTTAATAACAAACATAAAGAAAATTTGAAATATTAAATAATATTAAAACAATTCATAATTAAGCATATAAAACAAATTAAGCTAATCAAAACTAACCTAAAATATCATAATTAACCTAAATCAAACCATCAAAAATATATGAATAATTCAAACACATCTAAGTAAATTTAAAACATCAAAATTAATCTGAAACATTAAGAAAATAATAAAAAAAAAAGTTTAAAGATTTAAACTAAATTTAAAACAATTTGTACACTATTCCAAACTTAAAATTATTAAAATTTCATAATTAAATTAAACCACTTTAAATCATCAATTCCAATTTTAAATCATTAAAATCTTTAATAAATTAATTTGCCCTTAAAGGCTTTTGTTATCATAATTCTTAAATGGAACATCAAGAGATTTGTCACTTCACTCATCGGACAATCAAATGTCCAAGTTCACTGAGCAAGAGACAAAACTTAACTAAATTTTTGGATGACTAATTCACTCATAGAATGAAATTCATTTGAACTCAAAACAATCTCAGAAGTATTGAAAAGATGTTTAGGATTCGTCCTAAGCACTTTCTCAATATGATGAGATGTTTTAGAAGAACAACTGAACTTAATTGTCCTTTGATGAAGAAAATCATCCTTAACAAAACACAAAAGAACCTAGACGTCGTAGGGATTGACTACCAATAGGATTAGGACTTTGGTAGACAACCAAAACCTTCCCTTAGCTTTACCTATGTACTTGTTGCAAATATATAAATGCCTTAACATGTGTTTTAAGTGCAGCTTGGAAATGATGAGATGACCCTCCCGGTACGCTTTTATTTTATTGCAATTTATTTACTTACCTGCACTGCACTTTACTTTTCTTGCATGTTAAACAAGATTGACACCCTGCATGAAATCTGAAACCTTTAAGATAGCCACAAAACTGAAACCCAAAATTAAATTAAAAGTCACAACAAGATAAAATTCACCGCCACAACATTCAAAATATAAAACAACTCAAAATTTAATCACAAACAGAACAACAAAACTACAATTGCAATTAAATTAAAATATCTCGTTGGAAGATCGGGAATACCTCAGATGATGTAACCTACGTGTTGCTAACGGGATTTCCCACAGTCTAAATGAAAGTGTGGAACTCATTTAGTTGAGTTTAGCAAATTCATTTGGACTAAGTGAATCCGATAAAAATAATGGTGCCGGAATGATGGAACCGAGGGATCTTAACCGGTGTTGTTATAATCAACTTTAAGATTCCCCTAATAAAACATTAAAGACATTTGAACTTTAAGATTTTTCTAAGACAAAACACTTTCCTCACCTCCGGATTTTCACCTTCTAAAACTAAACCTCTGCAACAACAAGGAGCTTGGAGCAAAGTGGGCAGCACGGCCATCGTCGTCAGTAAAACTGGAATCTACATCAGCAAAAGTTCCTAGTTTTAAATAACCAAGCCATAGGATTTCGAGAGAGTTTGCCTAGTGCAACATAAATCCTTAACTTTGTCGTTAGGCATTTGCATAATCATGTTATGCAAATTAAGCCCTAACCGATCTTAGGATTCTGAGGTAGTCGTTTGGTACGACATAATCCCTCACATCTTCAAGGCTCTTTGTATGATTGTGTCATACAAATATAAGTCCTAATTAATTAAAATTGGCAGGATTGAAACATTAAATAAATTCTCAAATTCAAGCCAAACAATAGAATAGTTTGGGAAGTTGTCAAGATTCCTCTTGGATCCTCAGCTTCTCTTACCTCTCTTCCTTTGGACTCCTGAAATAAACTATTTCAAATTTGAGCTAATCCCTATTGAAATTTCCAAAATCTAATCCTTTCAAAACCTTAAACTTTGAAATTCTTGAGAGCAAAACCACTGATCATTATCGAGAGTTTTCTTAAATGATTCCCGTCATTTAAGATGTAATTAACTATAGGGGCTTGCCCTTATAGGGAACTTTAAGAACCCGAGTAATATAAACCCTGCTTAATTCATTTATATTAAGCAGGGGAACTTGTCGGCTTATAAAATTGGTTCGCAGACCAAACGAATGTCACAAATCTTCTGGTTTATTTGATCGGGCCCCATCATCAAGCAGTGTGTCTATTGTTTGGGAGAGATACACGATTTGTGATGCGATGCTCTTTTATATAAACTATTTATGATGTGAGATCAGTTTGATTTCATATGTTGAAATCTTTAAACTTAAAATTATTTTCAAAACTAAATGCTACTTTCAAGTTATATATAATTATAAATTAAACACAGAACCTAAAAATATGCCGACAAATACTCAAGAAATGGCGAACATACCTCGTAATAATCTTGAAATTACAATTAAAATTTATAACAACCTTTAATTGAATATGCTAACCCTACAGTAGATGAAATTCATTTTATTATTGAAATCTCTGCTGTAGCAACAAATTCATTTAAACTTAAACCTACTATAATACAAATGGTACAAAATAATCAATTTGGGGGATCACCAACTGAGGATCCAAATTTACATCTTGCAAGTTTTCTAGAAATTTTTGTTGCTTTCAAATATGATGGTGTATCTGATGATGTTATTAGGCTTAGACATTTTCCTTTATCTTTAAAAGAAAATTCTAAGATGTGTTTAAATTTGTTAGCAACAGGATTTTTTAAAACTTGAAGAAAATGGCACAAAAATTCCAGGCTAAATACTTTCCTCCTTCTAAAATTGCTAAACTTAGAAATGATATAAATTTGTTTACTCAAAATGAAAGGGAAACAATTTACGAAGCTTGGGAATGATTTAAAGAGCTCCTTAGGAAGTGTCCACATCATGAATTACTAGATTAGTTAATCATTCAAACATTTAATATTGGATTAGTCGGTTCCTTTAGATCTATAATTAATGCTGCCGCTGAAGGTTCTTTAATGGCAAATTCATTTGATGAAGCTTATGCTTTAACTGAAGAAATAACAATAAATAATTTTCAATGGCCTTCTGAAAGGATAAATCCTAAAAGAGTGGCTAATATTCATGATAATGATGCCTTTTCTATCTTAACTTCTCAAGTAGTTACGATATCTAAGAAGTTGGATAACTACGCTATGAATCTGTCCCGAATACCTCATATGAATAATGAAAAATTAGGACGTATGCATGCTTCTCAATCATTAGAAACATTATAGGCTATATCTAGAAAACTAATTACCATATTCTAACTACTATAACCTAGGTTGGAAAAATCACCTAAATTTTGACTGGAATAAATGAAATCTACAATCGGGAAATAATTAGATAAACCCAAGTGAAAATTGGAATAATCAATGAAATTCAAATTATCGACCTTTTTATCCTACTTGTTTTAATTAGCAATTTAAGAAAAAGACGGTGTCTATAGAAGAATTAATTTTACAGATGGGTAATCAGTTACAAAGTCAAAATGCGGCAATAAGAAATATTAAGAATCAAATGGGACAAATTGCTAATGCAATTATTAATATACCTTAAGGAACACTCCCTAGTAAGGTTGAAATAAATCCTAAAGATAATGTACATGAACAAATTATAGCTATTCAACTGAGGAGTGGAAAGGAATTAAAGAATGGAACTTAAAATGAAATTGAAAATGAGAAAGAATTGAAAGAAATAGGAAAACCTAAAGAAACTGTTTCTAAAAAAGAAGAAAAATCTCTATCTTTAGTTAAAATGATTTAGAAAGAGTACCACCTCCTTTTACTCAAAGACTTTGACATGAGAAGCTTGATCAATAATTTTCGAGATTCTTTGAAATATTCAAAAATATTACAATCAATATCCTGTTTGTTGAAGCTTTGGAACAAATGCCTAGTTATGCTAAATTCCTGAAAACAAAAATTCAAAGCTTATGAAACTATTTCACTAAGCAAAGAATGCAGTGCAATAATTCAAAAGAAGCTTCCTCAGAAGCTTTATGACCTTGAAAGTTGCACTATACCTTGTACTTTTGGAGAAAAATTTTGTGGCAGGCCTTATGTGATTTACGAGCTAGTATTAATCTTATGCCTTTATCCATCTTTCGAAGGTTAGATTTAAGAGAGATTTCTCCCACTAATGTAACCCTGCAATTGGCTGATCGAGCTATTACTTATATTAAAGGAGTTATAGAAGTTGTACTTGTTAATGTGGATAAATTTATCTTCCTTGTAGATTTTATTGTACTTGATATGAAAGAAGATAAAAAGATTCCCATTATTTTAGGAAGACCATTTCTTGCTACCGGATGAGCTATGATTGATGTGCCAAAAGGGGTGTTAACCATGAGATTTAATGATCAGGAAGTAACACTTAATGTTCTTAAATCAATGATGTATCTTGTTAAAGAAAAGTGTTACAGGATGGATATTATTTATTATATAATAGCAAAACATTATCAAAAAAAATGTGAAGTAACTTTTGAGGGAAAAATTGAAGAGTTATTAGATTCAGAAGAAATAAGTGATAAAATTGAAAGTGATTTTGAAGAAAAATCATCGAAAATAAATTATGAAGATACTAATTAGATTCATGAAAATTTAGAAATTTTAAATACAACTGAAAATTATGAATCTATAATACCTTCAATTGAAAAGGCTCTTGAACATGACTTAAAAGTATTATCTACTCATTTAAAGTATGTTTTCTTAGGAAATTCCTCAACTTTAGTTGTAATAATATCTTCTAAATTAAATAAAGATCAGGAAAAAAATTATTAGAAATTTTAGGAAATTATAAAGAAGCATTTGGTTGGACAATAGAAGATATAAAAGGAATCAACCCTTCGATCTGTATGCATCGAGTTTTAGTGGAAAATGATTATAAACCCAAAGCTACAGCTCAAAGAAGATTAAATCCAAAAATGAAAGAGGTAGTAAAGAAAGAAATATTAAAATTTTTAGATGCTAGAATTATATATCCTATATCTGATAGTTCTTGGGTTAGTCTGATTCACCGTGTTCCGAAGAAAGGAGGAGTGACTGTAGTTGTTAATGAAAATAATGAATTAATTCAAACAAGACAAGTCACTGGATGGTGGATTTGTATTGATTATAGAAAATTGAATGCTGCTACTAGGAAGGATCATTTTCCTTTGTCTTTCTTGGATCAAATGTTGGATAGATTAGTGAGACATTCATATTTTTTCTTTTTGGATGGATATTTTGGTTACCACAGAATTCCATTAACTCCAGAAGATCTAGAAAAGACTACATTTACTATTCCTTTTAGAACCTTTACTTTTATGCCTTTTGGATTATGTAATGCACCTGCAACTTTTCAAAGGTGTGTGATGTTTATTTTCTATGACTTTATTGAGAAAGGAATTGAAATTTTTTTTGGATGATTTTTTCGTGTTTGGAACATCTTTTGATTCTTCTTTAGATCATTTAGCTAAAGTGTTAAGATGTTATGAAGAAACAAACTTGGTCCTAAACTGGGAAAAATGTCAATTTATGGTTACAGAAGGAATTGTTTTGGGACATAAAATTTCTAAAAATGGCATGAAAGTTGTCTAAGAAAAAATTCAAATTATTGTTGGATTATAACCTCCTACTTCAGTTACAGCTGTGAGTAGTTTTCTCAGACATGCATTATTTTATAGGAGATATAATAAAGATTTTTCTAAAATTGCTAAACCTCTATGCCATCTTTTGGAAAAAGACACTAAATTTGATTTTAATGAAAATTATTTAAAAGTATTCAACTTATTAAAATAAAAAATAATTACTGAACTTGTTATTGTTCCACCTAATTGGGACAAACAGTTTGAATTAATGTGTCATGCTAGTGACTATGCTATTAGAGAAGTTTTAGGACAAAAATATGATAAAATTTTTAATGTTATATATTAAGCCAGAAGAACTCTCCCTGAAAAAGATTTATTGGCAATGGTATATGCATTTGATAAATTTACACCAAATTTACTTGGAGAAAAAATGTGTAGTCCATTCTGACCATTTCGCTATTAAGTATTTAATATCAAATAAGGATGCTAAACTGAGATTAATTAGATGGGTTCTTCTCTTGCAAGAATTCGATTTTCAAAAAGTGGATAGAAAGAGTACTGAAAATCAAATTGCTGACCATTTGTCTAGAATTGAAAATGATAATAAAAAAAATATTGAAGAAAACATAAATGATTGTTTTTTCCTGATGAACAACTTTATGCTATTTATGGGTGGCATGTTCCATGGTATCCTGATAAGATTAATTATTTAGCTAGTAATATTTTACCATATGGATTTACTAGACATCAGAAAAAGAAATTCGTTTATGAATCAAAATTTTACTTTTGGTATGACCCCTATTTATTTAACTAATGTAAAGATTATGTTATTCGAAGATGTGTACCCAATAATGAAACTTATGAAATTATTAAAAAATTCTACAATTCTGAGTTTGGAGGACATTTTGGTATTGATTAAACTGCATTTAAAATTTTACAATCTGAATTTCATTGACCTACATTATTTAAAGATGTTAACAAATATGTAAAATCTTATGATCAATGTCAGAGAGCAGGCAATATTTCTAGAAGAGATGAAATGCCTCTAAATTTCACTTTAGAAGTTGAAAATTTTGTTTTATGGGGTTTGGATTTCATGGGACCATTTGTACCATCTTCTTAAAAATTTAAATATTATTAGTTGTTGATTATGTTTCTAAATGGATTGAAGTTATAAATTTACCTCATTGTGATGGTAAAGGTGTTTTAAAAATTTTAATTAAAAATATTTTCACTAGATCTGAAATACCAAGAATAATTATTACTGATGGGAAAAGTCACTTTAAAAATTTTAAGATTCAAAAATTACTTAGCAAATATAGAATTAGACATAAAATTGTTACAGCTTATCACCCTTAAACTAGCGGATTAACAGAAGTTTCAAATAGAGAAATCAAAAGAATTTTAGAGAAAACAGTAAATCCTAAAAGAACTGATTGGGTTGACAGACTTGATTTTGTATTATGGGCTTATATGACTGCTTATAAAACTCATATAGGAGTGTCCCCATATAGGTTCATATATGGAAAACCTTGTTAATTACTTGTTGAGTTAGAACATAAAGCTTGTTGGGAGATAAAAGTATTTAGTTATAACTTAAAGAATGCTGGAGAAAATAGATTGTTACAATTATATGAGCTTGAAGAAATTAGAAATGAGTTTTATGAGAATGCTAGAATTTACAAAGAAAAGATGAAGAAATTGCATGATAAGAAGATCTCAAAGAAGAATTTTGAGCCTGGGCAAGAAGTTTTATTATACAACACCAGATTCAAATCATTTCTTGGAAAATTAAAGTCCAAGTGGATGGGGCCATATATTGTTGAAAAAGTTAATCCTTATGGGGCTGTAGATATAAAAGATCCAAAGACTAAGAATTCATTTAAAGTAAATGGGCAAAGATTGAAACCCTATATTGGAGAAAACATGCCTTATTAAAGAATCTATATATCTGAGTCATTCTGAGTAAAACATTTGGATAAGTTGGGCTGACGACATTAGATCAAGCACTTTATGGGAGGAAACCCAATAATTTTGTTGATTTGATTTAATTTGATTGGAAATTTTATTATCCTTTGTTTTATACCAATTATTTATTACCTAATGAAGACTTAAATATGATTGAAACCTTTAAAAATTCAAAATGAGGCGAAACAGTATTATTTAGGGTACTGGCACCTAGGCGCTAAAATTAGCGCTTACGTGCCAGACTCCTGCGATACTGGCGCCTAAGCGCCACAGTTACTGGACATGGGAAAAACCACTAAATTGCATTTTTAACCATTTCTTTTCCTATAAAAGGGCCGATCTTCTTCCCCAATGAGCAGCCCTTCCATTTACTGACTAGAAGAATCAAAATTTAGTGAGAGATTAAGTTTTGCTAGATTCCATGGAGAATATAAACAATAGTTGGGAGAGAAATGATAAGTTTGTGCATAAGGATTCACAAACTTATTTCATTGGATATTTAGTAAGGAGTTTGGAGAGGATGATCAGCCGATTTGAGAAGATTGAAGACAATTTGCTACTTATTAACAATAGGATGCATGAGATGTTCCATCGATATGAGCATTTTGAACGATAAATGATGCATCAATATGATCACATGGTTGCCTTTGAAGATTATCAGGTAACTATGTATGTCGAACATAATTGAATTGATGAGAAAATGGCCTTGAAATTTCCTCGTGTTCCTTTATTTCACTCCTTTGTTTGTAGCAATCTGCCTTGGGATGGGGAGAATAAAGGCTCGGACAACAATCTATTAAGTCGTGAAATGATTTAAGAGTGTTATCTAATTGTGTTATTGTGTTTGTTATCTATTAGTAATTTGATCAACATGTTGAATGTGTGCTTGCTAAATCTAGTTTGTGAGTTAATCTTGTGTTGATGTGTTATGTTTGTATTTTTTGTGTTTGTTGAACCCAATATTGAATATCTGGAATGAAATTGAAGTGATTTGTGTAAATCTTATGTTAGAATGTTGGAATCTGATCTAGATTTGAACTTTCTTTTTTGTTGATAAAATTGGGAAGAATGAATAAGTTTGATGTGAAATTTTGGGCCTATAGGAGTAAGACTTGCTTAGTGAAAATTTGGCAAGTTTGCCCCTATCACTGACTGTTTTTATTCAGAATTTACTCCATCAGAGGTTGAGCTTGATAGTATTATTTATTATTTGACTGATGGATCCGAAGCTTGGAAGTAAATTTTTTTCTTGCGTCACTCAAAACTATTTCTAAAGCTTGGCACTATTTTATTTTTTCTTGTCTCCTTCCCTCAAATTAGTTAAGTGAAGTTACAAAAGAACGAGCCATCTTAAATTATTGCATTCAAGAGATGAAGTCAATTGATGTTGGGTCGATAATTTGCAATGCTATTAGTTCTTCTGTGAGAGCTAGTAGTATTTCTGGGCTATGCTTTCCATCTCTCATTTTCTCCTTATGCAATCATTCTAGTGTGAAGTACGATCATTCTGAAGAGAAGTTGAAGCCTTTGAAACCTATTGGGAAGGCTAATGTTAATATTTATGGATGACTTAGTGGTAGAGTTCCTAGTGCACCTTCTACTTTAGTACCTTCCACTTCTAGACCATATAAATCCACTGTTACTGGGCCTCCACCTAGATTTTGGGATGTTTTGATTGAGAGATATCTAGAGCATCAAAGATAAATGTTTCTGAAGCAGTGTCATATGGAGGATTTGGACAAGTAATTTGATCATATGGTAGAATATGTTCATAGGAAAAGTGATTATGATGCTGAATATGATGAGGCTTTGGTAAAGTTTCTAAAGGAAGATCAGACTGTGAATTTCCCTAAATGCCCAAAATTTTCACCATATTCAGACCCAAAAGCAATGGATGAAGATATTTAATTGATGATGATGACGAGGAGGATTCTAAAGCAGATGATTAGACGTCTTACTTTTATGTAGATTTTATCCTTTATGTTTTTATTTCTTGATTCTTATTTCTTGATTCTTTTATTTTTTATGTTTAGACTTTAATGACTATGTCGGATTGTTTGAGGACTTCTACTTTTTATCACTGTGACTGTTTGCTCCAATGTTTATTTAGTATTGTATCAGTGCTAGAAAAGAGTGTCAGCTTATAATTGCTATTAATATTATTACTCTTCTGTACTATTATTTTAGACCTACCTTTAATGTTTTTCCTTCTTCATGCTTTTTATAAACTTTATATTCCAAAGTAATTTAAAAATTAAGTTTTTGTGGGGGGGAGTTAAAAACAATTTTCAAAAACTTAAATTTTAATTTTTCTCAAGTATGCTATAAATAAATTTAATTTTGATTAAATAAATAATTATGTGAATGAAGTCATATTAGGTAAGTAAATTTTTGGATATAGAAATGAGTAAGAAAATTTAGTTTAAATTTATAGTAAAGATGAAAATTTTATATTTAAAAATTTCTTAGTGACAAAATGATAAATATTTTGTGATCATCTTTAGTAAAAAAAGTTGTAATTAAAAAAAATAGAAGGATTAGACTTTTATTTTTAATACTTAATTTCTTTTATTACAAATAATGTTCAAAACTTTTATTATATTATTAAGTTGAAGATATATATCTATCTTATGCTTTTAAAAAGTGGAAGGGTAGAATTCAAACTTATTAAAGGCCATCCAGATATAGAATTTCTTGCCTTAAAGAAATAGAAAAGAGAAAAAGAGAAAAGAAGAAAAGAAAAGTGAAAATTAGTATGTGATAAAGGAAGGAGAAGCTTAAGGATTTAAGGGCCTAATCAAAAATTGGTTCCACACCTGACCTTTTTAGAGTACAAGACTTGAGAAAATCTTGAAGTTTCTAAATATAATATAGTTAGAATTATTATTTTCAGTAAGGATTTTTAAGTAAATAAAGTAAAATATCTAAATCCTATATTTTAAAAAATCTACAAGTATTATTGAATAAAATAGGAACTCATTTTGTTTATTCAACTTTACTTAAGAGATTTGTAAACTTTAAATTTGTCTCATTTACTAAATTTTTTTCTAAATTGGACTACTACATATCTAGAACAAAATTTTGGAATCCTAAAAAAACTCATTCACATAATTTTTTTATGTAATCTTATATTTAGTGTTACTTGAGGACAAGTAACATTTAAGTTTGGGAGAATTGATCTACTTTAAAATTAACCATTTTTGTGGATAAATTATTCTTATTTCTTTAAGTATACTATGCTTTAATGAAAGATATTTTTATTTTTTTGGTTGTAGGTATAAGAAGATGAGTTTAAAAATGAAAAGAAGTTAAATAACAATAAAAAGGAGCAAAAATGGGGCTTAATGAAGAAAACTTTACAAACTAGATTTGGCCCCTAGGGGCCAGAGATGGTTAGGGAAGTTAATTTTGAATTTTCGGCGGTTCCAAGGTGTTCTAAAAGGCTCCAGATGGTAATGTGATACTCGGGTATGCTGCCGCTAATGTAAATATTAAAAAGATAGTTTCAATTCATTTTCACAATAAGATCAATTTAATAATTAGACAGTCCCTTATATACACAAGTAGACATATCGTTCAAGTAATACAGGGCTCTAGTGGAGTCTTGGTTATGAATCTCACAAGGAAGGTAGAAACTTTTCAAAGTACAGTATAAAATTGAAATCCAATACTCAATTCATAATGCAAGTACAGGTAAGATTTAAGTTGCTAGTGTAAAGATGACTAAAGCTAAATTAACTAAAATTACTTTCTAAACTTCTAAACATGATTAACTAACACAGACTAAGTTTTGTATTGAAGGTTCAAATATGGAGAAGCATCTTTCCTCTTTCTCTTGGCGCACAAATCTGTTTGAAATAGTTTAGAAACAAATTCTTGAGGAGTTTCCTCAAGACCCCCTTCAAAAATCGTCCAAATACATTGAATTTGTCTTCCACAAACATTGGGCGCCTGCGGCGCTAGTTCTCCATTTAAACTCTGAACTCTTTATATTTAGGCATCAGTGGCGCCCATTCTGGTTCTTCCCTTTGCCTCCTTTTGCTCCAAATTCATTCATTTTTGCTTCCTTTTGCTTCAATCACCTAAAATCATCATACCTGCAGCAAAACATGAATAATATCTTCCTTTAAAGTGCAATATCACAAAAAAATGAGTACAAATTATTTTACAAAAATCTAACATATTTTTTGTGCATCAAAATCCCCCAAACTTAACTACTACTTGCCTCAAGTAATTCTTTTAATACATAAAAATATAACTCATAGTAGTGAACTTTTTTACTTATAGAATACTATACTTTTTTATTTAAATGAATATAATAGTAAGGTTCTTAGGAAAAAAGTTTAGAAACTCAGATTAAAACTACAAGTATAAGAACATTCAGTAGTCAAGTCTAAGAGTTCAAGTTTTTTTATTCATTTCAAGATTAACCATAATTTGTCACATTAAGGGTGCCTTAAAAGACTATATGAAAAAGAAACTCGTGCAAACACCATTAGAAAGTAGGCAAATACTTTAAATTTTGAACTTCACTCTCCTCTTTTTAAAGTTAAAACTTGAAACACCTCCTTACTTTATAGATATATATTAGCTTTATAATTCATCATAAAGCAACAATTCTTTCTTCTCACATAATTCTTTAAGTCTTTTAACATTTCAAAAATACAGTTTTCTTTACTTTAAATAGTCAACTGTAGTCCAATTCTCTTATACTAAATATCTTAACCCTATAAAGTTAACCTTTATTTATAAAAACTTTCATTCAAATCTACCATAATATTTAAATGAAATACAAAATTTTAGTTATCTAAAGTTAGGTTAAACTACTAAAAGTTATGTTAATAATTTTTAAAAATATATTAAATGAGAACAAATAAGAGTTAATGTTCTACCCTCCCCCAAATTAAAGTTTTTCATTACATATAAATTTGTAAAGGTTGAGAGTAAAAGACAAGTAACCTTTTTGTGCTGGGATTTTGAATTCTTTTGAAGTTATGCTGGTATTAATCAATAATTTAAGCTAGCAAGCATGAAACAATTAGAAGAAGTGTTATATATAATATTACAAATTTTCAGGTTGAAGAAATATTAAAGACATAAACTTTAAACATCAAACATAAACATCACAATCTCAATCCAAATCACTAAAAAACTAACACAGAGTTCATTACATTTTCATTTCTAACACCAATACATTTGTAAGTTACACACATCATAGAAAAACAAGTAACTAACACATTAAAGTACTTCATAACACAATGAAAACAAAAATCACATAACTACCAATCATCATCAGCCACTTCCTCAGCTTCATCTGCATGATCAGGTCAATAAGAAACATAACTGGGGTAGGTAGGAAATATCACTCCAGAGTCTCCCCTCATGAAACTGAACTGAGCATGATGGTAAGAAATCCTCCTCATATAATCATCATTAACATTGCTTTGAGCATCGAATCTATCCATCCTGCTATGGAGCCTATCAATACTGGCACTCTGAATCCTCAACTGCTCCATAACATTAGATAAAGTAGGTGCCTTAGAAGTAGATGATAAGTACTGGGTAGTAGTAGGAATACCAGTACTCCTACTTTCTCCTCTCCATCCTACATGAGACTCATAAGTATGAATATTAACCTTGGTAATAGGCTACAGTGGCTGAACTAGCTCCTTAGTACTATCAAACTCAACTCTAGACTCTGTACACATAATGCATGAATCAGGGCAGGAAGTCCTTATCCACCAGTGGTTTCTCCTCTAGCAATAGTCTGAATACTCTTAAATATAATCAATCCAATATCAATATGTTTCATATTCTAAATGTAGTAATTAACAATAGCTTTATCTCTAGTAACTTCACTGTGATGATAAGAAGGTAGTAATCTAGCAGAGATGAAATAGTGTCACGCTTTAGATGCTACATTTAACTTGGAAGCAGGGAAATTAATCATTTGTCTTTGCTTTATTTTGCATTCCCCTTTTCCATCAGTAAGAAAAGCAATAACTTCATTCAGTCTAGCTTCCATAGTACCAAAATTTTCATATTCACAAAATGAAGTTCCCCTTAACTGGTAAAAAGCATTAATACGGTTCGGGGTAAACTCTACCTTTTTTCTACAAACAAGCACATAATTAGTTTCTGTCCAAGGCAGATTTTCATAAAATTCTCTAACAGTACCCATAATCACATCAGCAGTAAAATAAAAAGGATTTCACAATTCCAATCAGAAATTAACTGTTCTATAGATCTGCTCAGATTTTCAAAAGCCTGATCTTGAATACACTTTTTGCTGTAAAGGGATGAATTGAAATGAAATTGTGGTTTTACATTTACAAATCTATCTTCATCAAAATTTATTTTTTTATCCCTCTACTAGTCTTTGGAGCCATGTGAAATTGTCTAAAAATATGCAAGAAAATCCAGTAAATTCCAAAATCACAATGTAGAAGCCTTCAAAAGCAAATCTAAGTAAGTAAGAGCATAAATCACCATGGAAAATCTCAAATCATCTGCAAAAATTCCAAATTTCAGATCTACATAATGTGGGAAATTTTCATGGTGAAAAAAAAAATATTTAGTTTAGAGTAAAGCTCTTACTAAGAGAAGACAAGATCTACACTTTTTAAACCTTGAAATCACTTGAAATCTACGATCTAGGAAGCCCTAGATCTCAATTTGGCATTGGCTACAGGTTGATGATGATAGAAATGGTGAAAATGGCGGGTCCTAAGGCAAAAATTACAAATTTAAGAGGTTTCGGGCCTTTTCTGTACTTGCGCGTCTTGGGCGCTGGATAGAGCACCGTCGACGCTTTATTTAATTTAAATAGCCCAACTCTCTGTATTTGGGTGCCGGCGGCGCCCATTCTGGCGTCGACGGTACCAGTTCAATTTCTAGGCCCATAAAATTTTCAAAAGCTTGATCTTGATTACACTTTTTGTTGTGCAGTGGTTTAACATTTACAAATCTATCTTCATCAAAATCTATTTTTTCTTATCCCTCTACTAGTCTTTGGAATCATGTGAAATTGTTTGAAAATATGCAAGAAAATCCAATAAATTCCAAAATCACAATGTAGAAGCCTCCAAAAGCAAATCTAAGTAAGATCATGAATCACCATGGATAATCTCTAATCATCTTAAAAAATTCCAAATTTCATATCTCAATAATGTGGGAAAATTCCATAGTGAAAATAAAAAAATATTTTGTTTAGAGAAGAGCTCTTACCAAGAGAAGACAAGATCTACACTTTTTAAGCCTTGAAATAACTTGAAATCCACAATCCAGGAAGCCCTAGATCTCAATTTAGCGTTGGGTGGAGGTTGAAGACGATAGAAATGGCAAAAATGGTGGGTCCCAAGGAAAAAATTGTGAATTTAAGAGGTTTTGAGCTTTTTCTATACTCGGGCTTCGTTGGTGCTGGAAAGGGCCCCGTCGACGCTTTATTTAATTTAAATAGCCCAACTCTCTGTATTTGGGCACCGGCGGCGCTAGTTCAATTTCTAGGCCCATAAATTTTTTGTAATTTCAATCGTTTCAAGGTTATGCCATCACATAATTAGCCTTTTTAAGCATCTATTTCATTAATTAAGCAACTAACTAATACCAAATTTACACTATCAACACAAAACATCACTTTAATAAATAAAATCCACATTACAAGCATACACACTAAAACACTCACCATATGAGTTCATCAAACCATAGAAATGCAGCGTCACAAACATATTATAATACTCTAATGCTGAATACTAATCACAAACACAATTTCCAAGCATAATAAGTCCAAAAACATACTACATAGTCAATCAAGCCAACACTAAGCACCCTAGAGCTTAGTAAAATACCAAATACTAACTATAAAGCAGAGTCACTACTCTTTATCAGTCTCAGTACTATCTTCTCCTCTGATATCTCCCATAAATTGATGATGCACAAATAAATTATAAAAGGGATGAATCCTCTGCAATCACAACTTTCTTCTTCATCAGATTTACCAAACTATCTTCAATTTACCCAGTGTGATCAAATTCTTTTTTCATTTTCTAATTTAAGTGATCAAATAAGTCAAAAATATTATTAATAACATTTAAAAGATTATGTACCTTTTTCTCCTACTTCTTAATCTTCTTCAAAATCACTTGTGAACTTTCAAGAAAGTAAGGTTGAATAGGTCGTGAACTCTGAGATGGTTGATCTACAATGAGGCTCACATCATTCTCATCTCCAATTGCCTGACAGTCATAAAGATTAGTTGGGTCTATGGGCTTCCAAGGAAGAAGCACTGTTTCCCAGCTTTCATATGGCATCTGTGACTGTTTGCAAAGAATAAATATGGTGGAAGGATGTCCAAGCCCATATTTAGATCCATGAACAATCAATCCCAATACAGATTTCACAATGATACTACCAATATCGATAGTCCTTCCCATCTGAATACAGTAAATTAAAATTGCACTTTCCTTTGTCACTTTACTTTTTTTCATAGTTAGGAGTAACTTTGCAGATATGAAATAATGTCATTTCTTTGACACTAGATTTTAAAAAGTAGTAGAAAAACTTACAAATATGTTGTCTCTTTTCTCTCAATCTTCACTTTCATCTGTTAAATATTGATAAATCTCAGTCATTTCTCTCTTGACACATAAAAATTTGTATAATGGTAGATTGGCACATTTTCAATCATAAACAAGTCATTAATCTTTGAAGGAGTGAATGGTACAAACCTACCTCGAACATAGACGAATCCTTGGTTGACTCCGTGAAGATTTACATAAAACTCTTTCACAACAGAACGACTACAGCGGCAGTAGTGTAGCTTAACACTTCCTAACGCCACTTCATAATAATCTCTTCTACTCATGTACTTGGAGTATCCGTACCTCAATTCACAAAGCCTCTTTCTTTGATAATCCTCCTCTTCATCATGACTTTGTTGAATAAACGTTGCTCTTCGAAACTTATGAACTTTCGTCGGTTGAAAACACTAAATCTCACAGTTTCTATGGAGTTGGAATCTATTGGATACAAATTTGGAATGAATCCTTTCATTTTTCTGGATTTTATGGAGTTAAAATCACATTTTGGGAAGTTATAAGAATGAAATATTGCATAAAATTGCCAAAAATTGCAATATATAACTCCAAAAACCATCTTTGGTTCGTTAGTGCTATCGGCAATGGATAGGGCACAATTGACGCCCAAACTCTGAATTATTGGTGCATCTCTGGAAATGAACGCCGATGACACCCGTCTTGGTGCCTACGGCGCCAGTGTACAAAAGTGCACCTAAATTCATTTCGGTCTGAAATATTCTAATTCATTGATATGATCTAATAATTTTTATTCTTTAAGATATTTATGAGTGAGTAGGACTCAAATATGACTAACTATAGGTACAACTACTAAAATTAACACAAGCAAACTAATATAATAAAGATAAATATGGGTTGCCTCCCATAAAGCGCTTGGTTTAACGTCGTCAGCCCGACAAACATTCAGTTATTCAGGATGACTTAACATTAAAACCTCTTTAAATTTTGGTTAAAACCCTTCAAAATATGGTTTTAATCTATGCCCATTAACTTTAAATATCCTTCCAGTTTTAGGATCCTCATTTTTAATAGATCTAAATGAAAAAAATTTTTTAACAGTTAGGGATCCTATCCACCTAGACTTTAGTTTCCCAGGAAATTTCAATCTTGTATTATATAAAACTTTCTTTCTAAGTTCAAATTTCTATTTTAATATCTTTTGATCATGCCATAATTTCATTTTATCCTTATAAATTATGTCTTTATCATAAGATTCATTTCTAATTTATTCCAATTCATTCAATTACACAAATCTCTTCTCACCAACATTCTTTAAATTGAAATTTAGCTTTTTTATTGCCCAATATGCTTTATGCACCAATTCTATAGGTAAGTGGCTAGTCTTTCCAAATACTAGTCTATAAGGAGACATTCTGATATGTTCCAATTCTATAGGTGAGTGGCAAGTCTTTCCAAATACTAGTCTATAAGGAGACATTCCAATATGGGTTGTGTAAGCAGTCCTATATGCCCATAATGCAGTATCTAATCTCACAGACCAATCTAATTTGTGAAGATTCACAGTTTTCTCAAAAATTATTTTAATTTCACGATTAGACACTTCTGCTAAACCACTAGTTTGGGGATGATAGGCAGTAGAGATTCTATGAATAATATTATATTTTCTAATCAATCTCTGAATTAGATTATTTCTGAAATGAGATCCACTATCAGTTATAATCACTCTCAGCATTCCATACCATGTAAAAATAATTTTCATTAAGAATCTTAAAACACTTCGAGCATCACATCTTGGTAAAGCAATTGATCGATCCATTTTGAGACATAATCAACAATAACCAATATATATAAAATTCCAAACTAATGAGTAAATGGTCCCATAAAATCTAATCCCCATACATCAAAGTTCTTAACTTATAATGTGAAATTTAGAGGCATTTCATTTCTTTTAGAAATAGTACCTACTCTCTGGCATCATTGACATGATTTTATATATCTATAAACATCCCTAAAAAGAGTAGGCCAATAAAATCTATATTGTAAAATCTTATAAAAAGATTTATCAGTTCCAAAATGTCCTCCTAATTCTGAATCATGACATCTCTGAATAATTATTTCAATTTCTTCATATGGCACACATCTTTTAAAAATAAGATCCTTACATTGTTTATATAGGTATGACTCATCACAAAAGTAAAATTTAGCATCATAGATAAATTTCTTTTGTTGTTGGCTTGTTAAATCAGGTGGCAAAATATCACTTACTATATAATTCACAATATTAGCATAACAAGGCAAATTACATTCCTTAATGTTATAAAGTTGTTCATCAGGGAAAGTTTATGTAATTTCCTTCTAAAATTCATATAAATTATAGTACTCCAGTCTAGAAACATTGTCAGCAATTTGGTTATCAGTTCCTTTTCTATCAACTATCACAAAGTCAAATTCTTGCATTAAAAGTGTCCATCTGATTAATCTTGGTTTGGCATCCTTCTTTGGCATTAAATACTTGATAGCTGAATGGTCCGTATGTAATATACATTTGGTTCCAATCAAATACGGTCAAAATTTTTCAAAAGCATACACAACAACTAATAATTCTCTTTCTGTAGCGGTATAATTGATTTGAGCCTCATTAAGAGTTTTACTTGCGTAGTAAATAACCTTAAATATTTTATCATGCCATTGCCCTAAAGCAACTCAATCGCAAAATCACTAGAATCACACATAAGTTCAAATGGTTTCTCCCAATCAGGTGAAACAATTATAGGGGCAATGATTAGTCTCTCATTTAATAATTCAAAAGCATTTAAAGATTCTTCATTAAAATCAAATTTCTTATCCTTTTCCAAAAGTTGGCATAAGGTTTAGTAATTTTTGAAAAATCTTTAATATAATGTCTGTAAAACCCAGCATGTCGAAACTCCTTACCCCTCTCACTATAGTAGGAGGTGGTTATTTCTTAATAATTTGAATTTTTGAATCCTCAACCTCCATACCAAGTTCAAAAATTTTATGCCCATGTACAATTTCTCTTGCAATCAGAAATTGACATTTTTCCTAATTTGGAACTAAATTTGTTCTTTCGCAAAGCTCCAACACTTTTTATAAATTATTCAAACATATGTCAAATGAAGTTCCAAATATAAAAAAATCATCCATAAATACTTCTATTCCATTATCGATCAAATTACTAAAAATAGACATCATACATCTTTGAAACGTTGCAGGTGCATTACATAATCCAAAGGGCTTTCTTCGGAAAGAAAAAGTTTCATATGAGCTAATAAATGTAGTCTTTTCTTGATCCTCAGGAGCAATAGGTATTTGATGATAACCAGTATATCCATCCAAAAAGCAATAGTACCTAAGTTCAACAAGTCTATCTAACATTTGATCTTGAAAAGGAAGAGGAAAATGATCTTTACTAGTGGCGGCATTTAATTTTCTATAATCGATACAAATTCTCCAGCCATTAATTTATCTTATTGGTATAATTTCATTCCATTCATTCACATCAACTGTCACTCCTCCTTTCCTAGGGACACAAGGAATTGGATTTACCCAAGCACTGTCTGAAATTGGATAAATAATTCCAGCATCAAGCCATTTTAAAATTTCCTTCTTAACTACTTCTTTCATCATTGTATTTAGTCACCTTTGTGGATCATCTTTAGATTTATGTAGTTCATCTAACAAAATTCTATGCATAAAGATCGAAGGACTAATTTCTTTAATATCAACTAATGTCTAACTAAAAGCCTTTTGTATTTTTTTAATGTATTTAATAATTTTTGTTCTTTATATTTATTCAAGTCTGAAGATACAATCACTGATAAAGTAGATAATTCTCCTAAAAACATGTATTTCAAATGATTAAGAAGAATTTACATTTTAAGTTCATGAGGTTTTCTAATAGATGGAATTAAACTTTTATCATCACTTTCCATAGTATCTAACATTTCAAATCTTTTTTGAAGATACCTTCATTCTTTAGATCATCAAAATCATCTTCTATTTCATTATCATCCTCACATTTCAAATTTTCATATTCTATTTTCTCTTTAAACATTTCTTTACAATGATCATCTTTCAAATAATCATAAATTTCCATTTGAAGCATTAATCATCTTTTTCTCTTGAGGGATATTTCATAGATTTAAAAATATTAAATTTCACCTCTTGATTGTTAACTCTCATAGTTAATACTCCTTTTTGAACATCAATCATAGCTCCTCCAGTAGTAAGGAATGGTCTTCCTAAAATAATATGAATTTCTTTATCTTCCTCCATATCAAAGACAATAAAATACACAGGGAAGATAAATTTATCAACCTTAATTAATACATCTTCTACAACTCCTTTTGGATAAGTGATAGAACGACCAGCTAATTGAAGAGTTACATAAGTAGGTAAAATTTTTCCTATTCCCAATCTTTTGAAAGTTGATAAAGGCATAAGGTTAAAACTAGCTCCCACATAAAGCTCTTCTGAAAAATTTTTCACCTATAGCACAATGGATAGTGAAACCATCAGGTTCTTTAAGTTTTCCGGGAAGCTTTTTTTGAATAATTGCACTACACTCTCCGCTATGTGCAACAGTCTCATGATCTATGAACTTTCTTTTCTTTTAAGAATATCCTTCATAAACTTCGCATAATCAAACATCTGTTCTAATGCTTCAACGAAGGGAATATTAATCATTAATTTTTTAAGAATTTCTAAAAATTTTGTAAATCAGTTATCTATATTTTGGTTTTTAAGTCTTTGAGGAAACGTAGGTGTTGTTTATTCTACAGTAATTCTCATTGGTTCAAGTGGGTGTTCTAAGCCTGAATATATTTTATTTGTACCTTTTTCAATTTTTCACCTTTTTTTTCTCAATTTCAACTTCTTTTTGCACTCTCATTTCTAATTATTTTCCACTCCTTAACTGTATAGCCTTAATTAACTCTTTATTTTGATCTTTTGGATTAATCTCAACATTACTGGAAAGAGTTTCTGAAGATCTATTATTAATTGTAGTGAAAATATGTCCTAATTGATTCTCAATGTTCTTAATTGCAACACCCTGAGTTTGGAATTAATTATCCATGTTTAAAATTAATTCTTTAGTAGAAAACTTTTTTTCCTTAAATTGTGGCTTACTATTAAAGCCTGGAGGATAAGAAGGTCTATAATTTGTGTTTCCTTGGTTGTTCAAATTTCCCATTGGGTTCACACAATTGTTTCCCCATTTCAGTCAACAGTAGTGTTGTTATTATTACTCTAGTTTATGTTCGGGTTATTCTTCTAATCAGGATTATAATAATTCGAATAAGGATTGTTGGGTCTTTTATTTATAGCATTTAATGTCTCGTAAAGTGTTTGAGAATCTATCATTTTTCCTAATGAGTTTTCCTCTAGCATTGGGTGTGTTTGAGAATAATTCATTCCATATTAATCTATTTTCTTTGAAAGGGCAACAATTTGAGAGACTATCAAAGTTATAGCATCAAAATCATTATTACTAGCTACTCTCTTAGGATTTACCCATTCAAAGGGTCATTGAATATTATTATTAGCCATCTATTCTATTAACGAATATGCTTCATCAAATGGTTTTGAAATTAACGATCCACCAGTAGCAACATCTATAATTGATCTCAATGATCCTACTAATCCATTATAAAATGTTTGAATTATTAACCAATCTGGAAAAGCATGATGTGGACACTTCCTAAGGAGATCTTTAAATCTCTCCCAATCTTCATATATTGATTCCCTTTCAAACTGATGAAAAGATGTAATATCATTTCATAGCTTAGCAGGATCTTATCGAGGAAAATATTTTGACAAAAATTTTTGTGAAAGTTCCCCATAGGTTTTGATAGATCCAGGCACTAATAAATTTAACCATGCCTTGGATTTATCCCTTAATGAAAAAGGAAAAAGTCAAAGTCTGACAGCATCAATCGACACTCCGTCATATTTAAAAGTAGCACACAATTCTAGAAAACTAGCGAGATGTAAATTAGGATCTTCATTTGGTGTTCCACCAAATTGAATATTTTTTACCATTTGGATAATAACAGGTTTAAGCTCAAATGAATTAGCAACAACATCAAGATTTTGGATAGTTAAGTGAATTTCATCTTCTGTTGGGTTATCATAATCTTTTAGAAGTCTTGGTAAATTTTCATTTTCATTTCATTGATTATCTATGTTGTTCGACATTTTGTAAGGATTTTCAAATTGTTTTTGTTGTTTTCAAATTTTTCTAATAGTATGCTCTAATTTTAAATCGTATGGCACTAAACATATGGATCCAATCCTACGCATATAAAATCACACTAAACACACTTAAAAGTAATCAAGCACACACACAATTACAAATTACAAAGTAAAGGTTTTAGATCACTACAAATTTGAGAGTTACCGTTTTATACCTTCCTATGCAACGAAGCCAAAACCTTGACCCTCATATATGCTTCCTCTAATATAAATATTCAAAAGATTGTTTCAATTCAGTTTCATAATAAGATCAATTTAATAATTAGGCAGTCTCTCGTATACGCAAGTATACATATCGTTCAAGTAATACGGGCTCTAGTGGAGTCCTAGTTATCAATCCCACGAGGAAGGTAGGAACTTTTCAAAATATAGTATAAAATTGAAATCCAATACTCAATTCACAATGCATGTTCAGGTAATATTTAAGTTGCTAGTGTAAAGATGACTAAAACTAAATTAACTAAAATTACTTTCTAAACTTCTAAATAGGATTAACTAACACAGACTAAGTTTTGTACTGAAAGGTTCAAATATGAAGAAGCATCATTCCACTTTTTCTTGGCGTCTAAATCTATTTGAAATAGTTTATAAATGAATTCCCCAACATTTTCCATAAGCAAGCCTTCAAAAATTATCCGAATACATTGAATTTGAATTCCACCGGCATTGCGTGCCGGCGGCACTGGATAGGGTACCGACGGCGCTTATCTGTCATTTAAATTCCGAACTCTCTGTATTTGGGCTCCAGCAGTGCTAGTATGCTTATTTCTTCCTTTCATCTCTTTTTGGTCCAAATTCTTTTCTTTTCGCTTCCTTTTGCTCCAATCACCTAAATTCATCATACCTATAGCAAAATATGAAGAATACCTTCTTTTAAAGTGCAAGATCACAAAAAATGAGTACACATTATATTACAAAAATCTAACATTTTTTTGGTGCATCATAATGCATGCCTCAAATGAGATATTTAATGAATCTAGACACATTTGACTGAAGATGTGTCTTTTGAAGAAAAAAACACTAAAATAAATGAATTGAACTAGCACCTAGGCTCCACAATTATTTTCTAGAAGCTTCGTTGAATGTGGATGAATTTTGAAGAGGTGGCTTAAGCAACCACTGGTTATTTTTGAAGCTCTATAAATATAGATTATTTTGGCTACAAAAGAGACTATTTTAGAGTCATTCTACATTAGTCTTCAGTTTCTTTCACTGAAAGTTTAAGGAATGTAAGTTTTTATTGAGTTTTGGTGATTTACTAAAGTTTAGAGTTCTGTAAGGAGTGTGTGGGAGTCAGAAAAGTCAGAGAACTTTGAAGGATTGCTTTGGTGAACATTCGAGATAAGTATTTGTAATTTAATTCTTAAGCTGTGTACTTTGGATTTGAGTATTATGAATATGTTTTGTTGCGTTAATACAATGCTTTTTGAGTAGTTTTCCTTTCTTTCTCCTTACAAATATGATGTAATTAAGTAAAGAGGTTTGAATTTTTGTTTAAGAAATTTTCTTTTTCTTACCTAAAAACTGTGATGATATTTTACCTAAAGTTATTTTACTTTACAATTTAGCCTTTTGTATCGTTAAACTTGTGAAGAAATCTTATAGACCTGACCGTGGGCTAAGATTTCTTAACTTGTAAGTATCACATTCCACTTTGGAAGATCATAAGTAATCATCTAAAGGAGAGTGCAAATAGATAAGGAGATTAGATTTGATGGACGTAAAATTAATGTTTTTAGAGTGACAGACTAAATTCTATCAATTGTTTTAAATTGAGGAAAAAGAGATATTGGTAGGTCTTATAGAGAGGGCATAGTGGGTAATCTTGAAGTGAGAGACTAGAACCTACCCAACACTACTAATAACACTCATTCACAAACTTTTAGACTAGCTAATGTTCTTTTATACCTTGACCATAGGGTAAAGAATATATATGCTCCTATTTGTCACGATACAACATTTTTAAGTTCTAAACAATTTGAATTCCTCAACATATTACTAAATATTTGTAAGGAGAAAGTATTTTTAAATAAATATTTTAATCATTTGCTTAAACACTTTCTCGCATAATTTAGAAAATTAGTAAGTTTAATTTTACTCTTGTTTAGTTAAATAGAAATTTTAGTAGTTAGCTCTTTTTTTTAAAATTTCGATATTTTAAATTTCTTTTAATTCAAACTTATTTCCTTGTGGGATCGATATCTGTGATTTTTAAAAGAAAATCCTATAATACTTGAAAGGATATGTATACTTGCGTAGTACCCCAAGTTTGTTTATTATTTTCTAAAAATTTTATTTAAATCTTGCACACTAGCCGCTTAATTTGGGGTAAAGTTTACATATCTTTCAAAAGTTTAATTATCTGAATAATTGTGAATCAGGTCACCAGCCTCGGGCATGAGAATCCAAATTTAGGTACCTACCTCGAAATATCGTGAATGAGAAAAATATCTCGAAAAGGAAGTGGAAATTTTGGGAAACCTAGGAAATCATACGAAAAAGCTCCGATTAGAAATATCTTAGACGACAGAAAAATATCTCGGATAGGATGTGGAAATTTAAGAAAATTTGAAAGAATTAGACGACAAAGCTCTGATATGAAAATTTTGTGGAAGGCGGAAAATATCTCGAAAAGGATGCGAAAATTTAAGAAATTTTAAAAAATCAGACGACTAAGCTTCGAGCCGGAAATATCGTGGAAGGCAAAAAAATATCTCGAAAAGGATGCAAAAATTTAGGGAAATTTAAGGAATCGGATGACTAAGCTCCGACCCAGAAATATCGTGGATGGTTGAAAATTATCTCGGAAAAGATGCAGAAATATAAGGAAGTTTAAGGAATCAGATGAATAAGCTCTGACCAGGAAATATCGTGGAAGCCAGAAAAATATCTCGGAGAAGATGCAAAAATTTAGGGAAATTTAAGGAATCAGATGGCTAAGCTCCAACCCAGAAATATCATGGAAGGCAGAAAAATATCTTAGAATGGATTAAAAATTTCTGGGAAATTGAAAGAATCAGACGACAAAGCTCCGACCTAGAAGTATCATGGAAGGTAAAAAAATATCTTGGAAAGGATGTGAAAATTTATAGAAATTGAAGGAATCAGACAACTATGCTCCGACTCAAAAATATCGTGGAAGGCAGAAAAATAACTCGAAAAGGATGCAAAAATTTTGGGAATATGAATGAATCAGACAACAAAGCTCTGACACAGAAGTATTGTGGAAGGCGAAATAATATCTTGGAATGGATACAGAAATTTAGGGAAATTGAACACTTTGGGAAGGAAAGATCAAGGGCTCACATCCAGCTCAAGTGGCTACAGAGGGGAAATAGAATTTAGGTACTGATCCCAGAATTTCAAGTAAAAAGGTTTAGAAAAAATTTGACTTTTGAAGAAACTATAATTGTGCAATTTAGCCAAGACTTGTAGTCACATGAAGATTTGTGGAATTTCATTACATTTTGGATTTGTGGGCAGTGACGTTATGTAAAGTGCCAAAATTAGCGGAGTGCTTTTGGAGATGTAAAATCTGAAAATGAGTGCAGAGACTCAGACTTTTGAGAAAGAGTTAGCTTATCATTTGTTTTCAATTTATCATTTTTCAATTTGTTTCATTTCATTTCATTTAACTTTGGGGATATCCGATTTCATATTTGATCTTCTTTTATTTCATTTTTTTTTAATTTTTCCATTTGTTATTATTTTTCTTTTTAAAATCTTCTCTTGTATCGTTCTTTATTCGTTTTAATTTGGGACCAGTATGCGGTTCTGTGGTTTTTGACCATTACGCCAAAAGAATCATCTCTGAAGAACTCAGTAAGTTGAAATAAAAATCGTCACTAATTTTGCTGAAAGCTGTAGTACAACTGATCACTTGCGGACCAACATCCAAAATTAGATCGAGCGTACATGGTCGTACAAATCTAACATATCACATCATACTAGTATAGAAAAAAAGTGGTAAGAACTATCGTGAACTAGTGCAGGAGGTAGTAGAACTCTGCCATCTGAGGGTTCCCCGTGAATAATCCAACCTACCAAGGCTACACTCTGGAACAAAAGTCCCCTCTTGAACACCTGGAGGTACTGCTGTCATTGTGGCAAGGGACGAAGGCCTTCCAACTTTGGATCTGGCTCGTAGTAGAACGATGCCTTCTCCTCATCCATTCTTCTGAAAGTAACTGAGACTCTTTATTCTTCGACTCCTAGGATGTGTGCTTTGCAAGATCTACCCCATTTCTTTTTAGCATTAACACTGATCCGACTAGTAGAGGGATCTCGATGGAACCTCAAAACTCTCCTGGTCCGACAATCTGAATCTTTCAGCCGAACAATATATTTCATTCACTTATAAATGAGACCATGCAGAAATGGCTCAGAAAGTTGTGGTGGTCGATATGAGGTGGGATACAGTCCCCATCCTCATAGAAGTTTATAATGCAGTTGTTGGGAATACAGTCTACAGGCAACACGTGCCACTTGACCATTCCGTTTATGATTTTCTTAATTTCTAGCGGTATCAGGTCTACCTTGTCATGCTGTAGAATCCCTAGGGGATTAACCTGTTAAACTTTTGCGAGGTTATAGCAGCACCCACACTGAATAGGGATTCTGCCCTTTCCTCTTTTTTTATTTCAACGGCTTTGTGTATGTCCTTTCTTTCATACGACTTGCTCTACCAAAATCTTGAAGGCTGAAAATGCAATCCAGAATTTTCTCTTGAACATTCCTTGAAAATAAATCAGTGTGAAGCTCGAGGCCTTTTAGAGTATTAACAAATCTTCCTTGGATTTCCTCGTAATGCTGGAATTCTTTCTCTCAGACATTTTTTATTTTTGCCATCACGTGGTCTGGGACTCCTCGCTACAGTGGCGGCAGAATGAGCTGTGGTACGTAAGGCTCTACATCGGGATGCTCCATGCTTCTATGTAGCATTGAGGTAGTTGCGTAAAGCTTGAAAGTGTCGTACTCCTCCAGCTGTAGAACATGACACTGCAGGCATTCTTGAAGGTTGTCTGGGTAAACTCAAGTTGCAAATAGAGCATCCGGTAAAGATCTCTTCCATCGGATCCCATGTCGGCGGAGGGTCCTCAGTAGTCTCTGGCATTGTCTCTGTGCGCGGTGACCTGTCATCAGTTTCTTTTATCTCTGGCTCATAAAATTCCTTTGGAATAGATGGCAACTTGGCATCTAACTCCCGAGCCTGTCTCCTCTCCATCCTATCCAAGAGGTGACGCTTGTGGCGATTCACATTTCTTATCTTCATGCAAGCTAATGGCGCATCTGGAACCCTTTCAGCTGGAGCGGTTATAAGACCACTCTCTGGAGTAGTGATCATGGATAGAATCTGACTATGTATGACGATAGGAAGGTGTGAGTCAACAAAACCTTCGGTGCCTCCATGTCCCGACGTCTGTCCTGTCTCTTTACAACTAATTTTCATTACTGACTTCATATTTGCAGCCTCCTCGTAGTTGATGTAAACCAGGAGTAATCTAAGTCAGAGTTGATCACACTTCCTGCAGGTACGTTTTCTTCTTGGAGCGCAACGTTCAAGCCGTCTTTGAAAGCAAATGCCAACTTGCGATCTGACACTTCCTTCACAAGCAAACAAAGCGAAATGTCAGTGATTGGTGCTTTGCACGAACAAGAGCAATAACAAACTTATTAATATTTATTAAGCAACTTTTTACAATTATTTTAATTTCATTATCTTATTTAATACAATTTCACAAAATTTGACATTAGAATTTTAACAAGCGTATTTTATCTTGTGAGAGAATTTATTTTATTCAACTCTATTTTATTACAAAATTTGTACCCAATCACAGACACTTGCCACATGGCTCATTTCAGAGCAATTGTCCTCTTTCAGAATCTCTTTACATTGTGTAATACTTCTTCAGGTAACATCCATTTATCGGTAACATGGGCCTATCCCATTGAGAATCCACCAGCTGGTACGACCCTCCAGAGTTAACCTTCTCCACCATAACTGGTCCCTCCCAGGTTGGTTCAAATTTTCCACCAATCTTGCGATGTGAAAGAATAGGCCTTCTGAGAATATGAACAAGGTCAATAACTTAGAAAGACCTCAAGTGGACCAATTTATCGTAGGCTTGAATCATCTTTGCTTGATAGAGTTCTAAACTCTGCTGTGCATGAAATATTTTCCCTTCAAGGCTTTCAAATTCTGTAAGTCAAAGTTTGACATTGTCCTCTGTTCTAATATGATTGGTGACAGTGATCCTGAGAGACGACAGCTGAAACTCTAACGGAAGCACTTCCTCAGACCCTTACACAAGTTCATAAGGTGTAGATTGTGTTGACGTTCTGACTGTCATCCTATATGCCCATAACGCTTACAACAACTTCTCGTGCCATCTTCTTTTATTTTCGTCAAGCGTGTTCTTCAGAATTTGCACGTGTCTTGTTGAAGGCTTCTGACAAGCCATTTGCTTTCGGATAGTAGATTGTAGAGTACCGTAAATCTATCCCATAACGTCTGACAAAGTTGTTGATCTTGGTACTATTGAAAGCTGACCCGTTATCTGAAATAATTCAGTGTGGTACACAGAAGAGGTAGATGAGATGATTCTTGAAAAAACTGTAAGACCTGCTATTCTATAACTTCTTATACCAAAACTGCCTCTGCCCATTTGGAGAAGTAATCCGTAGCTGCAAGTATAAACCTGTGTCCTTTTGAAGATAGAGGGTCTATCGGTCCTACTATATCCATGCCCCAACATTTGAACGGCTAAGAGAAAATTTTTGAGTGTAGAACATTCAGTGGTTGGTGTAAGACCACTCCATGCACTTGACATTGATGACATTTTTTTAGCTATGTCATCTGTCATCATTGCTAGACAATAGTATCCAAGTCGTTTGATCTTCATTTTCATCGTTGGTACTAACTTGTGAGCTCAACACAATTTGGCATGCACTTCTGTGACAAAATTTTGTGCTTTTGCTCTGCTAAGGCAGCTCAACCACATTTGGTCAAATAATCTTCTATATAGAATGTAATTAATTAAGGCATACAACAAAGCCCTCTTCTGAATCTGATGCGCTGCTGATTTGTCTTCTGGCAGTTTTCCTGTTTACAAATATTCTATCAATGATTGATGTCAATCTTCTGTATCAACTGCTATAGTAGCTGCTATTTCTTCTTTTCCAAGCTTATGTAAACTGTCAAGGTCGATCTATGATAGAACATGTCGTCCTTGCACTATAATATCTATAGAATCTTTGGGTAGACAATCCAACGCTAAAGTGTCTGCATGGGCATTGTCTGCTCCAAGAATCCTATATAACGTCATGCTGGGAATCTGCTCCAGCAATTTCATCGTGTATTGGTGGAATACTTCTAATCTCAGCTTCAGAATTTTATATTGTCTTGCCACTTGTTGGATGACGAGTTGCGAGTCGCCATAAATGGCAATGTAAGTCATTTCCATTACTATTGCCAATTCTAATCCGGTAATTAGTTCTTTATATTTTGCTTCATTATTGGTGCAAGTCTCTGTCAAGTGGTAGGAGAATCTTAGCACTCTCTGATCTAGTGTCACAAAGATCAGACCATATTCTGCTTTGCCTGCTATCACTGTTTGTTGTCCTTTATCTCTTCTGGCTGAAGATGAGGCTATTTCACTTGTAGTACATCTCCAAACATCTGACACGATGTTGTTCCACTTGTAATATATGCTCGTCTGGTAGTTCATCGTTGAGAGGGGACCCAGCTGGCAGTGGGTGTGTCGTAAGAAAATCTGCAAAAACTAGCCTTTGATAGCACGAAGGGGCATAAAATTTATATCGAATTGCAATAAAATCATTGACCACCTTGCTAAACTTCTAGAGAGTGTTGGTCGGGTCATCAAATATTTCAATGGATTAACCTTCAAAATCAGGTTTATATTATGAGATAACATGTAATGCCTAAGCTTTTGATCAACTAAAACCAAAGTTAGACAGTGTTTCTCAATAAACGAATACTTTACCTCTACCGGTATTAGACGTTGACTCATGTAGTAAAGTGCATTCTCCTTACTGTCATCATTGACTTGGGAAAGTAAGACTCTAAGAAACTCTTCTAAAATCGCGATGTAAAGCATCAAAGGTCTACCCGAGATAGCAGCTGCCAAGTATTGTTTAATATCCTCGAAAGCATGTTGGCATGGCTATCCCTAAATGAATTTGGCATCCATTTGAAGTAAATTCAAAAAAGGTATACATCTTCCTGACATATTAAATGTAAAGCGTCTCAGGTATGTCAATTTACCTTGAAAAGATTGTAGTTGTTTCAAGGCTTTAGGAGGAGGCATTTCTAAGATATCTTTAATCTTATTCGGGTCGATTTAGATTTCGCGATGACAGATAACGAATCCTAGAAATTTTTCTGACGTAACGATGAAAGTGCACTTTAAGGGAATCATCTTGAGTTCTTATTGTTGTAATCCTTCAAATACGATCCTCAAATCATGTAGGTGATTTTCCTTCATCTTGCTCTTGATGAACAAATCTTCCACGTAACATTCAACTTGGTTGTGAATGAGATCATCGAAGATCTTTGTCATTGCCCTTTACTATGTAGCTCCGGCCTTTTTCAATCTGAATGGAGACATAGTGTAGTAGTAAATCCCAAACGAAGTTCTGAATGTTGTAAACATCACATCTTCTAGAGCCATCTTGATTTGATTGTAGCCTGATGATCCATCCATAAATTAAAAGATATCATGAGCCGACGCAATGTCCACCATTAGTTCTGGTATTGGTAACGGAAAATCATCCTTTAGACATGCTTTGTTTAAGTCTCTGAAGTTGACACATACTCAAATCTGTCCATTTCTTCTTAACTGGTACAACGCTTGCTAACCACATCGGATACTGTTCTTGTCACACAAATTTAACGTCTATCAATTTCTTCACCTTGACTATGGCTTGCAGTTCTATGCCAAGGCGCATTCTTCTGGGAGCTTGCTTTAATGGCACTGTATTTTGATCCTCTCTGAGTCGATGAACTGTGACCTCTGAAGATAATCCATAAATTTTGTCGTAACTACAAGAAAAGCAATCTTTGAATTCTGACAATAACTTGATCAAATCTGCAGACTCTTCTTCATTGAGTAAAGAACTTATAAAAGTCGGTCGGGACTGCTCTTCAGTTCTGAGGTTGATTTCCTTTAGTTTGTCCACTATAGATTTGATATCTTCTTCAAATTCTGGCGGAGCATCATCTATCGGTTGAGCTTCAAACTCATCTTGAATGTCGAGGCAATCCTCATATGACTAGCTAGTAACAACAATGCAAAATTCCGAGTCATCAATCATTCCAATCATTCCAAACCCAAGACCTTCTTTCGAATTAAGTTTCTTTTCTTTTACATTCCATAGTTTTTTAAATGATTGTAACTTATCTTTTGGTATTTGCTTTGACACATATCCTTGTTGAATTAATTTTTGTTCACATGGCGAAAAGTAACCAAGAGTTAATTCCATTAATTCATTAGAATCATTTTCTTCGAGAATTACACATGGTTCAGAAGTAGAAGGAGAAGCTCGATAAAATGTGATCAGTTTAAATCCACCATTTTGAACTTCTTTGATCACCATACCTCAATCCTTTGAGGATGGATCAGAGTTAGGGTCATGGCTTGAACATAATGATAAATCCGATCGTATGTTGACTCATACTTACTCTTTTTCCTTGTCTTCCAAAGAGATCCTGAACTGAGGCTTTTTCTAAATTATCATTATTGTTACTTTTCTGAACTCATCTTCCTCAAAGCTTACTCCTATGTTGATGCTGATCATCAGCTTCATCCGTTCAACAGACTAGTGAGTTCTTCTTCTCCCACGTCCCCGGCCTCGATCTTGGATGCGTGGGCTAAAAGAACCTCCACCAGCGCGTTGCGAAGGAGTGGTGGGAGACCATTGAAGCGGAGCTGAATGGACCCATTCTTGTGATCCTTCCGACTCTTCAACTTTGCTTGTCACAAATTCCCTTGAAAGTACTATTTTCTTTGGGGGATCGTAGTAAGCATCGTCTTCGTGAATGCCCACTTTGTGTATTGAGACCAGTTGTAGATATCCCTTAATGCAATGTTCCTGTCCATCTTTGTAATACTTGATTCATTTATGAAGCGATGATGGGACCAAATTGTACTCATGAAGCCACAGTTGACCAAGCAGAGTGTTGAACAAAGTATCTGCATCGATGACATGGAATTTTGTAGTTGTTAAAGGTCTCCAACTTTCATCTGCAGTCTTATAGATCCAATTTCTCTTTCTCTTTTCTGGTTGAATCCTCTTAACATCATCTTATCCGTAGTGAGCTCTCGTGCATCAATCTCTAGGAAAGTTAACATCCGTAGACACATTATGTTAAGCCACTCTCGAAAGCACAAATCTACCGATAATGATGGAAATTTAGAGTGATCCGTTGTGGTCGGCAATACCATATAGCAATTCTTTGTCGGTGAAGGTAACACCAGGTTGTCCCTTCAAAGTACAAACTCCATCTAAGGATGTGCTAGCCAACTGAGCTAAGAAAATGTCTGGATCAAGAAGAGCTTTGATCAGATTTCTCCCATCTCCTTTGACAGAACCAGAGTATCGTAAGTTCTTAGTTTGGTTGGAAACTTCCTCATATGAGCTAGCACATTATAATCTACTTTAATTAAATTTTCAATCTCGTTTTGAATCTATTCTTCTTTCGTTGTTGGAGGCAATTCTTCTTGAGTAATTATCTGTTTTCCTTTCTCTACTGGAGCTGTTCTTAGAAGTAGTACCTTTCCACTTCCAACATTCACTTCTGTTATTTCATTCTCCTCTGGACCTGGAGGTTCTCAAGATGTTGTAATTGACTTTTCTGGTACTTTTTCCGTAAATGAAAAGTTAAAGCTGATTGCAATTTGAGTTCCTTTGCACTCAAGGATTGGCTCCTCGCTATCCACACTGTCATAATCGGTGTTGTCAATATCTTATTTATTTTCATCAATGTCTCATTCAAAAACTAGTATGGTTTGAGGATCATTTTGGGAATCAAAATTTGTGATTAGTTACGTCATCACCAGAGACAGTAAGAACATAGCCAAAATTATTTCTATTATCATTATGAGACTTTGGAGGGGCATAAAGATAATCATACAAAGTTAAGGGTTCGAGCAATTACAACAAATCTAATAGAGGTAAACCTTATCCTATCCTTCGCGCAATTGTCCTTAATTTTATTAATGATCTTCTTCTACTTTATCTCCTACTGCAGTGGTCTCCTTGGTGAAGTCTCCATCTTAAACAGGGTTGGTAGCATACTCTTAGCAGTGGCTTGCCTTGAAGCAGACTAGATCTGGTTTAGGGCCCTCTTAAGTTCATTCCAAATTGTACTTAATCCACCTTCACCAGCATACGGGTCAATTGGAGAGATTGGCTTGGCCAAAATCAAATTTACAGAACCTCTTTGAGGTTCTTTCAAATATTCTTTCGGCATCGTTATATTTCCTTTATTATAATTCTTCTCGGGCTAATCCTTAAAACTAAAGCATCCTTCTATTATATGTCCGAGTAACCTATGCTAGGGACAAAAGTTAGGATGGTCCTTCTTATTCACCTCTTTTGGTTTCTTCGATTTAAGCAATCTGAACTCAGGCTTCTTCATCAAGTTTCTAAACATCTTTGCTTCAGATCATCTTTGAAGGAATAATTCCTGCGTAGCCATTCTGAAATTGTCGGACCCCATCATCCATTTGTCCTGTACGACCTCTGCTGCTGACTGGACTGACTACTCTACTAGGGATGGGGCTGACCATACTGCTAAGACTCACTGTACTGTGGAGTCTGACTATATTGAGGTGATTGATTGTGCTGTTGCGGCGACTGCTCAGCCTGAATCCTCATCGGCTGTTTCCCTTTATCGATCGTTGCCACTATACAGATCTCTTCTCATACGCTTTGAAAATTCTCATTTTCTTGATTTCTCTGCCGGCTCCATATGCTTAACCTCCTCTTGTAAATTACTGACATTACTGAGCAGCTTCTCGAAGGACATAATAGTAAAACCCTTAAGTATGAAGGCCATTGGACCGTGGATACTCTTGAGCAATCGACAGGAAGCATCACAGCCTAGGTTTGGGCCGCCTCCGATGTCGATATCTCAATCGCTTGTTGTTCCTATAGCTTAGGCTCACATTTCATGCTAAGGTTCCTCAATCTAAAAATGTAATTATCTAGAGTCTCACAGGGTTTCTGTTGTTCCACTATGAGCTCTATTATAGTGACATTGTGGTGGGCACCGGCTAATAGCATCACGAACATGTTTTCCATTTCTGCAAATTTCATCACTAATCCATTAGGTATCTCCGCATACTAATCGAAAGCTGTCCCCGACAAGCTACTTACAAACTGTCGGAACTATAATGCATCACTTTCTCCTGCATTGCAACAAATGGCTTTAATGTGTGCTATGTGCTCCCGTCGAATTTCTTGAAAGTCGAGAGTACAAAGCATTTGGGGTAAGGCACGACATTGAATTCCTCCGAGTATGGTCTACCCCTTAAAACATATGTCATACCTTTAGACTGAGAGAAGGCCTCCCAAAATTGTTGCTCAATTATATGTTTGATATCCTTTTCTGGTGGACTCAGAGTTGAATCCTTCTTTGGAGGTTTTTCTTCGTTAGCAAAAGCAATTTCTCTTCTTTCATCTGTAATGTGTATAATTTTATGCTGGTTAACTTCTGGTGATGCCACTAGTCGTGACTGTGACTATCCATGTAGTGTGGCCATGGCTATCACCGCGGTGGCCATTTCCACCATCTTCTTCTCCAAACGACTGATCTATTAATCTCTTATTAAAATGTCCCTCTAAAGCTCATCTGCGGCATTCTCCTTACTAGGAGCATCATGCACAGATGTTGTGTATCTAGTTTTGATGACAGTAATCTCCATGGACTTTTCCTCCATGTAATCTGACAGGTTTTAATCTTCATTCTCAATATCTAGTCCTCGTTGTCTTACTAATTCTTCAATTCTAGCTTAGAGCTTTCGATTTTTATCATCGACTACTTTCTGTCTAATCAACTTCAGATCAGTAGGTCTCCCTCGACTATCACTTCTCTCTGCAACTGACTCAGAAGTGACGGCGGTAGTGGTAATGGGAATATCAGACTGATGATCCATTTTGTGATCCACGGACCTCTCAGAGTGTACTGGTGCAATGACCTTTGGTAACCACACTTTTCTCTTGAGAGTTGACGCCTTAGGATGGGGTGTCTCGGCGAGGACATTAGAGTGGTGAGGATAAGTGTGCTCCCTAGGGTATAGACCATGTACATAGCTAAACAAACCTCTCTTACTCTTCTTCTTCTAGAATTCCTCGTAATCATCGACAGACAGTACTCTCAGACCCAGCTGAGACTTGACCGATCTGTGTACTGTGGGTGTTGGAACGGCAGTAGTATCATCTGTAGCGGTGGTAGCAGTATCAATGCAACTTCACAAACAGTGTGTAACAGAAACTCGAGCGGGTCTTTCCATCCTCATAATTTCACATTTCATTTTGAGGGTTATTGCACATCCCATCCTCTTGAGGAGCTTGACAAAGGAACATCCTTCTTTCTCATATAATCTCTAGAAAACTGTGCAGACCCAGTGAAGGGTGTGGCCCTCTCCCTAACCTCATCATGACCATGTGGTGACGGCAAAGTAGTAGTAATCCTGTGGTGACTCCCATCTCCAGTGGTATCAACCAATGGGTGGAACCTACTCCCTCGAAGGAGAGGAGAGGTCTCCGGTAAATCGAGTTCCTTCTAGTGAGGAATCTCATCAATCATTGATGAACTTGTAGTGTGTGATGTGGCAGCTTTGAGAATCTTACGACTACGGTTCCTCATTTTAGATCTGGTCAGTGGGGTAACTCTAGATCTAGAGCCAATCTCAAAAACCGGCAGTACAACGAGAAAGGCATTATCGAAATTTTCTTCATACATAATTTCTTTCCCTTTGGCAGTCAGGAGAGTAGGCGCGGTGATGGTAAAACTAGTGACAGTACGGGTAACAACTCTCCTAGGCACGGAGATGACTAACATGATAGGGGAGGTAGCAACTTTCACCTTCTTAGTAAAATGGAAGTCCTGGTGGGAGTTTAGGTCGAAGTCGGCAGATGGTTTCTGAACTTCAGGGGCAGCAACTTTCAGAAACATGAATGAGGCCTTTCCCAGCACGAATTCAAACTCATTAAAGTCGATTCCAAAATGGATCATCAGAGCAGCAAGGCGAGCCTTACAGGAGGTGAGCAAATTTTAGGAGATGGTAACTGTCGGGATCGACATCGTCAATGTCAAAGGAAAATTTATGAAAGTTAGCAAAGGCCAAAACCTTGTGATCATAGTGCAAACACTACAAAAAAGGTCACTCTGTGAAGTGGGTATAATTTATTTTTAATTTTTTATTTTACCTTTGATTTTTATGTATTTTTGTTTAAAGGAGCCTTTAAAATTTAAGAAAAGATGGTTTGATTTACCGATAGCAAAATCGAGCCAGGGAAGCACAAAGAGAAAGTGAATTATGGGACCCCGTATGAGATCCCCTTCACAACGCACACTGCCCTGAAGAAACTTGTTCACCAACACACCTATCGGGGGTCCAACCCCACAAAACCAAAAAAAAATTCCTAAAGATTTCTGAAACCCTCTATTTAAGAATGGGTAAACAGATGATCCTAAAATCGAGGAGGGTTGATCGTACTTTCCGAAGAAAGAAATGGATAAAAGTATGTAAAGGAAGAATGGTAAGCTGGCTCATGCGGGACATGAACACATTACCAATGTATGAATATAACATTTCCTTATCTTAATGAAGAGAGAAACTTGTCCCCAACTGAGTCACAAGAAAGTTATCGGCCGTTAAGATGATAAAAGATTTTCTCAGGGGTTTAATTTAATTTAAATATATATAAATATATAGTTCAAAAATATTATATATTTTTTTAATTATAAAATATGAAATTGAACCAAACTCATGTATGCAATAGTTTAAATAATCAAGCACTTCACCACAAGTCCTGTATCTATCCTGAAAAATGGATACACTGTTTGGTGGTGAGGCTTGATCAAAAAAACTAAAGAATTCATGACATCCATTTGGTCTGTGAACATTTATGTTGACCAATAACTTCCCCTATTAATTATGAAGCAACTAGATAGGGTTTATATTAACCTTGGGTCCTTATGTCTTCTATAAGGGCAAGTCACTGTAGTTAATTACATATTAGATAACTGAAGTCACCTAAGAAAACTCTTGATTTAGATCGGAAAAAATTGTATTCATGACTTCAAAAGGTAAGATTCTTCATAGTACTATGGAAATAGGAAATCCAATATGTGAATGACTCAAGTTTGGAAAATTTTATATAGGAATACAAGGGAGAAGAAGGCTAGGGAAAGACTTCAATTTAAGATAATTATTTTATGTTTCATCTTGCCAATTTTAATTAATTATAGCTTACATTCACTTGATACCAATCATGTGATTAGTCTGGAAGACAGGAGGATTTATGTAATATCAGATGACAACCTCAGAACCTAAGCCAAGTTAGGGCTTATATTGCACGGAGTGCAAAAACCAAAAGAGATAAAGTAAGGGTTTATGTTCCACTAGGCAAGCTACCTCGAAATCCTATGGCTTGTTGTTTATTTCTAAGGAGTTTTGATTTTGAAGATGGTCGTGCTACCCACTATGCATGCTCCAAGTTGCTCGTCGTAGCAGGTTTAGTTGTAGAAGTGTCAACTTGAAGAGATTAGAAAAGTGTCATGTTTTAGAAATTTTTAAATTGAGGCGTCTTAATGTCTTTTTAGGGGTACATTTAAGTTGATTATAAAGACACATGTTAGGATCCCACGGTTCCCTCATTCTGGCACCACTATTTTTTTTTATTCACTTTATGAGTTTTGCACTTTCATTTAGACCATGGGAAAACTCATTAGAAGCCGTGGGTTACCTCCTTCGAGCTATTCCCGATCATTCGAAAGTGACATTTTAATTTAGTTTCACTTGTGATTTTGGTTTTGTTTGTGATTAAATTTTGAGTTGTCTTATATTTGATTATTGTAGTGCGGAATTTCATTTTGTTTTAATTTGATTTTATTTTGGGTTTCAGTTTTGTGGCTATCCTAAAAGTATTGGTTTTCATGCAGGGAGACATTGTTATTTAACATGCAATCTTATAAGCAAAAAAATTATAATAGAGAGAGTGTAGGAAGAGAAGGTACTATAAACTATAAAAGCGTACCTGTCGAGTCTTCTTGTTCCTCCACATGAAACTTTATTATCTTTTGCAGTAAACATTTATAATTTGTAGAAAAGTAAAGTCTATAGATAGGTTCTTCATGGGCCTACTGAGTCCTATGTAATAACTTGGTGAGTTCCATTTATTCATTTAAGAGATGCTTTCCTTTAATGGATATAATAGGTTCAGTTGTCCTGCAAGATGTCCAGAAGGCTTGTGGAAAGATCTAGAGAACACCTAGATATTTCACGACCCTTTTGAACTTTCTTGAGTTCATTTTGCCTTATCATACTCATTGAATAATTCATCCCTTTCATACCCTTATGCTCAATGAACTATTGTTTTGATCATCCCAAAGGTGGGGTAATTATAACTTGATATTCCATTTATATATTATGTGTGTAAGGACTCCTAGGGGAAAATTGATTTATTAAGAATTTTTGTCAATTTAATTTTAAGGATGGGCTTGTAGTGTTTCAAATATGTCTACAATTAACCTTATCGTCTTTTCTAATCCATATTAGTCAAATTTAATTAAGCTTAGCTCGCTACCAAGACCTTAAGACTTAATGGGTATATTTGCAATTTTGGGGAAAATTTAACTTATGTGATCATAATCCTTAATCCTTATCAAAGTATTAAAATTATCATTAAACACCAACTAGGGGTACTAGATTGATGGATTATTAACTTCCAAAGTCAAACCCCCAACCCTATGATCATTCAATTTTGATTATCTTTCAAATTCAAACAATTAGGAGAATTACAATTTTATCTTTTAATGTGACAAAAGTGAAATTGGTTTCAATCATTTACCCCTTTACGCTTTAATCATTCAATCATGTTAGTTAAGATCATTCATTGTCCATTTACCACTTTAATTAACCTTAAATATTGGTTAAGGCCAAATCTTCAGAAATTACAATTTTGCCCCTAAGGACCTAACACTTCATAATTTATCAAATTCAATGCAAATGACTTTGAAATTTTTATGTTACCCTATTCTTGGGTCAATTAGAACATCAGAGGAGAAAATATGATTTTTCAATTTTAATTTAATTTATATAATTGTATTTATATAAAAATAGAGATTTTCAAAGATAATTTTATAATTTGGACAACACACATGGCCTAGCCCAAGAAAAATTAATGGAGGTTCACCTAGATTAGTGGACCACTAAGACCAATTTTAATGATTTTTTTGAAATTTATTTTATTTAGTATAATTCTTTTATGTTTTGGAGTATTATTTAAATATAAAATATTTTTTATATTGAAAATTAAATTTTATATTTTTATTAAACCTTTCTGAGTTCAGGGGACCTGGAGAAAAAAAAATTTCATATTTTTGTGATTTATAATTTAATTATTAAAATTAATTTAGTGAGAGATTAGGAAAAATCCATTTTTAGACTTTAAAAAATTTGATATCTTTATTTAGAAAATTAGAAAAATTATTTTAATTGTTTTCCAAATGATCAGGAGAGCCATCATGACATTTTTGTGGATTTTAAAGTTTTAGTGTTTTTTATTATTTTCAATGAATTTAAATATTTTTTAATTAATTTAAAATTATGAAATAGGTTTAAAAATAAAGTATTTGTTTTAATTACTATTTTATTTTTTTAAAATTCTCGTGGTCACAAGGAACTTCCAAAACTAATTTCATAATTTTTCAAATGATATTTTATTTATTATGATTATGCGAATACCAAAAATATTATTTAACTTAGAAAATCAGATTAGGTTATCAAATTAACTCCAAATAATTTCAAATATTTTATGGGAGTTCCTCTAACCCTAAGCCACAGTGGGGAATAAAAATCAAGCATTTCCATTTATATTTAATCCAATTTTATTTTCTTTAGGTTTAGTGAGTTGATTTAAATTAGGATGAGTATTAATGAATTAAACCAAATTTGTATTTTTCCCATGGTCCTCTGGTCACATGTAACCTAACAAAATATTCTTATATTTTTTTATTGATATTTTAATTTTTTATAATTTTTAAATCAAATCAGACATAATAAACTTGAAAAATAGGGATCTCCTCATAGAGATTTCCTCTGAAAAAATCAGAGAAGATCCCTCATGACAGAGAAGACAAAAGCCCTATGTTTCATGTCCTGGTGAAATATGCATGCAAATAGAAAATTAAATAAAAAATAATATATTTAGATAAATAAAAATCACACATGCAACAAACAAACATGAAATCATTTTCACATTGTTCTCCTCTATTCACTAAGCAAGAGGGTATTTTTTTTTCTAAATTTTCTACAGCGAGTTATGAATTTTTGAAGTTGGACTGATTTAATTAAATTAATTAAATCCTTATTTCTACTTATCGAGCATGGCACCACGCAAACCTACAGCACGTTGAAGCGCTATGCGTCCAGATGGGATTGGATGCCGCCACCTGATTGGATGTTGACTTGGCTGGTACTTTATGTCCCGCAGCTCCATCTGAATTCATCACAGCCGTCCAATGAATACATGCGCGATCCAACGGCTCTGCGTGATTGTTCCTGTTGACCTCATTTTTGGTGAGGTCTTTCCTTTCCTCTTAGTGCTTAGGATCTAGCCATAGGTTTTCCCTTTGACTTTCCTAGAGGATTAGAAATGGAGCCCACCACTTAGAAATTAAAACACTTCTTAACTCTTCTTAAACCACACAGATGACCATAAGCCTCCAAGCCACTTGGAAGGTTAAAAGTCAAATGTGGAGGTTCAAGGATGAGTTCCTATAGGATGGTCAACCCTTAGGACAACCCTGGGTGGTCTGGTCTTGGGGAGGGTAAGCTTACACACACCAAACTCCTATACACATTCCAAATCCTAAAACCACTCTTACCCAACTTGGCTTCTCGACTCATGTAGGAAACTCATATGGATGGACCTCAACCTCTTAGGCTAAGAGGAATAGGAACAACATATTGAGTAAAATGAGTCCTCTCATGGCTCTTGTGAGCTCAATATGGCTTCATGGCTCAACCAAAATGGTTTCATTTTACTCACACTTAATCAATCTTTATTTTTCCCAAATTTCAATTTTTGACCCCCGGGGCCCTAAACCCACCAAACCTACCAAATACCCTTGAAATTGCCCAAAAATCTCAAAAAACTGCCCAAATTACAAAAATTCCTCAAAATTAATCCTAAACACTCCCCACCACTCAAATTGATTATCCATGGCCAAATATGCCAAAATTTCCAAAAATACCCGCCAATACCCTCCAAATACCCAAAATACCCTTTCTGGCCCAAAAAAATCCAAAAATTTGAAAAATTCTAAAAAAATTTCAGAAAATCCCAAATATTACCAATTTCATTTTGTGCAACTGCCACATACCACTATTTTGTCAATTTAATCCATTTTGATAAAAAATCCCAAATTAGCCCTTAAGGCCCAAAATGACCAACAAACCCAATCCATCCCAAATTCAACCCAAATGTCACCCAACTTTCCCCAAATTTGTTTTAAAACCTTCCTAACATCCCCACAAACAAAACTCTAACTTAGTTTACCCAATATTTGGACCCAAACTCCACCCAACCCTAACTCAAACCAAAATTCCCCAAATTGGCCTAAACCAACCATGAACCCAAACAAGCCCAAATCCCAAAATCAAGACCCAACCAAAATTGGAAACTCTTCGTAACACTCCCATAAACCTTTTACAACATTAATTTTACATCAGACCCAATATTAACCCAACAGTTGACCTCATTTTTTATGAGGTCTTTTCTCTTCTCTCTCCTTAGTACTTAGGATCTAGCCTTAGACTTTCCCTTTGAATATCTTAGAGGACTAGAAATGGAACCCACCACTTATAGATTCAAACACCTCTTAACTCCCTGCAAACCCAATGAGTTTGATTGTAAACCCCTAAGTCACATGGAGGGTTAAGATCAAATGTGGAGATTTAAAGGATGAGTTCCCTATAGGACTCTTTGGCCTTAGGACTACCCCGGGTGGCCCGGTGCAGTGAGGGTTGACTCGCACACATTACACTTTCACACACATTCCAAATCCTAAAACTATTCATACCTAGCTTGACTTCCTGACTCATGTAGGTAATTCATATGGATGGTCCTCAACCCCTAAGCCCTTAGCTAAGAGGGTTAGGAACAACATAGTGAATGTCTCAAATGAGTCTTCTCATGGCTCTTATGGGCTTGATATGGCTTCATGGCTCAACCAAAATGATTCCATTCTACTCAAACTTGATCAATCTTTGTTTTTCCAAAATTTCAATTTTTGACCCGGGGACCCTACACCCACCAAACCTACCAAGTACCCTTGAAACCACCCAAAATTTACAAAAATCACCTAAATTACCCAAAATTCCTCAAAACCAATCCTAAACATTTCCAATCATTCAAATGGATCATCCTTAGCCAAATATAACAAAATTTCAAAAAATACCCCCCAATACCCTCCAAATACCCAAAATGCCATTTTTAACCAAAAATTCATAAATTCCAAAAATTCCCATAAAATTCAAGAAAATCCCAAATATTTCCAATTTCATTTTGTTTAACTACACCATAAGCCAATTTTTCCAATTTAGCCCACTTTTGCCAAAACCTCCAATTTGACCCATTTTTAACCAAAGTAAGCCCAATGTCAAACCAAATCAACCCAATTGACCTCAATTTTGATCCAATCAAATTCTAAACTTCAATTAAATATCCCAATATCAATTTGGACCAAATCCAAGCCCAATTTGATTAAGATTTGGATCCAATTCCAATTTGAAGCTTAAAGCCCAATTTTGGCCCATAACCTAAACTTAGCCCAAACTAACCCAACTCAACTCCAATTAGCCCCAAATATTTTCGTAAACCTTCCTAACATCCCCATAAACAAAACACTAACAAGATTTACCCAAATTTGAACCTAAAATCCACCCAAACCTAACCCAAAACCAAAGTCTCCAATTTTTGCCTAAACCCACCATGAACCCAAATGGGCCCAAATCCCAAAATCAAATCCCAACCAAAGTTGAAAACTCTTTGTAACACTCCCATAAACATTTATCAACATTAATTTTACATCAAATCTAACATTGGCCCAACCTTAGCCCAAGTTAGCCCAATTTGACCCACTTTGCCCCCTTTACCAAAAAGTCCCAAATCAAACCCAATTCAACTCCAAATCACCTCAAATTTGTTTCAAATCACTTATGACACATCCATAAACTAAACCCAAAATTTGTTTGGCACAATCCTTCACAAAATTACCATCCACCAATTTGTTTTTAAACCTAAAGGCCCACTTTCTTAAACCATTCTAAAAGCCCACTTCCACCAAATCCAAAAGCCCTAAAATTCATCCAAAGTCCATATGACACTCTTTTTTCATCATGCATTCAATTAAAATCATCCCTAAGTCCTAAAACAATGATCAAATAATTCTAAATAAAGCTTCATCCAAATTTCCACCAAAATATCCAAAATCCTTAAAATCCATCTTTATGAAATTGACCAAACTTTTTCCAAGCCAAATGTGAGCCATTAAGCCATGTACAAGCCACATGGAAGCCATAGAAGCCAATTTCCACCTCACCAAGCCATTAATGGCAAGAAGAGGAGATTCTTTCCTAATCCTTCATTAAGCCCTTTTAACCATATTCATGTCACACTCTAAACCAAGCTTAGCCACCTCACCATGGAAAGAGACCTCACCACTCTCTCTTGGCTGACCCAAATGATTCCTCCCAGCCCAAAGTCAAGCCTTGGGGAGGTGCACCTATTCTAAACCATGACTTGACCCATTTAAAGCCAAAATTAGCCTCCCCCCTTTCCATTTAAATTAAACCTTAGACACTTGTCCAAAGTCAATTGACTGCACCAAACCCCAGCCCCGACTCCCTGAGTCAGATGGTGACCTCACTCTGGCCGGCCAGCCACCAGGCCGCCGGAAAACACCATGGCCGAGGAGCTTGGAATGAGCCAAATTTGAAATTCTCACCTGCTGAGCTGCCCCACTCCAATTGACCACCACAACTCATGATCTCCTCCCTTAGGCAGCTGATCTCAGCCATCAATTGCTCCTGGGAAGCCCTGCCATGGCTATTTAAACCAGCCACCCCCTCTCGGCCAAAAGGTTGGCTGAAATCAACCTTCACAGAATTCCTCCAAACTCCTCACAGAGCTTCCCCTAGTCAAGAGCAATCCATCCCCATTGTTCTCCTGCCCTAAATCCCAGTGATTGAGCTCAATTTTGGAGCTGAATTTTCAGGCCAAAATAGGACATCTCTCAAACCTCCACCAAAACCAAATTAAACTCACCCACACCTGCAAAGGACCAAGAGAAGGAGTTCCCCAGCGGAAGCCCCCTCACCAGGCCAGCCATTCTCTCTATCGACCAAGCTTTGAAATCGGGCTTGGTGGAAATCGCACCTAGACAATTCGACAAGGCCAGAGGCTTCATCCCTAGGCTCTTCCAGCTCCAAAGAACGTGTCGAGCGCATTCCGTTGAGGCCTCACCTCCATAACTAAGGTATGGACACTCCTCCTCCCCGAGAGCTTCCATTGATTCTCCATTTCGTTTGAGTTGATTTCAATGCATGTAAACCATATAGATGTATTTGTCTCTTCAAGACGAATTCATAGAGTATAAGAACACGAGAATCCGTTGAGAAATGAGAGATAACTTAGGGTTTTAGTGTGGACGGTCACGGGTGCACACCAGTCGTAGATGATGACCAGGCGCCGTCCGATCGCGCGTGTATTGAGTGGACGATCCAGATTGCGCCGGATCGAAGGATGGAGCGAGATCGCGGGCCGCGTGGCATCCGAGTCAGATGGCGGCGTCGAATGGGAGCGCGTCGCATGGGCTTTCGGATCCACCGAGGTTGAGTCAGCGCTGCGTTGGATAAATAGATAAATAGGCTATTTTCTATTTATATAAATACCTAGAAATTGAAAAATCCATATCTTTGCATAGAAAAATCATAAAAATAAACTAAAAATACCCTCTTTCTCGGTGAACAGAGGAGAATAATGTGGAAAAAGAATTGAGTTAATTTGATGAGTATTTTATTTTTAATTAATTATTTACTCATTTCAGTATTTTAATTCTCCATTTGCATATACAATTCACCATGACATGAGACCATAGGGCTTTTGAGCCTCTGATCTTGGGAACATTCCCTGAATTTTTCAAGGTGAGAGGCCATGTCTTTGGCAAGTTATGTATTTTTCAAGTTTTTGTCACTATTTTTGGTATTTTCATACCATTAATTAGCATATTTCTTAGAAAATTCAAGGAAAATTTAGGGCAGTTTCTTAGGACCAGAGGACCTAGGAAAATTATGGTTTGAGTTAATTCATTAAGAATAACCCTAATTAGCCTAAATACTCAAAACTGAACTTTAATTAAATAGGGCTAACCACACATCAAAAAAACTTAAAAATAATTCTTCACTGATCTTTGGGATCAGAGGGACCTCACATAAAAATTTGAAGTCAATTGGAAATGTTTAACCCCACTAAATGAATTAATTAAGTTACATGAGTAAAATTAAACTTTAAAAATTCATAACTCCAAAAATACATTTTAAAAATTCACCAAATTAGTTTTGGGACCTCTCTAATATCAGAGGAGTCTAATAAAATTAAAATTGAAATTTTTCAAAAATCATCATTTTCTACCTTATTTTAATATTTTAAATAATTAAAAAATAATAAAAATCACAAAAATGTCACATTTTAACTCCTAATCACTTAGGAACAAACTAAATATTTTTCCCAAGTCTTTTGGTTAAGATATTGACTTTTAAATGCTTAAGACAATTTTTAATATTAAAAAATGAATTTTCCAACATTTTCACTAAATTAATTCTAATAAATCAAAGAAAAATCAGAAAATTATAAAATTTATTTCTCTGAACTCCTTGAGGTTATAGAGACTTAAGAAAAATATAAAACTTAATTTTCAACTTTAATTGTATTTTTTAAATGATTAATACTCCAAAACTCAAAATAATTATAATAAATAAAATATAATTCAAAAAATCACCAAATGTGGTCCAAGTGGTCCTCTAGTCATTAGAAACATCCCATAATTTTCTTAACGACAGAAACCTTACCTTGGTCATGTTGTTGAATTTCCATTGAAAATCCCTATTTTTCATTAAATTAGTTATATAAATTAAATTAAATTCAGAAAAATCATATTTTCTCCTCTAATTTTTTAATTGGCATATGAGTGAAGTGACATAAAAATTTCAAGCTCATTTGAGCTCAATTTGACGAGTTATGAAATAATTAAGCTTAAAAGAGTATATTAATAATTAAGAATTTTAACCCATAATTAAAACTTTAGGTTTAATCAAAATGGGGGGTAAAATATTTGGTCCTAATTCTTTCTTAGAAGATTGAAACTTTGAAAAAATAAAGGGTAGGAACTCATTGATCACTTCTTTAAAACAAAAAAAAAATGAAACCTTAATTAGTTAAATAATTTGAATTTTGGAAGAATAATTAAAAAAAATTTTGGATTATTAAAATGGGGATATAATTTAGAGAGACTATAATCACTTAAACTAAAATCCCCAAATGAATCACTCTAATTATATTTAACTCTTAATTAAACTTAAGATGATAATTGAAATTAAAAAATTAATAATAAAGAAAAGGTAACCATTAGTTAAATTAAAACATAAAACATTAAATAACTTGATAATTAAATTGAAATAAATTCAAAACATAAAAAAAAACTATTAATTTCAACAATCACTTGCAAGCAAATTTAAAACAAACTTGAAATGTCAAAATCAATTTAAAAAAAAAAGAAAATATAATTCTTAATTAAAAAAAATCAAACCAATTAAAAGTTAATCTAGAATATTGCAATTAAATTAAAATTAAATCATTGAAGTCTAAGTTAAATAACTTAAAATCCTCTTTCAATTCAAATAGTTTAAAACACTTAAGAATAAAACAACTTGAAAATTATTCCAAACTTAAATTTATTAAAATTTTATAACTAAATTAAATCACCTTAAAACATTAATTCTAATTTTAAATCATTGAAATTCTTAATAAATTGATTTGCCCCTAAAGACTTTTATCATTATAACACTTAAATGGAGCATCAAGTGAAGTGTCACTTCATTCATGGGATAATCAAATGTCCTAAGTTCACTGAGCAAGAGTTAAAACTTAACTAAAAATTTCTGGATGATTGATTCATCTCTACAATAAAAATTCATTTAGACTCGAAATAATCTAAGAAGTATTGAAAAGATGTTTAAAACCCATTCCAAGAACTTCCTCAATACAATGAGGTGTTTTAAGAAGAATAATTGAGCTTAATTGTTCTTTGATGAAAAAAATCATTCTTAACAAAATATAAAGAACTTAGACGTCATAGGAATCGACTAGCAGTAGGATTAGGATCTTGGTAGACAACCAAAACCTTTCCCTTAGCTTTACATAGGTACTTGTTGCAAATATTTAAAAGTTCTAACATGTGCTTTAAGTGTAGCTTGGAATGACGGGAAGACCCTCCAGGTACGCTTTTATTTTATTGCAAGTTACTTACATATACTGCGCTTTACTTTTCTTGCATGTTAAACAAGATTGTTGCATGAAAACTGAAACCGTTAGGATAGCCATAAAACTGAAACCAAAACTAAATTAAAAGTCACGCAAGATAAAATTCACCGCCACAACATTTCAAAATATAAAATAACTCAAAATTTAATCACAAACATAACAACAAAACCACAACTTTAACTAAATTAAAATGTCTCATTGAATGATCGGGAATACCTCGGATGATGTAACCCACGTGTTGCTAACGGGATTTCCCACGGTCTAAATGAAAGTGTGGAACTCTTTCAGTTGAGTTTAGCAAATTCTAGACTAAGTGAATTAGATGAAAATAACGGTGCCGGGATGACGGAACCGTGGGATCTTAATCGGTTCTGTTTAATCAAATTTAAGATTTGTTTTAATTAAAACACTAAAGACATTGGGACTTTAAGATTTCTCTAAACCAAGACACTTTTCTCATCTCTTGATTGCCACTTTCTAAAACTAAACCTCTCCAACAACGAGCTTGGAGCATAGTGGGCGGCACGGCCATCGTCATCAGTAAAACTCGGATCGACATCAGCAAAACCATTCTTAGAATTAAAAAACTAAACCATAGGATTTCGAGGTAGTTTGCCTAGTGCAACATAAATCCTCAACTCTTCGTTAGGCATTTGCATAATTGTTAGGTAAATTAAGCCCTAACCAGTTTTACGATTCTGAGGTAGTTGTTTGGTACGACATAAACCCTCACATCTTCGAGGCTATTTGTATGATCTTGTCGTATAAATATATGTCTTATTTAATTAAAATTGGCAGGAATACAACATTAAATAAACTCTTAAATTGAAGCCAAACAATAGGATAGTTTGGGAAGTTGCCAAGATTCCTCTTGGATCCTCAGCTTCTCCTACTCCTCTTCCTTTGGACTCCTAAAATTAATTGTCCCAAATTCGAGCTAATCCCTTTTGAAATTTCCAAAATCCAATCCTTTGAAAACCTTAAACTTTAAAATTCTTGAGAGCAAAACCACCGATCATTATCGAGAGTTTTCTTAAATGATTCCCGTCATTTAAGATGTAATTAACTATAGGGGCTAGCCCTTATAGGGAACTTTAAGAACCCAGGTAATATAAACCCTGTTTAATTCCTTTATATTAAGCAGGAGAACTTGTCGGCTTATAAAATTAGTTTGCAGACCAAACGGATGTCACAAATCTTTTAGTTTATTTAATCGAGCCCCATCATCAAGCAATGTGTTTGTTCTTCTGGATAGGTACACGGTTGGTGGTGTGGTGCTCGTTTACATAAACTATTTGGGATGTGAGATCGGTTTGATTTCATATCTTAAAATTTTCAAACTTAAAATTATTTTTGCAAAATCAAATGCTACTTTCTAAATTATATTTAAATTAAATTTAAATTTTAAAATTCACCGAAAATTTCTGTAGGCGACCCCATTTTCTAAACAAATAACCTAAAAATATGTCGACACCAAGTTTAGCCCAAGTTAGCCCAATTTGAACCACTTTGGTCTTATTACTAAAACTAACCAAATTAAATCCAATTCAAGTCCAAATTACCACAAACTTGTTCCAAATCACTCATGACACATTGCTAAACTAAATGCAACATTTATTTGGCATAACCTTTTACCAAATTTTTATCCAAAAGAATATTTTAAAATCTAAAAGCCCATCCCCTTAAAACATTTTAAAAGCCCATCTTTCACCAAATTTAGAAGCCCAAGTCTTCAATCCAAGCCCACATGACATTTCTTTCCGTCCTCTAATTCATTAAAATCATCCCTCAAAAGTTTCATTTCATGATTAAATAATTATAAATAAAGCCTCATGATGATTCCATCAAAAATACCCAAAATTTCAAAAATCCTTTTCATGAACCAAACCAAGCCATTCCCAGGCCACATGGAGCCATGAAGCCACGGGCAAGCCATAAGCAAAGCCTTGGGAGCCACTTTACACATCACCATGCCATCAATTGCAAAAGGAGGAGTCTCTTTTAAAACCCCTTAAAAAGTTTTAACCCTTTTAATGCTTCAGCATAACCCATTATTAATCCAAATATTCATGGATGGGGACCTCACCACCTTCTCTTGGCTAAACCCACTGATTTATCTCAGCCTAAAATGAGACCTTGGTCGGTGCACCAAACCCATTTCCATAGCTTGACCAAATTGAGCCCAAAATACCCCCCTTCCCCCTTTCCATTTGCATCAAGCTCTTTACACATGGCCAACCTCCATTGATTGCACAAGACTCAATCCTTGGACTCACTGAGTCAGAGGGTGACTTAACCCTGGCTGGACCACCACCTGAGTCACCGGAAAACACCAGGCCGACAGCTCCATGTGAGCCAAAAAATTCAAAACTCCCTTGCTGAGTTGCCCCAACCCCATAGCCATGGCTATTTAAGCTCCTCACCTCCATGGTTAAAAGGTTGGATGCACTGGACCTTTGTGAAACCCTGTCAAATTGGTTCCAAACTCCTCTCCTAACCTAGAGCAGTTGATCCCCATTGAAATCCAGCCCTAAAATCCTCTCTGTGAGCTCAATTTCTGAGCCCAAAAACAGGACACTTCACCACAGTGAGCCAATCTTCAAATTGATTGACTCTACACAATCACCAGACCAAGAGAAGAAGTTCCCCAGTGGAAGCTCCCTCACCAGGCCAGCCATTACTTCTACCGGCCAGAGCTCGAAATTGGTCTCGGTGGAAGTCAGATCTAGGCATTTCACCACAGCTCCAGGCTTCATCCCTTGCTTCCTCATACTCCAACGAATGTGCCAAGCCCCTCTGATTGAAGCTTCACTTCTCAGAGCCAAGGTATTGAACTCTTCCTTCCCGAGAGCTTCTCTCTATTTTACATTTTGTTTAAGCCAATTTCATAGCATCATAGCCATATAGACGTGTTTGTCTTGTCGAGACGAGTTCATAGAGCCCAACATCATGCAATTTGGTTGAGAGATGAGGGAGATCTTAGGGTTAGAATGTGGACCGCTCTCGGGACGCACCAGTAGTAGAAGATGACCAGCCACCGTCGGATGGAGCATGTAATAGACGGACGGTGTAGATCAAGCCGGACGAGAAGATGGAGAGGAACCGCAGGCCTCGTGGCATCCCAGTTAGATGACGGCATTGAATGAGAAAGCGCCGCGTGGGACTTCGGAGCTGTCGAGGATGACGAAGCCCCGCGCTGGATATGTAGGAAATTAGGGTATTTTTTATTTATTTAAATGCCCAGAACTTTGAAAAATCATATCTTTACATAAAAAATCATAAAAATAAAATAAAATAACCCTCTTGCTCAGTGAATAGAGGAGAATAATGTGGAGAAAGAATTAAGTTAATTTGTTGAGTCTATGATTTTTAATGATTTAAATACTCTCTTTGATGTTTTAATTCTCCACTTAAATACATAATTCATAATGGAATGAGACCATAGGGCTTTTGTAGCCTCTGTTCTTGGGAACATTCCCTGAATTTTCCAAGACCAGAGGCCATCTCTATGGAGAGTTATTTAATTTCCAAGTTTATGTGTCTGTTTTGGTATTTTAATTCTAATAATTAGCATATTGCTTAAAAAATTCTAGAAAAATTAGGGGAGGTAGCTTATGACCAGAAGACCCTAGAAAAATTATGGTTCGATTTAATTCCTTAATAACCTTAATTAGCCTAAAACACTTAAAATTGAATTTTAATTAATTAAGGGTAACCACACATCAAAATTACTTGAAAACAATTCTTTATTATCACTTAGGATGCAGAGAACATCACATAAAAATTTCAAATCAATTGGAATTAATTTGACTCATTAAATGAATTAGTTAAGGGACATAACCATTTTACACATTAAAAAATTTATAAAACCCAAAATACATTTCAAAAATTCACCAAATTAATTTTGGAAGTTCTCTGTGATTAGAGGAGTCCATAAAAAATAAAATTACATTTTTCATAGAAATTTGATTTTTAAACATTTTTAAATACTTAATAATTAAAAATTGTAAAAAATCACAAAAAATATAAAAATTCATCAAAATGCCACATTTGGTCTCCTAATCAATTGGGAACCATCAAATTATTTTTCCAAAGTCTCTAAGTTAAAATATGAATTTTTAAAGGCTTAAGAAAATTTTTAATATTAAAAATAGAATTTCCAACCTTTTCACTAAATTAATTCTAATAAATCAAAGGAAAATTATAAAATTATAAAATTTGTTTCTCTGGACTCTTTGAAACTAGAGAGATTTATGAAAAATATAAAACTTAATTTTCAACTTTAATATTACTTTATAATTAACTAATACCCCAAAACTTAAAATAATTATAATAAATTAAATATAATTCAAAAAATTACCAAAAATTGGTCCATGAGATTATCTAGTCAGTAGGAACATCTCATAATTTTCCTAAGAATAGAAACCTTACCTTGGTCATGTTGTTGAATTTTCATTGAAAATTCATATTTTTATTAAAATAATTATATAAATTAAATTAAAAATGTAAAAATCACTTTTTCTTCTCTAATGTCTTAATTGACATGTGAGTGAGGTGACATAAAAATTCTAAGTTCATTTGAGCTTATTTTAGTGAGTTATGAAATAAACATGCTTAAAAGGGCATAAAGGTAATTAAGGATTTTTAACCCTAATTAATACCTTAGGCTTAATCAATGGGAGGGTAAAACATTTGATCTTAATTCTCTTTTACATGATTGAAACCTAGGAAATTAAAAGGTAGAAACCCATTAATTTTCTTGAAAACATTCAAAGTGAATCTTAATTAATTAAATAATTGAAATTTTGGAAAGATAATTAAAAGTTTGGATTGTTAAAATGGGGATATGACTTAAGAAGATGTCAATTCTTTAATTTAAAGTCCCTAAATGAATCACTCCAATAATATTCAACTCTTAATTAAATCTAAAATGATGATTGAAATTAATAATTAAAAAGTAAACAACCCTTACTCAAATTAAAGCTTAAAACATTAAATGATCTAGTAATCAAATTAAAATAAATTTAAACCATTAAAACTAGATTAAAATCACTTAAGAACAAACTTAAAACAAATTTGAACCATTAAATAATTTTAAAACAATTCATAATTAGAAATGTAAAAAATCAAACCAATTAAAATTAGCCTAAAGTAATATGATTAATCCAGATCAAATTTAAATCCTCAAAATTTAATGAAATTAAATAATTTAAATTCTTCTTTCAACTCAAGTAATTTAAAACACTTAAAAGAAAATCAACCTTAACATTGAAACTAAATTATCTTAAATCATCAATTCAACCTTAATCAAAACGGTTAAATTCTTTAACAAACTATTTTTCCCCTAAAGACTTTCATTATTATAACTCTTAAAATGAAGCATCAAATGAAATGTCACTTCACTCATAGGATGATCAAACATCCTAATTCACTGAGCAAGAGTAACCCGGGTGATTGATTCACCACCTCAATGAAACTAACTGAACTTGAAGTAATCCCTAAAATGTTTAAGAAGATGTTCATAATTCAATTCTGAGCACTCTCTAACTTGATGGGATGTTTCAAAGAACAATGAAACTTCATTGTTCTTTGGTGAAGAAAATCATCCTCAACAAAACACAAGAACCTAGACGTCATAGGAGGTGACTAGCAATAGGATTAGGATTTTGGTAGACAACCAGAACCTTCCCTTAGCTTTACCTAGGTGCTTTCCTTGAAATATATAAATGCTCTGATATGTGTTTTAAGTGCAGCTGGGAATGACGAGAAGACACACTAGGTACGCTTTTATTTTATTGTGATTTATTTACCTGCACTGTACTTTACTTCTCTTGCATGTTAAACAAGAATGTCACCCTGCATGAAAATTGAAACTTTTAGGATAGCCACAAAACTGAAATCCAAAACTAAATTAAAAATCACGACAAGATAAAATTCACCGCTACAACATTCAAAAAATATAAAACAACTTAAAATTTAATCACAAACAAAACAACAAAACTATAACTACAACTAAATTAAAATTTCTTGTTGGATGATCGGGAATCCCTCAGATGATGTAACCCATGGTCTAAATGAAAGTGTGGAACTCATTTAGTTGAGTTTAGCAAATTCATTTGGACTAAGTGAATTCGATAAAAATAACGGTGTCAGGATGACGGAACCGTGGGATCTTAATCGGTTCTATTTAACCAACTTTAATATTTGTTTTAATTAAAATACTAAGCCATCTCAATTTTAAACTTTTCTAAACCAAAGCACTTCTCTCATCTCTTCATTGTCATCTTCTAAACCTAAACCTCTGCAACAATAAGGAGCTTGGAGCACAGTGGGCAGCACGACCATCTTCATCAGCAAAACCTGAGTCTACTTCAGCAAAACGTTTCTTAGAATTAAATAACAAAGCCATAAGATTTCAAGGTAGTCTGCCTAGTGCAACATAAATCCTTAACTTTTTGTTAGGCATTTTTCATAATTGTGTTATGCAAATTAAGTTTTAACCGGTCTTACGACTCCGAGGTAGTCGTTCGGTATGACATAAACCCTCACATCTTCGAGGCTATTTGTATGATTGTATCATACAAATATAAGTCCTAATTAACTAAATTTGGCAGGATTACAACATTAAACAAACTCTCAAATTGAAGCCAAACAATAGGATAGTCGGGAAGTCACCGTAGTTCACTTCGAGTCCGTGACATCCCCTACTTCTCTTCCTTTGGACTCTTAAAAATAAGCCGTTCCAAATATGAGCTATTCCCTATTGAAATTTCCAAAGTCCAATTATTTGAAAACCTTAAACTTTGAAATTCTTGAGTGCAAAACCACTGATCATTATCGAGAGTTTTCTTAAATGATTCCCTTCAATTAAGATGTAATTAACTATAGGGGCTTGCCCTTATAGGGAACTTTCAGAACCCAGGTAATATAAACCCCGCTTAATTCCTTTATATTAAGCAGGGAACTTGTCGGCTTATAAAATTGGTTCGCAGACCAAACGGGTGTCACATATCTTCTAGTTTATTTAATCGAGCCCCATCATCAAGCAATGTGTCTATTCCTCGGGATAGATACACGGTTTGTGATGCGGTACTCATTTATATAAACTATTTGGGATGTGAGATCGGTTTGATTTCATATCTTACATTTTTCAAACTTAAAATTATTTTAATAATTCTTTCTAAAACTATATATATATATTTAAATTAAATTCAAAACCTAAAAATTTCACCGACAATTTATGTAGGCGACCCTCCCCTTTTTCAAAACACAACCTAAAAATATGCCGACAGTTCCCAACTGACCTAACTTGTAAATTATCCACACTAAAGCCCTAAGACCTCAGCGTAGACTTAACCAAACCGCATGGCGTTTGTTTTTATGTACTCATCTAACCCAGGCGAACTTATGTATGTGGCTAACTTAGCCCTAAATCAAGCCAACATGAATTGAGAATCAAACTAAGCACGGGAGAGGAGGAGAGTTCAATACCTTTGTTTGAGAGGGGTGGCCTCAATCAGATGGTTGTAGAAGCTTTAGGGGGGTCCAACGAGCTTGCAGATGAAGTCCCTTCCTCTTGTAAAGTGCCTACACCCAGTTTGATTAAGGTTGATTTCAGGTGTTGATCAAAGCCAGGGTTGGAAGCTTTTTATGATGAGGCTTTGATGGGGGAACTTCTTCTTTCAGTGTGGGGATGGTGTGGGTACAGTAAATTAGACTTTGGTGTAGTGTGGAAGTGAGGTGGAATTTGTCCTTATTTCCACTGAGAAAATAGTGGGGAAATTAGCTATGAACAATGGAAATATGAACTGGAGGATGGTGGGCTTGCACTCAGGAGGTCTTGAGGAACCACTTGAAGCAATTTGGCAAGGTTTCCTCAAGAAATTTTATGGCACCCCCATTTGGCTGTGAAGAGCTAAGTTTATAGCCATGGTCTTTGGGCTATGCTCAAGGGTGTAACTCATATGCATTAAGCTGCTCAGGTGGAGGGCAGGTCAACTCCAGTGAGCAATCAGAGCTTGATACATCAGGTGGGCTCAATTGGGTTTTTTTTTGGGTGGGTGGCTGATAAGCCTAAAAAATGCTTGATTTTACGTATACATTATATGCCTAATTTTAATGATATTGCACATTAAAGGAAGATATTTTGCATGTTTTTGGTGTAAGGTATAAGAAATGGACTATTGGAGAAAAAGAAGCAAAAACGGTGCAATTTGAAGCAAAAACAAGCAAGAAAGCAAATTCTGGCCTGATACATTTTGATAAGTCTTTCTATGTTAAATATCTTTTACACTTCTTGCATATTTTTGAATGAAATTACACTTTAAAGTAAGGTTATTTTCATGCTTATTTTGTAGGTTCATCTATTATGAATGCAACGCAATTGAAATGAGGTGAAACGGAGCTAAAACAGAGCCAAACGGAGCAAATTGGTCGAGTTGCGCAAAATGGGCGCCGGTGTCGCCCGATAGGGTGCCGGGTGGCACCAAAAATGCGAGAAGCACCGTCGGTGCCAGAAACCTAAGAGCACAAATTTTGGGCGCGCACAGCGCCCAAAAATGGTGTCGACGGCGCCATGAGTGGTTACTTGCCATGTACATTGAATCTGGATGCTTTTTTGAAGGTTTCGTGAAGCACCTCTTGGGAAATTCATCCCTACACTATTTTAAGGTTAATTTGAAGCAAAAAGTGGGTGGTAGATGTTAGGAAAAATGTGGAGAATGTTTAGAGATTTTAGAATAGGAGTATAAATGTAGATTTATACCTTTTTGGAGAGATTAGTGAGGGGATTTTGAGAGAATCTGTAAGGGTTTGTACTAGCATTGCATGGATAAGCGGGAGTCTTTGTGGGAGATATTTTTATCTGTCTTTCAAGGGGAAAAAACTAAGTATTGTGTTATTCATTTATCTTATGATTTTGTAAACACTTATGTAGTAGGTTTTCTGTGATGAAATAATGTTTTTCGTTGTGTTTTCTTCGTTCTTTGTGATGTCCTTCTCTTACTCTTTCTTCTTATTTGGAAATAGTGGAATACGAAGATTATTCCATTATTTTTATTCCACTTTTCTTTTGCAATGAGTAGGATTCATGTTTAGGATATTGAGATGCATGCTAAAAGAATTCTTAATTATAAATGTGATGGTTTTTACTTGTACTTCATTTACATTACAAAAAGAGCTCGTTGTAGTGTTAAAATTTGTTGAAACTGCGCTATGATCGGAGAGGGCAGTGTAATTCTCAACAAAGTGGAATCACATTCAGATTCCATGGATGGTGAAGTTCATGGGGGCTGAGTGCAAATAAATAGAGAAGTATACTTTGATGGGCGTAGATTGGAGATTTTAGAGTTACAAACTAAAATCCCCAATTTGGTCATAGTGTTTGGAAAGTAAAGTGAGAGTTAGCCTTCAGACGAACAGAAGTGGGAGCTCTAGAGTGAGAGTCAATATCCTCTCAGCCTAACCATAAATTTAGGGACTAAACATAGTATTAGCAATGTTCTTTATGTACTCGGAAGAGGGTAAATAATATGATTGCTCCTATTTGGCACATAAAATATTTAATGCATCTCATGCCTTTACATATCCAATTCACTACATAAGAATATTAGATTTTATTATCTCAAAATTCACTAAACCAATTTATCCATAAGGAGTTATCTTTAGAATTAATATTTTCCTTTAGTAGTTGTTAGTTATTTTAAACATAAGACTTATTCTTAGGAGTATTTATTATAAAAACCAATTATATTAACCTTCAAAACTAATGTCTGATAATAGTAGACTAAAATTTAACTAAGAACCTCTTACCTCTCTTCCCTGTGGGTTCGATAAATGGGACTCCACTAGAGCCCTATATTACTTGAACAATACATATACTTGCATAGAACCTCTAGTATGTGCACATACATACAAACATAAAAACAAGCAGCAAAATAGCAAACACCGGGGGCACATCAAGTTCTTAGCGTCGTTGTCGGGGAAGCTTCGGTAAGAATTTTAGGAGAATTTTAATTGAAGTAATTAATCTTAGAATTGGAAAACCTTTAGTGTCGTAAAATTTGTTTTGTGTGAAAAGTGTTTTTTTTTCTATAAAAAGTGTTGTGAAAAAACTGTTTGTGTGAAAAAAAAGGTGTTTTTGAAAATGTTTTACAAGAGTCCACTATGACTTGGGTCTCACCCGAACTTGAGTTTTACAAGAGACATCTTGAATTTGAACAATGATAGATCCATCTCAATTTTTTTACTTCTTTTCTCTGACGTTGGTTTCATTTGATAGGAGTCATGAACCTATTTGATGAATAACATGTGAATGATCTTACATTACGATTTTTAAATATTAGAGGTGCTTAATTAAAAGAACTAGATGATGCCTGAGATTGGTGCCTAGGAGCCAATATATCAGGGATAATCTTATCTCTGGGATTATAATCTATAAAAGCATTTAAAATGTACCTAATTTATTAGTGTAGTGATTCAGTTGGAAATTAGAGCTATGTTAGTGAGATGTGATGAGTTAATAGAAGAATTGACCTCATTTATCGTATGTGTTTGTTTGTATGTTACAACTTTATATAAGACTTGAAGAACATTTTTATATTCCTATGCTGATAGCTGTTATGCTAGTAAGGCTTTTGTTTAGTGAATTTCATTATGGCATGATTAGTTTAGATTTGCTTTCTGCTTCATATTGTAAAGTCCTGATGAATAGTTGTAGATGTTTTTGATAGACATTTGTGGTAGATAGAATTTTTAAACTATTTTTTCCCCTGCTTATATTTTCTGTACTAAATTCTATATATTCTAAAAATTAAGTTTGGGATTATGAAGAAAAATAAAATTTTAAAGTGAGTATACTTCCTTTTAGTTTAATATTATTGCAAGCATGATTTAGGCTAGCTTTACTTTCTCCTGCACTCATTCTATCCCGATTATCCATGCATATGAATTTGATGGAATGTTGTAGTAGTTAGTAGATTTAGCTTTTACATTTTTTTTCCTGCTACATTTTATGGAATTAATTGTAAAAAATTTTAAAATACAAGTTTGGGGGAAAGAAAAATTTTTAAAACTAAATTTTATTTGTCCTCAGTAGCCTGTATTTAATTTGATATCACTTTTAAGATGAGTTGTGGCATGTGGTGTTATCTTTAGGTTAATATAATTTTGATTTTAGGAATATTAGAAATATAACTTAGTTCAAATCCTATTTGATGAAACTGTTCTAGAGTTAAGATATTTTGTATAAAACATTGTGAAAATGATTTTGCTATTTATGGTACAAAGGAGTTTAATATTAGAAAATCTAAGATTCTTAGATTTATACTTACTGAGAATTGAGCCTTTATTGAAATATTTTTCGAACTAATACTTACACTTTTAAAAAGTGAGGGAAAGTTTTGAGTTTTGGACTTTAGAAAGGGGATAGTAAAATTCAAAATTATTAAAGGTCTATCCAGATATAGTAATCCTCAAATTAAAAAAAGAGAGAAAAAGGGATTAAAAAAAATGTCGAAAGAAAGAAAAGAAAAATAAAAGTGAAAAGAAAATATGCGAGGAGAAACTTGAGGAGAAACCTAATCAAAATATGGTATCACTTGAATCTTTTTAAATGAAAAGACTTAAAAACAATCCTAAACTTATTTTTGTTTCAAATGGTATTGGTTAAATTGGTACAGATAAGGTGCTTAAATTCTATTTTTATAGTTTCTTTGAATCTTTAGTTTGACAAGTTTCAATAACTTTTTAAGTAAATAGAAAATCAGGATTTCTAAGGTGAATATGAGATACCCTTACACTCTAGTCCTAGGTTCATTTGCTAGAATTTCTCCTATGCTACACTATAATATTTCTCAGATAAATTATAGGAAACTCTATTGAAACTCACAACCACAAGTCAACATATTTTGTTTTTAAAGTTACAGTGTTACTTGAGGACAAGTAACAGTTAAGTTTGAGGGTGTTGATAAGCCTAAAAAATGCTTGATTTTACAGATACATTTTGTGCTTAATTTTAATGATATTACATTTAAAGAAAGGTATTTTGCATGTTTTTGGTGTTAGGTACAGGAAATAGACTATTTGAGAAAATGAAGCAAAAATGGTGTTATTTGAAGCAAAAATGAGCAAAAAAGAAAATTCTGGCCTGACACATTTCGATAAGTCTTTCGATGCTTAATCTCTTTTACACTTCTTGCATATTTTTGAATAAGATTACACTTTAAAGAAGTTTATTTTCATGCTTATTTTGTATGTCTATCTGTTAGGAATAGAATATAACTGAAACGAGGCAAACGGAGCTAAAACAGAGCCAAATGGAGCAAAATGGTGGAGCTGGGCAGAATGGGCGCTCGCGGTGCCAGAAACCCAAGAGCACAGATTTTGGGCTCCGAAAACTCCTAAAAATGGCGCCGACAGTGCCGGAGCAGTTATTGGCCATATACATTGAACCCATATGCTTTTTGGAAGGTTTATTGAAGCACCTCTTGAGAAATTCATCCCTACACTATTTTAAAGTGACATTGAAGCCAAAAAAGGGTGGTAGATGTTAGGGAAAATGTGGAGAATGTTTAGAGATCTTAGAATAGAAGTAGAAATGTAGATTTCTACCTTTTTGGAGAGATTGGTGAGGGGATTTTAAGAGAATCTGTAAGGGTTTGTACTAGCATTGCATGGATCAACAGGAGACTTTGTGGGAGAGATTTTCATCTATCTTTCAAGGGGAAAAAGCTAAGTATTATGTTCTTCATTATCTTATGATTTTGTAAACACTTATTTAGTGGATTTAGTTTGATGAAATAAAGTTTTCCGTTATGTTTTCTTCATGTTGTGTATTTTCTTTCTGTTACTCTTTTTTCTTATTTGGAAATAGTAGAATAAGAAGATTATTCCACTCTCGATTTTAAGGTGCTCCGGCAACTAGGCCAGCCAGCCAGGCCAGGGGATGTGGCTAGTGATCAGGTGAGCCAGAGGTCAGGACATAAGTGCAGTGAGTTTATGTGGTTTAAGTAAGAGGATCTGCTAATTTGAGGGACCCTTGCTCCATGGCTCCACTAGAGTGGGCTAGGTGGATCTAGCTCAGTCCCTAGGGTCAACTTGATGGTTGTGGTGAGCTTGGATTTTTCACATTGGGCTAGGTTTAGTCACATTGGGTCATGGGTTCATATTTCAGTCATTTGAGCTTATGTTAGGTTAAGTTGTGTGTAGGTTCAATTTGGGGCCACGTGATTGAGCGATATGGTGTATATGATTGTCATGAAGAGTTTGGAAAACATTTGGGGTGGTTTTGAATTGATTTTGGAGGTGAATTTGGTGAGATTTGGTCATTTGGTCAATTTGAGGCAAGTTTGGTTAGCTTGGTTTGGGTTAGGTTAGAGTGGGGTTATGGCACAATTGATGGTTCCAAAATGTATATATGATTATTATGAATAGTTTTCAACATAAATTGGGTGTAAATTTTGGCGTGAGGGCTCAATTTGATGAATTTTGGACATGTGATCAATTTGGGTTACAATTAGGAGTTTTGGATTTGCTTGAATTGGGTGAAGTTTGGGCTTAAATTAGGGGCAATTGATGGTTTACTTTTGTTTAGGAATGTCATGAAAAGTTTAGAATTCAAAATTGGGGGAAATATATTGACATTAAGGTTAATTTGGGGAGATTTGGTCATATGGTTAAAATTAGGGCTTTTTGGTTTGGTTTGGGTTCAAATTGGGTTTAAATGTCGGTTAAATTGGGCTTGAATTTAGTTTTAATTTGGATTGGGGATGTTGAATTAATATTTGGAATTGGAATTAGGGAGAATTGAAGTCAATTTGGTGGACATTGGCGGTGATTTGGGTATTTTGGTCCTTAAAGGGTAATTTAGGGCTTTTTTGTCAAATTAGGCTAATTTGGTCAAATTATTTCAATGTGGTGATTCAAAATTGAAAATGGAAATATTTTAAGGGTTTTGGAAATTTTTGGGAAATTTTGAAAATTTGGACTAGGAGGGGCAATTTGGTAATTTTGGGGATTTTGGAATTTTGGTAAATTTGAGGTGTTATGGGTATATTGAGTGATGAGAAATGTTTTAGGATGATTTTTGGGAATGTTTGGTAACTTGGACAATTTTTGAGAATTTTGGGCAAAATTAGGGTTTCAGGGGTAATTTGGTCATTTGGTAGAGTTTAGGGTAAGTGGTCAAAAGCTGAGATTTTTGGTAAAATGGTGGTTGAATGGGATAGATAACCCGTTTGAACCGTGGACCAAGAGAAATCCCACTTTAGATCCTCCATGTGTTGGTTCTAGCCCAAACCCTAACCTAAGGCCAAGGGCTTAAAGAACCACTCCCATGAGTTTCCAAAAGAGTAGGGGATCAAATATGTGGAAAATTTGGTATACTGGATTTCAGTTTGTGAGGTAATTTGTGAGAGTGTAATGTGCAATTGTGTGTGTGTGTCAACCATAGACCAAACAGGGTTAGTCATAAGGCTTGACCATCCTATAGCGAACTCCTCTTAAGCTTCCTAATGTATGGTCTCATCATCCTAAGCATTTAGAGGTTAGACTTTAGGCATTTGAAAAATCCAATTGAAGCAAAGAAGTGTATTGAGTTTCTATAGAGTCGGGGTTTTATTGCTAGTCTTCTAAGATAGTCACCAGGAAAGTCCTATGGCTAGACCATAGACTATTCTAATGAAAGACTAGACCTCAACAAAAGTGAGGTCAACAACGCCAGGTAAACTTTTTGTTTTCTTGAGCTATCGTAGCTCGTGTCGTTAGTGCCTTCCTTAGCTATATTGACGATTTCATTAGGGTTTTGTATGATTTGAGGATTGTCATAAGAATAAAAAATTGAAATGTATTGGTTGTCAGTTATGTTATCACTAGAGACAACTAAAACGCGGTTGAAATCATAACTCTTTACATTATAAGATTCACTAGGAACACAAAGATAATCATAGAGAGTCAGCAACATTATAAATAGCCAATACTCTACTATTTGTGCTATCATCTTTATTTTCTCAATGATATCTTTCTTCATCTCCTGTTATTACAGCTTTTTCGGTGTAATTTATAGCACTGGCTTTGCAAGCTTCATGTTTTGAATGGAAGCTTACATCAAAGTGATCTAAATTTGATCCAATATCCTCTTAAAGGATCAAGTCTAAACTGTACTCAATCGATTATCTGTTCTGTAGCGATCAATCGAAACAATGGGATCAACTAGAACAACTTTATCAACCAAGATCATATTGCAAAACCTTTTTCATGTTCTTTTAAATATTTATTCGAGATTTTTATGTTCCCATTTTTGAAGTTCTTTCCGAGCCAATCCTTGAAGCTGAAGAAGTCTTCTATAGTATGTCAGAGCAGCCTATGTTATGGGCAATATGTTGGATGATCCTTCTTATCAACCTCTTCTGATTTCTTCGACTCATGCAATCAGATCTTAGGCTTTTTAATCAAATTTTGAAAGATCTTTCCCACTGCCTCATCTTTAAAATAATATACTATGTTCAACTGATCAGCCATAAACAAAACTTAACCTCAATCTGTTTAATAGTATTTCTATTGGAGCTTTGTTTTATTTTATTGGTAGTTCTTTTGTTGGCTTGAATATTTGGTATACTGATGCTTGTACTACTGTGGTTGTTGGTAAGTTTATCAAAATTGTTTAACTTGAATCTGTATTTTCTACTTGCCTGTATCCACTGTTGCCACTGTTCCCGACTTCTTCTCAAATGCCTTTACTCACTTCGGCTTTTCAGCTTTCTACAAAAAATTGAGTTGTTTTGGCTCCTCTTGCAAACTTGCAGCTTTACTGAGTAGCTTCTCGAAGGTCTTAGGAATTGTTTGGCGCAGCTGCAGATTATCAAGATAAGCAGATTATCCTGATAATCTGCTGATCCGCAGCTGATTCGGATAATTAGTCTGTCTGTTTGGTTTGAGCGTTTGGAAAACAACTGAATTGCAGCTGTTTGTGGATAAAGGACAATTCTGCCCCTGTTCTGAACTGCAGCTGTTTGTGGATAAATGAAATTATTTCTGCTGGTAAAGAGAGACTACCAACGCAAGAATTCAGCTAACAATATATTGGCCAACAGCTAGACAATAATAGATATAAATCCATGCTTACATCCACACAGAGCAGTAGAGAACCTAGCAAATTGATTCGTTCTTCAAACTGAACCAAACAAATTTTTCATGAAATGGAAATCCCTTTGGCATGAAATGGAAATCCCATTCCTTTTTAATAACTTTATCATGAAATAGAAATAGCTACCAAATCCCTCCTAACCGAACAAATTGATTCGTTCTACAATAAGAAAAAGCTAACGATCGGGGCTGTGAATGGAAGCAGACGATCGGGGCTCGCCAAAAAATGTTACCTACGAAGCCGACGATGGAAGAAAAAGTGAAGACAAGGCTCAACGACGGGTGCTGTGGGATCGGGGAGGGAGACTATGGATTGAGAAGCGAGGCTCGACGAAGGTGTTCGGGACTCGGAGACGCTTGAGAGAAGTTAGGGCACGAGGGAAATTTGTCTTTGAGTCAAAATGAATCGCAGATCGCGGGGTCCTACCCACAATCTGCTTCTAACAGTAAAATCATAATCGCGATCCTTAAAACGTCGTGCAAATGGGATTTTCAAATGGTGTGGGGATGTTTTGCAAAATGCCACCACATTTTAATCACTCCCAAAAAGGCCCTTAATCATGAATCCCTTGAGTAGGAATGCTATTGAACAATGGATGCTCTTAAATAAGAACTTTATCGCATGTTGTTATTATAACTGTGTCTCACATTTAGTGCTGAGGTTTCTCCAACGTAGAATATACTCCACCAAGGTATCATTCACCTTTTGTTGCTCTACCACAAGATCACCTACAGTGATGTGGTGTTGAGCTCCAGAAAACCTATTGACACATGTGTTCTAATTTTTTGAATGGCTTAACCGTGTTGTTGGGTAACTCTATGTAGTAATCGAAGGCGACTCATGAGAGGCTGCTTACGAAGTGGGGAAATAACATTGCCTCATTTTCCCTAGTATTGCAGCAGCTTGTTCAAAAGTGTACAACATGTTTTCCAGAGTTTTCAACTCCATTAAAAGTTTAAATATTGGTGGTATGAAGCTCTTTGGATCTTGTACGACATCAAACTACTCTAGTACTAATGCCCATCCTTTAGACTGAGCTAAGGCCTCCCTCACTTTTTGTTGAACCAAACTAGTATCAATACCTATACTAGATCCTTATTTGGTTGCTCATCCTTACTAGCAGAAGTGAGCTCTTTGTTTTCACCCTTGATATGAACTATTTTCAGCCAGTTTACCTTTTAGGATGCTACCTTGGGTGACTGTGGTTGACTCTGGAGTGTGGCCATAGTGACCATCATCTCCTACAGCTTCTTCTCCATTCAGCTTATTTATTCATCTCCTTGCTGGATTTCCCTTTACAATTCATCAGAATCGATCTCCTCGTTAGGTGATAGAGCATCACACAATGATGAAGAAGCCCAAGTCTCAACGACATGAATTTATGCACAGTCTTCTTATATATAATCTGATAGTTCTTAATACTCATCTTCAACATTTATTCTTTGTTCCTTAGATAACTGTGTGATGTTTGCTCTAAGATTTTCCAATGCAACTTTTATTGACCTACCTTTAACTTATTTATGGTACACCTAATGTTCCTGATTAACATCTCCTCGCATATTAAGTTTTGGCATAGCTGTGATGATTGAGCATCGAACTTAGAATCCATCCCAAGATAATGGTTATCCAACTTTTTAGAAAGCATCGTCTAACGACCTTATGTCACCACAACTCTTCCTTCAATGCTAATGCTTCACGATGTGATGTCGCATTGGTAACATCAACTTATTGAGAGGGAGTGTGGTCTCTAATGCACGGACCAGATACCACACTAAACGATCTGTTGTCATTGCCCATGTTTGAGAATTCTCTATATACAGTGGCAGGCGGTACTCCCGGACCAAGGTGAGACTTGATCGGTCTATTCTATGTATGCCTTGGAGAAGTAGTATTGTAACTGGTGACAGTGGCAGTAGTAACTATGTAGTCTCCCAATTGAAACTTGGTGGGAATTCCAGGTGGTAGTGCTTTCTTAGATTTCTGAAAAATGTCTAGCGGGCTTGTATTTCTTTAGAATTTCATCTTTCAACTATGTTGACATGGCACATCCCATTCTCTTTAATAATCTAGCAATGGAGAAATGTTCTTTCTTGTTCAATCTCTCAAAAACATTACCGACAGGGGTTAGGGGTTTGGTTTTCACTTTCTTTTTACCTCAACCATTATGGAGTGATGGTGGTGGTAACATGGCGCCAATTCTATAAATGCCCTCTTCTCTGGAAGTGGATGAAAATGGGTGAAACATACTTCCCTTGAGTAGTGGCGAGGTCTCACGTAACTATTTCCCTCCAGCTGAGGGACAGCCTTGGCAAGGGCCAACTCTACAGCTCTTGGCTTCTTGACTTTCAGAATTTCTCGGTTATGTCTTGTTCTTTGTGACATGGTCGGCGGCATGAACTTCAAACTGGACCAAACTCAAATATAGGCAACAGATGGTCAAAAGCATTAATTGTTTCTTCTCCATACAGAATTTCCTTTTCTTTCGCTGATGGAACAACCAACATAGTAACAGTGAATCTGGTGGCTGTAGCGGTGACAGCCCTCTTCTCTACAAGAACAGTAGGTCTGACGAGAGCGGGGACAATGAACTTAGTGAGAGCCCCTTCAACCTTGGGCTTCTTGAGTGTAGGGAACTCTTTCTTACAGTTTAAGTCAAAGTCAGCTTCAGACTCGCATATCTTCAGAGCAGTTGTCTTCAGGACGACATCAGGTGCCTTCCTGAGCATCACGTAGAACTTATCGAAGCCCGTCCAGAACTTAACAATGAGAATATCACTTTTGGTAACGACAATTTCATCCATTGGAAGAATTTCTGGGAGCTTGTAACACTGTATGTTTTATTATTTCAGAATGAATACAAAAATTAGCGAAATTCTCTTGTGAACTGGCCATTCATTTGAAATTTATTCACATAGACTTTATTTTAATTTTCTTTTTATTTCAAACTTAGCATTTTATTTTTAATCTTAGAGGGAAATTTTGTTTTGTTTTGATTGTAAGAAGTTTATTTAGGTGATTTGTTGTAGTGTTTTGAATTTCGACAAACCTGTTGTTGATTATGAGTTTAAAGTTTAAATTCAACATTATGAGGATGATATTTTTAGCCTAACATGTTTGCAACAAGTCAAACTCAAAAGAGAAAAAAAAAGTGACAACAAAGCATTGGATCCATTCTAAAATTTTAAGAGGGGTTGATTCACATCAAACTTTCTTCGATAAACTTCACTCACCACTTCTATCATATACCACTTATTGGGGGTCCAATTCACAGTAAACCCTAGAGATTCTAGAACCCCTTTGTTTAAATGTGGTCAAACAGATAGCTCCAAAATCCAAAAAGATTGAGAAAACCCATCAAGGAAAAAATGAGTGAGGCATGCCAACTGAAGAAGGGTAGGCTAGCCCACGAGGGATATGGAAAAACCTCCTCATCAAAATGAAGAGAAGAATTAGTCCTCAATGGAGTTGCCAAAATTTGTCAGCCAACTTTTAGGAATTTTTGGTTCCTTTGAAAATATTTTAATATAGTACACATATAATTTTTTGTTTTAAAAAATGTTTTAATCTTAAAAATAAGACTACATAGATCTCACACTTTTAATAGCTTAAATAATCGAGCGTAATACCATAAGTAATACACTATTCTGGGAGATAAGCATACTACTTGACAGTGTGAACGATCATATAAACTAAATAATTCATGACATCCATTTGGTCTGTAAACCTTTTATATCATTGACAGGTTCTCCTATCTAATATAAAGATTACATAGAGTTTCTATTACAGGGGTTCCTAATTCCATATAAGGGAAAGACCTTATAGTTAGTTACATCTTAATGGCCGAAGTCACTTAAGAAAGCTCTCGATATTGATCAGAGGTTTTGTCTTCAAAAATTCAAATTGAGGTTTCACTGTTATTTGTAAGAAAATTCAAGTGGGAATGGACCAAATAGGAATTGTTATTCGGAGGCCAAAGGAATGAAAGGTAAGGGAAAACACTGATCTTGAGACTCTGTGACTTCCTAAACTATCCTATTTTTTAGCTTTACACTTTTTGGAGTGAAGTTATTTAAATATTTACTCCTACTATTTTATTTTTAAACTTAGCGCTTACATTTGCATAATAACTAATTCGTGCAAATATCCTAGGAAGATAGGAGGATTTATGTCATAACGAATGAACAGCCTTAGAATCCTAAAAGAGTTATAACTTATACGACACATCATGATTATGTAGAAGCATAAAGATAAAGTGATAATTTATGTCGTACTAGAAGAACAACCTCAAAATCTTAAGGGTTATGTTATTTATTTATATAGAAATGTTTTGCTAAAGTAGATTCACTTCGTTGTTGAGTTTTGATTGCCATTTGAAGTTTATCTCCATCCACTTGTAACTTGTTATGAACTCCCCTAATTCATGGAAATGGGTTTGGGTGACTACCCATGGTGAAAAAGGTTGTGGAGGTCAGGTGGATTAGTGCGGTCAAGTTCCAATTCAAGAGATTAGGGCTTAATCATGGTTCAAAATGAATCATGGAAGGAGTTGAACGGCATTTATAACAATCATTAAAGCATCTCCTCTTTTTTCCATTAAAGGCGTGGTAGACTATTCATGGCTCACATGTGGCTTGGAGGAGGGCTCAAGGCTTGTATATGGCTTAGGCATATTCAGGGAGAAGGAATTTAGAAAATTTGGTATCTTTTGAGGGGTTGTCGTGAGGCCAAATCTAGTTAATTTAATCATGAACTTTGGATTTTAGGGTTTAATTTTAATCAAATGGATGAGAGAGGGATTTCATGTCATGTAGGCTCTTTGATTTTAAAGGAGATTATAAGTTAGGCTTTGTTAGGTGGGCTTTTATAACGAGTTAATAGCGATTGAATCTGAGCTTGGCCTTAGATTTGAATTTGATATGTATTGAAAATTAGATCATGGTGGGCCTCTTGAGGTCTTCAAATTGTCTTAGGACTTAAGTTTGGTGAATTTTTATGTGATATGAGGGTTCAATTTTGATGGATTTTAGGTTTAAAGTTGTCTAAAGATAAATGTGGATTTGAATTTGGTTTTTTTTTTGAATTTGGGTCTAAAATTGGTTCATATTGGATTTGACTTTAGATTTTAGTGGATTCAAAGTAAATTTTATAGTTTTTATGGATGGTGGGTCAATTTGGTAATTTTGGTGAAAGTTGGACAAATTTACTAATTTTTAAGAATTTTAATGAAAATTAGGAAAATTGGGTAATTTCGTAAATTTTTGGTGGAAATTGTGTGATGTGGGTAATTTGGAGAAATTGGAATAATTTTAAGAAATTTGAGCAACTTTGATAATTATGAGTAAATTTGGGAATTTTAGAAATATTTTGGTAGATTTGACTTGATCTTGGATTTTGGGAAATTTGAGGAGGATATATGGTTATTAGGGTGGTGATCGTGTGTGAGTGAGAAATGTAGGTTAGAGTGGTAGACAAGAGATCCTTAGGGTTTGGTCTATAGGAACTCATTTTTGAGGTCAACATGTTAGTCCCCAACCACTCAACCGAATGGTGAGGGTTTGAGACCATCTATGTGAGACACCACAAAAGTTTCAAGAAGTGTTTTCTTGAATTTCTATGTGAGGTGGGCTCCAACACTAGTCCTCTTGGATAGTCACCAAGAAAATACTATGGCTAAATTATAAATTCTAGGAAGGAAACTAGCCTCGCCAAAAATGAGGTCAACACATCCCCAGATGCAATTAATTAACTGAGATACATCTCTTTGGGAGTTCCCTTGACCCCAGAGCATGCACCTACACCTAACTCTCTGGTTATGGGTAGCCTACGTAGGTATTCTTCCATTGATATTGAACTAAGTGCCTCCGCCGGATCTTGTTTGGGCGGATGTACTTGACTTATCCTTGTAAGGCTTATCACACGTAGGCTTTCCACATTTGTTTTTTTTTCTCTTATCTGTCACCCTATTCTTATGTCTATCTTTTTGGTTCCTCTCTTCTCCGAGCCATTCGTATGACTCGGAAGAGAGTGTTATTAGGAGAAGGGAAGTATACGACAAAACACAGGTTGGCAACTCCTTCAAAAATAAAATAGAGAAAAAATAACGAAAACATTAGTTAACAAATTGTCTCAATTAATTTTCTATATCTCTAATTACTGCACCTTGACTTCGAAATTCATTCCTCATTTGCAATGCAACTTTCTCCCAAGATAGCTTCTTTTCCTTGAATTATGAGAGAGAAAGTTAAATCCTTGAGGATAAGAAGGTCTATAAGTAGTACTACCCTAGTTATTCCAATTTCCTAAAGGGTTTGCTTGGTTATTTCCCCATTATTGGTTATCCCCATGACCCAAACGCAATTACGCGAGTAAAATAGATTTTAAAATTATGGCCAAACTTGACCCCAAATCAGATTAAGCGACTATTGTACGATACTTAAAGATTAAAGTTTTGATATATAATGCACTAGGGGTACTACACAAGTATACGTATCATTTCAAGTAATATAGGGCTTTCTTTTTAAAAACCTCAGATATCGATCCCACGGGGAAGGCTAAATAAAAATTAAGAAAAAAAGGAAAAAATATATTTAAAAAAAAAAATAACCAACTAAAAAGTAATAATATGCAAGTTTTAAAAGTAGCAATTGTAAATAAGATCGTAATTTAAATGCTTTAACACAATAAAAAAAGATTTTTTCCCCATACGAAATACTTCATGATTAGGAAACATTTAAATTAGTTTGAGAACTTCAAGAATAAGGTATTGTGACAAATAGGAGCATATATATTCTTTACTCTCTGGTTAAGTGTTAAAGAACATTGGCTAGTTTTAGAAGATTGGATCAGGATGTATTGTTAGTAGTAAGGGACTAATATCTAGACTATCATCTCTAGTTTCCCCCCCGAGGGTCCCTGAGGTTGGGCCTACTAGTGACCCATCACCTCCTCTTAAACCAAATTGATAGAATTTAGCCTGTCACTCTAAAAACATATTAAATTCTACACCCTTCAAAGATTATCTCCCTATCTATTCACACCTCCCCCTTCAAGGATTTACCATCTACATTTCCAAGGGAAATGTCATACATACAAGTTAAGAACTCTTAGCCCATGTCAGATCTTAAGAATTCTCTATAGATTTTAACATTACAAGTTATCAAGTTGCAGTGTAAATGAAGATCAGGTAAAGTATAATCACAATTTATGGATGAAGAATAATAAGCTCTCAAAACTAAATTAAGTCCTTCTAAATCATTTCATATTCATAAGGAGAAAGAAAAGAAGACTACTCAGAAACCATAGGAATCACACCACAAATCATTTTTATATAATTAAAATTTAAAATACAAGACTTAAGAACCTAATTATAAATACTTATCTGGAACGATATCCAATCAATCCTTTGAAGTTTCTCTGACTCCGACTAGCTTTTACAAGACTCCAACTCTTGCAATCACACTAAAAACACTCTGAGCTCTCACTATAATAAGGTAAATTAACACTACACACTCTTTAACTAAATGAGAATAAACACCTCTTTCACTCTTATAACACCTACACACTCCAAAACGACCAGACTTTGCTGTAGAATTTTCCTCTATTTATAGAGCTTCGAAAATGATCAGGGGTTGCTTCAGGTACCTCTTCAAAATTTGTCCAAATTCATTGAATATTCTAGAAAATAATTGTGGCACCTAGGCGCCAGTCTCCTACGTGAATGGACGCGTCCCTTCAGCTTTTGAGTCACACCTCTTCGTTGCATAACTGATTCCCTGTATCTATATTCATTGTATTTTGTTTATAACATATGATAATTTGTCTAGAGACTTCTAGATTGCTTCTGAGTCATCAATAACCCTCACAAAACCATACAAAAATTCTCTAGATTTCCCTGCTGAGTCTGGTGCCGGGGCACCAGAACTGGCTCCTAGGCGCCAGTATCAGTCCATTTTTCTTCTTTACTTCTTTTGACTCATTTTTGCTCCTTTTACTCCATTTTTACTCTTTTTCTTTATAAACTATTTTTCTTGTACCTACATCTAAAAACATAAGAAATACCTTTCATTAAAGCGCAATAACCTTAAAATATTAGTTAACATGATATAAAATTTTAGGTAATTTTAAGGTGGATCACCTCACCAGATTTATTTTTCCAGTTAAAGTTAGGATGGTTCTTTCATCATGGGTTATAGAAATTGTTTTAAGTCTGTTCATAATTGCATTTAAGGTTTCAAATGATGAAGTATTAGCATCAACCAAGTGTCTGTATGAGTTTTTCTCGTTTACTAGAGGAACATGAGGTTGATTCATCCTAAAATGGTCTAGCTTCCTATATATGGTTGCTACATGAGAAGTTAGAATCAAAATCACATCTATATCATAAGGCCATTGGAAATTCTTAATGGCCATCTCCTCAATCAAGGAATAAGCCCTCATCAAACTGCTTTGACGTTAGTGATTCACCAGTGGCATCATTGATATTAGATCTAAGGGCTCCTACTAAATCATTATAAGAAGTTTGAATAATCAGCTAACCTATCAATGCATAATGTGGGCACTTCATAAGATGCTCCTTAAATAATTTCCAAGCCTCGTATATCAACATAACTTTGTGTTGGAAAAATAAAGTAATACCATTCCATAGTTTAGCTATTTTTAACGGCGGAATATACTTAACTAGAAACCTTTTTGCTAAGTCACCCCACATCCTAATTTATCCAGTTGCTAATGAGTCTAAACACATTCAGCCTTTATCCCTCAAGGAAAGGAAAAAGACATAACCCTAAAAGCATCATTTGACATGCCATTATAGTGAAATGTAGCACAAAGTTCTAAAAAAATTGTTAAGTGTAAATTTGAATCCTCAGATAAGGTTTCCCCAAACTGATTGATCTACAATGTTTTGATTATAACAGGCTTAAGCTCAAATGTATTAGCTTCTACGGCAAAGGTTTGAATACTTAAGTGAATTTCATCAGACTTAGGATTAGCGAATCTAACTAATGATCAACACGTATTCTGATGATTATTAATCTATTCAAGGGTGTCTGATGCACCAAAAATATTTTTAATTTTTCATATATATTCCGTACTCATTTTTGGTGATATTACACTTTAATGGAAGATATTTTTTCATGCTTTGCTGCAGGTATGATGATTTTAGGCAAATGGAGCAAAAAGAAGTGAAAATCAGTGAATTTAAAGGAAAAAAGAGTAAAAACCAGAATTTTGAAGTTCCCACTCCGACAGTGCCCAAATTAGCACCAATGGTGCAATTTTCCAGAGAGTTAGAAATTAAAATATACAATAAGCCATTGACGACATCCTATCCAGCAGACGACACCCAATGTCGGTGGAGGCCAAATTCAATTTATTTTGATGAGTTTTGGAGGGATTCTTGTTGCAACTCTTAGGAAATTCATTCCTAGATGAATTTAACTATTTTTTGACGCCATAAATTAGTGGTTGTGTGTCATTTTAAGTGTGGAAAAGTGTTTGTAATAAAAAGGAAGTCCTTAGAGAGAGTTTAAATTCTAGGTTTTAGTGTTTAGTGTTGTTTTGTGAAGGATTCTTCTCAAAAGAGTTGTAGGAGGATAGGAAAAGTGAGAGATTGCTTCTTCCCTACTATTCCAAGAGAGAATTGTGTGTTGTTGTAAAGAGAAAAGGAGATTCAAAGGAACTTCAAGGGATTTGATTGGGGAAGAAATTAAGATAAGTTGTATTTACTTTTTATAGTTTGTATGACTTTGCTTTTATCTATAAAATCTTTATATTTTTGTAACTTCCTAATAAATTCTAAGTAGATTTCTTTGTTTTTCTCCTTGTAATGATAAATGGTGAAGTGATAGTTTAGATTGGATATGCCATAAGAAATATTAGAAATTGTGATGATTTTTCACTTCATTCTTTATTTAATTTTCGATCTAGCCAATTGAATTATTAAAATATACTGTGAGACATACGATCCGAATGGGCTATGCTTTCTACAACAAAAGTGAAGATTACATTCAATGTCCATGAATAAGTGATGTAGTTCATGGGGGTTTGGTGCAAATAAATAGGGAAATATATTTGTTGGGCTTAAAATTGGAGATTTCAGGGTGACAGACAAAAATTTTGAATTTTTTCCTAGGGTTTAGAATCCAAAGCGAGAGTTAACCTTCAGGCGAAGGGTGATAGCTCTAGAGTGAGAGTCAGTATCCTCCCAGTCTAACCACGGATTTAGGGACTAAACCTAGGATTAGCCAATGTTTTTTATAGCACTCAAAAGAGGGTAAAGAATAAGTATGCTCCTATTTGGCCAAATACAAATTTTAAACTAATCTATATTATTCACTCACCAAAATATCATTGTAAGGGGGAGGACACTTTCTCTATATTTGAACCTTACATTACAATATTTAGTGTAGTATTAGTTATTTAATCTAAAGTCTAGAAAGTTCTGTAGTAATTTTAAATTATTTTGCATTTGTAAACGTTAGTAATTTTAGTATTTACTTTTGGTGATTTGCAAATTCAAATATTGGATTTCTGTGTTACGCTACAAGGTTTGCTCCCTCCCTGTGGGATCAATAACCAGGACTCCACTAGAGTCATGTATTACTTGAGTGATACGTATACTTACATAAAGGTTGGTTGCTTTCATATTAAATTGATTATACTTTATAACTGAATTGAAAATACTTTTTGAATATTAATTTACATTAGCAAGCTGCACATCAAGTTTTTGGCGTCGTTGCTGGGGAGGCAATAGTAAATTTAGTAGTATCTAAAAACCTTTAATTCATATTTGTGTATGCATAGTTTTGGATCTGAAGGTTTATTACCTTACGATTCAGAATTAGAACGTACTGTTAGAAAAATTCGAAAACAACAAAAAAAATTTAAAATTTTAAGAAAAATGGCGAATAATTTAGATAACAAAAGACATGAAAATGAAGATCAACCTAGATCATTAAGAGATTATGTTAATCCTATAGCAGATGAAGTACATTTAACTATTCAATACCTGATGTAGCTGCTAATTCATTTGAGCTTAAACCTGTTATTACCTAAATGGTATAAAATAATCAATTTAGGCGTACAACAAATGAAGATCCTAATTTACATCTTGCTAGTTTTCTAGAACGGTATGGTACATTTAATCATGACAACGTGTCAAATGATGTTGTTAGACTTAGGCTTTTTCATTTTTTATTAAGGGATAAATCTAAAGTGTGGTTAAATTCATTAGCACCTGGATCTATCAGAATTTAGGGAGAACTATCACAAAAATTTTTGTCCAAATATTTCCCTCCATAAAAAACAGCTAAACTTAAAAATGATATTACATCTTTTTGTCAGATTAAAGGGGAATCAATATATGAAGTATGGAAATATTTAAAGATCTCCTTAGGAAGTGTCCACATCATGCTTTACCAGATTGGTTAATAATTCTAACATTTTATAATGGATTAACAGGATCTCTTAGATCGATTAATGATATTGTTGCTGGTGGATCGTTAATATCAAAACCTTTTGATGAGGCAGATTCTCTAATTGAAGAGATGGCTACAAACAATTTTCAATGGCCATCTAAATGTGTAAATCCAAAAAGAGTAGCTAATATTCATGATTCTAATGCAATATCTATGTTGTCTTCTCAAATTGCTGCAACTTCAAAAAAATAGATCAATTCAGAATAAACTATTCTTAATCTTCCAGGATTCAATAGTGACTCAAAATTTAAAGAAAGAAGTTTTCTTTGAAAGATTTGATATTAAACATGGGTAATCAATTGCAAACTCAAGGGAATCAGTTGCAAATTCAAGAAGCTGCTATTAAAAATATTGAAAATCAATTGGTTCATATTGCTACTACACTAAGTAACAGACCTAATAGAACTTTCACTAATAATGTTGAGATTAACCCAAAAGATCAAATTAAAGAACAACTCGAGGCTATACAGTTAAGAGGTGGAAAAGAATTGGAAACAAGAGTGCAAAAAGATGTTGAAATTGAACAAGAGAAGGTGGAACCTGATAAAGAACATGATAATATATATCTTGATTTGGAATATCTGCTTAAACCAATGAAAATTACTGTAGAAAGACCACCACCTCCATTCTCTTAAAGATTGAAATAACAAAATAAAGATAAACAATTTTCAAAATTTTTAGAAATCCTTAAAATATTAACTGTAAATATCCCATTTATTGAAGCCTTAGAACAAATGCCTAATTATGTGAAGTTTTTGAAGGATATATGAAATAAGAAAAGGAAGTTTATAGATAGAGAGACAGTTGCACTCAGTGAAGGTTCTAGCGTAATTATTCAGAAAAAGCTTCCTGAAAAATTTAAAGATCCTAGAAGCTTCACTATATCTTTTGTTATTGGTGAAAAGTTCTTTGGAAGAGCCCTATGTGATCTGGGAGCCAGCATTAATTTTATGCCTTTATCAACTTTCAAAATTTTGGGAATAGGATAAATTTCACCTACTTCAGTAAGTCTTCAATTAATTGATTGCTCTATTACTTGTCCTAAAGGAGTTATTGAAGATATTTTAATAAAGTTTGATAAATTTATCTTCCATGTGGATTTTATGGCTTTAGATATGGAGGAAGATAATGAAATTCCTATAATTTTGGAAAGACAATTCATTGCAATTTTAAGAGCACGATATATGCTCAAAAAGTAGAATTAACTATGAGGGTGAATGATCAAGAGGTGGAATTTAATATATCGAAAGCTATGAAATATCCTGCAACAGAAAATGATGATGAATGCTTCCGAATGGAAAATTATGACTTCTTGAAAGATGAGCATTTTAAGGAAAAGTTTGAAGAATAAAAGGAACAATAAGATGAGATAGAAGATGAATATGATGAGATAGATAATGAAGAACTGGACTACGTTCAAGAAAGATTTAAGATGTAAGATATTCCAAAAAAAAAATAATATAAGTTTAATTCCATCTATCATAAAACCTCCTAAACTTGAGATGAAAATACTTCCAAATAATTTGAAGTATATGGTTTCAGGAGAATTTTCTACATTACCATTTATTGTATCCTCAGATTTAAATGATTTACAAGAGCATAAATGACTATAAACCTTGAAAAGATAAAAGATATAAAAAAGCTTTTAGTTGGAATTTAGCTGATATTAAAGGAAGCAGTCCTTCGATCTGCATGCATAGAATTCTATTAGATGAACAACATAAACCTAGAGTAGATCTACAAAGAATATTAACTCCATTGATGAAAAAAGTAGTGAAGAAAGAAATTTTGAAATGGTTAGATGTAGGAATTATATATTCGATTTTAGACAGTGCAATGGTAAGTCTGATCCATTGTGTTCCTAGGAAAGGAGGAGTGACAGTTGTGGCTAATGAAAGAAATATATTAACAACCACAAGGCAAGTCACTGGTTGGCGAATATATATTGATTATAGAAAATTCAATGCCTCCACCAGTAAGATCACTTTTCTTTACCTTTTCTATACCAAATGTTGGATAGGCTTGCTGGTCACAAATATTTCTATTTTTTTGATGTATATGATAGCTATCATCAGATACCAATCGCTCCTGAGGATCAAGAAAAGATAACATTTACTAGTTTTTATAGAACATTTGTTTTTCGAAGAATGCCCTTTGGATTATGTAACGCACCTGCAACATTTTAAAGATGTATGATGTCATTTTTTAGTAATCTGATTGACAATGGAATAGAAGTTTTTATGGAAGATTTTTCTGTGTATGGAACTTTGATATTTTCTTAAATAATTTAGAAAAAGTTTTGGAATTATGTGAAAAAATAATTTTAATTCTAAATTTAGGGAAATTTCAATTTATGGTTCTAGGAGGAATTGTATTGGGGCATAAAATTTTTTAATATGGCTTAGAAGTAGACACTGCAAAGATTCAAATTATTGTGAAACTACCACCTCCAACTGCGGTGAGATGAGTTAAAAGTTTTTAGGATAAGTTGGGTTATACAAGCGTTATATTAAAGATTTTTAAAAAATTATTAAACCTCTATGCCAACTTCTATAAAAAGATAAAAATTTTAACTTTAATGAAGAATGTTTAAATGCCTTTGAAGAATTGAAAGAAAAATTAATCACTCCCCCTATAATAGCTTCACCTGATTGGGAGAAACCATTGGAACTTATGTGTGATGCTAGTGATTACACGATTGGAGCTATCTTAGGACAAAGGTATGATAAAATTTTTAAAGTTATATACTATGCTAGTAAAACTCTTAATGAGGATCAAATTATTTATACCACTACCGAAAGAGAGTTATTAGCAATTATTTTTGAAAATTATAGGTAGTACTTAATTGGAACTAAATGTATAGTACATAAAAACCATTCTGCTATTAAATATTTAATGAAAAAGTAGGAAGCCAAACATAGAATAATTAGATGGGTACTTGATCCCCGATTACAATATACAAGAGTTTAATCCTTTAATTTTCTTGTTTAAATTTCTTCCCTTAAAAGGGTGCAAAAAACTTGACTCTAAAGCAAAGTAAGAATTCAATTATGCATTTAAATAGTAGGGAGTTTACGCAATTATACGTATCATTATCAATTAATATAGAGCTTTCTGATTAAGCCCCGAATATCGATCCCACGGAGATCGCGGTAAATCACAACGGCGTTCAAGAGAAGATCTAGTCTACAATAACACGCTCTAGCTTGGAAGGTCGATAAAAGTTTGGTTTTAATTAAATACTACAATTATTACAACAATACTACTTCTAAATTAAAATACTTAATGAAAATTAGAAAGTGGGGTTAGATATATTAAAAATACCCTTCCTCATACAATGAAATTAGTTACAAGTGTAAAAGTATAACAAGTAGCGAGAGTGATTGTGACAAATAGGAGTAGTTATATTCTTTACCCTTACTTGGTTCTATAAAGAACATAGGTTAATTTGATGATTTGAAAACTTGTAGATGGGTTAGGCAGGGAAGATACAAAGTCTCACTCGAGAGTCCCCTCTTCTCCCTCCACTTGGGGGCTAACATCTCATAACAAAACCTTTCACATCAAACCAAATTAGGGGTTTTACTCTATTACCCTAAAGTCCTCTAATTCTACACCTCTTAAACATGAATATCTCCCTATTTATTTTCACTCAACCATATGGAATAAATTCTCACCCATATAATCTCGTGTGATTTTTACCAATAATTGACTGAAACAATACCGCATTGGTTCTTACATGTTCTCACAATAGATTTTAACATGCAAGTTTATCAAGTTTACATGTAAATGAAGATCAAAGTAAAGTCATGAAAATATATTCTAACTTTACTCAATTCTATATCCTACACATGCATACTAATCCATTGTAAGAGGGATGAATAAAGAAAACTACTCACAACACGTGAAGAAATAACTTTTCAATGAACAACACTTTGAATCCATACAAACAAAGTACCAAATTCAAACCAAAATACAATGAAAATAATTATCTTTGATGGAAATCAAACTCTCAATGGCAATCTCCTTCCAATCCTCTCAAAGAAAAAAGTGAAAAGAAAAGAAGAAATCTCTCACTCTCTCTCATTCTCTCTCACCTTATCGCCCCACTTGGGCTCACGCCCAAGCCTTCACTTCTTCTCCAAGCCTTCTTCTCCTCTTCTACTCTTCTCCTCATAATTATCCTCCTCTCTAAGAGTTTAAGTGTCTTTTTATAATTTCCCAAAAGATGCTTAAGTGTCTCTTCAAAAAGAGTCCACATTCAATGAATCTTCTAAAGGGTCCCTTAAATGCCTTTTCACTATAAGAGACACATATCTTCCATAATAACTCCTTCTAACCAACCTAAACTCTTCTAGAAAGTTTATTTTATCATTCGAAATGATTTCCTACGAGACACACTTCACAATGCTTCAAAAATCATCCAAATCTGACGTTTCTTATAGAAGTTATGCCAAATACCGTCATAGGTAGCTATGCGCTGACGGTTTGGTGCATAGGTGCCACTGCTTGGCGGCTAAGCACCAACTAGTGGTGCCTAGGTGCCAGACACAGGTACAAAAGTGTTCTGTTTGACCCATTTTTCTCTGGTATGCTCCGGCTCGACTCGTTTTGCTTTGGTATGCTCCATTTTGGTATATCTTTGTTCCTTTTGTTTCAATCACTTCAAGTTCTTCAATTTGATGTACCTACAACAAAAAAACAAGAAAATATACATTTAAAGTGCAATATAATTATAAAATATAGCATAAAAATTAGTACATTTTTAGGTTGATCATAATCCCCCAAACTTAAACATTACTTGTCCTCAAGTATTACTACACTTTTAAAATAATTTTTTTTAGATTAGAGTTAATGTGTCACCCTTTAGAATTGCTAAAATTTTTTCTAAAAATGGATAGCTCAACCTAGAAGAAATTCTAGTGAATCAGACTAGCCCAGGGTCTAAAATATTTATCTTCAAACTTGGAAATTTGTTTTCCTATCTAATTCAGAAAAATTTGCAGATTTTTCAAACTTTGGATCTTATGAAGTCTACTTTCTAGACTTAAGAACTCTTTTAAAATAATTTTACTAATATAAGTACAAAAGCAAGCTTAAGATTTTTCTAAGTTCCTTACTCTAGAAACACTCAAGTAAAACCATTTCTTTATTAGGACCTCTCCTCAAGCTTCTCCTCACAATCTTCTTTTTTTTCAGAATCTTTTTTATCCACTTTTTTTTCTTTTTCGCTCTTTTTTTAATATATATGTGAGGATTACTATATCTGGAGAAGTCCTTAAATGATTTTGAATTCCACTATCCTCCTCTAAAGTTATAACTTATTACTTTCCTTCACTTGAAAAGATGTATTTTTTAAAATACTTTCTAAAAGAGCCTTAAATATTTGAAAATAAAAATTCTAAGAATCCTTAGTTAAAAAAAAAACACTTCTTCCTAATAAAGATAGTTATTCATTTTCCCATGTTCTCCACTAATTATACTTAACTCTAGGTTCACCCTTTTCACTAAAAATATCAACTAAGTTTTTCTACTCCATTTATATAATTAAAATTCTAGCATCCTTAAGGTGACTCCACAAAACAAAAATCATTAGAAATAAAATCCTAATTTTTTTGTAGTAGTTTTGAAAACAAGTACGTCTTAAATTTGAAACATTTTTCTTTCCCCCCAAACTTAAGCTCAAACATGTGTAATAATGAAGTACAAAAATATGCGGTAGGGAAAGATCACTTTTACAATTTACTACACATCCTAAAAAAATATCAACAAAAAACACTTGGTAGAATATTACAGTAGAAAGTAAATCTAGCCTAAACATGCTTGACAAAACACTATAAAGGAATATTAAATTGTAGAATAAGTACAAACTGAATATTAAACAGGAACACATTTTATAAAGAAATTGTTGGATGCTAACAAGTTTAAAATATTAAGATAAGTTTTGTTGTCTCCAATGACTCATTCAACTTGACTCACAAACATAGAGACACAAACTCCAATACGTAGACTCACAGATCATAAACAAACAACAACTGGGGTTAATTTGATCTCCCTCTACTCACATTTCCCCTCCTTACTTTTAATTTCTAATGGAAGAAACTTCACTAATACCATGGGTGTATTATAAAATTTTTTATATGGTTATTTTCTTTGGACTAGAATTCCCTTATTATATAAACTCATGTGTTTCCAATTTTAGGTTTACTCTAAGTCTAAGGTATACACAATATGGTAAACAAAAGTAGTGCAGTTCATCCAGATGTTGTTCACGAAGTAAGTTCAGGACCTTACTCAGTAAAGATAAATTTCGATAAATGAAGTAATGGAGTTGACATGGAGTGGTCCAAGTCCAAACTCTACATGCTTCAAGGTAATGCACAGCTCCGGTTAAGAATTAAGTTGTAACAGCTCGTTAGCCTTCTACTAACAGAATTCATATACAAATTTAGTCAAGACCAAGGCATAACCTCACAAAATTAACCCTAACCACTCTTTCACATGAAACAAGTATCAAAGTCCAACATCTCACTATTATTCAATATAATATAACAACAATCACACTAAATAGATAACAAAGATAACAATGGGTTGAATCCCACAAAGCACTTGTTGTAACATCGACAACCCCATGTAAGCAATGTTTACTCTGGTTGCTCCAGCATCAGAATCTCATTCATTTTGTAAGTCTACCATGGAATATGCCATTCAGTAATTTTGAATAACTCTTTCTTAGGAGATCTTTTACTGATTTCATCATTCAATTCAGGTTCTTCTTGTGATTGAGTTGAATCCGAAGATATAAAGACTGGTGGTGTAGATGAATTCCTTAAATAGGTAGGCTTTAAAATTGTATGGGGTACATTCATCTTAAGTTCATGAGATTTTTCAATAGATGGAATTAAAAGTTTACTATTTTCGGTAACGTCCATCATTTCATACCTCTCCTGAACATACTTACAGTCTTCTTTAAATAATAAATTCAAATCATAATGAAAGTCTATTTCGATCTCATCTATTAACTTACTCTCAAAACTCTCTTGGAAATGATCTTTACTTTGGTAATCAATTTCATCCATCCAAAAACAATTATCATATTTTCTCTCAGTTGGATATTTCATAATCTTTAATACATCAAAAGTTACTTCCTGGTCATCAATATTTGTAGTCAACTCTCCTTTTTGCACATCTATCATAGTTTGTTCAGTAACAAAGAGAAATCTCCCCAAAATAATTGGATTATCTTTATCTTCCTCCATATCTAATACAATAAAGTCCAAATGAAAGATAAATTTACCCAATTTAACAAGCACATCTTCTATAACTCCTTTTGGATAAATGATAGATCGATCAGCTAACTGAAGGGTTATAGTAATGGGAGAAATATCAGCTAAACCTAACCTTTTAAATATAGATAGAGGCATCACATTAATGCTCACTCATAAATCACATAAAGCTTTTCAACATAATTTTTCTCCAATTGCACAAGGAATTGTAAAGCTACAAGGATCTTTAAGTTTATGAGGAAGCTTATCTAAAGTATAGCGCTGCACTCCCCACTTAGTGCAACTGTCGCGTAATCCCCAAGTTTCATTTACTTGTTTAATATCTCCTTCATAAACTTTGCATAACTTAGCATCTATTCAAAAACTTCAGTGAAAGGAATATTTATCTTTATTTTCTTAAGTACTTTCAGGAATTTTGAAAATTGTTTATCCAACTCATGCTGTCTAAGTCTTTAAGGAAATGGAGGTGGTGGTCTTTCTAAATTGATTTTAGTTGGAGATATTAATTTTTTCAGATCCTTAAAATCATGTTCTTTAAGTCTTTTAATTTCTTTTGTTTCTCTCACAACTTCTTTCTCTTTTCTAACCACATCCTCTATCTCTCTTCCAATTCTTAATTGGACAGCTTCTACGTGTTCATTAGTGTTCTCTTTATGATTAATCTCCATGTTGCTAGGAAGTGTTCCTTGGAGTCTATTGCTAAGTGAGTTAGTAATTTGTCCCAGTTGATTCTCTATATTTATAATCGCAGCATTTTGACTTTGCAACTAGTTTCCCATTTGCAGTACCACTTCTTCTATAGGCATCTTCTTATCTTCAAATTGTTGATCATTGTTAGAGTATTGTACATATGAAAGTCTATAGTTTGTGTTCCCCTGATTATTCTAACTTCCATTAAGATTTGCATGATTATTTTCACATTATTGTTTTCCATCCCCAGTAGTATGATTCAAGTTAAACCTAGGATGGTTCTTCTAACCTAGGTTGTAAAAGTTAGAATACAGGTTGTTTATGGTATTTAAAGTCTTATATGATAAGTTAGACTCAATCATATGCACTAATAATCATTCCTCACTTACTGGAATAAATTAAGGTTGGTTCATTCCAAATTGGTCCAACTTCCTTGATATTACAACAACCTGAGATGTAAGAATTGAAATCACATTTATATCATGAACAGTGGCTACCTTTTTAGGATTTACCCTTGTAGAGAGCCATTCAAATTCATTTGTAGCCATTCTTTCAATTATAGCATACGCTTCATCAAATGGTTTTAACATTAATGAACCACCAGCAGCATCATCAATTATAGACCTAAGGGATCCTACTAACCCATTATAAAAAGTTTGAATGCTTAACCAATTAGGCAGAGCATGGTGTGGACACTTTCTTAAGAGTTCCTTAAATCTTTCTCAGGCTTCGTATGTTGGTTCCCCTTCATACTGATAAAATGAGATAATATCATTTTTAAGTTTAGTAGTCCTTAAAAGTGAAAAATACTTAGCTAGGAATTTTTGAGTTTACTCCTCCCAATTTTTAATAGAGCTAGGTGTTAATCAGTATAACCAAATTTTAGCCTTATCCCTTAGTGGGAAAGGAAAAAACCTTAGTCTAATAGCATCATCTGGCATGCCGTTATAACAAAATGTAGCACAATGTTGTAGAAAACTTGTTAAGTGTAAATAGGGATCCTCCGAAGGAGTTCACCCATACTGGTTGTTCTGCACCAGTTGGATCATCTCTAGATTTAGTTCAAATGAGTCAGCTTCTACGACAGGGTTTTGTATACTTGAGTGAATTTCACCAATCATAGGATTTACATAATCCCTCAATGATTTATGATGATTTTCCAAGTTATTATTTTGAATATTTTACATTTCCATTTCATGTTTTTTAAGTCCTTTTTGTTTTTTGATTTTTTTCTTTTTTTCTAACTCAGAATCATAAGGCACAAGTCCGGCAGATTCTTTAATTCACATACATAACAAAAAATTACAATACATTAACAATTAAAAAAAATATTTTCAACACAAGAAACCATTTTCACAAAAATCTTGTTTTTCACATAAATAGTTTCTTCACAACACTTTTTCATAAAAAAAACACTTTTCACACAAAACAGTTTTTACGAAACTACAATTTACTAAGTCTAAGACTAAATACTTTAACTAAAATCCTCTTAAAAGTCAAGATCAACCGTTGCGATCCCCGGCGACAGTGCCAAAAACTTGACCCCTTATTATATTATACAAAACTTTAATCCTTTAATTTTCTTGTTTAAATTTCTTCCCTTACAACGGTGCCAAAAAATTAACTCCAAAGCAAAGTAAGATTTCAATTATGTCTTTAAATAGTAGGGATTTTACGCACGTGTACATATAATTATCAACAAATATGGAGCTTTTTGATTAAGCCCCGAATATCGATTTCATGGAGATCGCGGTAAATCACAACCGCTTTCAAGAGTTCTAGTCTACAATTACACGCCCTAGCTTAGAAGGTCGATAAAGGTTTGGTTTTAATTAAATCTTACAATTATTACTACAATACAACTTCTAAACTAAAATACTTAGTGAAAATTAGAAAGTGGGGTTGGATATATTAAAAACACTCTTCCTCATATAATGAAATTAGTTTCATGTGTAAAAGTATAACAAGTAGCGAGAGAGATTGTGACATACAGGAGAAATTATATTCTTTACCCTTACTTGGTTCTATAAAGCACACAGGTTAATTTGATGATTTTAAATCTTGTAGATGGTTTAGGCAGGGAAGATACTAGCTCTCACTCTAGAGTTCCCTCTTCTACCTCCACCTGAGGGAAAACATCTCATAACAAAACTTTTCACATCAAACCAAATTATGGGCTTTAGTCCGTCACCCTAAAGTCTAATAATTCTACACTTCTTAAATATGCATATCTCCCTATTTATTTCACTCAATTAAATGGACTACATTATTACCGATATAATCTCATGTGATTTTTACCAATAGTTGACTAAGACAATACCGCATTGATTCTTACATGTTCTCACAACAGATTTTAGCATGCATGTTTATCAAGTTTACATGTAAATGAAGATCAAAGTAAAATCATCACAATATATTCTAACTCTACTCAATTCTATATCTTACACATGCATACTAATTTATTGTAAGAGGGAAGAGTAACGAAAACTGCTCACGACACCTGGAGAAACAATAACTTTTTGTTGAACAACACTTTAGATCCATAAAAACAAAGTACCAAATTTAAACCAAATAACAATGAAAATACATATATTTGATGGAAATCAAACTCTCCTTGTATAGCAAAAGAAATCTCCATCCAATCCTCTCCAAGAACAAAGTGAAAAGAAAAGATGAAATCTCTCACTCTCTCTCTTTCTCTCTTACCTTGTTGCCCCACTTGGGCTCATGCCGAAGCCTTCACTTCTTCTCCAAGCCTTCTTCTCCTCTTCTACTCTTCTCCTCTTAATTATCCTCATCTCTAAGAGTTCAAGTGTGTTTTATAATTTCTCAAGAGATGGTGTCTCTTCAAAAAGATTCCACATTCAATGAATCTTCCAAAGGGTGTCTTAAGTGCGTTTTCACTCTATGAGACACATCTCTTCCATAATAACTCCTTCTAATTGACCCAAACTCTCCTAGAAAGTTTATTTTATCATTTCTAATGAATTCCCCATGAGACACACTTCGTAACGCTTCGAAAATCGTTCAAGTCCAACATTTCATCTACAAGTTATGCCAAAAACTGTCACTATCGGCTATGCGCCGATTATTTGGCGCATAGGCGCCACTGCTTGGCAGCTAAGCACCAACTGGTGGCGCCTAGGCTCCAGAAATAGGTACAAAAGTGTCTGGTTTGACCCGTTTTACTTCAGTATGCTCCAGTTAGACCCGTTTTGCTACGGTATGCTCCAATTTGGTCTATTTTTGTTCCTTTTGCTTCAATCACTTCGAATTCTTCAATTTGATGTACCTATAAGCAAAAACACAAGAAAACATACCTTTAAAGTATAAAATCATTAGAAAATATAACATAAAATGTAGTACATTTTTAGATTAATCAGTGCTTCTAATGCAAGAATTTGACTTCAAAATAGTAGATAGAAAAGTATCTGACAGCCAAATAGCTGATCATTTATGTAGGCTGGAATAATATGAATTTTCTGACTTTAAAAACAAAATTACATAATCTTTCCCTAATGAACAACTATAAAATATTAAGGAAATGAATTTACCGTGGTATGTTGATATTGTCAATTATATTAAACTACTAAAGAAACAATAGAAGAAATTTATCTATGATGCTAAATTTTATATAAACAATGTAAGGACCTAGTTATTAGGAGATGTGTACCTTATGAAGAAATTGAACTAATTATTAAGAGATGCCATGATTATGAATTTTTGGACATTTTGAAACTGACAAAACTGCACATAAAATTTTACAAACTGGACTCTATTGGCCTACTCTTTTTTTGGATGTGAATACATATATTAAAACATGTGATCGATGTCAGCGAGTAGGTAATATTTCTAAAAGAAATGAAATGCCCCTAAATTTTACATTAGAAGTTGAAATCTTTGATGTTTGGGGATTAAATTTTATGGGACCATTTATTCCTTCATTTAGAAATATATTCATATATATATATATATATATATATATATATATATATATATATATATATATATATATAAAATTTATTGTGAGTTATGTATCAAAATGGATTGAAGCAATAGCTTTACCTAAATGTGATGCTCGAAGTGTTTCAAATTTTTAATAAAAAGTATTTTAACAAGATATGGAATGTGGAGAATTATCATTGCTGATGGTGGATCCCATTTTAGAAATAATTTGATTTATAGATTGAATGAAAAATATAATATTATGCATAGAATCTCAACTGCTTATTGATCCACCGATATATATGCTTACGTTATATATATGAATTTATACTCCTTTTTAGTGATATTATAATGTGATTATTACGCAAGTATACGTATCGTTATCAAGCAATATATAACTTTCTGATTAAGCCCTGAGATATCGAACCCACAGGAAAAGTGATAAATAAAGAAAATATAATTTTATTATGGAAAATAGAAAAAAAAACTTTTTTCATTTTAGAGAAGATCTTACTCAAACTAAAGATAATATTCTAGGAAATATAATTCAATTCCTTTTTTAATTTTTATAATTTGAAATGAAATTAAGTAACTACTTTAATTAAACTTTTGTAAAATGAAAACTAATGCAAATGAAATATCTTCGTCCTTATCATGAATCAGTAACAAGTCATGGAAATTATTGTTGTGAAAGTATCTAAAATATGTTGTGCCAAGTATGAGCAATTATATTCTTTACCCTTATTAGAGATGCTATAAAAAACATAGGTTAATCTACTATTTTAGAAATCTTGAAGATGAGTTAGGCAGGAAAGATACTAGCTCTCCCTCTAAAGTTTCCTCTATTCCCTCCACTTAGGGGCTAACATCTCATATCAAAATATAAAATAATAAATCAAATTGTGGGTCACTCTAAAGTCCTATATTTCTACACCCATCAAAGTATATCTCCCTATTTATTTGCACTCAACCATATGGATTATATTCTCACCCATATAATCTCATGTGATTCTTTCTAATTATTGACTGAGATAATATCATACGGGTTCTTACACGTTCTCACAATAAATTTTAACATCTTAATTGGACAAATCAAGAAGTAAATGAAGTGCAAGGTTTTAAATCATCACAAGTTCTTCAAAAATTAAAATCATATACTTCACACAACATACTTCCATAACTTTATTACTTCATCATTTTAAGGAAAAAGATAAAGAAAACTACTCAAAATTCATGACGACAATACAATCACAACTTGGTTTAAAAGTAGAAATCATAGTAAAAACACAATAATTCTTAATTAAAAATCAAATGTAATAATAAAGATAAAGACTTATCTGAAAATCCTCTCCATGGAACTCTTGAATTTCCTTTGAAAACTTTACTTTCTCTTACAATACCCCTTAGAGTTTGGCGCCCAACTCTAAGGATTCTAATTCTCACTTCTAATCCTAATACATACAATAATAAAGTAAAGTAAAAATGGTGAAGTGGAGTGGTGTGTTTCTAAAATAACTCCCTAATATAAACCACACTCTTAAACATAAACCACGCCCTTCAACAACAACCATATTTCTGATCTACAAGTCCTCTTTTTATAATTTTCCAATTGGTGTCTTGATATCTCTTCAAATTGGGTCCAGATTTAACATATCTTTCCAAGAGATGCATCTATTCAAGAGTATTTTGAATTGAATTTCGCGTCAATAAGAAGTTACCCAAGCTCTTACCAAGAGATGCCTCAAATACCTCTTCAAAATACCGCCAAAATTTAAATAACTCTTCTATCATAACTTCCGCGTGTAAGCACGTGGTCCAGGTGCTTAGCCACAAGCCTTCTAGCGTGTAAGCTCCAGATCTGGGTGCATAGCCCTAGGACCTTGGTACGTAAGCGCTGGTTCCAGCGCTTAGCCGCCACAGATCACTTTTCAATTTTCTTCATTTTTTCTCTAAATTCGATCTTTTTTCAATTATTTCATCACATTCATCCATTTAATCATACCCGTAAGAAAAATACACAAAATACCTTCTATTAAAGTGCAATATCATCAAAAGTAGGTAAATAATGTGTATAAAAACATTATATATTTTAGGTGTATCAAAATCCTCTAAACATAAAATGTTATTTGTTCTCAAGTGACACATTAATCATATAAAAATCATACTAGTAAATTATGTGATGAGTTTCTTTAGTAGTTTTTAAATTTTTGTTCTAGAAATGTAGTAGTCCAATTTAGAAAAAATTTTAGTAAATGAGACAAATTTGAAGTTTAGAAATCTCTTAGGTAAAGGTTAATGAGAAATATTTGTTTCTATTTTATTCAGAAATACTTGTAGATTTTTCAAAATATAGGACTTAGGTATTTTATTTTCTTTAATTAAAAATCTTTACTAAAAAATAATTATACAAACTATATTATATTTATAAGCTTCAAGATTTTCTTAAATCTTATACTCTAGAAAGATCAGGTGTGAAACCAATTTTTGATGAGGACTTTAAATCCTCAAGCCTCTCTTTCCTTTTACATACTCTTTTTCATTTTTCTTTTATTTTCTTTTCTCTTTTTTTTTAGACAAGGATTACAGTAACTGGATAGGCCTTTAATGATTTTGAATTCCACCATTCCTTTCCTAAAGTATAAGTAAGATATATATCTTTTACTTAGAAATATAATAAAAGATTTTAAAATTATTTTCAATAAAAAAAATTTAAGTATTAAAAATAAAAGTCTAATCCTTCTATTTTTCTTAAAATACAATTTTTCTTACTAAAGATAGTTACAAAATATTCATCATTTCTTTACTAAGAAATTTTTAAATTTAAAATTTTCATCCTTACTATAGATTTTAACTAAATTCTCTTACTCATTTATATAATCAAATATTTATTTCCCTAATATAACTTCATACACAAATTATTTTTCAGTCAAAATTAAATTTTTACTACATTTGAGAACAAATAAAATTTTATGTTTTTGAAAACTGTTTTTCTTTCCCCCCTAAACTTTAAAATTTTCATTATAATGAAACATTTAAGCAAAGTAACAAGATACATGAGTAGGAATAGAAAACTATAAATATTAAACTTGCAGGAATTTATCCTAAATATGCAGTTATTTTTAAGAAAATGAATGAAAATGACTAGATCCAAAATTTTAAAACTTTCATTTTATAAAAGAAATTAAAAAGACTTCTAAAGTAGTGGAGGACATAAAAGCAGATTCACACACACTTAAATAAAAATCCATAACTATGACATATATATGGTAGTAAATTGAAATGTTTAAATATGAAATTTAATTAGTGGATTTTAATAACATTTTAAACTTTCCTAAAGAGTTTCTAGAATAAGTTCTTATCTAATAAACAAAATAAACTATTAATTCACTAACACATTTACTACCACAAAAACATTCACATCACATATCACAAACATACAACATCCACAACTATAGTAAACAAAAACTAAAGTGTCTCAACAACTTTTACAACAGTCAGAAGGACATAGAATAGTTCACTTGACAACTACAAATGAAAATAAACAATAAAACAAAAATAAAAGAAAGTCCACACAAACATCAAATAACGTAACATAACTCAAATGAAATATAAATCTCAATTATCATCTTCCTCCTCTTCTTCCCCTTCGTTCCAAGTACAGGTAGGCACATATGGTTTATAATGTTGATGAGTGGGTAGCACAACACTAAAGTCACCTCTGATCAATCGATCCATGTAACAGTGATAATTACCCTCCTATTCACTATGTCTCTGAAGATATTTCCCAATATGATCTACTTTTCTATTCATATCATGCACTCGATCCGTAGTTTAATTGACATTTTCTTTAATCTTATTTAAAAGCTCAATCCGCGAATCAGAAAACTGACCTGAAGATGCCTGAGATGTGGAAGCACTAGATGTAGATGCAATAGAAGCAGATGCACTCGATGCCCTAGAGAATCTCCTCTCCAGCCAAAAGGTGAATGCTCAGCATAGGTCTTCACATTCAAACTAGTAATAGGTTTAAGAGGCTGAAGGACCTCTTCCTAATTCTCAGATCTATCACTAGCTTGCTGACACAATGTATATCATACCTGCAGTGGTCGCGGCTTTGGCAGAATTCCAGATACAATCATAAATAATCTTTTTAATGTATATCAACTTTGCCTACTGAATATAGTAGTTCAAAGTAGCTCTTTCTCCAGTCATCTCGCTCAGATGATTTGTAGGAAGCAACTTGGATGATAAGAAATAATGCTAGGCCTTAGAGGTGCATTTAACATTGATGCCGGGAAGTTTACTCTTCTCTCATTAGTGATTTTTCATAATCACCTCCCATAAGTCAAAGCAGAAATAATTTCATCCAATTCTTCCTCATTAGGATTATAATTTGAATAAAAAAAAACGAACTGGGCGGCAAAAGGTAAAATTCGTTTATTACCTCAGGAGTAAAATGTACCAGCTGTCCTCGTACCAAAATAAAGTTCTCTTCTAACTATGGGAGGTTTGCATAGAACTCATGCACAACATAAGTAACAGCTACGGCAGTGAAACAATAGAATCTATCCCAAAGGTGACTTACAATAATGTCTTTTATCACTCCGCTTGGTTTATCAAATCCTCACTCTTGGATCAATTTATGTGAACGTAAGGCTTGAACGTAACAATCATGATCTTTAGAACTAACAAACTTGTCAGAATTGAAAGTGGCTCTCACTTTGCTCCTCTGAGGTGCCATTTCTAAAATTTGCATTAAAATTACCATAAATTCTACATTCAAATCAAAATCACTAAACTAAACTCCTAAAGGCATAAACTACTAAATCCAAGTAATTTATAAAGCTTTTCTCAAATTTTTACCATGAATAGTGATTTTCATATTTCTCCAAAATGCACTAAAACTATATGGTGAAAATAAAAAATATTTACGTAGGAGTAGTGCTCTTGCCTTTAGAAGATCAATTTTAATAATTTTTACTTGAAACGGCTCAAGAATCGCAAATGTAAGTGATGCCCTAGCTTTCTAAGTCACGAACGCTAAAGGTTAAAGATGACGGTGAGGAAAAAATTACAATTTTTTGGGTTTTTAAAATCTGAAAACCGATTTTTGTGAATCGGCGCCAAAGTGCAAAAGTATGGCGCTTAGCCGTGAAGCTCTGGAGCGTAAGCATAAGATCTCGGCGCTTAGCCGCCAACTCGTTGTTTTTTAATTTTTTTTGTTAAATACACATTCTCGCTCTTTTAATCAACCCTAAATTGTTTTAATAAGTATATCATCACCTTATAATCTTCTTATCTCTAGAATCACACTTCTATAGATTAAAAACGATTCAACACAAGTTTTACACAAACAGAAACTTTTTACTTAACGAAACATACAAATTACAAGTACAAATTATAAGTCTTTAATCCAAAATATTTGGATAAGCTCTCATCTTTTCTTCTCACAATAAAACACTTAAACTAAACACTAAACACAAATTTAAAACATAAAACACAATTATAACGCACAACATACATAAACATTAAACAAAAACACTTAACATGATTAATTTAACAGAAAACATAAATGACTAACGCTTAACATACTATAGAACTTAATTCCATTCTCCATTAGGTGGAACATATCCAGTACCTCGATTAGTTCCATCTGAACCATTTGGTAGATTCATTTGATAGAACGATCGATGGTTGAAAACTCTTACTAAATCTTCTTCTATCCACTTATTCTTTAAAAACATCATTTTATCCGCTTCTTCAACATGACTGGTATGACTGTATTGCATTTTTAATTTTCATCCAATATGTGCTAAATGTGAATTAGTTTCATTTACCTTTGCTTCAATTGATGCAACATCGGCCTCGATCTTTACAATCTTCTCTGCTATTCCTTGAATTCTAACAGCCAGAATTCCGTTATATAACTCTTACGCACTCTCACAAATGAACTTCTTCTTGTTTGTATCCTCCTTCTTCTTCATTTCACTCTCCCAATAAGACATTTTTAAACTTAAACTCTTCTGTAAGGCTCTTAGGATAGAAATTTGGAAAGGGATAAATTCCCTTTAATCTAGTCCCTATTTATAGAATTTATATGGCCTAAAACAATCCTCCCATGTTCACAAAACACTAAATAGTGTGCCATGCAACTTCCCCATGACAATGGCATCTAGAACCTCATTTTTCATATTTTTCATAACTCCTGCGCGAAAGCGCCAACTGCTGGCACTTAGCCTCCAGTGCCCATTTTAGCACCGGTCTGCTAAACCTCTGAATTCTTGTCTTAACTCATCCAAATTACAAATTAAGGACTCGTTAGTCTCCACTAACATAATATAAGCAAAATAATACCATATAAATCTTACTTCAAACTAAATAAAGCACACACAAAAAAACTTAAAGCAAAGCACACCGATAACTATGGGTTGCCTCCCACACAACGCTTGGTTTTACGTCGTCGGACCAACATACCCAGTATTTACTATGGGTGATCCAACATCAGATTTTTATTAATTTTATGTTGATCTACTGGGAAATAAGGTTTCAATCTATGACCACTTACTTTAAATATTTTCTCTGTTTTAGGATATTTAATATCCACAACTCCATAGGGATAACCTTTTATTACAATAAATGGGCTCATCCACTTAGACTTAAGTTTTCCAGTAAATAATCTTAATTTAGCATTATATAGCAAAACATGTTGTCCTGGCTCAATATTTTTATTCAGAATCTTACGATCATGCCAAATCTTCATCTTTTCTTTATATATCTTAGCACTTGCATATGTTTCATTCCTTATCTCTTCAAGCTCATTTATTTTTAATAATCTTTTCTCACCAGCATCCATTAAACTAAAATTGAACTCTTTAATATCCCAATATGCTTTATGTTCAAATTCAACTGGTAAATGACAAGCTTTACCAAAAAAATTAGCCTATATGGGGACATTCTTATAGGAGTCATTTATGCAGTCCTATAAGCCCACAAAGCAAATTCCAATTTGATTAACCAATCCTTTTTGTTTTGATTAACAGATTTTTAAAAAAAAATTTTAATTTCAAGATTGGATAATTCAACCAAACCACTTATCTGAGCATAATAAGCAGTAGCAATTTATGGATGGTATGATATTTCATTACTGATTTCTCCATAGTTGTATTTTTAAAATGACTTCCCCCATCAGTTATGATTGCTCTTGGCATTCCAAATCTACTAAATATATTCTTTCTTAAAAATTTTGCAACACTTTGAGCATCACATCGAGGTAAAGCAACACCTTCTATCCATTTAAATACATAGTCTACTGCTAACAATATGTATAAATTTCCGAAAGATGGTATAAATGGTCCTATGAAATATAATTCCCAAACATCAAATATTTCAACTTCGAACATATAATTGAGGGGCATCTAATTTATTCTAGAAATATTGCCTAAACGCTTACATCTATCACATTTATTTAATATAAGCATTAACATCCTTAAAAATTGTAGGCCAATACAATCCAGATTGTAGAATTTTATATGCACTTTATGAACACCAAAATTTCTCCAAAAATCAAAATCATGACATTTTTGAATAATTTCATAAGATTCTTCTTATGGTACACAACTTCGCGTAATAAGATCTTTTCCTTGTTTATATAAAACTGAGTCGTCCCAAAAATAAGTTTTAGCTTTAGATAAAAATTTCTTGCCCTGTTGGTATGTCAAACCATAGGATAATATGTCACTAACAATGAAGTTTACAATGTCCACATACCATGGAACAACCCACTCATTAATAACAAACAATTTTTCATCAGAAAAATGTTCATTACTTCCTTGATTAGAAAAGAGAGATTTTTCATTTTCAAGCTTGGGCAGATGATTAGCAATTTGATTATCAGCACCCTTTCTATCCACTATCGCAAAGTTAAATTCTTTTAAAAAAAAAATTCAACTTACCTGTCTTGGTTTTGTATCCTTCTTTTTCATTAAATATTTAATAGTAGAATGATCAGTATGCACAACACCTTCATTTCCAATTAGATATGATCTAAATTTATCAAAAGCATATAATATTGCTAATAACTCTTTCTCAGTTGAGTTATAATTAATTTAGGTTTCATGAAGCGTTCTACTAGCATAGTAGATTACTTTGAACATTTTGCCCTAAAAAAGCTTCAATAGGATAATCACTTGCACCAAACATTAATTCAAAAAATTTTTCCCAATCTGGTGAAACAATAACTGGTGTAGTGACTAATTTTCTTTAAATGACTCAAAAGATTTTCAACAGTCTTTACTAAAATTAAAAATGACATCTTTTTCAAAAAACTAGCATAGAGGCTTAGCAATTTTTGAAATGTCTTTAATATATTGCATATAAAATCCAACATATCCTAAAAAACTCCTAATCTCCCTTAACTTTTTCTAAAATTTGATTTCCTAAAACAATTACTCCTACTACCATAAATTAGCATTTTTCCCAATTATGGACTAGGTTTGTTTCTTCACAGTGTTTAAGAACTCTGGATAGGTGTTCTAAACATGATTTAAATGAAACTCCAAACACTGAAAAGGCAACCATAAATACTTTAATTCCTTTTTCACTTAAATCATAGAAAATTGTCATCATGCATCTTTGAAATGTAGCAGGGGCATTACATAAACCAATGGGCGTTCTTCTAAAAGAAAATATACCATAAGGACTGGTAAATGTTGCTCTCTCTTGATCCTCATGAGCAATTTATATTTGGTGATAACCAGTATAAACATCAAGAAAATAAAAATATTTATGCCCAGCCAGTCTATCTAACATTTAATCTAGAAAGGGTAGTGGAAAATGATCTTTCCTGGTGGCAAGATTTAATTTTCTATAATCAATACATATTTGTCATCCTGTAACTTGTTTTGTTGGTATAAGTTCAGTTTTTTCCCTAACAGATACAGTTACTCCTCCTTTTTAGGAATACAGTGGATAGGACTAACCCATGCATTATCTGAAATAGTGTAGATAATTCTAGCATCTAACCATTTTAAAATTTCTTTCTTAACAAATTCTTTCACAACATAATTTAACCTCCATTGAGGACTGGGCTTGTAGTTTTCTTCCATAAGAATTTTGTGCATACATATTGAAAGACTGGTTCCTTGAATATCAGCTATGGTTCATCCAAAGGCTTTCTTATATTTCTTTAAAGTTTTAAGCAAACTCTCTTCTACTTCTGTAGTTAATTTTAAGGAATTATAACAGACGAAGTTGAGGAATTACCTAAAAAGACATATTTTAAATGTTCAGGAACTAACTTCAATTCAAGTTTAGGAGATTTTTTAATTGGACTAAAAGAATCATCTTTATTTTTCATGTCTAACACTTCAAAACTTTATTGAACATAATTTAAGTCTTCCTCAATAAAAACATCAGAATATTGTGTTTCCTCTTCTTGCTCCTATTCCAACTTTTCACTTTCAGATTTCTCTTCATGTGTTGCTTTAAAATGGCATTTCCTCATTTATCTCATTACATCCATCTTGAAACATTGATCATCTTTACTATTTGCAGGATATTTCATTGATTTTGAAATATTAAATGTCACAGTTTGCTCATTAACATGCATAGTTAATTCCCCTTTCTGCACATCTATCATTGCTCTTCCTGTAGCTAGGAAAGGTCTCCCAAAAATAATAGTTATCTCTTTATCTTCCTCCATATCAATCACAATGAAATCAACAGGAAAGATAAATTGATCCACTTTTACTAAAACATCTTCTATAACTCCTTTAGGATATGTTATTGAACGATCTGCTAACTGCAGAGTTACGGTAGTAGGGATTATTTCTCCTAATCCCAGTCTTTTAAATATTGATAGTAGCATAAGGTTAATGCTTGCACCTAAATTACATGAAGTTTTCCCATAAAATCTTTCTCCAATTGCACATGGAATTGTGAAGCTATTAGGATCTTTAAGCTTTTTAGGAAGTTTCTTCTGAATTATTGCACTGCATTCTTCGCCAAGTGCAACAGTCGCATTATCTTTAAACATCCTTTTTTCTGTTGAGAATATCCTTCATAAATTTCACATAGCTTGGCATTTGTTCTAAGGCTTCAACAAATGGAATATTAATTGTAAGTTTCTTAAAAATTTACAAGAATTTTGAAAATTGCTTATCTAAATTTTGTTGTCGAAGTCTCTGAGGAAATGGTGGTGGTGGATTTTCAATTTGAGGTGGAGAAATAGGTCTTTCTAAACCTTTCTGAGCATCCTCTTTTGGATCTTCAATCTCTTCTTTCTCTACTTCAATTTCTTTTTGAACTCTACCTTCTAACTCTCTTCCATTTCTCAGTTGAACAACTTTTGCTTGCTCTTTATTTTTGTTTCTTGGATTTATCTCAGAATTACTAAGAAGTGTTCCTTAATATCTATTACTTAATGAATTGGCTATTTGTCCTAATTTATTCTCAATATTTCTAATTATAGCTCCTTGACTTTGTAATTGATTTCCCATTTATAACCCCACTTCTTCTATAGACTCTTCTTCTCCTTGAATTGTGAAGCATTGTTAAAACCTGGAGGATAAGTAGGTCTATAATTATTATTCCTTTGGTTATTCTAATTTCCCAATGGGTTTACTTGATTGTTCTGTCATTGTTGATTACTACCACCCTGATTATTGTTATTCCAGTTAAAGTTTGGATGGTTCTTCCATCCAGGGTTATAATAATTGTAATATGGGTTATTAGCTTGTTTATGACATTCAAAGTTTCTAATGATGTTTGAGAATCTACCATTTTGTCTAAAAAAATTCATCAATCATTAAAATTAGTTGAGAAAAATTCATTCCAAATTGTTCTGTCTTCTAGCAACTTGATTTGCTAGCATTGCAAAAGCATCAAATTCATGAATACTGGCTACCTTTCTAGAATTTACCCTCTCAGAAGGCCATTGAAAATTATTTGTAGTCATTTCTTCAATTAAAGCATAAGCATCATTAAACTGTTTAGACATCAATGAACCACCACCAGCAATATCGATAATAGATCTAAGAGGTCCAACAAATCCATTATAAAAAGTTTGAATTATTAACCAATCTGGTATCGAATGATGTCAACACTTTCTTAGGAGATGTTTAAAATATTCTCATGCTTCATAAATAGATTCCCCTTCAAACTGACAAAAAGATGTAATATCATTTCTAACCTCGTATCCTTTGATGGTGGAAAAAATTTAGCAAGAAAGTTTTGTGATAGATCCAAGTGTTAACAGATGTAACCATATTTTAGCTTTATCCCTTAATGAGAAAGAAAAAAGTCTAAGTATAATAACATCATCCGAAACACCGTCAGATTTAAATGTAGGCACAATTATTGAAAATTGGAAAGATGTAAATTTTGATCTTCAGTTGGTGCTCCTCTAACCTGATTATTAGATATCATTTGGATAATAGCAAATTTAACTTCAAATAAATTAGCCATTACAACAGGATTTTAAATACTACCATGAAATTCATCTACTGTAGGGTTAGCATAATCTCTTAAAGGTCTAAATTCTTGATAGATTTTAGCATTTTGATTATTTTGATTTTCCATTTCTTGAATATTTTTGTATTTTTCTATATTTTTAATTTTTCTAATTTTTCTTATAGTTCTTTCTAATTTAGAATCGTAAGGCACAAGTCCTTCAGAACCTGAACTATGCATACATTATTATAGAACAAAATCAATAAAATCACACAACAAAAACAACAATTTCCTAAAATAAATCTTAACAAGTTTAAATAAGACTTTAAAATGTAAAAATTAATTTTTCTTAAAATTTCATTATTTTATTTCTTTCTCCGGCAACGACCCCAAAAACTTGATCCACCAATATTTATGCTTACGTTATATATATATATATATATATATATATATATATATATATATATATATATATATATATATATATATATATATATATATATATATGAATTGATACTCATTTTAATGATATTATAATGTGGATACAGCGTAAGTATACATATCGTTATCAAGTAATATAGGACTTTCTGATTAAGCCCCGAGATATTGAACCCACGGCGAAAGTGATAAATAAAGAAAATATATTTTTAGAACAGAAAATAGAAAAACAATTTTTTACTTTTTGGAAAAAATCTTACACAAACTAAATATAATATTCTAGGAAATAAAATTTGATTCTTTTTGCTAATTTTTATAATTTGAAATGAAAGTAAGTAACTACTTTAACTAAACTATTGTAAGATGAAAACTAAAGTAAATAAAATATCTTTTTCCTTATTATGAATCAGTAACAAGTCATGAAAATTATTGTTGTGGAAGTATCTAAAATGTGTTGTGCCAAATAGGAGCAATTATATTTTTTACCCTTATTAGAGATGCTATAAAGAACATAGGTTAATCTATTGTTTTAAAAATCTTGAAGACGGGTTAGGCAAGAAAGATACTAACTCTCACTCTAGAGTTTCCTCTATTCCCTCCACCTGGGGCCTAACATCTCGAATCAAAACATAAAACAATAAATAAAATTGGGGGCTTTAGCCGTTCACTCTAAATTCCTCTGATTCTACACCCATCAAAGTATATCTCCCTATTTCTTTGCACTCAACCATATGGATTACATTCTCACCCATATAATCTCATGTGATTCTTTCCAATTGTCGACAGAGACAATACCATATCGATTCTTACATGTTCTCACAAGAAATTTTAACGTCTTAATTGACCAAATCAAGAAGTAAATGAAGTGCAATGTTTTAAATCATCACAAGTTCTTCCAATATAGAAATCCTATACTTCACACAACATACTTCCATAACTTTATTACTTTATCATTTATGGAAAAGATAAAGAAAACTACTCATAGTTCATAGAGAAAATACAATCACAACTTGGTTTAAAAGTAGAAATCATAGTGAAAACACAAGATGTCTTAATTAAAAATGAAATGTAATAATAAAGATAAAGGCTTATCTGAAAATTCTCTACCAAACTCTTGAAGTTCCTTTGAAAATTTTGCTTTCCCTTATAATACCTCTTAGAGGTTGTCACCCCACTCTAAGGATTTTAATTCTCACTTTTAATCCAAATACAAACTGTAATAAAGTAAAGTAAAAATGGTGAAGTGGAGTGTTGTGTTTCTAAAATAACTCTCTAATATAAACGTCACTCTAAAACATTAACCACACCCTCCAACAACAACCATATTTCTGATCTGCAAGTCCTCTTTTTATTGTTTTCCAATAGGTTTCTTCCCATCTATCAAGAGATGCATCCATTCAAGAGTATTTTGAAGTGACTTTGGCGTCAATAAGAAGTTACCAACGTTCTTACCAAGAGATACCTCAAATACCTCTTCAAAATGGCACCAAAATTTAAATAACTCCTCTTTAGTAATTGTTGCGCATAAGCGCGAGGTTCCGGCGTTTAGCCGTGGGCCTTCTGGTGTGTACGCTCCAAAACTGAGTGCATAGCCACGGGACCTTGACACGTAAGAGTGGGTTCCGGCGCTTAGCCGCCATAGATCACTTTTTCAATTTTCTTCACTTTAGCTCCAAATTTGATCATTTTTACTTCTTTCATTACATTCATCCATTTAATCATACATGTAAGAAAAATACAAAAATTACCTTCTATTAAAGTGCAATATCATCAAAAATAGATATAAAAATATTTATAAAAACACAATATATTTTAGGTGTATCACTTATGATCCCCAGACTATTAGTTTAGCTGAAGTATCTAATCACGAAATTAAAAGTATTTTGGAAAAATATGTAAATCCTCATAAACTAGATTGGTTTACGAGATTAGATACTACATTACTACTTATAAATCTTTTATAGAAATGTCTCCTTATAGACTGATTTTTAGAAAAACCTACCATTTACCAGTTGAATTGGAACATAAAGCATATTGAGGAATTAAAGAGTTCAATTTTAATTTAAAAGATGCTAGTGAGAAAAGATTATTGCAACTTAATGAATTGGAAGAAATGAGAAATGAAGCTTATGATAATGAAAGAATTTATAAAGAGAAGATGAAGATATGACATGATCGGAAGATTATAAAAAAGAGATTTGAACCTGGACAAAAAGTTTTGTAATATAATTCAAGACTAAGATTATTTCCTGGAAAACTTAAGTCTAAGTGGATAAGACCTTTCATTGTTAGAAAAGTTTATCAGACTAGAGTTGCTAATATTGGAGATCCTAAAACTTGAAGAATATTTAAAGTTAATGGGCATCGGTTAAAACCATATTTTGAGGGTTCGCGACCTAATTATAAAGAAGTTTTAATGTTAAGTCATCCTGAATGAACCAATGTTTGTCAAGCTGATGAGGTTAAACAAAGCGCTTTATGAGAGGCAACCCATACTTATCTTTGTTGTTTAATGTGTTAAGTGATTTAAGGTTATTTAACTATTAGATAGTCGTATAGTTGAGTCCTACTCACTCATAATTATCCTAAATGGTGCTAATTATTGGATTGAATCAGAGATTTGGAGATTATTTGGATGAAAAATATGTTGGAGAAAAATTATGAACTAGCGCCAACGACGCTCAACTCAGCGGCATTAACTCCTGATTCAACACCGATGACACCCAAAATGGCACCTACGATGGATTTTTCCAGAGCAGTTTTATTTTTCGGAGCTTAGGCGCCAACGGCGCTGACGACAGAGAAGCAGTTTTTGGAGTAAAATGACAGATTTTGGCGGTCTTAAGCGAGAATTTCACCACTATAACTCCGCTAACTCATTCTAAAACTAAAAAACTCTAGAAAAATAAAAGGAAAGTTCCAAAATTTGCATTCCATGGTTTCTAACTTCTTAGAAACTCTGAGATTTAGAGTTTTCAACTGGAGAAAGTTTGTCAGTTTCGAGGCGCAGCAAATTTATGACATAGTTCTTATAAAGAGGAGGTTAATCAAAGAATGAGGCTTTGTCAATTGAGGTATGAATGTTCCTAATACTTGAGTAGAAAAAAATTATTATGCAAAGGCAATGGGAAGTGTTTTGTTACACTACTGCCGCAGTAGACATTCCTGTGGTGAAGGAATTTTATGCAAATCTTCATGAAATCAACTAAGGAGTTGTCTATGTACGAGGTAGGTGGATATCATTCACTCCTTCACAGATTAATTAACTTTATAAGATAGATAATGTGCCAATCTATCATTACACTAATTTTGCCCCTACGAGAGACAACATGAAAGAAATCTATCGATATTTGACGAATGAAGGTGAAGATTAGGAGATAAGAGACGACGGGTATGTTAATTTCACTACTACTTTTTTAAATCCTGTGTCGAAGCATGTCATTTCTTTATATCTTCGAAATTACTCCCAAACATGATAATTAGTAAAGTGACAAAAGAAAGTACAATATTGAACTATTGTATCCAAACCGGAAGACCTGATGATATTGGCACCATAATTGTGAAATCTGTTTTGGGTTTGATTGTCCACAGATCAAATTATGGCTTGGCACATCCTTCTACTATATTTATTCTTAGCAGTCAGTCACAAGTGCCTTATGAGAGTTGGGAAAAAGTGCTTCTTCCTTGGAAGCCTATGGACCCAACTAATATTTATGACTGTACAGCAATTGGGCATGAACATGATTTGAGCGTTTCTATGGATCAACCATCTCAGAGTTTACTATCTATTCAACCTCATTTTCCAGAAAGTACACAGTTAATTCTGAAGAAAATCAAGAAACTAGAGAAAGAGGTACAAAATCTTATGGATGCAATTAATAATATATCTGCATTATTTTAATCACTTCGGTTGGAGGATGAAAAAATAGTTTGATCATACTGGGCGTATGGAAGAAGGATTGATATGATTGATAAAGAAAAGGGATTTGATTGATGAGGATTCTACTGATGAATTCTCCAATCGACCTATCTATAATTTTTTTGTGCACCACCAATTCATGGGAGATATCAGAGAGGATAGCACTGACATTTATGAAGATTAGTGATTATATGCTTTATCTACTTTATTTAGTATTTGGACTTTATTTGCTTGAGTTTGATTTGTATTTGGCTTACATATTTTGTTATTTCAGACCTATTATGCTCGAGATTTTGATTTATCTTAAGTTTTCAACGTTAGAGAGTTCTGGTTTGATTATGATGCTGAGTTTATGATGAAGTAGTTTGATTGATGTGTGTAAGTTTGTAACTTTGGATTTTATATATAAACGTGATGTTTTGTGTTGTTTGTGCAATTTTAGTATTATTTAATTAATTAATATAAATTATAGATGCCTAAAAAGGCTAAATAAATGTCATAGTAACTTAGAAATGCTCGAAATTGTAGAATATTTTGAACCAGAAAAAAAAAGTGGTATGGCGCGGACAACACCTGATTCAGCTCCGACGACACTTGATTCAGTGCTGACAGTGCCTAAATGAGCACCAAAGGAGTCTAATAGCCGAAAGTCCTAGATTCCTTTTAAAATCACTGTTTTGAATAGTAATTACCCGATTTATCACCTTCAACTTCCAGCCAAGGCCAAAAAACACCCCTAGGGCTTGCTTGCATTTGGATTTGAGGCGATTTCGGAGCTTTTTAAGGTTGGAACTCTTCTTCCCTTAGTAAGAGCTCTACTTTAAACTAAAAATTTTTTATTTTCACCATGAAAATCTCCTACATTAAGGAGATCTGAAATTTTAGGGTTTTTTAAGAAAATTTTGAGTGAAACCATGGTGAAATGTTTTTACTTGCTACATTTGACTTTGGAGTTTATAACATTGTAATTTTGGAATTTATTGGGATTTATTTAAAAATTTTGTAGAGATTTTTGTATGGCTCTAAAGATGTTTAAGGGGAAGAGAAAAATTGATTTTTATGAAAAGAAAATTGTGAATGTGAAAGCACAGTACCATTTTAAATCTACACTCACTAGCAAAAAGTGTATATAAGATCATGGATTTGAAAATCTGGGCGGAGTTGTAGAGCAGGTTATTACTGAGCTGAATTGGGATACTTTATGTTATTTTTTTACTAATGCTATCACTGATGTTGTCTGAGATTTCTACGCTAACTTGCGATATACTAAAGAAGAGTATGTACTGGTTCGAGGACAAATGGTAAAATTTACTCCTGAATAGATCAATGCTTTCTACTAGCTACGAGATAATCCATTCTATGAGTACAAAAATTTTGGTACTATGGATTCTGCCATGAATGAGGTAATTACGTTTCTTACTGATGGAAAAAGGGAATGGAAAACAAAGCAAAGACAAAAGACAAATTTTCTGGCTTCCACTCTTAATGTTGCATCTAAAGCCTGACATTATTTATTTCTGCAGGACTACTACCTACCTATCATCATAATGAAGTTTCTAGAGATAGAGCAATTTTGAATTTTTGTATTCAAAACATAAGAATAATTGATATTGGAAGAGTTATTTATAATGTTATTCTGACTATAGCTATGGGAGAAACCAATGGAGGATTGGGACATCCTGCTCTAATTTTTGCATTATGTATAGAAGCAGGAGTTGAGGTTGGTCCGTCCTTTGAAGCCAATTAGTTAGGCCAACATTCACACTTATGAATCACATGTAGGATGGAGATCTGGAGGTAAGAGTAGTGAGATTTCCTCTGCTAATCATGACATAACTTTTACCTTGGGAACACCTACTATTTCTTATGTTATGGAGCGGCTGATGATACAGCAAGATGATATTACGAGGCTTCATAGCAGAATGAATGGTTTGGAAAGCAATACATAGCATCACTGATGATTATTGGAGGAGAAGAGTGGAATATGATATTGCTTATCATGATGCTCATATGAGATTTATGAGGGGAGAAACAGGTGTGATATTTCTTACTTGCCCCTGCTACATTCCATACCAGCCTGAGGAAGGAGCAGAAGGAGCAGAAGGACGAGATGATGATTAGTAGTGTAGTATACTCTATGCCTGTTATTGTTATGTTGATTTTTATGTTAGTTAGTTTTTTTTTTTGTGTATTAGTTGTTTGTACAGATTATACTTTTATCGTAGTTAATTTGTATTGAAATTCAAGTTGGTATGTAATAGTTGTAGTAAAATTGTAACGAATTTTGTAGTAAGTGTTTACAGTAGTGTTGTAAATTTTCTTTACCCTGCAAATCTCTGATATTTATGTGAACAATGCTTCTAACCATTTTAATCTTGTAGTTAAGTTTTTATTTAATATCTAAATACTTCAGTAGAATCAAAAGCCAGACACAAAAAGGCTAGTTTACATTTTATTTTTCACTCTCATTTGGTAATTTGATATACACTGAAAAACTTAAGTTTAAGGGAGGAAAAAAATGAATGAACTTTTATTTTTTCTTAATAAAATATATTTTCAAAATTATCTTAACATGAATTGAAGTAGATGAGCTTAACTTTAGATCACTAAATTTTTTATTTTATTTAAATATCATAGTAGATTTGAATGAAAGTTTTAGTAATGAAGGTTAACTTTATGGGTTAAGATATTTAGTATAAGAGGATTATATTATAGTTAATTATCTATAGTAAAGAAAATTGTATTTTTGAAATGTTAAGAGTCTTAGAAGTTTATGTGAGGAGAAAAGACTGTGACTCTATGATGAATTATTAATAAGCTAATATATCTATAAAGTAAAGAAATGTTTCAAGCTCCAACTTTAGGAAGAGGAAAGTGATGTTTAAAATTATTAAAGGCTATCCAGATATAGTAATCCTCACATGAAAAGAAAAAGAAAAAAAAGAGAGTGGGAGGATTGAATAGCAGTCCTAAAATAAAAAAGAAAAGAATAAAGAGAATTATATGTGAGAAGAAGTTTGAGGAGATGCCTAATCAAAAATTATCTTCACTTGAATCAACTTAGAGAAAGTGCTTAATTACATTTCTGAATTTATAATAAAGTATTAGAATCCTTACTAATAGAGTTTCATAAACTTCTTTTTCATATGATACTTCGAAGCACCCAAAATGTGACAAATTATGATTATTCTTGAAATAATAGGAGACTAGAACTCGTAGAATTGATTACTAAGTGTTCTTATACCTATAATTTTGAACTAAGTTATTGAAAATCTTTCTAAAAACCATGTAATTATATTCTTTTAAATTAAAAATCATAGTAATCATTAAGTTAAGTTCACTACCAAGAGCCATATTTTTATGGATTAAAAAGATTACTTGAGGATAAGTAATAGCAAAGTTTGGGAGATTTTTATGCACCAAAAATATGTTTGATTTTCATATATATTTTGTACTCATTTTTTGTGATATTGTATTTTAATGGAAGGTATTTTTCATGCTTTTCTGCAGGTATGATGATTTTAAGCAAATGGAGCAAAGAGAAGAGAAAATGAATGAATTTGGAGCAAAAAAGGCAAAACCATATTTTCGATGTTCTAGCGCCGACATCGCCCAAATCGGCGCCGACAGTGCATTTTTCCAGAGAGCTAGGAATTAAAACGCGCAATAGGCCGCTGAGGGCACTATATCCAGCGCTGACGACGTCCAATGTCGGTGGAGGCCAAATTCAATGTATTTGGACAATTTTTAGAGGGATTCTTATGAAAACTCTTGGGAAATTCGTTCCTAGACGAATTTAACTAGTTTTAGATGCTAGAAATTAGTGGGTGTGTGTCATTGTAAGAAAAGAAAAGTGTGTGTGAGTGAAAGGGAAGTTTTTAGAGAGAGTTTAGAGTCTAGGGTTTAGTTCTTAGTGTTTTTTTGTGAGGGATTCTTCTCAAAAGAGTTGTAGGAGTAGAGGGAAAGTGAGAGATTGCTTCTTTCCTACTATTCCAAGAGAGAATTGTGTGATGTTGTAAAGAGATAACGAGATTGAAAAGAACTTCAAGGGATTTTCTTTGAGAGGAAATTAAGATAAGTTGTATTTACTTTTCATAGATTGTATGATTTTGCTTTTATATATAAAATTTTTGTTTTGTTGTATCTTCCTCATGAATTATGAGTAGAATTCTTTTTCTTTCTCCTTGCAATGATAAATGGCGATGTGATAGTTTATATTGTATGTGTCAAAAGAAAGAATAAAAATTGTGATGATTTTTCACTTTGTTCTTCATTTACTTTTCGATCTGGCAATTGAATTGTTAAAATACGTTGTGATGCATACGATCCAAAAGGGTTATGCTTTCTACAACAAAGTGAAGATTACATTCAATGTCCATGAATGAGTGATGTAGTTCATGGAGGGTTGGGTGCAAATAAATAAGGAAATATGTTTGTTGGGCGTAGAATTGGAGATTTTAGGCTGACAGACTAAAATCCTCAATTTGGTCCTAGTGTTTGGAAACTAAAGCAAGAGTTAGCCTTCAGGCGAAGGGAAGTGGGAGCTCTGTAGTGAGATCCAGTATCCTCCCAGTCCAACTACAGATTTACGGACTATAACTAAGATTAGCCAATGTTCTTTATAGCAATTGAAAGAGGGTAAAGACCTATTTGGCACAATACAAATATTAAACTAATCTATATTATTTACTCACCAAAATATCATTGTAAGTGGGAGGACACTTTCCCTATATTTGAACCTTACATTACAAAACTTAGTGTAGTATTAGTTACTTAATCTGAATTTTAGAAAGTTCTATAGTAATATTAAATTCTCTTGCATCTTTAAACGTTAGTAATTTTAGTATTTACTTTTGGTGATTTGCAAATTTGAATTTTGGATTTCTGTGTTATGTTATAAGGTTTGCTCCCTCCCAGTGGGATCGATAACCAAGACTCCACTAGAGCCTTGTATTACTTGAGTGATATGTATACTTGTGTAAAGGTTGGCTACTTTCATATTAAACTGATTATACTCTATAACTGAATTAAAAATAATTTTTGAATTGTAATTTACAATAGCAAGTCGCGCATTAGTTTCTAAATTAATTGTATTTTTTGTCATATCTTTTACAAGTTAGTGAAGTCTTTCATATTTTCTAATCCTCCTAATAGTTCTCTCTAGTTCTAAATTGTAGGGTTCAAGTCATGTATGTCCTGAAATATGCATTCACTGAGTAAAGACTCAACTAGCACGTTTCACACAAACACAGCAAGAAAGCACACAAAAATATTTTTAGAATTTTTCTTTTTCAAACAAGCAATTACACAAAGACAAACAATACACATTTACAAGTCTTAGTATAAATGGTTCAACTAAATTTCTCCTAAGTTAACTACACCGTAGCTCCCTGGCAACGGCCCCAAAAATTTGATATGCCATATTTCCAAATGCACTCGCACACTGGGGTCTCATGCAAGTGAACGTGTTGTATCAATAATATCAAAGTTTGAGTTCAGAATATCAATCCCACAAGGAGCGAGTGAATTAGGCTTAAGAGAAGTTTTAGCCTACTATGTTTAGTTCTTAGCCTAAAATTGAAATTAAGTAATGGTTCTACAAAATTCTCCTACTGAATTGGAATCTTGTTTAAAGGTTAACTCTTAGAGAAGTCTTACTTATCTTAATTGGATTGGTGTTACCAAGTTTCAAAGCTACCGTCCCTTGCAATGGTTTTAGTGGCAGTGTAAAAAAATGTAAATTGTAATTTGTGAATGTGGCTAGTGATAAATAGGAGCAAATCTTTTATTTACCCTCTCCCGAGTGCATACATGACCCACTTTTTATATGTTTGCAAATTATGTTAATGGCAACGACGCCAAAAAATTAACCCACTTTTTATATGTTTGCAAATTATGTTAATAGCAACGGCACCAAAAACTTGATCCCGCTTTAATATATATATATGATTTTATGATGGAATGTTTAATGTGGATTCTACGCAAGTATACATATCGTATCAAGTAATACAGGGCTCTAGTGGAGTCCTAGTTATCGATCCCACAGGAAAGTTTTAACAGATTTGTATCAGCTAAATTAAAGGATTTACTTACTAATATAGTATACGGAAATTTAAAGTAACTAAAGCAAACTAAAGTAAACTAATGCTTTAAATAAAGTTGATTAAAAAGATTTTTAGAAAAAGTATCCTTCTCCTTGTTTTTAGTAAATTAAGTGAAAGATAAATTCAAATAGAATTTTTATTGTATTGTAACAAATAGGAGCATTCCTATTCTTTACCCTTTGGTCCAGGTGCAAAGAACATTGACTAATCCTATGTTTGATTATCGAATCTACGGCTAAAGCCGAGAGGATACCGGCCGCCACTTCGTAGCTCCCACGTTCGCCTCACCTGAGGGCTAACATCTACACTTCAGGTCTCAAACAATAGGACCAAATTGAATATTTTAGTCTGTCACACTAAAAAGTCCAATTCTACGTCCGATAAATAATATTTCCCTATTTATTTGCACCCTCCTTCCAAGGCTTTTGACTTCCCTGGATATTGGATGTAATCTTTACTATAGTTGATAATTCAACATATTTTAACAAATCAATGGGCCAGATTGAAAGTAAATTAAGTTTTAAGTAAAAATTATCACAACTTATTTTAATATATTAGGCACTTCTATTTAATTTCATCAATTCACATAATTTCATAAACAAGGAGAAAGACTAAGAAAACTACTCAGAATGCATGGGAATTAAACAAAGCATGGATTTCATTTAAAGTTAACAACAATAAACAAAAAAAACTTATCTTGATTTCCTCCCCAAGCAGACTCCTTGAAGTTCCTTTGACTTTTCCTTCTAGTACAACACACTTCTAAACTCACTACTTATACTCTAAAACTCTTAAAATTGACACACAAACACAAATAGACACAAAAAAGACACCCTAGACACACAAATCCGTCCTCTATTTATAGAGGTAAACAAAGGTCCAAGGGGTACTTAAGCACCTCTTAAAAAAAGCGTCCAGGTTCAATGTATCTGACATTTTGAACAATCTCGCCGTCGGCGAGAAACGACCTCGCCGTTGGTGGGGCTTCTAGAAGGTCTCCAAACTGCGTGATCTCGCTGTCGGCGGGCTCGGGCTCGCTGTAGGCGAGGTAGTTATAAATCCTTCAGAAATTTTCTTAATAATCTCACCGTCAGCGGGCTCGATCTCGCCGTCAGCGACATAATTCATTTTGCATGAATTTCTTCCTTTTTTTATCCAAATTCGCTCCATTTTATGCTTTTTACTATTATCACTTACAAATCTTGATTCCTGCAATAAAAATAAAGAAAATACCTTTCTTTAAAGTGCAATTTCATAAAAAATAGGTATGAATTTTTTAACATATTTTTCTGTGATCAAAATCCCCCAAACTTAATTTTTGCTTGTCCTCAAGTAATTTTAGTACTAAATAAAAATAATGATTTCTTTAATAGAACTTTTCAATTCAGATATACTATGAATTAAATTTATATAATACTATAGTAAAGTTAAATAGAAATATTTTCAGGTAATTAAATTAACTTTATAGATATAAGATTATTTAGTTATCAGATCTAAGATTTGTAGCTCACTATTTATTTCAGGAAAGACTATATTTAAAAAGAGTAATTTACTTAAGATATTTAGATGATAGGAAGTTCAAGAAAGCACTATTTAGTAAAATACTAATCCATATATATAAGTTTAGAAATATATTGAGTTTTACCCTTTAGGTTGATTCCATTGAAGCCAATTTTTGATAAGGCTTCTCCTCACTTATATTTTTCTTTTCATTTCATTTTTTTTTTTTAACAAGTGAGGATTACTGTATCTGGATAGCCTGTTAATAATTTTGAACTTCAACTTTCTCTTCCTAAATTTGAAACTTAAAATATTTCTTTGCTTATATGTATTTCATAGCCTTTACTTCATTGATTTTCAATCTCTTCTTTTTCACTTAAATACTTAAGAATTTAAATTTTTAGAATATAGTTTCCCTTACTTTAAATAGTTTACTGTATTCTTATTTCTTTTAACCAAATATCTCATTCTATTAAATAATTGAATTACTAGAAACATTTTATTTAACTTTCTAAAATAATTATATAAAGTAATTCATGTTTATTGAATTGAAAAATTACTATAGAAAAGTTATTTGATAATAGTTTTTAAAAATAGAAATTGAGAACAATTTAATAATTAAATTTGTATTTTTACGTTCCCCCAGACTTAAATTTCTCTATCTATATCTAAATGGTGAAAAGGAAAATATACAATGAATCATACCTTTGAGCTTTTAGGTATTTCTTTTTCTTGAAATTTTTGCAGCCTTTTTCATTATTTAAAGAACCTGTACTGTTAGTATTCGTCCACATATATAATATTTAAAAGAAAGTGATGGGATAGGAAATTTTTAATAAGTATAAAACACTACAAATGAAAACTTAATCTATTACTACACATACAATCAACTAACCTACTTTAAACATATTAAAATAATCTAAACTTATTAAAAGTTCATAACTTATAAAAACTTAAACAACACATTAAAGAAAAACTAACATCCTATATAAAAAAAAATTGCAAACTAACTTAACACACATAAAAAGTCTAACATTATAGCATAAGCAAACAAACAAACACAACAAAGCCATAGTCCACAGAAAGTACAAAATAATTACATACCGAACAATAAAGTTTTCAAAATAACAATTAATCTAAACAAAATAAACAAAGTCTCTAATCTTCCGCATCAAAATCCCAGCCTATATCATCTCCCTAATCTTCAGGCTGAGAAGGCTGAGCAGGCTGGTACTATGTGTAGTGGGGGCATTCAGGAAAGACAACATCTAATTCACTACTCCTATATCGACGTTCAGCCTCATAATATGCAATTTCGTACTCTGAATGTCGCTGGAGATATTCACTATCATAATCGTGTCTTCTTTCCAAGCCATCAATCCTGTGGTCTTTATGCTCAAATTTTCTTTCCATATTCTCTCCAAATTGCTCAAAACTCTTTCTACTCAGGGTCAGCTCATCCATCAGATCTTGAAGGGTAGGAGTGGTGTACTGAGGGGGTTCATAACTAGTAGAGGGTATATCTCTACTTGAAGAAGGTACATAATCTCTTGTTTCAGATCTCCATCCTTCGTGGGATTCATATTTCTTTATATTAGCCTAAGTTATGGGTTTCATAGGCTCAACCCATTCCTCATCATCTCTTGCCTCTACCCAGATAATTGGCAAAGTGCATAGATAAGACCAGGATGTCCTAGTCCTCCTCCACTTTCATTTCTTGAGGTGGCTAATATATTCTTATAAATTACACTTCCCACATTAATGCTTTTTCGGTTCTGAATACAGAAATTCAGAACTGCTTTATTTCCAGTTACCTCACTATGGTGGTAGGTAGGTAACAAAGTAGAACAAATAAAATAGTGTCAGGCTTTTGATGTTGCATTTAACATAGAAAGAGGGAAGTTTACCCGTTCTCGCTGCTTTATCTTCCAGACGCCTTTCCCATCAGTGAGAAAGTCGATCACTTCTTCCAGTGGTCCTTCCATAGTTCCAAATGTATCATACTCACTGGTGTAGGTGTCTCGTACCTAGTAATAAGCATTTATTCTTGTGGCGCTGAATTCCACAAAAAATCCTCTAACCTTAACTGGTGCATCTTTAGCCTGTGTCAGGTTCGCATAAAATTCCTTTACCACTTCTACAGCGGCTCTGTTGGTCACGAAACAGAAATTTTCCCATCCTCGTTCCCTAATGATTCGCTCAACCTCTCCTCCAGGACTTTTGAAAACTCGATCTTGAATGCATGTTCTGGCTTGAATATTGTGAAAATATCTTGATTGTGCCCTTGCATTCACAAAATGAGTTTCGTCGCAGTCCAACCGTCGCTTTTGTCGTGGAGCCATTTTCGATCTGTGAAATTTGCAAAAATTTTAACTAAACTCCCAAATATTACTAAGAAGGCTTCCTACAACATCTAAAATCTATTTAAATCAATTTCCATAAATTTCTTCCAAGTATTTTCTCCACATTTCGAAATTTCTCAAAATTTCCCAATGTAGAAGAAATCCATGGTGAAAATCAAAAATTTTTGCATAGGAGTGTAGCACTTACCAAGGGAAGATGAAATCCAGTGTCAAAAAATCTTGAAATCGCCTCAAATCCAAGATCTCTCAAACCCTATGTCGATTTTTTCGAAGTTTTGGGGAAGGGGATGATGAATAGTGTCGGTTGACTGGTCAAATAAAGGTCTTTTTGCGATCTCGCTGTCGACGAGATTTTTCTCGCCGTCAGCGAGCTAATTAATTTGACAAAGGAAAAAGTTTTGGGAATAATCCGCCGTCGGCGAGCTCATTCTCGCTGTCAGTGGGCTTTCCCTCGCTGTCGGCGGGATAATTCTCGCCGACGGCGAGATCCCAAAATTTTTAAATTTTTGAAATTCGTCAATCATTTTTCAACCTCGATTTGCCCTTAATCAATCTCCCGATCACTTAATTTAATAATAGTATGAAGATTAGATACTTATAATCACAAAAAGTTCACACAACACAAACAATATAACTTTATATATGAAATCCATGAGACTTACAAACTCCACACTAACAACTAACAACATACTTAACTTAAATGTCCATATCCATAATACTCAGCATCGCAATCCACACCACAACACTCTAAATGCTGAGACATAAAAATTACATATAATCTCATCAAATCTGAGATGATCAAATTAAAATTCAAATCATAATAAAAACTAAATCCAAATCAACACATATATACACAAATATATCACATAAGATAGAAATCTTTACTACTCCTCAGTGTCTGAACTATCATCCTCTCTGATATTCCCGATGAAACGCAGGTGCACAAATAGATTGTAGAAAGGTCTGAAAGGGAATTCTGCAGTAGATTCTTCATTAATCCACCCTTTCTGTCTCAGTAAATGAATAACACTGGCCTCTAGATGTCCAGTATGATCAAAGTGTTCCTTCATCCTCCAGTCAATGTGATCAAACATATCAGAGATATTGTCGATGGAATTCATCACATTTTGCAACTCTTTCTCCAATCCTTTAATCTTTTTCAGAATGAAATTTGTTTTATCAGTAAGGGGCCTTGCTAAAGGATTGTTCTGTGATGCTCTGTCAGAAATAATGGTAATCTCATCATTGTTATCCAAAGTTGGAAACATATCCGTAGGATCGAGTGGTTTCCATGGCAAAAGTACCTTTTTCCAAGCCTCATACAAAACTTGGTACTGACTGCATAAAACAAATATAGTTGATGGGTGTCCAAGTCCATCAACTGACCCATGCACAATCAATCCCAATTCAGATTTTACTATATTGATCCAACATCGATAGGTAGACCAATTTGAATACAGTAATTTAAAATAGCGCATTCCTTTGAAACCTTATTTACCCTCATAGTGAGTAATAATTTTGATGAGATAAAGAAATGCTAATGCTTTGAGACAGGGTTAAGAAGTGATGCAGAAAAACTGACATACCCGTCTTCGCGCAACTCCCAATCATCAGTTTCGTCGGTCAGGTATCTATAAATTTCGTTCATATTGTATCTTGAAGGCACAAAGTTTGAATAATGACAGACATGGGTATTCTCTATAGAAAATAATTCATTTACCCTTGAAGGAGTAAATGTTACTCATCTTCGTCTAACGTAGACATTTCCATTATTGATCGCATGTAGATTAGAGTAAAACTCTTTAACTACAGGAATAACTACAGCGGATGTCGTATAGCAAAATACCTCCCAATGCCGCTGCGAGATCATTTCTTCAATTTTTGTGGTGGAATTTTCTACTCCTCTCTTGACAAATCCCCTTTCTTTAATAAGTCGCTTCTTCATCAAGACTTTGTTGAAGATACGCTGCGCCTCCGAACAGACGAATTTTCTTCGGTTGAGAACTTCAATTTTTGTGGTTTCTAAGACTTTACTGGCCATTTTGGATTGAAAGGAATGGTCTCTAGTCGTTTCTAAGGAAGAAAACATTGTAAAAATGAATTTGGGATGGTTTTCTACAAAGAAATGGCTTTAGAACCGTCCAAAACCGCTCAAAAAAAACTTAAGAAACATAATTTTCAACTGCCTCGCTGTCGGCGGGAAGTTTCTCGTCGTCGGCGAGCTAGTTATAAAATCGAAATGTAATTAGGCGTCGATCTCGCTGTCGGCGAGATTTCAAAAAATTGCCCAATTTCGCTCTAATTCTAATATTTTCTGATCTCATCATATAGGTTCGAATTTGTGATGATTCTAATTAAAAATTTGAGTAGTAAGATTTGTTTTAATAATATAGACTTACAAATTTATAGATAATTAAAAGACTACTATGGGTTGCCTCCCATAAAGCACTTGGTTTAACGTCGTCAACCCGACCTAATTTCAGTTAGTAATCAGGTTGACTAAGCATTAAAACCTCTTTAAAATTTGGTCTTCTTCCTTCGAAATATGGTTTTAATCTATGTCCGTTTACCTTAAATCTATGTCCTGTTTTTGGATCTTCAATTTCTATATTTCCATATGAAAGTATTGGAGTTATGGTGAAAGGTCCTAACCATCGAGATTTCAATTTCCCAAGAAATAATTTCAATCTAGTATTATATAGTAGAACTTATTGTCCTGGTTCAAAATTTCTCTGATTAATCTTCCGATCAAGTCATAATTTTATCCTTTCTTTATTAATCCTATCATTATCATATGATTTGTTCCTTAATTCTTCTAATTCATTTAATTGCAACAATCTCTTCTCACCAGCTTCTTTCATATTATAATTAAATTCTTTAATCACCCAATATGCTTTATGTTCTAATTCAACTGGTAAGCGGCAAGTTTTTCCATATATAAGCCTGTAAGGAGTCATTCCAATCGTAGTTTTATAAGCAGATTCCGTATGCCCATAATGCAGTGTATAGTCTTATAGACCAGTCCAATCTATTAGGGTTTACAGACTTTTCTAAAATACGTTTAATCTCACAATTAGAAACTTCAGCTAATCCACTATTTGGTGGATGATAAGCAGTTGATATCTTATGCATAATATTATATTTTTCTACTAGTTTGTGAATATATTTGTTTCTAAAATGAGTTCCTCCGTCAGTGATAATCACTCTCGGCATTCCAAATCTAGTAAAAATATTTTTCATTAAAAATTTTGAAACACTTTTAGCATCACACCTAGGTAAAGCTTGCGCTTCGATCCATTTGGAAACATAATCAACAGTTTACTAATATATATGAGTTTTCAAATGAAGGAATAAAAAGTCCCATGAAATCTAATCCCCAAACATCAAAAATTTCAACTTCTAATATAAAATTCAGAGGCATTTCATTTTTTCTTGATATTATTCCTACTCTTTGGCATTTATCGTAGGTTTTTATATATCTGTATACATCTCTAAATAGTGTAGGCTAGTAGAATTCAGATTTTAGAATTTTATAAGCAGTTTTATCTGTCCCAAAATGTCCTCCAAAATCAGAATCATGACATTTTTGAATAATTGGTTCAGTTTCTTCATAAGGCACACATCTTCTAATAATTAGATCCTTACATTGCTTATATAAGTATGGTTCATCCAAAAAGTATGTTTTAGTATCATGAATGAATTTTTTCTGTTGTTGCTTAACATAGGTGGTAAAATGTCACTTACAATATAATTTACCATATCAGCATACCAAGGTAATTTCCACTCATTTATATTATAAAGTTGTTCATCGTGAAAATCGTCTAAAATTTCATTATCGTATCGTATAATTCATGATTTTCTAATCTTGATAAATGATCAGCAATTTGATTATCAGTTCTCTTTTTGTTAACGATCTTAAAATCAAATTCTTGCATTAATAATATCCATCTAAGTAATCTTGGTTTAGAATCTTTCTTTTGCATTAAATACTTTATAGCAGAGTGATCAATATGCACAATACATTTAGTTCCTATTAGATAATGCCGAAATTTATTAAAAGCATATACGATCGCTAATAAAACTCTTTCAAGAATCGTATAATTTATTTCAAGCATCATTTAGAGTTTTACTAAGCATAATATATAACTTTGAAAATCTTATCATATCTTCGCCCAAGAACTCGCTCCTATAAAGCATAATCACTAAGCATCACACATAAGCTCAAATGGTTTCTCCCAATTAGGTGAAACTATTATAGGTGCTGTAATTAATTTATCTTTTAATAATTCGAAAGCATTCAAGAATTCAGTTGTAAATTCAAATTTCTTGTTCTTTTCAAGAAGTTGGCATAGAGGTTTAGTAATTTTTGAAAAATCTTTAATATAACGTCTGTAGAATCTAGCATGTCCAAGAAAACTTCTTACCCCTTTCACCGTAGTTGGAGGTGGTAATTTAGCTATAACTTGAATTTTTGCAGGGTCTACTTCCATGCCCTTTTCCGAAATTTTATGTCATAATACAAAGCCTCCTGTAACCATAAATTGATATTTCTCCCAATTAAGATCTAAATTAGTTTTCTCACATACTTCAAATACTTTTTCAAGATGATTTAAGCATGTGTCAAATGTTGTTCCAAATACAGAGAAATCATCCATAAATACTTCTATTCCATTATCAATTAATTTACTAAATATAGACATCATACATCTCTGGAATGTTGCAGGTGCATTACATAATCCAAAAGGCATCCTTCGAAAAGTGAAAGTTTCATAAGGACTAGTAAATGTAGTTTTCTCTTGATCCTCAGGAGGAATCTATATTTGATGATAACCGGTATATCCATCTAAGAAACAAAAATTCTTATGTCCGGCTAATCTATCTAACATCCGGTCTAGAAATGGTAAAGTGAAGTGATCTTTCCCGTGGCTCGTGTTTAATTTTCTATAATCAATACATATTCGCCATCCAAGAACTTGTCTTATATGGATAAGATCATTATATTCATTAGCTTTTACTGGTCACTCCTCCTTTCTTAGCACACAGTGAATCGGGCTTACCCAAGCATCGTCGAAATAGGATATATAATACCATTATCTAACCATTTTAAAATTTCTTTCTTGACTACTTCTTTCATTATCGGGTTTAATCTCCTTTCGGGATCTACTTTAGGCTTATGTTCATTACCTAAAATAATTCCGTGCATACAGATATCAAGGACTAATTCCTTTAATATCTACTAAAGTCCAACAAAAAATTTTCTTATATTTGTTTAAGGTATTTAAAAGTTTTTGTTCTTGAGATTCATTTAATTCGGATGAAATAATAACTCGGTAGAGTTGAAGAATTTCCTAAGTAAGCATATTTCAAATGATTAGGTAATATTTTTAACTCAAGTTCGTGAGGTTTAATAATCGATGAAACTATATTTTTTTCGTAGTTTTCTCGTATTATCCAAAAATTCAAATTTCTCTGAATATAATCTAATTCTTCAATTATATCGGCTTTTTCAATTAATTCGGCATTTTCTTTTTCTAAGTTTTCTTCATAATATTCCTTAAAATATTCTTTTTGTAAATGATCGAGTACTTCCATTCGAAAACACTCATCATCTTTTTCTAGCGCGGGATATTTCATTGATTTAGCAATATTAAAAGTTATTTTTTGGTCATTTACTCTCATAGTTAATTCTCCTTTTTGAACATCAATTATAGCTTTCCCAGTGGCTAAAAATGGTCTTCCTAAAATGATAGGAATTTCTTTATCTTCTTCCATATCAAAAACAATAAAATCTACAGGGAAGATAAATGTATCCACTTTTACTAATACATCTTTAATAACTCCCTTAGGATATGTAACAGAACGATCAGCTAACTGAACGGTTACTGAGGTAGGTGAAATTTCTCCCAATCCTAATCTCTTAAAAATTGATAGAGGCATTAGATTGATGCTTGCTCCTAAGTCACAAAAAGCTTTTCCATAGAATTATTCTCCAATAGCGCAGGGTATAGTGAAACTACCAGGATCTTTTAATTTTTCAGGAAGCTTTTTCTGAGTAATAGCACTACACTCTTCACTAAGTGCGACCGTTTCATTATCGGTAAACTTTCTTTTTTTATTTAGAATGTCTTTCATGAATTTTACATAGTTTGGCATCTGTTCTAAAGCTTCTACGAAAGGAATATTTATTGTTAATTTCTTCAGAATTTTAAGGAATTTAAGCAACTCGTTTATCTTTTTTATGTTGAATTAGTCGTTGAGGAAATGGTGGTGGAGGTTTTTCAACGTAAATTTTCATTGGTATTAAAGGATTTTCTATGTTTGGATCTTGTTGATTCTTTTCCTTTTCGATTTCCACTTCCTCTTTTCGACTTTCAAGTTCTTTCGAATTCAAGGTTATAATTCTTTTCCACTTTGTAATTGTATCGCTTTAATTTGTTCATTTCCTTTGTCTTTGGGATTTATTTCCACATTACTAGGAAATGTTCCAGGTATTCTATTATTAAGCGCGGTAGTGATATGTCCAAGTTGAGTTTCAATATTTTTAATAGCTGAACTTTTATTTTGTAATTGATTTCCTTGTATTTGTAATTGATTTCCTTGATTTTGTAATTGATTTCCTTGATTTTGTAAATGTTGACCCATATTTAATATTAATTCTTCTATAGATAATTTCTTATTTTTAAATTGAGGGTTATTATTATTAAATCCAGGTGGATAATTAGGTTTATACTTAGAATTTCCTTGATTATAGGGATTTCCTAATTGTTGTGTTATGTTGTTCATCCATGGTTGATTAGTTGTGTTATTATTCCAATTAAAATTAGGATAATTTTTCCATCCAATATTATAATAATTCGCATAAGGATTATTGGGTCTATTATTAATAGCATTTATAGTTTCATATTGAGATTGGGATTCTATAAGTTGTCCAGATGAATTTTCTTCTAATATAGTTGGAGAGTAATTCATTCCAAAATGATCTAATTTTTTAGATATAGCAACGATTTGCGAAGCTAACATAGATATTGCATCATTTTCATGAATACTAGCTATTTTTTTCAGATTCATTCTATCAAGCAGCTATCGAAAATTATTGGTAGCCATTTCTTTGATTAGTGTATAGGCTTCATCAAATGGTTTTGACATTAATGATCATTTAGCAGCAGCATCGATGATTGATCTTAAAGATCCTACTAATCCATTATAGAAAGTTTGAATAATTAACCAATCTGGTAACGCATGATGTGGGCATTTCCGAACAAGTTCTTTAAATCTCTACCAGGCTTCATATATTGATTCTCCATCAAACTGACTAAAAGAATTTATATCATTTCTAAGCTTAGCAGTTTTAGATGGTGGAAAATATTTGGATAGAAATTTTTGTGATAACTCTCCCAAGTTTTAATAGATCCAGAAGCTAACGAATTTAACCACATTTTAGCCTTATCCCTCAAAGAAAATGGAAAAAGTCTCGTCTAATAAAGCATCGTTAGATACTCCTTCATATTTGAATGTAGCACATAGTTCTAAAAACTAGCAAGATGTAAATTAGGATCTTCGATAGGTGAACCACTAAATTGATTATTTTGTACCATTTGGATAATTACGGATTTAAGTTCAAATGAGTTAGCAGCTACATCGTGGTTTTGAATAGTTAAATGAATTTCATCTAATGTAGGGTTGGCATAATCTCTTAATGGTCTCTCGTTGATTGATATTTTCATTTTCAGGAATATTTGTCATTTGTGTTAAATTTATAATTTCTCTTTTTTGTTTTCTAATTCTTTTAATTGTAGGCTCTAATTCTGAAACGTAAAGTATTAAATTTTTGTTTCCAAATTTTCGCATATAATTTTATAAAACAAAACAGTCTGTTACTCTAGTAAATAATTTCTTTACCTCCCCGGCAACGGCGCCAAAAACTTGACCCACTTTTTATATGTTTGTAAATTATGTTAATGACAACAGCGCCAAAAACTTGACCCACTTTTTATATGTTTGCAAATTATGTTAATAGCAACGACACCAAAAACTTGATCCCGCTTTAATATATATATCTGATTTTATGATGGAATGTATAATGTGGATTCTACGCACGTATACGTATCGTATCAAGTAATACAGGGCTCTAGTGGAGTCCTGGTTATTGATCCCACATGGAAGTTTTAACAGATTTGTATCAGCTAAATTAACGGATTTACATACTAATATAGTATACGGAAATTTAAAGTAACTAAAGCAAACTAAAGTAAACTAATGCTTTAAATAAAGTTGATTAAAAAAATTTTTAGAAAAAGTATCCTTCTCCTTGTTTTTAGAAAATTAAGTGAAAGATGAATTCAAATAAAAATTTTTATTGTATTGTGACAAATAGGAGCATTCCTATTCGTTACCCTTTGATCTGAGTGCAGGAACATTGACTAGTCTCTATGTTTGATTTCGAATCGCGACTATGCTTCGGGAGGATACCTGCCGCCACTTCGTAGCTCCCACGTTCCCTCACTCGAGGGCTAACATCTACACTTCGACTCTCAAACAATAGGACCAAATTGAATATTTTAGTCCATTACATTAAAATGTCCAATTCTACGTCCGATAAATAATATTTCCCTATTTATTTGCACCCTCCTTCCAAGGCTTTTGACTTCCCTGAATATTGGATGTAATTTTTGTTATAGTTGATAATTCAACATATTTTAACAAATCAATGGGCCTGATTGAAAGTAAATTAAGTTTAAGTAAAAATTATCACAACTTATTTTAATATATTAGGCACTACTATTTAATTTCATCAATAATTTCATAAACAAGGAGAAAGACTAAGAAAACTACTCAGAATGCATGGGAATTAAACAAAGCATAGATTTCATTTAAAGTTAACAACAATAAACAAAAATACTTATCTTAATTTCCTCCCCAGCGTACTCTCAAGTTCCTTTGACTTTTCCTTCTAGTACAGCACACTTCTAAACTCACTAATTATACTCTAAAACTCTTAAAATTGACACACAAACACAAATTGACACAAAAAAAGACACCCTAGACACACAAATCCGTCCTCTATTTATAGAGGTAGACAAAGGTCCAATTGGTACTTAAGCACCTCTTAAAAAAAGCGTCCAGGATCAATGTATCTGACATTTTGAACATTCTCGCTGTCGGCGAGAAACGACCTCGCCGTCGGCGGGGCTTCTAGAAGGTCTCCAAACCGCGCGATCTCACTGTCGGCGGGCTCGGGCTCGCTGTCGGTGAGGTAGTTATAAATCCTTCAGAAATTTTCTTAATAATCTCGCCGTCGGCGGGGTCGATCTCGCCGTCAGCGACATAGTTCATTTTGCATGAATTTCTTCCTTTTTTGATTCAAATTCGCTCCATTTCATGTTTTTTGCTTTCATCACTTATAAATCTTGATTCCTGCAATAAAAATAAAGAAAATACTTTTCTTTAAAGTGCAATTTTATAAAAAATAAGTATGAATTTCTTATCATATTATTCGGTGATCAATACAGAAGTATGGTTAAATTGGTTTTAATTTCTTAAACCACAACTTGAACCCAGCAAAGACTTGTTATTCCATTAAGCAGAGAGTGTATCATCGTAATCTAAAAGGTAACCTTCCTTCGGTCGATAAATCAACATAGAAGGTTACGTGAGTGTTCCATTGCGCGATCATTGATCATTTAAATGACTTTCAATCAGCTATGTTGTCATCAGTCTAGATCTGTAGCATTCTTTGGTTCGAACAACATTTCATTCGGTCGGCTCATAATTTGACCGACTGAATTGATGCCGGATAACTCGATCTTTTGATGTCTTGTCTGTATAATCTTTTGAAAGTCTTCGAGATTTGTGCTGTTAAATTTCTGATGTACAAGATCGATGTCCAAATATGATAGAAAATGACTTTCTTTCTCTCCAAGGAATCATGATTATCTATCTCCTATATGACTCGTTCCCACCTTCGGATTCAACTATTTTCTTGAAGAGTAAATGTACGCGTAAATCAGAATCTAACAATTTTCAGTTATGAACATGAATGGTACCTCCAATCAATAAAAAATTCAAATTTTATATAATACATTTCATTAAATTACAGTTTACCTTAACAAAATTGAATGCTTTATATAACAAATTTAATAACTAGTAGAAAACCCCGATCAAAATTCTACTGATGACACAATTTTGTCGTATTGGGATAAGCAAGCGGTGGCGTGATTACAATACTAATACACTCAAGAAAACCTGCATTGGTCAATGTATCATAAGTACAATTGCATTACAAAGTTAAGTGCGTTATGATTAAAATTGATTTTAAATTTTACTCAATTGTTATTTAACAAGCAGTCGTCAAATTATGCACAACTTTAACCAAATTCAGTTAGAAGCAATTGTTGATAATGTTGGATTTACGTCGAGATATTATCTAATTCCTGCACAACTGCACAAGTAGGAACCAAGTTATATTTAGAGCGAGTAGCTCGCGCGCGCACACACACACACGTTAGATTTTTTAAATTATTTTAAAAATGTTTAATACCACATAAAAAATAATATTTTTATATTTTATTTAAATAAATATTATATATTTATGAGTGTATGTGCCAACAGCTGTGATCTCAGTAAGGAAAGCAACTCTATTTGAACGTTTTAACTCCCTCAAGCCACGGATTCAAACCCCTCTAGTCAATCGCAGGTAGTGAGGGCGGCTGTCGAATAGTTAAGCACATCAAAGCTGATTAAGAGCTCACATAATTGGGTCTGACCATTTAATATATATATATATATATATATATATATATATATATATATATATATATATATATATATATATAGCATTATTTATTTATTCTTATTATTATTATTATAAGAACAACTCATGCAATCCTCTGAAGCGAACCTCCAAAGTTATTGCATGTGGAGCCTACTCTATGACGGTAAATGAACAAATAGAGAACCCTTGATGGAAACAATCTAGTCATGGGGTCCACCAGATTATTCCCCTGGTTCCTTCCAGCTTGCAATAACTAGACAAGCTTCAAGAGAGAACTTTTTTTCTTATAATTACTTAATAGTCTGTATCATCGTTTTATTTTTTTCCCATCATATTTACATCATAATTTATACACTAGTTTTTTTTTCAACAATTTGAATTTCATGCTAAAATTATTCGGAATTATATGTTGGCTCTTTAGTGTTTTACAAAATTGAGGTTAATCACACAATATTGAGTGCATGCATAAAAAGAACAATTAATGATTTTTTTGTTTTTTATTTAATTCTACTATCAAACTTAGACAAAAAAATCAAAATAATAAGATATAAATATTATTGAATTTTATAGTATGAATGAACAACGCCGAGATTAAATATTGACTATAAAGTGTGTAACGAGTTGACGAGAGCTTTGAAAGATTGTTTGAATGAGAGTAAGAATGACAAATGTAGAGATATATTTGATTGTTAGATGAAGGTTGGAAACATTTTTTTTCTTATATAATTGCTTGCGCCAAAGGGAATGACAGGAAGTTGAGGAAAAGCAAAAGAAATAATATATGTAAGATGTTCATTTTTTAGGTAAAATATGGTTGAATGTGATGTTTTGGGTGCATTTGAGTTTATGTGAGCAATGGTTTGGAATGTAATGACTAGAAGGAGAAAGACAAAAAGGGCAGGAGAAACGAGGAAAGACAACTTTAGTTTGTTGATAAGTTGAAGGAGATTAATGTAGGGTAAGTATAAAATAGGTTTCGAGGTAGGGAACACTAATTTCACATTATTCTTCTGCACACTAAAATGTATGCATGGCTATCTATACATAGGCAATAATAAGGAAAGAAAGTAAAGTTCTTGTTTAGTTTTTACAATCATATGTCAGAAAATACATTTGGATAGATATAAGACTAATGTAATTATTAACCTACTTCAAGATGATGGTTCTTGGCATGAACTTTAAGCTTGTTTCTCAATGCATTGAATTTATGGATGGCCAATGATTCTTTAAATATATTTTTTGGTTGATATTGTGTGTTGATATAGTGAATTTGAAGTTGGTATGCTTGGATTTGATCCTTAATAAAGTGTAAGTCAATCTCGATATGTTTCATGCAAGTGTAAAATATCAGATTATTTGCAAGTTTCACAGCAAATATATTATCACAATATAGTTTTGTTAGTTGAGTCCGCTCAAAGCTATGGTTCTTGAGAAGATGATCAGATCATAATATATCAGAGGTGATAGTTGCTAAGGATTTGTACTCAACATTTGCATATGTTATTTTTACAGTGTGTTGTTTATTTATAGTCCAAGATATAGGTGTAGTACCCAATTAAGAGCAATAATTTATGTTATACCGATCACTAGTGGAATCACTAGCCTAATCTGCATTGAAATAAGTTTGTAGGAATAGATCTTTTATAATAATCTTGATGGAAAAGGCAAGACTACCTTGTAGATATCGAACTTTCTCTTTGAGAATTGAAAGGGTATGTATTTTGATTATTATATGTTGGCATAGCTTGTTTATGACAAAATAGATGTTTGGCTTTTTTATGGTCAAGTATTGAAGCGTTCCATTGTGGTTCCTGAGCTCAGTGGGATTTTTCACTAGCTGAACTGTGACTGAGACCTGAGGTTTTTTATTGGGAAGAGGGGTGGGTAGAAACAATTTTGCATCATGCCCTTGCCATCGTTTGGAGCAATTGAGCAAGATACTTTTGTTGGCCTAAAAACATGTGATGGACAGTTTGATTTATATCAATTCCCAAAAAATAAGATACCAATTATTTTAATTTGAAATCTCAAACTTAGATCAGCTTGCAGGTTCTAGATGTCAACTTATAGTTTCCTGTAATTAATATGTCATTGATGCACAAGAATACAAAGTTTTGTTGATTTTTGTGTATGATAAGAATAGTGAGGGATTTGCCTTGCTAAGAATAAATTCCATGTAATAAAAAAATTGTGGTTGTTATCTCATACCATTGTTGTGGCAATTGTTTCAAGTTATATAATGTCTTCATAAGAAATAAAACATGATTAGGTAGTTGGGAAACTATATATTCCTTAGGTTGCTTCATTTAAATAGTTTCATTGAGGTTACCATCTAAGAAGACATTAGCAACATTTAATTGAATGCTAACCACTTCTTATTAAGATCAAGGTGAATAATATTTGTAGAGTTGGCATTCTAGCAACATGACAAAGGCTTTATAACAATTAATATTATACTCTAGCTTATATCCGTGAGCCACCAATCTCGATTTATAGCATTCCAGCATGCCATCTCAATTAAATTTTATTATCTAAGTCTATTTGCATTGAGATTGGTTGATTTTTGTGGTGGGAGAACCAATACCCATGTTACTTGAGCTAAAGAGTATGAAATTCATAATTCATAGCTTGTTTTATTTGGCAGCTAGGTATAAGATGTCAGGTCAGTAGTAGATGTAAGTGTATGAAGAAAATTGCAACGTTGGTTTTGTTTCGGATGTCCCTTTTTGGATGTAGTGAGTATAGGGTGATATTTCTGTGGAAGGCAGGTTAGGGTTATTTTTTTAGGTGGTTGATGATGTTGGATAGGTTTTTTTGGTGGTGGTAAGAAACTGGGAATTGTGACAATTAGTTAGAACTATTGGTGTGAGGTGAGAGTGTTTCTATGCATTCATTTGTTTCAATAAGGGGACTTTGAGATGTGGTGTTGTTCATGGGTTTATCTGGCTAAATATAACGCATAAGATTAAGTGTAAGTAGTAAAGGATTTGGTCAGGATAAATTGGATTGTAGCTATTAATGGTTGGATAGAGAAGAGTTTGTAAGCAACTGTTCACGGAATACCACATGATGAAATATAATTATTTTTCTAGTTTGAGGGCTATATCAATTATATCCTTTATGTGTGAGGAGTATCCTAGAGAAATTCATTGTGTTGAGTGAGGAGCTAGTTTGTTGATAGCTTGGCATTTTAGCGAGAGATAGGAACAACATTCAAACACCTTGAGGTGAGAATAGTTTTGTGAATTTTCTTAAAACAATTTATATGAGGAGAAGAATTTGGTATTTATAGAGGGCATACAAACAATACAGAGTTGTGAGAAAAGTTTTCAACACAAAAATATAAGAAAAAGAAGCATCATATAGTAGAGTTTGAGTAGTTTCAATTAGATGTTGATGTTTACGTTTTGCCATCCCATTTTGTTCAGGAATGTCAGGACAAAATAACTGATGAATAATGCCATTGTTTTCTAAGAACTATATTGGATTTCTTCTCTTATATTCACCTCCACTATTATATATTACTAATTTTATATTTTCTTGAACGTAGGTTTTAATCATTTAAATAAACAAAATGCATTTATGAGTTGTTTTAAATTTACTTACCATGGGCGAAACCCAACTTTATTTAGAGTACTCATTAACAAATACAATATAATATTTATATTGATTTGATATAATTTGGGGGGGGGCGTACATCACTAAGTATAAGTTTTAATGGTAGATACTTATGCATAAAAAAGAAAGAGAAAGGTTGCTTATGACTTTTATTAGTATTGCAACTATGACAAAGAGCTATCATTGCTATTATCCGAGAGAGAGATTTGTTGGGAAAATTTCTGAAGAATGTCTTGGCTTAGATTACCTAACCATTTATAACATATAGAGGATGATGATTTGGAGGTAGCAAGAGCTTTTCGGATATTTGTAGAAGTTATAGTTGAGTTGGCTAGATGAACCAAGTATAAACCTTCAAAATTGTGGCCTCGAAAAAGAATTTGCTATGTCTGAGGATCAGTAATAAAGATATAAGTATTTAAATAAAATAGCAACATTATTGTCCTTAGTAAGCTAATGGACAGAGAGAAGGTTATATGCTAATAAAACAATATGTCAATTTGTAAAAAGATAACTTATAACTAGGTGTTGGAAGAATCCTATCGTTTATATGCTTTATAGGGATAGATTGGTCATTACCAACGTATACATGTTCTGATTAGTTGTGAGATGCATTATGGCTCTCAAATCTAATACCTATGTAGGTATAAAGGTTGAATAATTTAAAGCATGAGTTGGAGGAGTTTATTCAAGGTTCGTCTAATTGCAACATGTTGCACCCTGAGTGACCCACATTATTACATATTGATATGTGATGAAGTTTCACAGTTCATGTCTTCCTCCTTTGCTTAGATTTGGTTTATTAGCTGGTCTTGACTTAGTTATCTAGGATGATATGTGTCATTACATGAAGGTGGATGGAAGACACTGGGAGCATTAAGACAATGGTCGTGTTGAGCTCAAGGCAACTCTTGATTTCAAGGACTGAGTCGAGCCTTAGATACTAGAAGTTTGGGTCATATCATCAAAGGCGACAATAATAATGTGATGGAGTTCCTTAAAAGGATCATGTACTGAAACACATGGAATCGTCGTCCTCTCAATAATTCAGACATTGCTTTTCTCTTAAATTATAAATAGGTTTTGTTTCATTTTGTACTTCACACCTGTAACAAGGCTACTTATTTTTTGGCTAAGCTAGTCGTGCATATTAGTTTTTTATTTTCTTTCTTAAACTATCACATGGGATCTTTTCAATTTACTTGAGCAGGATAGGGCCCACAGTTTTGATGCTCAAAGGGCATAACTTTTGTACACCTTTTGTACTCCCTTTTAACATTAATGCAAAATGCACATCTTAATGGGATTTGAAGGAATTATGTGTTTGACCTAAACTCCTATAGAAAAAGTGGTATATTTACCGTGCAAACCAATTATGGATTGAGGGGATCACTGATTTGAGACTATCATTGGCTAATTGATTTCTTTGTTACAAAGTAGGGAATAGACGTTGTCCAGGTCCATCAACTATAGTTAGGTATGTAATACAGTTTTGAATGCTTGATAAGTTGAGAGAAGTCCATTGAGGGTATATACTATGATTTTTTCTTGATTAATCATTATTCAATTGTTAAAATATTGTCTACAAGTGATTTGATATAAGATAAGTATTGGGTTATGGACTAGATTTTGACAGAGAGACTGTGGAGTTTAATTTTACAGTTCAATAAGATGAAGTCAATTTGTGGGCTATAAGCATCTTTCAATTGTATGTTATAGTTCAAAGTTGGTGAAAACTTATGGTAAGATTTTATGGGAATTTATGGAGTATAGAGCTGCTGTTAGATTTTTTTAAATAAAAATCTTGGTTTTATATTGAGCATTCAAGGTTGGTGAAGTGGTTAATTCTTGAAGATATTTTGGAGCACATTGAGGGCTTCCATCTAATAACCCATGGAACCAATTAGTGTTGATGATTTTCAAACTTGGGCCAACTAAATTGGACAGTTATATGATGCCAAATGAGTTTAGGATAGAGTTCTAATATTACTCACAAGGAATTTAAGCAAGGGATGAGTATCATTTGAGTTTGTTCTTCTGTGTATGTTCTTTGTGTTCAATAGATTTGGGAGTGCTCCACTGATTTTGATTGATATATAAAAGAGAGCATATTTAAGATCTTGACATATCATAGGATCTTGATTAAAAATCTCGATCCAGAGAGTAAGTCCCTGTCATAATCAACAATATGAGCAAAAAAGTTAGATTGAACCATATATTGAAGGAAAGACTTATTGAAGACAAAACCATAGATTGAAGACATAATAACGAAAAAGAAGAATAGAATCACTTCAACCGTACTTAATGTTGAATGAACAAAAAGAAGCAAATTTTTTAGATAACAAATGCTCAGATTGCATATTGGATGATAAGCTGAAAATTTATCATGAAGTAATTCACTTTCTTATGCAAGTATACATGTTAAGTTAATGAGGTTAAAGATTATTGCATTCAATCCCACGAGGAAAGAGCTAATACCAACTATGATGGGTGAATTCTAGTGTACTAAACTCCTAAACCTAGTTTAGCACGATCACCAATAAGAGATAATTTTCTAAAATCCTACTTGAAAGTAGAAATAAAACATAACGAGGATGGAAAACACATAAAACAACAATAAATGAAACTTATGGTTCTTCGAAGGTTATGAGACTCGTGCTCCTATGGTTTAGGTAATATGGTTATTCATGATCTTCCTAAACTTCCCCTATATGTTATTTTTCAATGGGAATAGAAATCCTCCTTATACCTTTACCTAGAGAAAAAGAAGGTTAGAATAATGAAGTACAGGCTTCCTCAATCCCCATGACATTCACTAGGTTTGTTATAATCCCCTTTCTAGGCTTCAAAACTAGAATAGAATATGCTAATTCTTACCCAAATTTTGTGGTTAACCATTTTGTTCCTCCGCAAAATAAGAAAGGCAAAGATCACGAAATCTGTTAACATTCTAATTGGTAAGATGAGTAAAAAAATTATGGTTTACAAAAAAACTAAAAGCCCTAATTCCTTAGAAAAATGATACAGAGAACGAAATAATTCGAGAAAACTAAGAAAAGCACATACCATGAATCACAAATCCATGAAAAGAATTTAGCTACACATGATATATAGAGCGCCGAAAAAGCATTCAATGAAAGTTATTATTGCAAGTAAAACGAAATACTAAAAACATAAAATTTAATTTATTCCCTCTTCCACAGCTGCAAATTCTTCTCCCATATAATAACTTCTCAAAACATTTAAAATCATATAAAGAAATAAGTAAGAAAAACTTTTAGGAACTCAACCCAAGAGAGGAAGAGAGAAAAAAATAATAATAAGATACTCTCTAAAATCCTCACATATACTCTTTAGCCATATATAGATCTCTTTTCCTTCTTTAGATTCCCTAAAGATGTGCTTTTATAACAAAATCCATGAATTTGGTAAGAAAAATTCTTCCCACTCTATTTGCATAGTCACGACGAAATGCAGCGTAGTCACGCCAGACTTCTGAATTTGGCCGAGTGGTCATGCCCAATACCATCTTGGTCATGTTAGACCTCTAAAATGTTGGTGTGGTCATGCCCATGTGTGGCATGGTCACACCACTGGTGACGATATGGTGGCGTGGCAAGTCACTTTTTGCTATTTCTTCTTCAGTATTTTTATTAAAAAAACTAAATATTCTTCACCTATAACCTACAGAACATCAACAAAAACCTTCCACAAGAATAAATCAGTAATAAATATGTTTTATATATATATATATATATATATATATATATATATAATTTAGGATATAAATCAAGTAAAATCACGTAAAATCGACACATGTTAATACCCAAAACTTACCTTATTACATATCGTCAAGTAATCTCATAGCTCAGTGAGGTCACATAAGAACATAATAGGTGATCTTGTAGGTTTTTAAATTATTCAACATATATATCAAAAGTCAAATAAAAGTTTTGAAGTATCATTTCATGGTCAATTAATCTTAATGTTTAATAACTTGATTCTTCCTTAGTTCCCTCGGTTCTTCCCCTAGGAAATCCCAAAGATTTTTAAATTGGTGACTTCAAAATATTTCAATAACTTTTAATATTTTAAAGCAATTTCAGTGGAATTAGCCACCCTAATCCTACTTAATTTTCTTCTTGAAGAAAGCATTACATGATTTTTAGTAAAGAAAAAAATTAATCACTTAAGTTCTACTAGACATCTTCCCAGTTCTTTTTCTTTGAATTTGTCGTGCTAGTCTTACGCTTCTTCCTAGAGCATTATACTTTTTGCTCTTTCTTTTTTTTTTCTTTTTCTCTTTATATGTTTTCTTTTCTTTTCTCTAAGAAGTACTATATCTGGTTTGATAACTTTTCTTATTCCTTTTAAAATGTTTTGAATGCATAGTTTCCCTTATGCAATAAATCTAAATAAAATAATGGTTTATGGCACTCTTTCATGTTATCTTTCAGTTAAAAGTTAAGACAACCTTAGATTGGCTAAAAAAATGAGGAAGACTTGACACATTTTTAGTTTGTGTTGACCTTACTTTTGGGAGGACATCTTTTTCTTTATGTAGAAGCCTAGGATTTAGCTTTATAATTTTATAGTGACCTTCTTAGATGACAAGAGATGGAGCTCAACCATGTAGAACATCTAACCAATTCTAGACTCAATTAGTGCTTCATGAGATTAGACCCAAGTACTCAACTAAAGGTTGCGATGGTTGGGGTTTTGACTATTTGAAGTGCATGTTGAATATCTTTAGGTGGGAGATACCATAGGCGCCCCAAAGTTAGCTTAGGATCTTGGGAATCCTTGTGATGACCTACTAACCAACCCAGCATCCTCTTGGATCTAGAAGAATGTTATTGGGAATGAGGCTAGTTTTAGGCTAGAGAAGGGTTCATCTTCCATATTCATGACCCTAAACTAAAATCATAAACATCAAAATCCAAACTAAAGGGGAAGGGTGAGTCACCAAATTCAAACCTTGGTCTCACTTAATGCCTTCCCCAACACCAATCAGCCCTAAAATTGATACAAACCATATGCGCATCAAATTAAACCCGAAATTTGCCTTGAAATTTGGAATCACAAAAATTCACTAAATTATCAAATTATTTAATGAAGAACTAAACCTATCCAAAATGAAATTAAAATTAATTTAAAAACTTTAGGGCTAAAGAAACCTAAAAAGAAATCAAAGTTAAATTAAAGAAAGGGTAACCTCCACAATTAAACTAATTATTTAGTCAAGCTTATTGTGAAAGACCATTACGTCTAATCTTTTAGGTTAAACATAATGATCCAAGGCTAGGCATAATCGCAAGCCTAAGCCTAAGCTTAAACTTAAGCCATCATGAGAAGCCTTAGCCCAAACCATAAGGCCCATGACTTGAGCCCAGTATATTTGACCCTAAGACAAAACTAATGACCCACCATGACTCAATAAACTAAACAAAGATTAATTAATTTTAAATTAAACATAAGACACACACTAAAATAAAAAAAAGTATACACTTAACAAAAACACCAAAAATTGGCACCTTAGTCAAACCAAACCAAGTCTCACCTAGAAAAGGCTGAAACTAGACTAATTTTGGTCCTAGCCAGCCCACCAAAAGTTCCCCCAATAATTCCAAGCTCCACCAAATCCCACCTTTACCTCCATTGGAACCTCCATGGTCAAGCACACCAAAGCATGGAAAAAGCTACTTTACCTCTGCCCACCTTTGCCCAAATTTTTCTCTTCCCTCTACCTATTCCATGAGGAGCCACCAGAGTCTCCCGAGGAAGCTAGAGCTTTCCTCATAGCCTCCCATGGCTTTTGAAGTAGCTAACCCAAAAGCTCACTAATCAGCCTCCCAAAATCCTAACTCCCAACACCAAACTTGCTCCCACAGACCAAGCAACCCATCTCCATGATACACCATAATATATATATATATATATATATATATATATATATATATATATATATATATATATATATATATATATATATATATATATATATATATATATATATATATATATATATATATATATATATATATATATATATATGTAAATGGAGTTCGATGATGTAAATGGAGTGCGGTGATGTGAGAGATGCTCTGTTAGGGTTTTGATGGAGGAGGTGAGGTTTTTGCTGGTGGCTGTGACTTCTTGGTGGATGTTGAAGCAGGTTTGCTGGCTGACTAAGTTCTTCTTTCCCTCTGATTCTGTTTTTCTCTTTTTTTCTTGCTTCGGAAGTGTTTTGGTCCTTCCCGGGCTTTCCTTTTTTGAATTTGGGTGAGGGTTACTGTTACATTAGTTTCATGGCTACTGAACTTACCAAGGTTGACCCCAATTTTGTGGGAAGGGGTACTTTTGCTGAAGTTATTGTAAGGAAGGAAGTAGGCACCACCATTGGGGACAAACTGGTTTTTCCCCAGCTCTACCATGATGCTATTAAAGGTAAGGCCGACTGTGAGTTTATAAGGTGCTGCACTAAAAAGGCTGGTAAACTTGCTTTGATCTTCACAGAGGAGGAAATGGCTAAACTATCTGAGCCATATCGTTTCACTTTGGTGGGAAAATTTCAGTTTGGACATCCTGAACTTAATGTTTTAAGGAAGGTTGTGGATGACTTTAAACTTTTGGAGAGCTGGAAGTTTGGGGTGTTTGACAGTAGACATATCATGTTGCAACTCTCTTTAGAAGAGGACTATGCCCATATATTCTCTAAGAAGGTTATTATGATTGATGGCAAACCAATGAAATTGCTTAAATGGACCTTGGACTTTGATCCTTCTAAGGAGCCACCAATTGTTCCAGTATGGTTCAGCCTTCCTAAGCTTAAGTTACCTTTCACCAATCATAAAGCTATATATGATATTGCAGATTTAATGGGAAGGCCACTCAAGCTGGATATACCATCTGCCAATGTAACAAGAATCTCAAATGCTAGGTTCTTAGTGGAAAGGGACATCACACAGCCTTACTTAGATGGTGTCTGGCTGGGTACTGCTAACAATGGGTACTGGTAGCCTATAGTGATGGAGTATCAGCCCCTTTATTGTAAACACTACCACATCTTTGGACATACAATGGACCAATGTTACAGAATACATTCTGAGCTTAGGCCTTATAATGTTGCCAACAAAGGCAAGAAAACTATTGTTCATGTTACTCGAAAAACTTCTCTGGTCAATTTACAGAATCTAGGACCTTCTGGGGGTGCACCTAATTCTGTCCCTTTTCCTATGGCTGACCAGCTGTAACAGGGTCTAAATCTTTCTGAAGCTGTTCAAAACAAGGCTGCAGTTGGGCATCATGTACCAATAAGTCCTCCTGTTACTGCTCATAACCAACTAGAAACCCAGTCTAAACCTTTTCCTCCCCAGGCAATTGACATAAGGGATCCCTCTGATGATGATGAACTAACACTGCATCCTAACATACAAAACGAGTGCCCCCCCGAGGGGGAGGCATTACCTTTCGGCTACGAAGCTGGTAACACCTTTATTACTCCACCAGACCCTCTCAATGAAGTTTCTACTCAATCTGTGTTAGCAAGAATTGCAAACAATGTGGAAGAGGTATGGTCTCAACAAAAAAGCAGAAGAAGAAGAAGAAGAAGAAGAAGAAGAAGAAGAGACACTTTAGAATTACAAAATTTATCTCCAACAAACATTATTAGTTTGGAATGCTCTGCAGCCCCTGGCTCACTAGGGCTGGTAAAGCTCTTCACCATGATTAATTTACTATGCTGAAATGTTAGGGGTGTGGCTAGTCTTGGCACCCTTAACAGACTCCTATATCTTAACAGGACTCATAAGTTGTGGTTAATTGCTGTGTTAGAACCTATGTTACAAAAAAATATCCAGAAATTTACAAAAAACTTTCCAGGCTTTCAGTTTCACTCTAACTGCAATAACAAAATCTTGGTGCTCAGTAGGAAGTAATTGAACTGTAAAATTGTTATCGATAATTATCAATTCTTGCATCTTCAGTTTGGTTTGGATCAGTTCACTGGTTTTAGTACTTTTGTTTATGCTGGAAGTACCATCAATGACAGAACTTCTTTATGGTCTGAGTTGATCAATATCAGTAATGACATCAATACTAATTGGTTGGTGGGTGGGGATTTCAATTGCATCAGGGATCCCAGTGAGAAGTTGGGAGGTAGAACCCCTGATCTCCAGTCCATGCTTACTTTCTCCCAAAACATTACCAGGGCTGGTTTATTTGACTTGGGCTTCTTTGGTTCACCTTTCACTTGGCAGAGAGGTGCTCTTTTGGAAAGGATAGACAGAATACTGGCTAATGACTCCTGGCTGAATACCCTCCCTATTTCTCAGGTCCAACATCTCCATAGAACAACTTCAAATCATTCCCTCCTTTTAATTCAAATCTCCTTTTGTCCTAGTTTTGGCCCTTCCACTTTCAGATTTTTAAATGTCTGGACTTTGCATTCCAATTTCTTGGAAGTGGTAAGGTCTTCTTGGGTTACTCCATCTAGTTTTTGCACCAACTATATGATTAAACTCTGGAAATTACAGAAAGCTGTGGCCTTTCAATTAAGGTTGTGGAACAAACAGTGTTTTGGCAATGTATTTCAGCAGGTGAAAGATGCTGATGACAAGGTCCAAGGTCTGGAAGCAATACAGGATCAGAGATGGGCACATACTCAGGAGTTGATTATTGCACAAAACCATCTGTTACAAACACTAGACAGGGAAGAATTATTTTTGAAACAAAAAGCTGCAGTCAATAAACACTTATTTTGAGATAGAAACACAAAGTTCTTCCATGCTGCAGTTTAATGCTATTCTTAGAATCAAAGATACTGATGGCAGCTGGATTTCTGACCCCCAATTAATCTCCCAAAGTGCTGTAAGATACTTTCATTCACAATTAGCTGCTCAACCTTCCTCTCCTAACTCTTTTAAACCTGAGGTGTTTAGAGAAGATGTTGATTATGTACAGCATTTAAATCTTACCATGTTACCTGATGAAGCTGAAATCTTTAGTGCTCTCAAAAGTATTGATGGAAACAAAACTGCTGGCCCAGATGGTTTCACCTCTACATTCTATATAAAAGCTTGGGATATTGTGGGCACTGACCTTATTAATGATGTTCATTCTTTTTTCTCTGGTGCAGATATTCCTAAGTACTTTGCTGCTACCAGCATTACTTTAATACCCAAAGATACTCAAAAATCTAGTTGGACAGACTTTAGACCCATAAGTCTTACCAGTACTTTCACCAAAATCATTAGCAAGATCATTGTGGGAAGGCTCCAACCTCATCTTAATCAACTTATTAGTTCTAACCAATCAGCCTTTGTGCAGGAGTAGAAATATCACCGATAATTGTTTGTTGGCTCGAGAACTACTACTGGATATTGATAAGAGATGTAGAGGGCATAACCTCATCTTTAAATTGGATCTTAAAAAAGCATATGACTCCATCAGTTGGAACTTTATTGAGCAAGTTCTTAAGGCCAGAGGTTTTCACCCTTCTTTCTGTAATCTTATTCAGAGATGGCTTTCTGGTGCTTGGTATAGTATATTAGTGAATGGAAGTAGCAATGGTTTTTTCACTGCTGGTAGAGGGTTGAAGCAAGGAGACCCCTTATCTCCTACTATTTTTATTCTGGTTTTTGATTATTTCTCTAGAGTTCTGAATGATGCCTACCATAGATATCCTTATCTTAACTATAAACCTAGCTCCTCCCAAATAATCAGCCATTTGGCATATGCAGATGATGCAATTATTTTTACAAACGGGAGTAAGCAAGCTGTTAGGAAAATATTACACATTCTGGAACATGTGTCCAAGGTGGCTGGTCTGAACTTAAATGAGAAGAAGTATCAATTTCTGGCAGGGAAGCATTACAAACATATCTGCTGGTTGAAAGATCTGACTGGGTTTACTGCTGCTGAATTACCTCTCAAATATCTGGGGGTACAACTGATCAAAGGCAGAAGGAGGCAATCTCAATATGATGAGGTAGTGAACAAGATATCCTCTTCTATCACTTGTTGGACAAATAAATTCCTGTCTAATGGGGGCAGACTGACTTTGTTGAAGAGCATTCTATCTACATTCCCTCTCTATACCATGCAAATGGTTAGTATGAAACGAAGTACTGATCTACTTTAAAAAGTACCTATTTTTAGTATGCATTTCATACCCACTTTATGCATATTTTTTATATTACACTATAAAGGAAGGTACATTGCATAATTTTACATATTTTTGTTTTCAACTATAAAAATATGATTTTAGAAAAAATGAAGCAAAAGCTATGCAATTTTAAGCTAAAATGAGCAAGAAATAAATTCTAACTTAGCACATATTGATATGTCTTTCTATGCTTAATATCTTTTATATTTCTCACATGTTTTGAATGAAATTATACTTTTGAGAAAGGTTGTTTTTATGTCTATCTTGTAGGCGAAGATGTTAGGGACGCAGCGCAACTGAAATGGGGTGAAACGGAGTTAAAACGAAGCCAAACGAAGCAAAACCATAGAGCTGCGCACAAGGTGGCGCCTAGGAGCCAAAACCAAGCGCCTAGGCGCCAGAATCATCCAGAAACGGTTATTGGTCGGGATTTTGATGACTTTGGGAGTTATTTTGACGGTGTTAAGTAGTTTTTAAACCTTCTAGAAGCCTGGAAGTTATTCCTAATATATAGGACATGTGATACAATGAATCTAGACACATTGGAGCGGTTTAAATCGCGAAGAGGTGCGAGCCAAAGTGAAGAGGAGCAAAGAACTGGACGCGGTGTCCGGCGCCTAGGCGCCAGATTCCAGCGCCAAGGCGTCAGAGACACCTTCTAGAAGATTCATTAAATTTGGACACATTTTGAAGAGGTGCCTCAAGGCAACCCTTGGAGCCTATAAATAGGAGGTCACTCCTTCAGAGAAAATCGCACCCTATAGTCTCTCTCTTTCCCCTTAGTCATTTTAGTCATTTAGAGTTATGAAGATGTAGATTTTTACATCTTATGGAGAGATTGGTGAGGGATTTTGAGATATTTATGTAAGGGATGTACGAGCGGCGCATGGATCGGAGGGAAACTTTGGTGGAGAGAATTTCTTTTTTCTTTCAGAGGAAAAAGCTAAGTATTGTGTTCTTCATTTCTTTGTATTTGTTGTAAACATTTTCTAGTGAATTTTCTTTATTTTAAACCAAGTTTTCTATCGTGAATTATCCATGTTACGTAAGTGATTTTTTTTACTCTTTCTTTTAATATGAAGTATTGGCATGCGTAGGAAAATCATTTTTATGATAGAATTAACTATTAAATGCTTCTAGGTGACAGATAGTTGCATAAATATAATAGAATACTAATGAAATAAGTTCCTTATTGGCACTTAATTTATTACATAATTCTATCAATGCTTTTACTTCTTATGTCATTAATTTCATTTACTTTTGTTTTGTAATAAAATAGATGCATGTTTAGGAATTAAGATTTGCTTAGATATTCTCTTATCAATTTATGGTGATGATATTCATACCGGATCTTCATTTACTTTACAAATTGATCATTTGTATTGTTAAAACCTGTTGAAGAATTCTGAGACCTAGAAGGAGATGAATTCTTAACTAGTAGATATCACATGAATCCTTGGGTAGTCGAAGGCCTTGTGCGGGTTATTCAAGGTGAAGTGCAAATAAATAGGGAGATATTGTTTATTGGGTGCAGAATTGATTAGTTTTTAGAGTGACAGACTAAATTCTAATAATTTGATCTATATAAAAAGAACGGGTCACTGGTAGGGCCGACCATAGCCACCCTTGGACGTCTAGTAGTGTGAGCCTAGATTAAACCATTCTACTAATAAAACATCCTGAACCGATCTATAGATTAGCCAATGTTCTTTATGCCTGGACCAAAGGGTTAAGAATAGGAATGCTTCTATTTGGCACTACTACATTAATTCTAAGCATATCTTTCTTACACATTATCTATGTAATTGCAAGAGAAAGGTAATTTTTAATATCACGAATTTCTCCAAACCAATTTATCCATAAGTTATCTTTTTATTTAAGAATTTAATTTAGGATTAGTTATTAGAAAACTCATTTTAATCGACATTCCAAATTTAGGCCTTATAGAAATAGATCGGAATTAGCCTAAAAGATTTCTTACCTCGCTTCTCCGTAGGATCGATACTCGGGGTTATAAAAGAAAATCCTATATTACTTCGAAACGATACATATACTTGCGTAGTACCCCTAGTGTATAAAATATTTTCTAAAATTTTACAACATTTTGATTTTATACACTAGCCGCTATTTATAAATCGGGTCAAGTTTTTTGCCATCTTTTGGAAGTGAATATTACTGCGTTATTGCGGGTCGGGTCAAGTACCCAGAAAATGTTGGAAACAATCTTCAACAAATTTCTTTGGGATGGCTAATATAAACAGCCGCACTGGACCATTTGGAATAAAGTCTGCAAATCTATTAAAGCCGGAGGACTGGGATTTAAAAGCTTTAAACAGATGAGCCATTTATTTCACTATAAACAGTGGATTAAATTTAATAAGCAAGACACTACGTGGGCGAGATTCTTAAAAGAGAAATACTGTAAGAAGATTCATCCTAATGCTGTTAAAGCTAAATTGGGGGACTCCATGCACTGGAAAAATTTGTTGAAGGTAAGGGATACTGCTAATCAATTTCTATATTGGGAGATTGGTGCTGGTAATGTAAATTTCTTCTTAGAAAATTGGTTGCTTGATGGGCCCATCCCTTGTCCCCCTAATCGTAACCCTCAACTTATCGTATCGATTTCGGAATCGTGGACGATGGAATGTTGATTCACTGAGTGAAATTTTAGATGAAGACACTGTGCAAAAAATTCTGTCTATACCCATTGATAGCAACAGATCAGATAAACTTCTGCTGAAACATGCACCACTCCTTTAATGGCGATGAAAATTATATTTGGTTCGCATGTCGTCGCCGTCAATTCATGTATCATGTCAATGTCAATGAGTCGCCACTCTCTTTCTCTATCAATTACCCTAATTCTTATTCTACTTAGACTTTTTGTCAGAAGTCTTTGGAGAAATTAAAGAAGGATTAATCATGATAGAGATTGAGAGAAAAAGAGATCGAATGATAATCTCATAGAATAAATCTTCAGATTGTGTGATTACTGAAGTTTTTCGTGTAAGAAAAGCACATGAAGATCTTGGGTAACCAGAGAGATCTTATAGGTGAAACACCTATCCTGAGTTCTTTAATCTCCTATAGGGCAAAATCCTATAGTTAATTACATCCTAAGCAATTGATACTGCCTAGGAAAACTCCCGATTAAGGTTAACATTTTTCCTCGAAAAAGTGTAAGTGTTGTTGTAGCAGTGCGTTTCTGAAGAATCAATACTACCAGAAAGTTTTATTTATGTTGGGTGGATGTCGTTGATTTGTTATGTTTTGTTTTTTTGTTTTGGTTTCATGTCATGTGATATGACGAGATGTCGTAGTTTGTATGTCGTGTCATGTCATAATGTGATGTCGTAATGTCATGTCATTTTATGTCATGTCTTAATGTGATGTCATAATGTCATAAGATGTCGTGATTAATATCTAGATTTGTCATGAGATATTTTATCTCCTATAAAAAGATATCGCTATTATGTCATGAGATACCTTCTATGATGTCAAGAAGATATCATTATTTATTTATTTTTGTTATTTTGTTTATGATTCCGTTTTGTCCTAAATTTTAGTTTTGTTGTGTCATGTCATCTCGTCATGTCTTAATGTGATGTCGTAATTTCATAAGATATTAATATCTTGATTTGTCATGAGATATTTTATCTCCTATTTCGTTATTATGTCATGAGAAACCTTCAATGATGTCTAGAAGATATCATCATTTATTTATTTATTTTTGTTATTTTGTTTATGATTTCCTTTTGTTTTAATTTTTGGTTTTGTGGTCATCTCAATTTTATTTTTTCATGTCATTTTGTCATTTATTTTGTTTTGGTTTAGTGTCATGTCATCATTTTGTTGTGGTATAGAAATGTCGTTGTATGTTGATGTCATGTCGATGTCAATGTTAATAATTTTGTTGTTTTATTTCAGATTTCGTGGCTGATCTAATAGTTCAGTTATCTTTGTTTTCATGTCATTTTTGTTTTGTTGTTTGAAGAAAGTTTAGGTTTTGTGGCTATCCTAAAAGTTCTGGTTTTGTCGTCAATGTTCCGTTGTCGACGTCCTGCAAAACAGAGTTAGCACACCCTATAACATGCAAAGAAAATCTAAACGAAACTTCATGTCTTCATCCTGCAAGGAAAATAAAGTTAGAAACAATGTCATATCAAGATATTTAGATTACCTAGTCAAAGTGTCTGTTGATCCAGAGATGTCGGATGTCTGAGTTTGGTTGAAATGTCGATTTTAGTTTATGTCAGTTTATGTTTAAATTTTTATTTGTCTTGAATATTGATTTAGGTTGGATTGTCAATTTTTAATTTTATGTCGAGTTAAGTTCAATGTGGGTCGAACTTTAAGAATTATGTCGTTTTATGTCGAGATATATTGAGTTTTGGTTTGAAATGTCGATTAATGTTATTTAATGTAGGTGATTGTTTAATTTGGTTTGAAATGTCATTTAATGTCGGTGATTGTTTAATTTGGTTTGAAATGTCATTTAATGTTGAATTTGATTTGAAATGTCGATTAATGTCATTTAATGTCGGTGATTGTTTAATTTGGTTTGAAATGTCAGATTTATGTTGGTTATGTGGCCATTGGTTTGAAATGTCGAATTTATGTCGATTATGTCGATATTCGTTTGAAATGTCAGATTTATGTCGGTTATGTCGATTTTGGTTTGAAATGTCGAATTTATGTCGATTATGTCGATATTTGTTTGAAATGTCAAATTTATGTCAGTTATATTTGAAATGTTGAATTTATGTCAATTATGTTGATTAATTGTTTTGAATGTCAAATTTATGTCGATCATGTCAATTTATATTTGAAATGTCAAATTTATGTTGTTATGTCGATTAGTTGTTTAAAATGTCAAATTTATGTCGATTTTGTTGATTTTTGTTTGAAATGTCAAATTTATGTCGATTTTGTCTATTAAATGTTTGGAATGTCAAATTTATATCGATTTTGTCGATTTTGGTTTAGAATGTCGATTTTATGTCATTATGTTTGAAATGTCAAATTTATGTCTTGACTTAATTTTAAACTTAAATCTTGAGTTCATGTCTGTCTGAACTTAAGTTAAAAGGTTGAATGTTAGATTCAATATTGATTGAATCAACTTGGGTTCATATCTGGTTGAACCTAAGTTAAATTCAATGTTGATTGAATCTAATTAGCTTGAGTTCATGTCTGTCTGAACTTAAGTTAAAAGGTTGAAAGTTAGATTCAATATTGATTGAATTAACTTGGGTTCATGTCCGGTTTGACTTATGTCTAATGTGGATTAGACTTAAGTTGGGTTTAGGTTTAAAGTTAGGTTTATATCGGGTTGAACCTAAGGTTTATCTCTTGGTTTAGGTCAAACTTAAGTTCATGTCCGGTTGAACCTAAGTATGATTTGACTTAAGTCTAATGTGGGTTAGACTTAAGTTAGTTATATGTTTAGGTTAAGTTAGGTTCAAGTCAGGTTGAACCTAGACTTAAGGTCGACTTAAGTTCAATATGGGTTGAACTTAAGTTAAGGTTTGAGTTTAAGTTAGGTTCAAGTTAGGTTGAACCTAAGTTTGGTTCGACTTAAGTCTAATATGAGTTAGACTTAAGTTAGGTTTGGGTTAGACTTAGGTTCATGTCAGGTTGAACCTAAGTATGGTTTGACTTAAGTCTAATATGAGTTAGACATAAGTTAGGTTTGGGATAGACTTAGGTTCATGTCAGTTTGAACCTAAGTATGGTTTGACTTAAGTCTAATCTGAGTTAGACTTAAGTTAGGTTTGGGTTAGACTTAGGTTCATGTCAGGTTAAACCTAAGTATGGTTTAACTTAAGTCTAATATGGGTTAGACTTAAGTTAGGTTTGGGTTACACTTAGGTTCATGTCAGGTTGAACCTAAGTATGGTTTGACTTAAGTCTAATATGAGTTAGACTTAATTTAGGTTTGGGTTAGACTTAGTTTCATGTCAGGTTGAACCTAAGTCTGGTTTGACTTAAGTCTAATATGAGTTAGAATTAAGTTAGGTTTGGGTTAGACTTAGGTTCATGTCAAGTTAAACCTAAGTATGGTTTTACTTAAGTCTAATATGAGTTAGACTTAAGTTAGGTTTGGGCTTGATTAAACCTTAATTGGTTAAGGTTTAATAGGTTTGATTAAGTCTAATGTGGTAGACTTAATTAAGGTTTATGTTTGATTCAACCTTAGTAGATTAAGGGTTAATAAATTAATTAAGTCTAATGTGATAGACTTAATTAAGTTTGACTTAGATTCAAGTTGGGTTGAACCTAAGTATAGGTTAAGATTAGGTTCATGTATATTGAACTTAAAAGGTTTAACTTAGGTTAAATTGGGTTGAACGTAAGTATAGATCAAGGTTAGGTTCTCGTATGTCGAACCTAAGGTTTGAGTTCGACTTAGGTTTAACTTGGGTTGAACCTAAGTATAAGTTAAGGTTAGGTTCATGTATGTCGAACCTAATGTTTGATGTTCGACTTAAGTTCAAGTTCGGGCTGAACCTAAGTATAGGTTGAACTTGGGTTCATGTTGTGTTGAACCTAAGTTAAAAGTTGAACTTGGGTTCATGTTGTGTTGAACCTAAGTTAAGATTTAAACTTGGATTCATGTTATGTTGAACCTAAGTTAAGAGTTGAACTTAGGTTCATGTTGTGTTGAACCTAAGTTAAGTTTATTTTGGGTTTGAGTTTGATTAAACCTTAATTGGTTAAGGTTTAATAGATTAATTAAGTCTAATGTGGTAGACTTAATTAGAGTTTAAGTTTGATTAAGTCTAATTTAGTTAAGACTTAATGATTTAATTACGTCTAATGGGTTAGACCTAATTAGGGTTTAGGTTTGATTAAATCTAATTTAGTTAAGATTTAATGATTTAATGAGGTCTAATGGGTTAGACCTAATTAGATTTTAGGTTTAATTAATTCTAATTTAGCTAAGACTTAATGGTTTAATTAGGTCTAATGGGTTAGACCTAATTAGGTTTTAGGTTTGATTAAGTCTAATTTAGTTAAGATTTAATGGTTTAATTAGGTCTAATGGGTTAGACCTAATTAGGGTTTATGTTTGATTAAACTTTAGTTAGTTAAGGTTTAATGGTTTAATTAGGTCTAATGGGTGTTAGACCTAATTAGGGTTTATGTTTGATTAAACCTTAGTTAGTTAAAGTTTAATGGTTTAATTAGGTCTAATGGGTTAGACCTAATTGGGGTTTGTGTTTGATTAAATTTAATGTTTAAGGAGGTTAATTAAGTTTAATATGTCTTTAAACTTAATTAAAGATTTGCATTAAACCTAATTTAGTTAAGGTTTAATGGGTTAATAAAGTTTAATATGTCCTTAAACTTAATTAAAGATTTGATTTTGGTTAATTAAGTTTAATATGTCCTTAAACTTAATTAAAAGGTTTGATTTTGATTAATTAAGTTCCTTAAACTTAATTAAAGAGTTTGATTTTGATTAATTAAGTCTAATATTTCCTAAAACTTAATTAAAGAGTTTGATTTTTTGTTAATTAAGTTTAACATGTCCTTAAACTTAATTAAAAGGTTTGATTTTTGTTAATTAAGTTTAATATGCCCTTAAACTTAATTAAAAGGTTTGATTTTTGTCTTAAACCCTAATTTAGGTAAGGTTTAATGGGTTAATTAAGTTTAATATGTCCTTAAACTTAATTAAAGATTTGATTTTGGTTAATTAAGTTTAATAAGTCCTAAAACTTAATTAAAATGTTTGATTTTGATTAATTAAGTCTAATATGTCCTTAAACTTAATTAAAGAGTTTGATTTTTGTATTAAACCTAATTTAGGTAAGGTTTAATGGGTTAATTAAGTTTAATATGTCCTTAAACTTAATTAAAGATTTTTTATTTTTGTCTTAAACCTTAAGGTTTAATGGTTTAACTAGGTTTAAGTTGTCTTTAAACCTAATTATTATTTGATTTGATTTGGATTCATCACTTGCTTAATCCATGATGAGATGGATTAAATATGTGAAGAGAAGGTTTTGAATTATTAATTTTAAAATTAATAAATCTTAACCTTATTTCAGAATGTCTTTTAGATTGTTTTGATGACTTGAGAATTGTTGTTTTAGGATTGTTGTCTCGTTATCCTAATGTTCTCAATCATATTGCATTTAAATTTTCCAATTTTCCAATTTTATAATTATTTTTGAAAATAATTACATAATATCATGGAAATTAGGAAATCATATCCTAGATAGCTATCCTAGCCCTAGAAAAATTAGAAGATATGTCTAAGGACTTAAAGGTAATTCACTAAAAATTTCATATTTTTCTCGACTTGTAAATAATTTTTAATAATTAATATACTCCATAGAGTATTTAATTAATTAAAAATTAAATACTGAGAATAAAATTATGATTTTGGTTTCATAATTTTCTTCTCTTCAAGATCTTTCCAGAGGTATTTTTATTTTATTTTTATGACCTCTGGATCAAAAGATATGAATTTTTGAATTTTTTAAGGTTTCCCGAATTAATCCAGCCTGGAAAAATCCAGTGCGCTGCCACGTGTCCTCGTACGATCGATGGGCGGGAAGATCCGCTGCGCGGATCCGAACACCGAACACTGCGCGGTTTGATCTGGGCAGTCTGTTCCGAAACACGAGATCAGACGGCTGGATTAATCCAGATAATTTAGAAAATTCCTAAACCGTCCAACTTCAAAACTCAATATCTCACTCGTTTCTCAACGAAATTGAGTGATTTGTTTTTTAAAAGATCGTCTCGACGAGAATCGCCCATCCATATGGTGATGAATGGGTTTTGAGAGGTCAAATGTTACAGATTTTGGAATATGTATTACACCCAATAATTTTGATAATTGCATCCATACCTTTGCCTTAATCCATTTGGAATCGATTTGATTGTTTGAGGAGCTTCCCCTTAGCTTCCTTGAGGTGGATTTCAACTCAATTTGGTTTGAAATTGGGTGGAATTTGGGATTCCACTATGTAGGTGGCGCGAGTCACCTTAAGTGGGTTTGGAACCAAATTGGCTAGGTTGGGTGAGTCGATGTGGCTAGATTTTGCTATGGCTCTAAAGTTGGGAACCTTAGGCACAATATTGTTGTAGAAGGTCAAGAGATTTGAGCATCCTATCTAGGTTTTCCAAGTTGGTTTTTCCCTCTTGGATATTTTGGCCAAGGGGGGGTATTTATAGCCATGAATGGCTATGGATTAACCTTGGTTGGCTTGGATTTGACCAGGGTATAGTTAGGGCTGTAGAGTACAACCTCCCCCATGTAAACCAATCTTCATCTCTTCTTTCTCCATGAAAATTTTGCCACTTAAGCAAGTGCACATTTCATGGCAATTTTGGCTTAAATCTTGTCATGATGGATTTTAGCCTTTTTGTTTCCATTCCTTTGGCTAAGTGGGAGGTTCATGGTGACTCAAATAGTTGAGACCCTTTCCTTGCAACACCTCATTTACCATTTCATGAGGTGGTGACACATTAGCCCCTTACTCATCTCATGCAAGCCTTAGCCATGATGGCTCTTAACCAAGGTGTGGGATGAGTTAGCCTCTTGTCTCCCCTCCATTGGGTGGTCTAAGAGGTGAAGGATTAGTCATGAGAGTGAGCCCTCCCCCTTCCAACATCTCATTTAAGGTTTAGATGAGAAGGTGACACATATTTTTCTCATGCAAAATTCTTAAAATTTGGTTATAACCATGGTTAAGTAAGTTGCTCATGTGACTTTAATTGTGTCTAATTTTCATTGGTGAGTTCATGAGGATGAGCCACCTCAAATTTTAATTTCATGAGGGGATGACACCTCATTTTCTTGAATAATTATTTTCTTTAACCATGGTTTATATGTTATTTTAATGTAATAACCTACACTTAATCAGTCTCATGAGTCATGATTAATCCATGGATGAGGTCATTTATGATGCGAGATTTTGAATTTTTAAAAATCATGGTTTCATGGGTTAAAATTACATTTTATGCCCTTTTCATTTTAATTTCCACATTTAATAAATTATGTCATTATTTAAATATTGGAAATTATTTTATTAATCAATAATTAATTAGAAATAATTACAAATTAATTATTTGATTAATATCCACATAATTAAAATTGATTTTTGTCTCTTCTCATGACTTTTCAATTTAATTTTCACTTTAATTAATTAAGACATTAATTAAAACATGAAAATTAAATTATTCGTCAATTAATTAATTAAAAATAATTTTGGGATTAATTATTTGATTAATTCCATTATTTTTAATCAATTTGTGGATTTTGTAATTTTATGGCTTTTGAATTTAACTTTTCATTTTAATTAATTAGGTCATTAATTAAAATTTTTAAAATTAATTCATTAGCCAATTAATTAATCAAAATAATTTTGAAATCAATTATTTGATTATTTTTGTCATTTTATGACTCTTAATTTAATTTTCATTTTAATTAATCATGTCATTTGATTAATTAAAATATTGAAAATCAAATTATTAGTCAATTTAATTAATCAAAATAATTACTTAAAATTAATTTGATTAATTTTTTTGTCATTGTGGCGTTTTAAACATGTCATTGGTTGTTTGATAAAAAATTGATCATTTTAACCAAAATTGACTTTTTAGGTCATGTGTTGACTCATTGGGTCAATAAGGTTGGTGGTTGGATCTGAATTGGTTATTTTGACCAAAATTGTCATTTTAAGTGAAAAGGTTGACCTGTGGGGTCAACAGGGTTGGTCATAGGGTCCGACTTGACCATTTTAACCAAAATTGACTTTTTAGATCAAAAGGTTGAGCTATGGGGTCAACAGTGTTGGTCATAGGGTCTGGATTGATCATTTTGACCAAAGTTCACTTTTTAGGTCAAAAGGTTGACCTATGGGGTCAATAAGGTTGGTCATTGGGTCTAGTTTGACCAATTCGACCAAAGTTGACTTTTTAGGTCAGGAGGTTGACCTATATGGTCAACAGGGTTGGTCATTGGGTCTGGTTTGACCAATTTGACCAATGTTGACTTTTTAGGTCAAAAGGTTGACCTATGGTGTCAACAGGGTTGGTCATTGGGTCTAGTTTGACCAATTTGACCAATGTTGACTTTTTAGGTCAAAAGGGTGACCTATAGGGTCAACAGGGTTGGTCATTGGGTCTGGTTTGACCATTTTGACCAATGTTGACTTTTTAGGTCAAAAGGTTGACTTATGGGGTCAACAGGGTTGGTCATTGGGTCTGGTTTAACCATTTTGACCAAAGTTAACTTTTTAGGTCAAAAGGGTGACATATAGGGTCAACAGGGTTGGTCATTGGGTCTAGTTTGACTAATTTGAATAAAGTTGACTTTTTAGGTCAGAAGATTGACCTATAGGGTCAACAGGGTTGGTCATTGGGTCTGGTTTGACCATTTTGACCAAAATTGTCATTTTAGGTCAAAAGGTTGACCTATGGGGTCAACAGGAGTGGTCATTGGGTGTGGTTTGACCATTTTGACCAAAGTTGACTTTTTAGGTCAAAAGAGTGACCTATGGGGTTAACAGGGTTGGTCATTGGGTCTGGTTTGACCATTTTGACCAAAGTTGACTTTTTAGGTCAAAAGGTTGACCTATGGGGTCAACAGGATTGGTCATTGGGTCTGGTTTGACCATTTTGACCAAAGTTGACTTTTTATGTCAAAATGGTGACCTATGGGGTCAACAAGATTGGTCTTTGGGTCTGGTTTGATCATTTTGACTAATGTTGACTTTTTAGGTCAAAAGGTATCTACTCATTATAAATGAGGTCAACAAAAGGGCCCCCAATATGTGTAGAATATTATATAAGTATTCTGCACATATTGGTGTTGACCGAAATGGTCTAGGAAATGTTTTATAACAATATGGAAAAGTGTGGATATCATACTGCTCTTAGTGGATGTCAGATGTCTCATATGTCGGCTCTGAGAAGGAATGTCCTTTTCGTGTCTGGAAGGGATTTACTGGGAGAGAAAATGGATGTCATATTTCATTTCTCAAAATGTTAATATCGATATTTGGTCAAAGGAAAACTGTGATTTCCGTCTCAGGAAAAGGATTTACATCCAATAACCAGAGAGAGAAAATGGATGTCATTTTCCATTTCTCGAGATGTCAATGCCAAAATTTGGTTAAAGGAAAGTCGTAATTTATGTGTCAAGAAAAGACTTAAATTCAATAACCGGAGAGAGAAAATAGATGTCATTTTCAATTTTCCTCAAAATGTCAATGTCAAGATTTGGTTAGAGGAAAGCCATGATTTCCGTGTCAGGAAAGGACTTATATCCAATAACTGGAGAGAGAAAATAGATGTCATTTTCTATTTTCCTCAAAATGTCAATGTTAAGATTTGGTTAGAGGAAAGCCATGATTTTCGTGTCAGGAAATGACTTATATCCAATTACCGGAGAGAGAAAATAGATGTCATTTTCTATTTTCCTCAAAATGTTAATGTCAAGATTTGGTTAGAGGAAAGTCATGATTTCCGTGTCAGGAAAGGACATATATCCAATAACCGGAGAGAGAAAATAGATGTCATTTTCTATTTTCCTCAAAATGTCAATGTCAAGATTTGGTTAGAGGAAAGCCATGATTTCCGTGGTAGGAAAGAACTTATATCCAATAATCGGAGAGAGAAAATAGATGTCACTTTCTATTTTCCTCAAAATGTCAATGTCAAGATTTGGTTAGAGGAAAGCCATGATTTTCGTATCAGGAAAGGACTTACATCCAATAATCGGAGAGAGAAAATAGATGTCATTTTCCATTTCTCAAAATGTTTATGTTAGTTAGAGGAAAGCCATGATTTTCGTGTCAGGAAAGGACTTACTTCCAATAACTGGAGAGAGAAATGGATGTCATATTCCATTTCGCAAAATGTCAAATGTTGATAAGTCAAATGTCGTAATGTCGGTATGTCAGAAGTCGATAACAATTATTGATATATCAAAGGTCAAAATGTCGATGTGTCAAATGTTGATAACGATTGTTGCTATGTCGAAATATCGATATGTCAAATGTCGAACGATCGATATCTCAAATGCTGATAACAAATGTTGATATGTCAAATGTCGAAGTGTTGATACGTTAAATGTTAATATTTTGATATGTCAAATGTTAAAATGTCTGTAACAATTGTCGATATGTCAAATGTCGAAAGGTCGATATGTCACATGTTGAAATGTCTGTCAAATGTCGAGACGTTGATATGTCAAATGTCGATATGTCAAATGTCAAAAATGTCTGTCAAATGTGGAGATGTTAAATTATGGGAATGTCATAATTTTCATGGTAGGAAAATGACTTTCATCCCAAAGTTATGATGAGAAAATGGATGTCGTATTTCATTTCTCAAAAATGTCAAGTGTCAATGTCGAGTTATAGGAATGTCATAACCTCCGTGTCAGGAAAGGACTTACATCCGATAACTGGGAAGAGAAAATGGATGTCATATTCCATTTCCCGGGAACGTCAACTGTCGGTGTCAAGTCAGAGGAATGCCATATTCCGTATCAGGAAAGGACTTATATCCAATAACTAGAAAAGAGTGGCAAATTCAAGACGAAGAGTGTACTGCTGGGGATTTGACCTTTACAGGTCAAAAGATATTAATCATCACAAGTTGTTGTCATTTTAATTCAAAATCCTTATTTTGGCATTTTTGGAACTATCGATGTATTGTAGACAATTGAGGAAAGAGAACAAATGTCATATTAAATTTTCTCTAAAAAAAGTGTCTATGTCAAAACATCGATTTTGGAATAGGAATGCGTATGAGACTTATATCCTATCCAAAGAAAGATTGCTAAAGGAAAGCCAACGTCATGATGGTCTTACTTCTAATAGCGAGAAAGAGAATAGATGTCATTTTCCATTTAAGGAGGTCTTACACTATCTCTTAGAAATGTCAATGTCAAAATTCTGATTTTGAAATAGGAATGCGTATGAGACTAATATCTTATCCAAAGAAAGGTTGTTAAAGGAAAGTCACTTTCATGATGGTCTTGCATCCAATAGCGAGAAAGAGAATAGATGTCGTCTTCCATTTAAGGAGGTCAAACACCATCTCTTAGAAATGTCAATGTCAAAATGTCAATTTTGGAATAGGAATGCATATATAACTTAAATCCTATCCAAAGAATGGTTACTAAAGGAAAGTCAATTTCATGATTGGCTTACATCCAATAGTGAGAAAGAGAATAGATGTCATCTTCCATTTAATGAGGTCTTACACCATCTCTTAGAAATGTCAATGTCAAAATGTCAATTTTGGAATAGGAATGCGTATGAGACTTATATCCTATCCAAAGAAAGGTTGCTAAAGGAAAGCCAATTTCATGATGGTCTTACATCCAATAGCGAGAAAAGAGAATAGATGCCATCTTCCATTTAAGGAGGTCTTACACCATCTCTTAGAAATGTCAAAATGTTAATTTTGGAATAGGAATGCGTATGAGACTTATATACTATCCAAAGAAAGGTTGCTAAAGGAAAGCCGATGTCCGTTGGTCTTACATCCAATAGCGAGAAGAGTAGATGTCATCTTCCATTTAAGGAGGTCTTACACTATCTCCTAGAAATGCCAATGTCAAAATGTAAATTTTGGAATAGGAATGCGTATGAGACTTATATCCTATCCAATGAAAGAATCCAAAAGGAAAGCCAATGTCATAATGGTCTTATATCCAATAGCGAGAAAGAGAGTAGATGCCATCTTCCATTTAAGGAGGTCTTACACTATCTCTTAGAAATGTCAATGTCAAAATGTCAATTTTGGAATAGCAATGCATATGAGACTCATATCCTATCCAATGAAAGATTTCTATAGGAAAGCCAACGTCATGACGGTCTTATATCCAATAGCGAGAAAGAGAACAGATGTCATTTTCCATTTAAGAAGGTCTTACACTATCTCTTAGAAATGTCTTTATGTCGATTTTGGAATAGGAATGTGTATGAGACTTATATCCTATCCAAAGAAAGATTGCTAAAGGAATGCCAATGTCATGATGGTCTTATATCCAATAGCGAGAAAGAGAGTAGATGCCATCTTCTATTTAAGGAGGTCTTATACTACTTCTTAGAAATGTCAATGTCTAACTGTGGATTTTGGAATAAGAATGCGTATGAGACTTATATCCTATCCAAAGAAAGGTTGCTAAAGGAAAGCCGATGTCCGTTGGTCTTATATCCAATAGCGAGAAAGAGAGTAGATGTCATCTTCCATTTAAGGAGGTCTTACACTATCTCTTAGAAATGTCAATGTCAATGTCAAAATGTGGATTTTGGATTAGGAATGCGTATGAGACTTATATCCTATCCAAAGAAAGGTTGCTAAAGGAAAGCCGATGTCCGTTGATCTTATATCCAATAACGAGAAAGAGAGTAGATGTCATCTTCCATTTAAGGAGGTCTTACACTATCTCTTAGAAATGTCAATGTCAAAATGTGGATTTTGGAATAAGAATGTGTATGAGACTTATATCCTATCCAAAGAAAGGTTGCTAAAGGAAAGCCGATGTCCGTTGGTCTTATATCCAATAGCGAGAAAGAGAGTAGATGTCATCTTCCATTTAAGGATGTCTTACACTATCTCTTAGAAATGTCAATGTCAAAATGTCAATTTTGGAATATGAATGCGTATGAGACTTATATCCTATCCAAAGAAAGGTTGCTAAAGAAAAGCCAATGTCATGATGGTCTTATATCCAATAGCGAGAAAGAGAGTAGATGTCATATTCCATTTAAGGAGGTCCTATACTACTTCTTAGAAATGTCAATGTCAATTTGTCGGTTTTGGTTGTTTATTTCCCAGTTTTCAAATCAAGTCATTCATTTTTATCTATGTCGCATCTTTTTTCAAATACTACCCATTGATTAGGTGTATTATGTCTTCTTGGTAGTCTGTCAACTGACAGGATTTCCCCAAATGTGTCTTCTTAACAAGCATATGGGCCCTCCCATGAGGATAGGTGTTTGAAGTACTAAATCCAAATCCCTGATCTGAGTGTCCTAGGGTGAACCAATTTATCATGGGCCCATACAATGCTTGCTAGTCTTCCAAGTTTCGAAGTTCTCCTAGATGTAATTTCATTTTTTTTTTTGTCTGATGATGTCATTTATAGGTAAGATTATTGCACTTCAAGTGGAAGCACGACTTAGGGCCCATTTATTAGAGCAAATGATGTTAGTTATGTAGGTTCATAAAGCTTCCATTAATCACCAATTCTATAAAGATCATTCAGATTGTCTTTCAAAAATCACTTTGACATTTCCAAACTGGGATTGGGGTTGGATCTTTGGAAAATTATGACTTCAGAGTATAATTTCCATTAATCTCCAATAACAAAGTCATTTACCTTAGTTCTTTCTTTCTGGGTCTTAGGAATTTTTTAAAAATGTGATCAAAATATCTTTTATTTTCTAAATATATGTCTGAACCAATTAATAGTCAACCAAAAGACGAGATCACTAAATTCTTTCCTGAATATAATATCGGAAGAATTTTCTTAAGACGTTTTTCAAGATTTATCAATTAGGGGAGAATTTGAACACCAATTTTTGATTTTATGCTCACCTCAAGCTTCTTCTCAGGGAATTACTATATCTAGTGGAGCATGTTAAAGATTTTGAATGTTTGAATTGAGACACCAATTTTTGATTTTGTGCCCACCTCAAGCTTCTTCTCAGAAACATCTTTTTTTCTTCTTCTTTTTTTTGTTTTTTTTTTGGTAGGGCACACTTAATGATTTTGAATGCCTGAACTCAAACACAAAATTTTGATTTGCTACTCACCAATTTCTGGTAGAGCATGTTTTAAGGGTTTTGAATGTCCAAACTCCCCTAATTAAAAATTTTCAAATATTTCTTAAGACGAATTCTGAGATATTATAACTTATTCAGAAGTCAGGACCCAATCACATGGCAGAAGATTAAGAGGCTCGTGACATCTTTAGTCAATAACTTGCATTTTGATCACAATATTTTATTTTTCATTTAGGACCCAGTTTGAAAATTTAAGATAAAGGGCCCAGTTATTAGGGCATTAATTTCATTTTCCCCTTGAAATCATAATTGTCTTGTCAAAATGTCAGATTTTTTTGTCTTGAATTCTTCCTTTCTGAGTTTTCTTTTTTGTCAATAGGTGAATGAGAAGAATATTTCCAAAGATATTAAATCCAAAGATTTCAAATTCCATTCTACCTCACAGATCAATTTGGGTTTTATTTCCAAAGATATTAGATCCAAAGATTTCAAATTTCATCCCTCGTCACAGATCAATTTTCATTTCTCCACAAAGGACATGCTAGTTGACTAGTCCTAGAGCTAGACTAAACATAGATCAGATTTTTGCTTCAGTCGATTTCTTTCTTTCTGCAAAGCTGTCCTAAGGGAACCCCTTGATGGAATTCATCCAAAAGCGATCGTCTTCCCAAAATTTGATTAATGATTTTGATTTTTAGAGTCTTTGGTAGATTGACAAATTAGAACCTTGAAGGTAGGAAAAAGATCAACCAGAGGAGTGGTTCAGAGGCTGTGAAAAGCATAACCATGAAGAGTAGGTTCATAGGCCATAAAAAGCATAACCTAGGGGAGTGATTCAGAGGCTGTAAAAAGCATAACCACGAAGAATAAGTTCAGAGGCCATAAGGGCATAACCTAAGGGAATGGTTTAGAGGTTGTAAAAAGCATAAACACGAAGAATAGGTTCAGAGGCCATAAAGGCATAACCCAGGGAAGTGGTTCAGAGGCTGTGAAAAGCATAACCACGAAGAATAGGTTCAGAGGCCATAAAGGCATAACCAAGGGAAGTGGTTCAAAGGCTGTAAAAAGCATAACCATGAAAAATAGGTTCAGAGGCCATAAGGGCATAACCTAAGGGAGTGGTTCAGAGGCTATAAGAAGCATAACAAAGAAGAATAGGTTCAGAGGCCATAAGGGCATAACCTAAGGGAATGGTTCAGAGGCTGTAAAAAGCATAACCACGAAGAATAGGTTCAGAGGCCATAAAGGCATAACCTGAGGAAATGGTTCGGAGGCTATAAAAAGCATAACCACTTAGCCGGATAAACCGAACATGTTTGGTCGAGAAAGTATTTGCCTGAACTTATTCAAAACGGCAATATCGGTCTGTCTGACAATAGAATCGATGAACACTCCGTACCTGGATGGGAAGGGAGGGAACACATGTTGTTTTTGTATGTCTTTTATGTCATTTTGGTCTATCGATTATGGAAATGTAAGACTCTAGGATTTGTTTTTCGTGAGCAAATCTTTGAATCGAAGAGATATTAGTTCTATTTTACTCGAGATTGAGTAAGATATAGAACTAAAGAAAGGATTATTTAGTCTTTCAAAAGACAAATTGTCATAGTCATGAGGACAAATTGATTAACCAAAGATGGGGAGAGAGAATGTCCCCAGCGGAGTCGCACTCTTTGATGGCGATGAAAATAATATTTGGTTCGCATGTCGTCACCGTCAATTCCTGTATCATGTCAATGTCAATGAGTCGCCACTCTCTTTCTCTATCCATTACCCTAATTCTTATTGTACTTAGACTTTTTGTCAGAAGTCTTTAGAGAAATTGAAGAAGGATTAATCATGATAGAGATTGAGAGAAAAAGAGATTGAATGATAATCTCATAGAATAAATCTTCAGATTGTGTGATTACTGAAGTTTTTCGTGTAAGAAAATCACATGAAGATCTTGGGTAACCAGAGAGATCTTATAGGTGAAATACCTATCATGAGTTCTTTAATCTCCTATAGGAGCAAAATCCTATAGTTAATTACATCCTGAGCAATTGATACTGCCTAGGAAAACTCCCGATTAAGGTTAACATTTATCCTCGAAAAAGTGTAAGTGTTGTTGTAGCTGTGCGTTTCTGAAGAATCAATACTACCAGAAAGTTTTATTTATGTTGGTTGGATGTCGTTGTTTTGTTATGTTTTGTTTTGTTGTTTTGGTTTCATGTCATGTGATATGTCGAGATGTCGTAGTTTGTATGTCGTGTCATGTCATAATGTGATGTCGTAATTTCATGTCATTTTATGTCATGTCTTAATGTGATGTCATAATGTCATAAGATGTCGTGATTAATATCTCGATTTGTCATGAGATTTTTTATCTCCTATAAGAAGATGTCGTTATTATGTCATGAGATACCTTCTATGATGTCAAGAAGATATCATTATTTATTTATTTTTGTTATTTTTTTTCTGATTCCGTTTTGTCCTAAATTTTAGTTTTGTTGTGTCATGTCATTTTGTCATGTCTTAATGTGATGTCATAATTTCATAAGATATTAATATCTTGATTTGTCATGAGATATTTTATCTCCTATGTCATTATTATGTCATGAGATACCTTCAATGATGTCAAGAAGATATCATTATTTATTTATTTATTTTTGTTATTTTGTTTATGATTTCCTTTTGTTTTAAGTTTTGGTTTTGTGGTCATCTCAATTTTATTTTTTCATGTCATTTTGTCATTTATTTTGTTTTGGTTTAGTGTCATGTCATCATTTTGTTGTGGTATAGAAATGTCGTTGTATGTTGATGTCATGTCGATGTCAATGTTAATAAGTTTTTTGTTTTATTTAAGATTTCGTAGCTGATCTAATAGTTCAGTTGTCTTTGTTTTCATGTAATTTTTGTTTTGTTGTTTGAAGAAAGTTTAGGTTTTGTGGCTATCCAAAAAGTCCTGGTTTTTTCGTCAATGTTCCGTTGTCGACGTCCTGCAAAACAGAGTTAGCACACCCTATAACATGCAAAGAAAATCTAAACGAAACTTCATGTCTTCATCCTGCAAGGAAAATAAAGTAAGAAACAATGTCATATCAAGATATTTAGATTACCTGGTGAAAGTGTCTGTTGATCCAGAGATGTCGGATGTCTGAGTTTGGTTGAAATGTCGATTTTGGTTTATGTTAGTTTATGTTTAAATTTTTATTTGTCTTGAATATTGATTTGGGTTGGATTGTCAATTTTTAATTTTATGTCGAGTTAAGTTCATTGTGGGTCGAACTTTAAGAATTATGTCGTTTTATGTCGAGATATATTGAGTTTTGGTTTAAATTGTCGATTAATGTTATTTAATGTCGGTGATTGTTTAATTTAGTTTGAAATTTCATTTAATGTCGTTGATTGTTTAATTTGGTTTGAAATGTCATTTAATGTTGAATTTGATTTGAAATGTCGATTAATGTCATTTAATGTTGGTGATTGTTTAATTTGGTTTGAAATGTCAGATTTATGTCAGTTATGTCGCTTTTGGTTTGAAATGTCGAATTTATGTCGATTATGTCGATATTCGTTTGAAATGTCAAATTTATGTCGGTTATGTTGATTTTGGTTTGAAATGTTGAATTTATGTCGATTATGTTGATATTCATTTGAAATGTCGAATTTATGTCAGTTATATTTGAAATGTTGAATCTATGTCGATTATGTTGATTAATTGTTTGGAATGTCAAATTTATGTCGAACATGTCAATTTATGTTTGAAATGTCAAATTTATGTTGATTATGTCGATTAATTGTTTAAAATGTCGAATTTATGTCGATTTTGTTGATTTTTGTTTGAAATGTCAAATTTATGTCGATTTTTTCTATTAAAAGTTTGGAATGTCAAATTTATATCAATTTTGTCGATTTTGGTTTAGAATGTCGATTTTATGTCGATTATGTTTGAAATGTCGAATTTATGTCTTGACTTAAGTTTAAACTTAAATCTTGAGTTCATGTCTGTCTGAACTTAAGTTAAAAGGTTGAAAGTTAGATTCAATATTGATTGAATTAACTTGGGTTCATGTCTGGTTGAACCTAAGTTAAATTCAATGTTGATTGAATCTAATTAATTTGAGTTCAAATCTGTCTGAACTTAAGTAAAAAGGTTGAAAGTTAGATTCAATATTGATTGAATTAACTTGGGTTCATGTCCGGTTTGACTTAAGTCTAGTGTTAGGTTAGACTTAGGTTTATGTCGGGTTGAACCTAAGCATGGTTTGACTCAAGTCTAATATGGGTTTGACTGAAGTTAGGTTTAGGTTTAGACTTAGGTTCATGTCGGGTTGATCCTAAGGATGGTTTGACTCAAGTCTAATATGGGTTTGACTGAAGTTAGGTTTAGGTTTAGACTTAGGTTCATTTAGGGTTGAACCTAAATATGGTTCGTCTTAAGTCTAATATGGGTTAGACTTAAGTTGGGTTTAGGTTTAAACTTAGGTTTATGTCGGGTTGAACCTAAGGTTTATGTCTTGGTTTAGGTCAAACTTAAGGTCATGTCCGGTTGAACCTAAGTATGATTTGACTTAAGTCTAATGTGGGTTAGACTTAAGTTAGTTTTATGTTTAGGTTAAGTTAGGTTCAAGTCAGGTTGAACCTAGACTTAAGGTCGACTTAAGTTCAATATGGGTTGAACTTAAGCTAAGGTTTAAGTTTAAGTTAGGTTCAAGTTAGGTTGAACCTAAGTTTGGTTTGACTTAAGTCTAATATGGGTTAGACTTAAGTTAGGTTTGGGTTAGACTTAGGTTCATGTCAGGTTGAACCTAAGTATTTTTGACCTAAGTCTAATATGAGTTAGACTTAAGTTAGGTTTGGGTTAGACTTAGGTTCATGTCAGGTTGAACCTAATTATGGTTTGACTTAAGTCTAATATGAGTTAGACTTAAGTTAGGTTTGGGTTAGACCTAGGTTCATGTCAGGTTAAACCTTAGTATGGTTTAACTTAAGTCTAATATGGGTTAGACTTAAGTTAGGTTTGGGTTAGACTTAGGTTCATGTCAGGTTGAACCTAAGTATGGTTTGACTTAAGTCTAATATGAGTTAGACTTAAGTTAGGTTTGGGTTAGACTTAGGTTCATGTCAGGTTGAACCTAAGTATGGTTTGACTTAAGTCTAATATGAGTTAGACTTAAGTTAGGTTTGGGTTAGACTTAGGTTCATGTCAGGTTAAACCTAAGTATGGTTTGACTTAAGTCTAATATGAGTTAGACTTAAGTTAGGTTTGGGCTTGATTAAACCTTAATTGGTTAAGGTTTAATAGGTTTGATTAAGTCTAATGTGGTAGACTTAATTAAGGTTTATGTTTGATTCAACCTTAGTTGATTAAGGTTTAATAAAATAATTAAGTCTAATGTGATAGACTTAATTAAGTTTGACTTAGATTCAAGTTGGGTGGAACCTAAGTATAGGTTAAGGTTAGGTTCATGTATATTGAACTTAAAAGGTTTAACTTAGGTTAAATTGGGTTGAACGTAAGTATAGATCAAGGTTAGGTTCATGTATGTTGAACCTAAGGTTTGAGTTTGACTTAGGTTTAACTTGGGTTGAACCTAAGTATAAGTTAAGGTTAGGTTCATGTATGTTGAACCTAATGTTTGATGTTTGACTTAAGTTCAAGTTGGGGTTGAACCTAAGTATAGGTTGAACTTGGGTTCATGTTGTGTTGAACCTAAGTTAAAAGTTGAACTTGGGTTCATGTTGTGTTGAACCTAAGTTAAGAGTTAAACTTGGGTTCATGTTGTGTTGAACCTAAGTTAAGAGTTGAACTTGGGTTCATGTTGTGTTGAACCTAAGTTAAGTTTATTTTGGGTTTGAGTTTGATTAAACCTTAATTGGTTAAGGTTTAATAGATTAATTAAGTCTAATGTGGTAGACTTAATTAGTGTTTAATTTTGATTAAGTCTAATTTAGTTAAGACTTAATGATTTAATTAGGTCTAATGGGTTAGACCTAATTAGGGTTTAGGTTTGATTAAATCTAATTTAGTTAAGATTTAATGATTTAATGAGGTCTAATGGGTTAGACCTAATTAGGTTTTAGGTTTGATTAAGTCTAATTTAGTTAAGACTTAATGGTTTAATTAGGTCTAATGGGTTAGACCTAATTAGGTTTTAGGTTTGATTAAGTCTAATTTAGTTAAGACTTAATGGTTTAGTTAGGTCTAATGAGTTAGACCTAATTAGGGTTTTTGTTTGATTAAACCTTAGTTAGTTAAGGTTTAATGGTTTAATTAGGTCTAATGGGTTAGACCTAATTAGGGGTTATGTTTGATTAAACCTTAGTTAGTTAAAGTTTAATGGTTTAATTAGGTCTAATGGGATAGACCTAATTGGGGTTTGTGTTTTATTAAACCTAATGTTTAAGGAGCTTAATTAAGTTTAATATGTCTTTAAACTTAATTAAAGATTTGCATTAAACCTAATTTATTTAAGGTTTAATGGGTTAATTAAGTTTAATATGTCCTTAAACTTAATTAAAGATTTGATTTTGGGTAAATAAGTTTAATATGTCCGTAAACTTAATTAAAGAGTTTTATTTTGATTAATTAAGTTTAATATGTCCTTAAACTTAATTAAAAGGTTTAGTTTTGATTAATTAAGTCTAATATGTCCTTAAACTTAATTAAAGAGTTTGATTTTGATTAATTAAGTCTAATATGTCATTAAACTTAATTAAAGAGTTTGATTTTTTGTTAATTAAGTTTAATCTGTCCTTAAACTTAATTAAAAGGTTTGATTTTTGTTAATTAAGTTTAATATGTCCTTAAACTTAATTAAAAGGTTTGATTTTTGTCTTAAACCCTAATTTAGGTAAGGTTTAATGGGTTAATTAAGTTTAATATGTCCTTAAACTTAATTAAAGATTTTATTTTGGTTAATTAAGTTTAATATGTCCTTAAACTTAATTAAAATGTTTGATTTTGATTAATTAAGTCTAATATGTCCTTAAACTTAATTAAAGAGTTTGATTTTTGTATTAAACCTAATTTAGGTAAGGTTTAATAGGTTAATTAAGTTTAATATGTCCTTAAACTTAATTAAAGATTTTTTATTTTTGTCTTAAACCCTAAGGTTTAATGGTTTAACTAGGTTTAAGTTGTCTTTAAACCTAATTATTATTTGATTTGAGTTGGATTCATCACTTGCTTAATCCATGATGAGATGGATTAAATATGTGAAGAGAAGGTTTTGAATTATTAATTTTAAAATTAATAAATCTTAACCTTATTTCAAAATGTCTTTTAGATTATTTTGATGACTTAAGAATTGTTGTTTTAGGATTGTTGTCTGTTATCCTAATGTTTTCAATCATATTGCATTTAAATTTTCCAATTTTCCAATTTTATAATTATTTTTGAAAATAATTACAAAATATCATGGAAATTAGGAAATCATATCCTAGAGAGCTATCATAGCCTTAGAAAAATTAGAAGATATGCCTAAGGACTTAAAGGTAATTCCCTAAAAATTTCATATTTTTCTGACTTGTAAATAATTTTTAATAATTAAAATACTCCATAGACTATTTAATTATTTAAAACTTAAATACTGAGAATAAAATTATGATTTTGGTTTCATAATTTTCTTCTCTTCAAGATCATTCTAGAGGTATTTTTATTTTATTTTTATGACCTATGGATCAAAAGATATGAATTTTTGAAGTTTTTAAGGCTTCCCTGAATTAATCCAGCCCAGAAAAATCCAGGCGCTGCCACGTGTCCTCGTACGATCGATGGGCGGGAAGATCCGCTGCGCGGCCGAACACCGAACACTGCGCGGTTTGATCTGGGCAGTCTCTTCCGAAACACGGGATCAGACGGCTGGATTAATCCAGATAATTTAGAAAATTCCTAAACCGTCCAACTTGAAAACTCAATATCTCACTCGTTTCTCAACGAAATTGAGTGATTTGTTTTTTAAATGATCGTCTCGACGAGAATCGCCCATCATATGGTGATGAATGGGTTTTGAGAGGTCAAATGTTACAGATTTTGGAATATGTATTAAACCCAATAATTTTGATAATTGCATCCATACCTTTGCCTTAATCCATTTGGAATCGATTTGATTGTTTGAGGAGCTTCCCCTTAGCTTCCTTGAGGTGGCTTTTAACTCAATTTGACTCAATTTGGTTTGAAATTAGGTGGAATTTGGGATTCCACTATGTAGGTGGCGTGAGTCACCTTAAGTGGGTTTGGAGCCAAATTGGCTAGGTTGGGTGAGTCGATGTGGCTAGATTTTGCTATGGCTCTAAAGTTGGGAACCTTAGGCACAATATTTTTTTAGAAGGTCAAGAGATTTGAGCATCCTATCTAGGTTTTCCAAGTTGGATTTTCTCTCTTAGATATTTTGGCCAAGGGGGGTATTTATAGCCATGAATGGCTATGGATTAACCTTGGTTGGCTTGGATTTGACCAGGGTATAGTTAGGGCTGTAGAGTACAACCTCCCCCATGTAAACCAAGCTTCACCTCTTCTTTCTCCATGAAAATTTTGCCACTTAAGCAAGTGCACATTTCATGGCAATTTTGGCTTAAATCCTGTCATGATGGATTTTAGCCTTTTTGTTTCCATTCCATTGGCTAAGTGGGAGGTTCATGGTGACTCAAATAGTTGAGACCCTCTCCTTGCAACACCTCATTTACCATTTCATGAGGTGGTGACACATTAGCCCCTTACTCATCTCATGCAAGCCTTAGCCATGATGGCTCTTAACCAAGGTGTGGGATGAGTTAGCCTCTTGTCTCCCCTCCATTGGGTGGTCTAAGTGGTGAATGATGAGTCATGAGAGTGAGCCCTTTCCCTTCCAACATCTCATTTAATGTTTAGATAAGAAGGTGACACATATTTTTCTCATGCAAAATTCTTAAAATTTGGTTATAACCATGGTTAAGTAAGTTGCTCATGTGACTTTAATTGTGTCTAATTTTCATTGGTGAGTTCATGAGGATGAGCCACCTCAAATTTTAATTTCATGAGGGGATGACACCTCATTTTCTTTAATGATTATTTTCTTTAACCATGGTTTATAGGTTATTTTAATGTAATAACCTACACTTAATAAGTCCCATGAGTCATGATTAATCCATGGATGAGGTCATTTATGATGTAATAAAGAGATTAGGAATTTTTAAAAATCTTGGTTTCATGGTTTAAAATTCTATTTTATGCCCTTTTCATTTTAATTTCCATATTTAACTAATTATGTCATTATTTAAATATTGGAAATTATTTTATTAATCAATAATTAATTGGAAATAATTACAAATTAATTATTTGATTAATATCCATATCAGTAAAATTGATTTTTGTCTCTTCTCATGACTTTTCAATTTAATTTTCACTTTAATTAATTAAGTCATTAATTAAAACATGAAAATTAAATTATTGGTTAATTAATTAATAAAAAATAATTTTGTGATTAATTATTTGATTAATTCCATTATTTTTAATCAATTTGTGGATTTTGTAATTTTATGGCTTTTGAATTTAATTTTTCATTTTAATTAATTAGGTCATTAATTAAAATTTTTAAAATTAATTCATTAGCCAATTAATTAATCAAAATAATTTTGAAATCAATTATTTGATTAATTTTGTCATTTTATGACTTTTAATTTAATTTTCATTTTAATTAATCATGTCATTTGATTAATTAAAATATTGAAAATCAAATTATTAGTCAATTTAATTAATCAAAATAATTATTTAAAATTAATTTGATTAATTTTTCTCATTGTGGTGTTTTAAACATGTCATTGGTTGTTTGATAAAAAATTGATCATTTTAACCAAAATTAACTTTTTAGGTCATGTGTTGACCCATTGGGTCAATAAGGTTGGTGATTGGGTCTGAATTGGTTATTTTGACCAAAATTGTCATTTTAAGTGAAAAGGTTGACCTGTGGGGTCAACAGGGTTGGTCATAGGGTCCGACTTGACCATTTTAACCAAAATTGACTTTTTAGGTCAAAAGGTTGACCTATGGGGTCAACAATGTTGGTCATAGGGTCTGGATTGACCATTTTGAGCAAAGTTGACTTTTTAGGTCAAAAGGTTGACCTATGGGGTCAACAGGGTTGGTCATTGGGTCTAGTTTAACCAATTTGACCAAAGTTGACTTTTTAGGTTAGGAAGTTGACCTATAGGGTCAACAGGGTTAGTCATTAGGTCTGGTTTGACCAATTTGACCAATGTTGACTTTTTAGGTTAAAAGGTTGACTTATGGGGTCAACAGGGTTGGTTATTGGGTCTAGTTTGACCAATTTGACCAATGTTGACTTTTTAGGTCAAAAGGGTGACCTATAGGGTCAACAGGGTTGGTCATTGGGTCTGGTTTGACCATTTTGACCAATGTTGACTTTTTAGGACAAAAGGTTGACCTATGGGGTCAACAGGGTTGGTCATTGGGTCTGGTTTGACCATTTTGACCAAAGTTAACTTTTTCGGTCAAAAGGGTGACCTATATGGTCAACAGGGTTGGTCATTAGGTCTAGTTTGACCAATTTGACCAAAGTTGACTTTTTAGGTCAGAAGGTTGACCTATAGGGTCAACAGGGTTGGTCATTGGGTCTGGTTTGACTATTTTGACCAAAATTGTCATTTTAGGTTAAAAGGTTGACCTATGGGGTCAACAGGATTGGTCATAGGGTCTGGTTTGACCATTTTGACCAAAGTTGACTTTTTAGGTCAAAAGGGTGACTATGGGGTTAACAGGGTTGGTCATTGGGTCTGGTTTGACCATTTTGACCAAAGTAGACTTTTTAGGTCAAAAGGTTGACCTATGGGGTCAACAGGATTGGTCATTGGGTCTGGTTTGACCATTTTGACCAAAGTTGACTCTTTATGTCAAAAGGGTGACCTATGGGGTCAACAGGATTGGTCATTGGGTCTCGTTTGATCATTTTGAACAATGTTGACTTTTTAGGTCAAAAGGTATCTACTCATTATAAATGAGGTCAACAAAAGGGCCCCCAATATGTGTAGAATATTATATAAGTATTCTGCACATATTGGTGTTGACCGAAATGGTCTAGGAAATGTTTTATAACAATCTGGAAAAGTGTGGATATCATACCGGTCCTAGAGGATGTTAGATGTCTCATATGTCGGCTCTGAGAAGGAATGTCCTTTTCGTGTCTGGAAGGAATTTACTGGGAGAGAAAATGGATGTCATATTTCATTTCTTTAAATGTCAATATCGATATTTGGTCAAAGGAAAACCGTGATTTCCGTGTCAGGAAAAGGATTTACATCCAATAATCGGAGAGAGAAAATGGATGTCATTTTCCATTTCTCGAGATGTCAATGACAAAATTTGGTTAAAGGAAAGTCGTAATTTCCGTGTCGAGAAAATACTTATATTCAATAATCGGAGAGAGAAAATAGATGTCATTTTCTATTTTCCTCAAAATGTCAATGTCAAGATTTGGGTAGAGGAAAGCAATGATTTCCGTGTCAGGAAAGGACTTATATCCAATAATTGGAGAGAGAAAATAGATGTCATTTTCTATTTTCCTTAAAATGTCAATGTTAAGATTTGGTTAAAGGAAAGCCATGATTTCCGTGTCAGGAAAGGACGTATATCCAACAACCGGAGAGAGAAAATATATGTCATTTTCTATTTTCCTCAAAATGTTAATCTCAAGATTTGGTTAAAGGAAAGTCATGATTTCTGTGTCAGGAAAGGACTTATATCCAATAACCGGAGAGAGAAAATAGATGTCATTTTCTATTTTCCTCAAAATGTCAATGTCAAGATTTGGTTAGAGGAAAGCCATGATTTCCGTGGCAGGGAAGAACTTATATCCAATAACCGGAGAGAGAAAATAGATGTCACTTTCTATTTTCCTCAAAATGTCAATGTCAAGATTTGGTTAGAGGAAAGCAATGATTTTCGTAGCAGGAAAGCACTTACATCCAATAACCGGAGAGACAAAATAGATGTCATTTTCCATTTCTCAAAATTTTTATGTTAGTTAGAGGAAAGCCATGATTTCCGTGTCAGGAAAGGACTTACTGCCAATAACTGGAGAGAGAAATGGATGTCATTTTCCATTTCTCAAAATGTCAAATGTTGATAAGTCAAATGTCGCAATGTCGGTATGTCAGAAGTCGATAACAATTATTGTGATATCAGAGGTCAAAATGTCGATGTGTCAAATGTTGATAACGATTGTTGCTATGTCGAAATATCGATATGTCAAATGTCGAAAGATCGATATCTCAAATTTTGATAACAATTGTTGATATGTCAAATGTCGAAATGTTGATACGTTAAATGTTGATATTTTGATATGTCAAATGTTAAAATGTCTGTAACAATTGTCGATATGTCAAATGTCGAAAGGTCGATATGTCACATGTTGAAATGTTTTTCAAATGTCGACACGTTGATATGTCAATTGTCGATATGTCAAATGTCAAAAATGTCTGTCAAATATGGAGATGTTAAATTATGGGAATGTCATAATTTTCATGGTAGGAAAATGACTTTCATCCGAAAGTTATAAAGAGAAAATGGATGTCGTATTTCATTTCTCAAAAATGTCAAGTGTCAATGTCGAGTTATAGGAATGTCATAACTTATGCGTCAGGAAAGGACTTACATCCGATAACTGGGAAGAGAAAATGGATGTCATATTCCATTTCTCGGGAACGTCAAGTGTCGGTGTCAAGTCAGAGGAATGCCATATTCCGTATCAGGAAAGCACTTATATCCAATAACTAGAAAAGAGTGGCAAATTCAAGACGAAGAGTGTACCCCTGGGGATTTGGCCTTTACAGCTCGAAAGATATTAATCATCACAAGTTGTTGTCATTTTTAATTCAAAATCCTTATTTTGGCATTTTTGGAAGTGTCGATGTATTGTAGATAATTGAGGAAAAAGAACAAATGTCATATTCAATTTTCTCTAAAAAAAGTGTCAATGTCAAAACGTCGATTTTGGAATAGGAATGCGTATGAGACTTATATCCTGTCCAAAGAAAGATTGCTAAAGGAAAACCAACGTCATGATGGTCTTACTTATAATAGCGAGAAAGAGAATATATGTCATTTTCCATTTAAAGAGGTCTTACACTATCTCTTAGAAATGTCAATGTCAAAATGTCAATTTAAAAATAGGAATGCGTATGAGACTTATATCATATCCAAAGAAAGGTTGCTAAAGGAAAGCCACTTTCATGATGATCTTACATCCAATAGCGAGAAAGAGAATAGATGTCGTCTTCCATTTAAGGAGGTCTTACACCATCTCTTAGAATTGTCAATGTCAAAATGTCAATTTTGGAATAGGAATCCATATGAGACTTAAATCCTATCCAAAGAAAGGTTACTAAAGGAAAGCCACTTTCATGATGGTCTTACATCCAATAGTGAGAAAGAGAATAGATGCCATCTTCCATTTCAGGAGGTCTTACACCATCTCTTAGAAATGTCAATGTGAAAATGTCAATTTTGGAATAGGAATACGTATGAGACTTATATCCTATCCAAAGAAAGGTTGCTAAAGGAAAGCCAATTTCATGATGGTCTTACATCCAATAGCAAGAAAGAGAATAGATGCCATCTTCCATGTAAGGAGGTCTTACACCATCTCTTAAAAATGTCAAAATGTCAATTTTGGAATAGGAATGCGTATGAGACTTATATCCTATCCAAAGAAAGGTTGCTAAAGGAAAGCCGATGTACGTTGGTCTTACATCCAATAGCGAGAAGAGTAGATGCCATCTTCCATTTAAGGAGGTCTTACACTATCTCTTAGAAATGTCAATGTCAAAATGTCAATTTTGGAATAGGAATGCGTATGAGACTTATATCCTATCCAATGAAAGATTCCTAAAGGAAAGCCAATGTCATGATCTTCTTATATCCAATAGCAAGAAAGAGAGTAGATGCCATCTTCCATTTAAGGAGGTCTTACACTATCTCTTAGAAATGTCAATGTCAAAATGTCAATTTTGGTATAGAAATGCATATGAGACTCATATCCTATCCAATGAAAGATTTCTAAAGGAAAGCCAATGTCATGATGGTCTTATATCCAATAGCGAGAAAGAGAATAGAAGCCATTTTACATTTAAGGAGGTCTTACACTATCTCTTAGAAATGTCTTTATGCCGATTTTGGAATAGGAATGTGTATGAGACTTATATCTTATCCAAAGAAAGATTGCTAAAGGAATGCAAATGTCATGATGGTCTTATATCCAATAGCGAGAAAGAGAGTAGATGCCATCTTTTATTTAAGGTTTTATACTACTTCATAGAAATGTCAATGTCAAAATTTTGATTTTGGAATAGGATTGCGTATGAGACTTACATCCTATCCAATGAAAGGTTGCTAAAGGAAAGCCGATGTCCGTTGGTCTTATATCCAATAGCGAGAAAGAGAGTAGATGTTATCTTCCATCTAAGGAGGTCTTACACTATCTCTTAGAAATGTCAATGTCAAAATGTGGATTTTGGAATAGGAATGCATATGAGACATATATCCTATCCAATGAAAGGTTGCTAAAGGAAAGCCGATGTCCGTTGGTCTTATATCCTGCAGCGAGAAAGAGAGTAGATGCCATCCTCCATTTAAGGAGGTCTTACACTATCTCTTAGAAATGTTAATGTCAAAATGTGGATTTTGGAATAAGAATGCGTATGAGACTTATATCCTATCCAAAGAAAGGTTACTAAAGGAAAGCCGATGTCCGTTGGTCTTATATCCAATAGCAAGAAAGAGAGTAGATGTCATCTTCCATTTAAGGAGGTCTTACACTATCTCTTAGAAATGTGAATGTCAATGTCAAAATGTGGATTTTGGATTAGGAATGCGTATCAGACTTATGTCCTATCCAAAGAAAGGTTGCTAAAGGAAAGCCGATGTCCGTTGATCTTATATCCAATAGCGAGAAAGAGAGTAGATGTCATCTTCCATTTAAGGAGGTCTTACACTATCTCTTAGAAATGTCAATGTCAAAATGTGGATTTTGGAATAAGATTGTGTATGAGACTTATATCTTATCCAAAGAAAGGTTGCTAAAGGAAAGCCGATGTCCGTTGGGCTTATATCCAATAGCGAGAAAGAGAGTAGATGTCATCTTCCATTTAAGGATGTCTTACACTATCACTTAGAAATGTCAATGTAAAAATGTCAATTTTGGAATAGGAATGCGTATGAGACTTATATCCTATCCAAAGAAAGGTTGCTATAGGAAAGCCAATGTCATGATGGTCTTATATCCAATAGCGAGAAAGAGAGTAGATGCCATATTCCATTTAAGGAGGTCCTATACTACTTCTTAGAAATGTCAATGTTGATTTGTCGGTTTTGGTTGTTTGTTTCACAGTTTTCAAATCAAGTCATTCATTTTTGTCTATGTCGCATCTTTTTTCAAATACTACCCATTGATTAGGTGTATTATGTCTTCTTGGTAGTCTGTCAACTGACAGGATTTCCCCAAATGTGTCTTCTTAACAAGCATATGGGCCCTCCCATGAGGATAGGTGTTTGAAGTACTAAATCCAAATCCCTTATCTGAGTGTCCTAGGGTGAACCAATTTATCATGGACCTGTACAATGCTTGCTAGTCTTCCAAGCTTCCAAGTTCTCTGAGATGTAATTTCATTTTTTTTGTCTGATGATGTCATTTATAGGTAAGATTATTGCACTTCAAGTAGAAGCTTAACTTAGGGCCCATTCATTAGAGCAAATGATGTTAGTTATGTAGGTTCATAATACTTTCATTAATCACCAATTCTATAAAGATCATTCAGATTGTCTTTCAAAAATCACTTTGACATTTTCAAACTGGGATTGGGGTTGGACCTTTGGAAAATGATGACTTCAGAGTATAATTTCCATTAATCTCCAATAAAAAAGTCATTTACCTTAGTTCTTTCTTTTTGGGTCTTAGGAATTTTTTGAAAATGTGATCAAAATATCTTTTTTTCTGAACCAATTAATAGTCAACCAAAAGACGAGATCACTTAATTCTTTCCTGAATATAATATCAGAAGAATTTTCTTAAGACGTTTTCAAGATTTATCAATTACGGGAGAATTTGAACACCAATTTTTGATTTTATGCTCACGTCAAGCATCTTCTCAGGGAGTTACTATATCCGGTGGAGCATGTTAAAGATTTTGAATGTTTGAATTGAGACACCAATTTTTTATTTTGTGCCCACCTCAAGCTTCTTCTCAGAAACAACTTTTTTTTTCTTCCTTTTTTTTTTTTGCTATGGCACACTTAATGATTTTGAATGCCTGAACTCAAACACCAATTTTTGATTTGCTACTCACCTCAAGCTTCTTCTCAGAGAATTACTATATCTGGTAGAGCATGTTTTAAGGGTTTTGAATGTCCAAACTCCCCTAATTAATAATTCTCAAATATTTCTTAAGACGAATTCGAGATATTATAACTCATTCGAAGTCGGGACCCAATCACATGGCAGAAGATTAAGAGGCTCGTGACATCTTTAGTCAATTACTTGCATTTTGATCACAATATTTTATTTTTCATTTAGGACCCAGTTTGAAAATTTAAGATAAAGGGCCCAGTTATTAGGGCATTAATTTCATTTTCCCCTTGAAATCATAATTTTCTTGTCAAAATGTCAGATTTTTTTGTCTTGAATTCTACCTTTCTGAGTTGTCTTTTTGTCAATAGGTGAATGAGAAGAATATTTCCAAAGATATTAAATCCAAAGATTTCAAATTTCATTCTACCTCACAGATCAATTTGGGTTTTATTTCCAAAGATATTAGATCCAAAGATTTCAAATTTCATCTCTCGTCGCAGATCAATTTTCATTTCTCCACAAAGGACATGCTAGTTGACTAGTCCTAGAGCTAGACTAAACATAGATCAGATTTTCGCTTCAGTCGATTTCTTTCTTTCTGCAAAGCTGTCCTAAGGGAACCCCTTATTGGAATTCATCCAAAAGCGATCGTCTTCCCAAAATTTGATTAATGATTTTGATTTTTAGAGTCTTTGGTAGATTGACAAATCAGAACCTTGAAGGTAGGAAAAAGATCAACCAGAGGAGTGGTTCAGAGGCTGTGAAAAGAATAACCATGAAGAGTAGGTTCATAGGCTATAAAAAGCATAACCTAGGGGAGTGATTCAGAGGCTGTAAAAGGCATAACCACGAAGAATAGGTTCAGAGGCCATAAGGGCATAACCTAAGGGAATGGTTTAGAGGCTGTAAAAAGCATAAACATGAAGAATAGGTTCAGAGGCCATAAAGGCATAACCCAGGGAAGTGGTTCAGAGGCCGTGAAAAGCATAACCACGAAGAATAGGTTCAGAGGCCATAAAGGCATAACCCAGGGAAGTGGTTCAAAGGCTGTAAAAAGCATAACCAGAAAGAATAGGTCCAGAGGCCATAAGGGCATAACCTAAGGGAGTGGTTCAGAGGCTATAAAAAGCATAACAACGAAAAATAGGTTCAGATGCCATAACGGCATAACCTAAGGGAATGGTTCAGAGGCTGTAAAAAGCATATCCACGAAGAATAGGTTCAGAGGCCATAAAGGCATAACCTAGGGAAATGGTTCAGAGGCTATAAAAAGCATAACCACCAAGCCAGATAAACTGAACATGTTTGGCTGAGAAAATATTTGCCTGAACTTCTTCAAAACGGCAATATCGGTCTATCTGACAACAGAATCGATGAACACTCCGTACCTGGGTGGGAAGGGAGGGAACACATGTTGTTTTTGTATGTCTTTTATGTAATTTTGGTCTGTCAATTATGGAAATGTAAGACTCTAGGATTTGTTTGTCGTGAGCAATTCTTTGAATCAAAGAGGTATTAGTTCTATTTTACTCGAGATTGAGTAAGATATAGAACTAAAGAAAGAATTATTTGGTCTTTTAAAAGACAAATTGTCATAGTCATGAGGACAAATTGATTAACCAAAGATGGGGAGAGAGAATGTCCCCAGCGGAGTCGCCACTCTATGATGGCGATGAAAATTATATTTGGTTCGCATGTCGTCGCCGTCAATTCCTGTATCATGTCAATGTCAATGAGTCGCCACTCTCTTTCTCTATCCATTACCCTAATTCTTATTGTACTTAAACTTTTTGTCAGAAGTCTTTGGAGAAATTGAAGAAGGATTAATCATGATAGAGATTGAGAGAAAAAGAGATCGAATGATAATCTCATAGAATAAATCTTCAGATTGTGTGATTACTGAAGTTTTTCGTGTAAGAAAATCACATGAAGATCTTGGGTAACCAGAGAGATCTTATAGGTGAAATACCTATCCTGAGTTCTTTAATCTCCTATAGGAGCAAACTCCTATAGTTAATTACATCCTGAGCAATTGATACTGCCTAGGAAAACTCCCGATTAAGGTTAACATTTATCCTCGAAAAATTGTAAGTGTTGTTGTAGCAGTGCATTTCTGAAGAATCAATACTACCAGAAAGTTTTATTTATGTTGGGTGGATGTCGTTGTTTTGCTATGTTTTGTTTTGTTGTTTTGGTTTCATGTCATGTGATATGTCGAAATGTCGTAGTTTGTATGTCGTGTCATGTCATAATGTGATGTCGTAATGTCATGTCATTTTATGTCATGTCTTAATGTGATGTCATAATGTCATAAGATGTCGTGATTAATATCTCGATTTGTCATGAGATATTTTATCTCCTATAAGAAGATGTCATTATTATGTCATGAGATACCTTCTATGATGTCAAGAAGATATCATTGATTATTTATTTTTGTTATTTTTTTATGATTCTGTTTTCTCCTAAATTTTAGTTTTGTTGTGTCATGTCATTTTGTCATGTCTTAATGTTGTGTCGTAATTTCATAAGATATTAATATCTTGATTTGTAATGAGATATTTTATCTCCTATGTCGTTATTTTGTTATGAGATATCTTCAATGATGTCAAGAAGATATCATTATTTATTTATTTATTTTTGTTATTTTGTTTATGATTTCCTTTTGTTTTAAGTTTTGGTTTTGTGGTCATCTCAATTTTATTTCGTTATGTCATTTTGTCATTTATTTTGTTTTGTTTTAGTGTCATGTCATCATTTTGTTGTGGTATAGAAATGTCGTTGTATATTGATGTCATGTCGATGTCAATGTTAATAAGTTTGTCGTTTTATTTCAGATTTCGTGGCTGTTCTAATAGTTCAGTTGTCTTTGTTTTCATGTAATTTTTGTTTTGTTGTTTGAAGAAAGTTTAGGTTTTGTGGCTATCCTAAAGTCCTGGTTTTGTCGTCAATGTTCCGTTGTCGACGTCCTGCAAAACAGAGTTAGCACACCCTATAACATGCAAAGAAAATCTAAACGAAACTTCATGTCTTTATCCTGCAAGGAAAATAAAGTTAGAAACAATGTCATATCAAGATATTTAGATTACCTGGTGAAAGTGTCTATTGATCCAGAGATGTCGGATGTCTGAGTTTGGTTGAAATGTCGATTTTGGTTTATGTTAGTTTATGTTTAAATTTTTATTTGTCTTGAATATTGATTTGGGTTGGATTGTCAATTTTTAATTTTATGTCGAGTTAAGTTCAATGTTGGTCGAACTTTAAGAATTATGTCGTTTTATATCGAGATATATTGAGTTTTGGTTTGAAATGTTGATTAATGTTATTTAATGTCGTTGATTGTTTAATTTGGTTTGAAATGTCATTTAATGTCGTTGATTGTTTAATTTGGTTTGAAATGTCATTTAATGTTGAATTTGATTTGAAATGTCGATTAATGTCATTTAATGTGGGTGATTGTTTAATTTGGTTTGAAATGTCAGATTTATGTCAGTTATGTAACTTTTGGTTTGAAATGTCGAATTTATGTCGATTATGTCGATATTCGTTTGAAATGTCAGATTTATGTCAGTTGTGTTTGAAATGTTGAATTTATGTCGATTATGTTGATTAATTGTTTGGAATGTCAAATTTATGTCGAACATGTCAATTTAAGTTTGAAATGTCAAATTTATGTTGATTGTGTCGATTAATTGTTTAAAATGTCGAATTTATGTTGATTTTGTTGATTTTTGTTTGAAATGTCAAATTTATGTTGATTTTGTCTATTAAATGTTTGGAATGTCAAATTTATATCAATTTTGTCGATTTTGGTTTAGAATGTCGATTTTATGTCGATTATGTTTGAAATGTCGAATTTATGTCTTGACTTGAGTTTAAACTTAAATCTTGAGTTCATGTCTGTCTGAACTTAAGTTAAAAGGCTGAAAGTTAGATTCAATAATGATTGAATTAATTTGGGTTCATGTCTGGTTGAACCTAAGTTAAATTCAATGTTGATTGAATCTAATTAATTTGAGTTCAAGTCTGTCTGAACTTAAGTAAAAAGGTTGAAAGTTAGATTCAGTATTAATTGGATTAACTTAGGTTCATGTCCGGTTTGACATAAGTCTAATGTGGGTTAGACTTAAGTTAGGGTTAGGTTAGACTTAGGTTTATGTCGGGTTGAACCTAAGCATGGTTTGACTCAAGTCTAATATGGGTTAGACTGAAGTTAGGTTTAGGTTTAGACTTAGGTTCATGTCGGGTTGAACCTAAGGATGGTTTGTCTCAAGTCTAATATGGGTTAGACTGAAGTTAGGTTTAGGTTTAGACTTAGGTTCATTTCGGGTTGAACCTATATATGGTTCGTCTTAAGTCTAATATGGGTTAGACTTAAGTTGGGTTTAGGTATAAACTTAGGTTTATGTCGAGTTGAAACTAAGGTTTATGTCTTGGTTTAGGTCAAACTTAAGTTCATGTCCGGTTGAACCTAAGTATGATTTGACTTAAGTCTAATTTGGGTTAGACTTAAGTTAGTTTTATGTTTAGGTTAAGTTATGTTCAAGTCAGGTTGAACCTAGGCTTAAGGTCGACTTAAGTTCAATATTGGTTGAACTTAAGTTAAAGTTTGAGTTTAAGTTAGGTTCAAGTTAGGTTGAACATAAGTTTGGTTTGACTTAAGTCTAATATGGGTTATACTTAAGTTAGGTTTGGGTTAGACTTAGGTTCATGTCAGGTTGAACCTAAGTATGGTTTGACATAAGTCTAATATGAGTTAGACTTAAGTTAGGTTTGGGTTAGACTTAGGTTCATGTTAGGTTGAACCTAAGTATGGTTTTACTTAAGTCTAATATGAGTTAGACTTAAGTTAGGTTCGGGTTAGACTTAGGTTCATGTCAGGTTAAACCTAAGTATGGTTTGACTTAAGTCTAATATGAGTTAGACTTAAGTTAGGTTTTGGTTAGACTTAGGTTCATGTCAGGTTAACCTAAGTATGGTTTGACATAAGTCTAATATGAGTTAGACTTAAGTTAGGTTTGGGTTAGACTTCGGTTCATGTCAGGTTAAACCTAAGTATGGTTTGACTTAAGTCTAATATGAGTTAGACTTAAGTTAGGTTTGGGCTTGATTAAACCTTAATTGGTTAAGGTTTAATAGGTTTGATTAAGTTTAATGTGGTAGACTTAATTAAGGTTTATGTTTGATTCAACCTTAGTTAATTAAGGTTTAATAAATTAATTAAGTCTAATGTGATAGACTTGATTAAGTTTGACTTAGATTCAAGTTGGGTTGAACCTAAGTATAGGTTAAGGTTAGGTTCATGTATATTGAACTTAAAAGGTTTAACTTAGGTTAAATTGGGTTGAACGTATGTATAGATCAAGGTTAGGTTCATGTATGTTGAACCTAAGGTTTGAGTTTGACTTAGGTTTAACTTGGGTTGAACCTAAGTATAAGTTAAGGTTAGGTTCATGTATGTTGAACCTAATGTTTGATGTTTGACTTAAGTTCAAGTTGGGGTTGAACCTAAGTATAGGTTAAACTTGGGTTCATGTTGTGTTGAACCTAAGTTAAAAGTTGAACTTGGGTTCATGTTGTGTTGAGCCTAAGTTAAGAGTTGAACTTGGGTTCATGTTGTGTTGAACCTAAGTTAAGTTTATTTGGGGTTTGAGTTTGATTAAACCTTAATTGGTTAAGGTTTAATAGATTAATTAAGTCTAATGTGGTAGACTTAATTAGAGTTTAAGTTTGATTAAGTCTAATTTAGTTAAGACTTAATGATTTAATTAGGTCTAATGGGTTAGACCTAATTAGGGTTTAGGTTTGATTAAATCTAATTTAATTAAGATTTAATAATTTAATGAGGTCTAATGGGTTAGACCTAATTAGGTTTTAGGTTTGATTAAGTCTAATTTAGTCAAGACTTAATGGTTTAATTAGGTCTAATGGGTTAGACCTAATTAGGTTTTAGGTTTGATTAAGTCTAATTTAGTTAAGACTTAATGGTTTAATTAGGTCTAATGGGTTAGACCTAATTAGGGTTTATGTTTGATTAAACCTTAGTTAGTTAAAGTTTAATGGTTTAATTAGGTCTAATGGGTTAGACCTAATTAGGGTTTATGTTTGATTAAACCTTAGTTAGTTAAAGTTTAATGGTTTAATTATGTCTAATGGGTTAGACCTAATTGGGGTTTGTGTTTGATTAAACCTAATGTTTAAGGAGGTTAATTATGTTTAGTATGTCTTTAAACTTAATTAAAGATTTGCATTAAACCTAATTTAGTTAAGATTTAATGGGTTAATAAAGTTTAATATGTCCTTAAACTTAATTAAAGATTTGATTTTGGTTAATTAAGTTAAATATGTCCTTAAACTTAATTAAAGAGTTTGATTTTGATTAACTAAGTTTAATATGTCCTTAAACTTAATTAAAGAGTTTGATTTTGATTAATTAAGTCTAATATGTCCTTAAACATAATTAAAGAGTTTGATTTTTTGTTAATTAAGTTTAATATGTCCTTAAACTTAATTAAAAGGTTTGATTTTTGTTAATTAAGTTTAATATGTCCTTAAACTTAATTAAAAGGTTTGATTTTTGTCTTAAACCCTAATTTAGGTAAGGTTTAATGGGTTAATTAAGTTTAATATGTCCTTAAACTTAATTAAAGATTTGATTTTAGTTAATTAAGTTTAATATGTCCTTAAACTTAATTAAAATGTTTGATTTTGATTAATTAAGTCTAATATGTCCTTAAACTTAATTAAAGACTTTGATTTTTGTATTAAACCTAATTTAAGTAAGGTTTATGGGTTAATTAAGTTTAATATGTCCTTAAACTTAATTAAAGATTTTTTATTTTTGTCTTAAACCCTAAGGTTTAATGGTTTAACTAGGTTTAAGTTGTCTTTAAACCTAATTATTATTTGATTTGAGTTGGATTCATCACTTTCTTAATCCATGATGAGATGGACTAAATATGTGAAGAGAAGGTTTTGAATAATTAATTTTAAAATTAATAAATCTTAACCTTATTTCAAAATGTCTTTTAGATTGTTTTGATGACTTGAGAATTGTTGTTTTAGGATTGTTGTCTGTTATCCTAATGTTCTCAATGATATTGCATTTAAATTTTCCAATTTTCCAATTTTATAATTATTTTTGAAAATAATTACAAAATATCATGGAAATTAGGAAGTCATATCCTAGAGAGCTATCCTAGCCTTAGAAAAATTAGATGATATGCCTAAGGACTTAAAGGTAATTCCCTAAAAATTTCATATTTTTCTGACTTGTAAATAATTTTTAATAATTAAAATACTCCATAGAGTATTTAATTAATTAAAAATTAAATACTGAGAATAAATTATGATTTTGGTTTCATAATTTTCTTCTCTTCAAGATCTTTCCAGATGTATTTTTATTTTATTTTTATGACCTCTGGATCAAAAGATATGAAATTTTGAAGTTTTTAAGGTTTCCCTGAATTAATCCAGCCCAGAAAAATCCAGGCGCTGCCACGTGTCCTCGTACGATCGATGGGCGGGAAGATCCGCTGCACAGATCTGAACACCGAACACTACGCGGTTTGATCTGGGCCGTCTATTCCGAAACACAGGATCAGACGGCTGGATTAATCCAGATAATTCAGAAAATTCCTGAACCGTCCAACTTCAAAACTCAATTTCTCACTCGTTTCTCAACGAAATTGAGTGATTTTTTTTAAATGATCGTCTCGATGAGAATCACCCATCCATATGGTGATGAATGGGTTTTGAGAGGTCAAATGGTAGAGATTTTGGAATATGTATTAAACCCAATAATTTTGATAATTGCATCCATACCATTGCCTTAATCCATTTGGAATCGATTTGATTGTTTGAGGAGCTTCCCCTTAGCTTCCTTGAGGTGGATTTCAACTCAATTTGACTCAATTTGGTTTGAAATTGGAACTATGTAGGTGGTGTGAGTCACCTTAATTGGGTTTGGATCCAAATTGGCTAGGTTGGGTGAGTCGATGTGGCTAGATTTTGCTATGGCTCTAAAGTTGGGAACCTTAGGCACAATATTGTTGTAGAAGGTCAAGAGATTTGAGCATCCTATCTAGGTTTTCCAAGTTGGTTTTTCTCTCTTGGATATTTTAGCCAAGGGGGGTATTTATAGCCATGAATGGCTATGGATTAACCTTCGTTGGCTTGGATTTGACCAGGGTATAGTTAGGGCAGTAGAGTACAACCTCCCCCATGTAAACCAAGCTTCACCTCTTCTTTCTCCATGAAAATTTTGCCACTTAAGCAAGTGAACATTTCATGGCAATTTTGGCTTAAATCTTGTCATGATGGATTTTAGCCTTTTTGTTTCCATTCCATTGGCTAAGTTGGAGGTTCATGGTGACTCAAATAGTTGAGACCCTCTCCTTGCAACACCTCATTTACCATTTCATGAGGTGGTGACACATTAGCCCCTTACTCATCTCATGCAAGCCTTAGCCATGATGGCTCTTAACCAAGGTGTGGGATGAGTTAGCCTCTTGTCTCCCCTCCATTGGGTGGTCTAAGAGGTGAAGGATGAGTCATGAGAGTGAGCCCTCCCCCTTCCAACATCTCATTTAAGGTTTAGATGAGAAGGTGACACATATTTCTCTCATGCAAAATTCTTAGAATTTGATTATAACCATGGTTAAGTAAGTTGCTCATGTGAGTTTAATTGTGTCTAATTTTCATTGGTGAGTTCATGAGGATGAGCCACCTCAAATTTTAATTTCATGAGGGGATGACACCTCATTTTCTTTAATGATTATTTTCTTTAACCATGGTTTATAGGTTATTTTAATGTAATAACCTACACTTAATAAGTCCCATGAGTCATGATTAATCCATGGATGAGGTCATTTATGATGTATAAAGTGATTTGGAATTTTTAAAAATCATGGTTTCATGGGTTAAAATTACAATTTATGCCCTTTTCGTTTTAATTTCCATATTCAATTAATTATGTCATTATTTAAATATTGGAAATTATTTTATTAATCAATAATTAATTAGAAATAATTACAAATTAATTATTTGATTAAAATCCAAATCATTAAAATTAATTTTTGTCTCTTCTCATGACTTTTCAATTTAATTTATACTTTAATTAATTAAGTCATTAATTAAAACATGAAAATTAAATTATTGGTCAATTAATTAATTATTTGATTAATTCTATTATTTTTAATCAATTTGTGGATTTTGTAATTTTATGGCTTTTGAATTTAATTTTTCATTTTAATTAATTAGGTCATTAATTAAAATTTTTAAAATTAATTCATTAGCCAATTAATTAATCAAAATAATTTTGAAATCAATTATTTGATTAATTTTGTCATTTTATGACTTTTAATTTAATTTTCATTTTAATTAATCATGTCATTTGATTAATTAAAATATTGAAAATCAAATTATTAGTCAATTTAATTAATCAAAATAATTATTTGAAATTAATTTGATTAATTTTTTCTCATTGTGGTGTTTTAAACATGTCATTGGTTGTTTGATCAAAAATTGATCATTTTAACCAAAATTGACTTTTTAGGTCATGTGTTGACCCATTGGGTCAATAAGGTTGGTGATTGGGTCTGAATTGGTTATTTTGACCAAAATTGTCATTTTAAGTGAAAAGGTTGACCTGTGGGGTCAACAGGGTTGGTCATAGGGTCCGACTTGACCATTTTAACTAAAATTGACTTTTTAGGTCAAAAGGTTGACGTATGGGGTCAACAGTGTTTGTCATACGGTCTGGATTGACCATTTTGACCAAAGTTGACGTTTTAGGTCAAAAGGTTGACCTATGGGGTCAACAGGGTTGGTCATTGGGTCTAGTTTGACCAATTTGACCAAAGTTGACTTTTTATGTCAGGAGGTTGACCTATAGGGTCAACAGGGTTGGTCATTGAGTCTGGTTTGACCAATTTGACCAATGTTGACTTTTTAGATCAAAATGTTGACCTATGGTGTCAATAGGGTTGGTCATTGGGTCTAGTTTGACCAATTTGACTAATGTTAACTTTTTAGGTCAAAAGGGTGACCTATAGGGTCAACAGGGTTGGTCATTGGGTCTGGTTTGACCATTTTGACCAATGTTGACTTTTTAGGTCAAAAGGTTGACCTATGGGTTCAACAGGGTTGGTCATTGGGTCTGGTTTGACCATTTTGACCAAAATTAACTTTTTAGGTCAAAAGGGTGACCTATAGGGTTCAATAGGGTTGGTCATTGGGTCTAGTTTGACCAATTTGACCAAAGTTGACTTTTTAGGTCAGAAGGTTGACCTATAGGATCAACAGGGTTGGTCATTGGGTCTGGTTTGACCATTTTGACCAAAATTGTCATTTTAGGTCAAAAGGTTGACCTATGGGGTCAACAGGATTGGTCATTGGGTCTGGTTTGACCATTTTGACCAAAGTTGACTTTTTAGGTCAAAAGGGTGACCTATGAGGTTAACAGGGTTGGTCATTGGGTCTGGTTTGACCATTTTGACCAAAGTTGACTTTTTATGTCAAAAGGTTGACCTATGGGGTCAACAGGGTTGGTCATTGGGTCTGGTTTGACCATTTTGACCAAAGTTGACTTTTTATGTCGAAAGGGTGACCTATGGGGTCAACAGGATTGGTCATTGGGTCTGGTTTGATCATTTTGACCAATGTTGATTTTTTAGGTCAAAAGGTATCTACTCATTATAAATGAGGTCAACATCCTTCCTTGAATAAGGCCATCCATCAAACCTTTAACTATTAGCCTAATATTATTTGGGGGGACAAGATTTGGCAAAGAAATCTGTCCCCCTCTATGTCCTTTTTCTGTTGGAGATTGTTCCACAAGTTTCTACCTCTAGATGATATTCTAAAACTAAAAGACCTAAAAACTGCTTCTAGATGTTGGCTTTGCAATTCACAGGAGGAAACTATTCCCATGTGTTTCTCCATTGTTCTTTTACTAAACGGATACCGGTCGATGTGCTATACTACCAGTAGCATTACCACAGATACGGATATGATCTGGATCAATTTTGAAGCTTGCTGCGAGGATTGGAGGAATTTGAGAGAGTCCTCCATTCCATTAATCATTTGTTGGTTCCTCTGGATGGCCAGGAACCAAGCCAAATATGAGGGTAAAATCTATTTGGTCGAAGTCGTTGTTGTAAATTGCTGCAGTTACATTAGGAAAAATTCAGCTTTGCTTTCCGCACCCAAGAGAAAAGTTGTACTGCTGCATTGGTCTCTATCTCCCCAACCTTGGATTAAAATCAATATTGATGGGAGTTTCACGCCTTCCTCTGCTGGTATTCGTGCTGTCTGTAGAAACAGTTTGGGTCAGCTCTTATGAATTTTTCAGTCACCTATTGTATCCTCTTATGCATTGGAATCTGAACTTTGGGCTGCATTTTGGGCCTTAACAACTGCCAAAGCTATCCACCTCCCTTATGTTTGGATTGAATCTGACTCTCAGCAGGTGGTTGATATTATGCAAGGATCTTCTCCTCCTCCTTGGAGTTTGGTTTACTTTCTCAGAACCTTTCCTTCTACTTCAGACTTCCTCCAACTCAAATGGACCTGCACTTACAGAGAGGGTAACTAGCCTGCTAACTGGTTAGCAAAAAATGCTGCTTCAGTAGTAACATAGTTTTTTTTGTAACACCTTTTGAGCCTTTAAGGCTTTTACTTTTAGGGGATTCTCTAAAACTCCCTTTCATCGGATGTACTTAACCTTAAAGTTTGAATGAAGCTTTTGTTTTTCTATTAAATATATATATATATATATATATATATATATATATATATATATATATATATATATATATATATATATATATATATATATAATGCTAATTTTTAAGGATATTGCATTTTAATGAAAGGTATTTTGTGTGTTTTTAGTTTCAGGTGCAAGAAATGGAGTTTAAGAGCAAAAGGAGTAAAAATGGAGCAAAATAAGGTCAAATGAAGCTACCTGCACTTACAGAGAGGGTAACTAGCCTGCTAACTGGTTAGCAAAAAATGCTGCTTCAGTAGTAACATAGTTTTTTTTGTAACACCTTTTGAGCCTTTAAGGCTTTTACTTTTAGGGGATTCTCTAAAACTCCCTTTCATCAGATGTACTTAACCTTAAAGTTTGAATGAAGCTTTTGTTTTTCTATTAAATATATATATATATATATATATATATATATATATATATATAATGCTAATTTTTAAGGATATTGCATTTTAATGAAAGGTATTTTGTGTGTTTTTAGTTTCAGGTGCAAGAAATGGAGTTTAAGAGCAAAAGGAGTAAAAATGGAGCAAAATAAGGTCAAATGAAGCTAAGAAATAAAAATTAACTTGGCGCCTAGGCACCAGGATCTAGCGTATAGACGTAAGGATCTGGCGCTTAGGCGCCATGTGGTTAAAACGGGTTCTAGAAGGTTGGCGCCTAGGTGTCACAATTGGATGCCAAGGTGCCAGAGATTGTTTTGGATTTTGTGCAATGAATTTGGACAAATTTAGAAGAGGTTCTTGAAGTGACTCTTGGTAATTTTGAGAGCTTTATTTAATAGACTCATTGGTTAGCCGAAAAAAAGAGTTTTTGGAGAGTTTCAAAAGTCTAGTCTTGGCGTGAGTCTTTGGTGAGTGTCTTGTTTATGGGAGTGTGAGTGAGAGTCCTGTTAGTGTTTGTTTTTGTGTATTTATTGGAGGAAGAAGATAGTAAAGGAAATCCAAAGGATTTGCTTGGGGAGAATTTTAAGATATGTATCTTGTATTTTTTTTAAGTTTTATTTTATTTTATAAACTTGGCTTTTTAATATATATCATGTTTTATTGTGCTATCCCCACGAATTCTGAGTATTTCTCTTTATCTTTCTCTTTGTAATAAGAAATAATTATTTGGAGGATTTAAATTTTTTAATATTTCTCTTATTCCATACTTGTGATGATTCATTACTTCGATCTTCATTTACATCTTCAACCTGACCAATTGGAATGTTAAAACTGTTGTGAATCCATAATGACCTAGGAAGGCTATGTGTTCCTCAACTAGTAAGAATCACATTAATTTCATGTGTGAGAAGGTAATCCATGGGTTAATACAAATAGATAGGAAGATATGTTTTGATGGAAGTAGAATTGGTGATTTTAGGGTGACAGGCTAGAACCTTAACAAATTTGATCTTTTGTTTAGAACCTAAGGCTTAGTTTATCTTATAGAAAGGACACAGTAGGTAATCTAGATGTGAGATGCTAGAACCTTCCCAGTATAACCATATCAATTAGGAACTTAACTTTATATTAGCCAACAATCTTTATGCACTCGGGCAGGGTAAAGAATTGGTATGGTCCTATTTATAACAAAATTACATTTTATTTTTTATACACTTGATTCCGACGATGATTATGATCTCTTTACAAGGGGAAAAATTTTTTCATATTATTTTAACTTCTTTAAACATAACTAGTTTAGAAATTTGCAATTACTCTTAGCTTTAAATTAGAATTTGTAGACTTTAGTCTCTATCCTTTTACAAACACTTTTGATATTATTTTCCTATGATTTTTGTATGTAGTTTGAGCAGAATTTTTTTCTAAGAGGGTTCAATAATGGGGCTTTTAAAGAAAATTCTATATTACTTGAAACGATACGTATACTTGCATAGTACCCTAAGTGTGTAAATTATTAATAAAAAATTCTAAATTCAATAACATGTTTATTATACGCACTAGCTGATTAAATATATTGGGTCAAATTTTTTTTCATCTTTTGGAATTAAAATGAATGCTTAATTGCGGGTCAATTCAAGATTTTGTCATCGTTACCGGAGAGGTAATGAAACTTTTAATTTAAAAATTTTATTTGAACTCTAGACTTAATTTAGGAGATTTGAATTTTAATTTTTCTTTATAAGTACTTGTTTATCTTTTAAAAGAAAAAATAAAAAACAAAAAAATCATAAAACTGAAAAAAGTAAAAAATGAAAAAAAAATTTATTTAGAGTACTATTATTTGTTGAATTTTTACCTTTCACATGCGTAGTTCAGGATTTGATGGTTTAGTACCTTACGATTCTGAATTAGAATGAACCATAGTATTCATGATAATGATGCAATTTTAATTTTGGCATCTCATGTTGTTGCGGTATCTTGGAAGATATATTAATTTGGAATGAAATTTTCTCAAACACCTCATGTGATTGAGGAAAATTCATTGGGACAATTGATTAATTCTCTACCATCATTTGATACTTTAAATATAATTAAAAATAGATCTAATGAACCATATTCTAATATTATAACCCAGGTTGGAAAATCCACCCCAACTTTAACTGGAATAATAATTTGGGTGGTGGAAGTCAAGAATATGGAAACAACATTGGAAAACTAGAAACTAGAGTAGTAAAAATTTTAAACATTCATATCCTCTTGGCTTTACTCATAACCAACTAATGAAGGAAAATAAATTTTCTTTAGAAGAAGTGGTGTTATAGACGAGGAATCAATTAGAAAGTCGGAGTGTTGCAATAAGAAATATGAGAATCAACTGGGACAAATTGCTAACTCACTTAGTAATAGGCCTCAAGGAACTCTTTCTAGTAATATTAAAGTTAATCTTAAAGATAAAATAATGAAGAAGTAAAAGCAGTCAAATTGAGAAGTTGTAGAGAATTGATGACTGTAGTGCTAAAAGAGATTGAAGTTTAGAGCGAGAATGTTAAAACTTAAGAATATGAAGAAAATATTTCTAAAGAGATGGAAAAACCTACCTCTCCAATTAAGATTAATTTAGAAAGACTACCACCTCTACTTCCTTAGAGACTTAAATAGCAGAAGCTTGATAACAAATTTTCTATTTTTATGGAGATATTTAATAAGCTTACAATTAAAATTTCATTTTGCTGAAGCGCTAGAGCAACTGTCTAGCTATGCTGAGTTTATAAAAGGCATTTTAAATAAGAAGAGGAAGCTCAAATATCATGAGACTGTTGCATTAAGTGAAGAATGCAGTGCAATAATTCAAAAAAAGCTTCCTTAATAACTTAAATATTTTGGTAACTTTATTATTCCAAGTGTTATAGGAGAAAGATTTTGTCAAAAAGCTTTATGTGATTTAGGAGCAAGCATTAACCTCATGTCATTATCGATCTTTATAAGGCTTAGGAGAGATTTCACCCATTACTTTAACCCTACATTTAGCTGATCGATTGATTACTTATCCTAAAGGGGTTATTAAGGATATATTAGTGAAGGTAGATAAAATTATCTTTCCTATGGATTTCATTATTTTGGATATAGAGGAAGATAAGGAAGTACCTATCATTTTAGGTAGACATTTTCTTACCACTGGACTAACAATGATAAATGTGTAGAAAGGAGAACTAACCATAAAAGTTAATGACCAGGAAGTTACATTTAATGTGTTAAAATCAATGTAGTATCCAGCAAAAGAAAAGGCTGATGAATGTTACAAAATGGAGACTATTGATTATTTAATTAAAAATCACTTCCAAGAAAGTTGTGAGGTAAAGACAAAACAACAAGAACTGGAGTATGAAAAAAAGATTGAATTGTAAGATAAATAAATTAAGATATGAAATTAGGATTCAAATTATGTTCTGGAAAGTTTTGAAATTTAGACGCTACTAAAAATAGTAAACATTTTATTTCATCTATTGAAAAACAACCTGAATCTGAAATGAGCGTTGTCCCCACACATTTAAGGTACACTTTTTTAGGGGACTCTTCAACATTACCTGTTATAGTATCCTTAGACTTAAATGAAGAACAAGAAGAGAAATTACATGAGACTTTGAGAAATCATAAGAAAACTTTTGTATGGACATTAAGAGATATTAAAGGCGTCAGCCCTTCAATCTGTATGCATAGAATTTTAATTGTAGATAATCATAATTCTAGGGCAGATCCTCAAATGAGATTCAACTGTATAATGAAAGTTGTCATTAAAAAGGAAATTTTAAAGTGCTTAGATGCTAGAATTATTTATCTTATTTCTGACAGTGCATAGGTTAGTCCAATTCACTACGTTCCTAAGAAAGGGGGAGTGAATCTAGTTGTAAATGAATAGAATGAATTAATTCAAACAAAATAAATCACTGAGTAGTGAATTTGTATTAATTATAAAAAATTAAATCTCGTCAATAGGAAATTTCATATTCCTCTACCATTTCTGGACTAAATGTTGGATAGAATAGGAGAGCACCAATATTTTTCTTTTTGGATGGATATTCTAGGTACCATCAAATACATATATCTTCTGAGCATTAAGAGAAGGCAATATTCACAAGTCTCTATGGAACTTCTACTTTTAGAAGAATGTCCTTTGGTTTATTTAATGCATCTGTAACTTTTTAGAGATGCATGATGTCCAATTTATGTGATTTAATTAAGAAAATAATTGAAGTTTTTCAGGACAACTTCTCAATATTTGGAACCTTCTTTGATTCATGTTTAGATAATTTAACAAGAGTTTTAAAATCATGTGAAGATACAAATTTAGCTCTTAATTTAGGAAAATGCTAATTTATGGTCACAGGTGGAATTATTTTGGGACATAAAATTTCTAAAAATTGCATGGAAGTAGATCCGATAAAAATTCAAGTTATTGTTGAACTACCTCCACCTACTATAGTGAGAGAAGTTAGAAGTACTCTAGGACATGCTAGGTTCTGTAGACGTTATATTAAAGACTTTTCTAAAATTGCCAAGCCTCTATGTCATCTTTAAGAGAAATATACGATATTTAATTTTAATGAGGAATTCCTAAGTGCATTCAATTTAATAAAAGAAAAATTAATCACGACACCTATTATTATTTCACCTAATTGGAAAAAATCATTTGAAATTAATACGTGATGCTAGTGATTATGCTATTGGAGTAGTATTAGGGCAAGAATATGGTAGAATTTTTAAAGTTATATACTACGTGAATAAAACTTCTAATGAGACTCAAATTAATTATGCTACTACTAAAAAAGAGTTATTAGAGATAGTATATGCATTTAATAAATTTCGATCGTATTTAATTGGACCTAAATGTATTGTGCATATCGATCATTTTGCTATAAAATATCTAATGTTGAAGAAGGATGCAAAACAAAGGTTAATCAGATTGTTTTTTCTATGCAAGTTTGATATTATAGTAGTAGATATAAAATATGCTGATAATCAAATTGTTTATCATTTATCAAGGCTAGAATAGAAAAATTATGGTGATTTTGATGATGAAATAAAAGAAAATTTTCTTGAAGAAGAATTATATGCTTTTTTTGAGTGGCGTATTCCGTGGCATGCTGATATAGTTAATTTTATAATTAATAATATTTTACTATATGGATTGACAAGCCACCAAAAGAAGAAGTTAATACAAGATGCAGAACATTACTTTTAGAACGACCCTTATTTATATAAAAAATGTAAGGATATGAATATTCAAAGAACAAACACTATGTTATTTGGTTGAGTGCAGTGTGAGATCTTTGGCCTTGATTGTGGAAGGTTCTCGATTTTCTATCCCTTGGGGACAACGAACCGATGCCTTCTGTTTCCACATAATCAAAAGGATCAGTGGAGATCGAGTCAAGGCACAGAATGCTCGGAGCAGAGCAACGGATCTTAACCACTTCAACATCTACTTGGAAAGTCATCCAACCGCGAAGTGCTACGTGGGTTTTCGACACATATAAGAAATGATGCGGTGCCGATGAAGAAAAGTGGGAATTCAAATTTTCTAAATTATTTAAATCCCAAAATCCCAATAAAATTTAGAAAATCATATCTTAATAAGTAGAAATCATAAAAATAAAATAAAATAAATTTTGAACTCATTAAACAGAGGAGAAAGTAATAAAAATAAAAAAATAAATAATTAGCTTTTTTTAAATTTTTTAATTAATTAAATACTTTATAGAGTATTTTAATTATATAAAATTAAATATAAAACATAAAAATATAAAATTTTATGCTATTACTCCCACTGTCATTATGGATGTTCCATGATTTCACGGAACCAATTTAACACCAATATATTTAATTTTCTACCAAAATTATAATTATTTTGAAAACTAATTATAAAAAATAAAATAAGAATAAATAATAAATAAATTGAAATTCAAATTCAAAAGGAAAATTAGGATAGTAATCCTAAAATTAAAATGACAATTTTCACCTTTAAAATTTTATAAGATAAAATTAAAAGATTAGAGGTAAATTTGTAAAATTGTACGTTTTGCATTTTAGCCCAAATTGTCTCCCAAACCTAAACTAAACATAAAAATTAACATAGAAAGTTATAGAATGGAGATCCTAATGAAAACATTAAGTTAATTAAGGATGATTAATCTCATATTTATTTTTTTAGTTATGAGATTACCTCACTCAACTAAATATCTAAACCTAATTGGGGTTTAATCAAACCTAGACCTCACTTAAATGAAATTCAATTTAAGTCTAACCCAACTTGAACCTAACTTAACCTAAGTGAGTTCGGGCTTAATTAAGGTTAAACCCAATCTAGACCTAATTCAAACTATACTCAACTTTAAATTCGACTCAGGTCTAGCCTAACTTAGACCTAAGTCAGTATAAACTCAAATTAAACACAACCTAGACTTTAGTCAATCTAAATTCAAATTTCAAATTAACTTAGGTCTAACCCAACTTAGACCTAATCCAACTCATCTCAAATTCTTAAACCTAACCTAGGTCTAGCCCAACCTAGAACTGACCGAACTTAGCTTAAATTTTAAGCTTAACTTAGGTCTAACCTAACTTAGACCAAACTTAATTAAGACTTAATTTAGGTCTAACCTAACTTGGACCTAACTTAACCAACCCATAAATTCAAACTAGGTCCAACCCAATCTAGGCCTAAACCAACCTAATTCAAACCTGAAACTAAAATTTAACTCAAGTCTAATCCGACCTAGACTTGAATTGATCAAATCCCAAAGTCTAACTCAAAGCTAACCCAACCTAGACTTCATTCAACCAAATTTTAAACTCAATCCAACTCAAGTCTAAACTAACTTAGACATGACTCAACCAAATCTAACTTATGTCTAGTCTAACTTAAACTAGATTCAACTAAATCCAACTCAAGGCTAGCTTAACTTAGAATTGATTCAACCAAATCCAACTCAAATATAACCTAACTTAGACTTGACTCAATCAAATTAAACTTAAACAAGTTTAGATCTACTTAGCCTAACCTAGGGTAACCTAAATCAAACTTGGGTCCATCTGATCTAACTCTGGTTAACCTAAATCAATCCAAATCAAACCTAGGTCAACCTAAATTAACTCAATTTAACTTAAATCAACTTAAATCAAACCTAGGTGAACCCGTCCTACTCGGGTTAACTAAAATCAGCTTAAATTAAATTTAGGTCAACCCAACCTAACTTGGGATAACCAAATTCAAAATTGGATCAACCAGACCTAACTCAGGCTAACCCAAATCGACTTAAATCAAACCTGAGTAAACCCAACCTAACTCTGGTTAACCCAAATTAAATTAAAGCAAATTTTGGTTTATTCAACCTAACTTGAGTTAACCTAAATCAACATAAATCAAACCTGGGTCAACCTAAACTAACTCGAGATAACCCAAATAAATTTAAACCAAACCTCGATCAGCTTTTCAACCTAACTCGGGCTAACACAAATCAACTTAAATCAAACATGGGTTAACCTGACCTAATGCAACCTAAACTCATGAAACCTAATTAAGGAGTGTTTTACTTCTCATAAGAGAATAAAAACACACTTTTTCCAGAGATGATACGAGCTAAAATGCAAAATAAACATAAAAGATATAACACAAAGTAGGTCCAAAAAATCATTAGAACTTAAACTTCATCCATAAAACACTATTAGTTTGAGAAGGAACTTTGATAGAGGCAACCAATGGGGGATAATGAAGTATCTTCCAATCAGTAAGACTCATCAAACCACAAACCAATGACCCCGGGAGGATGGAAGCATGGGATTTTGACTGGATCATTTCAATATTAAAAAATAAATAAAATCATAAAATTTAATTAGCAAAAAGTCTAAAACAATCTAATAGATTGAACCCCCCCACCCCCGAAATAAAAAAAAACCATTAAAACTTAAATGAAACTCTAATGAACAAAGATCACCAAACGCAAATTTAACCCTACTACCCAGATCTGTGAAGACGTCTTAGATGAGGCAACTCGTGTTTGTTGATGTGAATCTTCTGATCGAAGTTGGCATGATCCCTTATCTAAATTAATTAGATCAGGTAACCTGAAAACCCCAAGACGATGAAACTCTATGGGCATCTTACCCTGTTGTCCTAAAGAAAAAGAATAATAACCAACTTATCAAAGTAAATATAATTATGCTAACTCTGTTTTACAATGCTGAAAAAAATGAATGAGATGTTATAGTAATCTTAGTTTCCCTTCATTGAGTCTTTCTTTCTTTTGTAGAGTTAGGAAGTGTAGTGGTCAACTGACTATAGACATCCAAACTATTCAAAATAGACAAAACACAAAGCAAATGATGAACCTCAACTAAACCATCAACGGTAGCGCAGATGATGTCAATTAATGAGTCTGGCATATGTTAGGGTTGACATCCATACCGTCAGTTTATCTGTATTAATTCGTTAAATTTGCCATAATTATAGGCTGATATTTATATTTCTATCTTTTGCCTAAATTACCAGTAGAATCATTTAGGAACTAAATATTTTACCGCAAACTAAATAACTTCAACTTAACTTTTCAAAATGAAAATTCATAACCAAAACAAAAATCACATAAATAATTGCATTCACAACCATAGAAACATCATCCATTTAAATAACCTTGATTGACATCAAAATAGAATTGAGTAGAATCATCTTTTCAAATTAAGAATATGGATGATAACATGACCTTTAGGCATATGCATAACATGCTAATCCTATTCCTTTTCTTTAGGCTCTCACTCAATGCACTAGAAAAATGGTGGTTTTACTCGTGAGAACCACTACCTTAAAGAGTGAGTTTTGCATATGCTTATCGATTGAACTTTTAAAACAAACATTCTATGCATTCATCATCAAGGACTTGCATAATCCAGTACACGACTTGCTTCAATGGACTCGACACCAATTAAAACTCAACATTTGAGTGTGGTGAGGCATAAATCATTTAAATTTGAAATTCAAAAATATGTTTGCACTAGTCTTTGGACATTATGCATACTATATGGCTTGCTTTATAATCAAGTCATGATCCTATAACTCATAATAAACAACAACATATCCTATCTTGCATCATTAATACTTGTCAGACATGGTTTTGAATGTGATTAAGTGGTCAAGATGGCTTCCCTTTCCAAGAAGGGTTGTAAGTCCATTACATTCCATGTTTTATCTTCTTTTGGATTAGTACTTTAAGGTGGTTCATATAGTTATGATGTAAATCCTCACCTTTAGGCTCATGATTGTATGTCGTGCAGCATAACTTCTAACAATTTGACAAAATATGAAGATGAAACATTGAAATCTCTCTTCAAACACCACAAATTTTGAGGTTTTCTTAGTATCACCCATACCTTTTTCTTTTGTCATTCGTAATAAGCTGTTCAACTTTTGAGTTTTTCCTATTTAGAAATCCAAAATTTAATCGTGAAAGCCTAAATTTAGAACTTTCCTGATGACAAGGCCATAGCCTTACTAGAGAGTTTACTTAAGTAAATTTGAACTCTTAAGATGTAATTAACTATAGGGACTAACTCTTATAGAAAGGAGAACACCCCGTAAATTTAAACCATATTTAGTGTCCAGATTAAATAGGAGAAGTGACCTATCAGATTCAATCACAAGCTAATGCATATATTTAATGTTTTCTTTGTTCAAATAATTAAACCCATATTAAAGTTGTATTTCTACCTTCAGGGTCAGTTCACTACTTTCGGAGACACGGTTGATTATTCAAACAACCCAAATTTTTGAATCCCCATGACATCCAAAAAAAAACCTACGTCAATCTGGTGTCGAGGGTTGGGGGTGTAGGATGGGAAGATAATGAAGCCTGATGGGAAACATTTCCTAGTGACTCAGATGGGTACTCCTCTCTCCATCTTTGCGTGACAAATTTGCCTTCATATATCGCTGACGTGCAAGTGTCTCATATAGTCCAACGTACCCTTCTTTTTTAGTAGCTTTTGCTCATTTCGCCCATGGGCAAATAAGATCAACATTTCATCGATTCTAGAACTGTTCGTTTAAAATCCCTTAAATGAACACGTCTCAGAATCTTAAAAAAAATGATGTCAACTCAACATGAAACATTGACGAAAATGAAACCTTTTTCCAGTTTAGGGTTGGGTTTGAATCATCTTGTTAGAACATTTGTGCAGTGGAAAACCACTGTCCAGTCTTGGGGCTGGGACCGAATCATTTCTGCCAAAATCTCGCAATGTTGGTGTGGTCATGCTAGACTTCTGGATCGGGCGGCATGGTCACGCTCAATACTGGCATGGTCATGTTGGCCCTCTAAAATTTTGGCGTGGTCATGCCCGTTTGTGGTATGGTCAACGCTGTTGGTGACGATATGGTTTTGTGGCCACGCCTCTTCCAGGCACTGTCACCCTATTTTCTGCTGCTTTTTCCATGATTTTTCACATCAAGAAAAATGCGTATTCATCACTAATAACATGCACAACATTAACAAAAACCTTGCACAAGTGTAAATACGTGATAAACAAGTAAAAATAACATGTAAAATGTATGATAAAAATTAAATAAAATCACTTATAATTGACTCATGTCAATAGAGAATAAAGAAGAGGATCCCAGGTATGAAGGAGGAAGGATTGCTATATGATCAGTTAGTTGGAGAAGGGGAGCCCGAATTGGGAGGCAAGAACACCAATTTCAAATTAATCTTTTACACATTACAATGTCTATATATAGACCATAGAAACGAAAGAAAGTACAATGCTTGACCAACTTGTTATAATTAGATAGATATAATATTAATATGATTATTAGTAAGAAGCTCCGAGCTACATCACGATCAAAAAAAGAAGAGAAGAAAAAATTAGATTGAAAAAATATTCTCTATATTCTATAGTAAATCTTTGTTTTTAAATATTTTCTTTAAAAGGACCAATAAAAATATCAAAGAGAACGCTTAAATAAAACTAGTGTATTTTTAAAATAATAGTTATGACTGATAACTGCTAGCATGAGCTACCACCATTACTATGACCATAACTGGTCACTATCATCGGCACATAGGGTGCCGCTACAGCTAGCCACCAAGCAGCAACCACAGCCTCCATTGCATAAATAAAAAAAGAAAAGTCTTCTTAACAAATAAATAAATATATATTTTTAAAAAAATTGACCAAAAGCTACCATAGAAGTCTCCAATCAATCTCATGTCCATAAATATATATTTCGCACATATACGGATTCAAACTATCAAACTCTGGAGTCTTAGAATTGACTTTGCAGATGCCAACTAAAAAATTCAGAATGTGGAGGACGCGTGCGCGTACGCTCGCATGCATACGACACACATATATATATATATATATATATATATATATATATATATATATATATATATATATATATATATATATATATATATATATATATATAAAGTAAAATAAAATAAAAATTATTCCGAATCACCCGTGAGCGAATAAATTTCTTATTTTACTCTTTCGAATGGTTTACGCTTGAAATCGGCCATATAAAAACATTATAAGAGGCATGGTTGGTAATGGCCGACAACAATACATTTTATTAGTATAGCAAATACCTTGAAAAAGACAAAACTAAATATTATTATCCAAAGATTGGAATAATCTCGTTTTCGGCTATTTTTTAAACAGATTTAATCGGTAACCACTATAGTGTGTGTGTACTTGTGGTTATAACTGACCTAAGACGGTTCGAGTTCGGCTTTTCTAAGTAAAATTTTATAATTTAACAAGTTAAATTTGAATCCATTCTGATTTTTGACTTGTCAGCTGTTCTATACTGCATGAATTAATATATATATATATATATATATATATATATATATATATATATATTCATACTATATCAAATGGCCTTAGTGTGGGGGCTTTTGGTGTTTAGGTGAATAACTTTTCCAATCATTTGATTCGATGGGCTAGATTAAACCCTTGATTATAGAAATTTTTAATTATTTAAGAGGATTAATGATCTTGAAATTGAATGATCTTAGCCTCGTTAGATTCCTTTCGTCAAGATGCTCAATTTGATATAAATGTATAAATTTTAGAGTTCATTTGGCTATTAAATTTATGATCCAATGCTTATGATTGTAATTCAATGGCAAGATTTGGGCTTGACTGGATGTACACTGACCCAAATTTTGTATTATTAGGTTCATCTTGTCGAGATTGTCAGTTTGATTATAAATTTATTGAAATCAGAGTTCTAAATGATCTTGAATTTGATTTTAGAACATTTATTGCTCAAAGAATACATCGAAATTTGTGATTGATAATAAAAAGTTTTTGATGATGCATTAGTTGCTACCTTTTTTCGAGCGATGTTGTCTGAAAATACAACTTCAAACAAACAAAAAAATTGTACTTTTTGGATATTTAGGCAGCGATACTTGATATTAGTGTTGTTGTTACGGTAGGGGCAACCAAATAGCTATGGTTTTATAATGAAAATGGTGATGATGGCTGGATAGCTATGGTTTAATAGTGGCAGTGACCAAATGAAGGTATTCTGGTGGTGACGACGATGGTGGTCGAACAATAGTGGTCATCCAAACACATGTGTTGAATGCACAGGTGCATTTGTATCTCCAGAGAAGCAAATGAATAAAATTATTTTTTTAAGGATGTTATGAGATTTGTAGGTGTGTACAAATACAACTGAGAACGTAATTGCGTGAGCAAGCACTAGATGAGAGAGCGGCAGCTGCAGCGTTGCGGTAATGGAGCGGTGAAACAACGATTCATGACTGCAGATGGCACAATAATAAACGACGCAACATTGAGGGCACAACTATGTAAGGCACTCTGGTGGGCTATTGCGTGAGTTGGGTCAATGCACATGGCGGTGAGCTATTGCGCGAGTTGGGTCAATGCACATGGCGGCGAGCAGTTTGGTAGACCGAGTTGGTGACGTTAGATAGAGGGGTTGTTGTGCAGGTGGACTGGGTCAACAGAGCAAGAACTATTTGTGAGCGAGGGGCACAAGCATATGCACACGGATCAGAGTGTGCATCTGTGAGCAAGAAAGTGTGCACCGTTGTGAGCACGAGAGCTTGTGTGCATGCTTGTGTGCCTGTAAAATGTTTTTGGAGCAAAATTTCAAAATTTTAGAGTTTGAAGGAAATTTTAGAATTTTTGCCTCTAAATAGGCGATTTGAGATGGGAAAAAGACACACCACTCTTCTCTTCATTAAGATTTCTCTTAGGAATTTATTGCACTCCCCCTCTCCTTTAGACTATTATGTTTTTGCCTTCTCAAAAGTAGTTTGTTGTCACCTCCTCTAAAGTATGTTGTCGTCACCTCCCCCAAAATATGTTATTGTTGCCTCTTCTAAGATAGGTTGTTTTTGCCTCTTACGACGTAGGCTGTAATTACCTTCCTCATGCTAATTTTGCCCCTGAGGAGATATTCTCTTTGCTTGAATTTCCTTCAAGTCACCAATGTCTAGAGAAATCTTCCCCCTCCCAAAATTCATATAAAGTATCAGAATCCTGCCAAAGTAGTATAGAAACTGAAGAAAGATGATTTGATTCTTTTTTATTTAAAAGGTCTCACTTTAAGAATGACAAAGTGGTTATGTTACCAAATTTATCAATGACACATCATGATTTATGAGGAGAATTTGTGCAAAAGACTATGGTTTCCACAGGTGTCTGAGTTGATGGATGTTCTATCAACTGTTAGGATTAGCATATCATTGTTCTCTTGTCGGTCCATGATGATCATTGTCTGGTTATACCAATTTTATTTTCAGTGGTTTAATTTTGGGATCACATAGACTCGAACTTATAGTTGTCCACATAATCAAATTTGACATCAAATGTAATATACCAACTTAAGAGAAAAAAATACCACTATATGATGGGTTTAACTACTTAAATAGAAAAATTGGTTGTTAGGCTGTAGTTTGGATATTTACAAGGTCTATAATGAAAACCAAAAAATTCTTCCGCTATTGTATATCAGAAATATGCCTGCACAAATTTCGAAAAGACACTTTGAATAAATAAAAAGGATTCATTTTTGGACATTTTTCATGATGCCAGTTGGCCCATGAAGCCAAAGAATCTAAATACTAACTGACCCAATGAACACCATGCGACCAAATAACACTCTTAACTAGTATCTGCCATTATAAAAGATCAACATTTAGCTGCAGACCATTCAATCGGCTAAAGATTATTCTGTCGGTTGAGTGATTATAAGCAAAATGAATGAATGTCAAATGTCGATGCTAGCAATTAAGAATGCAATGCAGCGTCAGGAGCAGTTATAAATGTATAATGACGCTAATGATCGTTACAGGGCCAAAACATATATTATTCAATTACAAATATTTAAAAGTGTAATGGATCATAAATTATAGTAAGGCTTCCATTAAATGGGCAAACAATCATGCAATTTTTGATAACGTATGATTCATAAATAGGAGGATCACTTTCACTGGAGGGGGATCCCATAAATTTTATAAAAAAACTAAGTATTACTTGTGTCTTATTTCTCTTTCCTTCAATCGACCAACGATCTATTTTTTTAGTGTGATCCACAAGACAATTTAGGATCAAATGTTCTAAAAGCTATAATGAATGTGAAGCCATGCCTTAAATAATATGAGGAGCACATCTAGGAGAAGGAGCACATCAAGGAGACGCATCTAATGTGGAGTTCGTAAGGGAATTCATGCAACATAAAGTCTATGGGTTACATGATCGGTTGGCAGGTCAAATTGCGAAGCTAGCCCGAGTGGTGCTTGAAGCAAGGGTGTAGCCTCTCTTGTAACCTAATCGACCAATATCTGAGCTCCAAGATCAATAGGTGGTCCGAATCATCAAGCATGTGGAAGAGTCTCACTATTAGGACAATGTCAAATTCTTATCAAAGGGGGGAACATAACCAGGTGCAATAGAAGTCTATCGCGAAATGGAGAATGTGTTTGCCCGGTATATTATGGAAGATGAGCCACCGGAGAAGTTCAAGTTTCCCACCTTTGTTTGTCATAAAGGTGTTGAAATGACCCAGCTGACCATACTTCATCTTCTTTGAGTCAGCAATCTATCTTCTATAGATTTTCGATGCATTAAAATGTTGGTTGTTCTATACCACGCTAGCATATTCCTCTCTCAAACGGTATAGTGAAATTCTCGTGGGAATTATTATTTCTGTTGGAGATTTTAAGAAGTTGGTTTTTACACAGTTTGCTAGTGCCTAAAAGTTACGAAAAAGACTCATATTCTTTTATGACATGTGAAACAGAGATCGAATGAGAGTATATGAGCATATGTTACAAGTTTCCAGAAGGAACTGCTCAAAGTACAAAACATAAAGCTAGAAGTTACTAAGGTAGCCCTAGCGCAAGGACTAAAAAGTCTGCAATTTTGATATTTTTGTGTCTACTGATCCACCTAATAATTACCTATTTTTATTGCACTTTTCATAAGCATTTTATGTACACTTTTGTGATATTGCACTTTAGAGGAAGGTATTTTGCATGTTTTTGGTTTCAGGTACATGGAATGGACATTTATAGAAGATGATGGAAAAATCTAACCGTGGTGTTATAGCACCAGTAACCAAATTTCTAGAATATTCAATGAATTTGGCTAAATTTTGAAAAGGTGCTTGAAGTAGCCCTTTGTTATTTTCAATGTTCTATTAAATGGGAACATTTTAGCCAAAATAAGAGAAGAGGAGAGAACTTTTGAAAACTATTAGAGACATTGTAGTGAGATTTTTAGTGTTCTTTGTAGTGTGTCTGAGTTTGTTTGCATAATTGTTGCCTAAGAGTTTGGAGATTGCTGGAAGGAAACTTCAGAAACTTGCTTCGGGAGAAGAAGTTGTATTTGTATTTGATTTTTTGTTGTAAGACTTCAAGTTTAATACACTTAAAGTATATAGTAATTTCATACACATTTTTATACCTATTTTTGATGATATTGCACTTTAGTGGAAGGTATTTTGTGTATTTTTTTTGCATGTATGATTAAATGGATGAAAGTGATGAAATGAGTAAAAAATGATCAAATTTGGAGCAAAATGAAGAAATGTACAAAAATTATTTGTGGCTGCTAAGCTCCTAGACTTGGCGGTTATGCGCCAGAGCCTCGAGGCTAAGCACTGAGGCCCTGTTCTTAAGCATGACAGTTACTTTAGAGAATTTAATTAATTTTTGGCGCCATTTTGAAGGGTGATGCACCAAAAATATGTTAGTTTATATATATATATAAATTGTACTTATTTTTGGTGATATTACACTTTAAAGGAATGTATTTTCCTTGTTTTACTGCAAGTATAATGATTTTAGGTGTTTGGAGCAAAATGAAGCAAAAAAGAAACGAATTTAGAGAAAAAAGAGGCCAAAAGGGAAAAATCAGCCTGCTGACGCCGACGACGTCCTATCCAGTGTTGCCGACACCTAATTCCAGAGAGTTCAGAATTATTTTGGAGGACCATCACTGACGGTACCCTATCCAGCGCCGATGGCGCCCAAAGTCGGTGGAGACCAAATTCAATGTATTTAGATGATTTATAAAGGGTTTCTTAAGGAAACTCTTGGAGAATTCATTTCTAAACTATTTCAAACAGATTTGGATGCAAAAAAAAAGGAGAGAAGAGAGGGAGAGGAGTCTGGGAGTGTGAGAAAAGTGTGTTAGTTTTTGGAGAGTGAATGTGTAAGTGAGTAAAGTGTGTAGAAGTGTTGTTTTATGAGGGATTCTTCTCAAAAGAGTGTAGGGGAAGGAGGAAAGTGAGAGTTTGCTTCTTCATTACTATTCTAAAAAGAGAATTAAGTGTTTTTGTGAAGAGAGAAAATGATTCAAAGGAAATTTAAGGGATTTTCTTAAGGAAGAAATTGAGATAAGTTGTATTTACTTTTAGTGGTTTGTATGACTTTGCTTTTATATATATAATCCATGTTTTCTTATATCTTTCTCATGAATTCTTGGTAGTTTGCTTTGTCTTTCTCCTTGTAATGAGATGTAATGAAGTGGTGATGTAGATTTGATGTGTCATTTAAATGTTAAGAAATTGTGATGATTTTTAACTTCATACTTCATTTACTTTTCGATCTGGCCAATTGAATTGTTAAAACTTGTTGTGAAACATTCAATCCGAGAAGATTAAGAGTTCTAAAACAAAAGTGGAGAATTAATTCAATGTCCATGAATGAGTTACATAGTTCTTGGGAGTTGAGTGCAAAAAATAGGGAAATGTGGTTTGATCAGCATCAAATTGGAGAATTTAGGATGACAGGCTGAAATTCCCAATTTAGTCCTAGAGTTTCATAACTAAAGCTAGGGTTAGCCTTCAGGCGAAGGGAAGTGGGAGCTCTGAAGTGAGAGCTAGTATCCTCCCATCCTAACCATGGATTCAGGGACCAAGTCTATGATTTGACAATGTTTCTTACACAACTCTGAAGAGAGGTACTCTAAAGAGAGTAAAGAATATGAATGCTTCTATTTGGCACAATACTAAATTTTATTAATCTATATCATTCACCCATCTTAGTATCATTGTAAGGGAAAAGATGCATTTTACATATTTGAACCTTTCATTACAAAATTTTATCTATGTTAGTTAATTTTGTTTAAAGAAATTTAGAAAGTAACTTTAGTTAACTTGGCCTTTAGTTATCGTTACACTAGAAACTTTAATATTTTCTGAACTTGCATTGTTAATTAAGTATTGGATTTCATTCATATACTATATTTTGAGTAGTTCCAACCTTCCTCGTGGGATCGATAACCAAGTCTCCATTAGAGACCTGTACTACTTGAATGATACGTATACTTGAATATACGAGTGGCTGCTTATTTATTAAATTGATCTTACTATGAAACTGAACTGAATATACCTTTGAGAATTAATGGTTTTAGCAGTGACTGATCAAAGGGTTATTTGATGCATCATTTGGTAAAAACGTGGTTAACTTCCTATTGGCGCTAAAATTAATTTAAATTACTCTTGAAATGATGCATCTCTTAGGGGATTCATTGAATCTGGATATAATTTGAAGAGAAGCCAAAGCACCTATTTGAAAATTATATAAAAAAGATCTGAAGATCAGAAATTGGTTGTTGTTGGAGGGCGTGTGGTTTATGTTTAGTGTATAAGATAGTTCTTCAAGTATCACGCCACTCCACTTCACCAATTTCTACTTATTTTAGTATAGTTTGTATTATGATTAGAAGAGAGATTTGGAGTCCCTTAAATTGAGTGCCACCCTCTAAAGAAGATTGTAAGGAAAAGTAAAATTTTCAAAGGAACTTCAAGGGTTTGGTGGAGAGTATTTTTAGATAAGTCTTTATCTTTGTTATTACATTTGATTTTAAATTAAGACTTTATGTGTTTTCACTATAATTTCTACTTTTAAACCAAGTTGTGATTGTTTTTTCTCCATGAATTCTGAGTATTTTTCTTTATATGTTTCCTTAAAATGATAAAGTATTTAAGTTATGGATGGAAGTTGTGTGAAGTATAGGAAATCAATGTTGAAAGAAGTTGTGAAGATTCAAAAACTTACACTTCATTTACTTCTTGATTTGGCCAATTGAGATGTAATATATTTTGTGGGAATATGTAAGAACTGTTATGGTATTGTCTCAGTCAATAATTGGTAAGAATCACATGAGATTATATGGTTGAGAATATTGTCCATATGATTAAATGCAAATAAATATGGAGATATACTTTGATAGGTGTAGAATTAGAGAACTTTAACGTGACAGGCTAAAGCCCCTAATTCAGTTTAATGTTTTATGTCATGATATATGATGTTAGCCCCCGGGTGGAGGAAGAAGTGGAAACTCTAAAGTGAGAGCTAATATATTTTCTGCCTAGCCCATCTTCAAGATTACTAAAGCATTAGATTAACCTACATTTTTTATAGCATCTCTAGTAAGGGTAAAGAATATAATTGGTCCTATTTGGCACAACACATATTATATACTTCCACAGCATAATTCAATGACTTGTTACTGATTTATAAAAAGAAAAAAATATTTTATTTGCATTTTCTTGCATCTTACAAAAATCTAGTTAAATTTAGTTGTTTGCATTCATTTCAAATTATAAAAATTACCAAAAAGAGTCATACTTTCTTTCCTAGAATATTATCTTTTGTTTAGGTAAGATCTTTCATGAAAAGTAAAAAAGTTATTATTTTATTTTATTTATTAAGAATATTTAGCATTTTTCCCTGTATGTTCGATATCTCGGGGCTTAATCCGAATGTCCTATATTACTTGATAACGATACGTAAACTTGTGTAGAATCTCATTTTATAATAATAACAATTAAACTATCATTTGCATCGACATCAAGTTTTTGGCGTAGTTGGAAAGTAAGCGATATAATTAGAAAGGAAGGATAAAGTATAAACTCATATATAAAATGTAAGCATAAATATCAGGGATCAAGTTTTTGGCGTCGTTGTCAGGAAAAAATAAAAAATTAGTCAAAAAAATATTTGAAAAAAAGAAAATATTCAGAAAAACTAATTTTTACTTTTTATAGTCTTATTTAAACTTTTTAGATTTATTTTAGGAAATTATTGTGTTGTTTTTATATAAGTTATTATTTTTATTTTATTTAGATTTATAATAATGTATGCGTAGTTCAGGTTCTGAAGGACTTGTACCTTACAATTCTAAATTAGAAAGAACTATTAGAAAAATCAGAAATATTAAAAATATAGAAAAAGACAAAAATATTCAAGAAATGACAAATCAAAATAATCAAAATACTGAAATTCATCAAGAATTTAGACTTTTAAGAGATTATGCCTACTGTAGATGAACATCATGGTAGTATTCAAAATCCAACTGTTGTAGCTAATTCATTTGAACTCAAACTTGATATTATATAAATGGCATATAGTAATCAGTTTTGGGGAGCACCAACTGAGGATCCAAATTTACATCTTGTCAATTTTCTAGAATTGTGTGCTCATTTAAATATGATGGTGTTTTGGATAATGTTATTAGACTTAGACTATTTCTATTCTCATTGAAGGATAATGCTAAGATGTGGTTAAATTTGTTAGCACCTGGATCTATCAAAAATTTGAGTTATTTAGCACAAAATTTTCTTGCTAAATATTTTCCACCATCAAAGACTGCGAAAGTTAGAAATGATATTACATTATTTTGTTAGTTTGAAGGGGAATCTTTTTCTGAAGCATTGAAACATTTTAAAGATCTCCTGAGAAAATATCCACATCATTCGATACCATATTGGATAATAATTTAAACTTTTTATAATTGATTGGATGGATCTCTTAGATCTATTATCGATGTTGTTGCTGGTGGTTCATTGATATCTAAACAATTTAATGACGCTTATGCTTTAATTGAAGAAATGGCTACTAATAATTTTTAATGGTCTTCTTAGAGGGTAAATCCTAAGAAGGTAGTCAATATTCATGAATCTGATGTTTTTGCAATGTTAGCAAATTAAGTTGCTACAATTTCAAGGAAGATAGACCAATTTGGAATGAATTTTTCTTAACTAATTTCCATAATTGAAGAAAATATATTAGGCTAAATGGTAGATTCACAAACATTGTTTGAAACTTTGAATGTCATAAACAAGCCTAATAACCCATATTCCAATTATTATAACCCATGTTGGAAGAACCATCAAAACATTAACTGGAATAAGATTAATTCGAGTGGTAATGATCGACAATGGAGGAACAACCAAGTAAACCCATTGCGGAATTGGAACAACCAAGGTAATAATAATTATAGACCAACTTATCCTCTAGGTTTTAACTTTACTTCGCAATTTAAGAAGAAGAAGTTGTCTATAGAAGAAGTGGTGTTACAAATGAGTAATCAATTACAAATTCAAGGAGCTACAATTAGAAATATTGAGAATCAATTGTAAAAAATAGCCAATTTATTAAGTAATAGATAGTAAGGAACACTTCCGAGTAATACAGAGATAAATCCAAGAGACAAAAATAAAGAGCAAGTAAAAGTTGTTCAAACGAGAAGTGGAAGAGATTTGGAAAGTAGAGTTCAAAAAGAGATTGAAGTAGAGAAAGTGGAGATTAAAGAACCAAAACAGAATGCTCCGAAAGGTTTGGGAAGACCTATTTCTCCACCAAAATTTGATTTAGAAAAACCACCATCATCATTTCCTCAAAGACTTCGACAACAAAGGTTGGTTGGTTAAGAAATTTTCAAAATTATTAAAAATTTTAAGAAACATACAATTAATATTCAATTTTTTGAAGCCTTAGAACAAATTCCAAGCCATGTGAAGTTTATGAAGGATATCCACAATAGAAAAAGGAAGTTTGAATGAGACTATTGCACTTAGTGAAGAGTGTAGTGTTGTAATTTAGAAGAAGCTTCTTGAAAAGCTTAAAGATCCTGGTAGCTTCACAATTTCATGTGCAATCAGAGAAAGATTTTATGGAAAAGCTTTATGTGATTTAGGTGCAAGCATTAACCTTATGTCATTATCTATCTTTAAAAACAGAGATTAGGAGAAACAACCCCGACTACCGTAACTCTGCAGTTAGCAGATCATTCGATAACATATCCTAAAGGAGTTATGGAAGATGTTTTAGTAAAAGTAGATCAATTTATCTTTCCTATTGATTTCATTGTCCTATATATGGATGAAGATAAAGAGATACCTACTATTTTGGGGAGACATTTCCTAGCTACATAAGAGCAATGATAGATGTGTAGAAAGGAGAATTAACTATGTGCGTCAATGATCAAACTATTACATTTAATATTTCAAAATCAATGAAATATCCTACAAAAGGTAAATATGATGCATGTTATAAGATGGATGTTATAACATATCTACGTGAATGACATTTTAAAGCAACTTATGAAGAAAAATCTGAAACTGAAAAATTGGAACACGAGCAAGAAGAGGAAGTACAATATTATGATGATTTTAATGAGGAAGATTTAAATTATGTTCAAAAAAAGTTTTAAAGTTTTGGACATGACAAAGAAAGATGAATCTTTTAGTCCATTGACTCAAGAGAAAAAGGTCAAGATTTTCATGCTTATTTTACATTAATTTTGATGATATTGCACTTTAAAGAAAGGTATTTTTGGTGTTTTTCTGCAGGTATGAAGAATTAAGGATAAGGTAACAAAAATATGCAAAAATGAGCGGATTTGGAGCAAAAAGGACTAAATTATGCAAATTTGACCTAGGCCGCTGAAGGTAAGGGCGAGGTCACCGACGGCGTGATTTTTCTGAGAGTTCAGAATAAATTATAAGGGAGGCCGCCGACTGCGAGGATCGAGACTGCCGACGGCAGGGACTGTTTAAATGCATTGTTTCTAGAATGCCGCCGACGGTGCCTGGAGGCCGCCGACAGCGGAGTCGACGGATCTTTCCAGAAATACGTCGAATGTGGACTAATTTCGAAGGGGTGCCTTCACAACCCTTAGAGACTCTTCTACAACTTTAAAAGGAACAAATTCAGGACGAAAAAGTGCTCTTCTTCTGGTCTCTGAAGTGATTATTAGTGAGTCCATAGTGTAAATGAGAGTCAATTAGTGTGTTTAATTTAGTGAGTACTGAGTTCAAATAGAGAATTTGTAAGGAATTCTTCGAGGGATTGCAAGAGTGGAAGGTTAGTGAGAGAACTCTTCCACATTGACATTTCAAAGGAGAATTCTAAGAAAAAAATCTAGAGGAACTTCAAGGAGTTTGTTTGGGGAGGAATTTGAGATAAGTAGTGTTTATTTGTTTTTAGTGTGTAGAACTTTACTTTATTATATGAAATCTAAGTTTTATTGCATCCTTTTCATGAATTCTGAGTAGTTATTTTATCTTTCTCCTGGTTTTTATGTTTTTGTGAAATGATTATATAATTAGTTTATTAAATAAATTATAAAAGAGGTTGTGATGGTACTATACCTAAACTTACTTTACTATACGAATTGGCCATTTATATTGTTAAAATCCGTGAAGAATTCTTAAGACCTGACCGTGGGCTGAGGTTTCTTAACTTGTATGTATCACATTTCTCTTTGCAAGGTAGACGGGTAAATCCTTAAAGGGAGAAGTGCAAATAAATAGGGAAATAATATAAATCGGGCGTAGAATTAGAGATTTTAGAGTGACAGGCTAAAATCCTCAATTCGGTCCTATCGTTTAGGTGCTGATGTGTAGATTGTTAGCCCTCAGGTGAGGGGAATGTGGGAGCTCCGAAGTGAGAGTCGGTATCCTCCCAGCCTAGCCGCAGAATCAGTAACAAAGCAAAGGACTAGTCAATGTTCTTTATTCCTGAACCAAAGGGTAAAGAATAGGTATGCTCTTCTTTGGCACAACACATTAAAAATAATTATAGTTATCATTTCACTTAAATATCTTAACTAAGGAGAAAGATTCTTGCTATTATCTATATTTGAACTTAACTTCAGTAGTAGTATTAGTAAATTGTTAGTTAAACGACTTTTTAATATAAGTTTCATATTATTATCGATTGCATATTAGTGATAGATAGACATTTCGATTTAGTTGTAATTCTGAATTGATTTTTATAATCCTAAGTCTGCAAGCTTTAATATATCTCTCCCTGTGGGATCGATATCCAGGACTCCATTAGAGCCCTATATTACTTGAACGATACGTATACTTGCATTTGAATGTAACTTTGCAACTAAAAGATTAAACTATTTAATTGTTACTAAAGTACATTTGAATTGGATAAAAGCGCAGAGTGGTTCATGTTTTTGGCGCCGTTGCCGGGGACAGATTTTATATGTTATAGGAATATAACATAATTAGAGTAACATATAACAATTTAGGACTGTTAGAAAACCTTTTTAGAATTTCAACTTATTTAGTTCATTGTTTTTGCTGTGTACTGATTTCGAGTGTATATGCAAATTTGGTTCTGAAAATCTTATACCTTACGATTTGGAATTAGAACGCACTGTTAGGAGAGTTAGAAAACTTAGAAAATAACCTATAAATTCTGAAACAATGGAAATCAACGTAAACAACCAAAGAATAGAAAATGAACAACAATCTAGACCATTAAGAGATTATGCTAAACCTACATTAGATGAAATTCACTTAACTATTTAAAATCCTGATGTAGCGGCTAATTCATTTGAGCTTAAACCTGCTATTATCCAAATGGTACAAAGCACTCAATTTGGTGGAACTTTAAATGAAGATCTTAATTTACATCTTGCAAGTTTCTTAGAACTTTGTGCTACTTTTAAGTACGATAGAGTGCCTGATGATGCTGTCAAACATAGAATTTTTTCCTTTTTCATTAAGGGATAAGGCTAAGGCTTGGTTAAATTCGTTAGCACCTGGATCTATAAGGACTTGGGGAGAACTTTCACAAAAATTCTTATCAAAATATTTTCGACCATCTAAGACTGCTAAGCTTAGAAACGATATCACATCTTTCAGTCAGTATGGGGGAGAATCGATATATGAATCTTGGAAAAGATTTAAAGAACTTCTTAGCAAAATGTCCACATCATGCTTTACTAGATTGGTTAATTATTCAAACATTTTATAATGGATTAGTAGGATCTCTTAGATCTATAATAGACACTGCTGCTGGTGGATCACTAATGTCTAAACCTTTTGAAGAAGCTTATGCGTTAATAGAAGAAATGGCTACCAATAATTTTCAATGTCCTGCTGAAAGAGTAAATGCTAAGAAACTAGCTAGTATTCATGATTCTAATGCTTTAACCATGATAGTTTCTCAAATTGCTGCTCTTTCAAAGAAAATAGATCAATATGGAATGAATAGTTCTCAAACACCTCAAGTGTTAGAAGAAAATTCATTAGGACAAATCATAGATGCTCAATCTTCATATGAAACAATAAATGCAATAAATAATAGACAAAATAATCCTTATTCAAACTATTATAATCCAGGTTGAAAGAATCATCCAAATTTTAATTGGAATAACCAAAATAATAATAACAATTCTCAGTGGGGGAACAATCCTGTAAACCCATTAGGAATATAAATAATTAGGGTAATTCCAATTATAGACCTTCTAATCCACCAAGATTTTATAATAATTCACAATTCAAGGAAAAGAAGTTGTCTATGGAAGAAATAGTTTTGAATATGGGTAATCAATTACAAAATCAAGGAAATGCTATTAAAAACATAGAAAACCAATTAGGGCAAATTGCTTCAGAATTAAGCAATAGACCTGTTAGAACTTTACCTAGAAATGTTGAAGTAAATCCTAAAGATCAAGGAAAAGAATAAATCAAAGATATTCAATTGAGAAGTGGAAAAGAGTTCAAAACAAGTGTTCAAAAAGAAACTGTAGTCGAAAAGGAAAAAGAAGAAACTGAAGGAGAAAACGAAAGTTTATATCCTGATTTTCCTCTAAAACCTATGAAAATTACTATTGAAAAATCACCTCCACCATTTCCTTAAAGACTAAAGCAACAAGATAAAGGAAAAAGATTTGCTAAATTTTTAGACATTTTGAAAAAATTGTCAATAAATATTCCTTTTGTTGAAGCTTTAGAACAAATGCCTGATTATGTTAAATTTATGAAGGATATACTCAACAAAAAGAGGAAGTTATTAGATCATGAGAATGTTGCACTCAGTGAAGAGTGTAGTGCTATAATTCAAAGAAAACTTCCTGAAAAACTTAAAGATCCTAGTAGTTTCACTATTTTGTGTGCTATTGGTGAAAAATTTTATGGGCAAGCATTATGTGATTTGGGAGCTAGCATAAATTTGATGCCTCTATCAACTTTTAAAAGGTTAGAAATTAGAGATATTGCACCAACTTCTGTAACTTTACAGTTAGCAGATCAATCTATTACACATCCTAAGGGAATTGTAGAAGTTGTTTTGGTCAAGGTTGATAAGTTTATTTTTCATGTGGACTTTATCATTCTAGATATGGAAGAAGATAAAGAAATTCCAATCATTTTAGAAAGACCATTCTTAGCTACAGGAAGAGCTATGATAGACGTTCAAAAAGGAGAATTGACTATGAGAGTAAATGACCAATATGTAACCTTTAACATCTCAAAGTCAAATATCCATCAATAGAAAAGGATGATGAATGTTTTAGAATGGATGTTTGTGATTATTTGAAAAGAGAATATTTCCTAGAAAATTATGAAGAAAAAGAAGATATAGAAAAAGATAATTATGAAGAATTAGAAACTGAAGAAGCTGATTATATTCAAAAAAAATATGAAAACTTAATTCAACATCACTAGAAAATCAAATATTAATTCCATTTGTTGTAAATCCCCCTGAACTTGAATTAAAGAATCTTCCAAATCATTTGAAGTATATATTTTTAGGAGAGTTTTCAACATTACCAGTAATTGTATCCTCAGACTTAAATGAGATTCAAGAACAAAAATTAGTGGGTACATTAAAAAAATACAAAAGAGCTTTTGGTTGGACTTTAGCTGATATTAAAGGAATTAGTCATTCGATTTGTATCCACAAAATTTTATTAAATGAAGAACATAAACCAAGAATTGACCCTCAGAGGAGATTAAACCCTATAATGAAAGAAGTAGTTAAAAAAGAAATTCTAAAATGGTTAGATGTTGGAATTATATATCCTATTTTGGATAATACTTGGGTGAGTCCAATTCATTGTGTTCCCATGAAAGGAAGAATAACTGTTGAAGAAAATAAAAATAAAGAAATAATTCCTATCAGACAAATTTCAGGATGGTGTATTTGTATAGATTATCAAAAATTAAATGCAGTCACCCGAAAAGATCATTTTCCTCTTCCTTTCTTAGACCAAATGTTGGATAGACTTGCTGGACATAAGTACTATTGCTTTCTCGATGGATATACTGGTTACCATCAGATACCTATTGCTCCTAAGGATCAAGAGAAAACAATTTTTACTAGTTTGTACAGAACTTTTGCTTTCAGAAGGATGCCTTTTGGACTATTTAATGCACCTGCAACATTCCAGAGATGTATGATGTCAATTTATAGTAAATTAATAGACAATGGAATTGAAGTATTTATGGACGATTTCTCTGTGTTTGGAATATTATTTGACGCATGCTTAAATCATCTTGAAAAAGTTTTGGAGCTATGCGAAAAAACTAACTTAGTTCTAAATTGGGAGAAATGTCAATTTATGGTTGCAGGAGGAATTGTATTAGGGCATAAAATTTCAGAAAATGGCATGGAAGTAGAACCTGCAAAAATTCAAGTAATAGCTAAATTACCACCTCCTACTACTGTAGAGGGGTAAGAAGTATTCTTGGACATGTTGGTTTCTACAGGCGTTATATTAAAGATTTCTCAAAAATTACAAAGCCTCTATGCCAACTTTTAGAAAAAGACAAGAAATTTGAATTTACTGAAAACTACTTGAATGCCTTTGAATTATTAAAGGAAAAACTAATCACAGCACCTGTAATAGTTTCACCTGACTGGGAGAAACTGTTCGAACTAATGTGTGATGCTAGTGATTATTCTATTCAGATCATATTTAATTGGAACAAAATGTGTAGTGCATATTGATCATTTTGCTATTAATTATTTAATGAAAAAGAATGATGCAAAACCAAGAATGATAAGATGGATTCTTCTTTTATAAGAATTTGTCTTTGAGATAGTAGATAGAAAGGGTGCTGATAAACATATTGTTGATCATCTGTTCAAGCTTGAAAATGAAAAATCTCTCTGTTCTGAAAAAGAAATTAATAAACATTTTCTTGGTGAAAAATTATTCACTATCAATGAGTGGTGTGTTCCATGATATGCCGACATTGTGAACTTTATTGTTAATGATATTATACCATATGGTTTGACATATCAATAGAGAAAGAAATTTTTATCCGAAGCTAAGTCTTATTTTTGGGATGACTCTTTTTTATATGAACAAGGAAAGGATTTAATTATTTCAAGATGTGTGTCATTAGATGAAACTTATGAAATTATTCAAAAATATCATGATTTTGATTTTGGGGAACATTTTGGTGTTGATAAAAGTGCCTATAAAATTCTGCAATCTGGATTTTATTGGCCTACAATTTTTAAGGATGTTTATGCTTATATTAAAAATTGTGATCAATGTCAACGTGTAGGCAATATTTCTAGAAGAAATGAGATGCCCCTCAATTATATGTTGGAAGTTGAATTATTTGATCTTTAGGAATTAGATTTCATGGGACCATTTAAACCATCTTTCAAAAACTTATATTATTGTTAGCAGTAGACTATGTATCTAAATGGATAGAGGATGTTGCTTTACCTCAATGTGATACTTGAAGTGTTGCAAAATTTTTAAGAAAGAACATACTTTATAGATTTGGAATGTCAAGAGTAATCATAACTAACGGGGGAAGTCATTTTAGAAATGCAATTATGGAGAAATTAGTAAAGAAATGTCATATCACAATAAAATTGCTACTGCTTATCATCCTCAGACAAGTGGTTTTGTTAAATTATCCAATCGTGAAATTAAAAAAACTTTGGAAAAATCTATTAATCCAAACAAAAAGGATTGGTCAATCAAACTGAAATTTGCTTTTTGGGCCTATAGGACTGCATATAAAACTCTTATAGGAATGTCCCAATATGGGCAAATTTTTGGGAAAGCTTGTCATTTACCAGTTGAACTTGAGCATAAAGCATATTGGGCTATTAAAAAGTTCAATTATAAATTGAAGGACGATGGTGAGAAAAGATTATTGAAATTAAATGAGCTTGAAGAGATAAGGAATGAATCATATGAAATTGCTAAGTTATACAAATAAAATATGAAGATGTGGCATGATCGTAGACATCTTACTAAAATATTAAGCCAGGACAACAAGTTGTGCTATATATTACCAACATAAGATTATTTGGTAGAAAACTTAAGTCCAGGTGGATGGGCCCATTTATTGTAACAAAAAGTTTATCCCTATGAAGTTGTGGATATTAAAGATCCTAAAAATGAGAAAATATTCAAAGTGAATGGTCATAAACTGAAACCATATTTCTCAGTGGATCAACTTAAACTTTATGAAAATATGATGTTGGTTCACCCAGAATAAGCACTGGTATTTTAGGCTGACGATGTAAAACCAAGTGCTTTGTGGGAGGCAACCTATTGTTATTGTTGTGCTTTATTTTGAGTTTATTTTGTGTGCTTTGTTTTTTGGTTTGAAGTAATAATTATCTGGTATTATTTTGATTATACTATGTTACTAGAGATTAATGAAACCTTAATTGATAACTTGGATGAGTTAGAATGATTGTTGGACGTTTGACAGACCTTTGGTAAAATGAGCAATGGCGGCTAAGTGCCAGCAGTTGGTGCTTAGGCCCCAAAGTTATGAAAAACATGAAAAATGATGTTCTATAAGCCCTAATCTTGGGGAAGTTGTATGGAACATTATTTGATGGTTTGTGAAAGTGGAAGGACGGCTTTAGTGCTTCTAAAGTCTATAAATAGGAACTAGATGAAGAGATATTCACCCCATTCTAAATTTTCATCCTAAAAGTCTAAGGGTAGAGTTTTAGGTTACAAAAATGTTTTCTTGGAATAGTGAAAGTAAGAAGAAAGAGGATGTAAACATGAAGAAATTCATTTGTGATAGTGCGCGAGAGTTATACAACGGATTTCTAGTCATTAGTATCCAAGGAATAGCAGAGAAGATTGTAAAGATCGAGGTTGACGTGGCATCAATCAAAGCAAAGGTAAATGAAACTAACACACATTTAGCACATATTAGATGACAATTAAAGATGTAATTTACTTATACTAGTCATGTTGAAGAGGCGGAGAAAGCGATGTTTTTGAAGAATAAGTGGATAGAAGAAGATTAGTTAAAAGTTTTCAACCATCGCCAGCTTTATCAAATTTATATACAAAATGGTTCTGAAGGAATTAATGGAGGTTATGGATATGTTCCATCTAATTGAGATTGGAATTAAGTTCTTCAGTCGTATTAATTTGTTAGTTAGACATGTTTAATTGTTAGTGTTTTTTGTTTTATGTATTGTTTGTGTTATAAGTTTATGTCTTAAGTATTTGTTTTGTGTTTTGTTTAATGTGTTAAAGAGTGAGTAAAGATGAGATCTTATCCAAGAATCTTGGATTGAAGATTTGTATTTTGTACTTATTTGTTCATTGGTAATGAAGTGTTTGTTTGTGTGAAATTTGTATTGAATCTATTTTTGTAATGCGTGATTTTGGAGTATAAGAAGAATACAAGGGGAAGATATATTTATTAAGACCATTTATGGGTGATCAAATGAGCTTAAAAGTGCATTTAGCAAAAACATCGAAACTAGCAAATTCGCAGGTAACTGCTCAGACCTGGCGCTTACGCGTCAGAGCTTCGTGTCTAAGTTATGAACTTTTGTGCTTAGGCGTCGGTTCGCGAGACGTTAATAACCCAAAAATAGCCATTTTTCTCCTCCATGTCATCTTTTTCATCCTAAGTTCACGACCAAGAAAGTTAGGGCATCTCCAAATTTGCATTTTTGAGCTGTTTCAAGTGAAATTTGCTATATTTGATCTTCTTAAGGTAAGAGCACTACTCCTATGTAAAAAGTTTTTATTTTCACCATTTATTTGAAGAACATTGTGCAGAAATCTAAAATTTACTATTAATGGTGAAATTTTGAGAAAAAACTTTGGAAATTACTTAGATTCAGTAGTTTAAGCCTTTAGAAGTTGAGTTTAGTGATTTTAGCTTAATTTTCAAATTTATGGTAATTTATATGCAAATTTTAGAAATGGCACCAAAAAAAGAGCAAGGGGAGAACCACCTTTGATTCAGACAAGTTTGTGAGTTTGAAGGCTCAAGATCGTTATGTGCAGGCACTACATTCACGTAAATTGATTCAAGAGCGATGCTTTAACAAGCCTGGTGGTGAGATAGATGATATGATCGTTAGCAGACTTTGGGATAGATTTTGTTGTTTCTCAGTCATAGTTATTATTTATGTTGTGCGGGAGTTTTATGCAAACCTCCATGAGGCAGAAGAAAATTTTGTGTTGGTTTGAGGGCAGTTAGTTCATTTCACTTCCGAAGTAATTAACAAGTTTTACCTGCTGTCGCCTACTACATTATGCTTTTATTCTAATTATAATCCTACAGAGGAGGAATTGGATGAAATTATATCTTCTTTGACTGATGGAAGAGGACTGTGGAAAATAACAAATGAAAGAAGAGTTAACTTCCCTGCCTCAAAGCTGAATGCCACCTCTAAGGCATGGCATTACTTTATATCATCCAAACTGATTCCCACCAATCATCTGAGTGAAGTCACGAGGGAAAGAGCCACATTAAATTATTGTATCCAGCAGGAGAAAGCAATTGATATAAGAAAGATTATTTATGAGTGTATTTGGAGTTCTGCTAGAGCTGCTACTACTGCAGGTATGGGATTTGATTTCCTTATTTAGTGTTTTTATGGTAGTAAATATGTTATCAAATTTGTAGTGTCTTTTGTTTGATAGTTTAGAACTTATACCAGAAACTTTTAGGAAGGTATAGAACACTATTAAAAGCCATTATTTAATTTCATGCATAACTTTTCAATTTACTACCATATATTGTTGTTGTGGATTTTTGTTTAAGTATGTGTGAATTTACTTTTGTTACCTCCACTACTTTAGAAGACTTTTGAATTTCTTTTATATAAAATGTAAAATTAAAATTTGATCGAGTTGTTTTCACTCCTACTATTAATTGTTATACTTTCATATTTGGAATATAAAAATTCCTGCGAGCATGATACTTATAGTTTTTAATTCCTACCCATCTATCTTTTTACTATGCTTAATGTCTTATCATAACAAAAACTTTAAAGCTTGGGGAGGATGAAAAACAATTTTTAAAAAACTTAAATTTTATTTCTTCTTAAATGTGTTATAATAAAATTTTGACTTTTATCGAAAAATAATTATGTGTATGAAGTTATATTGGGAAAGTAAAATTTTGAATACAGAAATGAGTAAGACAATTTAGTTAAAATTTTTAGTAATGATGAAAAGCTTGAAGTTAAAAATTTCTTAGTGAAGAAATGATAAATATTTTGTAACTATCTTTAGTAGGAAAAGTTCTATTTTTGGAAAAAAAATAGAAGGATTGGGCTTTTATTTTTAATACTTAAATTTCTTTTATTGAAAATAATTTTTAAAACTTTTATTATATTTCCAAGTAAAAGATATATATCTACCTTATGCGTTAGGAAAGGAAAGGTGGAAATCAAAATTATTGAAGGCTATCCAGATATAGTAATCCTTGCCTAAAAATAGAAAAAAATAAAAAAATGTGATAAATAGTATGTGAAAAAGAAAATAAAAACTTGAGGATTAAAGGGCCTAATCAAAAATTGGTTCCACACCTGATCTTTTTAAAGTATAAGATTTGAGAAAATCTTAAAGCTTATTAATATAATATATTCAGTATAATTATTTTTATTAATGATTTTTAAGGAAATAAAATGCCTAAGCCCTATATTTTGAAAAGTCTACAAGTATTTTTGAATAAGATATGAACTCATATTTTTCATAAACCTTTACCTAAGAGATTTCTAAACTTTAAATTGGTCTTATTTACTAACTTTTTTAAAAATTGGACTACTACATTTCTAGAATAAAATTTTGGAAAATCCTAAAGAAAGTCATTCATATAATTTGCTTGTTTGTTTTTTTTTTATTATAGTGTCACTTGAGGACAAGTAACATTTCATGTTTCAGAGATTTCATACACCTAAAATACATAGTATTTTCAAACGCATTTTATATACATATTTTTTATGATATTGTACTTTAATGGAAGGTGTTTTGTGTTTTTCTTGCAGGTATGATTGAATGGATGAAAGTCATAAAAGGAGTGAAAAAACATCAAATTTGGAACAAAATGAATAAAAGCGGCGGCTGAGTGCCCAGACCTGGCACTTACGCGCTAGAGCCTCGCAACTAAGCGCTGATACCCTGTGCCTAAGCGTAACAGTTACTTTAGAGAATTTAATTAATTTTTTGCGCCATTTTGAAGAGGTGTTTAAGGCATCCTTTGGTACAAATGTGGGTAACTTCCTATTGGCGCCAAAATTAATTCAAATTACTCTTGAAATAATGCATCTCTGGAGGATTCATTGAATCTGGACATAATTTGAAGAAAAACCAAAGCACCTATTGGAAAATTATATAAAGAAGATTGGAAGATCAAAAATTGGTTGTTTTTGGAGGGCGTGTGGTTTATGTTTAGTGTATAGGATAGTTCTTTAAGTATCACGCCACTCCAATTCCTTAATTTCTACTTACTTTAGTATAGTTTGTATTAGGATTAAAAGAGAGATTTGGAGTCCTTAGAGTTGGGCACCATCCTCTAAGGAAGATTGAAAGGAAAAGCAAAGTTTTCAAAGGAACTTCAAGAGTTCTATGGAGAGGATTTTCAGGCAAGTCTTTATCTTTTTTATTACATTTGGTTTTTAATTAAGACTTCTTGTGTTTTCAGTATGATTTCTAATTTTAAACCAAGTTGTGATTGTATTTTCTCCATAAATTCTGAGTATTTATCTTTATCTTTTTCCTTAAAATGATGAAGTAATTAAGTTATGGATGGAAGTTTTGTGAAGTATAGGAAATTAATGTTGGAAGAAGTTGTGATGATTCAAAACCTTGCACTTCATTTACTTCTTGATTTGGTCAATTAACATGTTAATATATGTTGTGAGAACATGTAAGAACCGGTATGGTATTTTCTCAGTCAATAATTGGTAAGTATCACATGAGATTATATGGGTGAGAATGAAGTTCATATAAAATAGTGCAAATAAATAGGGAGATATACTTTGATGGGTGTAGAGGACTTTAGAGTTACAGGTTAAAGCCCCCAATTCGGTTTAATGTTTTATGTCTTGATACTTGATGTTAGCTCCCAAGTGGAGGGAGACGAGGAAGCTCTAGAGTGAGAGCTAGTATCTTTCCTGCCTAGTCTGTCTTCAAGATTACTAAAGTATTAGATTAACCTATGTTCTTTATGGCATCTCTAGTAACGGTAAAGAAGATAATTGCTTTTATTTGGTACAACACATTTTATATACTTACACAACAGAATTCCATGACTTATTACTAATTCATAGTAAGGAAAAAGATAATTAATTTTCATTTGCTTTCATTTTACAAAAATCTATTTAAATTTAGTTGCTTGCTTTCATTTCAAACTACAAATATTACCAAAAAGAATCAAACTTTATTTCCTAGAATATTATCTTTAGTTTGTGTAAGATCTTTCTTAAAAGTAAAAAGTTATTTTTCTATTTTTCTTTGTTAAGAATATTTAGCATTTTTTCTTATGGGTTTGATATCTCGGAGCTTAATCAGAAGTCCTATATTACTTGATAACCATACATACAGATGCGTAGAATCCCATTTTATAATAATAAAAATTAAACTCACATTTGCATCAGCATCAAGTTTCTGGCGTAGTTGGAAAAAAAGAAATACAATTAAAAAGGAAGCATAAAGTATAAACTCATATATAAAACATAAGTAAAAATATTAGGGATCAAAGTTCGATGCAAATAATATGTTTTTGTTTAATCTCCATGAATTCTGAGTAATTCCTTTTCTTTCTCCTTGCATATGGAATTTAATCTTGTAGGATGAGTGTGATTTAAATACTTAAATTTACTCTTTAAAGTTTTGATGATATTTTCACCGATTCTTCATTTAATTTGCAAATTGGCCACTTGTTATATTAAAATTTGTTCAGAAACATAATGACTTCACCCAACTTGTGAATAACACACTTCATTCTGGGCAGTGTCATTGCGATCAGCTAAGGGGGAGTGCAAATAAACGGAGAGATAAGTATTGATGGACATAGAATTGATTTTCTATGGTGGCATACTAGATTATTTGATCAGTTCGGTTTAGAGTTTGGATTGTAAGGGTCCCTAGTTAGTCCTATAGAGAGGGCACAGTGAGTAATCTGGAGGTAAGAGTCTAAAATCTACTCAGCATTACTATACAAGCTGATGAAAAACTCTAAATTAGTCAATGTTCTTTTCTAGCACTGGAAGGGGGTAAAGAATAGAAATGCTTCTATTTGTCACAATACATCATCTTAATTTTAGTCATTTAAATCTTACACAGGTCAACATCTCTTTGCAAGGAGAAAGATATTTTCATAATATCCAAACTCGTTAGTTTACATTATTAAACTTTTAAATCTAGTTGTTACTTTCTATTTAAATTTTGTAGTAACTTTTTTCAAGTATATCAACATTGTTCTTTTATTAATTTTTATTTGTAATTTAGGTATCAATTTTGCAAGTTTATTATTAGAGTTACAGCTTTTCCTTGGGATCGATACTAAGGTTTTCAAGAAAAATCATATATTACTTAATACGATATGTATACTTGCATAGTACCCCTAGGGTGAAAATTTATTATATATTTTCTAAATCATTACATTTATTCTTACTAGCCGCTAAATATAATTTGGGAGAAGTTTTTGGTAATATTTTGGAGATTAAAAATACACGTAATTGTGGGTCGGGTCATCTACAAAAACTTGAAACGTTGGATGAACTCTAGGAGTTAGCCAACAATCACATTGTTTCTGAGGAGTATATGAATCAACCGATTTCTAAAGATGAGAAATCAACTAGATATCCATGTTACAACGAATCAAAGTATGGTGTATGGAGAGAGAAGGTTGGCCCACGTTCAAAGTAATAGAGGTTGATTATCCCTAAGAGACAAAGAAGAAAAATGAGATGGACCCAGAAATACCTAATCGAATGACCGGTCCACAAGAGACCAAAGGATGTCCAAACCTACACCTTTGAGAGTTTCGATGGTGGAACTTTTAGATGTAATAGAAGAAAAGGAATATTTATGAAAGTCAAATCAATTGAAAACTAGTGCTTCCCCCTAGGATCCCAACAAATAACGTAAGTATAACCAGGAACATTGGCATGATACGGAAGCCTGGGATCCCAACAAATAACGTAAGTATAACCAGGAACATTGGCACGATACGGAAGAATACAAACACCTTTGTATCCGAGTGGAGGAGCTAATCCAGGTCGAGAAGCTCAAGGATTTTGTAGCCTCGGAGACCCACACTATATTGAAGGGCAAGGCTCCAACAAATAAAGAATTTGGCAAGCCTACCCAAGCCAATGTTATTTACATAGTAGTAATAGTACTGGTGATAATAGAGGCGATTCATATGTCAGGATCGACAGAAAAAGGAGTCGATTAGGAGACTACTATGATATGTTACCCCTTCTAAGAAGGAAGCCCCACCCCCCCAATCATTCCCTGATACAGATAATCTCCTAGCCAGGAATCCCTATGATCCCCGATAGATATAAGTGCAACAGATGCCAGAAACTTTGTTCCGCTGGATAAATGCCTTGATGATTTTAGATATGAAAATAATGATTTTATAATATGGGATACTACACAAGTATACGTATCGTTTATCAAGTAAAATAGGACTTTCTGATTAAGCCCCGAGATATCGAACCCACAGGGAAAATGTGAAATCTTTAAAGGAATCAGAGAAATTATCTTTTTATTTTCTTTAATTGTTTTCGAAAAAGTATGTCTTGATTTTGAAAATTTTTGAAGGTTGATATGTCTTTTTTTTTAATTTTCTTAATACAATGCAAAGCAAGAAATTAAAATTACAATTACAAATAACATTGGATGTAAAATACTATTAACTAGAATATCTTTTTCTTTCCTTTAATAAAGTAGTAATAATTCTTAAAGTATTGTTGTTGAAGTATTCAAATTTTTGTTGTGACAGATAGAAGCAAATGTGTTCTTTACCCTTAATTGGTTCTATAAAGAACATATGTTAATTTAAAATTTATATTATTTTGAACATGGTTAGGCGGGGAAGATACCAGTCTCTCACTCTAGAGTTCCCTCGATTACCACCACCTGGGGGCTAACTTCTCATAACAAAACTCAAAACTTCAAACTAAATTAGGGGGTTTTAGCCTGTCACTCTAAAATCCTCTAATTTTACTCCCTTTTATAAAAATAACTTCTAATTTTACATTCAATTATATGGACTACAGTTCTCACCAATATAATTTCATGTGATTCTTACTAACTTTTATGAGACAATACCGCATTGGATCTTACATAATCTCAAAAAATTTTACAACTTAACAGGCCAAATTAAGAAGTAAACAAAGTTTTCAGAGTCAATCTTCACAACTTCTTCCAACTTTTAAACACTTATACTTTCCACAACAATTCTCATTAAATTATTACTTCTCCATTTAAGAAAGAAAAAGATAAAGTAAACTACTCAGAATGCATTGAGAAAATATAAAAACACATTGATTTGAAATTAAAAACAACGATAAGAAAAATAATAAACGAAAACAAGTATTAATAAACTAAATAAAAGTAAACACTTATCTGAAAATCCTCTCCACAAGACTAAGGAAGTTCCTCTGAAACTTTGACTCTGCGCTAAACCACTTCTCAGAGCAAGTCTCCCAATTGCGTTGACTCAGATTACAGACTTCAGACTTCAATAAAAACTAAACTAAAAGAAAGAAAAGAAGTGGGAAGAAGAATACTTCACTTCGACCTTTTTCTCCTTTCTACTCTCTATTCCTACTCTAAATAAAAACTTTTAAAATGTAGTGGAAGAATAATGGAAGTACTCTTCAAAAGGCAGTGGAAGAGTCTCCTCAAATTGCCTCCTCTAAATCTTTCCTAAGACTCTCTTTAAATAGTAAACCAAAAGGTGCCTTGGTGTCTCTTCAAAATGTGTCCAGATTCGATGTATCTACCAAGGAACGCACCCCTTCATTCAAACTTGCCGCCCAAAGGAAGTTATGGACGTTACCACCAAGAGTTACATCCCACCCCCTTTGAAATTGGCGCCAAATCCATTTGAATCTCTATTTTTAACTGTGGCGGGTAAGCGCCGGCCCAGCGGCGCTTAGCCGCCAGTGCCAAATTTTTTATTTTTCATTTTTTTGCTCCAAATTTGATCCAATTTTGCTCCTTTCATCATGACCATCCATTTTCTTCATATCTGCAAGAAAAACACAAAATACCTTCCATTAAAGTGAAATATCATTAAAAATAGGTATAAAAATGTGCATAAAAATACAATATATTTTAGGTGTATCACCCAACAATGATGTCATTGTTATTACAGCACTCATTAGTAAAAACCAGATGGGGAGTACCTCTTTATATACTAGGAGCTCGGAAAACATTTTTTTACATACCACATTTACAAAGATTTATTTAGCAACTGAGTGGTTAACTGCACCGTCTGACCAATTGTACGGATTCTAGGGCGAATGGAAGGAGGTGCTTGGTTTGATATCACTCTCATTCACCAGGGTAGAAAGTGACAACTGATTTACCGATGTAAAATATTTCTTGGTGGTAAATGCACCACAAAATTATAATACAACATTCAGTCACCCTCTCTTAAACAATTTCCAAATTTTGGTGTTAACATACCATTTAGTTGTGAAGTTTTCCTGTGACGAGGTAATAGTTACTGTACATGGATATCTGAGTAGTCCCGAATGTGTTACATGTGAGCCATAGGAAGCATGGAGCGTGAGACAATGGACATACAACACCAACGAGAAGGAGGCCTTAAAACGGATGATGCTACACTCAAATTCCCACAGGCATCGAAGATCCTGGTAAATTTTTTCCGATCAATAAAATTTTTTATGCAGGTCACAAAGGTATATTGATTTAGTTTCTCCTGAATACCTTGATGTTTTTCCATTGTCGGTGGCCAAAATTTCCAGCTTCCCCATCGATGTGGGTTGTCACAGGCTCAAAGCTAATTTAATCACCTAACCAATAAAATAGATGCTTCAGTTGAAATAATGACTTTAATCGAACCAATTCGCTAGAAAGTCAAGAAAAAATTGTTTATATTTTAGAAGTTCTATTCCAGTCCTGGGTATCCAACATGGTTATGTTGTAAAAGGCTAATGACAAATGGACAATGTGCGTTGATCCCTGATAAATATATGTGCGCCAAAAAATTGACTCCACACCGAATATATGTGCTGATGATTTAGGTATGAGAATTATGACTTTATAATATGAGATACTACACAATTATACGTTTCGTTTAACAAGTAATATAAGACTTTCTGATTAAGCCCCGAGATATCGAACCCACAGAGAAATATAAAATTTTTTTAAAAAATTAAGAAAATTATACATTTACTTTTTTTAATGACTGTTGTAAGTATATTTTGATTTGAAAAAATTGAAATTTGTTTTTCGTATTTTTAATTAAAGCTAAGCAGGAAATGAAAATTATCTGAACTTTAAAATGCGATATAAAATACTAGGAAATAAAATATCTTTTTTTTTCTCTTATAAAGCAGTAATAATTAAGAAAGTATTGTTGTGGAAGTATTTAAATGTGTTGTGATAAATAGGAGCATATTCTTTACCCTTACTTGGTTCTATAAAGAACATTGGTTAATTTGAAATTTTAAAACTTGAACATGGTTAGGCAGGGAAGATACTAGCTCTCACTATAGAGTTCCCTCGATTCCCTCCACCTAGGGGCTAACTTCTCATAACAAAATTTAAAATATCAAACCAAATTAGGGGGTTTTAGCCTGTCACTCTAAAGACATCTAATTCTACTCCCCATTAAAAACATATCTCCTAAGCATTCAATTATATGGACTATAATTCTCATCTAAATAATTTGATGTGATTTATACCATTTGTTGTTTGAGATAATACCGCATTGGATCTTACATAATCTTACAAATAATTTAACATATTAACGGCCAAATTAAGAAGTAAATTAAATTCATGGAATTATATCTTTACAACGTATTCCAACTCTAAACACTTATACATTCCACAAAAATCCTACATAATTTAATCACTTCTTTATTAAAGAAAGAAAAAGATAAAGAAAACTACTCGGAATTCATTGAGGAAACACAAGTAAACATTGATTTGAAAATAAAAATCATAAAGAAAGCACAACAATAAAAACTAAATATAGAAAAAAGAAGTAAACACTTATCTGAAAATCCTCTCCACAAGACTCCGGAAGTTCCTTTCAAACTTGACTTTTCACTAGACAACACTACAGAGGTTGTCGCCAACTCTGTTAACTCCAACTCTAACTTTATACTTCAATAAAAACTAGATAAATGGATGAAAGTAAATTGGTGGAAAGAAAGTTTCACACCAAACTAACTAACTCTAAACAATAAAAGACTGAAAGTAAATCTCTTTAAACTAGAAGATGAAACTGAAAACTAGAAAAGACTCTTGAAAACTAAACTAAAAGACTAACTCTCCCTAAAGACACACACACCTACACACACATATGACATAACTTTAATAATAATCCAAAAGGTTCCTTGGTGTCTCTTCAAATCATGTCCTGATTCAACGTATCCACTACAAGATGCATCCCTTCATTCAAATTTGCCTCCCATGAGAAGTTAAGGAAGTCACCACCAAAATTTGCTTCAAGCACCCCTTCAAATTGGCACCAATAATGAATAAAATTCAATTTTTAACTATGGCGGCTAAGCGCCGACTGATCCAAGAAAAAAATGCCTTTATTTTTATTAAATTTTATAGATATTATGCTTTAATGAAAGGTATTTTTATGTTTTTGGAAGTAGGTGATACAAAAATGTTCAAGAAGGAGAAAAATATGAAAAAGGAGCAAAATGGAGCAGAAAGGAGCAAAAATAGAGCCAAAATGCAAAATTGTCGAAATTACTGGCCTGGCGACTAAGCGCCAGAGTCCGGCGCCTGAGCGCCAGCTTGATATAGAAAACTGTTAAGTTTTTGACGACTTTTGGGCGGTTATTTTGACGGTGTGAGCGGTTATTGGACCTTCTAGAAGACTGGTAGTTGTTCCTGGTGTATAGGACATGTGATACAATGTATTTGGACGCTTCAAAACGGTTTTAATCGCGAAGAGGTGTGATCCAAAGTGAAGAGGTGTGAAGAACTGGACGCTGTGTCCGGTGCCTAGACGCTAGATTCTGGCGCCTAGGCGCCAGACACACCTTCTAGAAGATTCATTGAATGTGGACACATTTTGAAGAGGTGCCTTAAGGCAACCCTTGAAGCCTATAAATAGGAGGTTATTCCTTCAGAGAAAAATGCCCCATCTACCTCCCTCTATCTAGAGTTCAACCTAGAGAGAGAATTAGAGAGATCATATTAGGGCCACCTTTTTACTTTCCTTCATAAATTAGTGAGTTTATTTTAGAGTTTGTATTTAGAGTTTGAAAGAGTTGGTGCATCACGTAGTTCATTACGTCGTGGAGTCGGTAGGAATCAGAAGTTCAGTAGGAGAAACATTTAATATAAGTATTTTTATTTTGATTCAAAGTTTATTTATTATGTTTTTTTATTTAATTTCAATGTGTTCTGAGTAGTTACTTTACTTTCTCCTTTCAATTATGAAAAGATAAATAAGTTAATACAAAATTCGTCAGAGAATTAAAAATCATATATTTTCAAAACATTGTGATGATATTAATACCGGGTTCTTAATTTAATATTTACATTGGCCATTTAAATTGTTAAAACTGTTAAAGTGTTTTGAGACCTAGAAGGAGATGAATTCTTAACTTGTAGATATCACATGAATCCTTGGGTAGTCGAAGGCCTTGTGCGGGTTATTCAAGGTGAAGTGCAAATAAATAGGAAGATGTTATATATTGGGCATAGAATTGATAAGTTTTTAGAGTGACAGACTAAAATCTTATTATTTGGTTTATAGAAAAGGAAAGGGTCACTGAACCGACCATAGCCACCCTTGGACATCTAGTAGTGTGAGCCTAAATTTACCCATTCTACTAACAATACATCCGGACCTGATCTATAGGCTAGCCAATGTTTTTTTGCACCTGGATCAAAGGGTAAAGAATATGATTGCTTCTATTTGGCACAATACCATAAATTTATATTCTCCATGAATATTATCATTATCTTAGAAAATCTTGGATTAATTAAAAGGGAGAAAGTTGCTTTCTTATTGCTATTTACATCAATTATTTTATTTCTGCTTTATTATTGCATATAGTAAATTAAAGATATTTTATTTTTGATTATAAAAGAAATACTTTAAAATAAAATTATTTAAAGATCTATAACTCTCTCCTCGTGGGAATGATACTGGGGTCTTTGTTTCAAAGCCCTATATTACTTGAAACGATACGTATACTTGCGTAGTACTCCTAGTGTGTAAAATATTTTCCATAAAATTATATTTATATACACTAGCCGCTATTATTATTTATAACATATATTTTTGAAAGCATTAATTAGTACGTTGATCTTCAGAGGACTTCGGGTCAAGTTTTCGGCACCGTTGCCGGGGAAGAAGATTTTAGTACGCATATATTTATATCGGGTCACCAATCAGGCGGCGCTTAGCCACCAAGGTCCAATATTTCATTTTTTATTTTTTTTTGCTCCAAATTTGATCCAATTTTTGCTCCTTTCATCATAATCACTCATATTCATTATACCTGCAAGAAAAACATAAAATACCTTCCATTACAGTGCAATATCATCAATAATAGGAATAAAATATGCATAAAAATACTATATATTTTATGTGTATCAAAATCCCCCAAACTTAAAATGTTACTTGTCCTCAAGTGACTCCTAATCATATAGAAAATTTTAGCATGCAAATTATGTAATGAGATTCTTAGGTAGATAACAAAATTTTGTTCTAAAAATGAAATAGTCCAATTTAGAAAAAATTTCAATAATTAAGACCAACTTAATGTTTAGAAAGTTCTTAGGTAAGGATAATGCAAAATATAGTTTTCTATCTAATCAGAAATCTTTGTAGATTCTTCAAAATATTGGATTCACACATTTATTTTTTTTTACTTAAAAACCTTTGTTAAAAGTAATTTTACTTACTATATTATAACCTTTAAACTTTAGATTTTCTCAGAACTAATATTTTATACTTTAGGTATGGAACCAATTTTTTATTAGACCCATAAATCCTCAAACTTCTCCTTCCTTTTCACATACTATTTTTCACTTTTTTCTCTTTTTTTCTTTTTCTCTTTTTTTCTATTTTTTCTTTTCTTTTTCTTTTTCCCTTTTTTTCTTCTTCTCTTTTTTTTATAAGGCAAGGATTACTGTATCTGGATAGACCTCTAATGACTTTAAATTCCACCCTTCCATTTAAAATAAAGGTCGGATATACATCTTTCACTTAAAAATCATAATAACAGTATTTGAAAATTACTCCTCAATAAAGAAATTTAGGCTTCGAAGAATAAAATTCAAAATCCAAAATACAATATTTCTTACCAAAGATAGTTAAACTATATTTAATATTTCTTTACTAAGAAAATTTTAACTTTAAAATTTTCATTATTACTAAAAATTTTAACTAAATTCTCTTATTCATTTCTATATTCAAAATTTCGTTCCCCTAATATAACTTCGTATACATAATTGTTTTCAATCAAAAATCAAATTAATTTTATGTTTTCTTGAGAACAAATAAAATTTTAGGTTTTTTTTTTTTGAAAAGTTTCTGTTTTTTAAAATTCCCCCCCCCCCCAAACTTTATTTTTTAGTTAGGATAAAAAATTTAAGCATAAGAAATGATACATGGGTGAGAATTAAAAACTAAAATAACATGCTTGTAGGAATCTTAATATCCTAAATATGCAAGTATAATAATTTAAAAATAGGAGTAAAAAGAAATCAAATTCAATATTTTTAATTTTTCATTAAATGGAAATTCAGGATTTCAAAGGACTTCTACAATAGTGAAGGTTTCAAAGTAAATACACACCAACTGAAAATAACTAAAATCATACTAACACTAAATAACAAATGGTAGTAGTAGATTTTGAAAAGTTTTAAAAACATGCACTTTTAAATAATAGTTTTTAGTAGTGTTCCAAATTCTCCTAACAGTTTTGGAATTAAAATACACACTATAAAAACTTTGACACAACATAACATTAAAACATTTACTACTACACATATATCACAAAACAACATATAGAATATCAATCCAACACAGATACATCTGAATATGCAAAAATAGTCTAACTATCATCAGCATATTTCCAGAGTTTAGACAACAAATACAATATCAAAATAAATCACAAGTCACAACATACATCAACTCATCAACAAAAACTCAAAGCACATAAAACAAACAACTAATCATCCTCATGATCATCATCATCTTGCTCGTTCTAATCTTTGAATGGCACATAAAGTATGTAGAATGGATGTGGGTGCATCTCAGCACTCATATCACCTCTGATCAATCTATCCAAATAATGCTGATAATTATCCTCATATTCATCATGTTTAATTATATCTTTCCATATTATCCATTTTACCATCCATGTCTCTAACATGCTCACGAGTAAGACTCACCTTCTTTAGAATCTTTCTTAACAAACCAGTCTGTGAATCTCTAGATGATGAAGTTCTAGAAGTAGTAGCACGGGAAGTAGAAGTAGTAGAAGCAGAAGCAGAAGCAACAGAAGCCCTACCAAATCCTCCTCTCCAGCCAAACTTTGAATGTACAGTGTAAACTCCAACGTTTACACTAGTAGTTGGTTTCAAAAGCTGAAGGAACTCTTCTCAAGTTTCAAATTTCACTCCAGATTATTCACATAATGAATGTATCAAAGAAGGAAATCTCATACCTGCAGTAGTGGTAGATATGGCACAATTCAAAATATAATCATAAATGATTGCTCCAATATCTATAGGCTTCTCTTGCTGAATGCAATAGTTCAGAACAGCTCTCTCCCTTGTAACTTCACTAGTATGGCTTAAAGGCAACAGCTCAGATGAGATAAAATAATGACATTCTTTAGAAATGACATTAAACTTAGAGGCTTGAAAATTTACTCTTCTATCAATTGTGATCTTCCATAAACCTCTTCCATCAGTAAGAAATGTCATAATCTCATCTAATTCTCCCTCAGTAGGATGATAGTTTGAGTAAAAAAAACATATCAGGAGGGAGTCGAAAAAAGACATTGATTACCGCAGATGTAAAATGTACTTCTTGCCTTCTCACCATCACCAAATTTTCTTCTGCTGCAGGTAAGTTTGCATAAAACTCTCTGACCATAGAAACAACAGCAACAGCGGAGACACAACAGTAATTTTTCCAATTTCTTTTAGCAATCATCTCCTCAATAACCTCTCCTGGCTTACTAAACACACGTTCAGGAATCAATTTACGTGACTGTAGTGCGTCAACGTAACGTTCCTTAGCCCCTGTACTAACAAATTTGTCAGATAGAATTACGTTTTTTCTCTCACCCGCCTTGACTTTGGAGCCATTTCTAAATATTCACAAAAAATTCATCATAAATTTCAAAATCAAACTAAACTTGCTAAATTAACTTCCAAAAGTAATTTCCACTAAATCAAAGCAATTTCTCATCCTTTTCTTCAAATTTTCACCATGAATAGTGATTTTAGGATTTTCTAAAATGTACTCAAAGTACACGGTGAAAATAAAAAATTTTTACTTGGGAGTAGTGCTTTTACTTTAAGGAATCCAAATCTAACAATTTTTATTGAAATCGGCCTTCAAACGATCCAAAATGTTGATGCCCTAGGCTCCTTTTTGTGAAAGTTAGAGGTTGAAGACGATAGGTAAGTTAAAAATGACGATTTTCGGGTTTTAACTGCTGAAAACCAATTTTCGCGAACCAGCGCTTAAATACGAGGCTTTCGGCGCTTAGCCATAAAAATTGGCGCGTAAGCGCCGGCAATCTGGCGCTTAGCCGCCAGTGCCAAGATTTTCACAATTAAGAAAATGCACTAAACCACTTAGTTAATCACCCTTAATCTTCTCAAAATAATTATCTCTTACTCAATAATCTCCAATACTCTAATTTCAAACTTTACTATCCATCAATTCCAATTAATTTTCACATAAACACAAACTTATATTCAAATCAAACCACACTTAATACAAACTAAAAATTTCTATCCAAACACTTTGGATGAAATTCCCTAAATACAAACTGACTCAATAAGAACAATGATAAGTTTACATCACTAAGATGTAACAATCACACATTAAAGTGCAACAAATAACAAACATAAAACATAAAACACTTTAAAACATCAAACACATAAAATATAAAAGACTCAAAACAAATCACAAGATCAAACCAACATTTAATTCCACTCTCCAGTGGGCGGAATATATCCAGAACCACTATTATTTCCATTTGACCCTTCTGGAATATAAATCTGATATAAATGATGATGATTGAAGACTCTTACATCTTCTTCTAACCACTTGTTCTTCAAGAACATCGCCTTATCCGCTTCTTCCACGTGACCTGTATGATTGAATTGCATCTTGATTTGTCATCCCATATGCTCCAAATGTACGTTAGTTTCATTGATCTTTTATTCGATTGAAGTCACTCGGGCTTCGATCATTGCAGTCTTTTCTGTAATTCCATGAATACTAACAACAAGAAATCCATTGAATAACTCTTTAGCATTATCACTAATAAACTTACTCTTGTCAGACTCCTCTTTCTTCTTGATCTCATTTGCCCAGGATGACATGATGCACTCAAAACACTCTTCTTAAGACTCGGGAATGAAAATAGGACTTGGGGTAAGTTTTTCTATTAATCCAATGCCTTTTCATAGACTTTAGAAGTGCATAATCCCACCCTTTAATGTTTAAAAACTCCAAAATAACTTCCAAAACCACTTCCCCATGATTTAGGCTTCTAGAACCTCATTTATCACATGTTTCATAACTCCGGCGCCTAAGCGCCAACTAGGCGGCGCTTAGCCGCCAGTGCTTAAATTAGCATAGGTCTGCCAAATGTCCAAAATTTCATTCTGACTCCTCTAAGTCATAAAATAAGGTCAAATAAACACTACTATAACATAAAAACTCAAAAAACTACCACCAAAAAATAAAACAAACCAAACAAAGCACACAAAGCAAATATAAAGCAAAGCACTTCGATAACTATGGGTTGCCTCCCACAAAGTGCTTGGTTTAACGTCTTCAGATTCTAATCAAAGTTAAGTTGATCGACTGAAAAATAAGGTTTAAGTCTATGGTCGTTAACTTTAAATATTTTTCCTGTCTTAGGATCTTAAATATCCAGAGCTCCATAGGAATAAACTTTTGTCACAATAAATGAACCCATCCACCAGAACTTAAGTTTTCCTGAAAAAATTCTCAATCTGGCATTATACAGCAAAACTTCCTATCCCGGTACAAGATTTTTTGTAAGAATCTTCCGATCATGCCATAACTTCATCTTTTCCTTATAAATCTTAGCATTTTCATAAGATTCATTCCTTATCTCTTCAAGCTCATTTAATTACAATAATCTCTTTTCAGCGGCATCTTTCAAATTATAAGTGAACGCTTTAATAGCCCAATATGCTTTATGCTCGATTTAATTGGCAAATGACATGCTTTTCAAAATGAAGAGCTATGCTGAGGACATTACATAGGGGTTTTGTAAGCCAGTCCTATAGGCCCACAAGCATAATCCGAGTTTGATTGATCAATCCTTTCTGTTTGGATTGCGGTCTTATCCAATATTCTTTTAATTTCATGATTGGATAATTCAACAAAACCACTTGTATGCAGGGATGATAGCGGTAACGTACGATGATTTATATGATATTTCTTTGCTAACTTCCTTGATAATCATATTTTTAAAATGACTTCCCCATCGGTTATGATTACTCTTAGTATTCCAAATCTGTAAAATATATTATTTCTTAAAAAACTTTGCAACACTTTGAGCATCATTGAGGTAAAGCAATAACTTTAATGCATTTGGAAACATAGTCTATAACTGGCTAACTGAAATATAAACATTTACGAAAGATGGTGTAAAAATGGACCAATGAAATCTAATCCTACAAGCATGATATTTCTACTTCCAACATATAATTGTGGGGCATCTCATTTCTTCTTGAAATATTGCACAGACGGCGGCAAAATACATCACAATTTTAATATAAGCATTCACATCCTTAAAAATTGTAGGCGATAAATCAATGTTGTAAGTTTTTATATGCGGTTCTTTGACTCGAAATGTCCCCCATAATTAGAATCATGACATTTTTGAACTAATTTTCATAAGTCTCTTAGAGGAGGTACACATCTTAAATTATAAAATCCTTTCCTTATTTACATAAAAATGGGTCATCTAAAAAAAGACTTAGCATCGGATAGAAATTTCTTCTTTCACAGGATTTGAAGACCATAGGGTGTAATATTATTAATGATAAAGTTTCTTATGTCGGCATACCCTGAAACATGCCGCTCATTAATAGTGAATAATTTTTCATCGGGAAAATATTCGTTAATTTCTTCGGCATCACGAGAGATTTTTTTCATTTTGCTGAATGAATGATCGAGCGATTTAATTATCGAACTTTTTCTTTATCCTCTTTTATCTGAAATCAAATTCTTGCAAAAAGAATCCATCCCAATCGATCTCGGCTTCACATCCTTCTTCTTCATTAAATATTTGATAGCAGAATGATTAGTATGCATCACACATTTAGTTCCATTTAAATATGATCAAGAAATTTATCGAAAGCGAAATGTTATAGCTAATAACTCTTTCTCGGTAATTGGTATAATTAATTTGAGCATCATTAAGAGTCTTATACTTAGCATAATAAATAACTTTGAAAATTTTATCATATTTCGACTACAAACATCACTAATAGCATAATCACTAGGATCACATATTAATTCGAAAGGTTTTTCACGATTTGGTGAAATTACGACGAATTTTGATGATTAATTTTTCTTTAATGTTTCAAAATCTTTTAGGCGATCATCATCGAAATAAAAAATTGCATTTCTTTTCTATTAAATGTCATAAAGATTTTGTAATATTTGAATAGATTTTGATGTCTCATGTAGAATCTAGCATGCCCCCGAAACTTCTAATTCCCCTTACATTGGTCGGGCAAGGTAAATTAAAGATAACTTGAATTTTTGCGAGATTGCACCTCCAAACCTCTTTACGGGAATTTGATGTCCGTACAATTCCTCCTGCTATCATAAATTGGCATTTTTCCAGTTAAAGACTAAATTAGTTTCTTCACGGTGTTTAGAACTTTAGGCAAATTGTTAAACATGATTGAAATGAAATTCCAAACGCGAAAAGTCATACATAAAAAAATTGATCCCTTTTTCAATTAAATCACATAAAATAGCTATCATACATACGTAGAATGTAGCGGGGCATTAGATAAACCAAAGGGCATTCTTCTAAAAACGAACGTACCATAAGAATCGATAAATGTAGTTTTCTCTTTGATCTGAAAGACGATTTAGGTAATTGGTAATAAATTAAATCATACAGAAAATAAAAGTATTTATGCACAAAACGATACATCCGGCATTTGATCCCGAAATGGGAATGGAAAATGATGTTTCCTTGTGCAAGATTTAATTTTCTATAATCGTACATATTCGCACTTCTTGTCTTGTTGGAATAATTTCATTTTTTTCATTAACGGTCGCGGTTACTCTTCTTGAAACACGGTGAATAAGACCCCAACCGATACCTTATCCCGAAATAGGGTAGATAATTCCAACATGTAACCACTTCAAAATTTCTTTCTTAACGGCATCTTTCATGATAGGATTTAATCTCCTTTGGGGATTAGCCGGCATTTGCAACTATCTTTCATAAGAATTACATTGCATACAAATTGAAGGATCGATTCCTTTAATATCATCGGTGTCGTCAAAGGCTTTCTTGTACTTCTTGAAATTTCAAGCAAACTCTCTTCTTCTTTTCAGCAATTGAGATGAAATTATAACGAGCAGATTTGAGGACTCATCTAGAAAAACATACTTGAATGATCGAAGCATTTTTAACTTAAGTTCGGGAGGTTTTTCGATTGATGGATCATAAGATTCTTCTTTTTCGGTCTGTCAAACAATTCAAAATTTTCATGAGCATAATTCTTAATTCCTCCTCTTGAAAATCTTGAAAATGATGTAACTCCTCATCTTACTTATGTTCCAATTCTTCTCTCTTTCGGGTTTTTTTTTTTTCATAAGATGACTTAAAATGACATTCAGCTCTAATATCGAGTAACATCCATCCTATAACATTCATCCTCTTTACCTCTTGCGGGATATTTCATCGATTTTGAAATATTGAATGTAACGATTTGATCATTAACCCTCGTAGTTAATTCCCCTTTTACACATTTATCATTGCTTTGCTTTTGTGGCTAGGAAACGTCTTCCCAGATACGTATGTGTCTCTTTATCTTCCTCCATATCAAGCATAATGGAAATCGATAGGAAAGATAAATTGATCACTTTAACGAAAACATCTTCTATAACTCCTTTTGGATATGTGATCGAACAATCTGCTAATTACGAGAGATACGGTAGTTGGGGTTATTTCTCTATCTCGGCCTTTTGAATATTGATATAGGCATAAGTTTAATGCTTGTACTTGAAATCGCATAAAGCTTTTCCATAGAATTCATCTCCGATTGCATGAAAATGTGAAACTACCGAGATTTTTAAGTTTTTTAGGAAGCTTCTTGACTTATTGTCTTGCACTCCTCACTAAGTGCAACCATCTCATTATCTTGAAATTCCTGCTTTCGTGAGAATATCTTTTTTTTTTTTTTTTTTTTTTTTTTTTTTTTTTTTTTTTTTTTTTTTATAAATTTCACATAGCTCGGCATTTATTCTAAGGCGAAGCATCTTTAATATCTCTAAGAATTTTTGAAAATTGGTTATCCAACTTTTTGTTGACGAAGTCTCTGAGGAAATGGAGGTTTTGGCTTTTCCAAATCAACCTTAGGTGGAGAAATTGGTCTTTCCAAACATTTTAGAGCGTCTCTTTTTGGTTCTTGATCTCTTCTCTCTACTTCGAGTTTCTTTCTGAACTCTACCTTCCAAACTCTCTTTCACTTCTTAGTTGAATTGCTTTTTTACATGCTCTTTATTCTTTCTCTTGGATTCACTTCGGTATTACTTGGAAGCATTCCTTGGGATCTATTACTTAATAGATTTGCAATTTGCCAATTAGTTTTGCTTAATATTTTTGATAGTTGCTCCTTGAATTTGCAATTGATTTCACATATGTGACACCACTTCTTGATAGACAACTTCTTCTCCTTTAATTGTAAAACATTGTTAAAACCTAGAGGATAAGGTTAGTGTATAATTAATATTTCCTTGGTTGTTCAGTTCCCCGATGGGTTTGCTTGGTGGTTCCCATATTGTTGATTAATGCCGCCTTTGATTATTGGTATTCCAGCATCATCAGTATATCATATTTAAAAGTAGCACACAACTATAAAAAATTAGCAAGATGCAAATTAGGATCTTCGGTTATTTGCTCCCCCAAACTGATTATTAGACACCATTTAGATAATAATAGTTTTAAGCTTAAAGGAATTAAGCGGCTATAGCCGGGGTGTTGAATCTGCCATGAAGTTCATCCATTTTGGAGTTAGCATAATCTCATAAAGGTGAATTCTTGATGGATGCCAACATTTTGATTTTGATGATTTGTCATTAATTGAATATTTTTATCTTTTTCAAAATTTTAAATTTTTTTGATTTCGATAGTTCTTTCTAATTCAGAATTGTAAGGCACAAAGTCCCTCGGAATTTGGACTACGCATATAACAATAAAATAAAACAAAACACAACACGCCTAGCAAAACAAAGAAAAGTAAAAATCTAATTTTTTCTTAATTTGCTTTAAAAATACGGTTTTTATTAATTTCCCCGAGCTACGGCGCCAAAAACTTGATCCCGGAAATATTTATGCTTACGTTTTAGATATGAAATTATGATTTTATAATAAGGGATACTACTGTAGTATACGTATCGTTTATCGAAGTAATATAAGACTTTTCGATTAAACCACGAAGATATCGAATTCACGGGAAATTTAAAAACTTTTTAAAGAAATAAGAAAATTATATTTTTACTTTTTAGATTCCTTTTGAAAGTATGTTTTGATTTGTAAACTTTGAGAGTTATTTTTTGTATTTTGATAAAAAGCTAAGCGGGAAATGAAAATTATCAGAACTTTAAAACACGATATAAAACACTAAATAATAAAACATACTTTCTTTCTCTTATAAAAGTAATAATTATGAAAGTATTGTTGTGGAAGTATTTAAATGTGTTGTGAAAAGTATGACGAAATTTATTCTTTACCCTTACTTGAGGATTTAAGAACATTGGTTAATTTAGAATTTTAAAATTTTGAACATGGTTAGGCGAGGAAGATACCAGCTCTCACTCTAGAGTTCACTGATTCCCTGTTTTTGAGACTTTAACTTTTCATAACAAAATTTAAATTAACAAACCAAATTAGGGGGCTTTAGTCTGTCACTCTAAGGACCTCTAATTTTACTCCCGATAAAAATATATCTCCTAATATATTTGCATTCAATTATATGGACTACGATTAACATTATAATTACGTGTGATTTTACTAATTTTTGTTTGAGACGATACGCATTGGATCTTACATAATCTCACGACAAATTTTAACATCTTTCTTGGCCAATTAAGGAAGTAATTAAGTTCATGGAATTAAATCTTCGCAACATTCAACTTTAAAGACTTATGCATTCCATGATAATCTTTACATAATTTGTCAGCTTCGCCATTTAAGAAGAAAATGATAAAGAAAACTACTCGGATCTCATGGAGAAAACCTGGCAAAACATTGATTTGAAAATGAAATCATAATTAAAACACAACTGAAAAGACTAAATATAAAAATAGAAGTAAACACTTATCGAAATCCTCTCCACAAAGACTCAGAAGTTCGCTGAAACTTGACTTTCACGGGGCCAGCACTCTGAGTTGACGCCGACTACGTTAACTCAACTCGACTTTAGACTTCAATAAAAACTAGATAAATGGATGAAATAAAATTGGTGGAAAGAAGGATTCACACTAACCCTTTCTCCTTTAAAAACTAAACTAACTAAATCTAAAAGACTTTAAAACTTCTAAGCAAATAAAAAGTGAAAGTAAAACTAGAAAAGACTCTTGAAAATAGAAGAGGACGCTTTAAAACTAGACTCTCGAACTCTCTTAACTCTCCTACATGACATAATTTTAATAATAATTCAAATGGTGCCTTAGTGTATCTTCAAATTATGTCCGATTCAATGTATCCACCAAATGATACATCCCTTCATTCAAATTTGCCGCAGTAGAGTTAAGGAAGTCACCACTAAAATTTGCTTCAAACACTCCTTGAAATTGGCGCAGAAAATGAAGAAAATTTGATTTTTAACTATGGCGCCTAAGCACGAACCATGCGGCGCTTAGCCTCCAAAGTCCAATTTTTAATTTTTTTAATTTTTTTTGCTCCAAATTTGATCAGAATTTTGCTCCTTTCATACGTAATCTCTCATTTTCATCATACTGCAGAAAAACACAAAATACTTTCCATTAAAGTGTAATATCATCAAAAATAAGTATAAAATGTGCACAAAACGCTATATATTTTAGGTGTATCAGTGGGTAGCTCAAACTTCGAACAATTTTTTGTAGGAATCCAAAGGAAGGAAGAAATTTAAGGGAAAGGTAGAACCAGAGAGATCTTTGTATTTTCTCGAACTATCCTATAGTTTGGCCTGGAATTTAGGATAGTTATTTGATGTTTATCCTGTCGATTTTATTATTTAGGGCTTACACTCACTTGATGCGATCATATGAATGGTCTGGAAGATAGGAGCCATGCGTGATGACAACCTCAGAATCTTTAGGCGAGTTATGGCTTATGTTGCACGAGTTGCAATGGCCTAGAGATATAAAGTGAGGGTTTATATTTTGCACTAGGCTAGCTATCTTAAAGTCCCATGGCTTGTTATTTTAATTTCTAGGAGTTTTACTATTGAAGATGGGTGATATTTGCTTATATGCATGCTCCAAGCTTCTCGTCTTAGCGAGGTTTAATTTAAGGAAGTGTCGGCGGAGAGAAGATAAGTGTTATGTTTTGAAAGTTTTCGGTGGAGCGTCTTAATGTTTTATTATGGAATAATATTTAAGTTGATTAATTGAAATTGGTTAAGTTCTCATGGTTCCATCATCCCGATACCACTATTTTCTTCTATTCACTTATCTGGATGAATTTACTAAACAACTTAATGAGTTACATACTTTCATTTAGACCATGAAATCCATTAACTTATTGTAGGTTGTATCCTACGAGATATTCTAGATCATCGATATATAGACGTTTTAATTTAGTTGCAATTGTGATTTTTGTTTTGTTTTTATGATTAAATTTTGAGGTTGTCTATATTTTGAATGTTGTGGCGGTGAATTTCATCTTATTTTGTTTTAGTTTAATTTTGGTTTTGGTTTTGTGGCTATCCTAAAAGTTTTTGTTTTTCATGCGGGGTCATTGTTATTTAATATGCAAGCTCGCAAGAAAGAAAGGCAAAGTAAAGGAAGTACTGAAAAGAAGATACTATAAACTTTAAAAGTGTACATGGCGAGTCTTCTCATTCCACTTGAAACTTTAGTATCTTTGCAATAAAAATTTATATTTTGCGGGAAAGTAAAACCACATAGATAGGTTCCTCACAAGATTACCAAACTCGATGTCATAACTTGGTGGATCATATTTGTTCATTTAAACTTCTTCATTTCATAAATATGATAGGTCCGGAGGATGATATATGAGGTGTGCAGAAGATTTATGAAATGGGCACATGAGGTACCTAGATATTTCACACCAATTCTTTTGAGCTTCCTTAAGTTCATTTGAACATATCATAAATATTAAAATAATTCATTTATTTATACTTCATTTATTTCATACCCTTATGCTTAGTTAACTTAATGTTTTGATCATCTTGATAAGTGAGATAAGACATCGCTTAATATTCGACTATAGAATTATATAAGTTGGGCTTTAAGAGGCAAACTTAATTTATGAAAGAACACAATTAATTTTGATGGGCTTGTAGTGTTTCTGCCTTAATTGGTTTAAGATTAGCGGTGTTTCTATTTCTATTTTCTCATTAGTCGAATTTTTAATTAAAGAGCTCACTACTTAGCCCATAAGATTTTAGTGGGTTCATTTATATCTTTAGAAAGAAAGTTAAGTAGTGACCTTCATGATTATGATTATTATCAAAATATTAAATTATCATTTAAACATCAAATAGGGGTATTAAATTAATTGGAACACCAACATCTGAAGTCAGCCCAACATAAGGATCTTTTAATTTAATTCTCTTCCAAATTATAATGATTGATCAATCATAAAATATAATCCTTTAATGTGGCCGAAAATGAGATGGATTTCTACCATTTATCTCTTTATATTCCAATCATCCAAAAATAATAATTAAGATCATTCATTGCCCATTTCCCACATTAATTAAGCCAAATATTGATTCAAAAGCTAAATTCTTCAAAATTACGCTTTTGCGCAAAGACGCACATCACATCAGCGATTCATTAAGTTTAACTCAAAAGACTTTGAAATTATCATGTAACTCATTATGGGTTAAATTAAAAAGACCATCAGAGGAGAGAATGTGATTTTTTTAAATTTTAATTTAATATATATTTTATTTTAATGCAAAAATAAAAATTTTTGATGAAAGTTGATAACTTGTCAAAGCAAAACCTTTGACATTGAAAATTTTATTGGAGGTAGAACTAGACTAGAGGACCTCTTGACAAAATTTCATATGATTTTTGAACTTTAATTTATTTATTGGAATTATTTTGATTTTTAAAGTATTAATTAAGGATAAAATATTATTTAAAGTTAAAAATTAAGTTTTTATATTTCTTAAATCTCTTTGAAGAACAAGAAAACAAGAGAACTTAATTTAGAAATTTATGATTTTATTTGAATTATTACAATTATTTTTAGTGAAAATTTAAAGAAATTTTATTTTGGCAACTTTTAAAAATTGATGTTAACCTTTTAAAAATTAATATCTTTACTTAGAAAAATAGGAAATATATTCGGTGTTCCTAAAATTGAAAAGTTTATTTTATTACAATTTTATTTTTAAAGACTCCCTCGATCTCGGAGAACTCTCAAAATTAATTTGGTAATTTTTTTAGGTTTATTTTAATTATTGTAATTATTTTATTAGCTAAAAATGTGATTTAGTTTTGAAAAAATTCATTTAGGTATTTAAGTAACTCTAATTGATTTGAAATTTTTATGGGGAGTCTTTCTAACCTTAAATTACGATTGAAAAAAATCAAGTTATTTTCATTTTATATTTAATCCAAATTATTTTTATTTAATTTTTTTGTCTTAATTACCATTAGGTTTTACATTTAATGAGTTGAATAAGTTTTGGGATGTAGGTACTTAAGTAACCTACCAAAATTTATCTTGCATTTTCTGTTTAATATTTTATTTATTATAATTTTTTTACCAAAAGAGACATGATAACATGAAAGACGAGATCTATGTCCAAATTTCTCCTACGACTTTTTGAAAAATCAGGAAAGATTCCACTAAGACAAAACGGCAAACATACGAAGTATCGAGAGTTATATAGTGAAATGTATAAACGATGGAGAATCAATTGATGCAGAGGTATTTAATTAATGAAAAATAAAACATGCATCAAAATAAACTTCAAACTATTTCCATCATTCTCCTCTATTCACTAAGTACCATAAATTTTTTTTATTTTCATGAATTCTCTGACGAGACTGAACTTTTAAAGTTAGAAATTTTTAAATAATTCGAATATTCCATATTTTCTCACACTTAAGCACGTGGCGGCGGCTGGATCCTAGGCAGCTCCGAAACACCACATGGCGTTCCCTGATTTGAAAGCCTTCTTCGTCTGACTCAGCTCCGCGCTTTATGTCTCAGATCTCCATGCGACTACATCCTTGTAATCCCGAGTGTTACACATGCGATCGAACGGTCCTCCTTCATCGTCTTCGATTTGTTCTTCATGTGAGCCCTCCATCTTCCTAGACTTAAGAACTCGAGCTATACTAAACCAAATCGCATTTGGTTTATTCCTAAGGCTTCATCTGCTTTAAGATGAACTGATATGTGGTAACCTAACACAAAATTAAGCCAACATGCATGGAAGATCCAAAATGGCTAGGGAAGAAGGTGAGGTTCAATACATTTATTTGAGAGGGAGGCCTGTCCGAAGTTGTGGCGGCTTTGATTTGTCCCAGCGAACCCTCCGGATGTAGCTTTGTCTTGTAGTGAAATATTTGGACCTGAATTCAACGAAGGTTGATTTCAAGTGTTGATCGAAGTGGTGCGGGAGGCTTGCATTGATGGGGCTTTGATAGGGAGTCTTCTTTTTTCATTCTTGTGAAGGAGTGGTGCGATTAATTTGACTTTGGTGCCTTATGGAGTTTGTGGTGAAATGTTTCTTTGTTTGGGTAGATTTGGTGGGAGAATTGCTCTCGGGCGGGGGGAATCGGACGGGAAAATGGTTGCGGCAGGCTTAGGGAGGTTTGGAAAAGCTCTAGTGAGGTTTTGAGTTTCCTTAGGAAATTTTGTGTATGTTTTAGGCCTTGAAGGATGGCTTTTATAGCCGTAGGTAAATTAGCTTTGCTCAGGGGTTGTCTTTAGTTGCTTTAGGCCACTTAAGGTGAGGGTTGCGGTACCATTGATCCACGGGGATATTTCACAGAACCAAAGCTCAATTTTGTTTTAAGCAAACATGACGGCGTTCGAACTGTGTCCGGTGTTGAAATTTGCCAGGCAAGGACGAGGAAGGTGATTGGCGAAGCATGGGGATGTATGGAAGGCCACGGTGCATTAAATTATCCATAATGGTTGCTTATTTAAGTTTTAAAGGGGAAACTTGGGCTTGCTAAAAGAGAGGACATTGGATATACAGTGAGTCACCTTTCATTCTTGTCGGGTCGGTAGTCTAGGGGTCCTAAGGTTGTTTGCCATGAAGTTGATTTGGTTAATTTAGTTGATTTAGTGACATTAGGTCATGTGTTCAATTTAGGTCACATTAGGTTTAGGTTGGGTTGGTTTGGTTTGACTTGGCTTAGATCCACTTGAATATTAAGTGATGTATTTGATTGTCACAAAGTGTTTTAAAGGGGATTGGAGTGGTTTTGAATAAGTTTGGGGGTTGATTTGGCTTAATTTGGGATTTTGGTTAATTTTGGGAAAGTTGCGTTAGCTTGGGTTTATGTTAGGCTATGGCTCATTCCAAGACTGACTAAAGATTGGAAATGGTCTATGGGGATGTTATAAAAGAGTTCCCGATATTAATTTTGTGGAGATTTTAGGGTTAGAGCACTGATTTGGGGATTTGCATTACTTACGCAAAGGTAGGGATTTTGGGATTTTAAGTGAAATTGAACTCAAAGGTGGGTCAAATTGAGTTTTTATTTGGTTTAGATTGGGGCTAGAAATGTTGAATTAAAGTTTGGAACGAAATTGGGCGAAATTCGGTGGGTGGACATTGGAGTTTGATTTGGGCGGCTTTTGGGTTAAATGTGTCAAATTGGGGCTTTTGGTTAAATTAGGTCAAAGGGGTCAAATTGGGTAATGTAGTAGTTGAGAGAAATGAAATTGGGAATATTTAAGAGGTTTAGGAAATTTTTGGATTTTGGGCTAGCGGGGGCATTTTGGTAATTTTGCAAATTTTTAGGTATTTTTGGTATTTTGGCAAATTTAGGTAATTTTTCGTCAATTTGAGTGGTGGGAATACTTTGAATTAAATTTTTGGAGAAGAATGGGTAATTTTAGGTAAAATTTGAAGTGTAGGGATATTTTGGATAGGTTTAGGGGCGGGGTCGAAATTTGAAATTTCGGAAAATTGAGTTTGGTTAGAGGTGAGTAGTATGGAATTGCTTACGTTTAGCCATGGAACGAAGGCAACCCTCCTTTGGTCATTTATGTGTTGAGTACTAACCAAACCTTTGCTTGGTTAAGAGGTTGGGAGGGCCACGAAACATGAGTATCAGTGTTAGGGGATCAGTGGGATGTGCTTTGTGAGGGAGTAGTGAGTGTGAAGTGTGTGTGTGTGTAAGCTTCATACCTCCCAGTGGAAATCACCTAAGGGGTACGACCACCTATAGGAAACTTCCTTTGGCTTCCTTATGCTTGGTTTCTTCCTTCCAAATTTGGAGTTAGACCTTAAAAGCATATGAAAACTCCTTGAAGTGAGAAAGGTTTAAAATTCTAAGGGGGAGGGTTTCGAGACTAGTCTTCTAAGAAAGTCACGAGGAGAACTACATGGCCCTTAGGCTATTCTAAAAGAGACTAGACCTCAACCAAAAGTGAGGTCAACATATCTTTAGGCTTTTGCACAACTTTTGGTTATGTAAATAAGTCTTAACACTTTTAGGATTTTGAGGTCCTCGTTTGGTACGTGTTAACCTCTCTTTTGTTGAGGTCTAGTCTCTCTTTAGAATGGCCTAAGGTCTAGCCAAAGGACTTTCCTGGTGATTATCTTAGAGGACTAGCAATTGGTCCCTTGTAGAATTAACCTTGCTGCTTCACTTGAAGTTTTTAAATGCTTAAGTCTAACCTCTAAATGCTCGGTATGAGACGAAGCATTAGAAAGCCTCAGAGGAGTTCCTTATAGGATGGTAAAACCATAGGACTTACCCTGGGTGGTCTCTGGGAGAGGCTCCACACACACAATTTCTGATAAGCTTCATAGATGCTTCCTCGCAACTCTAAGCAAACTGCCCATTTTAATCCTACTCTTTTAGAAACTCGTGTTGGGTGGTTTCCCCAGCTCTTAGCTCGGCCTAGGGTTGGTTAGTGCCATTACATGGAGGGTCCAAATGAGGAATTCCCTTGGTCCATAGCCCAAATGGATTATCAAATCCATTCGAAGCCCAGTTACTAAAATCAAACTTTTGACCCATTTGGACCTAGTACCAAATTACCAAATTACCTAAACAAAAATTTTGCCCAAAATTTCTAAAATCAATAAAACTACCAAAATCTTTCAAAAATTATCCCACAAAACATTCCTCACCATAAAATACCCAGAAACACCTGAAATTGACAAATTTCCTAAAATACCCAAATTTACCAAAATGCCCCTCCTTTAAAAATTGAAAATTACCAAAATTTGAAAACCCTCAGAGAATATTTCCAATTTCAACTTTGAACCACATTGACCCAATTTGACCAAATTTGTCCAATTTAACCAAAGCCCCAGAATTCCTGAGCCCAAAATGCCCAAATCACTGATAGTGCACCAAATGGACTTGATTATACTCGAATTACAATTCTAAACTTTAATTGACATCCCGATCAGTCCAGACAAATGCAAGTCCAACACACTTAAGCCCAATTTTTCACCCCAGGCAAGAATTACCCAATTTTGACCCTATGGTCAGTTCCCAAACTAAACCTAACGCCAATCAATTTCCCCCAAATTTTAAATTTTAAACTCTTCATAGAATTCCCACTAAATAAAATTTAACCATAAATTGTCCCACAATTTAAGCCCAAATCTCATCCAAATCCAACACAAGTCAACATCGCCAAATTTTCACCAAGATTGCCAAATGTCAGAAATCAATCAAATTTAATACCGTTATCCCAAAATTGACACCCGGTTTATGTTGAGAACTCTTTATTAAATCCCACATAGACCTTTTGGAACCATCAATTGACCACTTAGCTCCACTTTAGCCTAACCTAAACCCAAGCTATCAAAATGCCCCAAAATTGATGAAACACCCAATTTCCCAAATCCAACACCCAATCAATTCAAAATCCCTCCAGAGCCTTTTCCAAAAGCCTTATGACAATTATTTATACCAAGTTGAACTGTCAATTAGGCCCAAGCCCAGCGAGCCCAAACTAGCCCAGCCGTTCCCCATGAGCCAAATTGAACCCATGAGCCCAGGGATTGACCCAGGCTAGTGAACAAATCAAAGCCCTCCACAGCGACCAAATTGACCCTAGGAACCATCCTAGATGGCTCTAGTCCACCCTACTTAAGCCATGAGCAAAGGGTACCCTAATTAAGGAATCCATTTCCTTAAATGGGAAAATTTAAAAGAGATTTGCAATGGATCCCTAACCACTAAAAAGTTTACCCCACTCGCTGGCCTGCCCTCGACCACACGACCGCAGCCCTTCCCCTAGCTTGCTTTGCCGGCCTAATTTTTGGAGGATCTAGTCGACATCCACGCAGCTAAGCTCAGCCCGGTTGACCCATCCAATGTGTCATGCTGCGGTTTCTCACTAGAGTTGATACGACTTCCTTTCAACGCGAGGCAGTTAGCAACCCGGAAAGCCTTGACTAGGAGCTATGGCTATAAAGCCATCCTTCACGACTAAAATAGGGATCTTGCATTTCTTAGGAAATTTTTGCCCCGATACCTCCACCCAGGCTAATCCGGACCTCCCTTAATTCAACCCCACCGGGTCTCCCCAGTGACCCGACTCAGCCCTGAGGCAATTTCTCCAACGAAATTTCGGCGAAATCGGGACGATCTCAATTGCATCTCAGCTGCCTAAGGCTTTAACTTGCTACACTTACTTATTACCATAATTGGAGAAGAAGTTCCACCTTGAAAGCCTTCATCCAAGAGCCGCATACCATAATTTGATCGGCCTGGTATTCGAGTTTGATCAAATTTGGATTAAACTTCATACCGGCAAGAGGCTTCGTCGAGATTCGTTGGGTCAATCAGGCTATTCAAATATCTGATTGGGGCTCCTCTCGAATAAAGGTATTGAACTCTCCCTTTACGAGCTTGTTTCGATTCTCCATGCATGTTAGGTTGATTTAATTTAGGTTAGTCGCTATAGATAGGTTGCGCTACAGGTCGGTTGGATCTTTATGAAAAAAACCCAAAGTGAATGGGTTGAGTATCGAGTGAGATATTAGTTTTAGAGTGTAAATCTATGCACACCGAGTTGAATACAAAAGATAAAGGGACCATTGGATCACACGTGTATCAGATGAAGGGTAGGGATTGCGTCGAAAGGAATTATTATGCATAAAACGTGGAGCTAGCACTCGAATGACGGCGTCCCCAGTAGCATTGTCTTGCGCGAGTTTTGGAGCACGCCAGGTTGAAATTTGGCGAACGCGTGTTTAAGTAGGAAAACTTGGAATTATTTAATTAAATTAAAATGTGTTCAAATTTAAAATCCATAACTTGGCATAGAAAAACCATAAATATAAAAGAAAGACCTTCTTGCTCGGTGAACGAGGAGAGCATGATATGGAAATGTTTCCATGTTTATTAGATGTATATTCTATTTTTTAATTAATTAAATATAATATTTAGTATTTGGATTCTTCATAAACATAGACATTTCACCATGCATTGAATTTAAGTCTTTTGTTCCATTTGTCTTGGGGATCTTCCACTAGTGCTCTGATGGAGAGATCCTACGTGGAGATCCTACAATTTTAAGTTAATCGCCCCTTGTTTTGGTTTAAATTAGAAAAATTAAAATACTCATAAAGATATATAAGATTATTTTGGTAGGTTACATGTGACCGGGGATCATAAAAAATATAATGTTTGATTTAAATCATTAATAATAATGACTACATTAAAAGCATAAGCGAAAAGAAATTAAATTGAGTTAAATATAAATGAAAATAACTTAAAAATGTTTCCCCGCTTTGGTTTTAGGATCGAGAAAAACTATCATAAAAGTTTTAAGATATTTAAATTGATTTAGCTACTTAAATGAATTTTCTAAGTTAAATATCACCTTTGGCATTAAAATAATTTTAATAATTAAAATACAACTTAAAGAAGATTTCCAAATTAGTTTTCGGTGTTCTACGTATTCAGAGGAACATAAGAAAAATAAAATTAGCATTAAAGTAAAATTTACATTTAAATTTATTTTAAATATTAAAATAATTTAAAAATTTATAAAACTTATAAAATTAATAAAATTGATGGAAACATTTTATATTGCCTCTAATCGCCCTTGAACGATTGAATAATTTTCTTTAAGCGTTTAAGTAAAGATATTAAATTTTAATGGTTTATAATAATTTTTAAAACTTAAAAATTGATTTTCCACTAATTTCTCACTTTAATAATTCTAATAAATGAAATATAAATAACAAAAATATTATAATTGTTTCTGCAAGATTAAGGACATGAAAGAGATTAATAAAATTAAAAAACTTAATTTTTAAATTAATTAATATTTATATTTAATTAATACTCCAAAATTTAAATTAATTATAATAATTAAATTAAAATTCAAAATCATAAAATTTGGTCTAAGTGGTCCCCTGGTCCCAGGTGAACCTCAGTATTTTCTTAAAAACAAAATATTTTGTTTTAATTGAATTATAAAATTATGTTTGAAAATCCTTTATTTTTTGTGTAAAAAATAATTAGATAAATTAAATAAATGTTTGAAAAATCACATTTTCTCCTTTATATTTTAATTGACCCATCGGTAAGTTACCATAAAAATTCAAAGTCATTTGAGTTAATTAATTATAAGTATTAAGGCCTCGGGGGTAAAAGTTGCTAATTTTGAAAAATTTAGCCTTAATCAATATTTAGGCTTAATTAAAGTGAAAAATAGGCAATGAATGATGTAATTAACATAATTGGACAGTTGAAACATAAAGGGATAAATGGTAGAAACCAATCTCACTTTTATTAAATATTAAAAGATAAATCTGTGATTTCTTTAAATTATTTTAATTATGAAGATAATTAAAATTAAATGATCTTTAAGTTAGGGGTAGGTTCATGTTTTGGAAGATGATATTTAATGATTTAAAATTTTAATCAGTGGTTTAATGATATATCAAATATTTTGATCACTAATCCATAAAAGTCAGTTTAACTTCTTTTCTAAAACCTCTGTCCCTTTTCAAAGTCTTAAGGGCATAGTAATAGGCAAAGGCTTAATTAAAAATTTAACTAATGAGGTTTAGAAAGAAAGCTTAACTAATATAAAACACCTTTCTGAAACCTTCTAGTGACTTTAAAAGTAAATAGACAAAAATTCTTAATAAATCATTTTGCCTCTGGAAATTTCTATTATAGCATAATTCATAAATAAAATATAGTGACTAGTTACCCCACTTTGGGATGATTGAAATAATAAAGTAATTTCATTAAGTGTATGGGTATGAAATGGTTGAATCATTTAATGAGTATGATAAGTATAAATGAACTTTAATTTCAGATGGGTTGTGAAATGGTTAAATCTTTTCAAGTCTTCGGAGCATCTTGTACGACAACTAAACTTATCATATTTATTAAAGGAAAGCAACTCCCAAATGAATAAATAGAACCCACAGTTATGACATGACTTAGTAGGCTGATGATAGACATCTATAGGCTTTACTTTACGCAAATTAAAAGATTATTGCAAAATATAATAAATTAGCGAGATGGGGGAACGAAGACTTGACGGGTGCGCTTTTATAGGTTTATAATACCTGCTTTGTACTTCCTTTTACTTTACTTTTCTAGCTTACAAGCTTTTGCATATGTTAAAAAACAAACGTCATCTGCATGAAAACTAAAAAAATTTAAGATAGCTACGAAAATGAAACCAAAACCCGATATCAAAATTAAAAGCAATGACACAGATAACATTCCTTACTACAATAACCAAAATATAAAACAACTCAAAATTTAATCATAAAAAAAAAATAAAATCACAAGTGAAACTAAATTAAAACATCTCTTTCGATGATCGAGAATACCTTAGAGGTGAGCTACGGCTAGCGAGCTATCCCGGTCTAAATGAAAGTTGAAACTAATTAAGTTGAGTTTAATAAATTCATCTGGACTCCGTGAATCCAAAGAAAATGGTGGTGTCGGAAGGGAACCTTAGATCTAATCGGTGCACCATTATTAACATAAATATTTCCGTAGTAAAACGTAAGACACCTCGATTTAAATTTTTTCTAAAACATGTTACTTCACAATCTCTTCAATTTGAGACTTCTAAAACTAAACTGCTTTGAAGCGGATTATGGATCATGCGTAGTGGGTAACGCATGTTGATAGAAAAAATCTTTAGAAATAAACAAACGAAAGGACCTCGAGGTAGCTCGCCCCAGTGTAGCGCAAATCCTCGGCACTGCTTTAGGCCTTACGCGCATTAACGATATAAATACCTTTATCTTAGGTTTTCAATTATGTTATCACATATGACATAAATCCTCATATCTTCTAGGCTATTCACATGATTAGTGTCGAAGTGAATGTAAGCCGAAATAATAAAATTGTGAAGTAAAGCAAAAAAATATTTTCAATTAGTGAATATATGATAGTTTAGGAGGACACCGAATTCTTCTTGGGTACATTGTTTTCCTTAGCTTTTCCTTCATTTGGATTTCTATAATAACTGTTCTAAAACTTGAACCTTTATTGGATTTCCTATTACCACATTTCTTAAATATCTTATCCTTTTGAAAATCGTAGATAGAATATTTCTTTATCACTCTCCGAGTTTTCTTAGGTATTATGATTATCTAAGATGTAATTAGCTATAAGGGCTTGCAATTATAGGAAACTTAAATTCCCCAGATTAATATAAACCATTCTTTCATATTAGATCGAAGCCTCACCTGGCAATGTATCATTCTTCGGGACAAATACATGGCTTGCGGTGAGGTGCTTGATTATTTAAACTGTGCATATATGAGATCGGTTTGATTTCATATTTTTCAAAATTAAAAATGATTTTTTTGAAATTATATATATATATATATATGATTTAATATATATATATATATATATATTAATCAGATGATCTTCTGATAGGTGTGTCATTGAACAAATTTCACGAACGTGTACGTTATGAAGGGGATTGCGGACGGGGTCCCACTCTTCACTTTCCCTTTGTGCCTCCCGAGGCTCAATTTTCTGACAAATCAAACCATATTTCCTTAAGTTTTAAAAATTCTTTTAAACGAACATACATAAAGATTAAAAGTGAATTAAAACATTAAGAATAAATTGTACCGAAGTTCGCATAGTAACCTTTTTCGTAATGTTAAATTATGATCTAGGATTTTGCCTTCACTAACTTTCAGATATTTCTTTTAGACAAGAATACAATGTTGACCACTGACGGCTTACCTTCTCCTACCGGCTTTCCCGCTTCCCGTGAGGCCCCCGTCTTGCCGCTCCGATGATTCGTTTTGGGACTACTTTAGTGAGTTCGAGGTTGTACTAGGAAAGGCCCCGTTTGTCGTTGTGAAAGTTGTTGCCACGAGAAGTTTTAGTACCATCTACCATGGTTAGACTGAGATCTAACGAGGTTTTTCCCTTATCTTCAGAAAGGTGAAATTTGTTATCACCCTGTCCAAGTCGGTCATCTACGTGTTGGGAGAGTTGTACCCCTGCGCTACCGGTTGCCTTCCTTTGCACCTACTTTCTCGTCGACAAGGTGAAGGAAGCCTTGTATGAAAACTCTGATAATGCCTTTCTCGCCGCACCATCAGTCTGCTGAGATTGGCGCCGGCTCTAGATTTCCCCATTGGCCAAGTTCAAGGGAGGAGCCACTGTCGTAGGATTCTCGAAGCCGCAAAGTAACAAGTTGCAAGTCTTCCGATAATTGATGAGATTCCTCGGCAGGGAGAACCTGGCAGCTGAGCTCCCTCTCCTTGAGGTAGATTCCACAGGTTGGTTAATATTCTTGGAGAAGGCTTCCGCTTGATTTAGCCACTGTACCATCACCGTACGGGTAGTGATGAGGTGAGGGGAGAAATACACAGTCACCTAAGTTCCTACGGTTTTCGAGATTAGGCGGGGAGAAGGATGTTCCATTACCAAGCTCCTCGAAAGGATGGGATGTGTAATATCTGAGAAATGAAGAGTGAATTCTAAGAAAGAAAGACATGTACGAATTTTTGTTACACACGGTTCGAGCATATTACGGATACTACGCAGCCAGGCACCCACGATGCACGGATACGGTCGAGTCCGTGCGGGTTTGGGAGTACCGTACGAATTTGGGAGTACCGTTTTCTGAAGATTATAAGGACTTCCGGAAGAACAAGAATAAGAGAATTTTATTTACCTCCCCGTACGTGGTCTACACCTTTAGGTACTACAACTTCCCTTCACCACTCTAATGTCCGCTGAACCTCATCTCGGGGCGTCGACTCTTAAGGGGAAGTATGGTTACCCAAGATCATCGCACGAGTCCGCTGCGAAATTACGCGAGATCATAGGATGGATCATTAGTTTGATGTTTATATTGCCCTTATCGTTCTCTTCTAAGTCGGTTGCGAGAGAGAAGTGATAGTCGAGGGAAGCCTATGAATTTGATATTCATTAAAGAAGCGGGCGATGAAAAAGTTCAAGAAGGCTCCGGGCAAAAATTTCGAAATAAACGAGCATGAAGAATTTAGATATTGAAAATGAAGACTACGGCTTTATCGTATTACATGAAGAAGGTGCTGGAGAGTCATATCATCGACACTACGTCCCGTCATTTGCACACGATGCTGCGCGTGAGGAGAACGCCATGGACGAGCTTCGAGAGGGGCCATTTTAACAAGTGATGAACAAATTAGTCATCTAAAAAATAGGATGGAGGAGATAATACCGCCATGTACCATGGCCGCATTATCTCGACGGTCGCGGTCCGATAACAACATCTCTATAAATTAACCAGCCCAGAAATCACACACATTACGAATGAAGAAAGTAAACACACTGATGAAGATAAACCTCTGAAGAAGGATTCAACTTTGAGTCAAATGAAAGAATATCGAAGTAGATGATTAGACAGAGAGTTTGGGAAATGATGGCTAAGTCTAAAGGCGGGGCATCGGTTTGAGGTTGACCCTACCGGAGAAATTTGATGTTGTGCCTTACCCAGGCTTCTTGCCCTCGAGTTTTAAGACGTTCGATAGGATGGGAAATCATTGTTAACACATGGCACACTTGACCAATTGTTACGATATTTAAGCCTTTTTGTTTCGACGGTTAATCGACGGCTTGTCGGAATAGCTTTGAGTTTGTATGCGAAATGCCAATGGTCAGTTAAAACCTTTGCAAAATGGATAACATGTTTATGAAGAGATTCGCCGATGCGTAGCACTGTAACTATAGGAGATCTCATAGGGAAATGGGAGAAACCGAGATTGCAGAGACTCTAGTTATTTACATTCTGAGATAGAGGAACTTAAGAATGAAGTGTGAGCTTAAAGAGTTGGAGGCTAATGTTGGTTTTGATGTAAAATTAATGTTGTAAAATGTTTATGGAGGTGTAGAAGAGTTTTCATTTTGGTTGGTGCTTAATTTTGAGATTTGAAACATTTGGGTTAAGTGGTTGGTTAGACGAAATTGGGGATTTTTGGTTTGGGTTTGGCTTGAGTGAAGTTTTTTTCAAAGGTAGGCGAAATCGAGAGTTAGTGTTTTGTTTTGGGGATGTTAGGAAGGTTTTAGAAAATATTTTGGGTTAATTGGAGTTGAGTTGGGTTGGTTTGGGGCGAAGTTTAGGTCATGTGCCAAAATTGGGCTTTAAGCTTCAAATTGAGATTGGATCCACATGTTGATAAAATTGGGTTTATGTTTGGTTTAAATTGATATTGGGGATATTTAATTGAAGTTTAGAATTTAATTGTATAAAAATTGAGGTTAATTGGAGTGATTTGGTTGGACATTGGAGTCCGCATAAGTTAAAAAGGTTAGTGGGGTTTTGGTAAAAGTGGGCTAAATTGACAAAATTGGTCTATGATGTAAACAAAATAGTGAAATTGGGAATATTTAGATTTTGTGGAATTTTAGGAATTTTTGGAATTTTTGTATTTTTGAAATTTAAAAGGGTATTTTGGATATTTGGAGGTTATTTGGAGAGGGTATTGGGATATTTTGGTGGGTTTAAGAGGTGAGAATTGTTGAAATGTTATTTGGATTTTTGGGAATCTTGGGTAAATTTTGGAAATTTGGAGAGTTTTGGGGTTTTAGGGGCAATTTGGGCGATTTGGGGTAAGTATAGTGGGTTTAAGGTCCTGGGGGTCAAAAAATTGAAATACGGGAAAAATGAAGATTGATTAAGTGTGAGTAAATTGAAACCATTTTGTTGGCGCGTAGTATTAAAGTTCGCAGGCATGGAAGGCAATTTTAGGCTCGATATGTTGTTCCCCAACCCTCTTAGCCCGGGGGCTTAGCGGTTAAGATGCCGTCATATGAATCACACATGGAGTCGGGGAGTTTAGTTTGGTGAAAGTAGTTTTAGGGTTTAATATGTGTGTGAGTGTGGTGTGTGCAAGCTTACTACTTGGGGACAGATTACGGGGTAATTCTAAGGCGAAAAGAGTCCCCATAGGAACTCATCCTTTAAACCTCCGCATTTGATCTTATCGAGTGGCTTGGGGTTTACGTCAAAATTGTGGGGTTTGAAGGAAACCAAGATGTTTGAATTTCGAAGTGGTGGGTCCCATTTCTAGTGTTCACTAGGATAGCGAAGGGAAAACTTATGGCTAGATCCTAAGCTGTAAGGAGAGATCGAGACCTCACGAAAATGAGATTGACAAATGGACCCCGATAGGTGTGGTGTCTTGAAACGAAGCACGTCGCGCGTGGTAGCGTTGACGAGATGAACAAAGCTAACACGAGATGTCCGAGTGACAAACTCATAACGAAAATGTAGGGAAATTTCTGTAGGGGAGTATCGGGTAAACCTTCGGGAATGAAGTTTCCGAACTTTCGGCGGGAACGAAGGTGAAGTTCGGAATGACAAGATCTAGAGAGGGATAGATTGAATTTTAAATCTGTTTCATTTTTATTTCAACTTTCGACTTTGAGTTTGAATTTTTATTAAGTTTTAATTTCGGTGCAATTTGACTTAATCGAATTTTGTTTCAATTAATTTGAGATTTTGATTTTGAGACAGTTTTAGAGTAGTTTCGGATTTGAAATGAAATTGGAACATAGATTCCAATCTCGAATTGCAAGAAATTTAGATTTAGGTACCGGCCTCGAGAATAGATCGAGAATTTAGGTATTGATTGAAAAGGATGAGAATCGGAATTTAACGTGCGGAACTCGAAAGGATGAGAATCAAAATTTGAGTGCGATCTCGAAGAGATTCGAAATTTTGAGTACCGACCTCGAAAGGAAGGCGGAATTTAGGCAACTTTAACAGAGAAAGGATGAGAATTGAAATTTAGGTATCGAAATCTCGGGGAGGAAATGTCGGAATTTAGGCACCTGACCTCAAAGGAGAGAATCGAAATTTAGGTGCGGTCTCGAAGGCTTGGAATTTGGGTACCGATCTCGAAAGGATGAAATTGAAATTCATTATCGATCTAAGGAGGAAGAGTCGGGAATTTAGAGTCTTGACCTCGAAAGGAGAGAATCCAAAATTTAGGTACTAGTCTCTGTCGGCATATTTTTTAGGTTATATTGTATTTTTAAAAAAAGGGGTCGCTGCTTGAGAAATTGTCGGCGGAATTTTTAATTTAATTTAAATAAATAATTTGAAAAGTAGTATTTGATTTTGAAAACAATTTTAAATTTGAAAATTTTAAGATATGAAATCAAGCTGATTTCACATCCCAGATAGTTTATATAGCGAAGCCTTGGCATCATGGCTTCGTGTATCTATCTAGAAGAATAGACATACGCTAGATGATAGGGCTCGGTAAATAAGTAAGATTTGTGACATCCTTTTGTCTAGCAGACCAATTTTACCAAGCAAGCCAAGTTCCCTACTTGATATAAATGAATTAAAGTAGGGTTTATATTACTGGAGTTCTTAAAATTCCCTATAAGAGACAAGCCCCTATAGTTAATTACATCTTAAATGACGGGAATCACTTAAGAAAACTCTCGATAATAATCGGTAATTCTGCACAAAGAATCTCGAAGTTTAAGTTTTGAGTTGAATTTTGGAAATGCAATAGGGAATGGATCCAAGTTTGGAACATTTTGTTTAGGGAATTCAAAGGAAGAAAGGTAGGAGAAATCACGAGATTCGAAGTGAACTTCGGTGTTCCGGCCATCTGTGTTTGGCTTGAATTTAGAAAGGCCTTTAATGTTTATTTAATGTTTTGATCTCTTGATTTTAATTAATTTGGACTTATATTTGTATGATAAAATCATACAAATAGCCTCGAAGATGTGAAGGTTTATGTCGTACCAAACGACTACCTAGAGATCCTAAAGGCCGGTTAAGGCTTAATTTCTTATCACGAAATGCCCTATGAAGAGTTGAGGATTTATGTTGCACTATTGAAACCTCGAAATCACATGGCTTTGTTGTTTAATTCTAGAATTGTTCGTGATGTCTGATCAGGGTTTTGCGTGACGATGGCGTCTTTGCCCATCGTATAAGAGCTCCTTGTTGTTAGAAGGGTTTAGTTTTAGAAGTCGTAAATCGGAAGATGAGAGAAGTGTTTTGGTTTAGAGAAGTTTAAAATCCAAGTGTTTTTTTTTATGTTTTAATTAAAACAAATCTTAAAATTGATTATAACAACACTTGGGTTAAGATCTCGCGGTTCCATCCTTAGGCAGCGTTATTTTATATAAGTTCACCCGAATGGAATGAATTTACTCAACTGACTAAATGAGTTTCCCACACTTTCATTTAGGCAGTGGGAAATCAGTTAGCGACACGTGATTTACATCATCAGAGGTATTAGATCATCCGACGGGACATTTTAATTTAGTTGTAATTGTAGTTTTGTGTTACGTTTGTGATTAAATTTTGAGTTGTTTTATATTTTGAAATATTTGTGGTGGTGAATTTTATCTTACTGACTTTTAATTTAGTTTTGGTTTCAGTTTTAGGGAGCTTACTAAAGATTATGGTTTTCATGCAACGGTTGTTTATCATACCATGAAAAGTAAAGTGCATTTGCAATAAAGTAAATTGCGAGAGATGATGCAACAAATAAAAACATGCAGAGTCTTCAAGATCATCAGTACACTTAAAAACATGATTTAGAATATTTAGCCGAGTTCCTAGGTAAAAAGCTAAGGGAAAGGGTTATGGTTTTCTACCAAATTCCTAATCCTATAGCTAGTCATCTCTATGACGTCTAGGTTCTTGTGTTATGATTTGAGGACGATTTTCTTAATCGAAACCGATTAAGTTCGGTTGTTCTTATAAACATCCCCTATCATATTGAGGAAGTGCTTAAAATGAGTCTTAAACATCTTTTCAATACTACGAAGTTGTTTTAAGTCCAAATGGATTTAATTAATCGGAGTGAAGTAATCGTCCAGGAGTGGTTTTGTTATCTTGCTCGATTGACTGAGCGTTTGAATATCATAAGTGAAGTAACACTTCATTTAACATTACGTTTTAGGAGTTATGATAACCAAGTTTCAGAGGCAGGTGGTGTTCAAATGGGTTGTGATTTAGTTTAATTTCAGTTAACGGATTTAAATTTGGAATAGTGTTGAAGTTGCTTTATATTTAATTTCTTTATGTCTTAGGTGATGTTATTTCTTTTAATTCAATTTAATTTGCTTTAATTTAATTTAATGTAGTTTAGTTTTAATTTTAATTCAATTTAAGTGATTTTAATTTTTAACTTGATTTTATTATTTAATTTAATTTAATTCAATTTTAATTTGATTTGACATAATTTAATTTAATTTAATTTAATTTAGTTTTAGTTTTAATTTTAATTTAATTTATTTAATTTAAATTAATTATAATTTAATTTAATTTAATTTAATTTAATTTAATTTAATTCAATTTAATTTGATTTAATTTAGTTTAATTTAATTTGATTTGATTTAATTTAATTTAATATGTTTTTAATTTAATTTTATTTAATATGTTTAATTTAGACTAGTTTGATTTAATTTAATTTAATTAAATTTAAATTTGTTTGATTTAATTTTTAATTTAATCTTTAATTTAATTTAATTTTTAATTTTAATTTAATTGAAAATTTGAAAAAGTTGACTTTAATTTAATTTTAACGATTAGGTCCTTTAACATTTTAAAACTTAAATTTGAATTACCATTTTAATTAGGAATCAAATATTATTGAGATGATTAATTTAGGGATTTTTAATAAAACGAAATCTCTTCCAAATAATATTTTATTTAAATTCCAATTTATTATTCTTCCAAATTTAATCGGTATTGAATTCAAAGTTCATTTTAATTATTTTTAGATTGTTTAATAAGTTTCTACCCTTTAATTATTTGAATTTCGATCATCGAAATCGATTAAGATCAAATATTTTATTTGTTAATTTTATTAAACCTAAAGTTTTAATTAAGGGTTGAAATTTTTTTATTACCATTTTGCCCTGAAGCTTAATAATTCCATAACTCGAAATAAATGTTTTAATTAAGGGTTGAACTTGAAATTTTTATGTGACTTCATATCATGTCGATAAAGACATGAGAGAGAAAATGTGATTTTACGTATTTAATTTATTTATGTAATTATTTTTGGTAGAAAATAGGGATTTTGAAAAATTTGATAATATGACGGGGAAAGTTTCTGTCCTTAAGAAAATTATGGGACATTCCTAATGACCAGAGGACCACTTGGACAAATTTTGGTGATTTTTTGAAATATATTATTTTTATTATAATTATTTTAAGTTTTGGAGTATTAATTAATTTAAAAATAAAATAAAGGTTGAAAAATGAATTTTATATTTTTTTCAAAAATGCTTCCCTGATATCGAAATCAGAGAACTTGATCTTTACAATTTTCTGATTTTTCTTTGATTTATTAGAATTATTTTAGTGAAAATGCTAAAATACATTTTTTAATTTTAAAAATTACATAGGGCTTTAAAATTTAATATCTCATTAAATAGACCTAAGAAAAATATGGGGTTTGTTCCTAAGTGATTAAAATTCAAAATGTGACATTTTGGTGAATTTTATTTTTGTGATTTTTATTATTTTTTAATTATTAAAATATTAAAATAATACAAAAAAATCAACTTTTTTAGAAAATTGAAATTTTAATTTTCTTAAATTTTGATATCGAGAGAGGCTCCAAAACCAATTTGGTGAAAGGTATTTTGAAAGTTATGAATTTTTGAAATTAATTGATTAAATGAACTGTCAATAAAATTTAGTAGAAATTTAACAGTCGATTGACTTCAAATTTTTATGGTGGGTTCCTCGATCTAAAGGTCAGTGGAGAATTGATTTCAAGTCGATTTGATCTTGGTTAACTCTAATTAATTAAGGAACTATTTTGGGTGTTTAAGCGATTAGGGTTATTCCTAAATTGAAAAGATTAGTCAAAATTTATTTTTCTACTGAGGTCCTCACATTCATAAGAAACATCACAGGTACTACTTTAAATTTATTTCATAACATCTTAATTATTGGATTTAAAATACTCGAAAACGGCAACATGAATTTGAAAAATCAATAACTTCTCATAGGGATGGCCTCGACTTTGGAAAATTCCTTGGAATGTTCACAGTGAGCTTGAAAGCCACATGGTCTCGTACCATAGTGAATTTCTGCATTGCATGGAGAATTAAAACAATGCGAAGGGGAAAAAATCATTTAAAATAAAATGCTTTATGAAATTAAATGATTTCTTTTCCACATTATTCTCCTACGTTCAGCGAGCAAGAAAGGTATTTTATTTTATTTTTGAATTTTTCTACCTGAAAGTTATGGATTTTTTGAAGTTTAAGGGAATTAAATAAATAAGAAAATACCTAATTTTTCTATTTTATCACGGCGCCGCGTCAACCCTCGAGCGGCTCAAAGCCCAGCCGAGTGGCGCTCTCCGGTCGACGCCGCCATCCGACTCGGCGCTCTCGGGGCCATTGTATCTTTCCGTCTCCTCATCCGACGCGGTCGTCAGGTCGCGCGTGTATTAAATGAACGGCATCCGTTCATCGTCCCTGGCGTCTCACCGAGCCGTCGTCTTCTAGACTTTAGATCTCACTCGATACTTGACGGAAATTGAGACGTTCTTATGCTGCATGGATTCGTCTTGAAGAGACGAATACATCATATGACGATCACGCGTTGAAATTAAAGCATTTGAAATGGAGAATCTCCGAAGCTCGGGATGAAGAATTAGCTCATACCTTTGCTCGAAGTGTGGCTTAAATCTGAGGGTTGTGTCACCTTCGATTGGATCATGACAAGCTCCGAGATGAAGTCTCTTGGTCGGTGAATGCGATGCAGGTATGATTTCGACAGCCGTCACAAAGCTTATGATCTGGAACGGATGGAGTGCTGGAGAGGGGGGCTTTTACTAGTGGACTCCTTCCCTTAGTGCAGGTGAAGGTGTAGGACCAATCAATTTGAGGATTGATCCTTTGTAGAGAAGTGTCTGGTTTTGGGTGGAATTTTGGGCGAGAAATTGGGCTCTGGTGAGGGTGGGGATTAGGAAGTAATTGCCCTTTGGGGATCAAGCGCTCTAAGTATGGAGAGTGTTACGGAACGTTTGGCGGGGTTTCGGTAAGATCGAGTTCGGCACCTCCCAAGGCCGAGAGGGTGGTGTTTAAATGGGGAGAGGGTGGAGGGCCTCGGGGAGTTAGGGGGCAGGATCGAGTTGCTCTTGAGAGAAGGAAGAGCTCTGATGGCCACGGGGATGGGGCGGCTCTCGGCGGGTGAGAATTTGAAGTTTGGGCTCACATGTTCGCTTTCGGCCTGTTGGTTTCCGGCGGCTATGGTGGTTGGCCGGCCGGGGTCAGGTCACCTTCGGGCTCGGGAGGTCGGGTCTTGACGATGGTGGAATCGGTCGGTTGGCCATGTGTAAGGTGTTGAATCGAAAGTAGAAGGGAGGGGTTCATTTTGGATTGGTTTGGGTCAACCCATGGTTTTGGGCATGGTGCACCCTCAAAGGGCTTTGGGTCTTGTGGAGAATCAGATAGGCTAACGTGAGATGGAGTGGTGAAGTCCTATGGCTGGTTTAAGTAAATCTTGAGTTTAGGTGTTGCATAAAAAAGGGTTAAAATTGTAGGGAGGGGTTAAAGTGGTTCTCTTTTTTTCCATTAATGGATTGATCACATGTCAAACCTTCCATGGCTTCATGTGGCTTGTTTATGGCTTGCATAGGGCTTCATGGCTCCATTTGGCTTGGGGCAGCTTAGTCGATTTCATGGAAGTAGATTTAGGAATCTCTTGAAAACTTTTTGGTGGAAATTTGGATGAAGCTTGATTGGAATGGTTTAATGATGATTTTGAAACTTGATTTGATATCGATTAGAATTGCTGATGAAAAATTGCCATGTGGGCTTTAGGGCCAATTTTGGGCTTTTTTTATTTGGTGGAAATTGGCTTTTAGAATGGTTTAGGAAAGTGGGCCTTTGGTTTGAAAACTAAGTGGTGGATGGAAATTTTGCAAAGTTGGATCCCATGAGTGTTGAATTTAGTTTGAATGTTTCATGAATGGTTGGAAAAACTTGAAGTGTTTGGGCTAGGTTTGGGTTGGATTTGGACCTCTTTGGTGAATGTAATTTGTCAGGGTGAGTGTGGGCCTAGCTTAGGTAAATGTTGATAGGATTGAAATTGATGTAATATAAGTGTTGGGAAATGTTTAGGTGTTTCAAAGGGTTTTGGCTTTGGTTGGGTTTTCTGATTTTGGTTTGGGCTTATTTGGGTTAGGTTTGGGTTTAGGTCAGGTGGGCATGTAGCTTTGGGTTGAATTTGAGTGGATTTGGGTTCAGAATTTGTGGAAATGTCTTGATGTTTTTGCTTGTGGGAATGTTAAGGAAGATTTAGAAAAGATTTGGGGTTAATTTGAGTTGAATTGGGTGAGTTTGGGTTAGGTTTGGGTCATGGGTCCAAATTGGGCTTTAAGACGAAGTGAAATTGGATCAAATGTCAATCAGGTGGACTTGGATTTGGTGTTTAAATTGGTGTTGGGAATGTTTAATTGAATTTTAGAATTGAATTGGACCGAAATTTAGATTCAATTGGGTAGGTTTGGTTTGCCATTGGGTCACTTAGTGTTAAAATGGGTCAATTGGGGGTTTTCTGAAAGTAGGGTAGATTGACAAAATTGGCCCATGGTGTAGTTGAACAAAATGAAATTGGGAATATTTGGGATTTTTGGAATTTTAGAATTTTTTGAATTTTTGGATTTTTTGGGTCGGGGTATTTTGGGTATTTGGAGGGTATTGGGAGGTATTTTTACAGATTTTGGTATTTTTGGCTTATGAGTGATCAATTTGAGTGATGTGGAATGTTTGGGATTGATTTTTGGGAATTTTTGGTGATTTGGAAATTTTGGAGGATTTAGGGGTTTGGGTAGGCTAGGCGGGTGTAGAGATTGCGAGGTCGAAAATTGAAAATTTGGAAAATTGAAGATTAGGTGGATGTAAGTGGAATAAAATCATTTTGGTTGAGCCATGAAGCCGCTATAAAGCTCACATGAGCCATGAAGGGGACTCATTTGAGGCATCAGTTATGTTGTTCCTAACCTTCTTGAGGCTTAGGGTTAGGATCATGCATGTGAATCACCTTCATGAGTCGGGGAGATTCGAGTTAGGTATGAGTGTGGTTTTTAGGAGGTGTGTGAAAGTGTAGTGTTTAAGTGTAGTGTATGTGTAAGTCGGCCCTTCACCGGACAGGGCCACCCGGGGTAATCCTAAGGCTTGAGTCTATAAGGACTCATCCTTTAAACTTCCACATTTGATTTGACCCTCTAGGTGATTAGGGGTCTATGATCGAGAGTTTGTGGAGTTTGCGGGAGTTAGAAGTGGTTTGAATTTCTAAGTGGTGGGTCATAATTCTAGTCCTCTAAGATAGTCGAAAGGAAAAGCGTAAGGCTAGATCCTAAGTACTAAAAGAAGAAGAGAAGACCTCATCAAAAATGAGATTGTAAGCAATCTCAGAAAGGAGAGAATTGAATTTAGGTACCGGTATCGAAAGGATGAGAATTGAAATTTAGTGTAATCGGGAGGAGGAAGAGTGAATTTAGTTACCAGCCTCGAAAGGAGAGAATCATAATTAAGGTGCGATCTCGAATAGAAAGTCGAAATTTGATGTGACCACGAAATGAGGACGGAATTTAGGTACCCGGCCTCGAAAGTTGAATGAGATAGGAAGAAGTTTGAGCCCCGCTCGAAACGTTTCTCGGAAGGGGAATCCGTGCGAGGTGGGATCCGGTCCCATGCCATGAGAACCAAATCGGGTAAAGACCGTGAGAACGCGTGTCAATAGAACTAGTCAATTCCTCGGCACACGGGAGAAAGAGAATTGAAGGAAGCGAGGTAAGCATGCAGTGAAAAGACTCGACATAGTGACAGAGTCGAGGAAAGGATTCAAATTATAGAAAAGTTTCAAACGAGGTTTCGATTTGAAGAAGAGTTGAAGATGTGAATCTATGGATTTGAATCGAAATTCAATTCTAGATATAGATTCACTTTCTTTATTTGAAGTGATTCAATTTCAATTAGAGCTCATGTTAATTTAAAGTTTGTTTTGACATTCGGATTCTTAAAAAGAGTCGTTTATTTATTTTCTTTTCTTTTTGTTCTTTGTTTGAAGTTCATTTAACTTAATGGCATAGGTCGATTTGCCTGAAAAGGAGTGATGGCAAAACACGACGGGGTCGTTTCCATTCAATTGATCGAAAATACGTCATCGACTTGATCAGCTTGTGATGATATTTTCATGAGAATCCCGGCATCTCATACAACCCACATAAATCCAAAACGAATTGTGTAGATTCTTGCAAGTTTCTTCCAAAAGCATCGGTCCGAGAATCTATGTACGAATAATTGAGATACATGGAAAATAACATCACCTTCCAAGCCGTCAACGCGGGGAAAATGACGTTCGGATGTGCATTGGAGGTGTCTTACCTCCCATGTAGCTCGCGAAACAAATAGGGCCGAAGGCTCTCTAACTCTAGATCTGGCTGAAAGTGGAAGGGCATTTTTACGGCTCATCCATCCTTCGAAAGTGACGGAGATGCGCTCTACGGACACTCCTGGAATGCAATGTTTCGTTTATGTACGCTTGTTGCTTTAACACCGAAGACGGAACCTCCCGGTAGTGGTATCTCCTTTGGCCCTCGGGGCCTGCAGGGCCTACTATCCGGAGGTCAGATACGAGGCACTCGTCGTACATTGATTGACGAAAGACACTCTCAAGGTCGACGAAGTCATCATGATCTATATGTGGCGGTATGCGATCGCCTCCTTTGTATATGTTAATGATGCGGCTGTTGGGTATCTCAATCGCAAGCAATACCCTCCATGCCACCATCCTTCTTACCATTCTTTTGATAATTCTTGGCATCGAATCTACCTCACTACGATGGAGTATCACAGTGGATTTCCCTTTACGTCTCGGTGAAGTTGTAGCAACCTTCGCCTTTGGATCGTAACTCTTTCTTTCCTTTCATCCATCTTCGAGGTTCGAGCCATTCTTCTCTCTCGACAACTAGCTCGACCCATTTTCGAAGTTCAACGACACGGTCCAAAATTTGCTACTTGCTTTTCGTGGTACGAACACATCGTATGCGGCTCGAGGCCCTCAGATGTTGTCCTCTTGCCTCGGATTCTTTCAAAATATTCAATTTTTCTTTTCAACTTTCTTGACCTCTCCGGCTCGTGCTACGGGATTATTTGCAATTGGCGAGGTCTGGTAACAATGTGGGATGTATGGTTCAACCCCCAGCCTTCTGCTCTGCATGTCTTGGCTCCTCGGGGATAGTCTGCTAGGACATCCTCGGGGTTGCTATAACAAGACTCTTCAAAGTTTGGGGAGTATATTCATACGGCGTCGTGGCTCCGATTTTGTTTTACTTCTTCTTAGATTTCTTTCATCCTTCTGCTGTTCTTAGAGTTGATTTCTTCTTTTCGGTTCTTTGATGGGCGGATTTCTTTGAAGTACTTGCGTGTGATAGCAAGTGTATCTTCGTGTTGATCCGCTCTTTAGCTTGGTCAGCATTTTGCGAATGCGACGGTTCTTGTTTCTTCGTTGGGTAGGAGTGAGAGCAGCTCTCCTTACCTCTTAAACTTACGTGGGCATGGCTAGCAAGCTTGCCTTTATGCGCTAGCAATCATGGACTTAACTCTTGTCTTCCTCGTTGCATGAGCGACATTTGCTTTCTTTTCTTCTTTGGTGAATTTGTGACTTGGGCCACCCAATTTCATCAACGTAAATTTCTTGAAACTCTTCCCGGTCAATCGGGGTCCAATCGGTTTCTTCGTGCGCGCGGACGGTGTGAGAGAAATCGAGTCGATCTGATCACGGCCCCATCTTTCATCCTCTTTTTCATAGAGTGCTGTCACGCCATAGCCGTTCGACATTTCACTGTGAAAAATAAGGAAAGAATCAAAGAGTACATTGCAGAAGCAAGGTATCAGAAAAATCATTTATCAATTAGAAAATACTTATTCATTTCTTTTAATTTTAATAAGAGTTGGAAAAGATGAAGAAAGATCGAGTGAGCTGATTTAAAAAGAAAGGATCAAAATTTTATTATTATGATTTCACATATTTTCTTTTCAACACATTTTTGTTAATGATTTTTATCTGGCATCCATTTTTTTATGTTTGGGTTCGGACTTCGGTTACAAATGGTACTCTTCTCGTGCTTCTAGGAATGAGACTTCCCCTTTTTTTGGTTATGTGAAGGCTTATCATGTTGCGTAATACTTCTTGAAATATCGTCCATTGATTGGAAGCATAGGTGTCACGGCAATTCACAAGATTGGTAGGAACCTCGAGTAGACTATGCGGACCACGGTCGCATCATGTCGGTTAATTTACCTCCTATCTTGCGGTGTGCAGAATAGGCCTCTTGAGAACTAGAACCAAGTCCTGGAGCTTTGAATGTCCTTGGGCGGAACCGGTTTATCATGGGCCTGGATCATCTTGGCTTAATACGAGTTCCAAATTCTCTTGCCTTTGAAATTCATTTTCCTTCCGAAGCTTTCCATTCTTCTAGTCGTAATCGCGTTCTTTTTTACGTAGTAATTTTGTTCGCAATTGCGGTCCCGAAGACGGAAGGGCGAACCTCAAGGGTAAGATGGCCTGGACCCGTACACTAGAGCGTAGGGCGTGGACGTGCAGGAGTTACGAAAGTGGATTCGCCAAGCCCATAAAGCTTCTAACAACTACAAGTGCGATTTCTTTTGTTGTCGTCGAATTTTTTCTTTGAATTTGGACGGGAGTCGTATTAAAACCCTCGACCAAAGAGTTTTCTCTTGGGTAGTAGATAAGTTGAATAGCACCGATCAATCCCGTACTTTTGACAAAATTGTTGATTTTGCTTACGAGACGCGGACCCGTTATCTGAAATAATTAAGCGTGGTACCTTTGAAATGGTAGATGACTTGATTTTGAAGAGCGTAGAACATGGCGCTTTTACTTCTACGGCTTGTATAAGCACGCATTTGGAAAAGTAATCGTAGGTACAGAAGGAAGTGATGTCCTGCTAGGCGAGTTCTATCGGACCCGCTGATATACGTTACGGCACTCGAATGGCCATGATGCGATTGTCGGATCTAGCACATTTAGGTTGATGTAGAACCACTCCATGCACTTGGCATTGGTGACAACTTTTTGCAACTTTAATGCGGTCGGTCATCATCGAGTGTCGGTAGTACCTAGTCACTTAACCTTCATTTCATTTTTGGACTGTTGATGGAATGTACAAGTCTGAGTGCACTCCTTTAACAATTTCACGAGCCTCGGATTCGCTCGGGCACCTTAGCCATGCTTGTCAAAAGACCTTCTATATAACATATTGTTTATTAATGCGTAGACGGAGTTCTTTCCTTCAATCGATGGGTTAATGACTTATCGTACGGTAAATTACCTATTTGTAGGTAATACATTAATGTTGCCATCGATCCTGCAGCCATTTTAAATTTATCCTATGGCCAGATTCTTCTTTTTCCTTTTAATTTGTGTATTGTATCCATGTCGGCTGTGATAGAACTGTGGGTGTGACTGACATTTCAAGCCGACTCATCCTGTAGGCGGGTAAATTATTTTGGGAGCGGGCTTGGCATCTACCGAGTATTTTCTCTCTTCAGGATCTTGTAAGATCATTACATTCGAAATACGATTTCCAACAACTTCATTGCATGCGAAATCTTGCTCGAGTCTTGGCTTCGGAACTCGTACGTCACCGTGACTTGTTGAATGATCAGGCGAGAATCTCCATAGATGTTGATGTACGGTATACCGTGAGATGGTCGGTCCCGGTCCGGTTATGAGGCTTCGTGATGCCTTCATTGTTCGTACACGGTTACGGTAAATTGTAGAATTTTATACTTAACATCCACAGCGGTGTTAAAAATATTAGTCCTAGTCCTGCCTTACACCAGGCTATCATTCAAATTCTTTGTCTTTTGTCTTGAAGATGCTGCGTCGAGTACGGAGTTTGATGTTGATCATTGGGGGTCTTCGCTCATTATACGCTGGTCGGAATGATCATCATTTAAGGGTGATTACGCAGTAAAAGTGTGTTACGAGGAAGTCTGCTAGGACTTGTCCCTTTACGGCCTTTTAGAAAGAAGAACGAGATTATGTCGATTTGCGATAGTATCATTAACTACATGAGAACTCCCTTTGGAAAACGTCGGTCGGGTCATGAAATATTGCAATGGATGAACTTTGAGATACGGGATTGACCTTGAGCATGTAATGCCTTGGCTTTTGAGCGACGAAGATCGGGGCCAAACAATGCTTCTCGGTGGAGGATACTTTACTTCATCTGAATTAGATGACGACTTAATTAGTAAAGAGCATTTTATTTTCTAGTCATTGACTGGTAGTAGGGCTCCAAGTGAGTCGTCTAAAACCGAGGTATAAAGTATCAACGGTCTACCGCTTCATTGCTAAGACGGGAGGTGTCATTAAATATTGCTTAATGTCCTCGAAGACTGTGACCTTTATCTTCCAAATAATTTGAAGCTACTTTTATGTCTGAGAAGAGTATCACATGACAAATTGAGATAAAAACGTGAAGATACCTTCCCTTGAAAGGATCGTAGTTGTTTCAAGTTTTGGGAGGCGGCATTTCTAAGATAGCTTTGATCTTCTCCGGATTGATTTCAATTCTGATGTGGACAAGCAAATCCTTAAAATTTACGAGAGGTAATGCCGAAGGCGCATTTCAGGGATTCATCTTAAGGTTAAATTACCTTAATCGCTTCAAACAATTCTCAAATCATATAAGTAATCTTCCTTTAGTTGCTCTTGATGGCCCCAAAATCATCCGTAGCCGATGGAAGCTTGGTTGTGAATGAGATCTCAAATTCTCGTCATTGCTCTTTGTTAAGTTGCTCTTGCATTCTTTAACCCGAAAGGCATCCTTTGTGTAGTAGTATATTCCGGTCGGCATTCGAAGGCTGTGAGTTTCTCATCTTCCGATGCCATCTTTATTTGGTTGTATCTTGGCCGTTCATCCATGAAAGAATAATTCGCATGTCGAAAGCGATGTCGGAGTTATCGGCTTTAGGATTGTAGTGGCGGGGTCGTCCTGCAGGCATGCTTTATTCAGATCTAGAATTCACGCATATTACGTTACGTCCATTCTTCTTTCTGGTAACACGTTGGCTAACCAAGTCGGGCATTGTTCTTCACGGACAAATTTAGCGTATTAGCTTCTTAACTTAAAGTATAACTGCATTTATTCAAATTTCTAGGCATTCTTAGACTTCTCATTTGGAAAGGGCTAAAGTTTGAGCTTGCAACCTACGGAGCTTATGAAGGCTGCAACCTCACCAGGCTAATCTTGGCATTTTCATCATAACTCCAAGCAAAACGTTCTTTAATTCCATGGTAGCTCGATCATGTTTTGGTCTTCTTTGTGAGTAAGGAGCTAACAAAGGTTCTTGCTTGGTTCTTCGCTGATACCTACAGTTAAATTCAATTAACTCGTCTATTGTAGATTTAATTTCTTCTTCAAACTGCGGCGGAGCATCTCAAATTTGTAGATCTTTGAGATCATCTGAAACTCATGCAGTCTTCATTAGGCTCGTGAGTGATAATGGCAAATCCATGTCATGTTGATCCTGTGCTTGATGAATCCAAGACCATGTTTTGAATTGGGAGGCCGACTAGCATTATTCCATAATTTTCAATGTGTTGTGATTGACCTTTTGTCCATTGTCTAGGTAAGACACCACGTTGAATTAAATTCTTAACACGGGGAGAATTACCACTGAAAGGCGTTCCATTAATTCGAATGAAGTATCTTCAAATTGTACATCATTTTCGAGTTTTGGAAGAAGAAGCACCCTTTGTAGAATTTAATCGGTTTGGTACCGCCACCATGCACTTCCTTGACCTACTTTTATCGACACTTGTAGAATGACCGGGGTCGGGGTCATAGTATGCACGTAGTGATTCATCTTCTTTGTTGTTGATTTGTATTATTTCCATTCTTTTCATCTTCAGAGAGATCTTGAGCTTGGGGTTTCTTGACTTGTGTCGTTGCTTCTTTTCTTGATTTCTTCTTCTTCGGAACATTATAGAATCAACATCGATGTTGATTTCTTATTGTGTTCCACCGTTTCTTCCACGACCTCGTCCCCACATTTCAAATGACTGGGTGAGAGTTACGGAAAACCTGCTCACTCTCGCCGTAAGGGAGTGGTGAGTAAAGCATTGGACAAGAATTTCAATTCTTCCATCATCTCGAACTTCTTTTACTTCATTTGGTATGGTATTTTGGAGAAGAATGTTGCGAGGGCCACCTTTGATACAACTGTTCTCCTCCTTCGCGCCTGCCTTTGGTCTGCCGAGACGATGATACCATCCGGTTCTCATGGATCCATGGCCAACCCGGTAGAGCTTTGAACGATGTCTCGAATCAATTATATGAAATTTTACGGTTGTCTTTGCTAAATCGCTGGTCTTCATTAATAGTGTTATTGATCCGAGAGCTCTTTCTCCTTTCCCCTGATTGAAGCCCCTCTTCAATAACATCTTATACGCCAAGTTCCACGAGCATCAATTTCCAAATAAGCTGTATCAAAGATTCATTATGTTGATTGATGCTCCTGGATCGACTAACACCCTGGATAGCATAAACTTTCTAATAGTGGCGGGAAATTGTACAACGATTAGTTTGTGATCGAGTATTCCAGTGATGGTCGTCGTCAGAGGTAACACCCTGTTGTTCTTTTTCCAACGGCCAGACATACATGCAAATTAGGCCATTTGAGCTAAATTTTTTTGGATCAAGTAAGGCCTTGATCAAAAGTTTCTCTCATCTCCTTTGATAGGATCAGGAGCGTCGTAGATGCGCTTGGTTTGGCTGGTAGCTTCCTAAGATGGGCTTGCGCGTTGTAATCCACTTTATTAGAATGCTTCGGTTTCTTCCCGAATAGGCGATTCTTCGGCTGGGGTTGACTCTTTACGAGCAACCTTTCTCTTTCCTTTATCCTTTGGACCCATTCTTGGGAGTAGAACTTTCGCTTCTTAGATTGACTTCAGTAATTTCTTCTACATCTAGTCTTGTGAATGTGCCCGTTGTCTCTTCTTAAATCGGAACGGCGGCTCTTATTTTGAGTTGCTTTGGAATCTGATAACTCCAATTCTATCGTGATTGGAGTTCCTCGGAATTCACAAATGGACTCGTTCTTGTCGAGCTCTAGTAGCCATCCTTGTGAACGTCTTCTCCTTCATCGGGGTCATCGAGGTTTAGTATGATTTGAGAATCGTTATTTGTATCGAAATCGAGATCCGGATTAGGTTGGTTGTCGTTAGTTACGTAATTGTTAGAAGCAGTCAAAGCATAGCCAACACCAAAACTCTTATCATTATAAGATCCGGCCGGGGTGAGAAAATAATCATACGGAGTGAGAGGTCCAGAGGGAATTTCTCACCGAATCGAAACGACCATCCTAGGATAAGCGACACTAGTCTACCCTTTGGAGCCTCGGTCTTCTTTTCTACCACGATCTTCTCCTCTTTCGTGATTCCCAGGCTGTGATGATATTCTTTTGACTCGATGGGTTTGGGCTACGAGTTGATGCGCGCACGAAGGTTTGTCTGGATGTGATCCAAAATTTTCTTGAAGACTTTGTCCATGCAAATTGCTCAATAAAAGCCATTGGTCGTGAAAGGGTCTATCGGAACAATAGGATTTGTTGAAATAGCATTGACGAACCTCCTTTTTTTGGGGCTCTTTCATGTGTTCCTTCGGGATTATTATGTTCCCTTTCAGGAGAGATTATCATGGCTTGACTGCGAAATTTGTTAATCTTATTTGTGTCAGAGCATCCGGTGGTAGGGATAGTAGTTCGAATGATCCTTCTTGTCAACTTCTTGGCCTTTTGGGCTCCCGAGTAGTTGAAAGTCAGTGTTTTAATCAAGCTGAAACATCTTGTGCTTGCTTCGATCTTGAAGGGTATTCCTTATTTAAAAGCTCCTTCATCTTGTATAATGGCGAAGGCGGTGGTTGATCATGTTGCCGTGGTGATAACGGTCGAGGCTGTGGTAACCCGGTTGCGGTTATTGGTAAGTCCGTTGTGGTGGTTGATAACTCGGCTGTGGCCGCTCTGGTTGTACTTGCACTGTTTGCTTTCCTCATTTGCCCATGACAATTCTGATTTCTTCTCGAATGCTTTTATGGGCTTAATTTTGCTTATCGGTCTTGTCAACGAAACTCAGCTATTTTTTCCTCCTCTTGCAAGCTCCCGACCTTGCTAAGTAACTTCTCAAAAGTCTTGATCGTGAATCCTTTAAGAAGGAGTCTTTATCGGACCATGGATACTCTTCGGTAGGATACCAATGCATGATGTTCACGGCCAGGGCTCGGACTTCATGCTCGAGTCTCTCTCCATCGAAATTATGTAGTCCACTAGAAACACCGTTCGGTTTCTGTTGCTCCTGCACTAGATCACTGCTAGTGATGTGGTGCCGAGCTGACAAACCGCTTAATAAAGGTTTCCTAATTCGAAAATGTCTTGAGCGGAACCATTCGGCGATTCTACATACCCGATCAAAGGCAATCCTTGACGGGCTACGACGGCGAAGCGAAAAGAGTAAAGCATCGTTCCCACCAGCATTACAGCAACTAGCACGAAAATGTGCGACATGTTGCTGGGGACTCCCGTACCTTCGAAAGTTATGAACGGAGATGGGTTCTGAAAGCCTTTTGGGTATTGAATTTGCATTGAATTCTTCGGGGTAAGTTACCGTCTAAATGGATGCTCCACTCTTAGGTGAGGGCGAGGCTTCTCTCTTTTGCTATTCTACCATGTTCTTTATATCTTTTTCGAATCATGCTACGTGCGAATTTTTCTTTGGTTGTTCATCTCGTGACGGACGTAATCTCTTTCCCTGTCTGCTGATGTGAATGATCTACAGGGTGTTTCCTTTGTTGGTGACTCTAGAAAGTGGCTAAGGTGTTTGTCATCGCTCTTCCATCCTCTTTGCCATTTGAGAAATAGTATCATCTTTTCTTAAAGACGCGCTCTCATTACTACAGTTCCGTCCCTTTCTAAGGCAGCGAAGCTCATGAAAGGCGACGATGCTCGGGTCTCGACCATATTGATCTCGGCATACTCTTCATCCATAAATTTTTGATGAATCGGCTTCAGTTCCTAATTTTTCACTTCTTTCCTTTGTTAGTTGGATGTCCATCCTCGGCTTCCTTTATGGCATCCTCAATTCTGCTCTTTTTCCACGAAGCGGTTTTGTGATTTGTCATGTGATGTGTTGAACTTCTTTTTGAGGAGTTTCCTTTAATGCGGTAAGCACTTTCTTCGGATTCGGGTTCTCGACAAAACTCTTTCTTTCCGGAACATTGTGTCGGTATCGGATTTCAGCAATAATAGGTTGCCACAACATCCTTCTTGCGGTAGAATAAGGACGGAATGGTACGTCGAACGTACGTCGGTAGGTGGTGTCCTGCTAGTCATGGTGACCCGATATGACCTTGACGAACTTCTCTCGGTAAGCTCGCACTTTCTTCCTTGGCCTCTGGAGTAGTTTCGGGGTCTACTCGCGGTTGAGGTGGAGTTTGGCTGGTACTCGTCCCGTCACTCCTTAGGATCTTTGATACGGGGCACCCTTCTTTCTTTACTAGCTTCTCGCGCTACGGCTTGCGGTCGGGCGAAGCGGCGTAGTGTTGGCCCTCTTCCTCTTACGATTATTATAGTATGTAGGTGAGGGTAATGCGATGGCGATCCTTCGGACATCTTCTTCATCCGATCTGTGAGAGAGGGTGGAATTTACTCACTCTCGAGCAAGCGGTGAAATTTCGAGACGGATTCTTCTTCTTCCTCGGGAATCTCTTCAAAGGCGGCTTCGAGCGGCCTTTGCCTTCTCCCATCTTTGGCTATCTTTCTGCTCTTATTTCTTCTTGGAGTCCGAGTTAAGGTGTAATTCTTGGACGGACCCATCTCACCGAAAACGAGACGGTATTGCGGCAAAATGCGAACCCTCATTTATTCTGAGCTCATCATAGACTTGGACTTCTTTCCTTTCGAGTTTGGCGGGAGGCGGGGGACGGCGAGATGCTGAGGTGACCGGTAGGTGGGGGGTGAATTGATCCTCTTATGAATAGCGGTGTTTCTTTCAAGCGGGACCCTTTGCGGGGAGGGAACTCTTGATCCAGTTTCGGGTTGAATTCGGTGGGTTCCTCGGTTTCCGATACTTTGTTCATTAGTACGAAAAAGAGTAACGTCGAGTGAACTTAATGTACGTATTGTTGAAGCCTTGTCCAAAATGAATGACCGCATTATTCGGCGGCTCGTCTTGTAAACAGCAAAATTACATCCCGTTGGTGAAGGAAAAATGAGCTTTGGTGCGGACATTTCAGTAGGGTAGATTCTAAGTGCGCTAGTTACGGTTTATGCTTCCTTTCGTAGGGACGAAGAAGAGAGGAAATTCTCTAAAGAGTCCGAACACATTTTCGTTTATCTTTTTGTTTTCTCAATTTTATTCCTGGAGATATTTTTGGATTTTGTTTTATTTGTATATTTGTGTTTTAACAGCAAGTTCATTTATTAAAGGGTTTGTTTTAGAAAGTTTGTTCATTGGAATGAAGCAATTAAAAGGGAAAGGACAAAGGAAGGTAAGGGCCCCGATCAGGGAAATTGGAAAGTAAGGAGAGTCTCCGCAAGAGACTTCTCGACTGAAGAACGGCATAATATATATATATATATATATATATATATATATATATATATATATATATATATATATATATATATATATATATTTCCAAATGAAAGCATAAATGGTCCCATAAAATCTAATCTCGATGCATCAAAAATTTTGACTTCCAAAGTGAAATTAAGAGGCATTTTATTTCTTCTAGATATATTACTTATTTCCTAACATCGATCACAAGTTTTGATAAATCCAAAAACATCTCTGAAAAGTGTAGACCAATAACATCCAGATTGCAAAATTTTATGTGCAGTTCTATCAATTCCAAAATGTCTTCCAAATTCGTAATCATGACATTCTCGAATAATTTTTTCAGTTTCTTCATAAGGCACACATCTCCTAATACTAAGATCTTTACATTGCTTATACATATAAAGATCATCCCAAAAATAAAATTTAGCATCATACTTAAATTTTTTCTATTTTTGCATTGTTAAATCAGGTGGTAATATATTACTAACGATGTAGTTCACAATATCACCATACCACAATAAATTTCCTTCAATAATATTATATAATTTCTCATGAGGAAAATTTTAAGTGATTTCTTTTTCAAAATCAGCCAAATTAGGTTGTTCAAGTCTAGATAAATGACCAGCTATTTGATTATCGAGCCCTTTTCGATTAACGATCTCAAAATTAAATTCTTACATTAAACGCATCTATCGAATCAGTCTTGATTTTGCATCCTTCTTTTGCATTAAATATTTAATAGCAGAATTATCAGTATGCACTATACATTTAGCTCCAATTAAGTAAGATCTAAAATTTTCAAAGGCATATACGATAGCAGATAACTCTCTTTCAGTAGTAGTGTTATTATTATGAGCAACAGTAAGAGTCTTACTAGCATAGTAGATAACTTTAAATATTTTGTCATATCTTTGCCCTAAAACAATTCCAATAGTGTAATCGCTAGCATTGCACATTAATTCAAATAGTTTCTCCCAGTCAGGTGAAACTGTTATAGGGGTAGCAAATAATTATTCCTTCAATAGACTGAAAGCTTTTAAGAATTCATCGTTAAAATCAAATTTTCTATCTTTTTTCCAAAAGTTAGCATAGAGGCTTAAAAATTTTTGAAAAATCTTTAATATATCGCCTGTAGCATCCTACATGTCCCAAAAAACTTCTTACCCCTCTCACAGTTGTTGGAGGAGGTAATTTTTCTATAACTTGAATTTTCACAGGATCTACTTCCATGCAATATTCAGATATTTTATGCCCAAGCATAATTCCTCCTACAACCATAAATTGACACTTTTCCCAGTTTAGGACTAAATTTGTTCTTTTGCATGCCTCTAAAAATTTTCCTAAGTTGCATAGGAATGCATCAAATGAGTCTCCTAATACTGAGAAATCATCTATAAACACTTCTATTCCATCATCAATTAATTTGCTAAATAAGGATGTCATACATCTTTGAAATGTTGTAGGTGCATTATATAATCCAAAGGGAATTCTTCTACAAGAAAAAGCTCCATAAGGGCTAGTAAATGTAGTCTTCTCTTGATCCTCAGGAGCAATAAGTATTTAGTGATAACCGGTATATCCATCTAGAAAACAATAGTACTTGTGTCTAGCAAGTCTGTCTAGCATTTGGTCTAAAAATGGTAAAGGAAAGTGATTTTTCTGGTGGCAGCATTTAATTTTCTATAATCAATACATATTCGCCAACCAGTGACTTGTCTTGTCGGTATAATTTTATTTCGATCATTTCAATCAACATTCACTCCTCCTTTCTTAGGAATACAATGAATTGGGCTCACCCAAACACTATCAGAAATAGGATATAAAATTCTAGCATCTAACCATTTTCAAATCTCTCTTTTAACTACTTCTTTCATTATTGGGTTCAGTCTCTTTTGTAGATCAACCCTTGGTTTGTATTGTTCATTCAACAAAATTTTGTGCATACAGATCAAAGGACTGATTCCTTTAATATCAGCTATGGACCAACCAAAAGCCTTTTTGTATCTTTTAAAGATTCCAATAAATTTTTTTCTTGATATTGATTTAAATCTAATGATGCAATGACTGGTAAAGTAGATGATTCTCCTAAAAACATGTACTTTAAATATTAGAAAGAATTTTCAGCTCAAGTTTAGGGGGTTTAATGATAGATGGATATAAAATTTATCTCCATTTTCAATAGTATCCAATCTTTCAAAATTTTCTTGAAAAAATTCTAACTTTTCATTCTTCATATCATCCAAATCATCTTCATTTTCACTTTCATATTCGTCCTCAAATTCCAAATTTTCTTCAAATACTTCTTTAAAATGATCTTCTCTCAAATAATCGTAGACTTATATTCGATGGCACTCATCATCTTTTTCAGTTGAAGGGTACTTCATAAATTTCAGAATGTTGAAAGTTACCTCTTGGTCACTGACTCTCATAGTTAATTATCTTTTTTGAACATCAATCATAGCTCTCCCAGTAGTAAGGAATGGTCTTCCCAAAATAATTGGAATTTCTTTATTTTCCTCCATATCTAATACAATAAAGTTCACAGGAAATATAAAGTTATCCATCTTTACATCTTCCACAACTCCTTTAGAATAAGTGATAGAACGATCAGCCAGTTGAAGAGTCATAGATGTACGTGAAATTTCTTTTATTCCCAATCTTTTGAAAGTTGATAAAGGCATAAGATTAATACTAGCTCCAAGATCACATAAAGCTCTTCCGAAAATTTCTCACTTATAGCACACGGGATAGTGAAACTACCTGGTCTTTATGTTTTTCAGGAAGCTTCTTCTGAATAATTGAACTACACTCACTGCTAAGTGCAACAGTCTCGTGATCTTTACACTTTCTTTTCTTTTTATGTATATCCTTCTTAAACTTTGCATAATCAGGCAACTGCTCTAATGCTTCAACAAAGGGAATAGTAATCGTTAATTTCTTAAGAATTTCCAAAAACTTTGCAAATTTGTTATCCCTGTTCTGTTTTTTTAGCCTTTGAGAAAAAGGAGGAGGTGGTTTTTCAATAGTTATCTTCATTGGGTCTAGCGGATATTTGTCTGGATACATCTTATTAGAACCTTTCTCAAAGTTCACTTCCTCTCTTTCAACTTTGACTTCTTTTTGAACTTTTGGTTCCAATTCTTTTCCACTCCTTAATTGAATAGCATTAATTTGCTCTTTGTTTTGATCTTTTAGGTTGATCTCAACATTGTTAGGAAGATTCCCAGAAGGTCTATGATTAAGAGCAGTAAGGATATGTCCCATTTGATTTTCAATGTTTTTCATTGCAACATTTTGTGCTTGAATTTGATTACCCAAATTCAGAATCATTTATTCAGTAGACAACTTCTTTTTCCTTAAATTATTTATTACTATTAAAAACAGAAGGATCAGAAGGTCTATAATTGGTATTTCCTTGGTTGTTCAGATTTCCAACTGGATTCATAGGATTGTTTCCCCATTGCGGATTAACAACAGCGTTGGTGTTATTCCATTTCAAGTTCGGGTGATTCCTCCAACTAGGATTATAAAAATTTGAATAAAGATTATTGACTTTGTTATTTATAGCATTCAAGGTTTCATAAGACATTTGAGAGTCTATCATCTTTTCTGATGAATTTTCTTTTAACACTGGGGGTGTTGGAGAATAATTCATTCCATATTGATATATTTTCTTAGAAAGTGCAGCAATTTGAGAGACTATCATAGTTATCGCATCAGAATCATGAATATTGGCTACTCTCTTAGGATTTACCCGCTCAGAGGGCCATTGAAAATTATTAGTAGCCATCTCTTCAATTAATGAATATGCTTCATCAAAAGGTTTTGACATTAATGATTTACCAGCAGCAGCATCGATAATCGATTTCAATGATCCCATTAACCATTATAAAAGGTTTGAATTATTAACCAATTTGGTAAAGCATGGTGTGAACACTTCCTCAGAAGATCTTTAAATCTTTCTCAAGCTTCATATATGGATTCTCCATCAAACTGACTAAAAGATATGATATCAGTCCTCAGCTTAGCAGTTTTGGAAGGAGGAAAATATTTTGACAAAAACTTTTGTGGAAGCTCTCCCCAAGTTCTAATAGATCCAGGTGCTAACAAATTTAACCATGCCTCAGCCTTATCCCTTAATGAAAAATGAAAAAGTCTAAGCCCAACAGCATCGTTTGACACACCATCATACTTAAAAGTAGCACATAGTTCTAGAAAACTAAAGAGATGTAAGTTAGGATCTTCATTAGGTGTTCCTCCAAATTGATTATTCTGTACCATTTGGATAATAGCAGGTCTAAGCTCAAATGAATTAGCAGCAAAATCAGGATTTTAAATAGTTAGCTGAATTTCATCTATTGTTGGATTAGCATAATCTCTTAATGGTCTTGGAATATTTTCGTTTTGATTATTTAAGTTTTTCACCATTTTGTGAAGATTTGCAGATTATTTTTGCAGTTTTTAAATTTTTCTAATAGTACACTCTAATTCAGAATCGTAAGGCACTAAACCTATAGATATGATACTACGCATACGAAAACATTAAACTCACTAACAATAAATAGACACACACAATTATGACTTGCAATTCAAATAAAAGATTTCAAATACTAGAAAATTAAATTTTAACAATTACGTTTTTCTTACCTTACCTTTTTTACCTTGCCTCTCCGACAACAGTGCCAAAAACTTGGTGTGACTCTTTTAATTTGCAAAAATTAATGACCTCAGATTTAGATAAATATATTGATTTAGTTTAATAATGAGTCACATAATTAACGCAAGTATACGTATAGCTCAAGTAATACAGGGCTCTAGTGGAGTCCTGGTTATCGATCCCACAGGGAGGCTTTAATTTTATGGCGTAGCACAGAAATCACTAATCAAATCACAGCACAATTGCAAGTGGTTTAATTCTTAAAGTAAAGACAAACAGATTCAATTACTATTTCTACCAAAGTACGTTCTAAACTCTAGCAAGTTAAACTAACACAAGGCGAAATTTTTAATAAAGTTCAGTTGCAAGAATGATTCGTCCTCCTTTTTAATCATAATGTGATGATTATTGTGACATAGATCAATAATACAAATGTATTGTGCCAAATAGGAGCATTCATATTCTTTACCCATATTTCAGCGTATAAAGAACATTAGCTAACCCTAAGTTTAGTCCCCAAATCCGTGATTAGGCTGGGAGGATACTGGCTCTCACTCCAGAGCTCCCACTTCCCTTCACCTGAAGGCTAACTCTTGCTTCAGTTTCTAAACATTAGGACTAAATTGAGGATTTCAGCCTGTCACTCTCAAATCTCAAATTCTATGCCCATCCAAGTATATTTCCCTATTTATTTGCACTCAAACCCCATGAACTACGTCTCTCATTTATGGACATTGAATGTGACCTTCAATTTAGTTGTGGAACTTATAATCCTTTCGGAACATATGTTTCCCAACAAGTTTTAACAATTCAATTGGCCAAATCAAAAAGTAAATGAAGTTCTAAGTGAAAAGGTCATCACAAATTCTCCATAATAAATCGACACATCATTTCCATTTCACAACATCAACACATCACATGAAAATAAGAAAGACAAAAAAATCTACTCAAGACTCATGAGGAAAACATTACAAAACATGGATTATATATATATAAATGTCATAGAAACAGAGTAAAGTAAAGACAACTTATCTCAAACTCTTCCCCAAGCGAATCTCAAGGAATTCCTTTGACTCATCTTCTTTCCTCACAACAACACACAATTCTCTCTTTAGATGAGTAAGGAAGAAAAAATCTCTCACTTTCCCTCTTCTCTCACACTCTTTAGAAGAGAAAACACGAAACCTAACTTCCTACAAAAAAGGAAAGAAACCCTCTCTAAACACTAAACTCTTCTCTTCCTATCTTCCCCCCTCTTCAAACTTAGCTCCAAAAGTATTTAAATTCTGCCAAAACTAAATTCTCAAGAGTTTCCTCAATCAACCCTTCAAAATCCAGCCAAATACATTGAATCTAGTTTGAATTCGGGATACGGCGCTATCCAGCGCTGGTAGGAGCACCGTTCGGCGCATTATTCCGCCAAAACGTTGTAATTCTCTATAAACTGGCACTGTTTTGTGCTAGTGACAGCTTCGTTCGATGCTAGTTCAATAAAATGCAATTTTGTCCTTTTTGCTCCAAATTTGCTCCTTTTCACTTCCCTTTGCTCCAAAGGCCTAAAATCATTGTACATGCATGAAATCATGAAAAACACCTTTCTTTAAAGTGCAATATCATCAAAAACAGGTATGAAATGAATAGTAAAAAGCTATCAAACTTTAAGTGGATCAGATTTCAACACAACAAAGACACAATAAAAGCAATGCTAAACCTTAATAAACATATGAATGACACACCACATAAAAATACATATTTATTACATAGATATCTTTCTAAGAAAACATTTAGGACCAGTTTTGATTATTGACTTCACGCTTCTATTCTTGCTCAAAACAATTCAATCCAAAGCATGGTGGGAAGGAGCACGAGGAAAAACTGAAGGAAACATGTCATCGATCCATTTGTTGGTGCTATACATTGTCACCTGGCAATCTTGATAACCAACAAAATTATTGAATTGGAGTTTTAACTATTAATCCAAATTCTCAAACAAATGTAACAAATCTTCACACTTGGTATGTAGTCAAGATATCTCACCTTCAATCTTTCCGAGTTTATTCATAAGTTCCTCTAAACTTAATGTAGGAAATCCATTGAAGTAGGTTCAAGCATCCTTATGCACCACCTTCATATCTTGAAATCTTTCATTGTCATTAGTCTCTGTGATCTCTAAATAGAAATGAATTTTCCACTCTCAAATCTCTCCAAATTTCTTAGAAAAGTCATAGAGATACTTCCAAAGTCGTCCTAGGCAGTTTTTTAGAGAAGATAAAGGGAGAAAAATGAATGTTGGGCAGTTAAAAAAATTTATTCGAAATGTGGCGCTACAGCGCCAGATCTGGCACTATAGTGCCAAACCAACATTTTCAATTCTAAAATTTCTTTCTTTTACTCCTCGAATCCATCAATATAATAATGTTTCGTGCCATGATAATCATATAAGACTCACAATCAAATCATAAACTCATCACAACATCAAACTCAAATTCAAATCAATACACACCGATAAATATGGGTTGCATCCCACAAAGGCCTTGGTTTAATAATGTCAGCCCGACAAAACCAAAGTTTAAATCAGGTTTGACTCAACATTAGAATCTCTTCAGATGTAGGACCCTCTCCACTTATGTAAGCTTTTAATTTGTGTCTATTTACCTTAATCACTCTCCCAGTTTTAGGATATTGATAAGTTATCACCACAATAAATTGTCATGACCACCTGGATTTAATTTTTCCTAGAAATAGTTTTAATCTTGAATTATATAACAAAACTTCTTGCCCAGGCTCAAAATGCTTTTTCAAAATTCACATCATGCCTCAACTTCATTTTCTTCTTATAAATCCTGGCATTCTCATAAGATTCATTTCTTAACTCTTCCAACTCATTTAATTACAATAATCTCTTCTTTCCAGCATCCTTCAAATTATAATTAAACTCTTTAATAGACAAATAAGCTTTATGATCTAATTCAACTAGCAAGTGACATGCTTCTACATATATGAGCCTATATGGAGACATTCCTATAAATGTTTTCAAAGTAGTCCTATAGGCCCTTAAAGCATTGTCAAGTCTAGCGACCAATCAATCCTATTAGGATTTTTAATTTTTTTCCAATATTCTTCTAATTTCACGACTAGATACTTCTGCTAAACCACTGGTCTGAGGGTGATAAGCTATGGCAATATGATATTTCATCCCAAAATTTTGAGTTAATGTTTCAATCAATATATTCATAAAATAACTTCCCCTGTTTGTAATGATTACTCTTGGCATTCCAAATCTTGTGAAAATATTCTTCCTTCAAATTGTTGCAACACTTTTAGCACTAGGTAAAACAACTGCTTCAATCTATTTAGAAATATAATCCTCAAATATCAAAATATAAAACTTTTCTGAAGATGGTATGAATGGTCCCATAAAATCTAATCGCCAAACATAAAAAATTTCAACTTCCTGAGTAAAATTCAGGGGCATTTCATATTTTCTAGAAATATTTCCTACCCTTTAACATCTATTACATGATTTTATTTAAGTATTGACATATCTAAATAATTTAGGCCAATAAAATCTTGATTGTAATATCTTAAATTTTGTTTTATCAACCCCAAAATGTCCCCAAAAATCTGATTAATGACATTTTTGCATAATCTCTTAAGTTTCTTCTAATGGTACACATCTTCGAATAACTAATTCCTTACATTGTTTATATAGATAAGGTTCATTACATAAGTAAAATTTTGAATCATAAATGGACTTCTTGATTTGATGGCTATCCAATCCGTAAGGTAAAATATTACTAACCAAGTAGTTGACTATATCAGCATACTACATAATTTGTCATTCATTAATCGCATAAAATTGTTCATCTTCAAAATTCTCATTAATTTCATCATTAAAATCAACTTTACTTTCCTGTTCAAGACTTAACAAATTTGAATATCAACACTCTTTCAATCCATAACTTGAAAATCAAATTCTTCCAGTAGAATGACCCATCTAGTTAATTGTGGTTTTGCATCCTCCTTCATCATCAAATACTTTATAGCAGAATAAACAATATTAACAATACATTAGGTCCCAATAAGATAAGTTCTAAATTTATCAAAAGAAAACACTATAACCAATAAACCATTTTCAGTAGTAGTGTAATTAATTTGAGCTTCATTGTAGGTTTTACTAGTATAGTATATCACTTTGAGCATTTTGTCGTACATCTGCCCTAAAACAACTCCTATAGCATAATCACTAGCATCACACATTAGATAAAAAGGTTTTTTCCAATCAGGTGAAATAATAATAGGAATAGTGATTAATTTCTCTTTTAATAAGTTGAAGGCATTCAAGCATTCATCATTAAAATCAAAGTTAGTTTCTTTTTCCAAAGATGACATGAAGGCTTGGAAATTTTTGAAAAATCTTTAATATAACGTTTATAAAAACAAGCATGTCCTCGAAAATTTCTTTTTCCTCTCACATTCATATGAGGTGATAATTCAACAATAAGTTGATTTTCTATCAACATCCATGCCTTTCTCAAGAGTTTTATGTGCTAACACAATTCCTCTTACAACCATAAATTATCATTTTTTTCCCATTTGACAACAAAGTTTGTTTCATCACATCATTTTAGAACTCTTATTAAATGAACTATACATGAATTAAAAGAAGTTCCAAAAACTGAGAAATCATCCATAAAAATTTCAATTCCTTTCTCAATTAAATCACAAAAAATTGACATCATACATCTTTAAAAAGTTGCAGGTGCATTACATAATTCAAATGACTATCTTCTAACAGCAAAAGTTTCGTATATACAGCAATCCACTAGGGCTGCTAATGCTAAGGCCATCACAGTCTTGGTTGGAGCATCCGTCCTAGGTGTCAGACTCACTCTTCAAGGTCTCGCTTCCTTACATTATCTCTATTGAATGATAAGGAATCATTGATTCCTGAGTCAGACACAAGCGATTTCGAACAAGTAAAAGAAGTGAACAAGTGAACATCACTGAAACTAAAGAATTCAATGTACCCCAAGCAAGATTCTGAAAATCTTACTCTAACTCAATAGAAAAACTGAAGTTTTCAACTCAAATCAGCTTCAAGTATTCATACCAATGTTTCTGAATTTTAGGTATAAGTAGTTCAATCAACTTAAGCGCCTTTGATGATTCCACATTTGCTTTGCCGAGTTATTCTGAGATAGCAAGCACTAGCTCCCGGTGCGTTCAGAACGTCATGAGACAATTTGGTCCATATCTGGTGCGGGCGTTAGAGCATTGAGAGGACCAAGAAGGACGCACCTCTGGTGTACCAGTTATCGTGCCTATGGTAAACGCTGGGTAGCCAAGTACGGAGCGGATAACTGCTGAAAGCATCTCAGTAGTAAACCCAAAGTAAGATGAGTGCTCCCCAAAAATTGCTTTAATATAGACTAGTAAAAGTTGTTTTCTAATTACGATGTTTAACTTGTGGACTATCTAATTTGCTAAAAGAAAACTTATCTATATAAAATAATAAAAATATATTTTCTTGTGATGCTACTACTTTTGACTGCTAAGTAAAAGTTCAATTCTACATGCATGAAAAATTAAGAATTTTGGGTGCTAAACTATATAAGTCCACTGGTTAATCACTTTGATTCGGTTATAACTTGCCCTCCTTCGATTGCTTTGCTGGTAGCTTCTATCTAAGGTTATATTTTTATGAAGCACACATATTGATTATGGTTTCCTTAGGAAAAATAAGGCCACTAGTCTTAAGTCTGAGCCTACCCCGAACCTAAAATCTTATGATCCGATTTAATCTTTCATATATGTTTCACCTTCCATTTTACTTTCTCCACAAAATTTTCTTGCTTTTACCTGTAATACTATTCCTTTGTAGCAAGGGTAGGAATCCAAGGAACGAACCTTTATTTTCTCTTCTTTACTGCACTTTATTGCATTTTACTGTTCATTTACTTATACATTTATTTATAAAACCTGCAAAGCCCTCATGGTAGAGAAAATAGGACATCAGTTTATGAGGCACACTACTGTAGGCCAGTGGCCCAACAATATTGCATGTTCACGCATAAAACTCTAAACCTAAAGTCACAACATTACAGATCTTGGAGCAAACATTGTGGGCAGCACGACGAGGAAGCAAGCAGATGGATGACAACTTTAAGCAACAAAGCAAGGCAAAAAATGAAGCAGATCTACTCCAGCTAAATCATTTGTTAGCCTTAAATAACATAATCCATAAGAATTTGAGGTGGTTCATCAAGCACAACGTAAATACTCACATTATCTTTAGGCCCCTACACAATTATGTTATGTAACATAAGTCCTTACCCTTCTTCTTTTTAAGGTTGTCGTTCAGTACAACGTAAAATCACCTATCTTCATAAGTTGTTTCAATAATTGGGTTTTATGCATGTGTAATCTCTAAATACTAAGATTGTCAGGTGTGAACACTTAAATTACATAATCTCAAAAATGTGCATACAAACAATAAGATAGTTTGGGAAGTCACCGTGGTTCTCCTCACTGCCTGTGGCAAACCCGCTCTTTCCTTTTTGGAACTAACTATTCCATTTGGTCCTTCCTCACTTGATTTTCCATGTCTAACCTTGAAAACTCAACATTGTAATCATGAAGACAAAATCACTGATCTTAATCAAGAGTTTACTTAAGTGACTTCGGCCATTTGAGATGTAACTAACTATAGGGGCTTGCCCTTATAGAGAACTAAGAACCCAAGTAAATTTAACCCTAAAAGATTTTTATGTTAGGTAAGTAAACATGTCCGTCACACATAAAAAATGGTTTCATAGGCCAAACTAATGTCATGTTCTATTTAGTTTATATAATCGAACCCGTCATTAAGTATTGTGCACATCTCTCAATGGGGTGTATTACTTTTGGTCTTGTGCTTGATTGTTTAAACTATTAGACATATGGGATCTTTTTGACCTTAAACTATTCAAAATTAAAATAATATTTTTTGAAATTCAAAATTATATGCAAATTAACTTAAATCATTTTCAAAAGCAACAAACAGAGGATCCCAATTTGGCAACTGACAGGCATTTTCTTTAACCCCTCAAACAAATTTAAGTTAATCATTAATTATTTAAATACTTCCAAGAATCTAGAAAATTATTTGTCCTATTTTTGCTTCTGGAGTCTCTGAGGAAATAGTGATGGTGGTCTTTCTAAGTTACTTTTAGTTTGTGAGACTAGTATTTTTAAGTATTTGGAAATAACATCCATAGGTTTTTCAGGCTGCGAGTTCTCTTTCTCCAACTCACTATCTTTCTGAACCACTTCCTCCAATTCTCTTCCACTCCTTAGCTTGACAGCTTTTACATGCTCACTATTCTCCTCCTTAGGATCGATCTTAGTGTTACCAGGAAGAGTTCTTTAGGGTCGACTACTAAGTGAGAATCTTTACTAATTATCTCTCTATATTCCTAATAGTTGCACTTTGAATTTGCAGTTAACTCCCTATTTGCAAAACAACTTTCTCCTGATGAAACTTCTCCTCCTTAAATTGTGTGTTGAAGTTAAATTCTGAAAGATAAGAAGGTCTATAGTTAGTTCTACCTTGGTTGTTCCAATTCCCTAAGGATTTGATTGATTATTACCCCATCTTTGGTTTCCCCCACCATGATTGTTGTTCTAGTTAAAGTTAGGGCAGTTCTTCCAACCAGGGTTATAGAAATAAAAAGAGGGTTTTTAGGTTTATTGTTTATCACATTTAAGGTTTTAAAGGTTGTAGTTTTAGCATTGATGCACCAAAAATATATACTGTTTTTGCTATATAATTTTATCTATTTTTGGTGATATTTCACTTTAAAGAAAGGTATTTCTCATGATTTGTTGCAAGCATGATGATTTTAGATGATAATAGCGAAAAGAAGCGAAAAGGAACGAATTCGGAGCAAAAAGGAGCAAAAAGGTGGAAAATAGCTTCTGGCAATATTTTGACAATAGAGCGCCGCCGGCGCCCAATGTTGGTGGACATCAAATTTGAAGAGTTTTTACAACTTTTTGAAGGGATGCCAATAGAAACTCTTGGGATTTTGTTTCTAACTTATAAGAAACTAATTTTGGACGAAAATGTGTGTGTGTGTGTGTTATGGAGTTTTAGTGTAGTTCTAGAGAGGGAGAGTGTGTGTTGAGTGTTAGGGTTTAGGAGATAAGTGTGCAGAAGTTAGAATTTGAGACGAATTCTTCTCTAAGGAGTGAAGGAGAAGAAATAAAGTGAGAGATTGCTTCTTCCTTTTCAATCTAAAGAGGGAATTAAGTGTTGCAAAGAAGAGAGAAAAGGATTCAAAGGAACTTCAAGGGAATTGCATTGGGGAAGAGAAAGAGTTAAGTTGTATTTTCTTTTGTGAATTGTATGACTTTTCTTTTATATATAAAATCCATATTTTTTTGTATCTTCTTCATGAATTCTGAGTAGTCTTCTTTGTCTTTCTTCTTGCATAGAGATGCGATGATGGATTGATGTGGATTTGAAGCGCTTTTAATGTATTGAAGAAATTGTGATGGTTTTTCATTTCGAACTTAATTTACTTTTCAATCTGGCTAATCGAATTGTTAGAATATGTTGTTGAAAATTAATTCTGAAAGGATTTAGTGTCCTACAACAATAATGAAGAATCCATTCAATTTCCAAGGATGAATTGTGTAGTTCATGAGAATTGAGTGCAAATAAATAAGGAAATGCGTTTTTATGGACTTCAAATTGGAGGTTTCAGGGTGAAAGGCTGAGATCCCCAATTTGGTCGTAAGATTAGTAACTAAACTCGAAGGTTAGCCTTCAGGTGAAGGATGAGTGGGAGCTCCATAATGAGAGTCGGTATCCTCCCAGCCTAGCCTTAGATTTAGTGACTAAACATAGGATATGTCAATGTTCTTTTCCTGCTTGGAAGAGAGGGTACTCTTTTAAGGGTAAAGAAACATTTATGCTCCTATTTGGCACAATACCATAGATAATCGTTCCATATCATCCACACATCATATTCTCATTGCAAGAGGAAAGATACTTTTCTTATATATCAAAAACCTTTCAAATATATAGTTTAATGGGTGTCTGATAGTTAATTCTGTTTTCAAAGTTTTTAGAAGTAATTGTAGCTTGATTAATTATTACTGTTTTCTGCATAGTGATAGTTGAAGTAAGCATTAAACTTTAATTGCAATTTAAGTTTAGGATTTCAGTGCTACATTACCTATTATGAAACACTTTCTTTTATTTTGTAACTTCCCTGTGGGATCAATAACTAGGACTCCATTAGAGCCCTGTATTATTTGATACGATACTTATACTTGCGTTAAATGCTTAGACTTTACAAAATCATTAAAAATATATATAAATTTTAGTTCAAAAATTCTTGCAAAATAAAAGTCCGTAAATCGCAGTCAAGTTTTTGGCGCCGTTCCTGGGAAAAGTAACAAAGTTACTAAGTAAGTAAGGAATGAAGTATAAACAGTATTTATTGATAATATAGTAACTGAAGACCTTTAATTTGTAGCGAGTAATTGTTTGTGCTTGTTTACTTTTTAAAAGTCTTTGTGTGATTGTATATGTGTCGTAGTGGATCTATAGGTTTAGTGTCTTACGATTCGGAGTTAGAGCATACTGTCAGAAAAAATTAGAAAACATCAAAAATGAACTGAAAAATCCTTGTGAAATGGTGAATAATCAAGATAATCAGAGAAATGATATTGGAAATTTGCCAAGACCTTTAAGAGATTATGCTAACCCAACGACGAGATGAAATTCGCATCACTATTCAAAATCACGATGTTGTCTGCTAATTCATTTGAACTTAAACTCGCTATTATCCAAATGATACAAAATAATCAATTTGGAGGAACACCTAATGAGAATCCAAATTTACATCTCGATAGTTTTCTAGAACTGTGTGCAACTTTTAAATATGACGGAGCGTCTAGTGACGCTGTCAAACTTAAACTTTTTCCTTTTTCATTAAGGGATAAAACTAAGGCGTGGTTCAATTCTTTAGCACCTGGATCTATTAGAATTTGGGGAGAATTATCTCAAAATTTTCTATCAAAATATTTACCTCCATCAAAAACTGCTAAGCTAAGAAATGATATTACATCTTTTGGTCAGTTTGAAGGAGAATCAATATATGAAGCTTGGGAGAGATTTAAATATCTTCTTAGGAAGTGCCCACTACATGATTTACTAGATTGGTTAATAATTCAAACATTTTATAATGGATTAGTGGGATCATTGAGATCAATTATACCTGCTGCTGTTGGTGAATCATTAAAGTCAAAACCTTTTGATGAAGCCTACGCATTAATTGAAGAAATGGCTACTAATAATTTTCAATGGCCCTCTGAATGGGTAAATCCTAAGAGAGTAGCTAGTGTTCATGATTCAAATATGATGACTATGATAGTTTCTCAAATTGCAGCCCTTTCTAAGAAAATAGATCAATATGGAATGAATTATTCTCAAACACCTCAAGTGTTAGAGGAAAATTCATTTGGACAGATAATAGAATCCCAAACACCTTATGAGACTTTAAATGCTATTAATAGACCTAATAATCCTTATTCAAATTATTATAATCCTGGTTGGAAGAATCACCCAAATTTCAATTGGAATAATAGCAATGCAATTGTTAACCTACATTGGGGGAACAGTTCTATAAATCCAATTAGAAATTTGAACAATCAGGGAAATACCAATTTTAGACCATCTTATCCTCCTGGATTCAATAGTAACCCGTAATTTAAGGATAAGAAGTTATCTACTGAAGAAATGATTCTGAATATGAGAAATCAATTACAAGCTCAAGGTGTTGCTATGAAAAATATTGAAAATCAATTGGGGCATATTTTCACTACACTTAATAATAGACCTTCTGGAATGCTTCCAAGTAATGTTGAGATCAATCCAAAAGATTAAAATAAGGAACAACTTTAGGCTATTCAATTAAAGAGTGGAAAAGAATTGGAAACAAGAGTGCAAAAAGAAGTTGAAATAGAAAAGAAGAAGGTGGAAATCGAAAAAGGTTCAAACAAGAATTATCCATACTTGGATTATCCTCTTGAGCTAATGAAGATAACTGTTGAAAAACCACCACCTCCATTCCTCAAAGATTAAAGAAACCAAACAGGGATAACATATTTGGAAAATTTTTGGAGATCATTAAGAAATTAACGATAAATATTCCTTTTGTTGAATCATTAGAACATATGTCTGAATATGCCAAGTTTAGGAAGGATATTCTGAAAAGGAAAAGAAAGTTTACAGATTATAAAATGGTTGCACTTAGCGGAGAGTGTAGTGCAAATCTTCAGAAGAAGCTTCCAGAAAAATGTAAAGATCCTGGTAGTTTCACCATTCTGTGTGCTATAGGTGAAAATTTTTTCGGAAGAGCCATTTGTGATCTGGGAGCTAGTATTAATCTTATGCCTTTATCAACTTTTAAAAGGCTGGGAATAGGAGAAATTTCTCTAACTTCTGTGACTCTTCAGTTGTCCGATAGTTCCATTACTTATCCTAAAGGAGTGGTGGAAGATGTGTTAGTGAAAGTGGATAAATTTTTCTTTCCTGTGGATTTTAGTGTACTTGATATGGAGGAAGATAAAGAAATTCCAATCATTTTGGGAAGACCATTCCTTGCTACTATAAGAGCAGTGATTGATGATTAAAAAGGAGAATTAACTATGACAGTTAATGATCAAGAGGTGACCTTTAATATTTTGAAATCTATGAAGCATCCCTCAATGGAAAAAGATAATGAATGTTTTAGGATGGAGGTCTGTGAATATTTGAGAAACGATCATTTTGAAAATATATTTGAAAAAGAAGTAGAGTATGAAAATATGTTTGAAGAAGAAATCGAAAATGTAGAAAATTCAGATAGTAAGAATAAAGAAGATTTGGAGTATGTTCAGGAGAGATTTGAAGTATTAGACACTATGGAAGGTGGAAATAAAAGCTTAATTCCATATATAATAAAACCTCGTGAACTTGAGATGAAAATTCTCCCTAATCATTTAAAGTATATGTTTTTAGGAGAATCATCTACCCTACCAGTTATTGTATCTTCGGAGTTAAACGATTATCAAGAACAGAAGTAGTTAGAAATTTTAAAAAGATACAAGAAAGCTTTTAGATGGACTTTGGTAGATATTAAAGGATTTAGTCCTTCGATTTGTATGCACAGAATTTTATTAGATGAAGAACATAAAACGATAGCTGATCCGCAAAGGAGATTGAATCGAATAATGAAAGTAGTTAAGAAGGAGATTTTAAAAAAGGCTGATGCTGGAATTATTTATCCTATTTCGGATAGTGTTTGGGTGAGTCCAATACATTGTGTACCAAAAAACGGAGGAGAGACTGTTGAAGTGAATGAATGTAATGAAATTATACCCACAAGATAAATTAATGGATGGTGAATTTGTATTGTCTATAGGAAATTAAATGCTGCCACTAGAAAAGATCACTTTCCATTTCCTTTTCTAGATCAAATGCTAGATAGGCTTGCTGGACATAAGTTCTACTGCTTTCTGGATGGATATATTGGTTATCATCAAATACCTATTGCTCCTGAGAATCAAGAAAAGACAACATTTACTAGCCCTTATATAATCTTTATTTTTCGAAGAATGCCTTTTGGAATGTTTAATGCACCTATAACATTTCAGAGATGTATGATGTCTTTCTTCAGTAGTATGAAAGATAATGGAATAGAAGTTTTCATGGATGATTTCTCTGTATTTGGGACTTCGTTTGAAATTTGCCTGAAAAACGTAGCAATAGTTTTTTAGCTTTGCGAGAAAACAAATTTAGTTCTGAATTGGGAGAAATGTCAATTTATGGTTGCAGGAGGAATTGTACTTGGGCATAAAATTTCTAAATATGGTATGGAGGTCGATCCTGTTAAAATTAGAGTGATTGAGAGATTGTTGTCATCCACTATCATGAGAGAGGTGAGGAGTTTCTTAGGACACACTGGATTTTATAGGCGATATATTAAAGATTTTTCTAAAATTACCCAACCTTTGTGCCAACTTCTAGAAAATAACAAAAAATTTGATTATAATGATGAATGTATGAGTGCTTTCAAATTATTGAAAGAGAAATTAATCACTGCACCTATAATTGTTTCACCAGATTGGGAGAAACCATTTGAACTTATGTGTGATGTTAGTGATTATGCGATCAGAGTAGTATTGGGGAAATGCATGATAAAGTTTTCAAAGTCATTTACTATGCTAGTAAAACTCTTAATGAGGCTCAAATAAATTATACCACTACTGAAAGAGAGTTATTAGTTATAGTATTTGCTTTTGAAAATTTTAGACCTTATTTAATTGGAGTTAAAAGTATTGTGCATACAGACCATTCAGCTATCAAATATTTAATGCAAAAGAAGGATGTGAAACCTAGACTAATTAGATGGATACTTCTTCTGCAAGAATTTGATTTTATGACAATTGATAGGAAGTGAGCTGATAACCAAATAGCTAATTATCTGTCAAGATTAGAGTATGATAAATTATCTGAATTTGAGAAGGAAGTTACAGAAACTTTCCCTGATGAATAACTTTATACTATTTTGGGAAGCAATCTGCCTTGGTATGCTAATATTATGAATTATATTGTAAGTGATATTGAACTATCTAATCTAACAAGGAAACAACAAAACAAGTTTAAATATGATGCAAGATTTTATTTTTGGGATGAGCTCTATCTATATAAACAGTGTAAGTATTTGATTATTAGGAGATGTGTGCCACAAGAAGAAACGAATTTGATTATTCAACGATGTCATGATTCTGAATTTAGAGGTCATTTTGGTGTTGATAAAACAGCTTTTAAGATTTTACAATCTGGATTTTATTGGCCTACTCTTTTTAGAGATGTCTATAAATATTTTAAATCATGTGATCGATGTCAGTGAGTAGGTAATATCTCTAGAAGAAATGAAATGCCTCTAAATTATAATTTGGGAGTTGAAATTTTTTATGTATGGGGATTAGATTTTATGGGACTATTTACTCCTTCATTTGAAAATTTATATATACTGGTTGCCGTTGATTATGTCTCAAAATGGATTAAAGCTATTGCTTTACCTAGATGTGATGCTCGGAGTGTTTCAAAATTTATAAAGAAAAATATATTTACAAGATATGGAATGCCGAGTGTGATTATAACTGATGGTGGAACCCATTTCAGGAATAATCAAATTAAGAGATTAATTGAGAAATATAATATTATTCATAGAATCTCTACTGCTTATCATCCCCATACTAGTGGTTAAGAAGAAATGTCTAATCATGAAATTAAAAGAATTTTGGAGTAAACTGTGGATAATCATAAATTAGATTGGTCTGCTCAATTAGATACTACTTTATGGGCTTATAGGACTGCTTTTAAAACCCCTATTGGAATGTCCCCTTATAGACTAGTGTTTGTTAAGACTTTCCATTTACCGATTGAATTGGAGCATAAAGCATATTGGGCGATAAAAGAGTTGAATTTTAATTTGAAAAATGCTGGAGAAAAGAGATTTATGTAATTGAATGAATTGGAAGAGATTAGAAATGCATCTTATCATAATGATAGGATCTTTAAAGAGAAAATGAAATTGTGGCATGATCAGAAGATATTGAAAAAGAAATTTGAATTTGGACAAAAAGTTTTGTTATACAACACAAGATTGAAGTTATTTCCTGGAAAGCTCATGTCTAGATGGTTAGGACCTTTTACAGTTGTAAAAGTTCATTCTTTTGGAGCTGTTGATATTAAAAATCCTGATACTGGAAAGATTTTCAAAGTTAATGGGCATCGATTAAAGCCTTACTTTGACGGGTTTCAACCTCACTTCAAAGAGGTGTTAATACTGAGTTATCTCGATTAACTGTATGGTTTGTCCGGCTGACGACGTTAAACCAAGCGCTTTATGGGAGGCAACTCATATGTATCTTTGTGGTGTGTTTGCTTGTTTGTTGTAATTGTGTTTTATATATAGTTATTTTTGAATCCTAATCACTCCTAAATACTTTTAAAATTGATAAATATTGGATCAAATTGTGATATTGAAATATTTTAGGCCAAACAAAGTTCCGTGAGAATTTTTTATCACTGGCGCCGCCGGCGCCCAATCACAGAGAAGTTGTTGAACTTACACGTTTGAGTGCAGTCGCGCCCTATCGAGCGTCGCCGGCGCCCAAAACCTGTTGATGGTTTTTGGAGTTTTAAAATGCGAGTTTTGGCTGTTTTGAGCGGGATCTTCGTCCTTATAACTCCCTAAAATTTATTTTAGACTTCCTAACTTCAGAAAAATGAAAACTACCATTCCTAATTCGCATCCCATGGATTCCTACTCTGTAGAAACCCCACGATCTCGTATTTTTAATCGAAGGAAGTTTATAAGTTTTGAGGCGCAGCGATTCTTCAACAAAATGATGATGAAGATGAGGATTATCAAGGAAAGATGTTTCATAAATCGAGGTATAAATAATCCTATTACTAGAATTGAAGAGATAATTAAGGAGAGACGTTGGGAAGTGTTTTGCTACACTACTGTACCATAGTTGTTCCGGTCGTGAAAGAATTCTATGCAAATCTTCATGGGATCAACCAAGGATTCCTGTTTGTGCGAGGTAGGTTTGTCCAATTCACTCCTGAAAGAATTAACAATCTCTTTATGATTGAGCATGTACCTATTTGTCATTATTCTAATTTCAATGACACAAGTGATAATATGAATGATATGTATCGTTACTTGACGAATGAGAATGAGGATTGAGAAATTAGAGAAAATGGATATTTTAGTTTCCCTTCTGCATCTCTAAATCCAGTGCCAAAGAAGTGGTATTACTTTATTTCGACAAAGTTATTTCCAACATTAAAATTAGTAAGGTAACCAAGGAAAGTGTCATTTTGAATTTCTGTCTTCAAACTGAGAGGCCGATTGACATTGGTAATATAATTGTGAAATCAATTTTGGGATTAATTGTTCATGGATCTAAATATGGGCTTGGACACCCGTCCACCATATTTATGTTATGTAGTCAATCACAAGTTCCATATGAGAGTTGGGAAAAGGTTCTTCTTCCATGGAGGCCTATTGATCCAACTAATCTTTATGACTACTAAACAGTGGGAGATAAAGATGATATGGATTTGCTTGTTGATGAATCAACACAAATTTCATAACCGATTCAACCCTATTTTCCTGAAAGTTCCAGAATGATGCTGAAGAGGATCAAACAGTTGGAGAAAGAGGTACAGAACGTTATGAATGTAATCAATAATATTTCTGATTTATTCGATCATATAGATTGAAAGATGAAGGAACAATTTGATCACACTGGTCGAATTGAGATGGGACTGATTAAACTGATGAAGAAGAACGCGGTGATTTCTAAGGATTCATCTGATGAATTTCCATTTCATCCATTCTGCAATTTGTTCGTGCATCAGCATTCAATTGGAGACATCAGAGGAGAAGATAGTTTTGAAACCGATGTGGAGTGATTACTGGATTCTACTTATGTTTGTTGTGTGTTTAGTTTACTTTATTTAATTTTGTTTGGTGTGTGTAGTATTTACTTTGCTTTTCTTTGTAATTTGAATTTGGATTTGATATGCTTACTTTCATTATGTGCTTAGATTTTAGTGTTTTCTTATCGTAGTGTACTTGCAACACTAAACATCTTGTTGGTTTAGTTTGAATGAACATATTTGGTATTTATAATGTAACGTGGATTTTATATATAAAAGTATGTTGTGTATCGTTTGTTTAAAGAATTTTGTTAATTATTGCTTGTGAGATGAAGTAAAGGCTTAATGAAGTTTTAAACATCCATTGTGGAGGTCAAAACGATCGAAATTATGAAAAATCTTTCGGACCCAGAAAAAATTTTGGACTGGCGCCGTCGGCACCCAAATCCAGAGAGTTTGGCATTTTAAAAAATAGAGCACCACCGGCACCCAAGTACAGAAAAACACCAAAAACCCTTTATTTCGTGATTTTGACCATGGGACCCGTGATTTTTTCCATTGCTTTCATCTTCCTCCTCCATTTTTGCAATTTTGAAGACCCAGGGCTTGCTAGATCTAGCATTTGAAGTGATTTCAAAGCTTTTTGAGATCGAATCTACACTTCTCTTGGTAAGAGCTTCACTTTAAGTTAAAAATTTTTTATTTTCACCATGGAAATCTCTCATATTGCTTTGGTTGGAATTTTTTGGATTTTTAAAGAAATTTAAGATTTCCATGATGAAATTTGCTCTTACTTATTTAGAATAGTATTTAGAGTTTGTTACATTATGAATTTAGAACTTATTGGAATTTTCTTGTAAATTTTAGAAATTCACATGGCTCCAAAGATACGTAAAGGGATGAGAAAATTTGATTTTGATGAAGAAAATTTTGTTAATGTTAAAGCGCAATTTCGCTTTAACTCTTACCTTTACAATAAGAAGTGTATCTAGGATCGAGCTTTTAATAATCCTGGTGGATCTGTAGAACAGTTGATTGCAGAGCAAAACTGGGATCGATTTTGTTATTTTACTGCGAATGTTGTTATGGAAGTTGTTAGAGAGTTCTATTCAAATGTGCCCTGGACTGAGACTGAGTATGTGTTAGTTAGAGGAAAAATGGTTGAGTTTACTCCTCAGCGTATTAATGCCTTCTATCAGACTTGGGAACCATTTGTTTATGAGTATGAAAACTTTGATACTCAAGAGGCAAATATAAGAGAAGTAATCACTTTTCAAACGGATGGAAGAGGGGAATGGAAAGTAAGTCAAAAACAGACGAATAACTTCCCCTCTTCCAAATTAAATGTTGCATCAAAAGTTTGGCACAATTTCATCTCTGCAAGATTATTACCTTCTTATCACCACAGCGAAGTTATAAGGGATAGAGCATTTTAGAACTATTGTATTCAGAAGATGAAAAAGATTGATATTGGAACTATTATCTTCAAGAACATTCAGACTATTGCTAGAGGCGAGCCCACTGGTGAATTTTGACATCTTGCCTTAGTTCATGCCCTATGTATTCAGTCTGGAGTGGAGTTTAGCAGTTTTGAAGAAGTGGTTATACCACTGAGACCAATTACAAAGACTATTATCCGTACTTATGAGTCTCATGTGGGAGCCCGAGATGAGAGTAGGAGTACTGATATTGCTACTACGAGTTATGACGTTCCATCTACATCTGAGCCGCCTACATTCTCTGATATTATGGAGCAGCTGAGATTACAGAGTGCTAGTGTGGATAGACTCCATGGTATGATGGATGTGTTTGAGGCTAGAAGTGGTGTGAATGAAGATTATTTTAAGAGAAGAGTTGAGTTCGATATTGCCTATTATGATGCTCAGGTCAGATTTATGAGGGGATATTTCCTACTTGCCCCAGCTATATACCGTATAGACCTGATCCTACTGACCCTGCTGATGACCCTGCTGATGATCCTGGTGATAAATAATGGTAGATTGTTTGTTTCTATTTCTGTTTTTCTTGTTGTGTTGTATTGTTGTGATGTAGTAATTCTTTGCTTTTCATGTGATGTGTAACCCTGTGGTGTACTGTTATGTTGCATTTAAAAAAAAAATTTAATTGTTAAATGAACTGTGTAGTGATGTAATAGTTTGTTTAGTATTGTGATGTTTTGTTGGATGTTTAAATATTTAAAGTTAATTTCTCTTCACCTTGCAAAAATATTAAATATTTATATATCATTGTTACTAATTATTTCATGCCTGTTAGTTGTAAATTTTGACTAATATCAGATAGTTGTTGAAGATTTCAAGATCTCAGCACAAAAGGTTAGTTTCTTTTGCTCTCTATTGCTTCAAATTTATTGAAAAATTTAAGTTTGGGGGAGGGTAGAGAAATATTAACTCTTATTTGTTCTCAATTATTATGTTTTAAAAAATTATTAGCATAACTTCTGGAAGTTGAACCTTACTGTAGGTAACTAAAACTTTATATTTCAGTTGAATATTATGGAAGGATTGGATGAATGTTTTTAGTAATAAAGGTTAATTTTATAGAAAAACGACATTTGGTATGAAAGGATTTGATTATAGTTAACTATTTAAAGTAAAGAAACTGTATTTTTGAAATGTTAAGAAACTTAAAGTATTGGGTGTTAAGAAGAGATTGTGACTTTATGATGAATAATAAAGCTTGTACCTAATTATAAAGTAAGAAGGTATCTCAAGTTTAAACTTTAGAAAGAGAAGAGTGAAGTTCAAAATCATTAAAGGCTATCCAGATATAGTAATCCTCATTTAAAAAAAAGAAAAAAAAGGTGAAAGAAAATAAAAGAAGGATTGAAAAAACAATCTCATAAAGAAAATAAAAAGAAAAAGAAAGAAAAAATATTTATGAGGAGAAGCTTGAGGAGATGCCTAATAAAAAATTGGCTTCACTTGAATCACCCTAAAGGGAGAACTTGATTTCATTCCTGAATTTATATTTAAAGTATTAGCCTACATACTGGTAAAGTTTGCATGAACTCTTTTTTCACATAATCTTTCAAGGCACTCTTAATGTGACAAATTATGGTTTATTGAAATAAATAGAAGACTACAACTCTTAGATTTGATTGCTGAATATTCTTATACCTATAGTATTGACCTAAGTTACTAATTTTCTTTCTTAAAGATCTAACCAATATATTCTTTTGAATCAAAAATTCTAGTATCTAATAGATGAAGAGTGCATTGCCTAGAGTTATATTTTTTTGTAGTAAAAGGATTACTTGACAAGTAATAGTTAAGTTTGGGGGATTTTGATGCACCAAAAATATATATTATTTTTGCTATATAATTTCACCCATTTTTTTTTTATATTGCACTTTAAAGAAAGGGATTTTTCATGATTTGTTGCAGGTATGATGATTTTAGGTGATTGTAGTGAAAAGAAGCGAAAAGGAATGAATTCGGAGCAAAAAGGAGCAAAAAAAGAGGAAAACAGCTTCTGGCACCGCTAGTGCCAGAATGGGCGCCGTCGGTGCCATTTTTTAGAGAACTCGACAATATTTTGATGATAGAACGCCGCCGGCACCCTATTGGGCGCCGCCGGTGCCCAATGTCGGTGGACTTCAAATTTGAAGAGTTTTAGCGACTTTTTGAAGGGATGCCTATGGAAACTCTTGGGATTTCGTTTCTAACTTATAAGTAACTATTTTTAAACGAAAATGTGTGTGTGTTCTAGAGTTTTAACAAAACAAATGGCCAGTTTGAAAGTAAATTAAGTTTTAAGTAAAAATTATCACAATTTATTAATATATATAAAAGTATCTCTATTTTAATTTCATCAAGTCACTTAATTTCATAAACGAGGAGAAAGACTAATAAACTACTCAGAATGCATGAGAACTAAACTAAGCATGGATTTCATTTAAAGTTAAAAACAATAAATACAAATACTTATCTCGATTTATCCCCAAACAGACTCCTCGTAGTTCCTTTGACTCTTCCTTCCAATACAGCACGACTCACTAATTACTCACTAAACTCACTAAAGACTCACTAAAGACACACAACTTCACACAAAACTAGACAAAAGACTAAAAGATTGCACACAAAAGGCGATTTTTGGCCTCTATATATAGAGGTGAGCAAAGGACCAAGAGGTGCGTAAGCATCCCTTCGAAAAGTGTCCGGGTTCGATGTATATGTGCCATTTGAACTACCTCGCCGTCGGCGACGAACTACCTCGTTGTCGGCGAGGCTTCTAGAAGATCTTCAAACCGCTCAGCTCGTCGTCGGCGGGCTCGGGCTCATTGTCGACGGGCTCGGGCTCGTTGTCGACGAAGACGATTATAAATTCTTCGAATTTTCTTCTTGTAACCTCGCCGTCGGCGAGCTCGATCTCGCCGTCGGCGACTCGAGCCTAAATTGCATGATTTTGCTCCAAATTCGCTTCTTTTTATGATTTTTGTTTTTATCACCTAAATTATTCATTCACTGAACAAAATAAAGAAAATACCCTTCTTTAAAGTGCAATTTCATCAAAAATAGGTATGAATTTCTTAATAAATTTTTCAACGATCGAAATCCCCAAACTTACTTATTACTTGTCCTCAAGTAATTTTTAGTACTACATAAAAATAATGAGTTTTATAATAAGATTTTTCAATTTAAATAATCTATGAATTAGATTAATTAATATCATAATAAAGTTAAACAAAAATAATTCATGTAATTTAATTAATCTTATAGAAATAAATTATTTAGTTATTAGGTCTAAGATTTCTAGTTTCTTATTCATTTCAAGAATGACTATATTTAAAAGAATAACTACTTAAGATATTCATATGATAAGAAATTCAAGAAAACACTATTAGGTAAAATTCTAATCCATAAACATAAGTTTGGAAATATCTAAGTTTTTTCCTTTAGGTTAATTCAAATGAAGCCGATTTTGATAAGGCATCTCCTCAAGCTTCTCCTTATTTTTCTTTTTCTTTTTCTTTTTCTTTTTCTTTTTCTTTTTCTTTTTTTTTTCTAATGAGGATTATCGTATCCGGAGAGCCTGTTAATAATTTTGAACTTCATTTTCATTTTTCCTAAATTTGAAACTTAGAAATATTTCTTAGCTTATATATACTTCATAGTTTTTACTTCATTGATTTTCAATCTTTTCTTTTTCACTTGAATACTTAAGAATTTTAATTTTAGAATATAGTTTTCCTTACTAAAAATAGTTCTACTATATTCTTATTCCCTTTAACCAAATAGTTTATTCTATTTAATTAATTAAAGTACTAGAAATATTTCATTTAACCTTTTATAATAATTAAAAAATAATAATTCATATTAAATCAAATTGAAAAATTTGCTTATAAAAATCATTTTTATAATAATTTAAAAATAGAAATTGAGAACAAGTTAATAACTAAATTTGTATTTTACTCTCCCCCCAAACTTAAATTTTTATATCTACTCTAAATAATGAAAAAGGGAGAGTAAATAAATCATACCTTTGAAGTTTAGGTATTTCTTATTTTCTTCTTTTTTTTTTTTTTTTTTTGAAATTTTTGCAGGCTTTTTAATTTTTAATTGAACCTGTAATGTTAGTATTATCCATATATATATATAAAAAGAAAAATGAAGGGATAAAATGCGATATAAGTATTAAACACAACAATTAAAATTAACTCTACATTACACCTATGAATCACTAACATATTAAAAACAATTGAACTAACAGATTAACAATTTTAAAACTTAAAACAATACGGAATAATAGAAAATAAAAACATACTTAAAGAAAACTAACATCCTAATTAATATAAAAACAAATGCGATTAACTAACAAAAAAAAAAAAAACTAAACTACTATAACAATCCAAGCAGATTAATCTAACAAACATCTAATGTCTTACAACATAAAGTACTGAATATTACAAACATATAAAAGTTTTTCTTTTTTTTTTTTTTAAATAACTTAACATTAAACAAACAAACAAATAAAGTCCTAATCTTCAACATTAAAGTCCGAGTTATATCATCTCCTCCACGATCCGTAGGTGAGAAGACGAGCAGTGCATGCATGTGAATATCGGGGGCACTCAGGAAAGACAACATCTAAATCACCACTCCTATAGCGACGCTCAGCTTCATAGTATGCAATCTCGTATTCCGAATGTCACTGGAGATATTCACTATCATATTCGTGTCTTCTCTCCAAGCCTCCAATCCTTTGATCTATATGCTCAAATCTTCTTTCCATATTTTCTCCAAATAACTCAAAACTCTTTCTACTCGGGGTTAATTCATTCATCGGATCTTGAAGGGTAGGGGTGGTAGACTCGGGAGGTTCATAGCTAGTAGAGGGTATATCTCTGCTGGGTCGAGTGAAATAACTTCTCACTCCGATCTCCAACTTTCGTGGGATTCATATTTCTTTATATTAGCTTTGAGTTAGGGGTTTCATAGGCTCTATCTATTCCTCATCATCTCTTGCCTCTACCCCAGATAATTGGCAAAGTGCATAGATAAGACCAGGATGTCCTAATCCTCCTCCACTTTCATTTCTAGCAGTGGCTAATATGTTTTTATATATAACACTTCCCACATTAATACTCTTCTGGTTCTGAATACAGAAATTCAGAACTGCTCTATCTCTTGTTACCTCACTATGATGGTAGGTAGGTAACAAAGTAGAGCAAATAAAATAATGCCAGGCTTTTGATGTTGCATTTAGCATAGAAAAGGGAAGTTTACCGTTCTCGTTGCTTTATCTTCCGGACTCCTTTCCCATCGGTGAGAAAGTCGATCACCTCTTCTAATGGTCCTTCCATAGTTCCAAAAGTTTCCTATTCGCTCCAGGTGTCTTGAACTTCATAATATGCGTTTATTCTAGCGATGATGAAATCTACGAAAAATCCTCTAACTTTAACCGGTGCATCTTCCGCTCGTGTTAAGTTTGTATAAAATTCCTTTACAACTTCTACAAGTTGCTCATGTTAGCAACGAAACGAAGTTTTCCCATCCTCACTCCTTTATAACTCGCTCTACTTCTCCTCCCGGATTCTTGAATACTCGATCCGCAATGCACTTTCTTCCTTGTATATTTTCAAAATATTTTGCTCGTGCTCGTGCATTGATGAATCGGTTTTCGTCGAACTCTACTCGACGTTTTTGTCGTGGAGCCATTTTTCGATCACGTGAAATTTACAAAATTTTAACTAAACTCCAAAATATTACTAATAAGGCTTCCCACAACAACTAAAATCCATTTAAATCGATTTCTATGAAATTCTTCCAAGTATTTTCTTCACATTTCAAAATTTTTCAAAATATCCCGATGTAGAAGAAATCAATGGTGAAAATAAAAAATTTTTGCATAGGAGTGAAGCTCTTACCAAGGGGAGATGAAATCCGGTGTCGAAAAGTGTTGAAATCGCTTGAATCCAAGATCTCTCGAGCCCTAGGTCAGTTTTTTCGAAAATTTTAGGAAGGGGATGATGAATAGTGTCGGTTGACCGGTCAAATATAGGTCTTTTCGCGTTCTCGCTGTCAGCGAGATTTTTCTCGTCATCAGTGAGCTAATTAATTCCATAAGGCAAAAGTTTCGGGAAAAATCCACCGTCGGCGAGAAATTCTTCGCTGTCAGCGAGATCGATCTCGCTGTCGGTGGGATTTTTCTAGCCGTCGGCGAGCTCCTAAAAATTTCAATTTTTGAATTTCGTCAATCATTTTCAACCTCGATTTGCCTTATATTATATTTCCGATCATATCATTTATTAATTTAATATGAAGATTAGCTACTTATACACAAACAAATTCACACAACACAACAAATTAACTTTAATATTGAAATCCATGAGACATACAAACTAACATAATTTAAAACTACTATAATCGAACTTCGAACTTCAATCCTTACTACCAATCGGCATCGCAAACCAATCCACGACACACTAAATGCGATACAAAACTATGACGCATATCTCAACTAAGTTTGAGATATTCGAGTCATCACTCCACATATAATAAAATCTAAATCAAATCAAATAACATAAATACAAACATACTATGAAAATCTTTACTACTACTCTTCGAGGTCGGAATCTTCATCTTCTACGATATTTCCTATATGACGATGATGTACAAATAAGTTATAGAAAGGCTCGAAGGGAAATTCAAGACGGATTCTTCGGTGATCCAACCCATACGTCTCGGTAAATGAAGAAAGCTAGCTTCCAAGTGTCCGGAATGATCGAAGTGTTCCTTCATCCTCCGATCGATGTGATCGAATAAATCGGATATATTGTCGATTAAATCTCTCGCATTACGTAGTTCTTTCTCCATTCCATTAATTTTCTTCATAAGTAACTCGTTTTATACGAAATAGGCCTTGCTATAGGATTATTACGTAAAGCTCTATCGAGAGATAAATGTAATGTCTTCATTATTGTCCAAAGTAGGGAACATATACGTAGGATCGAGCGGCTTCAAGGTAACGAGAACCTTTTCCCAAGCTTCATAAGAAACACAGTGCTTGTCGCATAATGCAAAAATAGTAGATGGGTGTCCTAGTCGGTGAGCCGGCCATGCACAATTAAACTCAATGCGGACTTAACAATTATTGATCCAACATCGATAGGCGATCCAATTTGAATACAATAATTCAATATAGCGCATTCCTTTGAAACTTTGTTTACCCTCGTAGTAGGTAACAATTTAGATGAGATGAAAAAGTACCGGTGCTTTGAGACGGGATTCAAAAGTGATGCGAGAGAAACTAACATACCGTCTTCACGCATTTCCCGATCTTCGGTTCATCGATCGGATATTGAAATATCTCATTCATATTATATCGAGAAGGCACAAAATTTGAATAGTGACATACGGGGTGTTTTCTATAGAGAATAATTCATTTACTCTTGATGGAGTAAACGTCACCCATCTTCCTCGGACGTAGATATTCCCATTGTTGATTGCATGTAAGTTAGAGTAGAACTCTTTCACAAGCTTGGAATAACAACGGCGGACGTAGTGTAACAAAATACCTCCAGATGCTTGCTGTGCGATCGTTTCTTCTATCTTAGTAGTGGAATTCTCTAATCCTCGATTGACAAATCCCGTTCCTTGATAACTCTTTTCTTTACCAAAACCTTGTTGAAGATCCGTTGCGCTTCCGCACTCACAAATTTTCTCCGGTTAAACACTCCGGATTTAGAGGAATCTAAGAATTTGGAGGCCATTATGGTGAATGGAATGAATTCTAGTGAAGAAGGCGGACTTAGAATGGTTTAAGAATGGGTTTTCACAAAGGAATTGGTGTTGAAACCGTCCGGATCAGCATTTAAAGTATATATAACTCATTTTTATAACTTCCTCGCTGTCGGCGGGAGGTTTCTCGCCGTCGGCGACTTAGTTATAAAAACTGCCTTTCAGGATCTCGCTGTCGGCGGGCTCATTTCTCGCTGTCAGCGAGCTTATAAATAAACTAAATTAAATAAAGCGCGAACCTCGTTGTCGGCGAGTATCGACCTCGCCGTCGGCGAGATTTCAAAATAATGTCCAATTTTGCTCTAAATCGAATAATTTCTTTTCTCATCATAATGGTTCGAATATGTGATGATTCTTAATAATAATTGAGTAGTAAAGTTTCAATAATATAAACTAACTATTAAGATACAATAAAAATAGATAACTAATATGGGTTGCCTCCCATAAAGCGCTTGGTTTAACGTCGTCGGCCGAGCCTAATTTCAATTATTAATCAGGTCGACTAAGCATTAAAACTTCTTTATAGTTAGGTCTTATACCTTCGAAATATTGTTTTAATCTATGTCCATTAACTTTAAATTTATGTCCAGTTTTTGGATCTTTGATTTCTATAGTTCCATATGAAAATATTTGAGTTATGGTGAAAGGTCCTAACCATCGAGACTTCGATTTTCCGGGAAATAATTTCAATCTAGTATTATATAGCAAAACTTCACTGTCCTGGTTCAAAATTTCTATGATTAATCTTCCGATCATGCCATAATTTCATCTTTTCTTTATAAATCTGATCATTATCATACGATTTATTTCTTAATTCTTCCAATTCATTTAATTGCAACAATCTTTTCTCACCAGCTTCCTTCATATTATAATTAAATTCTTTAATTGCCCAATATGCTTTATGTTCTAATTCAACTAGTAAGTGGCATGTTTTTCCATATATAAGCCTGTAAGGAGTCATTCCAATTGGAGTTTTATAAGCAGTCCTATGAGCCCATAATGCAGTGTCTAATCTAATAGACCAATCTAACCTATTTGGGTTTACGATTTTTCTAAAATACGTTTAATCTCACGATTAGATACTTCGGCTAATCCGTTGATACGTGGATGATAAGCGAGTGGATATCTTATGAGTAATATTGTATTTTTCTACTAGTTTGTGAATGTATTTATTTCTAAAATGAGTTCCTCCGTCGGTGATAATCACTCTCGGCATTCCAAATCTAGTAAAAATATTTTTCATCAGAAATTTTGAAACACTCTTAGCATCACACCTAGGTAAAGCTTGTGCCTCAATCCATTTGGAAACATAATCAACAACTACTAATATATATGAGTTTCCAAACGAAGGAATAAAAGGTCCCATAAAATCTAATCCCCAAACATCAAAAATTTCAACTTCTAATATAAAGTTTAGAGGCATTTCGTTTCTTCAGATATATTTCCTACTCTTTAGCATTTATCGCAAGTTTTAATATATCTATATACATCTCTAAATAGAGTAGGCCGAGTAAAATCCAGATTGTAGAATCTTATAAGCGATTTTATCGGTCCCAAAATGTCCTCCAAAATTAGAATCATGACATTTTTGAATAATTGGTTCAGTTTCTTCATAAGGTACACATCTTCTAATAATTAAATCCTTATATTGCTTATATAAATATGGTTCATCCCAAAAATAAGTTTTCGTATCATGGATGAATTTTTTCTGTTGTTGCAAAGTTAGCATAGGTGGTAAAATATTACTAACTATAGTTTACTATATCAGCATACCATGGTATTTTCCACTCATTGATATTGTATAGTTGTTCATCAGGAAAAGCATGCATAATTTCATTTTCAATATCAGATAATTCATGATTTTTTAATCTTGATAAATAATCCGCAATTTGATTATCAGTTCCTTTCTTATTAACGATCTCAAAATCGAATTCTTGCATTAATAGCATCCATCTAATTAATCTTGGTTTGGAATCTTTCTTTTGCATTAAATATTTGATAGCGAGAATGATCGGTATGCACGATACATTTTGTTCCAATCGGATAAGGTCTAAATTTATTAAAACCATATACTACCGCTAATAGTTCTCTTTACATAGCTTGTATAATTTATTTCGGCATCATTTAGAGTTTTACTAGCATAGTATATAACTTTAAAAATCTTTTCATATCTTTGCCCAAGAGCGCTCCTACGACATAATCACTAGCATCACACATAAGCTCGAATGGTTTCTCCCGGTTAGGTGAAACTATTATAGGTGCTTGTAATTAATTTTTCTTTTAAGAGTTCAAAAGCATTCGGGCATTCGATTGTAAATTCAAATTTCTTGTCCTTTTCGAGAAGTTGGCATAGAGGTTTAGTAATTTTTGAAAAATCTTTTATATAGCGTACGTAGAATCCGGCATGTCCAAGAAAACTTCTTACCCCTTTTACCGTAGTTGGAGGTGGTAATTTAGTTATAACTTGAATTTTTGCGGGATCCACTTCCATGCCTTTTTCCGAAATTTTATGCCCTAATACAATGCCGCCCGCAACCATAAATTGACATTTCTCCCGATTTAGAACTAAATTTGTTTTCTCGCATACTTCTAATACTTTTTCAAGATGAGTTAAGCATGTGTCAAATGATGTTCCAAATACGGAGAAATCATCCATAAATACTTCTATTCCATTGTAAATTAACTTACTAAATATAGACATCATACATCTACGGAATGTTCTTTGGTGCATTACATAATCCAAAAGGCATTCTTCGAAAAGCGAAAGTTCCATAAGGACTAGTAAATGTAGTTTTCTCTTGATCCTCGGGAGCAATTTGTATTTGATGATAACCGGTGTATCCATCTATAAAACAAAAATACTTATGTCCGATTAATCTATCTAACATACGATGCAGAAATGGTAAAGGGAAGTGATCTTTCCTGGTGGCGGTATTTAATTTCCTATAATCGATACATATACGCCAACCAGGTAACTTGTCTTATAGGAATAAGATTGTTATTTTCATTGGCGAGTGACGGTCACTCCTCCCTTCTTAGGAACACGGTGAATTGGGCTTACTCAAGACTGCGTCGAAATAGGATATATAATACCATTATCTAACCATTTTAAAATTTCTTTCTTAACTACTTCTTTCATTATCGGGTTTAATCTCCTTTGGGGATCTGCTTTAGGTTTATGTTCATCATCTAAAATAATTCTATGCATGCAGATTGAAGGACTAATTCCTTTAATATCTGCTAAAGTCCAACCAAAAGTTTTTTTATATTTTTTTTAAAGTTTCTAAAAGTTTTTGTTCTTGAGATTCGTTTAATGCAGATGAAATAATAACTGGTAAAGTTGAAGAATTACCTAAATAAGCATATTTCGAATGATCGGGTAATATTTTTAGCTCGAGTTCGGGAGGTTTAATAATTGATGGAACTATATTCTTGTCGGTATTTTCGGTATTATCCAAAAATTCAAATCTTTCCTGAATAAAATCTAGTTCTTCATGATTATCTTCAATTAATTCGGTGTTTTCTTTTTCTAATTTATCCTCGTAATATTCCTTAAAATGTTCTTGTTGTAAATATTCAAGTATTTCCATCCGAAAACATTCATCATCTTTTTCTAGCGCGGGATATTTCATTGATTTTGCAATATTAAATGTAACTTTTTGGTCATTTACTCTCATAGTTAATTCTCCTTTCCGAACATCGATCATAGCTTTTCCGGTAGCTAAGAATGGTCTTCCTAAAATGATAGGAATTTCTTTATCTTCCTCCATATCTAAAACAATAAAATCTACTTGGGAAGATAAATTTATCCACCTTTACTAACACATCTTCAATAACTCCCTTAGGATAGAGTAACCGAACGATCGAGCTAATTGAAGGGTTCTTGAAGTAGGTGTAATTTTTCCTAATCCTAATCTCTTAAAAATCGATAGAGGCATTAGATTGATGCTTGCTCCTAAGTCACACAAAGCTTTTCCATAAAATTTTTTCTCTATAGCGCGGGGTATAGTGAAACTACCGGGATCTTTCAATTTTTTAGGAAGCTTCTTCGAATAATAGCACTACACTCTTCACTAAGTGCGACTTGTTTCATTATCGGTGAATTTTCTTTTCTTATTTAGAATATCTTTCATAAATTTTACATAATTTGGCATACGATCTAAAGCTTCGACAAAAGGTATATTAATTGTTAATTTCTTTAATATTTCGAGGAATTTAGCAAATTGTTTATCTTTTTATGTTGATCTAGTCGTTGTAGTATAGTGGTGAGTATTCCACTGTCACGCGGGTGACCCGGGTTCGATCCCCGGCAACGGCGTCAAAAACTTGACCCACAATTTTATATTATGATATTTTTAATTTAATTGCAACGACGCCAAAAACTTGACCCCGCTATTTATATGTATAGAATTGTAATTGTTTATGTTGTGGATGCTACGCAAGTATACGTATCGTATCAAGTAATACGGGGCTCTAGTGGAGTCCCAGTTATCGATCCCACGGGGAAAGAGAAAATTAAATAACAACTAATTTAAAATAATAATAATAATTTTTAAAATAGTATACGAAAATTTGGAATTTTAAATTTGAGCGCAATAAAGTAAACTAAGTATTTTAATTAGGTAACTTAACTAAGTAGAAAATTAATACGTATTGAAAGTGCGGAAATTAAACTAATTGCTAAATAAGTCTTAACTATTCGAGAAAAGTAACTTTCCCTCGTTTAGAAATTTAAGTGATTGATGAATTTAAATAGATAATTTTAAGGTATTGTGACAAATATGAGCATTCCTATTCTTTACCCTTTGGTCCGAGTGTAAAGAATATTGACTAATCCTATGTTTGATTACCGAATCGCGGCTAAGCCTGGGAGGATACCGATTGCCACTTCGAGCTCCACGTTCCCCTCGCTCGAGGGCTAACATCTACACTTCGACTCTCGAACAATAGGACCGAATTGAATATTTTAGTCACGTCACACTAAAATGCTCGATTCTACGCCCAATGATATTATTTCCCTATTTATTTGCACCCTCCTTCCAAGGCTTTTGAATTCCCCGAATATCAGATGTAATTTTTACTATAGTTGATAATCAACATATTTTAACAAATCAAATGGCCAGTTTGAAAGTAAATTAAGTTTTAAGTAAAAATTATCACAATTTATTAATATATATAAAAGTATCTCTATTTTAATTTCATCAAGTCACTTAATTTCATAAACGAGGAGAAAGACTAATAAACTACTCGGAATGCATGAGAACTAAACTAAGCATGGATTTCATTTAAAGTTAAAAACAATAAATACAAATACTTATCTCGATTTATCCCCAAACAGACTCCTCGTAGTTCCTTTGACTCTTCCTTCCAGTACAGCACAACTCACTAATTACTCACTAAACTCACTAAAGACTCACTAAAGACACACAACTGCACACTAAACTAGACAAAAGACTAAAAGATTGCACACAAAAGACTGATTTTCGGCCTCTATATATAGAGGTGAGCAAAGGACCAAGAGGTGCGTAAGCATCCCTTCAAAAGTGTCCGGGTTCAATGTATTTGTGCCATTTGAACTATCTCGCCGTCGGCGACGAACTACCTCGCTGTCGGCGAGGCTTCTAGAAGATCTTCAAACCGCTCTAGCTCACTGTCAGCGGGCTCGGGCTCGCTGTCAGCGGACTCGGGCTCGCTGTCAGCGAGACAGTTATAAATTCTTCAGAATTTTCTTCTTGTAACCTCGCCGTAGGCTGGCTCGATCTCGCCGTCGGCGACTCAGCACAAATTGCATGATTTTGCTCCAAATTTGCTCCTTTTTATGATTTTTGCTTTTATCACCTAAATTATTCATTCCTGCAACAAAATAAAGAAAATACCCTTCTTTAAAGTGCAATTTCATCAAAAATAGGTATGAATTTCTTAATAAATTTTTCAGCGATCATCCCTTAAGGAAAAAAAGAAAAAGCCTAAGCCTAATAGCATCGTTGGATACACCATTATAGCGAAATGTAGTGAAAAGTTATAGAAAACTTACTATCTGTAAGTTTGGATCCTCAGACGGAGTTCCCTCATAATGGTTATTCTGTACCATTTGAATAATAGCATGCTTTAGTTTAAATGTTTTAGCTTCTACGGTAGGATTTTGAATACTTAAGTGAATTTCATCTGTCGTAGGATTAACGAAATCCCGTAATGGTATGTGTGAATTATGATGATCGTTAATTGATTCTTGGGTATCAAGATTGAATGATTGATTTTTTGTCGTTTCTACCTCAATTTCGTGAATACTTTTGTATGTTCTAATAAACTTAATTGTTCTAGCTAGTTCTGAGTCTTAGGCTTCAAGTCTTGTTGGTCCTAAACATTGCATTCTCTAACTAAAGACTAAACTACTAGGTTTCAAAAAAAACAAATCAAACTCAAAAGAAAGTTATTATATTTTTTTCTTTAAAAAAAAAGCACACAATTAAATACAAACAGTTTACACAACAATTTCCAAGTCTAAGTCTTAAAAGTACAACTGAAATTAAGTTAACTACACCATTGACTCCCTGACAACAGCGCCAAAATCTTGATACCTATCTCGAAATGCACTCACACTCTGGGGTCTCACACAAGTGTACGTGTCGTATTAGTAATAACGAATTTTTTAGTCTGGAATATAGATCCCAAAGGGAATGAGGGAATTAGACTTAGGAATGTTTAAGTCTACTTCTTTTCATTCTTAGCTTGGAATTGAAATTAATAAAGATTCTAAAAACCACTTATACTAAATGGAAAACTATTTTAAATGCTAAATCATATAAAAATCATACTTATTATATTTAAATTGGTGAATATCAAGTTATGAAGTTACCCTCTCTTGTAATGAATTGATTGGAACATAGGAAATGTAAAGTGTCAATTTTGAATGTGGCTAGTGACAAATAGAATAAATTTTATTCTTTACCCTCTCCTGAGTGCATAAAGAAAATTGGTTTTAATTTGTTAAATCCCAACATGAACCCATCAAAGTCTATTTCCCTAGCATTTGCATCTATGTAGTACTTGCATCATGCCCTATAGTTCAAAGTGATTAACCTAGTTGATTCCACCATAGCTCTCTCGAGTCATTATGAATCGAACTTATTTTAACAATTTATTTGGTTAGAATGAAATGTAAATGAAATTCAGAACATTATTCATCACATTAAATATTTAAAAACTAATTTTTAAGGAAATTTTCACTCTACACATCCTACACAAACATCACAAAGAAAGGTAAAGAGAACTACTCAAAAAGCGCGTAGAACATATCACAAAGAATCATTGAAATCAACAGAATCCACTAAATGATTGTATAAATAGAAATACAATAAATTAAAACCACAAAACTTATCTTTTTCTCCTTTACAAAGCTCTGAAAATGCTCCACCAAATTCCTCTGAACTCCTTGCTACTCTCCTGAATTTTCTCCTCACGATACAACTCAAGTTTTCTCTAAATACATCACATAACCACTATCAAATACTTCACCAGGCTTTCAGCAAGTTCCATGCCTACTCTACGTCTCTCCCCATTCTCTAACACATATACATACTCTATAACATCACATAATAACTCTCTACAATCTGTGCAGGAACTGCGCAAAACTGTCCCAAGGAGTTGCTAGCACCCAAGGGATAATGCCCATGTGCTAGTCTCGCAGTATGCATGGTATAGTATGGGTGGCTATGCCCCCATACATCTATTGCCAAGGCGCAAGTATTGTGGCTCCTAGGCACCCAAGGGCTGGGGGTTGCTAGGGCAAGGACTAGCAACTAGCACCCCAAGGGTCCAAGACCTTGGCATTGGTCTCTTGTAACCTCCTTTGCTCTACGTCTCCATCACTTTGCTCCATGTCTCCTCCACTTTGCTTCACATCTAATACTTGTTATACCTGCAAGAAAAACATGAAAAAATCTTTCTTTAAAGTGCAATTTCTTCCATAAAAATGTGCAAAACTTAAAAGAATTCAAGTGATATTTTCTACACACCACATCGCCACTTCCTCAAAACCACTTGCACTCTTCTCCATGATGCGGCAATTCCCCTCCATTTTTGGGTAGAAGCCCTCCAAATTGCTATCCACATAATTAAAATATTTTTTTCCAAACCCAATAACTTCATCTCACTTTATGAACGCCTCTACCTCACACCACCAATGTATTCTGGCCTAAAATTTTTTTAGTATCAATGCTTCCCATGGCTTAAACATGTGACCCTTCATTAACATACACCTCAATCTATCCCGCATATATTCCTTGGCTACTCCATGCCACATAAAGGATATAAATTCTATGATCCTCAATCAAAAAAAAACTTTCATCTCATGACATGTAATCTTTAATGAATCCAGCGTTCCTTTCAAATTCAACAATCTCAATCTATGTAATGCCTCACCCCCTCAACCCATTCCTCTTCTCCTTGTACCACAGTCCACCATCTCCCAAATCCCCTCAATTTCTATACGACACCCTCCTCCACCAAATCGAACAAACTCAATTCCTCACCCACCTGACTCAGCAGTTTAACAATCACAAACCCCTCCTCCCACTAATTCGCCTCCACCATCACCTGCACCTATTCCACACCCAATGCATCCCCATGCCAAAACGGTGGACTTGAAACCTATTCAAAACTTAAGTCTCTCCCATCAACTCCAACACACTCTAGATCCTTCCTCTTACATTCGAGTGATAAAATTCCTACATTGACCTAAAAGCCATAATCTAGGAATTCCATGCAATTCAAGCTCAAGCAACGTGGTACTTGGTTCCTCTACGACCAAATCAACCGATGCTCGGGTGTCATTCGATTTATTGTACTGAACTCAATTCTCATAGAACCATGGCTCGCTATAAAGCCCGCTTAGTTAGACAAGGTTATAACTAAGAAAAAGGGGTTAACTATGCTAAAATGTTCAGTCTGATTACCAAGATGGCCACACTCTGTAGTCTATTCACTATTGCCTTCAACAAACTGTAGCCACTCTTCCACCTTAACGTTGTCAATGCATTTCCGCATGGACAACTTGAAGAAAAATTTATATGCAACAACCCATTGGCTTCGAAGGATTTCAACTTCCCAACCATGTATGCCTACTCAAGAAAGCATTAAACAGGCTTAAACAATCTCCCCAAAAGTGGTTCACCTCTATCACAAGATTTTTCCTTAATCGTGACTTTCATATGAGCAAAACCGATACCAATCTCTTAATCTTGTGCACACCACTGTAGCAATTGTGCATCTTGATTTATGTTGATGATATGCTTATAATGGGTACTCACATAGCGGTTATTGAGGAATTCACATAGAAATTAGCCTCCACATCCATATCAAGAATCTTGCCAATGTGTCCAAATTCCTCGGCATCCAAGTGGCCCGCACTAAGAAATATATGTTCCTCCATCAAACTCAAAACCTCCAGTGCATCCTTCAAGAAATGGGTATGCTCAACTGCAAATCATGCGAGACTCCACTCCCGTCCAAGAGGTATGATACTCCACTATTTAATAATTCTACAAAATATTGAAAAATTACAAGTGCTCTCCAACATCTGACAATCACGAGACCAGACATTGCAGTCACTGTCAACCTTATGAGCCAACATATGCATCAACTTCAATCTATCACAAACAACTACGACAACGCTTACTATGCTACCTCAAGGGTACATGGGACTTTTGACTTACCCTTAATCATGCGCCATTCACCCTTCAAACCTACTCTGATACCATCTAGGCTGGGGACTCGGCTAATTGATAATCTATTACGGGCTTCTACACCTTCTTTGGTAATACTCAAATCCTGTGGACTATCAACAAACAAACTACCGTTGTCCGCTTGTTGACAGAAGCCAAATACTGGGCCTTCGCATCAGCAACAACTGATCTCCTTTTGCTTCGCCGACTTCTAATCAAGTTTGGAGTTGTACGAGACTCACCAACCAACTCTTATGGGACATCTCTGCAATGGCTAACGCAAATAATCAGATCTTCCACGCATGCAAGAAGCATATAAAAATAGACTATCATTTTACCCAGGAAAACATACTACCCGACCACCTTTGCTTACACTTCATACATACCGGGACCAACCGACGAACATTTTTTCACTAACTACTTGGTAAAAGAGCGCTTCAACCTTCTTAAGTCCAAGTTTCAAGTCCTCGACAAGGCCCATCAACTTGCAGGAGGATAATATCCATAACCATTTTCAAATACAGAGATTGTGGCCTGCCTCTATAGCTTTCGTAGGGCCATCTCCACTCTCCCATGCGCCTTCATATTTTCATAATCCTAGCTACCTGCTAGTGACATATATTCTAGAATAAGTTCCTGCTATCTATATATAGAGGATGTAACTCACGCAAGGACTTCGATGGAAATCTATAGCTTCTTCATATATGCAATATTTGTTTACCTTCCCATCTCATCTACTGCTTCTACTTTTATGTATTTCTCGCTACTTCTTCAGTTTGATGGCTCTTATAAACTTATTTTATTCGTATGAGATGAGCTTTGGATTAAACTACGATTCAGTTAGTTTATTTATTTATTCAGTTTTTTTTTATTACTATAACATATTGTCTGGCATGTAATAAATAAATAAATAATAAAATGATTCCAAAGATACTTAGCTTAGTATCATCATCAACCATATAATTCTGGTTAAATAAAATAAATAAATAAATAAATATACTAAAAAAATTAAAACAAATAGAAACCATATAATTCTCATTAATCTTCATTTGTAGACATTTACTTTGTTTTTTTTTTTAAATAGCTGAAATGCCATTAAAATTATCAAAATTATTTTCTCTGATCCGGCAGGATGCTTGAAACGACCTGATCGGGACCAATTTTGTGCATTTTGGGCTCGATCCTATTCCTTGTGCGTATGTATTAGTGTTTACGCATGCTGAGTCGGGTCTGTTCAGGCGTGTCTTGCAGCTGGCATCCCACGTAATAAAAAGATTGTTTTATTTTAGCGCTTAAGGGAGAGGGAGAAGCCGCTGAGGACATTTAAGAACCGACAAAATTACAATGCTTTAAAAATATTGATATTGGCGCCAAACAAGCACAGCCGCAGCTGGAAACCAATGACCATTCTTGATTATATGAATATTTTTAATTTATAAGAACTTATAATTCTTTGGTGATTTAATAAATATGTAGGTCATTGATGTTGACATACTAATATTTTAGTCTTATAGGAATATCACCAACACAAAAAATAAAATAAAATAAAAACTGACACAGAAAACAAGAAGAGTGTTTATGTGGAAAAACAAAAAGAGTTAAATTAATTATGGGATCAGGCTTAATTGAAATGGTTTTACTATGTAGATATATATTACATACAGTGCTGTCAAAACGATTCATTGTTCACTGATAGTTTGAGTTCGGCTTGTTAAGAATCTCGTGTTCGATTCGTTTGCTAAGAAAACAAGCAAAACACGAATATTTTCTTTATGCTCGATATATAAACCAGCCGAACAAGAACATAGATTTGTTCATTCGTGTTCGGTTCATTTTGGCTTGAAATAATTAAATTAGACACATACACACACCGATATATATATATATATATATATATATATATATATATATATATATATATATATATATATATATATATATATATATATATATATATACATAATATATTAATTTATAATCAATTAAAATTATTAAGTAAAAAGAGAGTAAATATATATTAAATTATATTTAAATGATGTTTTAATATAAATAAAAAAATTTAAATCTCGCCCCTATCCTTAACATCTTATGGCTACGTGACTAGGGTTGTTAAAACGGCTCATTGTTCGTGAAAAGCTCGTATTCAAACGAGCACGAACAAATTTTTTGTGTTCGATATAAGTGAACCAAACACGATAGTGTTTTTTAAGTGAGCCAAACATGAGCTGAGCCACGGGCTCACTCGTGCTCAGCTTGTTTACACTCTTAGTTACATATTTTAACAACCCTTGATTAGTCGGAAGCAATATTATAAGGCAAAGTTGTGCTTTTAACTATGGGGGTGGCAGAAAATGCAAAGTGGTTGCAACCCGGGTGCTATAATGAAAAGTTGACGGTAGAGGCTTAGTGCCATAAAATCTGATGCCATCATTGGCAGTAGCGACAGTGATGGTGATTCGTATACAGATGTCTGGTAATGGCAACAATGATATCTCGGGGATGATGTTGGTGGTCCGATGTCAACAACAATGGCGGCTATGTGGTAGTAGTCCGTCGATGGCTACTCTTAAACGGTGATGGTCTTGTGGCGAAAATGGTAGTATAATAACGGTTGGGCAGGGTTTTCCCAGTGATAGTTGCGAAACAATGGCGGTGGTTAGGTATTGATGGTCCAACGACGCGCATCAATGGTGGCGGTGGGGGTAACAACAATGGTGGTTTGGTGGTTGTCGAGCTGTGGCAATGGTAGTTTGATCGATGGAGTGACTAATCGGCTGCAGTCCGGTGGTAGAAAAGCTCGGGAACCCTTAATGGCTTATAACTTCTTCAGTTTTCTCTTTCAGGTTTAGGTCCTCCTTTATAAAGACACTGGGGGTCTATTTATAGAGTTTGTGATTGGTATGCTCCGTAAATATCGCATAAAATTGAACCACTTCATCAGACAACCCAAAGTGATCACTTTAATCAGATGATATTTTATAAGCATTTAAGTGTCTTAATGATATCAAAATTAAGTGAAATTGAGCTTGTTGGATTCAACTCATTGAGAAGCACAATTCGATTATAAACTTATTAGATTTCCAGATCATTTAGCCCCCAAAAATATAATTTTTAAAACTTTTAATTATATTTTAAGTGCGTTGTGTATGCCCAATTGAACTCAGGCAGAATCACTTTTCATGTCATCTCAATCTTCTCCCTGAGATGCTTCACTATATCATAAATCAGAGTGCAGACATTTCTAAATTTGATTTTTGAGACATTTGGTCAAAATGTACCCTGAGATTCACACAGATCAATAAGATTTTTTATGTATGTATAATTACCTCTATCTTCGTACGTCGTTGTCAGGACATTGAAAATACATCCCATGTTTTTTAAGAATTATGTGACATAAAATAGTGATCTTCAAAGAAATGTAAGATGCAGTTGCTCTTTTGGTGTTATCAGAAACCTTCTCCTAAAGCCCATGACTAATGAAATTTTATGGATCAACCTCCAACCCCTCTAAGAACTTTATATCCCAACAATGTTCCTTCCATCACCATGAATTGGCATTTTCTTAATTCAAAACAAGTGGGTCTACTAACACCTCATCAATAATTTGGTTAGATTCTCTAGGCATGAGTCAAAAGAAGGACAAAAAACAAAAAAAAAATCAACCATAAATATCTTTATCCTTTCTTAAACAGATCAGGAAAAATGGGCATCATACGGTGCTAGAAGATGGTTGGCACATTGCATAGTTCAAAGGGTATCCTCCAAAAGGCAAAGGTCATATAGAGGCTCATGAATGAGTTCTTGTCTTGATCCTTGACTTTTATGAGAATCTCGTGCTATCCTGAATAGCCATCTAAAAAAATTGAAGAAAGGTTGGCGTGTAGTATGTCCAACATGTGGTCACGAAAGACAGTGGAAAGTGATCCTAATGGTAATGTTTATCTTCATATAATCAATACAAATCTACCACACAGTGACATTTCTTGTGGGTATTAACTCATTATTCTCATTCTTCACCACTGCCACTCCTCCTTTCTTAGGGACACAATGAATTACACTTACCCATGCCCTATCTGAGAAGGGGTAGATAATTCCTGTATCCAACCACTTCACTTTCTCCTTCCTAACTGCCTCCTTCATAATTGGGTTAAGTCTCCTCTACGGTTTAACCTTGTGTTTATTCTCCTATATCATAATTTTATGCATCTGCAGGGAAGAGCTAACAAATTTAATGTCTATTATAGTCCAACCAAAGGCTCTCCTAAATGTCCTCAGAACTCTCATCAGTTTATTTTCTTAAAACTTACTCAGCTCCAAGGAGATACTCAATGGAAGTGCATATGGCTCTTCTAGGTGGATATACTTCAAGTGCTTAGGCAAGGCTTTCAATTCCAAGTCAAGGGCTTCTTATATGGTAGACACTAAAGGCTTGGTAGAGGTAGTGTCTAAAGTTTTAAAATTTTCCCTAATAACTTCAGAGATATCCTACTCATCCTTAGGGTCTTCACTGTCACCCTAAATCAACCCATGCTCTACTGGATCAACTTTAAAAGTTCCTTGAAATTGGATTCTAATCAACCCATCCACCAATTCTACCCTATAAAATGAACCAGCACTAGAATCTTGGGTTATTTAATCGATTTTAAAACATTAAATGAAACCTCTTGATTCTTAAACCTCATTTTCAATTTCCCCTTTTAAACTTTGATCATCGTCGTACCTGTGTCTAGAAAAATTCTTCCTAAGATTATAGGAATCTCCTTATCTCCCATAATATCTAAAACTATGAAGTTTACAAAGAGATAAATTTATCCACTTTAACTAAAACATGCTTTATAACACCCTAAGGTAAGTTAAAGATCGGTCATCAAGTTGAAGTTTTACAGTGATAGGTTGTACTTCTTCTAAACCTAATATCCTAAATTTGGATAAGGGTACGAGATCTATACTATCTTCTAAGTCACATAGAGCTTTCCCGAAATTTTTTTTATGGTAAAGGGGATGGTAAAACTACCAAAGTCCTTAAGTTTCTAAGGGACATTCTTCGGGATATCAGCACTACACTCCTCACTCAGCGATACAGTTTCAAAGTCTCTTAGCTTCATTTTCCTATTGAGAGTGTATTTAATGAATTTGACATAACTATGCATTTATTTTAAGATGATTGAAATGAAAGTTATATGTAACTTTATTAAACTCTTTCAAAAACCTCAAAATATCAAGGTTATGTTATTGAAGCCTCTAAGAAATGGTGAGGTGGTCTTTATAATTCCTTCTTAGGAAGGGAGTCTAATTTTTCTTAGCTTTGTTTGGTTATTTTATGAGCCTTTTGAGCTTATGGTTGGTTTCTTCTTATGTGAGCTCTTTTATATTTACTTCTTCCAGCATTTTCCTACTTCATAGTTTAATATGCTTAACCTTTTCATTCTCTTTATTATTGAGCTTCACTTCAGTATTTCTAGGTAAGGTAGCTTATGGTCTATTTCTCAATATGTTGATTCCCCATTTGCATCACAATCTATTCCAACAAGAACTTCTCTTAAAATTGTGTGTTTGAAGTGAATCCAAGTGAGTATGGTGATCTAGGGTTGCCACTATCCTGATTAATTCAATTTTCTAATTGATGATATTGGTTGTTCCCCACCCCTAGGCCCTTACACCTTAGTTACTATTATTCCAGTTAAAATTATGGTGTTTCTTCTAGCTTTGGTTGTAGGTGTTGGTATGTGAGTAACAGAACATATTGAATATGAGTTCTTGGATTCTACAATCAAAACAATAGGATGTACTGGTTTTCCATAAATATTCTTGTCTTTTACTGATGATACTAATGCTTAATTCAACCTAAGATTATCAAACTTCAAAGAGATAGCAACTTGTGATGTCAAAATTGCTAACACAACTGTATCATGAACACTAGCTATCTTTCTAGGATTATCTATTTCCATTACCATTAATCTCTATTTGTCTCTATTTCATCAATCGTTCTATATGCCTTTTCAAATGGTTTAGACACGAGCAATTCCCTACTAATGCAACTATTATGGACATATGAGATCCTACCAGCCTGTTATAAAAGGTTTAAATTATGAGCCAATTGGATAAAGCATTGTGGGAACATTTCCTAAGGAGCTCCTTGAATCTTTAACAGGCTTCATAAATTGAATCTCTTCTAGTTGGGTTAATGAGGTGGTATCATTTTTATGTTTAGCCATTTGAGATGGAAGCAAGTATCTTGCTAGAAATTTTTGGGGTATTTCGTTCCATGTGGTGATATACGCCAAGGGTAAGGGCTTGAGCCACATTTTAGCCTTATCTGTAGATTAGAAAGTGAAAATTCTAAGCCTAAAAATATCTTTGGAGACACCGTTATAGCGAAATGTAGCACATAGTTAAAGGAGGCTCACTAAATGATGGTTAGGATTTATTGTTGGTAATCCTCTAAATTGGTTGTTTTGTGCCATCTGAATAACAGGTCTTAGTTCAAAAGAGGGAGTTGATACTTAAATGAATTTCTTCTACGAAGGGGTTGACAAATTCTCTAAATGGTCTAGGCCTGCTATGGGGTGTTGGTGTGTTGTGCTCTTCTCGATGTTAGTTTATCTTCTCTTCTAATTTGTTTTTGAGACTTTTTATTTTTTTTTTTCATAAATATTTTTGTAGTTAGGATTTTTAGGGCACTAGTTATAAAGTTCCAGTCTTATGCATACAAAAAGAAATTTCTAGGGAAGTGACAAACTATAAAATATACACATTTCATGTAATCAAAATATTTGAACAAAGATACATAAGCAAAAACGTGCTAAAGTTAAAAAAAAACATAGCAATTCCTAATTTTCACACTTTTGAAAGAACAATAAAAATATGCAATAATTTCATAGTAAAACAAGAAAGACATAGTGAAATATTTTTGTCTTTATTTAGCATGAAAAATAACAATTAAACTGTAGTAAAAGTACAAAATTATAATTATTAATCCTAAACCCTAATTATTTGACCAAAATTTTTCTAAATTGTGATTCAACATTGCTCCCCATTAATGGTGGCTAAAAATTGATATGGGCCAAATGTAGTGAACCACTAGCATATCGCACAAGTTTACGTGTCATACAAGTAGTATGTAAATCTGAGTTCGTGTATCGATCTCACATTGAACAAGCTAAAGTCCAAAGTGTAAAACTTATGTCTTACTAGTTTTGAACTTATATTGAATGTACTAAGCTTTTGAATTTTGTTAAAGTGGCAATTTTTAATTTTTGAAATTGAACAATCCTAGGTTAACAAGGACAGAGAGTTTTAGAGTTTTTAAATAGATGAAAATTTCTCCCGTGAATTGGTTCAGTAAGAATTTTTGTTCAAATTGGTGATTCAACTAGTAAGTGAAAATCGAGAGCAACACTCTTCCTTATTCTCTCCTGGGCATTTAAGAATGTTTGGTAATTATATATATGTAGTCCCCTAAATCAAGCAATTAACTCAGGATATCACCTCTCTCTAAATGATTGCACTAATATTTATACAATATTTCTATTCCTAAATTAATGTGTGTTAACATAATTGTTCCACTATGAATTATTTCAAATATCAATGTTCACGATGAGTTTTAAAATTTTACCTGTACAGATCAAAAGTAAGTGATCTACCTAAAATATTCTACTTTTTCATATACATTTTATGCTCCTTCTTAATAATATTGCGCTTTAATGATAGATATTTTGAATTTTTTGGTTTCAGGTACAGAAAATGGAGTTTTTTTAGAAAAAGGAGTTAAAATTGGGCAAAAATGAGTCATAGTGCAAGTGGAGCCTAAGCACAAGAATATAGAGAGTCTGGTGCCTAAGCACCATATCAGACGCCTTAGCACCGGTGACGATTTTCTTTGGTAGTTCAATGAATTTGGATAAATTCTGAAGAGGCATGTGATGTGACTCTTAGTGAATTTCAAAAATTATAATATGAAAATTCTATAGAGTCTTTTGGGGTGGAAAAAATAGAGAGGATAGGTGAAGTTTCAAGTCTTTGTTTTAAGTTTTTTTTGTGAGAATATTGAGTCTTTTGAGTCTTGTAAGAAGATTTTAGATTTTTTCTAAAGGAACATCAGAATTTTCTTGGGGAGAATTCTGAGATAAGCATTTTGTGTTCTTGTTTAAGTTTTCCTTCATTATGTAAACTTGATCATATATATAAATTCATGTGTTTTTGTGTTATCTCCAAGAATTTTAAGTAGTTTTCTTTCTTTCCATTATGATGAGAATTAATCATGTGTGGGATTACAATGGTTTGAAGATTACTTTAATTCCAAAATTGTGATGGTATTTTCACCGGTTCTTAATTTACCTTGCAAACTGGTCATTCGTAATGTTAAAATCTATTGCAAAACAAAATGTTCCGAGAGGGCCATGATTTCACACAACTAGTGAATACCACATTAAACCTTAGGATGGGAGGAGACTTAGACCAGGAGGGGTGTAAATAAATAGAGAGATAAGATTCTATGGGCGTAGAATTCGTGATTATAGGGTGACAGGCTAGAATTATAACCAATTCGATCTTGAGTTTGGAACTTTAGGACCATTTAGTCCTATAGAGAGGGAACAATCGGCAATCTGATAGTGAGAGACTAGAACCTACCTAGTATTACCTGAGAGCTTTTGGTACTTAACTTTAGATTAGCCAATGTTCTTAATGCACTTGGAAGAGGGTAAAGAATGATTATGCTTTTATTTGTAACCACATTTTAACCTTTAAACATTCAATTCATACATTGATTATGATCTCATTGTAAAGGAGAAAGACTTTTACTAAACTTGAACTTTTCTCAGTTACACTAGTTTTGAAGCAATTTCCATTTTATTTAATTTTAATAATATAATTAATAGGTTTTTAATTACTTCTTATCACTTATAATTTCAACATCATTTCTTGGATAATTTTTTTTTTCATTTTAAATAGAATTTTGCTAAGTCTATACATTGAGTTTCTCTTTTCTCGTGTGATCGATACTAGGTTTTAAAATAAAATTCTATATTACTTGAAACGATACGTATACTTGCGTGGTAACCATAGTGTCTAGAATATTAATAATATTCTAAATTTTATATCATCTAATTTTTACACACTAGCTGCTAAATATAAATTGGGCCAAGTTTTTTGCTCGCTTTTGGAAATAAAATATCTACGTTATTACGGGTCAGGTCAGTATGATATGCACTAAAGGTTAAAACATCACCCCATGAAAAATTTCATGAAATCACACGAGAAGGTTCTTACTTATCATTGCCAAATAACTAATCCATGGGAGAAAAGAGAAAACTACTCACAAATCATGCTTATAAATAACAACATCAATATTTGTTGAATTAAATAGAAAATAAAAGAGCTTAACATATAAGACCAAATTAAATCTCATAGATCTTTGCAAATGTATCTCCTTCCTTTTCCAAATAAAATTTTGAAGTTGGAAAACACAATTTCACACTTAGAACTCTCTCAATCTCTCCTCACCTCACTCACTTGGATATAAAATTTATTACTGTGCTTCTTCTCCTCACTCTTGTGCATTCAGAATATAAACAATGTCCAATTACCACTCGCTCTAAATAGCATTTAAAGCTTCCCTAGCAAATTAACACCTGAAAACCACCAAAACTTCCAATTCATGTGTGCCAGTGCCTAGGCACTAGTCTGTGGAATCAAGGCACTGGTCATTGGCATGTAGGGGCTGCAATCATGGTGCCTACTTTGTACCTTTTTTTGTTGAAATTTTAGAGCACTAGGTGCCGAAGAACCCAAATGTAGCATCTAAGAACTACTTTTTTCATCCTAACTCCCACCTTCTCTATATTTTCAACAAATTTGGAGGTCCTTGAGCACCTAGGTACTTGGCTTCAGTACCAAAGCCAAGCACCTAAGCGTCAGTCCTTTTCTTTGTTTTTTTCCCTTGGTTCCTCAGCTTTAATGAATCATTGACCTAAAATCCTACAAAACACATCACAAATACCTTCCAATTATATAAGATTAACCAAAAAGAAATAAAAAAAATCATGAAAGAGCAAATTTTACTATACACATTCATTTCCAAAATTTTTTAGTTCTTTTTACATTATGTTTTAAATCTAAAACAAATATATGATCAAAATATTTTTGAGTTCACAAAAAATTTTGAATTATATCAATTTTTGATATTTATCCTCTTTTAACTTATTTTAAAAGGAAAATTTGTTTATTTATAAAAATAAAGATTCTCCCTCTAATTTTTTTTTCCTTTGTCTCCCTAGTTTAAGCCTATAAATATTATCATTGAGGTCCAATAGAGGATATACCACTTCTCCTTTTATCTCATATTCTAGAATATGAAGCATAGGCTTTTCCTGGTAAATTGAAATGGTTGGTTGTTCTCGTTGCATGATGTTTGCATTATGTCTTCTTGTCTGACACATATTTTTGATGTTATGGGACTGTATTTTCTAATATACAAATTCTCGTGACTAAAAATGTTGATGAAAACCACTTCAACACGTATCAGGCTCAAATTCCTCAGCTTCCAATGAAGATATCATAATGATGCCATATCGCAAAAAGGATCACAGAAGCGTGTACAAAACATTGAATTTATCTAGTGAGGACATCCATATTATTTGGGTTATGTGCATAAATTAATAACACGAAAATTGTGGACTCTTAAATAAATTACAAAAAAATAATAATATAAATAAGAAAAAGAGATTCCTATATAAAGCTCACGCATATGAGGAGAGATAAGAAGATTGACTACTTTGCATATGACCAAGAAGCTTGAGAAAAGTGAATACACCTCTATGCATCATGTGGGTGACAAAATATTTGATACTTCATTCACTTTCTAGTGAGCCTCTTAGGCTCTGCATTAGAGGTGTTATCTAAGGTTGATGTTAGCGGGCACCTCATAGGTTAAATTTGCTTTTCTTGTGATCCCCAATTAATCCATGAGCGAAATCCCTATCCTTAGCTCCAAAATTCTATATAGCTAGGATTGTTGCAATCTGGAGGTTGTATCAATGATTTCATTCTTTTTTATGGAAAGAATCAAGTCTCTTTGAGTCTAGGAATGAAGATCCCATCAATATCTTCATTCCTCGGACTATGAAGGTTTCCCTTTCATGGAATCCCTTCAAATTGGTTAATGCGATCGAAGGTGGGCCTTTTTATCGCCTATAGTGGATAAGATGTTCGGTACACCTCTCCATCACAAGCCAAAGGACCTATGTGAGATCCATATAATGAGCTTGATTTTCTATCAGGTTTGTCGAGTTTCATATTTGCATGTGCCCACAACATTTGCATGTATATCATGTCATTAAACATGCCAATTGCATGTGTCATTCTGATCGATCGAAAATCCAAACTTGATCAACCCTTTAAGCCTGTAATACCTAGTCTACCACACTTGGTCAATCCAATTGGCCAGTTGGCGAATCTCATTCGCATGAAGAATTTTATGCATGTGTCTTCACATTACTTGCATGTCATTGCTATGTTACTTGAATTCACACTTATTTGTGCATAAAAATATATTTTTGAAAGATCTGTGATATGTTAAAAAATATTGCATGAAAACAAACATGTTTTGCCTTTAGTGCTTGATTGTACTTGGTGTCATGTTGAGAACCGGCATTTGCAGTATCACCACACACATATGTTACAATATGTGTGTGGCTTGAAACTTGCTCATCTTTGTGAGTTGTAACTGACATGTAAAGCCCATCAGTGTGTAATTTTCCTAAATGGAAATTATGCTGGCTCACTTCCTATGACATCACATTTGAATGCCATAGATAATTTCATGTTGTGTATTTGACATGGATCACTAAACGCTATATAGTCATTGAACCCATTAAGTACATAATGTATGAGTGCACTTATATGTATGGCTCTAACCAAGTTTGAACCATATCATCTAGCACTTTGTGTGTCTTGTTGCATGTGTCATAAGCCAAGTCATTTCTATTAACATGTATGTCAACATTCCTCACATTCATTGAGTACATTTTTCACTTGGATGAGTTATTTAGTAGCCTTTTAAACAATATGTAATTTCCCTTGAGGTGGCATACACCTAATGCAGTCAACTTTTGTATGTCATATGAGTGTGGCATTCTTGCTTTTGCACTTGCATGATCATTACTCTGCCTATTAAAATACATAGTAATCATTCGTACCCTGATCGAATGATCGACGTGTTGAGCTACTTTCATGTTGCATGTGCATTACCCGCGTTATGATGGCTAATCATGCGCATTAGATAAGTGACTCGTTGCTGGTCACAATTTTCTGGCTAGCATGCTCACAAGCTATTTTTGAAGGGCAATGTAAATTACTGTATTTGTGACTATAACATATATGACTGTGCTAAGATTCCAATGACACTAACATATGTCACCTCACATGTTATGGGTTCACCTTTAATAGTTTGTTATATTTCTTAAAATTATGCTATTAACAAAGCTATGACATATGTGTGGTCAACTCTTTTAAAACTTTATTTGGGTGATATACAATTAGATAACAAGAATATATAGGATGGGGCCAATTTTGGCGGCCTCGTTAAAGTCATACACTTGGACTTTACTTTGCACTTCACACACACAAACTTATGTGACTAGGACACTTTAATATAGATGCTTGCGAGACTAGTGCTATGGTGTAGTTAAGCTTTGACATGCCTAACTATTGTTCCTTATTTTGTACCCTAGTCAAACATTTTTGTGTTGCCTTTGTATGTTTGTTGGGTGTGGCAAAGTGCACTAGTATACTTAAGGGAAGTCTTCTAACAAGGAGTCATGTCCAAAATAAAAATAGAGGAGCATTAATAATTAAAGCTAACACTTTTTATAGGTGTCAATTAGATATCCTCCTGTTAGGCAAGACTCATTATATGTTGCATATAAATAACCCGTATAGACTCTCTTTTGCAGGTCAAGTCCTTATTTTAGACTTCTTACATTGTACTTTTTATATTCCCTTACTAGAGTATGTATAAAAATAAGGTATGGACACAGGTTCTGAGATGCTTGATGGTGGAACTAGGTGACAGGGACCATGAGCAGTTGCTTATGTCACGTACCTTAATTCTGAAACCCCTATTTAATCTTCTATTAATATAAACCCTATTTAACAACACCATGACCAAATTTATCTATAGAGGCAAGCCTCTATAGTTAATTAAAACTTAAGTGACCGAAACCGCTCAAGAATACTCTCGATTCATATTAGTGGTTTTTGCCTTCAAGAATTTCAAATTTTAAGTTTTCAAGACCGGACAGAGGAATATCAAATGGGAAAGATCAAATAGGAACGGTTATTTTCAGTTCAATGGGAGAAAACTAGGGGATGTCACGGATCCTGAGGAGAACCTTGGTGACTTCCCAGACTATCCTATGGTTTGGCTTAAGTTGTGAGGGGAATGTTATTAGATGTTTCATCGTGTCAATTTTATTATGTAGGGCTTGCAATTTCATGGTGTCGATCAAATAATTAGCCTGGAAATATGAGGGTTTACGTCATAACAAACAATAACCTCAAAATCCTAGAATGAGTTAGGATATAAATTGTACAACATGATTGTGCAAAAGCCTAAAGATAAGTTGAAAATTTATACTGTACTAAATGGACCAGCTCGAAGTCCTATAACTTATTGTTTAAGCTAAGGGAAGAATTTTTTTTGCTGTTATAGACTTCTTTTCCCTCTTAAGGATGTTCTTCTACAGGTCTAGTCATGCTACCCACTGTATATGCTCCATGCTTCTTATCGAAGTTGCAGACCTAAGGTCTAAAGTTTCAAGAGGTTTTACCATTTATATGTCAAATTTGGTTGTTGTTGTTGTTGTTGTTTTTCAAGTGTATTATTTTGAGAAATTGTAATTTAATTAGAGCGACACTGGTTAGGATCCCACGGCTCCCTCATTCTAACACCACTATTTTCTTTTGTATTTTTTAGTCTAAACAAGCTGTTAAGTTCATTTAAAATGGGGAAATCTTGTTAGTAGCCGTAGGTCACCTCATCAAAGGGATTCCCGTAATCCAAAAGCAGTGATATAGGGTCGTTTGCTAGGTTTAAAAGTGTATGTTTAATTTTGAAAATGTGTTTTATTGTTTTTGTTTTGAAAGTATTTAAATTTAATTTTCAAGAAGTTTATCTTAATTATGAAATTTGTTGTTTTATTTTTTGAAAAGTGTTTTAAGCAAGCCTGCATAATACATTAAAGCAGTCGTAAATTGTTGATGTAAAATGATAATAAATAAACTGTAAAAGAGTGCTTGTCATCTTCTTGCTGCTGCCACTGAAATGCTAGCATTCATAACCATGTGTATATTACAAAGTCAACTACTAATTAGCAATAAGACTTTATGATTTAAGTTCAAAAGACCTCAACTCATAACTTGGTGGGTCCCTAAAAGTTTTAAGGATGATCCATTTCAACAATGCTTAATAAGTTCAATTTCTCTTCAAAATATCCAAAAGATTATAAAAGCGTTCGAGGTATAACCCTGAAAAAATTTTAAGATTCCTTTGAACAATTTCGAGTTCATTTGAATTTATTATGTTGTTGAATAGATCACCTAGAGGTTCATTTGGTTCAAGTTGTGCTCAGTTTTTTTTATATCTCATTTAACCCATGAGAGGGGGATAGAAAAATTTGAGCTCTTAGTGCTTTAGGGGTGCTAATCATGGTTTATCTTCCAACTAACCCTCAAGCATCTTTAAATTAAACTTATCTCACTACAAAGCTCTTAAGACATCGGGGTAAATGTGCCATAGAAAATGTCATATCAAGAAGATTTAATTAAGAGATTAATCTATGGCTCAACCATTGGTTTGGGATTTTAAATTATTTGGTTATTGGCTTCCTAACTTATGTCTCAAACATTTAAATCTCCCAAGTCAATTTGATCTTCCAATATTCAACAATTTGAATAATTACATTTTTACCATTCTTTTCTAAAAAGGAGGTTAATTGGTTTCTATCTCTTACCCTCATGCTTCAATCACCTTAGAACATTGCTTAGAGTCAAATATTACCCTTTAAACCTTTAGCTTGTCCTAAATTTTAATTAGTGGTGTAAGGGTGGAAATTATAATTTTGCCCCTAAGACTCCTATCCTCATAAATCTTTTAAATTAATTAAAATGGGCATGAAAATTTGCTAACCTATCTTTAATGGATTAATTGAGGTAACAGAGAAGAAATCACATTTTTTTATTTTTATTTTATTTTTTATAATTATTCTAATAAAAAAATAGGAATTTCCAAAATTAATTAATTTTATCAAACAAGCTTAAGTTTCTATTCTTAGGAAAATTATTGGAGGTTCACCTAGGTTGAAAGACCACTTGTATTAAATTTCATGATTATTTGAAGAATATTTTAATTTTTATAATTATTTGTTTATTTTGATAATTAATTAAATAAGAAATGTATCTTATCTTGAAAAACAATTTTATATTTTTCATTAATCTCACTAATTTCAAGAAACTCAGAGAAATTTATTTTGTATTTTTCCGATATTTATTTTAATTTTTATAATTATTTTAGTGAAAAATAAGAAAAATACATATTCATGCATTTAAAAATTCATAACTTTATTTAGAAAAATAGGAAAATTATTCCAATTGATCCCAAGTGGTCATGGAATAATAAAAAACATTTTAATAGATTTTTACATTTTCTTTGAATTTTAATTTTTTTTAAATATTTAAATTTTAAAAAATAACTCAAATGAAATTTTTATTTTAATAACAATTTTAATTTTCTTAGGTGCCCCTAGTCACAAGTATCCTTCCAAACCACTTTTTAAAATTTTCTTAAATGTATTTTATTTATTATAATCATTTTAGTGTAAAAATCCTATTTACCTTGAAAAATCCACTTTGATGATTAAATCAATTCATATTAATTTAAAATTTTTATAGAGGGTTAATATATTTATTTTATTCACTGTGAACCAATTTTTATGATTTTTTAATTATATTTTATTTATTTAATTTTTTATGGATTTTAATGCTTAAATGAAGAAATTTTGTTTTAGGAACATTTAAACTTGAGCATTATTTTCATACACTCCTCAGACCACATTAACCTACTAGAGCAAACCCTATATTTTTTAATTTTTATTTTAATTCATATGCTTATTTTAAACAAACGGGTGACCTAAGTTTGGAAATTAGGGTTTGTCATGTTCTAAATGTTCTCTATCTTTAGAAAAATCAGAGAACACTCTTAATAACAGAGGAAAAAAAAAGCTAAAATTTTCATATTATGTTAATTAATATTTGTTTAGTTTTGAGTTAATGAAAGTATAATGTATTTAATTAATTTAAATATAAGTATAAGTCAAATAATCTTGATTTTTGTTCTACATAAAAATTATAAGTCGCATTTGACACCGTCTTTTGAGCCAGCCACCACACATCCCGCGATTTACGAACAGATCTTTCATTTGACGCAACCCAGTCTGTCTATCTGATACACGCGCGATCGGACAACTTCTACCCTTCATCCTCAATTGACCTAACCTGTAAACTGTTCATTTTCTGAACCTTAATTCTCCCTAAATTCTTAACCAAATCATGTAGGGTTTGTTTTTACACCCTCATCTACTCAAGACAAATGTATGTATATGGTTTATTAAGCATGGAATAGAAGCTTGTTTCATAAAAGCTAAAACCAAGCTCAAAATTGGGGAAAATGGTCCATACCTTTGTCCAAGAGGTGTAGCCTCAATTGGAATGATTATACACATTCGTTGTGGTCTGGGAAACTTCCTCAAGTGTTAATTCGAGCTAGGGTCGGAGCTGTGTAGGACTTTCTTCAGCAGGTGGCACGGCTTAGATAGAAGCCTAGTACAGAGAGCACATTTGATGGGGACTTTAGTGGGGAAGTTCTTCTGTTGAGTCAATAAATTTATGGAATTGATTGAGTTTCTGGGATGGCAGTGAAAATCTATGGATTTCAGGTTTGAAATTTGGGCTAATCAGTGGGAATTAGAGCAGGAAAATGGAGGGGATTGACTTTTCTAGACTGCTAAAGGGTCTAGAGAAATTTTGGAAACATTTGTTTATGGTTTGTGCACACTTCTTATTTGGTCATGGGGGTGGTCTCATTTATAGCAATGTCCATGGTGACCAATAGGGTAAGCCGGGGTGTCTGCTTAGGTGGAGGGAAGAAGAGCTCTAGTGGCCATTTGGGTTGAGCTGGCTTAGGTAGGCTTAATTTTTGGTTTTACCCAGTTGGGGCCTCTTGGGCATGGTACTTTTTGAGGTCTCTGGTGGCTGGCCGGCCAGGGTCAAGTCACCTCCAAGTTTAAGGAAGTTAGGGTGGTTGAGTGGTCAAGCCAATTTGCTCCCAAGGTGGCTTTATGGTGAAATTCTAAAGTGGAAATGAGGTTTGGGTAAATTGGGCTAGGTTAGGTTCAACCTCTTGCTCACTTAGCTAAACCTGGTCCCAAGGTGGTTAGCGTGCTTGGGCTGGCCTTAGGGAAGACTTAGGTGAGCTTGAATGATTGACTTGGACATGGGAGAGGAGGCTAGATGTAACATGAAGAGGGAAAGTCCAAGTGAAGGAGGGAGAGGGAGTGGTCACCTCCCATGAAAGGCTCCATGAGGCATGCCATTCTATGTATGAGCCCATATAAAGGTTTCATACAAATGGAATTTGGGATTTTTTGGATTTTAAATGAAGAAAGGTCAACATGCCTAAATTTGATAAAGTGTCATGTATGCGTGGCTAGGTTTGGTATGATGCCTTGGTGGGGTGATTTAAATGCATTGAGATGATGAAAGATTAATTCTTTGTCACGTGTGTGCAAAGTGAGCTTTGAAAATTGATGTCATGGCTCTTGAAAATTGTTTATGCAGTTGGGCTTTTAATCATGCATGATGGACTTCAAACTTGAGAATTAATCATGGGCTAATCAAATGAGCATAGATTTGATTAGAATTGAATTTGAACTTTGAAATTTGGTAGGTTAAGAGTGAATTGAGTGAAACGTGGGGACCAATTTAATCAATTGGGTGTAAATTAGGGGTTTTGAGCCTTGAGGGGAAAATTTGAGATTTTGGTCAAAATTGGTCACTTTGGTCAAATTGGGACCATTGGGTGGTTGGGATTGGTTTAGGGGAGGCTTGTAATCATTGGGAGATTTTGGAAAATTTTATGATATGAAGGATGCTTTGGTATTTTTTTGTAAATTTTGGGGTATTTTGGGAATTTTGTGGAAATTGTGGTGTTTTGATCAATTTGGTTAGTTTGAAATGGTTTGCCATGATTTTTGGAGCAAATTCGAGGATTTGGGCTGCTTTTGGAAATATAGGGTTCCAGGGGGCATTTTGGTAATTTTGGTAAATTTGGCAAAATTGGGTATTTTAGGTGGGTTTTGGGTTTAGGGGTATTAGGTCATGTGTCTTAACCACATTTAACCACCTTGGAACCAAGCCTAGCCAAACAGAAACCTCTTCACGAACCTTCAAATGTTAGTCCTAGCCATCACAATCAAAGACCAGAGGCTTGGAACTATCCATGTGAGTTTCTTAAAGAGTAAAGGAGGTTGGTGTAGTGCGTGTGATTTAGGGATTTGGGACAAGTGGGAAATTAAGATGTGCTTGAGTGTGTGAGATACTAAGCTCTAGCCACCCAGGGTTGTCCTAAGTCCATTGGTTTTATATGAACTCATCCTTAAACCCTCACATGTTGGTCTCAACCTCTCAAGTGTTGGAGATTCATGATCATCCATGTAAGTTCCAGATAGCAACGAAGTGGTTTCAATTTCTATGTAGGTGGGCTCCATCTCTAGTACTCTATGAAAGTTACAAGGAAAATCATATGACTAGATCCTAAGCACTACGAGGAAGGAAAGACCTCACTAATATTGAGGTCAACAGAACTTCCTTCTCTTTTCACTCCAATGTCATTTTCGTCATTTATTTTACTAGTATAAGTCTGATTTCTACCAATTAAACCTTTTAAAGGGTCATAGGAATTAAAGGTTCCTTTCCTCCATATTTAAGTCTACCAAGAGTCCCTTTGACAATTCAATTCATGGATTATTGGGGTCTCTGACCGGGTTGGGTCAACTACCTTCACGGATTGGTAAGCTTAGGGTCTCCATAGCTTGGGGTGATGGATCCATAGTATCCTGATCCCGTTAGCTCAACCTATTTAGGAATTCCTCCTCTATCTGTTGGCACCTCCTTTCAAGCCTGTCGATCATTTAAACTTTCATTGAGGTCATCTTGTGGGCCCTGTTTGTCGATAGGCCACTACTCGTAGCGGATGTAGTAATTCACCCTCTACCATATGGTCCAGTTTGACTTTGGTTCATTGGGATTCTCCTGCTTGAGATAGCCACAAAAAATACCTTTGGTTTTCACTAACTGGATATAAAATTTATATGTTCAAGACTTCTTTTATCGAGAGTATTTTTAGGTATCCCTTAGAATTTAATTAACCAAAGAAATACATCTCTTTGAGAGTTGCTCTTGACCCTAGAACAAACACAAATATTGGATTCTTTGGTTGTGTGTTCCTTTTATATAATTTTCTTCGTGGATATGCTTCCAAGTCGTTTCGATCTGATCTCATTTCGGATATATGTTCTTTAGCTATCACGCAAACGTTACCTTATGAAAGTTCTCCTCGTTCTTGCGAAATTGTTTTGTCTATTTTATCATATTTTTATTTCTTTTCGAACCCCCTCTTCTTTGAATTATTTCGTGATTTAAATGAGAATCTTTTGGAAAAGTGAATTAAATGATGACGATAATACAAGCTGACAACTTTAAAGTTACAAAAAAAATGAAAATATAGGAATTAAACTTGAAGGAGGTCAAGACTTATAATCTTAGGTGAGGCAACTGTCTTCCCATAAAAGGCATTGACCGACCTCATCACACATATTGGGAATAAGACAATCAAGGCCCGAAGTTCTATGGCAAGGAAAATTATAGAACTACTTTGATAATATTTAAATGTTATATTTTTATTTATAGGATGGCATTGCTTTATTATTCTCTTATTTCCATTTATTATATATGTATTTTTGACACTTTCAATCATCACACTTTAATTTTCAAGATTGTACGTGTTGGGTACATGCGAGTGTATTGCAAGGGTCCAAGTCTTAAAAAATGATCACATCTTCTCTTTCTCAACTCACATGTAGTTGACATGCCTTTGTTGATAGGATACATGATACCATAATACTTGCATTAAGTTAAATAGTGTAACATTTACAAGATTGGAACTCTTGTATTATATAAATAGCTCAAATTATAAACTTTGAAAAGTCGTTAAAAAATATATAGTTGGTTCCCTAGTTAATTCTCTATTTTATGTAGTATCAAACATTGTATGAGAGGTGTCAACAACCTGCAAACTTGTTTATCAACTTTAAAGAAGCGGGATTCATATCAATGTTGCTCTTGTTTTCATACTCTTCTTCCCATCGTCATCTTCCCACTCTCCCTCAATGGTCGCATCTCAGCAAGATCTAGTCATCTCAGCAAGATCCAGTCACCTCACTGCAGGCTCTTAGCTATCGTAGTTCAGAACTCTTACTTTTTTTTTCAGATGCCTGCAATTTAGATGTCTCTCTCTTCATTTTTCTTTTCAATCCTCAATTTTTTAGACTTATTATTATCTTATTTAAACAATGCCATAGTTATTAATATATTTATCCATGTTGGAATGTAAAATTATTTATTAGTATAATAACCAAATTAGAATTAATTCAGTATTTATTTATCTTTTTAACTTATCTATTCAGTGTATAGAACTTTATTTGATAAATGTTTGCAAAAAGTACAAGCCAAGCCCAATCATGAATAATTCTAAGTCAGAGAAATACGAACATATCTTTTTAGCTTAACTATTCAGCACATTATTTTTCTACTCCAAATCTTTCTCACAAATAAATAACACACATTTAAATAACAAAATAATTATATAAAAAAACTATGCTTTATTTATAAATTGAAACATTCTTAAGAACAGAATTATGTCGTACATAATTATGTGGAATTACTAATTTTTATAAAGCGAGAGAAAGCAAAAGGAGAAATATCCTGTGAATAGTAAAGCTATTGTCATTTCCAGAATAATTAGCATTGAGAGTAAGCTTAGAAATTTGTGCTAAAGTTAAAAATAAAAGGGCTTTTCATGGCACCATTCATTTTCCCGGGATCTTGCAATGAAGATAAATATGTTAACTAAAAATTCTTTAAAAAGTCTTCAAAAATATAAATAATATTTCTTCAAAAATATTAAGCCAAAAACAGTCAACGAATTTAGATTTATTTCACAGATGTAGATAAATAGGATATTAAATTATAATAAAAAATTATATTTAAAAAAAATATATTTTCTTTGAATAGAAAGAAGAATGAGAGAATGAAGAAAGTCTATATAGAAAGACCTTAAAAATAAAATTAGAATACAAAATTAAAATTATGTTGTTCTGAATTCAAAGAGACCTCCTACGGCGACATATCCTGGTGATAATTTATATCTTAGAAGATACTCGGGCAAACTCACGATAAAATGTATTGTGTTTATTTAAATAGTCTTGAAACATATGTAGCCAATGAGATTTTTGACGGTCCCAGTAAAGTGAAATCCTCCAACTGTAAGATTCAGAACCAGGCCACCTGACAGAGGATGAATCACCATGATCTAGCTAGTAGCCATCACTGAGTCGAGAAGGCCTACTGTACATGCCCACAAAATCTCTAAAGAGGGGTAAGGAAGCCTAACCAGGTAAAGATAGACGAGTCGGGATTCCCTGGATCTACCATCCTAAGCTATTAAGACTAAGTATCCCAAGCTTTAGGAGTCTAGGTCAACTTGATCATGGAGGTAGTCGACCCAATTCGTCCAGACACTTCCCTATCAGCAACCCATGTGCAGCATAATCTTAGAAGCTCTAAAGACAAAAGAAAAAAAACTCTTAAGTCCCTATGACCCTACTCAGGTAGTAGAAAAATCAAAATGAGGCTTAAATCTTGCCAAAAGTATGACAAGGATGCCTCCAGAAAGAATAAAGAATGAGTGATCTAGCTTCAAAATCGAATCACCCTTGAATGACTTATGCTCCAACATGGTTTTTGAGCTATAACACCTTAAATCATGCTACACAAACTCCTATATAAACATATGATTGGCTAGTCATGTTGGAAAGCAAGGGTGCTTTATTTGGGACCTGTGATATGTATGCAATTACTAGGACGTCTTAATTGTGGAGGCCTTATCAATATACAAGAAGGATATATTCATGCATTTTATGATCATTCTAAAATCGATATAAAAGCCATGCAAAAAAATGAAGCTAGAACCAAAAAAGTTGGTTTTAAAAGCGTATAATTTTAATCCTAAGTATTATTAAGATATATCTTTTAATACTAAGCTGATATTGAAAATATTTTAACATAAAAGAGCCCATGTGGAGCAACTAACCCTTACAAAATCACAAAAATAAGAAAGAGTGAATATATGACAGCAATGAAGTAGATACTCAATAAAAAAAACTAAAAGTTCAGGTGTTGTTCAACTAGTTACCATCCCAAAAAAATAAAATAATGCAATCAAGCTTCACATATACATATCCAACTCTATTTTAAGTATGAGGCATGGGCATATGCTCTGTCCCTCACCTTACAGCCTCTACATGAAGTGTCTAAGACTCGTGCTCATATCTTATTTTTTAGTATTGAATCTCCTAAATAGACTCTAAAAATACATAGAAGAAGGTCCAAAAAATGGACTCAACTTGCATAAAAAGTTAGTATGGGTTATCTCAAGCAACGTATAAAGTGTCATATCCAGTGAGAGGAGGGCTAAGTAACACTTGTAGAAAAATACATTAATTTAAATCATTAAGCTCCTTGTATTGATTTTGCTGCCCTGTAAGGAAATCCACCTTAAGTGATAATGTGCATGTGTCAAACTCAACAAAGGATGTAAAAAAGATACACAAAGTGTACAACAGCTATCACATAAAGTGTACAATAACTAGCACACAAATCATACAACAACTAACAAATAACAATGAATAATAATTGTGTATGAAAATCCATAAATATTCCCTATCCTAGCCATACACAGGAAATGTTAGGTGTTTTCTATACATACATCTACATGCAATTTGTGCAGTGTAGGGGCAAAGGAATTTCCAGCAGGAATTTAACAGGTTTATCAACATGGCCCTGTTCTGAGCATCTCGATGAACTAACAGTTATTATGACAAGTGACAAATATTGACCTAGGCTTATAATTGGAATAATCCTATGAGGTTTAGTAATAATAGAATAACTTGTATTAGTCATTTTGAAGAGTTATGAATAATTCTCATTTCTCTATTTTTACCATATGTCATACTTAGGGTCATTTGAATATTATTACTGACATGCACACTTACCTGACATAGACCCATATAGTGTAATGTAGGCCGTTAAAAAAAAGTGAATGTGTTATGTGTTGAGGTTTTTGAAATCCATTTAATTTAATATATATGTATATAATTTAAAAAATATCATTTTAATTTTCAAATATTAAATCAAATCGATCTCATATAAACAATAGTTTAAGCAATTGAGCACTGCACCACAAGCCATATATATGTCTCGAAGAACAGATATATTGCTTGGTGGTGAGGCACGATCAAATAAATTAAAGAATCCATGACATTCGTTTGGTCTGCGAACCATATATGTTGACTGACAAGTTCCCATATCTAATATGAAGCAACTAGATAGGGTTTATGTTAAATTGGGTTCTTAAAGTTTCCTATAAGGGCAAGCCCTATAGTTAATTACATCTTAAATGACGGAAGTCACTTAAGAAAACTCTCGATTTATATCAGAAAATATTGCTTTCCTTACTTCTAAAAGGGTAGGGTTCTCAAAGTAATGTGTAGGGGAATGCCAGTAAAAAGAGGTGCAAATGTGAACAACTATTATGTAATCCAAAGGGAGAAAATTAGGGGACATCATAGATCCTAAGGGCTATCATATGGTTTGGCTTCAAATTGAATGAGATTGTTTGATGTTTTATCCTGTCAATTTTATTAAGTAGGGCTTAAATTTACATAATGTTGATTATGCAAATAGCATGGAAAATAGAAGGTTTTATGTCATACCGAATGAAAACCTTGAAACCCTAAATCGAGTTGGGGCTTATCTTGCATGAGGTGCAAATGGCTAAAGATAAAGTGAGGGTTTATGTTGCACTAGGCATATTAACTTGAAGTCCTATGGCTTGTTGTTTATTTCTAAGGGAGATTTGTTGTTGTAGAGTCCTTTGCTTCCTCGTTAAGCTGCCCATGGTGTTTGCTCCAAGCTCCTCATTGCAGCAGGTTTAAATTTAGAAGTGTCAAGTGAGGAGATTGAGAGAAATATCAGGTATAGAGTTCAAATTTTCTAATGTGTCAGGTTTAATGTTAGATATCTTATTAGGAGGGGAAATTTAAGTTGATTATAGTGACAACTGTTAGGATCTCACGGTTCCCTCATTCTGGCACTACTATTTTCTTTGAATTAACTTAGTCCAGATGAATTTATCAAATTCAAATATGGATTCAAAACTTACATTTAGACCGTGGGAAATCTCATTAGCAGTCGTAGGTTGCCTCATCCGAGGGATTCCCGATCATCCAAAGAGACGTTTTAATTTAGTTGCAATTGTTGTGTTTCATTTTGTTTGTGATTAAATTTTGATTTTTATAATTTTGCTTGTTGTGAATGGATTTCTGGTTTTGGGTTTTTGTTTTGACATGCAAGTTTTGTTTTGCAAAGGGTACTAAAAGTAAAGTGCAACAAAGTGAACAAAAGAAATTACAATACATAAAATGTAAATGCATACTTATCCTTTTCTTGCACTCCAGTTGAAATTTTAGTATTTGCAGCATGCATATATAATTTTGCAGAGAATTAAAATTACATGAAAGAAAAGTCAGAAATACAGGTTTAAGGTGTGCCTGCCGAGTTCTATGTCATAACTTGGTGGATCCTTATTTGTTCATGTAGAGGATGTCATTCTTTAGCAAATCATAATAAATCCATTGGCCCTCAGAGATATCCAGAAGACTTGTGAAGAGACCCGGGGAAACACCCTAGATATTTCACTACCCTTTTGAATCATCTCGTGTTCATTTGAACTTATTATATTGCTAAATAATTCATCCACGTTGTAACCTTATGTTCAGTGAACCTTGATGTTTTAATTATCCCTTTAAGTGAGGTAATCATCACTTGACATTTCATTTATGAATTTTTGTGAGTGAAGGCCTTTAAGGGCAAACTGATTTATTAAGAATTTAGCCAAATAGTTTAGAGTTTGGCTTGTAGTATTTCAAAGTACTTGAGCTGATTATCTTTTTCCTTTTATAAACGCATTAGTCCAGTCTGGATTAAGCCTAGTTCATGTCAGCATATTTTTAGGTTATGTGTTTTGAAAATGGGTCGCCTGCAAAAGTTGTCGGCTAATTTTATTTTAAATTAAATTTATTGTATATGTAGTTTTAAATAATTTGGAAAGTATCATTTGATTTTGAAAATAATTTTAAGTTTGAAAATTTTAAGATATGAAATCAAACCGATCTCACATCCCAAATAGTTTATATAAATGAGCACCACACCACAAACCGTGTATCTTCCCGAAGAATAGACACACTGCTTGATGATGGGGCTCGATTAAATAAACTAGAAGATTTGTGACATCCGTTTGGTCAGCGAACCAACTTTATAAGCCGACAAGTTCCCTTGCTTAATATAAAGGAATTAAGCAGGGTTTATATTACCTGGGTTCTTAAAGTTCCCTATAAGGGCAAGCCCCTATAGTTAATTACATCCTAAATGATGAGAATCATTTAAGAAAACTCTCGATAATGATAGCGGTTTTGCTCTCAAGAATTTCAAAGTTTAAGGTTTCAAACAAATTGGATTTTGGAAATTTCAATAAGGAATAGCTCAAATTTAGAATAGTTTATTTCAGGAGTCCAAAGGAAGAGAAGTAGGGGATGTCACAGACCCGAAGTGAACTTCGGTGACTTCCCAACTATCTTATGGTTTGGCTTCAATTTGAGAATATTATTTAATGTTTCAATCCTGCCAATTTTAGTTAATCAGGACTTATATTTGTATGACACAATCTTACAAATAGCCTCGAAGATGTGAGGGTTTATGTCGTACCAAACGACTACCTCGGAGTCCTAAGACCGGTTAGGGCTTAATTTGCATAATACAATTATGCAAATGCCTAACGAAAATTTGAGGATTTATATTGCACTAGGCAAATTACCTAGAAATCCTATGGCTTGTTGTTTAATTCTAAGAAAGGTTTTGCTGATGTAGACCCAAGTTTTGCTGATGAAGATGGTCGTGCTGCCCACTCTGCTCCAAGCTCCTTGTAGTTGTAGTGTTTTAGTTTTAGAATGTGGCAATCAGGAGATGAGAGAAGTGTTTTGGTTTAGAAAAGTTGAAAATTGAGATGGCTTAGTATTTTAATTAAAACAAATCTTAAAGTTGATTAAGCAGAACCGATTAAGATCCCATGGTTCTGTCATCCCGGCACCGCTATTTTCATCGGATTCACTTAGTCCAAATGAATTTGCTAAACTCAACTGAATGAGTTCCACACTTTCATTTCGACTATGGGAAATCTCTTTAACAACACGTGGGTTACATCATCCGAGGGATTCTATATCGTCCAACGAGTTGTTTAAGCATGCTGGGTTCGATCATTTCATGCATTTATAAGTACAGGAAAGTAAGACATTTAATAAATTGCCAAATGTAAATTGCAATAAACTTAAATGCGTACCTGGTGGCATTCCCGTTGTTTTCACCTCCACTTAAAACACATGTTAAAGAATTTATATATTTGCAACAAGAAAACACCTAGGTAAAGCTAAGGGAAGGTTCTGATCGTCTACCAAATCCTAGTCCTATTGCTAGTCAATTCTTATGACGTCTAGGTTCTGGTGTTTTGTTAAGAATTATTTTTTTCACCAAAGAACATTGAAATCTCACTGTTCTTTTAAAACATCCCCTTAAGTTAGAGAAGTGCTCGGAATTGAATTATGATTATCTTCCTAAACATTTTAGGGATTATTTTAAGTTCAGTTAGTTTCATTGTGGTGATGAATCAATCACCCAGATTATTCTTGCTCAGTGAATCAGGATATTTGATTATCCTGTGAGTAAGGTGACATTTCATTTAATGCTTCATTTAGGAATTATGATAATGAAAGTCTTTAGGGTCAAATTGGTTCATTAAAGATTTTAACCATTCATAATTTAAAGTTTGAGTTGATGGTTTAAAGTGATGTAGTTATGATTAATCTTCTTTCTCTTTTTAGATTATCTTAAGTTTGGAATAGTGTTCAAGTTGTTCAATTCAATTAAGTTTTATTAGTTTAAATGATTTCAACTTTTCAGATTGATCTTTAAATGTTTTAAAATTTTATTCTTAATTTAAGTGTTGGGCTTCAAATTAATTTCCTTTAGTGTCTTTAGTTCAATCATAAGATTTTCAACAAAGAGTTCTTAAAATATCAATTTTAATCATTATTTTAAAGTTCCATTAATTGACATTAAATAATGTTTAATTGAATTATTAATTGGGGAATTTAATTTAGAGGATTAGGATTTTTTATTACATTTCTTTTTAATCTTTAATTATCCAAGTTTTAATTAATCTTCCAAATTTCATGTAATTTAATTAATGTTTCTTTCCTTTAATGTTTAAGATGATTTAATGGGTTTCTACCACTTGAACTTCCCATGTTTCAATCATCCAAATGAAAATTAGGATCAAAATATTTTACCCTCCCTTTGGTTAAACCTAAATTTCAATTAAGGTTAAAACATTTTAATTACCTTAATGCCCTCTTAAGCATATTCTTACCATAATTCATCAAATTAAGCTCAAATGAACTTGAAAATTTTACGTCACCTTACTCACATGTCAATTAAGACATTAGAGGGGAAAATGTGATTTTTTTTAAATTTAATTTAATTTTTATAATAATTTTGGGGAAAATAGAGATTTTTCAATGAAAAATTTATAACATGATCAAGAGGAAGTTTCTATCCTTGGGAAAACTATGGGAGGTTCCTACTAACTAGAGGACCACTTAGACCAATTTTGGTGATTTTTTGAATTATATTTTATTTATTATAATTATTTTAAGTTTTGGAATATTAATTTGTTTTAAAATATTTTAAAGGTGGAGAAATTAGTTTCATTTTTTAGAAAATCTCTCTATAGTCAAGGAGTTCAGAGAAATAAATTTCATATTTTTTTTATTTTTCTTTGATTTATTAAAATGATTTTAGTAGAAAGTTAAGAAAATTCATTTTTTAAATATTAAAAATTATCCTAGGGCTTTAAAAATTAATATCTCAACTTAGAGACTTAGGAAAAAATATTTTGATGGTTCCCAAGTGATTAAGAGACCAAATGTGGCATTTTGGTAAATTTTTATATTTTTGTAATTTTTTATAATTTTTAATTATTAAATATTAAAAAATGATTAAAATCAAATTTTTATGAAAAATGTAATTTTATTTTTCTTGGACTCCCCTGATCACAGAGAGGTCACAAAACAAGTTTGTGAATTTTTGAAATATATTTTGGGTTTTATGAATTTTTTAATTTTCAAAATAGCTTTGTCACTTAATTAATTCATTTAATAAGTTAAATTAATTCCAATTGACTTGAAATTTTTATGTGATGCTCTCTATATCCTAAGTGATGGTGGAGAATTGATTTCAAGTGATTTTAATATATGGTTACTCCTAATTAATTAAAGTTCAGTTTTAAGTGTTTAGGCTAATTAGGGATATTTTTAAGAAGTTAAATCAAACCATAATTTTCCTAGGGTCCTCTTGTCATAAGATACCTCCCTCATTTTTTATAGAATTTTCTAAGCAATATGCAAATTATTGGAATTAAAATGCTAAAACAGCCACAAAAATTTGGAAAACAGATAACTTGCCATAGAGGTGGCCTCTGACCTTGGAAAATTCAAGGATTATTCCCAAGAACAGAGGCTAAAAAATCCCTATAGTCTCATGTCATGGTGAATTGTGTGTGTGAGTGGAGAACTAAAATACTCAGATCAGTGTTTAATTAATTAAAAATTAAATACTCAACAAAATAGATCAATTCTTTTTCCAAATTATTCTCCTCTGTTCACTGAGCGAGAGGCTATTTTTAGTTTATTTTTGTGATTTGTCTACACAAAGATATGCATTTTCAAAGGTGAGGACATTTAAATAATTCAAAAATATCCTATTTATCTACTTAACCTCGTCGGCGCCGCGTCATCCTCGTCCGGGTCGAAGCTCTACGTGGCACGCTCCTGTTTGACACCGCCATCTGACTCGGTAGCCACGCGACCCGTTGTCCCACTCCATCTCTTCGTCCGGCTTGATCTCCACCGTTCATCCAATACACGCGCGAATGGACGGCATCCGTTCATCGTCCCCAAGTGCCCTAACCCGAGAACCGTCCACACTCAAACCTTAAGATCTCCCTCATTTCTCAACCAAATTACATGATCTTGGGCTCTATGAACTCTTCTCAACAAGTCGAACACATCTATACGACTATGATGCTTTAAAATTGACTTAAACAAAATGGAAAATCGAAACAAGCTCTCGGGAAGGAAGAGTTCAATATATTTGCTCTGAGAAGTGAGGCTTTGATCAGAGGAGCTTGGCACGTTTGATGGAGTCTAGGGAAGCTAGGGATGGAGCCTCTTGTCGTGGTGAAATGCCTAGGTATGATTTTTTCCAAACCCGATTTTGAGCTTTGGTCTCCAGCACAATTGGGTGGCCTGGTGAGGGGGCTTCCACTGGGGAACTTCCTCTCTTGGTCCGGTGATGGTGTAGGGTTGATCAATTTGGGGTTTTGCTCACTGTGGTGGAATGCCCTGTTTCGGGCTTCAAATTGAACTCTGAAATTGAGCTCAAGCAGAAGGCTTCAAGGCTGGATTCTAGTGGGGATCAACTTCTCTAAGCTAGGAGAAGAGTGTGCAGTAATTTTGGCAAAGTTTCGTTAAGGTTTTTGTTCAACCTTTTTTGGCCGTGGGGATGGGTGTTTAAATAGCCAGGGCTATGGGGGTTATCAAGACAAGCCAAGGGTTGGGATCAGCTACTTAGGTCAAGGGAAGAAGAGCCACAATGACCATTGGGGTTGGGACAGCTCAGCAAGGCAAAATTTGAATTTTTGGCTCACATGGAGCTCTCGGCCATGGAGTTTTCCGGTGACCCAGGTGGTGGTCTGGCCAGGGTTAAGTCACCATCTGACTCAGTGAGGACAGGGGTGGGGTCTGGTGCAAGCAATCAGCTATGGACATGTGTAAAGAGCTTAGCTTAAGTGGAATGGGGGAATGTGGATTTTGAGCTCAATTGGGTTTAATCATGGTTTGGGTTAGGTTGATCCTCCCAAGGTTTAAATTAAGCTGAGGGAAATTCATTTGGGTCAGCTGGATTGGAGTGGAGAAGTCTCCATCAAGATCATTTCGATTAATTTTGGGTTAGGGGAATCATGGAAAGGGTAAAAATGTTTAATCATGGATTAGAAAAGAGCTCCCCTCTCTTACCATTAATGGATTGATGAGGAGTCCAAGGATTTCATGGCTCTCATGTGGCTTGTGCATGGCTCAATGGCTCCATTTGGCATAGGAATGGCTTAGCTCACTTTGCATAAAAATGGGTTTTAGGGATTTTTGACATTTAGGGGTAATTTGGCATGAGGCTTGATTTAGAATTATTTGGTGATGAAATTGGAACTTAGGGAATGATTTTATTAAATGGTTGATGAAGAGAAATTTTTCATATGGGCTTTTAGAACAAATTTTTGGCTTTTGAAATGAATTAGAGCTTAGGTTTGGATTTTGGGCTTTTAATTTGGGGTGAATTTAGGCTTAAGCTTGGGTTTGACTTTGACTAAAATTTGGGCTAGATGAATGTCAAGTTTTGTTTTGGAAAGTGTTATAAAGGTTTTAGAAAAGATTTGGGGTCATTTTGGATTAATTTGGGGTTAATTGAGTGTAATTAAGGTGTAAGGTCAATTTGGACAAATTAGGCTAACTTGGGTTAAGGTTGGGCTAATGTTGGGTTTGATGTAAAATTAATGTTGCAAAATATTCATGGAGGTGTGACAAAGAGTTTTCAATTTTGGTTGGGTCTTGATTTTGGGATTTGGGCTTGTTTGGGTTCATGATTGGTTTAGGCCAAATTGGAGAATTTTGGTTTGCGTTGGGTTTGGGTGAAGTTTGATTCCAATTTTGGGGAAACTTAATGTAGAGTTTTGTTTGTGGGGATGTTAGGAAGATTTCAAAATAAATTTGGGGAAAATTGGGTGACATTTGGGTTCAATTTGGGATGGATTGAGTTACTTGGTCAATTTGGGCCTTAAGGGTCAATTTGAAATTTTTGATCAAATTGGGTTAAATTGACAAAATTGGGGTATGTGGCAGTTGAGGAAAATGACGTGGATAATATTTTGGAATTTTTGGGATTTTTTGAGAATTTTTTGAATTTTTGAAATTTTAGGCTATTTAGAGTACAAGGAGCGTACATGAAGGGTATTGGGGGCTATTTTTGGGAATTTTAATATACTTGGTCATGGATGATCAATTTGAGTGGTGGGGAATGTTTAGGATTAATTTTGAGGAGTCTTGGTTAATTTAGGTAATTTTGAAAATTTCGGGCAATTTCAAGGGTATTTGGTAGGTTTGGTGGGTTTAGGGCCCCGGGGGTCAAAAATTGAAATTTTGGGAAAAAATGAAGATTGGTTAGATATGAGTAAAATGGAACCATTTTGGTTGAGCCATGTTAAGCTCACAAGAGCGATGAGAGGACTCATTTTAGGCACTCAATATGTTGTTCCTAACCCTCTTAGCCAGGGGCTTAGGGGTTGAGGTCCATCCATATGAGTTTCCTACATGAGTCAAGAAGCCGAGTTGGGTAAGAGTGGTTTTAGGGTTTAGAATGTATGTAAGAGTGTGGTGTGTGCAGGTTAACCTGACCAAGACCAGACTACCCAGGGTAATCCTAAGGCCAAAGAATCCTGTTGGAACTCATCCTTGAACCTCCACATTTGACTTTTAACCTTCCATAGGGGCTTGGAGGTTTATGGTCATCTGTGTGGGGTTCAAGAAAAGTTAAGAAGTGTTTGAATTTCTAAGTGGTGGGTCCCATTTCTAGTCCTCTAGAATAGTCAAAGGGAAAACCTATGGCTAGATCCTAAGCACTAAGGAGAGAGAGATCAGACCTCACGAAAAATGAGGTCAATAAATGGACCCTCAATAGGTGTGGTGTGCTAACCAAGCACACAACGCGTATTGGCGTTGACCGAAGAGATCAACAAAACCAACACAGACGTCTAAGTGACACACTTAGAACAAAGCGTAGAAAATTTCCACTGGGGAGTATCAGGTAAATCTCCAAGACTGAAGATTCCAGAACTCTCGCTGGGGAAAAAGGAGGTGAATTCCAAATCACAAGATCTAGAGAGACCGGAATTTAGATTCATTTCATTTTTATTTCAAGTTCTAATTTTTAGTTTAAATTTTGATTTGTTCTGAGTTTCAATTTCGGTTAAAGTTTGATTTAAGATCAATTTCAAGGAAATTCTGGATTTGAAATGAGAATTGGAACCTAGGTCCCAACCTCGGGATTGAAAAGAGAACTAGAATTTAGGTTCTAGTCTCAAAGATTCAAGGTGAGAACTGGAAGTTAGGCTCCAGCCTCGAAAGTTTGAAAGAGAACTAGAATTTAGGCTCTAGCCTCAAGAAGAGAAACTGGAAGTTAGGCTCCAGCCTCGAGAGAGAGAATCAAAATTTAGGTACCGATCGAAAATGATGAGAATCAGAATTTAGGTACTGATCTCGAAAGAAGAGAATTGAAATTTAGGTATCAATCTTAGAAAGAGAGTCCGAATTTAGGTACCGACCTCAAAAGGAGAGAACTGGAATTTAAGTACCAGTCTCAAAAAGATGAGAATTGAAATTTAGGTATTAATTCTCAAAAAGAGAGTCGAAATTTAGGTACCAACCTCAAAAGGAGAGAACTGGAATTTAGGTACCAGTCTCGAAAGAATGAGAATTGAAATTTATGTATCAATTCTCAAAAAGAGAGTCAGAATTTAGGTACCGACCTCAAAAGAAGAGAACTGGAATTTAGCTACCAGTCTCAAAAAGATGAGAATTGAAATTTAGGTATCAGTTCTCTAAAAGAGAGTAGGAATTTAGGTATCGACCTCAAAAGGATAGAACTGGAATTTAGGTACCAGTCTCGAAAGAAATGAGAATCAGAATTTAGGTACTGATCCCAAAAGGAGAGAGAGTCAGAATTTAGGTACTGACCTCGGAAATGAGGACTAGAATTTAGGTACCAGCCTCGAAGGAAATGGGAATCAGAATTTAGGTACTGATCCCAAAAGGAGAGAACTGGAATTTAGGTACCAGTCTCGAAGGGACGAGAATTGAAATTTAGGTATCAATTCTCAGGAAGAGAGTCGGAATTTAGGTACCGACCTCAAAAGGAGAGAACTCGAATTTAGGTAACAGTCTCGAAAAGATGAGAATTGAAATTTAGGTATCAATTTTCAAGAAGAGAGTCGGAATTTAGGTACAGATCTCAAGAGGAGAGAACTGGAATTTAGCTACCAGTCTCGAAAGGATGAGAATTGAAATTTAGGTATCAATTCTCAGGAAGAGGGTCGGAATTTAGGTACCAACCTCGAAAGGAGAGAATTGGAATTTAGGTACCAGCCTCAGAAGTTTGAAAGAGAACTAGAATTTAGGCTCTAGCCTTAAGAAGAGAGCTAGAAGTTAGGCTCCAGCCTCAGAAATTTAAATGGGATTTGAAGGTGCTTCAAATCCCGCTCGAATGGCTTATCGAAAAGGAGATCCGTGTGAAGAGGGACTCAGTCCCATGCCATTAGAACCAAATCGAATAAAATTCGTGGCTCCGTGTCAATAGAACTGGTCGATCCTCTAATACACAGAGAAAAGATTGAAAGGGACTGGTAAGTGTAACAAGCTAAAAAGACTCGACCTAGTGATAAGTCGAGGAAGAATTCAAATTTTGAAAGAGTTTCAAACAGATTTCGATTTGAAGAAGAACTGAATTATTCAAATGGAAGGATTCAGATCGGAATTCAATTCGAGATTTAGGTTCATTTCGTTTGTTTTAGTGATTCGATTTCATTTTTGTTTAATTAGAGTTCATTTCGACATTCATATTCTAAAAAAAAGTTCTTATTCATTTTCTTTTCTTTTCATTCTTCGTTCGAAGTTCATTTAACTTAATGGTGTTTCCCAGTCAATTTGCACAAAAGAGGTGAAGGCAAAACACGACATGGTCGTTTCTATTCCAATTTGTCGAAAATACATCATATAACTTGATCCAACATATGATGATATTTTCCTTAAAAATTCAGTATCTCATACAATCCACATAAATCCAAAACGGATTGTGTATGATTCATGCAAGTTTCTTCCAAAAGCATCTATCGAAATCTATGTCTGAATAGTGAGACACATGGACGATAAAATCACCTTCCAAGCCATCTTTGGCAGGAAATGCCATTCGGATGTGCATTAGAGGTGTGCTATTTTCCATGTAGCTCACAGCTAGTAGGGTCGAAGGCTCTCTAACTCTGGATCTGGCTGAAAGTGGAAAGGCATTTTGCTGTCGTCCATCCTCCTGAAACTGATGGAGATTCGTTGAACAGGCACCCCTTGAATGCAGTGTTTTGCTACGTCTGCTCAATTTTCTTTTAGCACCAAGACGGAACCTACCGGTAGAGGTATCTCCACCGGCCCTCGGAATTCTCTGGGGCCTGTTATCGAAAGGTACTGTGCAAAAAGGTCTGACGAATTCGTGATGATCTATGTATGGCGGTATGCAGTCGACCTCCTTGTATATGTTAATTATGCAGCTAAGGGGTATGCAATCTGCAGGTAGTGCCTTCCATGTCACCATTCTTTTCACCATTCTCTTGATAATTCTTGGCATCAGATTCACCTCACTACGACGGAGTATCCTTGGTGGATTTCCCTTTCTGTCTTCGGTGAAGTTGTAGCAACACCCGCACTGGATCGTAACTTTTCCTTTTCCTTTCATCCACCTTCAAGGTTTTGAGTAGGTCTTCTCTCTCAAACGACCAGCTCGACCCATTTTCTGAAGCTCGATGATGTAATCCACAATTTGCTGCTGCTCGTAATCTGAGAACACATGCGTATGTAGCTCAAGGCCTTCCAAGATGTTGATCTTCTTGCCTCAAATTCTTTCAAAATATTCGAAGGTTTTCTTTTCAACTTTCTGTAGTCTCTCCAGTTCATACTCTGGGATTATCTGCAATCGGTGAGGTCTGGTAACGTACTGTGGGATGTATGGTTCAACCCCAGCACGCTCTCCTGCATGTCTCGGCTCCTCGGGGATATTCTCTATCAGGACATCCTCCGGGTTCGCAACAAGACTCTTCAAAGCTGGTATATCCATCTGTCATCGTGGCGCTGATTATGTTCTTGTTTTTCTCGGGATTTCTTTCATCTTCTCTACTGTTCTTGGAGTTAATTTCTTCTTTTCTAGTTCCTGCCAAACCGGCTTCTTAGAAGTGCTTGCACTGACGGTTGCAACTGTCTCCTCATGCTGGTCCGCTGCTAGCTTGCTCAACATCTTGTGAATGTGGCGGTTCTTGTTTCTTCATTGCGTAGGAGTGAGAGTAACTCTCCTTACTCCTTGAACCTCTGTGGGCAAGGCGCTGACAAGCCTGCCCTCTGCTGTAGCAACCACAGACTTGACTTTCTTGTCTTCTCCAGTTGCCTAAGCAACATTTACTTTCCTTTTCTTGCTGGTAGACTGCTGACTCGGGCCTCCCAGTCTCATCACTGTCTGGCTTTGGAATTCTTCCCGGTCAATCGGGGTCCAATCGGCCTTCTCATACTGCAGCCCGGCCCCATCCTTCATCTTCTTTTTGTCGAGTGCTAGACTCACGCCATTCTTAAAGTTCAGAACCACCCGTTCGACATTTCCCTGCAGAAAACAAGGAAAGGATCAGGGGCTGTACTAAGAACGAGAACAATAAGAAAATTTTCTTATTAATGGAAAATTCTTATTCATTTCTTTCAAATTTTACTAAGAGCAGGAAAAGATGGGGAAAGATCAGGAGTGAGCTGATTTGAAAGGAATGATCAAAATTTTATTATTATGATTTCACATATTTTCTTTTTAACACATTTTTTTTGTTAATGATTTTTATCATCCATTTTTATATTTTGGGTTCGGACCCAGTTACAAATGATTACTCCACCCGTGCTTCTAGGAATGAGACTTCATTTTTTAAAGTTCATCCTTCGAAACATCAGGTTGCGTAATACTTCTTCAAATATCGTCCATTGATTGGAAGCATAGATCGTTCTCCACGGCAATTCACAAGTTGGTAGGAACCTCCAGAGTAAACTGTCTCGACCACGAACGGCCCCTCCCAAGTCAGTTCAAATTTACCTCATATCTTACGGTGTGCAAGAATAGGTCTCTAGAAAACTAGAACCAAGTCACCGACATTGAATGTCCTTGGGCGGACCAGCTTATCGTGGGCCTGGATCATCTTGGCTTGATACAATTCCAGATTCTGCTGTGCTGAAAGTCATTCCCCTTCCAAGCTTTCCAATTCTTCTAGTCGTAGTTTGGCATTCTCTTCCGTAGTAATCTTGTTTGCAACCGCAATTCTGAGAGATGGAAGCTGAACTTCCAAGGGCAATACTGCCTTGGACCCGTACACTAGAGCGTACGGTGTAGACTGAGTAGGAGTTCTGAAAGTTGTCCTGGAGGCCCATAAAGCTTTTAACAACTTCTCGTGCCAATTTCTTTTGTTATCGTCCAAAGTTTTCTTTAATATTTGGACGAGAGTTTTATTAAAAGCCTCGGCCAAGCCGTTTGCTCTTGGGTAGTAGATCGTCGAATAGCGCCAGTCAATCCTGTGCCTCCTGACAAAACTGTTGATCTTCGTAATTTTAAATGCGGACCCGTTATCTGAAATAATTCTGCACGGTACCCCAAAACGGTAGACGACTTGATTCTTGAAGAACTGTAGCACGTGATGTGCTTTCACTTCTCTGAGCGGTGCTGCTTCTGGCCACTTTAAAAAGTAATCTGTAGCCGCAAGAATGAAACGATGTCCTCTTGAAGAAGGCTATTCTATCGGACCCATGATATCTGTGCCCCAACATTCAAATTGCCACAACACGATTGTCGGATGCAGCACATTTGGAAGTTGATGTAGAACCACTCCATACACTTGGCACTGGTGACAGCTTTTGGCAACCTTCATGCAGTCGGTCATCATCGAGGGCCAGTAGTACCCTAGTCTTTTAATCTTCATTTTCATCTTCGGACCTAACTGGTGAGCGCCACAAAGTCCTGAGTGCACCTCTCTGAAAAATCTCATGAGCCCCGGACCCGCTCAGGCACCTTAGCCACATCTGATCAAAAGACCTTCTGTATAAGATATTATTTATTAATGCGTATGACAGAGTTCTTTTCTTAATCTGATAGGTTACTGACTTGTCGTCCAGTAGGTTTCCTGTTTGCAGGTAGTCTATTAATGGTTGACGCCAATCTTTTGCATTTTTTGTTACTGCTGCAACTGATTCTTCTGCTTTTCCTTCTGATTTATGTATTGCATCCATGTGGAGCTGTGATAAGACTTGTCATCCTTGAACTGACATTTCAACTGATTCATCCTGTAAGCAGGCAAACTCTTTTGCAAGGCGTGCTAGCGCATCTGCGAGAGCATTTTCTCTTCTGGAAATCTTGTAGATCGTTACATTCAGAATCTGCTTTAACAACTTCATTGCATACTGAAAGTATTGCTCGAGTCTTGGTTTCAAAATTTTGTACTGTTCGACGACCTGTTGAATGATCAACTGAGAATCTCCGTAGATGTTAATGTCTGTTATCCCCATCTGAATGGTTAAATCCAATCCGGTTATAAGGGATTCATACTCTGCTTCATTATTCGTGCACGATTCTGTTAAATGGTAAGAGTACCTTAACATCCCCCGCTCCAGTGTTATGAAGATTAGTCTGAATCCTGCCTTACCGGGCACTATCATTTGCAATTCTTTGTCTTTCTGTGCTGAGGATGCTCCATCAAAGTACAGTTCCCAACGTCGATCATCGGGGTCTTCTAAGCTCATTATCTGTTCATCTAGCAAGTCGTCGTTGAGAGGTGATTCTGCCGATAAAGGGTGTGTTGTGAGAAAGTCTGCTAGGACTTGTCCCTTTTCTGCAAGAAGAGGAACGAAAGTTATATCGAATTGCAATAGTATCATTGACCACCTGGCTAGTCTGCCGGAAAGCATCAGTCTGTTCATCAAGTTTTGCAACGGATTAAACTTTGAGATGAGGTTGACCTTATGAGAAAGCATGTAGTGCCTGAGCTTTTGAGCGGTGAAGATCAGGGCCAAACAATGCTTTTCAATCGGAGGATACTTTACTTTCGTCAGAATTAGACGATGACTTAAGTAATAGAGAGCTTTTTCTTTACCCTCGTCATTGACCTGGGCTAGCAGGGCTCCGAGGGAGCGTCCAAAGCCGTGGTATAAAGTATAAAAGGTCGACCCGAGACTGGGGCTGCTAAGACAGGAGGTGTCATTAAATACTGTTTAATGTCCTCGATGGCTCGCTGGCATTTCTCTTCCCAAACGAATTTGGTGTCCTTTTAATCAATGCCGAGAAGGGATGACAACTACCTGACAAATTCGAGATAAAGCGTCGAAGATATGCCAACTTCCCTTGAAAGGATCGTAGTTGCTTCAAAGTTTTGGGAGGCGGCATTTCTAAGATAGCTTTAATCTTTTCCGGATCGATTTCAATTCTGCGATGTCGGACAACAAATCCTAAGAATTTCCCGGAGGTGACGCCGAAGGCGCATTTCAAGGGATTCATCTTAAGGTTAAATTATCTTAATCGCTCGAAAATAATTCTTAAATCATACAGGTGATCTTCCTTCAGTTTGTTCTTGATGATGGCATCATCCACGTAGCACTCGACTTGATTGTGAATGAGATCATCAAAAATCCTCGTCATTGTTCTTTGGTAAGTTGCTCCTGCGTTCTTCAATCCGAAACGCATTACTGTGTAACAGTACACTCCGATTGGCGTTCTGAAGGCTGTGAGCTTTTCATCTACTGGTGCCATCTTTATCTGATTGTACCCTAATGATCTATCAATGAAAGAGAAGATCTCGTGCGTCGAAGTGATGTCGATCATCAATTCTGGAATTGGTAGCGAAAATTCGTCCTTTGGGCACGCTTTATTCAAATCTCTGAAATCAACGCAGATTCTGATCTGACCATTCTTCTTTCTGACTGGTACCACGTTGGCTAACCAAGTTGGATATTGCTCTTCACGGACAAATTTAGCATCTATTAGCTTCTTAACTTCAGCTATTACTTGTTGTTCAATTTCTAGACGCATTCTTCTTGGATCTTGTCTGACTGGAACGACAGTGTGATCCACTCCTAGCCTATGAACTGCGACTTCTGGAGCTAATCCTGGCATTTCGTCGTAACTCCAAGAAAAACAGTCCTTGAATTCCATTAATAGCTTAATCATGTTTTCAGAGTCTTTTTTATTGAGTAAGGAGCTAACAAAGGTCGGCCTAAGCTCTTCGCTAGTACCTAAGTTAACTTCTATTAACTCGTCTATTGTAGATTTAATTCTTCTTCAAATTCTGACGGAGCGTCTCCGATTGGTAGATCTTCAAGATTATCTGAAACTTCCAAGCAGTCTTCATTAGGCTCGCAAGTGACAACCAAGCAAAATTTTGTATCATCAGCCGGTGCTACTGTGCTGAATCGAAGACCATGCTTTGAATTGGGAGGTCGACTGGCATTATTCCATAATTTTTCAAAGCACTATGATTGACCTTTTGACCACTGTTTAGGCAAGATACCACGCTGAATCAAATTTTGAACACAGGGAGAGTACCACTCAAAAGGCAATTTCATTAATTCAGATGAAGTGACATCTTCAAATTGTACATCATTTTCAATTTTGGAAGAGGAAGCACCACGGTAGAACTTAATGGCTTAGCACCACCATTATGCACTTCCTTGAACTCCATACCCTCGACCTTATTAGGGTGGATCGGGGTTAGGGTCATAATATGTACATAGTGGTTAATCTTCTCGTACATTGCTTTGTATTTTTCATTCTTTTCATCTTCGAGAGAGATATTGAACTGGGGTTTCTTTTGATTTATCTTCATTGCTTTTTTCTTGATTTCTTCTTCTTCGAAACTGTTCTTCCAATCAACATTGATGAACGATTTCTTTTGTTCAACTATTCCACTGTTTCATCCCCGACCTCATCCCGACCTCGACCTCGAGTGCGAGTTCTAGAGAAACCTTCACCATCTCGTCGTGACGGGATGGTGAGTAACTTTTGAACTAGAATTTCAGGTTCTTCGTCGTCTCGGACTTCTTTTGCTTCATTTGGTATGGTATTTCTAGAGAAGGTTGTTTTCTTCAGAGGCGCGTAGTAGGCTACATCTTCGTGAATTTTGATTTCGTGTATGGAGAATGGTTGTAAATCACCTTTGATACACTGTTCTTGTCCTCCTTCATAATACTTTATGCACTGGTGCAGAGACGACGGTACCATCCAGCTCTCATGGATCCACCGCCAACCCAGTAGAGCGTTGAACGATGTCTCGGAATCAATTATGTGGAATTTTGCAGTTGTCTTTGCCAAATCACCGATCTTCATTAATAGTGTTATCGATCCAAGAGCTCTTTCTCCTTTTTGATTGAAACCTCTTAGTAACATTTTGTCTGCTTCGAGATCGCGGGCATCAATTTCCAAATATGCTAACGTCCGAAGGTTCATTATGTTGATTGATGCTCCTGGATCAACCAACACCCTAGAGAGAGTGAACTTTCCAATACTGACTGAGATGTACAACGGTCGATTGTGATCAGCTATTCCAAGCAGTAAATCATTGTCCGTGAAAGTAACGTTGCATTGTTCTCTCAACGAGCAAACCTCGTCTAAGGAATTACCAGCCATTTGAGTTAAGAAGATTTCTGGATCAAGTAAAACCTTAATCAGAGTTTCCCTCATCTCCTTTGACAGGATCAGAGTGTCATAGATGCTCAGTTTAGCTGGTAGTTTTCTAAGATGGGCTAGCACGATATAATCCACTTTATTACCAGGCTCTTCAATTTATTCCTGAGTGGGCAATTCCTCTGCTGGGGTTGACTCTTCTTGAGCAAACACCTGCTTTCCTTTATCTTTCAGACCCACTCTCGGGGGTAGAACTTTTCCACTTCTTAGATTAACTTCTGTTATTTCTTCTTAATTTAGTGTCGATTCTGTCGGTATCTCCTCTTGGATTGGAACGATTGGCTCTTCTGAAGTTGCTTCGGAATCTGACAGCTCTAATTCTATCGTGATCGGAGCTCCTCGAAATTCACAAACGGACTCGTCGCTTCTTGAGCTTTCATAGCCATTCTTGTGAACGTCTTCTCCTTCATCGCGGTCATCAAGGTTTTGTATGATTTGAGAATCATTATTTGTATCGAAATCAATATCCGGATTAGGTTGGTTGTCCTTAGTTACGTGATCATTAGAAACAGTTAAAACATAGCTAACACCAAAACTCTTATCATTATAAGATCCCGCCGGGGCGAGAAAATAATCATACAGAGTCAGAGGTCCGAGAGATTTCTCCCCCAAATTAGAAACAACCATCCTAGGAAAAGCAGCCCCTAGTCTACCCTTCGGAGCCTTGGTCTTCTCTTCTTCCACGATCTTCTCCTCCTTCTGGGGTGGTTCTTCATTCCCAAGCGATAGTGCCGGCTTAACAGGTTTCAAACTCTGAGTTGAAGCGCGCACCGAAGTGGTTTGGATGTGATCCAAAATTTTCTTTGAAGACTTCGTCCAAATAGTACTCCATCCATCATCGGTTGTGTATGGGTTTATCGGAACAATAGGATCCGTTGAAATAACATTGACGGAACCTCCTTTTTGGGGCTCCTTCATGTATTCCTTCGGGATCGTTAAGTTCCCCTTCCGGAGGTTATCCTCAAGCCAAGTCTTAAAGGTGAAGCAGTCTTCCATCTTGTGTCCGAGCATCCTATGGTAGGGACAGTAATTCGGATGATCCTTCTTGTCGACTTCTTCTGGCCTCCTGAGCTCTGGTAGCTGAAAGTCGAGCGTCTTCATCAAACTGCGAAACATTTTAGCCACTGCTTCAGTCTTGCAGGGGTATTCCTTATTCAAGAGCTCCTTCATGCTGTATAATGGGTGGGGTGGCGGTTGATCATGCTACCGTGACTGATAACTTGATCGAGGTTGCGATAGCTTTGTTGAGGTTGTTGATAAGTCCTTTGTGGTGGTTGGTAACTTGGTTGTGACTGCTCTAGCTGTATCTGCACTGATTTTTTACCTTTATCCAGTGCCGCAATGATTCTGGATTTCTTCTCGAATGCTTTCACTTGCTTCTGCTTATCAGCTTTATCGACGAAACTCAGTTGTTTTTCCTCCTCCTGCAAGCTCCCGGCCTTACTAAGCAACTTTTTGAAAGTCTTAATTGTGAATCCTTTGAGGAGAAGTGCTATCAGGCCATGGATGCTCTTAAGCAGGATACCAACCGCATGCTATTCCTGAAGCTGTGGTTCACACTTCATACTTAAGTTTCTCTATCGAAGTATGTAATCCACCAAGGTTTCATTCGGTTTTTGTTGCTCCACCACTATATCACTGATAGTGATGTGGTGTCGAGCTCCAGCAAACCGCTTAAACGAAAGGCTCTCCAATTCTAAAAAGGTCTTGACCGAACCGTTCGACAACTCTGCATACCAATCAAAAGCAATCCCTGACAAGTTGCTGATGAACTGACGAAAGAGTAAGGCGTCGCTCCCACCGGCATTGCAGCAACTAGCACGAAAATGTGCGACATGCTGTCGGGGGTTTCCCGTACCATCGAAAGTCTTAAACAGAGGTGGTACGAAGCCCTTCGGGAATTGGACGACATCAAATTATTCAGGGTAAGGTCTACCCATCAGAATAGTTGCTCCACACTTAGACTAGGCTAAGGCTTCTCGCACCTGCTGTTCCATGATACACCTAAAATATATAGTCTTTTTATGCACATTTTTATACCTATTTTTAATGATATTGCACTTTAATGGAAGGTATTTTGTGTTTTTCTTGCACGTATGATGAAAATGGATGGTCATGATGAAAGGAGCAAAATTGGATCAAATTTAGAGCAAAAAATAAAAAATAAAAAATTTGGCACTGGCAGCTAAGCGCCGCTGGGCCGGCGCTTAGCCACCACAGTTAAAAATCGAGATACAAATGGATTTACCGCCAATTTCAAAGGGGATGGGATACAACTCTTGGTGGTAACGTCCATAACTTCCTTTGGGTGGCAAGTTTAAATGAAGGGGTGCGTTCCTTGGTAGATACATCGAATCTGGACACATTTTGAAGAGACACCAAGGCACCTTTTGGTTTACTATTTAAAGAGAGTCTTAGGAAAGATTTAGGGGAGGCAATTTGAGGAGACTCTTCCATCGCATTTTGAAGAGTACTTCCATTGTTCTTCCACTACATTTTAAAAGTTTTTATTTAGAGTATGAGTAGAGAGTAGAAAGGAGAAAAGGGTCGGAGTGAAGTATTCTTCTTCCCACTTCTTTTCTTTCTTTTAGATTAGTTTTTATTGAAGTTTGAAGTCTGTATTATGAGTCAACGGAATTGGGAGACTTGCTCTGAGAAGTAGTTTAGCGAAGAGTCAAAGTTTGAGAGGAACTTCCTTAGTCTTGTGGAGAGGATTTTCATATAAGTGTTTACTTTTATTTAGTTTATGAATACTTGTTTTCGTTTATTATTTTTCTTATATTTGTTTTTAATTTCAAATCAATGTGTTTTTATATTTTCTCAATGCATTCTGAGTAGTTTACTTTATCTTTTTCTTTCTTAAATGGAAAAGTAATTAATTTAAAGAGAATTGTTGTGGAAAGTAAAGTGTTTAAAAGTTGGAAGAAGTTGTCAAGATTGATTCTAAAAACTTTGTTTATTTCTTAATTTGGCCTATTGAGTTGTAAAATTTCTTGAGATTATGTAAGATCCAATGCGGTATTGTCTCATAATGTTAGTAAGAATCACATGAAATTATATAGGTAAGAACTGTAGTCCATATAATTGAATGTAATATTAGAAGATATTTTTATAAAAGGGAGTAAAATTAGAGGATTTTAGAGTGACAGGCTAAAACCCCCTAATTTGGTTTGAAGTTTTGAGTTTTGCTATTAGAAGTTAGCCCCAGGTGGTGGGAATCGAGGGAACTTTAGATAGAGAGACTGGTATCTTCCCTGCCTAACCATGTTCAAAATAATATAAATTTCAAATTAACATATGTTCTTTATAGAACCAAGTAAGGGTAAAGAACACATTTGCTTCTATCTGTGACAACAAAAATTTGAATACTTCCACAACAATACTTTAAGAATTATTACTACTTCATGAAAGGAAAGAAAAAGATATTCTAGTTAATAGTATTTTACATCCAGTGTTATTAGTTATTGTAATTTTAATTTCTTGCTTTGCATTGTATTAAGAAATTTTTTTAAAAAAAAGAGACATATCAACCTTCAAAACTTTTCAAAATCAAGACATACTTTTTCAAAAATAGTTAAAGAAAATAAAAAGATAATTTCTCTGATTCCTTTAAAGATTTCACATTTTCTCTGTGGGTTCGATATCTTGGGGCTTAATCAGAAAGTCCTATATTACTTGATAAACGATACGTATACTTGCGTAGTATCCCATATTATAAAATCATAATTTTCATATCTAAAATCATCAGCGCACTTATATCTGACAGTACCAAGTTTTTGGCACCGTTGTCGGGGAAATTAAATTAAATTGCATTTTAAAGAGAATTAAGAAATTTAAATTTTTACTTTTCTTTGTTTTTGTTAGTGTGTTGTATTTTATTTTTTTATTATTGTATGCGTAGTTTAGGTTCTGAAGGACTTGTGCCTTACGTCTCTGAATTAGAAAGAAATATCAGAAAAATCAAAAAAATTAAAAATACTGAAAAAGAAAATATTCAAGAAATGGCAAATCATCAAAATCAAAATGTTGGCATCCATCAAGAATTAAAACCTTTAAGAGATTATGTTAACCCTACAGTAGATGAACTTTGTGGTAGTATTCAAAACCCTGTTGTAGCTACTAATTCTTTTGAGCTTAAACCTGCTATTATCCAAATGGTGTCAAATAATCAGTTTGGGGGAGCAACAACTGAAGATCCTAATTTGCATCTTGCTAATTTTCTAGAGTTGTGTGCTACTTTTAAATATGATGGTGTTTCGGATGATGCTATTAGACTTGGACTTTTTCCTATCTCACTAAGGGATAAAGCTAAAATGTGGTTACATTCGTTAGCACCTGGATCAATTAGAACTTGGGGTGAACTGTTACAAAAATTTCTTGCTAAATATTTTCCACCATCTAAAACTGTTAAGATGAGAAATGATATAACATCTTTTTGTCAGTTTGAAGGGGAATCAATATATGAGGCATGGGAAAGATTTAAAGATCTCCTCAGGAAATGTCCACATCATGCGATACCAGATTGGTTAATAATTCAAACTTTTTATAATGGATTAGTTGGATCTCTTAGATCAATCATCGATGCTCTGCTGCGGTGGATCATTAATGTCTAAACCATTTCAGATGCTTATGCTTTAATTGAAGAAATGGCTACTAATATTTTTCAATGGCCTTCTGAAAGGTTAAATCCTAAAAAGGTAGCCAGTGTTTATGAAAATGATGCTTTTACAATGTTAGCAAATCAAGTTGCTACTGTATCAAGGAAGATAGATTAATTTGGGATGAACTTTTCTCAGCCAAATTTCATGATTGAAAAAAATTCATTAGGCCAAATGGTTGATTCTTATTCTTCATCAGAAACTGTGAATGTTATAATCAAACCTAACAACCCATATTCCAATTATTATAACCCAGGTTGGAAGAATCATCCAAATTTTAATTGGAATAACAATAATCAGGGTGGTGTTAATCAAAAATGGGGGAACACCCAATTAAACCCATTGGGGAATTGGAACAACCAAGGTAATAATAATAATAGATTAACTTATCCTTCAGGTTATAACAATGCTTTACAAAATAAGGAGAAAATGTTGTCTATGGAGAAGTAGTATCACATATGGGAAATCAATTACAAATTCAAGGAGCAACCATCAGAAATATTGAAAATCAATTGGGACAAATTGCAAATGCTTTAAGTAATAGATCCCAAGGAATGCTTCCAAGTAATACTGAAGTAAATCCAAGAGAAAAGATTAAAGAACAAGTGAAAGCAATTCAACTGAGAAGTGGAAAAGAATTGGAAGGTAGAGTTCAAAAAGAAACTGAAGTAGAGAAAGAAAAGATTGAAAGACCTAAAGAGGACGCTTCAAAATGTTTTGAAAGACCTATTTCTCCGCCTAAGGTTGATTTAGAGAAACCACCACCTCCATTTCCTCAGAGACTTCGTCAACAAAAGTTGGATAAACAATTTTCAAAATTCTTGGAGATATTAAAGAAGCTTACCATTAATATTCCATTTGTTGAAGCCCTAGAACAAATGCCAAGCTATGTGAAATTTATGAAGGATATTCTTAATAAAAAGAGGAAGTTTGAAGAAAATGAGACTGTTGCACTTAGTGAGGAGTGCAGTGCGATAATTTAGAAAAAGCTTCCTGAAAAACTTAAAGATCCTGGTAGTTTCACAATTCCATGTGCAATCGGAGAAAGATTCTGTGTAAAATCTTTATGTGATTTGGGTGCAAGCATTAACCTTATGCCTCTATCAATATTCAAAAGATTGGGACTAGGAGAAATAACCCCGACTACTGTAACTCTGCAATTAGTAGATCGTTCGATCACATATCCTAAAGGAGTTATAGAAGATGTTTTGGTAAAAGTGGATCAATTTATTTTTCCTGTGGATTTCATTGTGTTAGATATGGTGGAAGATAAAGAGATACCCATAATTTTGGGGAGACCTTTTCTAGCTACAGGCAGAGCCATGATAGATGTGCAAAAAGGATATTTAATAATGAGGGTTAATGATCAGACTGTTACATTTAATATTTCAAAATCGATGAAATATCCTGCGAAAGGTAAAGAAGATGAGTGTTTTAGGATGGATGTTATCGAATATTTAAGTGAATGTCATTTCAAATCAACTTATGAAGAGAAAGCTGAAAGAAAAGAATTTGAATATAAGAAAGAAGAGGAGTTATTTGATTCTGAAGATTTTCAAGAAGAAGATTTAAAGTATGTTTGTGAAAATTTTAAATTGTTGGATATGACTGAAAAAGATAAATCATATGGTCCATCAATTGAAAACCATCTTGAACTTGAGTTAAAAATGCTTCCTGATCATTGAAGTATGTTTTTCTAGGTGAATCCTTAACCTTGCCTGTTATAATTTCCTCTCAATTAACTGAAAAAGAAGAAGAGAGTTTGCTTGAAATTCTGAAGAAGCACAAGAAAGCCTTTGGATAGACAATTGCTGATATTAAAGGAATCAGTCCTTCAATTTGTATGCACAGAATTCTTATGGAAGATCATTACAAACAGCGGGCTGATCCCCAAAGGAGATTAAATCCTATCATGAAAGACGTTGTTAAGAAAGAAATTTTAAAATGGTTGGATGCTGGAATTATCTACCCTATTTCAGATAGTGCATGGGTTAGTTCTATTCACTGTGTTCCTAAGAAAGGAGGAGTCACTGTGACTGTTAATGAAAAGAATGAAATGATACCAACAAGGCAAGTTACAGGATGGCGAATATGCATTGATTATAGAAAATTAAACCTTGCCACAAGGAAAGATCTTTTTCCACTCCCTTTTCTATATCAAATGTTGGATAGACTGGCTGGGCATAAATACTTTTGTTTTCTGGATGGACATACTGGTTACCACCAAATTCAAATTACTTCTGAGGATCAAGAGAAAACTACGTTTACCATACCTTATGGTACATTTGCTTTTAGAAGAATGCCCTTTGGTTTATGTAATGCCCCTGCTACATTTCAGAGATGTATTATGGCTATTTTTTGTGATTTAATTGAAAAAGGGATTGAAGTTTTTATGGATGACTTTTCAGTGTTTGGAATTACATTTGAATCATGTTTAGAACATCTATCTAAAGTTCTAAAACGCTGTGAAGAAACTAATTTGGTCCTTAATTGGGAAAAAATGCTAATTTATGGTAGCAGGAGGAATTGTTTTGGGACATCGGATTTCAGAAAAAGGATTGAAGGTAGATCCTGAAAAAATTCAAGTTATATCTAATTTACCTTGCCCAACCAATGTAAGGGGAATTAGAAGTTTTTTAGGACATGCTGGATTCTACAGGCGTTACATCAAAGATTTTTCAAAGATTACAAAACCTTTATGTCGTTTACTGGAAAAGGATGCAATTTTTAATTTTGATGATGACTGCCATAAAGCCTTTGAAACATTAAAAGAAAAATTAATCACTGCACCTGTAATAATTTCACCAAATTAGGAAAAACCTTTTGAATTAATGTGTGATGCTAGTGATTATGCTATTGGTGCTGTTTTGGGTCAAAAATATGATAAAATTTTCAAAGTAATTTATTATGCTAGAAAAAATCTTAATGAAGCTCAAATTAATTATACCACTACTGAGAAAGAGTTATTAGCTATAGTATTTGCCTTTGATAAATTTTGATCATATTTAATTGGAACTAAATGTGTGGTGCGTACTGATCATTCTGCTATCAAATACTTAATGAAGAAAAATGATGCAAAACTGAGACTCATAAGATGGATTCTTCTTTTGCAAGAATTTGATTTTGAGATAGTAGATAGGAAGGGTTCTGATAATCAAATTGCTGATCATTTGTCCAAGCTTGAAATTGAAAAATCTTTCTGTGATATTGAAGAAATTAATGAACATTTTCCTGATGAAAAACTGCTCATTGTTAAAGAATTGAGTGTTCCGTGGTATGCAGACATAGTAAACTTTATTGTTAGTAATATTACACCCTATGGTTTGACATATCTTGAAAAGAAGAAATTTTTGTCTGATGCTAAGACTTATTTTTGGGATGATCCATTTTTATATAAACAAGGAAAGGATTTTATAATTCAAAGATGTGTACCTTTGGAAGAGACTTATGAAATTATTCAAAAATGTCATGATTCTGATTATCGGGGACATTTTGGAAGTGATAAAACTGCATATAAAATATTACAATCAGGATTTTATTGGCCTACAATTTTTAAGGATATGAATGTTTATATTAAAAATTGTGATAGAGGTCAGCGTGTAGGCAATATTTTTAGAAGAAATGAGATGCCCCTCAATTATATGTTGGAAGTTGAAATATTTGATGTTTGGGGATTAGATTTTATGGGACCATTTACACCATCTTTCAAAAATGTTTATATTTTGATAGCAGTAGATTATGTTTCCAAATGGATTGAAGCTATTGTTTTACCTCGATGTGATGCTCAAAGTGTTGCAAAATTTTTAGAAAAGATTATATTTTTCAAATTTGAAATACCAATAGTAATCATAAATGATGGAGGAAGTCATTTTAGAAATGCGATTATTGGGAAGTTAGCAAATAAATATCATATTAATCATCACATTGCTACTGCTTATCATCCGCAGACAAGTGGTTTGGTTGAATTATCCAATCATGAAATTAAAAGAATATTGGAAAAACCTGTTAATCCAAATAGAAAGGATTGGTTAATTAAACTGGATTATGCGTTGTGGGCTTATAGGACTGCTTAGAACACCTATAGGAAAGTCCCCATATAGGTTGATTTTTGGAAAAGCTTCTCATTTACCTTTTAAACTTGAGCATAAGGCTTATTGGTTATTAAAGAGTTCAATTATAATTTGAAAGATACTGCTGAAAAAAGATTATTGCAATTGAATGAGCTTGAAGAAATAAGGAATGAATCTTATGAAAATGCTAAGATTTATAAGGAAAAAATGAAGTTATGGCATGATCGTAAGATTCTTCCCCAAAAATCTTGTACCAGGACAACAAGTTTTGCTGTATAATGCTAGATTGAGAATATTTTCTGGAATACTTAAGTCTAGGTGGATGGGTCCATTCATTGTGATAAAAGTTTATTCTTATGGAGTTGTAGATATTCAAGATCCTAAGACTAAAAAAATATTTAAAGTTAACGGACATAGACTTAAACCATATTTTTCAATCAATAAATCTAAATCTGATGAGAATTTAATGTTGGGTCACTCAGAATGAGTTCTGGGTATATCAGGCTGAAGACGTTAAAACAAGCGCTTTGTGGGAGGCAACCCATATTTATTTGTGTGTTTGCTTTATGTTTTTTTTGTGTGTTTTGTTTGCTTTGTTTGGTTTTTTTTATATTTTTAGTGGTAGTAATTTGGAGTTTTTAAACTTAAGTGGAGTTTATTTGACCTTAATTGATGATTTGGAAAAGCCAGAAAGAGAATTTGGACACTTAGCAGACCTGTGCTAAATTGTGCACTGGCGGCTAAGCGCCGACTAGTTAGCGCTTAGGCGCCACAGTTATAAAAAATGTGAAAAATGTGAATTTAGAGCCTAGATCATGGGGGAGAAGTTGTGGGAGTTATTTAGGAGATTCTAAACATGTTGGAGAATATTCTAGCATCTCCCAAGTCTATAAAAAGGTCCTGACTTAAGGAAAACACTTGCCCCAAGTCCTATTTCCATTTCTGAAGTCTAAGAAGAAAATTTTGAGCACCATGTCTTCCTAGGAGAACGAGATGAAGAAGAAGCAAGATTCTGATAAAAGTAAGTTCATCAGTGATAGTGCTAAGGAGTTATTTAATGGATATCTGGCTGTTAGCATTCAAGGTATTGTAGAGATGATTGCAAAAATTGAAGCCCGAGTGACTTAAATGGAAGCAAAGATCAATGATATTACTTTAAATCTGGATCACATGGGATGGCAACTCAAGATGCAATTCAATCATTCAAGGTATGTGGAAGAAATAGATAAGGCGATGTTTGTGAAGAACAAATGGATTGAAGAAGATGATATAAGAATGAACAATGATTGCCCGTTCTATCAAATTTATATTCCTGAAGGGTCAAATGAGAATAATAGTGGTCCTGGTTGTATTCCGCCTAATGGAGAGTGGAATTAAAAGTGTTTTGTTTCTATTTGTTTAGTGTCTTATGTGTTATGTTAATGTTCTTGTGAGTTCATGTTTGGTGTGTTTAATGTTTTGTATATGCCTGATGATGTGATGGGTACATCTTAGAGATGTACACTTATCAGTTTAAGATTATAGTGTCTTGTATTTTGAGAATTTTATCCTTTATGTTTGGATAAAAATTCTAATATTGTATTTAATGTTATGTTTGTTTTAATATAAGTTTGTGTTTTTGTGAAATTTGTGTGGAATCAACGGTTATTTAATTTTGATTTGGAGTATTAGAAGATTCATGTGGGGAAAAATAATTATTTTGGAATAATTAAGGGTAATTAACCAAGTGATTTAGTGCATATACCTTAATTATAAAAATTGGGGTATTGGCGGCTAAGCGCCAAAATACCGGCGCTTACGCGCCAGATTTCGCGGTTAAGCACCGATAGTTCGCACTTAGGCGCCAGTTCGCGAAAATTGATTCCCGAAAGTTAAAAACCTGAAAATTGCCATTCAACCGCCCCATCATCTTCAACCTTTGCTTTGCCGCGAAAGAGGAGCCTAGGGTATCATATTGTGGATCATTTAAGAGCCGATCTCAACAAAAATTGTTAGATTTGGATTCCTTGAGGTAAGAGCACTACACCTAAGTAAAAATTTTTTATTTTCACCATGTATTTTGAGTACAGTTTGGAAGATCTTAAAATCACTATTCAAGGTGAAAATTTGAGAAAAAGCTTGATAAATTGCTTGGATTTAGTGAAAATATCTTTTGGAAGATAATTTAGCAAGTTTAGTTTGATTTTGGAATTTATGGTGAATTTTTTGTGAATTTTTATAGATGGCTCCAAAGTTAAAGCGTGCACGAGAAAAGATGAAGTTTGATTCTGACAAATTTGTTAGTTTGAGGGCTGAGGAACGATACGTCGATGCATTGCAATCACGTAAGTTGATTCCTGAGCGAGTGTTTAGTAAGCCAGGAGAGGTGATTGAAGATATGATTACAAGAAGAAACTGGCAGAATTACTGTTGCTTCTCTGTTGTTGCTGTTGTTTCTGTGGTAAGAGAATTTTATGTAAAGTTACCTGCTACAGAGGAAAATCAGGTGATGGTTAGGAGGCATGAAGTAAACTTTTCTTCTGGTGCAATCAATACCTTTTATGGACTACTTCTTGACATGTTCTGTTTTTATTCTAACTATCATCCTTCGGAAGGAGAATTAGATGAGATTATGGAGTTTCGATCGATGGAAGAGGATTATGGAAAATTACAAATGATAGAAGAGTGAACTTTCCTGCTTCCAAATTGAATGCCATTTCTAAGGCATGGCATTATTTTATCTCATCTAAGTTGTTACCTTCAGTTCATACCAGTGAAGTGACGAGAGAAAGAGCGGTGTTGAACCATTGTATTCAGCATGGGAAGCCTATTGATATTGGAAGCATAATTTTTTATTATGTTTTGAACTGTGCTAGATCAACACGACTGCAGGTATGGGATTTCCTTCCTTGATTCATTCACTATGTGAAAGATGCGGAGTGAAATTTGAAACACAGGAAGAGGTACTTCAGCCATTGAGACCAATTACTAGTGTAAACGTTGGTGCTTACACTGTACATTCAGAGTTTGGTTGGAGAGGAGGATTTGGTAGTGCTTCTACTACTTCTGCTTCTGCTACTTCTGCTTCTCGTGCTACTACTTCACGTGCTTCGTCATCTACTAATTCACAGACTGGTTTATTAAGAAGGATTTTGAAAAAGTGAGTCTTACTCGAGAGCATGTGAGAGATATGGATGGTAAGCTGGATAATGTTGAGAGATATATTGTAAAACATGATGAATATGAGGAGAATTATCAGCAATATTTGCATAGACTGATTAGAGGAGATCAGAGTGCTGAGATGCCACCTCATCCATTCTATATACCTTATGTGCCATCGAGAGATTGGAACGAGCAAGATGATGATGATGATGAGGATGAAGAGTAGATGTATGTTGTTTGTTTTAGTTGTTGTATTGATGTGTTGTGTCACTGTGTACTTTATCTAGTATTTTGTTTGATGATTGTGTTGTGATGTGAACCTTGATAGTATGCAGATTGTAGTTGTATTGTTTAACTGTTATGCATATTCAGGTATTGTTGTTGTTTTATTGTTGATTTATATGTTGTTGTGTGGTAGTGTGTAATAGTAAATGTTTTTATGGGTATGTTATGTCAGAGTTTTTAGTAGTATGTATTTTTAATTTCAAAAACTGTTAGGAAATTATAAACCACTATTAGAAACTTCTACTTAGGAAAACTACATGTTAAAAATTCTTCAAATTCCACTATCATCTGTTATCTGTATCAGTGTGTTATTTTAGTTGATGTGTATTTACTTTGAAAACCTCCACTACTGTAGAAGTCTTCTGAAATTTTTACTTTGCTTATTATTATAAAAAAAAGAAGAAGAAAAATATTTTGAAAAACTAAATTTGATTTCATTTTACCCTTGTATTTAAATTGTTATACTTGCATATTAGGATATTAAAAATTCCTGCAAGCATGATATGTCAGTTTTTATTTCTCACCCATGTATCATTTCTTATGCTTAAATGTTTTATCTTAATTAAAAAATTAAAGTTTTGGGGGGGATTTTAAAAACAAAGATTTTTCAAAAACCTAAAATTCTATTTGATTCTCAAGAATACTTAAAAATAAATATTATTTTTGATTGAGAACAATTATGTACATGATGTTATATTAGGGGAACAAAATTTTGAATATAGAAATGAATAAAAGAATTTAGTTAAAATTTATAGTAATCATGAAAAACTTAAAGTTAAAATTTTCTTAATGAAGAGGTGTTAAATAAAGTTAAACTATCTTTAGTAAGAAGTTTTGTATTTTTGGATAAATAGAAGATTTGACTTTTATTCTTCAAAGCTTAAATTTTTTTTTATTAAAGAGTAATTTTCAGATACTATTATTATGATTTTTAAGTGAAAGATGTATATCTCATCTTTATTTTAAATAGAAGGATGGAATTTAAAATCATTAATGGTCTATCCAGATATAGTAATCCTTGCCTTATAAAAAAAAAAGTGAAAAATATAGTATATGAAAAGAGAGGAGAAACTTGAGGATTTAAGGGCCTAATCAAAAATTGGTTTCATACCTAAAGTTTAAGATATATGTTCAAAGAAAATCTAAAGCTTAAAGTTGTAATATAGTAAGTAAAATTATTTTTCAAATAAAGATTTTTAAGTGAGAAAAATAAATGTTTGAATCCTATATTTTGAAAAATCTACAAATATTTTTGAAATAGATAGAGACTTATATTTATCATTTTCTTTTACTTAAGAACTTTCTAAACTTTAAGTTGGTTTTAATTACTGAAATTTTTTCTAAATTGGACATTTCCATTTCTAGAACAAAATTTTGTTATCTTCCTAAGAAAATCATTACATAATTTGCATGCTAAAATGTTCTATGAGATTAACTGTCACTTGAGGACAAGTAACATTTTAAGTTTGGGGGATTTTGATACACCTAAAATATATAGTATTTTTATGCACATTTTTATACCAATTTTCAATGATATTGCATTTTTAATGGAAGGTATTTTGTGTTTTTCTTGCACGTATGATGAAAATGGATGGTCATGATGAAAGGAGCAAAATTGGATCAAATTTGGAGCAAAAAAATGAAAAATCAAAAATTTGGCACTGGCGGCTAAGCGCCGCTGGGCCGGCGCTTAGCCGCCACAGTTAAAAATCAAGATTCAAATGGATTTGGTGCCAATTTCAAAGGGGATGGGATGCAACTCTTGGTGGTAACGTCCATAACATCCTTTGGGCGGCAAGTTTGAATGAAGGGGTGCGTTCCTCGGTAGATACATCAAATCTAGACACATTTTGAAGAGACACCAAGGCACCTTTTGGTTTACTATTTAAAGAGAGTCTTAGGAAAGATTTAGGGGAGGCAATTTGAGGAGACTCTTCCACTGCATTCTGAAGAGTACTTCCATTGTTCTTTCACTGCATTTTAAAAGTTTTTATTTAGAGTAGGAGTAGAGAGTAGAAAGGAGAAAAGGGTCGGAGTGAAGTATTCTTCTTCTCACTTCTTTTCTTTCTTTTAGATTAGTTTTTATTGAAGTCTGAAGTACGTATTCTGAGTTAACGGAGTTGGGAGACTTGCTCTGAGAAGTAGTTTAGCAAAGAGTCAAAGTTTCAGAGGAACTTCCTTAGTCTTGTGGAGAGGATTTTCAGATAAGTGTTTACTTTTATTTAGTTTATAAATACTTGTTTTCATTTATTATTTTCTTATCGTTGTTTTTAATTTCAAATCAATGTGTTTTTATATTTTCTCAATGCATTCTGAGTAGTTTACTTTATCTTTTTCTTTCTTAAATGGAAAAGTAATTAATTTAAAGAGAATTGTTGTGGAAGTATAAGTGTTTAAAAGTTGGAAGAAGTTGTGAGGATTGATTCTAAAAACTTTGTTTACTTCTTAATTTGGCCTGTTAAGTTATAAAATTTCTTGAGATTATGTAAGATCCAATGTGGTATTGTCTCATAAAAGTTAGTAAGAATCACATGAAATTATATGGGTGAGAAATGTAGTCCATATAATTGAATGTAATATTACAAGATATTTTTATAAAAGGGAGTAAAATTAGAGGATTTTAGAGTGACAGGCTAAAACCCCCTAATTTGGTTTGAAGTTTTGAGTTTTGTTTTGAGAAGTTAACCCCCAGGTGGTGGGAATCGAGGGAACTTTAGAGTGAGAGACTGGTATCTTCCCTGCCTAACCATGTTCAAAATAATATAAATTTCAAATTAACCTATGTTCTTTATAGAACCAAGTAAGGGTAAAGAACACATTTGCTTCTATCTGTCACAACAAAAATTTGAATACTTCCACAACAATACTTTAAGAATTATTACTACTTCATGAAAGGAAAGAAAAAGATATTCTAGTTAGTAGTATTTTACATCCAGTGTTATTAGTTATTATAATTTTAATTTCTTCCTTTGCATTGTATTATGAAAATTTTTTTAAAAAAAAGAGACATATCAACCTTCAAAACTTTTCAAAATCAGGACATACTTTTTCAAAAACAGTTAAAGAAAGTAAAAAGATAATTTATCTCATTCCTTTAAAGATTTCACATTTTCCCTGTGGGTTCGATATCTCGGGGATAATCAGAAAGTCCTATATTACGTGATAAATGATACGTATACTTGCGTAGTATCTCATATTATAAAATCATAATTTTCATATCTAAAATCATCAGCGCACTTATATCTGACGGTACCAAGTTTTTGGCGCTGTTGCACTTATATATATCGGGGATCATTCCACCATTTTCTTAATATCTTTTTCTAGAATCATACTTTGCGCAGAATCTTTCTTCGGCTGTTCGTCTCCGTTGACGGATGTAATTTCTTTTACTCCATCGGCAATATGGATGATCTCTGGAGACGTTTCCTTCAGAGGTTGAGGCTAACTCTAGAGTGTAGCTAAGGCAACCGCCATCTGTTCCATTCTCTTCTCCATTTGGTAAATCGCTTCGTCTTTCTCCCACAGACCTAGTTTCAACGCTTCTAGATCATCTCCTTCCGAAGTTGATGGAGCTCCCTGCAAAGCTGACGACGCTCGGGTTTCGACCATGTTAATTTTGGCAAACTCTTCTTCAATGAACTCTGACGAATCCACTTCATTTCTTAGTCCTTCTTCTCTTTCTTTTGTTAACTGTTGGATGTCAGTTCTTAACTTTCCTATAGCATCTTCCAGCGGTCTTTTCCAAACGGTCTTGCGATTATCAGGTCACGACTGTTGAATTTTATTTTCAGGAGTTTCTTTTAGAGCCGTAGCACTTTCCTCATACTCGGGCTTTCTGACGAGACTTCTCTTCCCAGAGCATTCTGTTGGTATTGTTCAGCAATAATAGGTTGCCACACCATCCTTCTTGCAGTAGGAGGCTTAGGACCGGATGGTATGTCGGCTGTACATCAGTAGGTGGTATTCTCCCTAATATGGTGACTTGATACAACAACATGTGAACTTCTCTCGCTAGCTCGCACTTTCTTCTTTGGCCTTTCTATGGCAGTAACGGGGTCTACTCGTAGTCCGAGGTGGGATCTAGCTGGTACTCATCCCATTCTTCTCAGAATCTCTGACACGGGGCATCCCTCTTTCTTAGCTAACTTCTCCACTACCGCTCGCAGTCAGGTAAGCGGCGTAGCCTTGATCTTCTTCTTCTTACAATCACTGTAGTATGCAGGCAAAGGCAACGTAGCGACAATCCTCATCGGATGCAGCAGAGAGAGGGTGGAACCTACTCCCTCCCAACAGTGGTGAGATCTCAGGCAGTTCTTCTTCCTCTTTAGGAATCTCTTCAAGAAAAGCAGCTTCAGCAGCTCTGGCCTTTCTGATCCTGGCGATCTTTCTATTCTTATTCCTTCTTTGCGTCTGAGTTAAGGGTGCAAATCTTGAACTGGACCTTATCTCGAAGACAGACGGTATTGCAGCAAAATCTGAACCCTCCATAGTAACAGGCTCATCACTGACTTGGACTTCCTTCTCTTTCAGTTTGGCGTGAGTCGGGGTAGGTGCAGTGATGACCAGATCGGTGGGGGTAGAGATGAAAGTTCTAGGGGTAGCAGCTAACCTCCGATGAACAGCGGTGTTCCTTTCAACTGGGACCCTTTGCAGGGGAGGAAACTCTTGAGCCGACTTCAGGTTGAACTCAATTATGGGCTCCTCGGTTTCCGGTACTTTAGCCATCAGTGCGAAGAGAGTAACATCGGTGAACTTAATGTCCGTATTGTCAAATCCCTGTCCAAAGCAAATGACCGCATCGTTAGGCAGCTCGTCCTTGTAGACAGCTAAGTCTATCCCGTTGGTGAAGGAGAAAATCAGCTTCGGTGCAGACATCTTCTGCAGGGTAGATTCTGAGTGTCAGTTCTAAATTACGCTTCCATTCGTCACAAAACTTTTCCAGGACAAAAAAAAAATTTTCCAAAAAAGAGTTCGAACACATATTTATCTCTCTTAGCTTTCTTTATAAAGAATTTTGGATTCTTGTTTTATTCGTGTATTTGTTATTTTAAGAAAAGTTTGTTTATTTAAGGGTTTACTTATTAAAAGGTTTGTTCATTAGGAACGAAACAATTAAAAGGGGAAAGGTTATAGGAAAGGTAAGGGATCCAATCCAGAAACTGGAAAGGAAGTGAGAATCTCATAAGACTTCTCAACCCCGAGGGATCGCTCCTAAGCTAACACCTATTGGGGGTCCACCCCACCTCTAAGAGGTAAAAGGATTCTGGAACCACTCTGTTTAGGGGTATCTAAATAGTGGCTCCAAAATCTAAGAGAGTTGACTATACCCGTTCAAGACAGAAATGAACATGGTATACCAACAGAAAGTAAGATATTTTGATCCAAGAGGAGCATGAATTCACTACCGATTCATGCAAAACAAAACCATCTGATCAAAATGGAGAGAGGAACTAGTCCCCAGCGGAGTCGCCAGAAATTGTCGGCTTATTTTCAGGTTATGTATTTTGAAAAGGGGTCGCCTATAAAAGTTGTCGGCGAATTTTATTTTAAATTAAATTTTTTGTATATATAGTTTTTAATAATTTAGAAAGTAGCATTTGATTTTGAAAATAATTTTAAGTTTGAAAATTTTAAGATATGAAATCAAACCGATCTCACATCCCAAATAGTTTATATAAACGAGCACCACACTACAAACCATGTATCTATCCCGAAGAATAGACACACTGCTTGATGATGGGGCTTGATTACATAAACTAGAAGATTTGTGACATCCGTTTGGTCTGCGAACCAATTCTATAAGCCGACAAGTTCCCCTGCTTAATATAAACGAATTAAGCAGGGTTTATTTTACCTGGGTTCTTAAAGTTCCCTATAAGGGCAAGCCCCTATAGTTAATTACATCCTAAATGAAAGGAATCATTTAAGAAAACTCTCGATAATGATAAGTGTTTTTTCTCTCAAGAATTTCAAAGTTTAAGGTTTCAAACAAATTGGATTTTGGAAATTTCAACAGGGAATAGCTCAAATTTGGAATAGTTTGTTTCAGGAGTCCAAAGGAAGAGAAGTAGGGGATGTCACAGACTCGAAGTGAACTTCGGTGACTTCCCAACTATCCTATGGTTTGGCTTCAATTTGAGAATATTATTTAATGTTTCAATCCTGCCAATATTAGTTAATCAGGACTTATATCTGTATGACACAATCATATAAATAGTCTCGAAGATGTGAGGGTTTATGTCGTACCAAACGACTACCTCGGAGACCTAAGACTGGTTAGGGCATAATTGCATAACACAATTATGCAAATGCCTAATGAAAAGTTGAGGATTTATATTGCACTAGGAAAATTACCTCGAAATCCTATGGCTTATTGTTTAATTCTAATAAAGGTTTTGCTGATGCGGACCCAAGTTTTGCTGATGAAGATGGTTGTGCTGCCCACTATGCTCCAAGCTCCTTGTCATTGTAGAGGTTTAGTTTTAGAAAGTGGCAATCAGGATTTGAGAGAAGTGTTTTGGTTTAGAAAGGTTGAAAATTGAGATGGCTTGGTATTTTAATTAAAACAAATCTTAAAGTTAATTAAGTAGAACGGATTAAGATCCCACGGTTCCGTCATCCCGGTAGCGCTATTTTCATCGGATTCACTTAGTCCAAATGAATTTGCTAAACTCAACTGAATGAGTTTCATACTTTCATTTAGACCGTGGGAAATCTCGTTAGCAACACGTGGGTTACATCATCCGAGAGATTCCCGATCATCCAACAAGACGTTTTTAGTTATAATTACAGTTTCATTTTGTTGGGGATTAAATTTTGAGTTGTTTAAGCATGCTGGGTTTGATCATTTTCATGCATTTATAAGTACAGGAAAGTAAGACATTTAATAAATAGTCAAATGTAAATTGCAATAAACTTAAATGCGTACCTGGTGGCATTCCCGTCATTTTCACCTGCACTTAAAACACATGTTAAAGCATTTATATTTTTGCAACAAGAAAATACCTAGGTAAAGCTAAGGGAAGGTTTTGGTTGTCTACCAAAATCCTAGTCCTATTGCTAGTCAATTCCTATGACATATAGGTTCTGGTGTTTTGTTAAGAATTATTTTCTTCACCAAAGAACAATGAAGTCTAACTATTCTTTTAAAACATCCCCTTCAGTTGTAGAAGTGCTCGGAACTGAATTCTGAACATCTTCCTAAACATTGTAGGGATTATTTTAAGTTCAGTTAGTTTCATTGTGGTGATGAATCAATCACCCAGATTATTCTTGCTCAGTGAATCAGGATATTTGATTATCCTGTGAGTAAGGTGACATTTCATTTAATGCTTCATTTAGGAATTATGATAATGAAAGCCTTTAGGGGCAAATTGGTTCATTAAAGATTTTAACCATTCTTAATTTAAAGTTTGAGTTGATGGTTTAAAGTGATGTAGTTATGATTATTCATCTTTCTCTTTTTAGATTATCTTAAATTTGGAATAGTGTTTAAGTTGTTCAATTCAATTAAGTTTTATTAGTTTAAATGATTTTAACTTTTCAGATTGATCTTTAAATGTTTTAAAATTTTTTTCTTAATTTAAGTTTTGGGCAATTTCAAATTAATTTCCTTTAGTGTCTTTAGTTCAATCATAAGATTTTCAACAAAGAGTTCTTAAAATATTAATTTTAATCATTATTTTAAAGTTCCATCAATTGACATTAAATAATGTTTAATTAAATTATTAATTGGGGAATTTAATTTAGAGGATTAGGATTTTTTATTACATTTCTTTTTAATCTTTAATTATCCAAGCTTTAATTAATCTTCCAAATTTCATGTAATTTAATTAATGTTTCTTTCTTTTAATGTTTAAGATGATTTAATGAGTTTCTAGCACTTGAACTTCCCATGTTTCAATCATCCAAATGAAAATTAGGATCAAAATATTTTACCCTCCCTTTGGTTTAACCTAAATTTCAATTAAGGTTAAAACCTTTTAATTACCTTAATGCCCTCTTAAGCATATTCTTACCATAATTCATCAAATTAAGCTCAAATGAACTTAAAAATTTTACGTCACCTTACTCACCTGTCAATTAAGACATTAGAGGGGAAAATGTGATTTTTTTTTAAATTTAATTTAATTTATATAATAATTTTAGGGAAAATAGAGATTTTTCAATGAAAAATTTATAGCATGATCAAGAGGAAGTTTCTATCCTTGGGAAAATTATGGGAGGTTCCTATTGACAAGAGGACCACTTGGACTAATTTTGGTGATTTTTAAAATTTTATTTTATATATTATAATTATTTTAATTTTTGGAATATTAATTCATTTTAAAATATTTTAAAGGTGGAAAAATTAATTTCATATTTTTAGAAAATCTCTCTGTAGTAAAAAAGTTCAGAAAAACAAATTTTATATCTTTTTGATTTTTCTTTGATTTATTAGAATTATTTTAGTAGAAGGTTAAGAAATTAATTTTTTAAATATTAAAAATTATCCTAGGCCTTTAAAAATTAATATCTCAACTTAGAGACTTAGAAAAAAATATTTTGATATTCCCAAGTGATTAGGAGACCAAATGTGGCATTTTGGTGAATTTTTATATTTTTATGATTTTTTATAATTTTTAATTATTAAATATTAAAAAATGATTAAAAATCAAATTTTTATGAAAAATGTAATTTTATTTTTATTGGACTCCCCTGATCACAGAGAGGTCACAAAACAAGTTTGGTGAATTTTTTAAATATATTTTGGGTTTTATGAATTTATAATTTTCAAAATAGCTATGTCACTTAATTAATTCATTTAATAGGTTAAATTAATTCCAATTGACTTGAAATTTTTATGTGAGGCTCTCTGTATCCTAAGTGACAGTGGAGAATTGATTTCAAGTGATTTTAATGTGTGGTTCCTCCTAATTAATTAAAGTTCAGTTTTAAGTGTTTAGGCTATTTAGGGTTATTTTTAAGGATTAAATCAAACCATAATTTTCCTAGGGTCCTCTAATCATAAGATACCTCCTTCAATTTTTCTAAAATTTTCTAAGCAATATGTAAATTATTGGAATTAAAATGCTAAAATAGCCACAAAAATTTGTAAAATAGATAACTTACCATAGAGATGGCCTCTAACCTTGGAAAATTCAGGGATTGTTCCCAAGAAAGAGGCTACAAAAGCCCTGTAGTCTCATGTCATGGTGAATTGTGTGTGTGAGTGGAGAATTAAAATACTCAGATCAGTGTTTAGTTAATTAAAAATTAAATACTCAACAAAATAGATCAATTCTTTTTCCAGACTGTTCTCCTCTATTCACTGAGCAAGATGGTATTTTTAGTTTATTTTTGTGGTTTTTCTACACAAAGATATGCATTTTTAAAGGTCAGGGCATTTAATTAATTCAAAAATATCCTATTTATCTACTTAGCCACGTCGGCGCCGCGTCATCCTCATCCGGGTCAAAGCTCCACGCGGCGCGCTCCTGTTTGACGCCGTCATCTGACTCAGCAGCCACGCGGCCCGATGTCCCGCTCCATCTCTTCATTCGGCTTGATCTCCACCATTCATCCAATACACACGCAAATGGATGGCATCCGTTCATCGTCCCTAAGTGCCCTAACCCGAGAATCGTCCACACTCAAACCTTAAGATCTCCCTCATTTCTCAACCAAATTACATGATCTTGGGCTCTATGAACTCGTCTCAACAAGGCAAACACATCTATATGGCTATGATGCTTTGAAATTGACTTAAATAAAATGGAGAATCGAAACAAGCTCTCGGGAAGGCAGAGTTCAATACCTTAGCTCTGAGAAGTGAGGCTTCGATCAGAGGAGCTTGGCACGTTCATTGGAGTCTAGGGAAGCTAGGGATGGAGCCTCTGGTCGTAGTGAAATGCCTAGGTATGATTTTGTCCAAACCCGATTTCGAGCTTTGGTCTCCAGCACAAATGGGTGGTCTGGTGAGGGGGCTTCCACTGGGGAACTTCCTCTCTTGGTCCGATGATGGTGTAGGGTTGATCAATTTGGGGTTTTGCTCACTGTGGTGGAATGTCTTATTTCGGGCTTCAAATTGAACTCTGAAATTAAGCTCAAGCAGAGGGCTTCAAGACTGGATTCCAGTGGGGATCAACTTCTCTAGGCTAGGAGAAGAGTGTGGAGTAATTTTGGCAGAGTTTCGTTAAGGTTTTTGTTCAACCTTTTTTTGTCCATGGGGATGGGTGTTTAAATAGCCACGGCTATGGGGGTTATTAAGACAAGCCAAGGGTTGGGATCAGCTGCTTAGGTCAAGGGAAGAAGAGCCACAATGACTGTTGGGGTTGGGACAGCTCAGCAAGGCAAAATTTGAATTTTTGGCTCACATGGAGCTCTCGACCATGGAGTTTTCCGGTGACCCAGGTGGTGGTCTTGTCGTAGTTAAGTCATCATCTGACTCAGTGAGGTCAGGGGTGGGGTCTGGTGCAAGCAATCAGCTATGGACATGTGTAAAGAGCTTAGCTTAAGTGGAATGGGGGAAGGGTGGATTTTGAGCTCAATTGGGTTTAATCATGGTTTGGGTTAGGTTGATCCTCCCAAGGTTTAGTTTAGGCTGAGGGAAAGTCATTTGGGTCAGCTGGATTGGAGTGGAGAAGTCTCCATCAAGATCATTTGGATTAATTTTGGGTTAGGGGGAATCATGGAAAGGGTAAAAATGTTTAATCATGGATTAGAAAAGAGCTCCCCTCTCTTACCATTAATGGATTGATGAGGAGTCCAAGGCTTTCATGGCTCTCATGTGGCTTGTGCATGGCTCAATGGCTCCATTTGGCTTGGGAATGGCTTAGCTCACTTTGCATAAAAATGGGTTTTAGAGATTTTTGACATTTAGGGGTAATTTGGCATGAGGCTTGATTTAGAATTATTTGGTGATGAAATTGGAACTTAGGGAATGATTTTATTAAATGGTTGATGAAGAGGAATTTTTCATATGGGCTTTTAGAACAAATTTTGGGCTTTTGAAATGAATTAGAGCTTAGGTTTGGATTTTGGGCTTTTAATTTGGGGTGAATTTAGGCTTAAGCTTGGGTTTGACTTTGACTAAAATTTGGGCTAGATGAATGTCAAGTTTTGTTTAGGAAAGTGTTATGAAGGTTTTAGAAAAGATTTGGGGTCATTTTGGATTAATTTGGGGTTAATTGAGTGTAATTAAGGTGTAAGGTCAATTTAGACAAATTGGGCTAACTTGGGTTAAGTTTGGGCTAATTTTGGGTTTGATGTAAAATTATTCTTGCAAAATATTCATGGAGCTGTGACAAAGAGTTTTCAATTTTGGTTGGGTCTTGATTTTGGGATTGGGCTTGTTTGGGTTCATGATTGGTTTAGGCCAAATTGGAGAATTTTTTGGAGTTGGGTTTGGGTGAAGTTTGATTCCAAATTTGGGGTAAATTAATGTAGAGTTTTGTTTTTGGTGATGTTAAGAATATTTCAAAACAAATTTGGGGAAAATTGGGCTACATTTGGGTTCAATTTGGGATGGATTGAATCACTTGGTCAATTTGAGCCTCAAGGGCCAATTTGGAATTTTTGATCAAATTGGGTTAAATTGACAAAATTGGGGTATGTAGCAGTTGAAGAAAATGATGTGGATAATATGTTGAAATTTTTGGGATTTTTTGAGAACTTTTTGAATTTTTTGAATTTTAGGCTATTTAGAGTACAAGGAGGGTATATGAAGGGTATTGGGGGCTATTTTTGGGAATTTTGAAATACTTGGTCATGGATGATCAATTTGAGTGGTGGGGAATGGTTAGTATTGATTTTGAGGAATCTTGGTTAATTTAGGCATTTTTGAAAATTTCGGGCAATTTCAAGGGTATTTGGTAGGTTTGGTGGGTTTAGGGCCCCGGGGGTCAAAAATTGAAATTTTGGGAAAACATGAAGATTAATTAGATATGATTAAAATGAAACCATTTTGGTTGAGCCATGTTTAGCTCACAAGATCCATGAGAGAACTCATTTTAGGCACTCAATATGTTGTTCCTAACCCTCTTAGCCAGGGGCTTAGGGGTTGAGGTCCATCCATATGAGTTTCCTACATGAGTCAGGAAGCCGAGTTGGGTAAGAGTGGTTTTAGGGTTTAGAATGTATGTGAGAGTGTGGTGTGTGCAGGTTAACCTGACCAAGACCAGACTACCCAGGGTAATCCTAAGGCCAAGAATCCTGTTGGAACTCATCCTTGAACCTCCACATTTGACTTTTAACCTTCCAGAGGAGCTTGGAGGTTTATGGTCATCTGTGTGGGGTTCAAGAAAAGTTAAGAAGTGTTTGAATTTCTAAGTGGTGAGTCCCATTTCTAGTCCTCTAGAATAGTCAAAGGGAAAACCTGTGGCTAGATCCTAAGCACTAAGGAGAGAGAGACCAGACCTCACCAAAAATGAGGTCAACAGTTCACTATTAAACCCTAAGACTTAAGAAGATCTGTAATTTTTAGAAATATTGAGTTATCTGATCTTAATCCTTATCATAACATTGAATTGTCATTAAACCATTAATTAACTGTTTAAATTAGTGAATTGTTATCTTTCAAGATTAAACCCCTCACCTTAGCATCTGTTGATATAATTGTCTTCCAAATTTCTTTAATTATTTATAAAATTACAATTATGCCCTTAATGTGAAAAGGTGTGAGATTGGTTTCTACCATTTAATCATTATGTTTCAATCATCTCAAAGTGTTGATTAAGGTCATTAATTGCCCATTTACCCTTGATTAGGCCTAAATATTAATTAAAGCTTAAATTCCATAATGACAATTTTGCCCCTAAAGGCCTTATCACTTCATAGTTCATTAAATTTAACTCAACTGACTTTGAAATATTTATGTTACCCTCTTATGGATCAATTAAGACATTAGAGGAGAAAATGTGATTTTTCTGAATTTAAATAATTTTTATGATTATTTAAATGCAAAAATAAGGATTTTAAAGTTAATTCAATAAATTAACCAAAACAAATCATCTCTCCTTAACAAAATTATTGGAGGTTCATCTTAGTAAGAGGACCATCTATACTAATTTTCATAATTTTTTTTAGTTTTATTTTAATTATTATAATTATTTGTTCATTTTTAGTATTAACTAAGTATAAAATATTACTTAATTTTAAAATTAATTTTTATATTTTTCTTAAATCTATCTAAAGTTAAGGAACCTAGAGAAATAAATTTCATATTTTTGTGATTTATATTTAAATTATTAGAATTGATTTAGTGAAAAATTAACAAAAATTCAGTGTAAGGATTTAAAAATTAATATCTTTACTTAGAAAATTTCGAATATTATTTTAATTACTCCCAAGTGATCGAGAGACCAAATGTGATATTTTGATTTGTTTTTTCATTTTAGTGATTTTTATTATTTTTTATGATTTTTAATTATTTTTTAATTATTAAAAAATCAAAATATAGGCTTAAAATTAAATATTCATTTTAATTTTAATTTTTTTTTTAAGTTCCTTTAGTTATTAGGAGCTCCCAAAAATAATTTAATAATTTTTTGACTTATATTTTAATTATTATAATTATTTTAATGCTAAAAATGCTATTTTACTTGAAAAATTCATTTTAGTGGGTAAATTAATTCTAATTGACTCCAAATTTTTATGGCGAGCTATACTATTTATTATTCACAATGTGGAATAATTTTTATGATTTTTCCATTTATATCTTAATTATTTAATTTTTAAAAGGTTTTAATGAGTTAATTGTCATTAGTGTCACTTTTAATTAATTAAACCTATTTGATGTTTTTGCTAAGGTCCTCTCACCACATTGAACCTACCAAAACAAACTTTGTATTTTTTTTATTTATATTTTAATTATTATAATTTTCAACCTAAAATAAAGGGGATTAATTTGAAAATTAGTGATTTCTAGCTAGAGTCAAGATATTCCAGAGAGCGTTTAATTAATTAAAAATAAAATACAAGTAAAATAATTCTAATTTTATTCCCACATTGTTTTCCTCAGTTCACTGAGCAATATAATTTTTTTTATTTCATTTTTCTATTTTTTCTACACCAAGATATGGATTTTTTAAGATTGCTTCATTAAATAAATACATAAAATACCTATTTTTCTATTTATCCATGCGGCACCACGACATCCTTAACAGCTCCAAAGTCTCTACGCGTCTCCTCCTGGTTGGGAGCCACCGTCTGAGTCAACCCGCTGTTCACATGCCGAAGCTCTGTCTGACGCAATCCTAACCCTCTATTTTTTACATGCACGATGAGACGGCCACGGAGCTTCATCCCCAACTGGTTCATCACATGAACCATCCTCTTTTTAACCTTAATCTCATTCTTGATAACCAAATTACTTCAGGTTTGTTTCTATAGATGCATCCAACCTCAACGAACATATTTATATGGTTGATCGAGTCTTAAATAAAGCCTACATGCATGGAGAATCAAATTAAGCTAAGATAGGGGGGATAGTTCAATACCTTTGCTTGAGAGGTGTGGCCTCAATCAGGTGCTTGTAAAAGCTTCAGAGGACTCTGACGAACCTCCTGGAAGTGTTGCTCGGCTCTAGTGAATTGTAGGAGTTCAATTAAACCGATTTGGAGGCTTTGATGGAACTCTAGGCTAGAGGGTCTCTGTAATGGGTCTTTTGTGGGGGATCAACTTCATTTGGTCTTGTGATGGTGTGGGCACAACTAATTTAGATTTTGTGCATTGTGGAGCTGTGGTGAGTTGTGTCCTGGTTTCGACTAATTAATTTAGATTTGATCAACTTCATTTTCATTTTTTTTTGTTGTTTGTCGTTTTTTAATTATTTTGTCAATTCATTTATTATGTCATATTTGTTTTATTTTATTTTGATGTTTGTCGTTTTATTGTCGTTTTTGTCATTTTTTTAATGTCTATCTTAAAAGTATTAGGTTTTGTGACTACCTAAAAGTTTTGGTTTTGTTTTATTGTCGTTTGTCCTGTATTTGGAATGTCGTCCCACAAAACATAGTTAGCATACCCTATAACATGCAAAGGAAATCTAAAACAAAATCAATGTCATCGTTTCATTTTAATCGTTCCGCAAAACAGAGTTAGCACACTTTATACTATGCAAAGAAAATCTAAAATGAAACTTATTTTCATCCTGTGAAGGAAAATAAAGTCAGATTTAAAAGTTATAATGTCAATTTTATTTCTTAAATCTTTTATTCTATTCGGTTACTTTTTAGATAATCAGGTCAAGATGTCACTAGTTCTGACATCCCAGGGTCATCAGAGGCCTTAATCTACGTAGTCAGAAAGGTGTTTAAACCAGGACCAGAAGATTTCTGTTAGTAACCAGGATTGCGTTGTCCGAGAAATCTTCATAAACTAAGAACGCTGGGGTTCAAGTTGCATTCGGTGATGTTTGCTCATTAGAGTTTCATTTAAGTTTTAATGTCTTTTTCCAATTTTAGGTATTTTACAATTTTTTAAGATTTTTATGTCATTTCATGTCAAAATATTAGATTTGATGTCTTTTAAACCTAAAGATTTAAGTTTTGAAAATTTAGATTTGATGTCATTTGTTTTTTTAGGAATTTAGATTCATTATCGATTGAATCTAAAAATTCCATTAGATTTGAGAAATTATGTTTAAGATCTAGTTAGATCTATAAATTTAGATTCAATTTTATTTGAATTTACAGATTTAGATCTAAAATCATTATGATGTTTAGAAATTAGATTTAATGTCATTTGAATCTAATAATCTTGATTAAGTTTAAATTAGACTTAGATTGAATCTAATGTAAGTTAGACTTTAGAATCTCAGATTCGATGTCTTTTGAATCTAATGTTAAGTCTAATTATGTTAGACTCAGATAAAATCTAACATAACTTAGATTTTAGAATTCTAGATTCAATGTCATTTGAATCCAAAATAAGTGTTAAATCTAATATGGATTAGACTTAGATAAAAATCTTTTGATAATTAGATTCAATTCGTTTGAATCTAATATCTTTGATTTGATTTTTAAAATAGTCTAAACTTTAAGAAATTTTGACTTAAATTGATTTTAAGTCAAAATTTTGATTTTAGTTTGATGTAGTTTAAATTTAACCTAAGTTTAATTTAGACCGAACCTAAGTTAGAAATGTTGAATTAATATTGAGTTCATGGCTGTTTAAGTTAGATTTAATATAGATTCAAACTAAAATTGAGTTAACAAGGATTTATGTCTTGTTTAAACTTTAAATTAGAGATGTGAAGTTAGACTCAATGTAAATTGAATCTAAAGTTGATTTAACTTAAGTTCATGTCTGTTTGAACTTAAGTTAGAAGTGTTAGATTCAATGTAAACTGAATCTAAAGTTGAATTAACTTAAGTTCATGTTTATTTGAACTTAAGTTATAAATGTTGAATTAGATTCAATATTGATTGAATCTAAAGTTAAGTTAACTTAGGTTCAATTTAAGTTGAACGTAAGTTAGATATGTTAAGTTTAGGTTCAATGTAGGTTGAACCTAAAGTTTAAGTTAACTTAGGTTCAGTTTGGGTTGAACCTAAGTTAGATATGTTGAGTTTAGGTTCAATGCGGGTTGAACCTAAAGTTTAAGTTAACTTGGGTTCAATTTGGGTTGAACCTAAGTTAAAAGTGTTGAGTCAGGTTCAATGTGGGTTGAACCTAAGATTTCAGTTAACTTAGGTTCAGTTTAGGTCATACCTAAGTTAAAATTGTTGAGTTTAGGTTCAATGTAGGTTGAACCTAAAGTTTAAGTTAACTTGGGTTCAGTTTGGGCTGATCCTAAGTTAAAAGTGTTGAGTTAGTTTCAATGCGGGTTGAACCTAAGGTTTAAGTTAACTTGGGTTCGGTTTCGGTTGAACGTAAATTAAAAGTATTAAGTTATGTTCAATGTGGGTTGAACCTAAGGTTTAATTTAACATGGGTTCAGTTTGGGTTGAACCTAAGTCGAAAGTGTTGAGTTAGGTTCAATGTGAGTTGAACCTAAGGTTTAAGTTAACTTGGGTTCAGTTTGGGTTGAACCTAAGTTAAAAGTGTTGAGTTAGGTTCGATGTGGGTTGAACCTAAGACTTAAGTTAACTTGGGTTCAGTGCGGGTTGGACCTAAGTTGAAAGTGTTGAGTTAGGTTCAATGTGGGTTGAACCTAAGGTTTATGTTTAAGCTTTAAAATAGACCAAATTAAGGTTTAAATTTTATTTAAGTAATACTCAAAGGTTAATTAAGTCTATTTAGATTAGACTTAATTAGAATTTGAAGACCATTCAAGTCTTATTTAAGTAAAACTTAAGGTTTAATTAAGTCTAGTTAAAGTTACACTTAACTAGAATTTGAAGTTGTTTAAGCCTAATTTAGGTAAGGCTTAAATATTAATTAAGTCTAATAAGTTAGACTTAATTAGAGTATAAGTCTGATTAAACCTTAGTTAGTTAAGGTTTAATAGTTTAATTAAGTCTAATGTGTTAGAATTAATTATGGTTTAAAATTGATTAAACGTTAGTTGGTTAAGGTTTATTAGATTAATTAAGTCTAATGTCATAGACTTAATTACGGTTTAGGATTGATTAAACCTTAGTTGGTTAAGGTTTAATAGATTAATAAAGTCTAATATATTAGACTTAATTAGGGTTTAAGATTGATTAAACCTTAATTGGTTAAGGTTTAATAGATTAATTAAGTCTAATGTGATAGACTTAACTATGGTTTAGGATTGATTAAACATTAGTTGGTGAAGTTTTAATAGATTAATTAAGTCTATTATGATAGACATAATTATGGTTTAGGATTGATTAAACCTTAGTTGGTTAAGGATTAATAGATTAATCAAGTCTAAAATGTTAGACTTAATTAGGTTTTAAGATTGATTAAACCTTAGTTGGTTAAGGTTTAATAGATTAATTAAGTCTAATGTGATATACTTAATTATGATTTAGGATTGATTAAACCTTAGTTGGTTAAGGTTTAATAGATTAATTAAGTCTAATATGTTAGACTTAGTTATGGTTTAGGATTGATTAAACCTTAGTTGGTTAAGGTTTAATAGATTAATTAAGTCTAATATGTTAGAATAAATTAAGGTTTAAGATTAATTAAACCTTAATTGGTTAAGGTTTAATAGATTAATTATGGTTAAGTCTAATTGGATCAAAGGTTAATTAAACCTAATTTGGGTAAGGTTTAATTGATTAATTAGACTTAATTATGGTTAAGTCTACTGGATTAAAGGTTAATTAAGTCTAATTTAGTTAAGACTTAATAGTTTAATTAGGTCTAATGGATTAGACCTAATTAAGGTTTAATTTTGGTTTAAAAGGTTTAGTTAAGCTTAGTGATGTCTTGATCTTAAATAAAGTTTGATTTTGTATTAAACTAAATTTAGTTAAGGTTTAACGGGTTTAATTAAGCCTAGTAATGTCTTAAGCTTAATTAAAGTTTAATTTTGTATTAAACCTAATTTAGTTAACGTTTAATAGGTTTTAATTAAGCCTAGTGATGTCTTAAGCTTAATTAAAGTTTGATTTTGTATTAAACCTAATTTTGTTAAGGTTTAATAGGTTTAATTAAGCCTAGTGATGTCTTAAGCCTAATTAAAGTTTAATTTTGTATTAAACCTAATTTAGTTAAGGTTTAATGGGTTTAATTAAGCCGAGTAATGTCTTATGCTTAATTATATTAAGCCTAATTTAGTTAAGGTTTAATAGGCTTTCATTAAGCCTAGTGATGGCTTAAACTTAATTAAAGCTTGATTTTTTATTAAACCTAATTTAGTTAAGGTTTAATGGGTTTAATTAAGCCTAGTGATGTCTTAAGCTGAATTAAAGTTTAATTTTGTATTAAACATAATTTAGTTAAGGTTTAATATGTTTTAATTAAGCCTAGTGATGTCTTAAGCTTAACTAAAGTTTGATTTTGTCCTAAGCCTAATGTAATGAAGGCTAAAGGAGAATTAACTAGGTTTAATGTGTGGTTAAACCTAATTGAATTTTGATTTTGTTTTTAATCCTAATTTAATTAAGGATTAATTGAGTTAATTAGGGTTAATGTTAGATTAATCCTAATCAAGTTTTTGATTTGAGTCTATTGAGTGTTTGAACTCAATCTTAACCCATGATGACATGAGTTAGATAAAGAGTTTCAAATTTTAAAAAATATTTTAGGGTTTTTTATATTTTAAAATTTTAAAATTTTAACCCTAATAAGAAAATGTCATTTTAAATTTTCCAAAGGTTAGAGTCTGTCATTTTAGGGTTTAGATTTGTCCCCCTAAATTTCTAACCAATTTCCAATTTAATTTTCCTATTTTCTGATTTTTAAAATTATTGTTAAAAATAATTGTCCAATCTCATGAAAATTAGAAAATGTTGTCCTAGAGTATTTTCCTAGCTTTAGAAAAATCAGAGATTGTTCTTAAGGATCTAAAGATTGATCCATTAAATTTTCATATTTTTTTACTTATAATTAATTTTTAATAATTAAAATACGCCAGAGAGTATTTAATTAATTAAAATTCAAATATAAATCAAAATTCAAAATTTTAATTCCACATTGTTCTCCTCACTGCCCTGAGTTCAAAGGTATTTTTTATATATTTTTGTGATTTTTGTATGCAAAGATATGTATTTTTGAGGTTTTTAAGATTTATCTGAATTTTATTAAATCCAAATTAATCTTAAACTGTCGCATGTCCTCGGACGGGTCGAAACGCGCTTGATCCCCTATGGGGATCCGAACACGGGAGCAGTCAGGATTTAATCAGGATCGTTCATTTCTAAAACACAGGAACAAACGGTTCTGGTTCATCGTCTTCATCCCCTCTGATCTCGCAGACCGTTCATGATCTAAGAGCAAGATCTCACTCGATTCTTGATGAAATCGAGTGAAATTTGTTTCTTTAGGATCATCTGGAGGAGACGAACATATCCATACGGATTTGTATGGGTTTTGAATTGGCTAACCCTAACTAGACCAAACCCGAGCTCGGTTTGGGTGTAAAGAACCGTACCCTGGCCTCAGTTGATGCAAGCTCAAATTCAATGGTTCTGAAGCTTCGTCTCGACCTCAATTAGCTTTCCCCTAACTCAATTTAGAGTTAAATCAGGTCTAGGTATGAGATCCTCCTCAAGGTGTCTTAGCTTAAGGGAAGGAATTCAATAGCTAGGTTAGAGCCTGTGTGGATGGCCAATTTTGATTGGACTCATCATCGTAGGTCTCTATGATGGTGTAGGAGCAGTCAATTTGAAGTTTTGAGGAGTTTGGTTTCAGATTTGGATTTTTTCCTAGTTTTGGCCTCATTCAGGTTAGCCAAATTGGGGAGATCTAGTGGGTTTCATGGCTGTAATCACTGGGGAATCAATTGTCTAGGCCCTAGAGAGTAAGTTTGACGTTGGGAGTCAAAGGGTTTGAGTAGTGTTTGGGTGTTTCCAATTTCTCCTCTCCTCCTTCATGTGCTTAGGTTAGGCCCTATTTATAGCCATGGAAATGGTTAGGGTGAGCTTAGGCTTGCTTGGGGAGCTGGCATCAGGCTCATAATGATCTTTGGATAAGATCTTGAGCTATGGATAAGATGGGTTGAAGTTTCCAAGGGTAAACCTCATGAGGTTTACCTATGGTTCACCTTGAGTTGGTGGCTTACCCTCTTCTCATTTGCTCTTCAAAGAGGTGGATAAGGCAAACTTAATCTTGTTGAATTCACCTCCCCTAGGTAAACCACAAGTTCACTTGGTAAATTCTAAGGGAAGATGATACTTTAGCCTTCTTACTCACTTCATGCATGGATTGGTTATGATTGCACATAACAATGATATGGGATAGGTTTAAGGCTTGTTCCTTTCCTATTGGCTAGCCTAGGAGTTGTGTGATAAGCCATTAGGATGGCCAGCCACCTCAACCTAAGGGAGAAGGTGAGTCGTGCTTTAAAATAGTGGGAGAGTGCCACTTCACTTTTCTCACCACAATGAGGTTTAAACATGGTTAACATGATGTGGCATGGGTTAATTTCATTTGTAATGGGTCATATGGGTTGTGTCTAACCCATATTAGGTCACTCATGATGTCATAAAAGGGATTGGAATTTTGAAAACCATTTATTGTGTCATGGGTGATGTCTTGTGTCCAAATTTTATTTTATGGCTTTTTAATTATAATTTCATTTTTAATTAATTATGTAATATAATAAAATAATTTTGGAAATAATTATTTGATTAATTTTATCATTTTTGGTCTGAAATTGGGTATTTTGACCAAATTTGATATATGTTGACTAGGTTTGACCAATGTTGACCCAAGTTGACCTAGGTTGGTCAATTGTGGTCTAAGGGTGACCTATGTGACTTTTCTAACCTTGTCATGGTTTGATTAGTCATAAAATCCAAGGGTTTTGTCATTAAGAGCTTGATTTGGTCATGTTGACCAATTTTAGAGTTTGTCAATCCAAAAGTCAATGTGGTGACTTTTGGATTAAATTTTAGTCACTTTGATCAATGTCATGTTGATCATGTCAATGTCTATCTTTGAAGTTAATTTTGTGGTCAAAGGGGCATGGATTAGCCATTTTGACTAATTTTTACCCTTTTAGGTCAAGAGTTGACCAATGGGGTTAGGGTGATTGTCTTTGTGTCATGCATGGATTATTTTGATCAAATTTTAATTATTTATGTCAAAGAATGACCAATAAGGTCAATGCAATTCTTTGGGTCATGGTTTGATCATTTTGACCTAATCTGTCTTTTTAGGTCAAAGGTGACCAAATGGTGGTCTTTAGGTATTGGATTAATGATTTTGGTCAATTTTGACTTTTTGAATCAAAAGTTGACTATTTAGGTCAATGGCGTGGTCATTGGGTCAAGGATTGACCATTTTGACCAAAGTTGACTTTTTGGTTAAAAGTTGACCTATTGAGTCAATGGAGTGGTCATTAGGTCAGAAATTGACCATTTTAACCAAAGTTAACTTTTTTGCCAAAAATTGACCTGTTGGGTCAATGGGGTGGTAATTGGGTCAGAAATTGACCATTTTGACCAAAGTTGACTTTTTGGTCAAAAGTTGACCTATTTGGTCAATGAGGTGGTCATTGGGTCATAAATTGACCATTTTGATCAAAGTTGACTATTTTTGGTCAAAAGTTGATATATTGGGTCAATGGGGTGGTCATTGGGTCAGAAATTGATCCTTTTGACCAAAGTTAACTTTTTAGTCAAAAGTTGACCTATTGGATCAAAGGGGTGGTCATTGGGTTAGAAATTGACCATTTTGACCAAAGTTGACTTTTTAGTCAAAAGTTTACATATTGGGTAAATAATTGATTAAATCAGAATTAGTCATTACTGATTTAATCATTTTGAGTCAAAGAAAGATTTATAGGGTTTTACTTTAGTCATTAGGGTTTAGTGACTATCAGTGAGATTTAAGAAGTTACTATTGGTATAATTCCTATCTTAAACTGCCTTTGAAATGATCCTCACAAAAGTGAGGTCAACAAACATTCATAAAGACTTCTATGCAGTAGAGGATAACATAAAAGCAAATCACTCTGTCGGCCGTTATAATTTTTGAAAGGTTAAAATTTCTGAAAAAAAAAGGTTTAGAATATAGTTTTATAAAATAGAATTTTGATTTAGTTTATTATATATGGATTTTTGAAAATAACATTTTAATTTTGAAGAATACAAAATCAAATTGATTTTATATAAACGTTAGTTTAGATAATTAAGCGCTTCATCACATGACATGTACCTATCCCGAAGAACAGATACATTGCTTGGGGTGAGGCTTGATCAAATTAACTAAAGAATTCATGGCAACCGTTTGGTTTGCGAACCATTTTTGACCGACAATTTCCCCTATCTAATATGAAGGAATTAGATAGAGTTTATATTAATCTGGGGTCTTTAAGTTTTTTATAAGGGCAATCCCCTATAGTTCATTACATCCTAGATGACCGAAGTAACCTAAGAAAACTCTTGATATAAATCAGGAAATATTTATATTAATGACTTCCAAAGGTAAGGATTTCAAAAAAAAAATTGATAGTCGGAAACTCAATAGGTGAATAGCTCAAGTTTTAGAACATTTCATTTTATCATAATCCAAAGGAGAGAAGGCTAGGGGAAGAACATAGATTCAAGGAAAATCTTGATGTCTTCCCAAACAATCTTATGGTTTGGTTTTAATTTAGGGTATTTATTTGGTGTTTCATTCTGTCAATTTTATTATTTAGGACTTGCAATCACTTGATACCGATCATGCAAATGGCCTGGAAGATAAGAGGATTTTTGTCATACCTAATGACAACCTCGGAATCCTAAGACAAGTTAGAGCTTATGTTGCACAACATGGTTGTGCAAGAGCCTAAAGAAAAGGTGAGGATTTATGCTACACTAAGCAGGCTACCTCGAAGTCCTATGGCTTGTTTGTTTTAATTTCTAAGGAATTTTGCTTTTGAAGATGGTTGTGCTGCCCACTATGCATGCTCCGAGCTCCTCGTCGTGGCAGATTTAGTTTAAAGAAGCGTCAATTGTAGAAGAGGAGAGAAGTGTCATGTTTTTGAAATATTTAAATTGAGGTGTCTTAATATTTTACTAAGTGAACATTAAAGTTGATTATAGCGACACCAGTTAAGATCCCACAGTTCCATCATTCCGGCACCACTATTTTCATCGAATTCACTTAGTCCAAATGAATTTACTAAACTCAACTTAATGGATTCCATACTTTCATTTAGACTGTGGGAAAACCACGTTAGCAACACGTAGGTTACCTCCTCCTAGGGATTCCTGATCATTAAACGAGACATTTTAATTTAGTTGCAATTGTGATTTTTGTTTTGTTTGTGATTAAATTTTGATTTGTTTTATATTCTTAAATGTTGTGGCGGTGAATTTTATCTTGTCTTAATTTTTAATTTTGATTTTATTTTTGGTTTTATGGCTGTCCTAAAAGGTTTCAATTTTCATTCAGGGTGGGTGACATTGTTGTTTAGCATGCAAATTTTCAAGGAAAGAAAGTGCAGTAGAGTGCAGGTAAGTAGATTGCAATAAAATAAAAGCATATCTGGTAGGTCTTCTCGTCATCTCCACCTAAAACTTTAGTATTCTTGCAATAAACATTTATAATTTGCAGGGAAGTAAAACCTATAGATATGTTCATCATAAGCTTACAAAGTCCTAGGTCATAATCCGGTGAATCCTATTCATTTATTTAAGATATATATTTCATTTAATAGATATAATAGGTGCAGTAGTCCTTCAAGGTGTCCAGAAGATTTGTGAAAGATCTAGGAGAGACCCAGATATTTCACATTCCTTTTGAGCTTCCTTGAGTTCATTTGGAATTATCATATTTATTAAATGATTTATCTGTTTCATACCCTTATACTCAGTGAGCCAATGTTTTAGTCATCCCAAAAGGCGGGGTAGTTACCATTTGATACTTAGGAATTATGTAGGTGAGACTTTAGAGGAAAAATTAACTTATGGAAGAATTTATCAAATTTTGATGGGCTTGTAATGTTTCAAAGGTAGTTTAAAATTAATTATGTTTTCTTTTCTAATTATTATTAGTTAATTCCTTTGATTAAGCCTAGCTCACTACTAAGCCCTTAAGATTTTAGTGGATAATTTTATGTCTTCAGAAAAGGAAGTTAAATGACCTTCATGATTATGATTCTTATCAAAACATTGAATTATCATTTAAACATCAAATGAAGGGGTATTAAATTATTGGAATATTAACTTCCAAAATCAATCCCGAACCTTAAGACTCTTTTAATTTGTTTTTTTTCCAAATTATGATAATTAAGAAAATTTAAATATTTAATTTTGGTGTGACAAAATTGCAGTGGGTTTCTACCATTTTCCCTTGATGTTTCAATCATTAAAACATAATAATTAAGGTCAGTTATTGCCCTTTTCCCATTTTGATTAAGCCTAAATATTGATTAAAGCTAAATTTTTCCAAAATTACAATTTTACCCCTAAAGGCCTTTATCACTTCATAATTCATTAAATTTAGATCAAATGACTTTAAAACTTTTATGTGACCCAACTTACGGGTTAATTAAAATATTAGTGGAGAAAATGTGACTTTTCAAATTTTTGATTTAATTTATATATTTATTTTAATGCAAAAATAAAGGTTTTTAATGAAAATTCAATAACTTGTCCAAAACTAAACATTTGACTTTGAAATTTTTATTAGAGTTAGACCTAGACTAAATGACCACTTAGACTAAATTTCATAGTTTTTTTAGTTTTATTTTAATTATTATAATTATTTTAATTTCTAGAGTTTTAATTAATTATAAAATATTTTAAAAGTTGAAAATTCAATTTTGTACTTTTCATAAGTCCCTCGGAGGTCAGGGAACCCAGAAAAACAAATTTTATATTTTTTTACTTTTTATTTTAATTATTAGAATTATTTTAGTGAAAAATTAAAGAAATTCATTTTTTAGCCTTTTGAAAATTAATTTAAGCCTTTAAAAGTTAATATTTTCATTTTGAAGCTTAGGAAAATTATGTGGATGGTTCCTAAGTGATTAGGAGACCAAATGTGACAATTTGGTGATTTTTAATATTTTTGTTATTCTTATTATTTTTTAATTATTTAAATATTAAAAATATGGTTTAAAATGAAAATTTATTAAAATTTCAATTTTATTTTTAGAAAATTTTTCTGATCAGAGAGGACTCCCAAAACGAATTTGGTTAATTTTTTAGTTATATTTTACTTATTAAAATTAGTTTGATATTTAAAATTATCATTTCATTTAGAAATGAACTCCAAATGTCATGAAATTTTTATGTGAAGTTCTTTGACCTTTAAAGTTTATTGGATAATTGTTTTTAAACCATTTACATTTCTATATAATCCAATTTATTTTTATTTGATATTTAAGCTTTAATTACCATTAAAGTTATTTTTGGTGATTTAAATCAAATTTCTATTTTTCCTAGGGTCCACTGGTCATAATAAACCTACCATAATTTTTCTGGATTTTTCTAATCAACATGCTAATTATTAGAATTAATTTATCAAACAAGATGCAAAAACTTGGAAAATATAGATCTCTTCATAGAGGTCTCCTCTGACTTAGAAAAATCAGTGAAGATCCCCCATGACAGAGGCTACAACATGCTAAAATGGCAAGCCATGGTGAAATGTCCTAATGCATGGAGAATTAAAATACTACAGAGGGTATTTAATAAATTAAAAATCATACATGCATTAAATAAATTTCAAACCATTTCTACTTTTTTCTCCTCTGTTCACTGAGTAAGTGGGTTTTTTTATTTTATTTTTATGATTTTTCTACAGCAAGTTATGGATTTTTAAAGTTTAGGTGATTTAAATTATTCAGAAAATCCATAATTTCCTACTTAACAACTCAGTGTCGCGCAATCTACGACGGATCGAAGTCCCATCGGTGCGCTCCCATTTGACGCTACCAGTTGAATGGGATGCCACGGGGCCCACTGTTCTATTCTATCTCCTCGTCCGGCGCGATCAGAGCTGTCCAACAGAAATACGTGCAATCAAACAGCTGCCTGTCTTCGTCCTCGTCTGGTGTGATCCCGTGACCGTCCACGTTAAAACCCTAATTTCTAGAGCTAGACTCAACAAAATCACTTCAGGTTTGATCCTATGGACTCGTCTAAGCATGGCGAACATATCCATACAACTAAGCATGCTGTAAATTAACCCTAATTACATGGAGAATTTAGAGAAGCTCGGGAAGATGGAGAGGTCAATAGCTTGGCTCTAAGAAGTGAAGCTTCTATGAGAGATGCTCTGCACCTTCGTTTGAGTCCCAGGAGCTCAGGGATGAAGCCTCTTACCCTGGTGAATTGCCTAGGTATGAAAGTGACCAGACCCGATTTGGAGCTTTGATGGAAGTCCCTGTTGGAGTGGCCTGGTGATGGGGCTTTCAGTGGTGATGTGGCTTTATTCTTATCTCTTTATCTTCCTCCATATCCAGCACAATGAAATCAACATGAAAGATAAATTGATCCACTTTTATTAAAACATCTTCTATAACTCCTTTAGGATATGTGATCGAACGATCTGCTAATTATAGAGTTACAATAGTTGGAGTTATTTCTCCTAATCCCAGTCTTTTAAATATTGATAGAGGCATAAGGTTAATGCTTGCACCTAAATCACATAAAGCTTTTCCATAAAATATTTCTCTAATTGCACATGGAACTGTGAAACTACCAAGATTTTTAAGCTTTCAGGAAGCTTCTTCTGAATTATTGCACTGCACTCCTCACTAAGTGCAACCGTCTCATTATCTTCAAACTTCCTTTTTTTGTTGAGAATATCCTTCATAAATTTCACATAGCTTGACATCTATTCTAAGGCTTCAGCAAATGAAATATTGATTGTTAGCTTCTTAAATATCTCCAAAAATTTTGAAAATTGCTTATCCAATTTTTGCTGACGAAGTCTTTGAGAAAATGGAGGTGGTGGTTTTCCCAAATCTTCCTTAAGTGGAGAAATAGGTCTTTTCAAACCTTTAGGAGCGTCCTCTTTTGGTTCTTAAATCTCTTCTTTCTCTACTTCAATTTCTTTTTGAACTCTACCTTCCAACTCTCTTCCACTTCTCAGTTGAATTGCTTTTACATGCTCTTTATTCTTATCTCTTGGATTTACTTCAGTATTACTTGGAAGCGTACATTGGGATCTATTACTTAATGTATTGCCAATTTTTCCCAATTGATTTTCAATATTTCTTATTGTAGCTCCTTGACTTTGCAATTGATTTCCCATTTGTAACACCACTTCTTTAATAGACAATTTCTTCTCTTTAAATTGTGAAGCATTGTTAAAACCTAGAGGATAGGTTGGTCTATAATTATTATTCCCTTGGTTGTTCCAGTTCCCAATGGGTTTACTTGGTTGTTCTCCCATTATTGATTAATACCACCCTGATTATTGGTATTCCAGTTAAAATTTGGATGATTCTTCCAACCTGGGTTATAATAATTAGAATAAGGGTTATTAGGCTTACTTATAGCATTCAAAGTTTCTAGTGAAGTATGAGAATCAAACATTTGACTTAATGAATTTTCTTCAATCATGGCAATTGGCTGAGAAAAATTCATCCCAAATTGGTCTATCTTCCTTGAAATTGCAGTAACTTGATTTGCTAACATTGCAAAAGCATCATTTTCATGAATATTGGCTACCTTTTTAGGATTTAACCTTTCAGAAGGCCATTGAAAAGTATTAGTAGCCATTTATTCTATCAAAACATAAGCATCAGTAAACTGTTTAGACATCAGTGATCCTCCTACAGCAGCATCAATAATAAATCTAAGAGATCCAACTAATCCATTATAAAAGGTTTGAATTATTAACCAATCTGGTATCAAATGATGTGGAAATTTTCTGAGGAGATCTTTAAATCTTTCCCATGACTCATATATAGATTCACCTTCAAACTGATAAAAAGATGTGATATCGTTTCTAAGCATCGCAGTCTTTGATGGTGGAAAATATTTAGCAAGGAATTTTTGTGCTAAATCATCCCAAGTTCTAATAGATCCAGGTGCTAACAAATTTAACCATATCTTAGCTTTATCCCTTAGTGAGAAAAAAAAAGTCTAAGTCTAATAGCATCATTCGAAACACCATTATATTTAAAAGTAGCACACAAGTTTAGAAAGTTGGCAAGATGTAAATTAGTATCTTCAGTTGGTGCTCCCCAAATCTAATTATTAGACACCATTTGGATAATAGCAGGTAAAAGCTCAAAGGAATTTGGAGCTACAGCAAGGTGTTGAATACTACCATGAAGTTCATCCACTGTAGGTTAGCATATTCTCTTAAAGGTCTAAATTCTTGATGGATGTCAACATTTTGATTTTGATGATTTGTCATTTCTTGAATATTTTTATCTTTTCAGAATTTTTAATTTTTTTGATTTTTCTGATTGTTCTTTCTAATTTAGAATAGTAAGATACAAGTCCCTTAGACCCTGAACTACACATACAACATTAAATAAAATAAAACAAAACACACTAATAAAAACAAAGTAAAGTAAAATTTTAATTTTTCTTAATTTTCTTTAAATAAAATTTTAATCAATTTCCCGGCGATGGCGCCAAAAACAAGATCCCCTAATATTTATACTTACGATTTAGATAGGAAATTTATGATTTAGAATATGGGATACTACCCAAGTATACGTATCGTTTATCAAGTAATATAGGACTTTCAGATTAAGCCCCAAGATATTGAACCCACAGGGAAATGTGTAAAACATTAAAGAAATAAGAAAAATATATTTTTACTTTTTTAATTGATTTTTGTAAGTATGTTTTAAGATTTTAATTTTGAATTTTTTTTTTTGATATTTTTAATAAAAAGTTAAGCAGGAAATAAAATTATCAATACTCTAACACGATATAAAAGTTATAAGAATCCAATATCTTTTTCCTTCTTCAATAAATCAGTAATAATTATGGAGTTTTATGTTGTGGAAGTATCTAAATGTATTGTGTCAAATAGGAGAAATTATATTCTCTACCCTTACTTGGTTCTATAAAAAAAATTGGTTAATTTGAAATTTTGAAATTTTGTAGATGGGTTAGGTAGGGAAGATACCAGCTCTCACTCTAGAGTTCCCTCTATTCCCTCCACCTCAGGGCTAACATCTCATAACGAAATTTAAAACAACAAGCCAAATTAGGGGGCTTTAGCTTTTCACTCTAAAGTCCTCTAATTTTACTCCTCAATAAAGCATATCTCGCTATTTATTTGCATTTAATCATATGGACTACTATTCTCACCCATATAATTGCATGTGATTCTTTCCAATTGTTGTTTGAGACAATACCGCATTGGGACTTACATAATCTCACAACAGATTTTAACATCTTAATTGGCCAAATTAAGAAGTAAATTAAGTTCAAGGAATGGAATCATCACAATTTATTCCGGTATTAAAAACTAATACTTTCCACAACATACTTCCATAATTTAATTACTTCATCATCTAAGAAAGAAAAAGATAAAGTAAACTACTCAGATTTCATGAAGAAAACACAAACACAACTTGATATGAAAGCATAAACCATAATGAAAACACAACAACCTTACTTAAAAATAAAGTGTAAAATCAAAGATAAATACTTATCTGAAAATCCTCTCCACAAGACTCTGAAAGTTCCTTTGAAATTTTGCTTTCCCCAGTACAACTCTACAGAGGTTGGCACCAAACTCTGATGACTCTAATAAGAATTTTAAACTTTAATAAAAACTGGATATATGGATAAAAGAAAATTGGTGAGAAGAAGGCTTCACACCAACCCTTTTTTCCTTTCTTACTATCTATTCTCTACTATATAAAAGAATAACTCTAAATTACTAACAACTACTCTCTTCAAATCACACTAATAATAACTATAATACCCCAATAATCACCCCCTTCATAAATTATGATACTTCATTTTAATAATTTTCCAAAAGGTGCTTTGGTGTCTCTTCAATTCATGTCCAGATTCAATGTATCCACCAAAATATGCATCCCTTCAATCATATTTGCCGCCCAAAGGAAGTTAAGAAAGTCAACACCAAAAGTTGCTTCAAATACCCCTTGAAAATGGAGTCAAATTTGATTTAAATTCGATTTTTAACAGTGGCGCTTAAGCGCCGGCACAATGGCTCTTAGGCGCCAGAGGCCAAATTTCTCAAACTTCATAATTTTGCTCCAAATTTGATCCTTTTCACTCCTTTCATCATAATTAATTATTTTCATCATACCTGCAAGAAAAATACAAAATACCTTCCATTAAAGTGCAATATCATCAAAAATAGGTATAAAAATGTGCATAAGAACATTATATATTTTAGGTGTATCAGCTAGGTAGAGAAGATACCAGCTCTCACTCTAGAGTTTCTTCTATTCCCTCCACATGGGGGCTAACATTTCATAACAAAATTTAAAATAACAAACCAAATTAGGGGGCTTTAGCCTGTCACTCTAAAGTCCTCTAATTTTACTCCCCAATAAAACATATCTCCTTATATATTTGCATTCAATCATATGGACTACAATTCTCACCCATATAATTGCATGTGATTCTTTCCAATTATTGATTGAGACAATATCACATTGGATCTTACATAATCCCCCAACAAATTTTAACATCTTGATTGGCCACATCAAGAAGTAAATTAAGTACAAGGAATTGAATCATCACAATTTCTTCCAACATTAAACACTTATACTTTCCACAACTTACTTCCATAATTTAATTACTTCATCATGTAAGAAAGAAAAAGATAAAGTATACTACTTAGATTTCATGAAGAAAAAATAAACACAACTTGATTTGAAAGCATAAACCATAATGAAAACACAACAAATCTTACTAAAAAATAAAGTGTAAAAACAAAGATAAATACTTATCTGAAAATCCTCTCCAGAAGACTCTGGAAGTTCCTTTGAAATTTTGCTTTCCACAATACAACTCTACAGAGGTGGCTGATCGTGCTATGCTGACCGGGTCAGGGCGGATAGTTGAGGCAATGTACAAATGCAACATGCAATGTGCAGAATGTAATATAAGTCCAACATGGTGTAAGTGATCATGATCGATACCAATACATAACCATGTTAAGATCCTCACTTAGGTACTTAGGAAGTAGCTCTTGGTTATGTGGCATAGCCGCCTCTTACTTTGGTGAAGTGTGTGGGTAGCTTCACCTTCATATTTTCAAAAGGAAACTCTTCACAATGTTGTGAAATGTACTAACTACAAAGCTTTTCCCATTCCTCAACTCCTCGTGATTTTGTAAATTGAGCTAGCTATAAAGCTTTTCTCACTTTAAAAAATCCAAATATCCCAACCCCTCTAAGGAGAGTTAGAATTACTGAAGCAAGAGGACATTGGGATTCTGAGCTGCTTCGGTGTAGACCTAAATTTTCATAAGGATTCTCTCAGCTTTGATAGGAATGTGTCCAATGAAAGCTTCTTAAGCTAGGGCTTCCTCTAAGAAATTAACAGCCAATCAATAGGTATATGGTCATGTCAACTAGAGTTAGCCGGCCAACAGGCCTAGCATGTTCGACTGAACCCACAACACCTAATTAAATCTTGTCCTAGGGCTACCTATGAAAGAAAATTCTAAGTGTTTAATGTTGTGTTTCTTCATCACCATCCCTCACCAATGTGGCATTTGATGTTGTGTTTCTTCATGTAAGAGAAGCTCTCCTATTGGTAGGAGAGATGGCATTGTTCTGGCAAAGCACCGCCGAGGTCCACTCCACTCTTTCTCCAAAGAACAAAGAAGATCTCCTTTTGAAGAAAGTTCAATGAGATTCCTATGAATTTCTGACCTCCTGAAAAGTTCCAGTGAAGCTTCGGTGATCCTTCCCCGAGCTAAGATGAAGCTCTCATTTAGTGTAGGAGAGTAGGCAATTTGCTTCCTTTCTAGCCAAGCTCTTTCTCCTCACAAACTCAAATGAAGTGGTGGGGGAAGATGAAGGAGGAGGAGAAGAAGAGTTATTGGTAGAAAAAAATGAAGAAGAAAAGGAGGAAGTCGAAGAAGAGTGATGTAGGAAGGAAGCCCTTACTCTCATCTTTTACCCAAGCTCTTCACCTCAAGGCCTTCAAGAAGAAACCGTAGCTCCAAGGAAGAAGAAGTCTCAAGGAAGAAAAAGAGTTCAACTCTTGGAGGAGGCAAAATGTGTTAAAGTAAGGAGGAGATGGGGACCAAATGAGCCTTAACTAAGGATATATTTAGCCCACTCAATTTCCTCTCAAGTTTGTCAAAAATGGCCTTTCCACCCTAACTTGGAAGCTTCTAAAATAGGAATAAAAGTGTTTTTATCACCGTCTTTAACTCCCTTCTAAGTAAATCCCCATAAAAATAAGAAGTCCCTGCAATTTCGGCTACCTAAGGAAGAGTTTCGGGCTTGAAATGATGGAAATTGCAGGAGGAAATCGGGTCCATACTTTGGTGTGTCACCTAGATGCTATGATTCTAGCACCTTGGCACTGGGTCTGGCACCCCAGTGCTACCTCCTTGGAGCTTACTTTTTGCCCTCTCGGGTTTCCTGATCATTTTGGGTTGTTCTGGGTGCCTAGGTGCCCGAAACTAACATTGGTGATGGGGCTGGCACCAATTTTTAGGGGCTCATTTTCCAATGCCTAAGTGTTAGGACTTAGCACTAGGACACTAAGGTCCAGCTCTTGGGCACCAAGGTCCAGCGTAGGGGTGCTAGGCTGGCTCGATAAGCTCCGATTTGCACAGGAAAATGTTCATGGAGGTTTTTTTTATCTGAAATCTATGGGAGACCACATATAAGTAAATTGTGATCCCCTAATTTTAAAAGTGAATATTTTGCTCATCCATTGATTGGAGAACCTGTCACCAACGAGTGCTCTGAGCTACGGCCTGGGTAAGATGACCCAAACACTAATTTTTCCTTAGAGCGCGTAGGAGGGCTTCATCACATTTCTTGACCGGGGGAGGCTACGATATAGTGGGACCTCTAAACACCATGATGGACATCAAACATGTCCAATGTCCTGAGTAGGCCTGCTCAACGGTTGATTCTCATGAGTAAGGATAAAATGTCATAGAACTTGGTTTTGTATATACTAGAGGACTTAGATGGGTGTCTTGAGCTGTAAGATGCTATGAAAAAAGTAGTGGATCATCCTGAGCAAGTCAAATGGACTCCTTATGCATGTGAAATTAAAATTTGATACTAATAGTGGTTAAGGGTGCCATAAGGAGAAATTTTGGATTTTGGCATGATTTTATTTGTCCTTTAGTGCTTGGATTTAGTTGGACAAGGGATGATTTTAATTCATTTTATTTTGTTTTATCTCTTGATGGGTTAATGGGTCATTGGATCATTTTTGGTTGATTTCTGGTTTAGCTTGGGTGGATTTGGGCTTTAGGTTTAGCTTGAATTTGGTGTTTGGGCTTGAGTTTAGGCATATTAAGATTTAGTTTTGATAATTCTAATTTTTTGAGTTATGTTAATTACAAAATTTGTGGTCTGATTGTTTTTTCTTATGTTAACTAATAATTATTAATTTAATTTTTTTATATGAATTTAATTTAATTCTAGAGTATTTGATTGCATAAGTTTTATTTTACCAAATTGAGTTTTAGTTTGATTCAATTTTAGATATATTTTGATAGGTTTGAATTTTGTGATTTTAACTCCTTGTGATGACCTTTAGATTATTTGGGCTTTAGTTTGAAAAATTAATGAGGGTTGAATTCTGATTTTGAGATGAATTTATTTATCTTTGATTGATTTTTTTTTTTGCTTATGGTGGATTTTACCAATTTTTGACCTTAGGTTTGATTATTTTGATTCACGTAAATTATGACTTATTTTGATGATTTTAGTTGAATTAATTTGAGGTTGATGTTAGTACTTAAGATTGGTTGATTAAATAGATCTTAATAGGATGAATTCAATGAGTTTGATTTTTGTTATACTTAAGTTTAATAGATTTATCCTTTATTGAATTAATTTAAAAGTTGTTTAGGTTAATTTTAACAGATTTAATTTTTAGTAAAGTGATTTCAATCAATTTAATTTTGTTTGAAGTTGATTTTAATAGACTTAAGTTTTTAGTGCAATTGGTTTAAGTGGATTTAATTGAAATTAGTTTAAATGAGTTTAGTTTTTTTTTTATTGATAATAGATCTAAATTTTGCTGGTATTGATCTTAATGGATTTTAAAATTTTTTTAATTTTGATTTTCTGTAATTTTAATTTTAATCTGCATTTTGAGTTTTAATAGATGGTCTTTTCATTTCATCTTTCCTTTTAAGGGATAAGCCCCATCTTGATCCAAGGTGAGCCTCATACCCAATTTGTTCTTTTATGAACCCAAAAAAGGTTATCTAAGGCATTGGGAAGAGGAAAGGCAAAAGTGCCTAGGTGACCTAAGTCTGAGCTAAAGGGTCACCTAGGGCATTTCCAACCTTGTGGGTACTCAACTTAGGTCTCAATGTCTTAGCTTTGCCCAACTCAACCAAATGTTAAGAATTTGAAATTGCGTATATGAAACCCTTAGGAGTGAAGAAATTTTTGAAATTCTATTTGTTTTTGGATCCACCACTAGTCTTCTAGAAAAGCCACTAAGTAAATCCTAAGGCTAGACCATAAGCTCTAGAGAGAAGAAAGGTAGGAAGGAGTACATAGAGAGACTGAGATCAACAAAATTTTGGGTTGAACTCCATGCTCACCACACCTTTCCAAATGTTGAATCTTTTTAACATGAAGGATCTTGTATTGTCTGTAAGCTTATATAACCAAGTAAAGATTATGTGTTTCGGAGGAAGGTGGGGACAAAGGTGGTAAATGTGTCACTTGAGCTCAAGATTTTGATTCTTTCCTCTCAATCTCCATAGAAGGAGAGAATTCAAAGGACTTATTGGTTTGAGGGAGAGAGAGAGAGAGAGAGAGAGAGAGAGAGAGAGAGAGAGAGAGTCAAGATCACTAGATCAATCCCTCCTTTTATACATAAGGGAAAATAAAAAAAATTATAAAATTGTATTTTGTACAATATTGTGCCCTGTCCACTATGTCTCGATCAAAAGATATCAATGTGAATGTTAAGTGGCACATTAAATAAGGATAGACACATTTCATTGTATTTAATGATGATCTTCTTCTACAATTGGCTCATCCTTGACTAGATTGATCACTTCGGTATGTGGGCTCAGTTCAACTACTTCTGTTGGTGGGCTCAGTTCGGGCACAACTCAACCACTTCGGCACGTGGGCTTAGCTTAAAAATGATATGATTTTTAGATATGGGCATTTTAAGCCCATAAGGCCTATTGATCTGTATGTCATACCTATGAACAAAACCTTATTTAAGAGTATAACGGTATTTGAGTATATAAAAAATGTGGATTATTATTTTAATCTCATGTAATTATAATGAAGAAAATTATGGGAAAGATGAGGGATGATGGCAAAAATCGAGAGATAAACATTAATCAATAGACGTTAATACTGCTAGCAGATGATGATAGATAGGAGAAAGTTAATATGCGATAATAGTTAAACAATGGTGGTTAGATGTTGATAATTAAATGATGATGTCTAATAATAATGATTAAACGGTAAAAGTTTGACGGTAACTATTATTGGATGTGTTTGTCACCACCAATTTTTAAGAAAAGCTCTAGAAGTGTTCTTAAGCATTTTTTTTTTATTTGAGATTCTTTTCTTCATAATAATATAAGTTTAAATATAATTCATGGAATGATATTTTAATTATTTTGTTCAAAATTCTCAAATATATCATTTTCTCAAATATTTCACTCTTAAATATGGACACTTCTATGGATAAAAAAAATATTTTATGGATATTAAAATTGAAGTATATGTTTCTATAATTTGTTTTTTAACTATACAAATTTAAAGAATATTTAAAAACTATCACTTCAGAAGTCAAGATATTTTTTGTTATACTTCAAATATTTAAATAGACATATCAAAATTTTCATTTAATTTTAAATTTACTAAAACTGAGATCCAATATTTCTAATTTAATCCTTAAATTCAAAAGTTGTATCTGGTCAACTAAAGTTGTAAGTCAAAAAAAAAAGTTATAAAAACGTATCGAAAATTTAACTGCATCACCAAATTGCTGTTTGCTGTCATACAGGAAGATCCGATCCCATTCTCTCCTCGGCCATTGATTCACACACAAATTCGCCCCTCCCTCTCTCCCCCCCTGCAGACTCTGCAGCGGCATCATCTCGAAACAAGCAACTCTCACTGTAGAAAGCCAGCCAAGCTCAAACAGTCGTTTTGGACCGACCTTCTCTTTTCTCACTTACCGCGTCTCATTTGCCGTCTTCCTCAACGTCTCTCCACTCACGGTCACTCCATTCTTACCGTCGCCAACCCACTTTGCAGACAGAGAGAGAGTGAGAAGGAGAGAGAGAGAGAGCGCGCGACGGAAGCAATGCCGCCGGCCCGTCACTTCCTCTTGCTCCTCCTCTTCTCCTTCACCCCTGCCCTCGCGCGCAGACTCCTCCACCATCCTTTCTTCCCACTTACCTCTTCTTGGCCTCCTGCACAACCCCCGTCCAATACCTTCCCCAAATATCCGTCCTCAACCAGTCAAAAACCCTTCTTTCCTTCCAACCCCACCCCTCCACCACCACCTCCACTCACCTCAGCTTCGTCATCCCTTCCTACCTTCCCGGCCAACATTTCTTCTCTCATCACCCCTTCTACCCGTTCCCCTACAACCAAACTTCTCCAAGCCATCGCCTTTCCCATTCTCTCCCTCGCGCTTCTATCTCTCCTCCTACTTCTCTATCTCTTCTTCCGCCGAAGAAGCCGGCGAGACAACGCCAATGAAGACTCCGATAGCGACCGCCTGTTTCCACCCAACTCTGCTGCTTCCGACAGCCGCAAACCATCGGCAAACTCTGGACCGGTGAGCTCTGAGTTTCTTTACCTGGGCACTCTTGTGAACTCCCGTGGCCAGGAAGACAGTTCCAGCGCGCCTCCACCGTTGCCGCCGCCTGCGAGCTCTCCCGAGCTCCGCCCTCTACCGCCACTTGCTCGCCATGTTCGGAAAGGGAATGGAGATGGGGGATTCTCTTCAGAGGAGGAGTTTTACTCGCCAAGTGGTTCTCCTGGTGAGAAGCGAGGTGCTGATTTCAAGCATGGATCGAGCTCAAAATTGAATTTTTTTGTGGCTGCGCCTCCTGAAAAACGCGGGTCGACCGTTTCGACGTTGAGCACGCCCTCCTATCCGTCGTCGAATGTTGCGTCTTCGCCTTCATCTTCACCACCTATTGGCTCTAGCCCAGGAAGATCAAGCTACAAGCCACCAACTGTTTCCATTTTCCGGCCGCCGCCGCCTCCTCCTCCGCCTCGTGCGCCTACCTCGCTTCGTCCGATGACTCCTTCGCCTCCAAAGAGGAGACCACTTTCTTCATCTCCGCCATTTTCTCCATCGAATAAGGTACCAGATATGTTATCAAGTCAGAACCTTTGGTCGCCTAGGAGCATCGGGGAGTTTGCAAGAAACCCTTTTGTCGTTCTTCCGCCAGCACCGCCTCCTCCTCCATCAGCCCAGCAGACGTATGGCGTGGTGTTTTCCACTGATACACGTGGAGTTTGCGCTACGGAAAAGCATGACGAAGCACCGAAGCCCAAGCTGAAGCCTTTGCATTGGGATAAGGTCAAGGCGAGCTCTGATAGAGCAATGGTTTGGGATCAGATGAAATCTAGCTCATTCCAGTAGGAATTCTCTTTCCATATTTTTGCTGTTTTATGTTTTTAGTAGTTTTGATCCTTTGAAGGTCTGTTCTTGCTGTTGATTTGGAGAAATGGTGACTGGCAGGTTGAATGAGGAGATGATTGAGACCTTATTTGTTTATGATGCAAAAACCATGGCACCGGACGGTGGAAGGAGGATGATTTCTTCTGCTGCAGTGCAAGAGAATAGAGTGCTTGATCCGAAGAAGTCTCAGAACATTGCAATTCTGCTCAGAGCACTGAATGTAACCAAGGAGGAAGTTTGTGAGGCGCTTTTGGATGGTCAGACTTTTTTATTTTCATTCTCTATTATGAAGTTGATGCTTATTTGTCCTTTTTTATTTACTTAAATAACCCTTAATTCATGCATATTTTCATATCTAACCCCTATAATTCAATTCTTACAGACCTTATCTAACCACCCCTTTTTACGTGGGGGTTTAAAAATGTTTCACTAAATTCACAAAAATGCAACCGCCCCTTCATTTGTTATTAATGATTGACCAATGAAGAGTTCTTAAATTATTGTCTTAAATTCCTATATTCTTATTTGTTCCTTGAAGAGTTTAACTTTATTATTGTACTTGGATATTTTTTCCCTGTTTTTGCTCTTCTTCTTGGTGGTAAAAAAAATCTAATCATAGTATGGATGATTGGCATCATTGATTTCTTGCATTTATAAATCATAAAAACATATATTTTTTTGTTGTTGATTACTTGAGTTTTCAAAGTACAGCTGTAGCGGTATTCTTTTTATTAATTACTTGTGCTGTCAGTACAACTGTGGAGTCTATCTTATGCAATGAATATACCCTTGAATGCTAAATAAATTATTTTTTTAGTACACTATCTTTTTAAGATTGAATCAATTTTTTGGTAGGATTGAATTCAAATTAAACATGATGAGTTGAGTTTGGCTTGATCCAATCTTTGAGCCAATTTGGAGCTGGCCTTGAATTGGCTTTAGTCGGTTTGAGATCAGCTCAAATATATATATATATTTTTAAAAGTAATGATACATATATTTGTATCGATGTAAATGAGTATTATGAATATACATATATGCAAATGAAATTTTCTTGTATCTTAAGTAATGAAACTGCTCAATTTATAGTTGAGCTGGTTTGAAATAAAATTGGTTTTATTCGCTCGTCCATTTAGAACTAGCTTAATTATTTTTAAGCTGATTTTGACCCAGAACTAGATTAGCTCAATTTCTTTTAATCTCTATGTTATAGGATGATATTTTTTAGATTATTGTGAGTATCTGCATTTAGCTTCTTGGTTTTCTTGCAACCTGTAAGAGATGGGGAGTAGTGCTTACCAAATATATATTTGGGTTAATTATGTAGTGGTTTTCATTTTGATTAACTGATTGCTAATTTCAATAATAGATAAGCTTTTATATATTCTTCTTTAATATTTGATGCTAGTTGATTTGGGAAGTAGTGTATCTCAAAATCTTATTTGGGCTTATTATCTAGTTCTTGTTAGTTGAATTATTGGGTTGTTAATTTCTGTCAGCAATTTTAAATAATTAGCCAAAGCTTCAAAAATGCCTATTTATTCTTTGTGAAGAAGATTTTCATTGTTGTTTTTTATGTTCCTTTACTTTCTGAAAACAGGTAACAGTGATGCTCTTGGTAATGAGCTTCTGGAGACACTACTGAGAATGGCTCCAAGCAAAGATGAAGAGCTTAAACTGAGAGAATACAATGATAATTCCCCTTTTAAGCTCGGACCAGCAGAAAAATTTCTCAAGGCGGTGCTCAACATTCCATTCGCCTTCAAAAGAGTTGAAGCGATGCTCTACATTGCCAATTTTGACTCTGAGGCTAATTACCTTAAAAAATCTTTTGAAACTCTTGAGGTAAGTTGTATATTCTATTAAAGCTTTATATTGTGCATGTTGTAAGTTTTATGAAGTCAAGAGCCTCATATCTTACTGTTAAATTTATTTTTTTAGATTAAGCTTCTTTGGATCATATAATCCTTGTTACTAGATATCATGGTGGTTGTTTGGAAGATTTGTTCTTCATTGTTCTCATTTTGGTTGTAGAAATTATCCTTCAAAGTGATTTTGGGCCAATGTTGATGCCTACATATCCTCTTCCTACCAATTTTGCCCGTAGAACATATATTCTTTTCGATGTTTTGTTATTTCTGTTGCTTTTTTGTGTTCAATTTTTGAGCTTGTATGATACATTATGGAGTATAGCTTTAGCTCTTTTTCTAGTTCTTTTGAGGGTTATTTTGTTGCATTTAATTTAATAATGCATATCATTAATTACTAAAAACTATTTGGTTGGCTATAAAATGTAAATTCATAGAAGCTATTTTCCTATTTAGTTGGTTGTAAATGGAGTCATGAGTTTGCCTTGAAAATTGAATATTTTTAAAAGAGATGGTCAAGGTTTTACTTGGTAGAGCGTGAATTGAAGTCAATGAGCTATTCAACTAGCCAAGTGACTTGCTCGGCTCGAACTTGAAATCAAAATGTATACATGCATAAATGCATAGACACACTTTATTTTTTTTCTAAATCTTAATGAATTTATGAATGCATTAAAGAGTTTATGTTATATAAATTTATGTATGCTTGAATGTATTTAAGTATGTTGGACTATGAATATGTCATAGAAATTTGAAAAACATTCGAGATTGAATTGTTTTTTTAGCCTGAATCAAAGTTTCCAAGCCATGTATGGCTCAACTCCAAATCAGATCGAGGGAAAAAACCAACCTTTAGCATGACTTGGCTCTGCTCAAGATCTACAACTATCCAATGGCTGCTTTTTATTTAGATTTTAATTATCATATCACATGCCTTTAGATTTATGTTAATGCATTTTTTATAGTTTGTTTGCACTCTTAACATATATAATTGTATAGTATCTAAAGTTTTATTTATTTCAAAACATTAAAAGAACAATTTATTTACTTTTTTCTGTATTCAATTTGCTTCTGCTGGAATCTATATTCTGTTAAAACTGTTCTCAGACAGCCTGCGAAGAGCTAAGGAGTAGCCGCCTTTTCCTAAAGCTTCTCGAGGCCGTTCTCAAGACCGGTAACCGTATGAACGTCGGAACGAATCGTGGCGACGCACACGCCTTCAAACTCGATACACTCCTCAAACTAGTCGACGTGAAGGGTACTGACGGTAAGACCACTCTCCTTCATTTTGTTGTTCAAGAAATCATCAGGGCCGAGGGTTCCCGCCATTCCGCCGCCAAACTTCGCTCAAACACGGTTGGAGATGATCTCGAATGTAGACGACTTGGTCTACAACTTGTCTCTGGACTAGGGAACGAGCTCAGTAATGTGAAAAGTTCTGCTGGTATGGACTGCGATGTGCTTAGTAGCTCGGTGCAGAAGCTCGCCGGAGGCATTGGAAAAGTTCGAGAGGTGCTCAGACTAAATGAAGCTGTGAGACCAGCTGAAAATTATCAGAGGTTTCATGATTCAATGATGGTATTTCTGAAAAAGGCTGAAACTGAAATAGTTAAGCTTCAAGTTCAGGAGAGTGTTGCGCTCGCAGTGGTGAGGGAGATAACTGAATATTTTCATGGGAACTCTGCGAAAGAAGAAGCTCATCCTTTCAGAATCTTCATGATTGTGAGGGATTTCCTCAACATTCTTGATCAGGCATGTAAAGAGATTGGGAGGATTAATGAGAGAACGCTTATCAGTTCAGTTCGGCTGCCATCGGCTCAAGTAGGCCAAACGGCACCACCGGTGTTTCCTAAGTTTCAGGGGATGAGGTCTGGGAGTTCTGATGATGAGAACTCCTCTTAAGCTTCGGCTTAGTTCCTTAAAAGTTGGATGTTTGTTCCTACTTGATGTTGTGAAGTTTTGGTTGGCTACAAAGCTTATAGGGTTTGTAGCCAAGAGCATGTAGAATATGAACTGTTTCTGTGCTGAATTATATTAACATGTATACATGATGGGAATTTATTGAGATGATTTTGTATTGCAGTTTAGGAGTGATTTGTTATTTAGTAAATTGGGTAAATATAATGTTTAATTCTGATATATTATGGAAAAGATGCAAAGAACTATTGCAAGATAATTCATTAAAAAGATGGAAGGTTCACTTACATAACCACTTAAATTCTAATGTAATCTAACACCTGAACTTTGATTTTTACATATATGCCATTTTATGCATCAAATGTTGTATTTTATTTTTTAAATAAATGCCCCCTAAAGATAAGCACTGGATTGCTGGATGTGGGTTTTGGTTTAGTTTAAGACTGATTTATACAATTGGTATCTTTAGTTTGGCTTAGTAAATGGGAAAATGAATTAAAAGCTGAAAATCTACAGGAATTGATGCTATTAATCAGTCGATTTTTGCCTACTTGGTAAGAATGTTTTGGTATTATTAGTAAGATTTAAATGTGCATGTGCATTACACCACTCTCCATATAAAATTGATAGCGTCCTCACTGTCACAAAACAATGACGCGTGAATATGCACAAGCTAGCCGCAAATCTGACCGGTCTTGATGGTCATTTGTTTGGTAGGAAGAATTTGAAGTTTATTATAATTTTTTTTGCATGAATTTCAAGAAATGAAGTGTTTAGTATGAAGAATTATAAATATAATATGAATTTTACATCTTATTTCATTTTGATTGAATTTAGAATTCAACTGATTTGGTTGAATTTGAAATTTGTACCGTTCATTAATGTAAATTATTATATGTCACTCCGTTGCTCTCATAGTCGTCGGTCGTCATTGCTAGCCTTCGCCATGCTTGTGTTGTTGTCGCCTACCATCAGCTGTCACCACCTACTCACCACAACTGTTGTACACGATTAGGGAAGAAATGGAACTGATAAGAAAAATGCTCATGATAATGAGTTAGACTTACTTGAGGCCTTTCCTCTCTTGGGAGGTAGTACGTTTCATTCACTTTCTACTACACGAGAAGATGTGCATAGAATAGCTAATTCATTTTTGCCTCCTTTTGAGTATGAATCTCCTAGTAAAGAAGAGGAGTTCTTATTCTACTCGTCTTCGTGAAGTGTTTGAAGGAATGATAATGAGAGAAGAATGTACTATGACACAGATCCTTAAATGTGCAGAGAGTTTAATATCTTAAATAAAAATAGAAAGTTTTTGGAATATGATAGGTTCTCAAGGTTTAAATGTAATAAGGGTTGTGAGTATAAAGGGAGGTCCTATGCACAAGTTCACCGAAATAGACATTACTATAAATAATTTGAGCATAGAAGAATTGACAACATAATATTAACTTTGTCCCAAATTTTAAGACATGTCTCTACAAAATTCTCACTATGTGTCCTATACAACATTTGTCATCTAGAGCACCTCCTTTTATCCTAAAATCCCTTTAAACGATTCAGGATATACACTATTTATCACATAGAACACATCCTTTTATCACAAAATACATTTAAAAGACATAATATTCAGGATGGAAAAGCACCTCAATTGGTGATAAGATTACACTTTTGACGTCTGTGTACCACCTTCTTGTACAGATGATATTAAATTAATAATCTCGTGTTCACTCACTTCACCTATTCGGAGGTAGGTGTCACTACCTCACGAAATAGCGGAGCCTAAACCTAAGCCTGTCATAAAGGAAATAAAAGTAGAAACTAGAAATTTCAGTGACATTAGCACCCCTTTGGAGCATGAGAAAGCTATGGAAAAGACCGATTGTGTAGAAGAAATGGATATTGATGAGGGACCTAAATATGTTCTAATTGATCCTAATAATATTGGAGGATGGTTAGTAGATAAGGTTATGGATGAGCTAGAAGCAAGCATCAGACAGATCAATGAAGAAGAATAATACTTGGAGATTCTTAAAGAGAATAAGTTGCCTAGATCTCCATCAAAATAAAGTGTCACTATTATGGTTGTTAAAAATATAGCTTCACTGTGGGACGACAAAACATTGTTGATTTTCAAGATGTTTTGGTTAAGAAGAGAATTGCACCACATACAACCCAACATCATTTAAATCAATTAAGGTAGAGGGATGAACATTTAGAAAGATTAGAAAATAATGAAAGAAATACTGACCTTTGTACCTGCAACTCAAAACAAAATTTCAATACCAATACATACACATCATTAAGATGTTATGATTAAGGAGGGTGCTCCACCTAGCACGGCCCAACGTTTATTTAATCTGTTAAGCCAAAGAGAAGAGTAAATAGAAAGATTGGAGAAAAGAATGAAAGAATTATTGACTTCAACACCAAACTCCAACACCAAACCCCAACAACGATAATTCTTCGGTTATAAAAGAATCCACTGAAGATGCATATAAAAGTGATGAATCTATGTAAAATGATGATGTCCCTATCTCCAATTTTCAGTGTACGCCTATCAAAATTGAGATATAATTTTTTGACACCAAAGATTCTCAAACAGGAACCCTAAAGAGCATGGAATATATAATATTTACCACTAAAAATTATATAAAATCTTTTTTCAGAAATTAACCTTGAAGTGGCAAAGTACTTCTTCGTCAAACAACAACAATGGAGAAGACTACACACGTCACTAACCTTAGTCAACCTATAAACCCTCATAAAATATCCCTATTTATAATAAGTTTAAGGAGGCAACACCTAAAGTTGATACTTGTTGTTTTGAACCATTTAGTTGATGGTAGGCTTAAGTTCATAGATGTTCGTTTCAACATTAGGATAATAAGTTTTTAATTTTTTCGAGTTCAATCCACCACATATCTTAAAAGATTTATATCTAAATGATATCACTTGAAAAATAATAAAAAAATATTATATTTAAATGAATCTAAACATTTGAATGATAAAAATCTTTTAGGAGTTATAGATTTTCATTAACCAATAATTTTTCATCAACCTGACAGATGTAATATAGGTTTATTTTATGCTAGGGCTAGTATCCCAATAAAATAAATTCTCATTAATTAAATACATTTTGGAAGTTGTGAACACCAGAGAAAACTCTCAATTAAATTACTTTAATATTTTATTTATGACTTCAAATTTTGGATCTTAAGGTTAATATTTCAAGAGTTTCTAATTAGATAGACTCAAATTTGAAAGAATTATTTTCATTTTGAAAGTCAGAAGGGTAGAGAATACTCAGATGCTAAGAAATCTAATGAGCCTTTCAACTTATTATATAGTTTGGCTTCATGTCTTGAAATGGGGCATTCAATTTAATTGGATTTAAAAAATTTGTCAGAATGGCGAGACTTACAATCTAGCGATGTCGAGTCAAGGAAGAGCCCAGGAAGTGGATTAATCTACCTAAGAGACGGGCATTCCTTTGGATATTAAAACTAGATGTTGTGTTAAGTTCAAATAGTTGAATTTGGTATAATTATAATGAAGTTGGAAGGGACATGATTTGTTTTAAGGATTTTGAAAATGATTGGTTTGATTGAGATCTAGATTGATGTTGATACCCTGACCCTTGAGAAATCTAAGTTCTACATAGAGACTAAATACGTGTAGACTAACCTAAACAATTTGATATATCGTTGGTTAGAGGTACGATCATCAAAAATCGTGGGTTACTTCATCATAAGGCATCTTATAGTTTGAGAGAGTTACAAACTGTGGGGTTTTTATATATCTGAGTTCTTAGAGACTAGCTAAGATTATCTAGTAATCTAAGCTAAACTACTTGACTAATTTAGGAGTGTATGGACCTAGGTTTCTCATTTCTATATTGACTACCCTAGGCATTACAGTTGATCTATTTAGATGTGGTTTAGAGTTTCTTTAAGTTGTTAGATTTTAGTTCATTTTCTTAGTTTGATCTTCTAGTTTCGATTTAGTTGGGTTTCTATCAATTAATTTGAGTTTTTCTAAATCCGTCGGTTTTCAAGGTTTACATGAATGTAACTCGATTCTTTTACATTTAGACAATACTTAACATTTACACCTTCATTTTACATACATAACACAAAAAAAAAAGTTTAACATTATATCAAAATATCATTCACTTATTTTACAAAAGTACGACAAACATTTTCTTTCATGCATTCATCACACTAAGGTGTTGTGGACATAACTATGAAAGTAAACTGTCACCTACATGGATGCATGACAAATTTATATGCATAACATTCAATTCATATGTATTTACATATATAGCACTTGAACTTTAATATTTACATTCAAAACAACCAAGTTTTTTATATCAAATCAAAAATACCACAATTTTGTTTATTTTTAAATAAGGCCATACATTTTTCTATGCATAGATAAAGTAGTATGATGTTAAAACTTGAAATACATGTAAATGGATAAGAATTGGAAGGTATGTATGTAAATATCGGAGGCTTGGGTTTTAAACAGTGAATACATTAGAATGATATATGTGAAAATGAAGTTTAGGTGTTAAATTTGTAAATAGATAAGAATTGAATGGTATGTTTGTAAACATTTGTTTAGGTGTTAAGCATGTGAATACAAAGGAATTACATGGTGTGTAGGTTAGTATGAAAGCTTAGGCGTTGACAGTAAACATGAATAAATATAAATTGAATGGTATGTGGGGGCAAGGATGAAAAGCTTAGGTGTTAGGCATATGTAAATAGATGAGAATGGCTTGGCGTCTATGTAAATTTCTACGTGTAATATATATATATATATATATATATATATATATATATATATATATATATATATAGATTGGAAATGCATGAAGTTTAGGTTTTAGATGTGTAAATGCATAGGAATTAAGGGTCTATTGCGAAAGCCTTGACTCATTGGTTGCGGTCTTTGGTGTAAATCCCTCGGGTCATAGATTCGAATCCCATCAATTACGGAATGATTAGAATAGCACACTGGACTAGAAGTGGGGTCCGCTTCTCGATAGTTCAACCTATGGTGTTGATCAGCAGTCTCCGACTGTTGATCAATCTTTTGAAAAAAAAAGGAATTAAGGGTCTGTTTGGGACAACTACAACTTATTGAATAATCTGCTGATACGTTAGGTGTGGTGCTTATTACAAATTTTTATATTTTTGGAAAAGCCATACTCCAGCTAGAAAGCTTTAAAAACTCTGTTTTCAGCATTTTGAAAACGTATAAGCTACCAAAACACATTCTACAGAGATAGATATGGTGCATAATGCATTTTCAAAACGCCACCGCACCAAATAAGCCGCCTACATTTTCAAACACCACCGCATCAAATAAGCCGCCTACATTTTCAAACACCACCGCACCAAATAATTTACCTCAAATGGGCCTTAAACGGCACTTACATAAATCCCTTCTGTTCCTCCTTTATATTTTATATATTTGTTATATATATATATATATATATATATATATATATATATATATATATATATATATGACCATTGCATTAAATCCAAGAATAACGACAAATAGGTGCCGTGGAGGCTGGGAGCTATGGGTAGGGGCAGCGGAAGGAGGAGAAAGGTGGGATTTCAGTGTTTCTCTGCCGCATAAGAATTAAGGGGTTTGTACATAAATCATTAATTTATATTTTTGTTTAATTTTATATTGGTTAACAATTTAGTTTTAAATTTAATTCAATTTATACTTTTGATAGATTTAATTTTATATTTTGTTTATCTTAATTCTATTAATATTTTAATTTTAAATTTGTTTTACTTTATATTTTAATTTTAATTTTAGTTTTATTTTAATTTTAATGTTTATATCAAGTTGTGATTTAGTTATATCTATTATATTAAATTTGAAGTATATTTAGTTTTATATTTAAATTCAATAAAAATTTGGCTTTTTTATATAATTAACCCTAGATTGATTTTATTGAGGTCAATGGAAGTTTAAATTTTGGATTCTAGCATTTTAATTAGATTTAACTTAAATTAAGTAAATTAATTTTAGATTTGTAATCAATTAAATATATATGGTATTTATGTTAGAGATTATTTCTGGATTTAAATTTTAAATTTGGATTTTAATTGGTTGAAATTAAATTTATGATTTTATTGTAATTTATATGATTTTAATTTTTTTGTATTGATATTAATATTTTAGTGATTTTTTATTATTATTATTTTTATTCAGCAAATTATCATAATGGTCCCGTCGCACGCTCAAATGTAGTCTGATTTAGATACACGTATGCTCATTTGTATGGTTTCAAAGAATAGAATACACTCGCACAATCTGTTTAGCTAAAAGACGCTTCAACTTACATGGAAGAAGATTTTATTCAATAAAATTTGATTTGCACGGATCGACATTAAAATAGTGTCAATTTATCATCAAACTCATCACATGCTTCTCCTAGCATGACGACAAATAGTATGCAATTTACAAAAGAAACTCTGAGCATTAGGATGAGTCTGAGGGAGCACCATCAATTTGCATCTATTTTTATATTAAATTAAATTTTAGTCCAATTTTAATTTTTAATTTAGGTTTTATTGAATTGGATTAAGTTTAAATCAATTTTAATTTTAATTTAATTTGAGCGAAGCATAAACTCATCTTAGCCAACCAAAGTATACCCAAATTGACCCAATGTCTACCTACCTAGGGATACTAAGAAGGGGGGCCTTAGGTCTTGATAGAATTAGATAAGAGGGGGGGGGGTGGGGGAGAGAGAGAGAGAGAGAGAGAGAGAGAGAGAGAGAGAGAGAGAGAGAGGAGGCGGGGTGGGGGTTGGGGTTGGGGTTGGCGGAGAAAAGCAAGCTGGGTTATTAATACCCATTTGAATTTTTTTTTTTATGAATGGGTTGACATACTTGACTAGACATTATATTTTCTTCCTATGGTGTGTTTGTCATTTCCCCTAGATTCTTATTGACCTTTTTAAGTTTTATGATTTTTGTAACAATTTTTTTCTAATTCAAGTTTGTGAGGCATTAAATTTACGGTTTCAATTCTACACATGAAAACTTAGCACTGGCAACTAAGCCACCCTAAATCTGAAAGAAAAACAAATACACAAACAAAGTCCACTAAAATATATAAATCAATAATAAGTGCAGCAAACAGAAACAAAAAGGCAAATAATGATTTTTTTATAACACCAAATATGACAAATAAATTTGATAAAATTACAACACAATAATTTCCAATTCTAAACCTTAAAAGTTCAACTACAATTCTCCTAGAAATAGAAACTTAATGTCGTTCCGTAGCAACAGTGCCAAAACTTAATGCCTGAAATTGCCGTAAAATAGGCAGTTATCGCGTAAATATATGTGTCACTCAAGAATTTATGAATCTGAGTTCGTGTGTCGATCCCATGAGAAATGAGTGAACTTTAAGAACATAAAAAAGTTATCGTCTACTAGTTTTAAGTTTAGCATGAAATGTTCAAATTTTGGTGATTTTAAAGTTTAATAGTCCTATTTTTTGTGAAAACAAATGCCTAATTAAACAATGAAGGTTTGTTGTATGAAGTGTAGGAGTCTCCCCTAAATTGGATCTTATCAACCTAGGTTTAAACAAGTGATAAAGTTATAGGTGACAATCTGAAACATATCTGTTCCCTAGCCCTTCTGGTGGTTATAAGAAGGTTTAAAAATTCATATGACAGTGTAGTTTCCTAAATGATTGTACAAACCAAGAAGCAATATCCCTATCTCCCTAAATCATTATGCATTAACCTAGTTGTTCCACCTAATTTTCTAAGGTAAAGCATCTCCATTATGCAAGATCAATTCAATTAAATAAAGAAAAAGCTTAGATTCTAGTTCGCCAATTCAAGAGGGAGTATGATTTAAGCGTTACTCATGCTTTCAAACAACAAAAATAATGTTTTATTCACTAAAGTAAATTAAAATACACAAGTTTAAAAATGAAAAAGACCTGATAGATTACACCCCTTTAAAATGCTACAATGGATTTGCATCCTTCTCACTAAATTGACTGAGTAACACAATCAAACTATAAGAGAAACTCTCATAAAATGTCCAACTTAATCCCTCACACAGTTCCTCACAATCTCTCCTTAAACCTCATTTTCTCTTTCACAAAAAAATTTTGACTTCAAACACTAAGGGAGCGCCTTTCGAACTTCGAAGATGCTTCTATTGTAGACACTGTGAGGCATACAAATAGGAACCACTCTAACTCCCGATGTAGGTTGGACAACACTAGATATCTTCATTGACGAGTTGGATTTCTCATCATTCTGCCTTCTTGTATCTTGGTCAGACGCCAATTTTCTCAAGGAGTAGTGCAATAATGTTGCTTGCTTTGCTTTCTCATGCATAGGTAGGCGCCTTTGTGCCATGAGTTTCTAGGTTCCATCAATTTTGGAGAAGCATGGCATGCCTGGGAGAGAACTCGGCTCCACTATAAGGTACCAAGATGCCATTTTCTTGGTTTGGGAGATGATTGAAACTCCTCGGAATGTTGCCCATGTGCCATTATGTGGCATCAGACATCTTGATGTGTTATTTTTAAGTGCTTAGGAGCCATGCACTAGAATTGTGGTGCCCAATTGGTACTTAGCTTCTATGCTCTTTAAGATCTATAACCTATAAATAAATACATAAATAGCATGGAAAAGCACAAATATGATACAAATAATGAAAATAAACGAAGAAATATACAGAAAATATATCACATATTTCATGCACATTAACAGTCCCAATATACAAGTAGACATAAAGAAAAATTTAAAGCTTGAAATGAAAAATATTTACACCAATCTTAATAATAATACTCCCATATAAAAAATGATAAAATCCTTTAAAAATTAGTTCAATCTAACAAGTCTAGATTTCTCACATGTTATCAAAACATTATATCAAATTTTCAATCATGGGGTCTGAGAATGTTGTATAGGTTGACTTAAACCCTTGTGTTCTCCTAAATTTTTTAAAATTAAGTGTGTGGGTAAATTATTTGTGTGAGATCAGAGTTGAAAAGATTGATCCCCTAGTCTGATCCTCTTTCTTATGAGGAATGAAGTTGACGTGTAATATTTTTAATGATATTTGAGTATTAACTTAACCTCAATAATAGCCGATCTGATAAAATATTTCAATCAAAATGGTTTATTTTCAAAGTTAAGTATGGAAGCCTATTTCTAAAAATCAAATGATATATTTAATATGAATATGATTCTTTGTGAGCGAGGCAAATTCGACAATGTTCAAATCATATGCTCAAAATTTTTCGGCGATGGGCATATCTATCATAAATCTTAATCGAAAAGATTTATTTATAAAATCAAGATTTAAATTATAAAAATTAAAATATTCAATGAAATAAAATCACTTAAAACTTAAAAATACCCATTCACCCTCAATAATCATTTGTTGAAGGTGACAAATTTAAGATTAATTCAAGCTTACAAAGAATCAATGTCATATTAATTATACTATTAAATTCAAACTCAAATAATTATGTGTGAGTATGGACATGACCTGAGTCATTTGCACTTTTGGTTTGACCAGTAAACTCCACAATATAAGTGATTTGGATCAGTGCCCTACGGGTGGTTTGATTAGTAAGCTCCCCTATAAAATGGTCATGGTTATGGTTCGTATGTTCCCCAATGATCTGCCTATTTGAGTTGTGAATCATAATATACCTGATAAGGCATAAATTTCTCTATAAGCTAAATTTGACTTAAATTAATCCCCTTAGACAAACATCTACCCCAAGTCTACAAGGTTCCCTTAAATAAAGCAACCCATAACTTTTGATGAGGATTATTTGGTCAGGTTAGGTCAACTAGCTCTTTGATACACCTAAAATAAATAGCATTTATGTACATATTTTTATACCTATTTTTGAGGATATTGTGTTTTAATGCAATGTATTTGTGTGTTTTTTCTTTTAGGTAAAATTAAATGAATGGATACTGTGAAAGAAGTGAAAATGGATCAAATTTGGAGCATAAATGAAGAATATTTGAAAATGAATTGTCGTACTTAAGCGCCCAGATCTGGTGCTTAAGTACCAGCAGATAGAGAAGGCCGCCCTTAAGCGCCGAAGACCTCGCACTTAAGCATCTCGGAGTTATTTTGGAAATTCAAAGAATTTTGCACAAATTTTGAATGGGTATTTGAAGCAACTCTTGGTGAAAATGTAAATGTCAGTTAATGGGCACGAAATTACATTGAAAAGGCTCTTGAAAAAAGGCAACATTTGGAAGATTCGTTAAATATGGACACATTTTGAAGAAACACCAAAACATCTTTTGAAAAAATCTTAAAATAAGGACTTGAATTGAAGATAGAAGAGTAAATTGAGAGAAAATTAAGAGTATTTTAGAGAAAAGAAAGTAAAATACATTGTTTGTTAAGGAAATTGAGAGATTTTAACCCTCTAGGGTTGGGCGACCAGATTTAGAGAGGATTGTAAGAGAAAGGAAGAGATTCAAAGGAACTTCAAGAGTTTGGTGGAGAGGAATTTGAGATAAGTTTTTATCTTTGTGACTACATTTAGTTTTAATTTAGACTTCTTGTGTTTTACATGATTTCTACTTTTAATCTTAATTGTTGTTGTGTTTTCTCGATGAATTCTGAGTAATTTTCTTTATTTTTTTCCTTAACGTGATAAGTAATTAAGTGTTGGAAGGAAGTTGTGTGAAGTATAGATCTTTAATGTTGGAATAATTTGTGATGATTCAAACTTCGTACTTCATTTACTTCTTGATTTGGCTAATTAAGATGTTAATATTTTTTGTGAGAACATGTAAGATCTGTGATGATATTTTCTTAGGCAAGTTATGGTAGGATTCACATGAGATTATGTGCATGAGAGTATATTTCATATGGTTGAGTGGAAATAAATAAGGAGAGAAAATTTGAAGGGTGTAGAGTTAGAAGACTTTAGGGTGACAGATTAAAGCCTCCAATTCGGTCTATTTTCTTAGGTCTTGATGCGAGAAGTTAGAATCCAAGTAGAGGGAGTAAAGGGAACTCTAAAGTGAGAGCTAGTATCTCCCTGCATAGCTCGTCTTCAGCACTATTCAAAACGTAGATTAACCAGTGTTCTCTATAGCATCTCTAGTATGCATAAAGAATAATATTATTCTTATTTGGCACAACACAATTTAAATACTTCCATAACAAAATTTCTATACTTGTTACTGATTCATGATAAGGAAAAAAGAATTTTAGTTATATTACATTCATCTTACAAAAATCTCTTTAAATTTAGTTAGTTGTTTACTTTATTTTTAAATATCAAAATTACCAAAATAATCAAATTTTTATTCCTATAATAGTATATATAGTTTAAGTAAGAATTTTTTTCAAAGTAGAGTTTGTTATCTAATTTATTCTTAAGAGTTTGAATTTCTCCCTATGGGGTCGATATTTTGGGGCTTAATAAAAAAATCCTATATTACTTGATAAATATACGTATACTTTGCATAGTATATCTATATTTTAATTTAACAGTTTCATTCTTTCTTGCCTCATAATCAAGTTTTTATCACAGTTGTAAAGAAAGAAATTTAAATAAAGAGAATTGAAAATATAATCACATACATATAAAAGTATATAAAAGAAATCAGGATCACTCCTATGACTACATAGACTAGAGACTCAGATAACTCAGGATGCCACAACAATGAGAACTTGGCTGTGTTCATCATCATTCTCCCATTATCTACTCTAAGCTAAATATGATCATTTCATAATTTCTTATTTAAAATTTACTGCTACTATATATCCTAAATCAGAATACTTTGCACCTAATGACTAGTCTTAATCGAAAGTGATTTCTTGTTATTGAGAGGGATAATAAATCATAGGTGTAAACTCCCTCACTCTCATTTTCAATTTATTATTTTTAGAGAGGATGGAGCATTGAACTTTTGAAACCCAAGATCCTAAATTTCCTCACCAGCCAAGGAAAAAATGTAGTTATGATTATTTTTGTTTCTTTTCTTAATAGATGGAGATGATAATGCTTTGTTGGCATGAATGGTGGGAGTTATTTATCAGATGGGAAAATAAAATTCTAGGGTTTTTGTATTTTAAAAAGTTAAATTTAAAAAAAAAAGTATACTTGGGATACTTCATAACGAGGCAGAGCAATAATACCATAAGAAAATGAAAAAAAATGAATTTAAATGGTTCAATTGTATGACCTATACTATGGAATGAGCTGAGGACGAGTAACTTTATGAGAAGTGAAAGTGGCTTTAAATACCATTATCTTAAGAGAATTATATGCATAATTATAAATATCAATAAATGATGATTGTAAAAGATAAATATAAATAATTTCCTAGATATTTGACTAATGTTATTTATGCTAATGTTCATGTCTAGAAAATGAATTGAAGGTTCATTAAATATGAGAGAATCTAATATCAAGACGTCCATTTATAATTTACCTATGATAATTTCTTTTTTAGAATTGATCTAATTAACCTTATGCATGTAATTTCTTCCTTCAATGATCTTATGATATATTTATGTATTCATTGTAGTTTAATATTATCATTTAGGATTCTCCTAAGAGGATTTCTAATACTTTTTCTTATATCAAGTGACTTCAGTATAATGAAAGAAATCCTAAAAGGGTCGTGATGGGTTTCATGAATGAATTTATTGTGGAAGTTAAACCAGATCAACTTTTAACGCTTTCAAGTTTATTTTACTCGTCCACATATAAATGAACACATGGAAGTGTTTTAATAAATACAATTTATTCTTTTTTAAAATTTTGTAAATAAATAAAATTTTAAATATATTCACTAATTCTTGAAATACTGTCTTCTTTGCTTTTTGTGCCAAAATCATTTTCATATTCAATTATACAATTATGTCAAGATGATCACCTTTCAAGATTTTCAATTAGTTGGATGTCATAAAAAAATACAATAAGATGAGGTTGAGGTTATTAAGGATTTCATAAACTCCATCATTAACTTTATTTTGATGTATATAATTACTGAAGTTCTAACCCAAGGAAGAACAAGAGATGATTGTGTTGACGTCCATAGCTTTATAGGTGGGAAACCAAGAAGAGAGCCATGAATCTTAATTCTTAAGTTTGAATTACTAATGGAATTGGCGAATTTAAGTATTATGATATGCTTCTTAAAGAGGATACTTTTAGGTATTTTCTCAATGGTGAATAAGAACCTTTTAATTATGTGTCTTAATAACATATAGATGAGTGTGATAATTTGGATACAATTGACAAAGATGATGATCATGAAGTCTTCTTTACTCTTTCTTATTATGAGATTTTAAAGAGCATGAACGTTAAATCTTTTGCTTTATTAGAGAGAAAGGAAAAGTTTTTTTTATTGAGAATCATGTTACAAAAATGAATAACTGACCCGACCGCAAATAACGTAGTAATATTTGCTTCCAAAAGATAGCCAAAAACTTTGACTCAATTTATAAATAGCGGCTAGTGTATAAAATTAATATGATGTAAATGTAAATTCAGAAAATATTTTTACACACTAGGGATACTACGCAAGTATAGGTATCGTTTCAAGTAATATAGGGTTTTCTTTAATAACCCCAGTATCGATCCCACGGGGAAGAATTATAGTAATAAATTTTCTAAATATTATATTTCGAAAATATCTTTTTATCCTCTAAATTAACTATAAATTATTATTAATTTACTAGATGCAAATAAAGAAAACAATAATAAGAAAATGATTTATGAAAACAATAAAATAAACAACTTTTTTTCCTTCAATTTATCTAAGATTTTTAAGATAATTTAATATTCGTTGGAGAATTCGATTTATGGTATTGTGCCAAATAGAAGCATTCCTATTCTTTACCCTTTGATCCGAGCGCAAAGAACATTAGGCTAATTTACGGATCGAAGTCCGGATGTATTGTTAGTAGAATGGGTTAATCTAGAGTCACAATTCTAGATGTTCAAGGGTGGCTATGGTCGGCCCTACTAGTGAAACTTTCCTAATCTATAAATCAAATTATAAGAATTTAGTCTGTCACTCTAAAAACTTATCAATTCTATGCCCTTTAAATCTTATCTTCCTATTTATTTGCACTTCACCCTGAATAGCCCGCACATGGCCTTCGACTACACAAAGATTCATGTGACACTTACAAGTTAAGAGTTCTTCTCCTTCGAGGTCTCAAAACTCTTCAACGAGGTTTTAACAATTTAAATGGCCAATTTAAAAAGTAAAGATCAAGTATTAATGTCATCACAATGTTTTGAAAAATATTTTGAATTTCAATTCTCCATCGAATCTTTATATTATCTTATCTATCTCTTCATAATTGAAGGAAGAAAGTAAACTAACTACTCAGAACACATTGAAAATAAACAACAAAACATAATAAATAAACTTTGAATCAAATGTAAAATACTTATCTCAAATATTCCTTCTACAGATCTTCTGATTCCTACTGACTCCACAGTGTAATGAACTCCAGATGCAAAAACTTGAAAATAAACTCACTAAACTAAACAAAAGTTGGCCCTAAATTTCTCTCTCTATTTCTCTCTCTAAGGATGAGAGGTCCTAAAGTGGATAAGAGAAAGGGTTACAATGGGAGTGGCACGTTTTCTGAAGAAATAGACCCCTATTTATAGGCTTCAAGGGTTGCCTTGAGACACCTCTTCAAAACATGTCCACATTCAATGAATCTTCTAGAAGGTCAGTCTGGCGATTAGGCGCCGGAATCTGGCGCCTAGGCACCGGACACCGCGTCCAGTTCTTCGCACCTCTTCACTTTGGCTCGCACCTGTTCACGATTAAAACCGTTTTGGAGCGTCCAAATGCAATGTATCACATGTCCTATTATCCAGGAACAACTGCCAGTCTTCTAGAATGTCCAATAACCGCTCACTCCATCAAAATAACTGATCAAACATTGTTAAAAACTTGATAGTTTTTGTATCGAGTCTGGCGCTTAGGGCCATATTTTTTTTATACTTTTTGTATTTTGCTCCATTTTTGCTCCTTTTTGCTTCTTTTTCCTTTTTGGACCTTTTTACATCACCTACATCCAAAAACACAAAAAAAATACCTTTCATTAAAGCATAATATCCTTAATTGATAAGAATTAAGACATAAAGAAATATGTATTTTTTTATAGATCAAAATCCCCCAAACTTAAATGTTACTTGTCCTCAAGTAACTCTTTCTACTATATAAAATATATAACCTTTGGAATAAGAGATAAATATTTAAGATTCCTTATAATTTTTTATTTTATAAAGTTTTTAGTAATTTATTAACCCAATTTCACTAACTAGGTTTAATTTTAAGAATTTAAAGAATTTTTAACTACCAAATCATAAGATTTCAAACTTTTCATTCATTTTGAAAATAATAGAAGTCTATTATATTAAGATCTCATAGATTATTTACAAGAAAAATATCTTCTTGAAAAATCTTTTCTAAATAAATATTCATTTATAAAAATTAAGTAAAATATGTAACTAGTTTTCTTCCTATAAGATAATTCAAGTGAAGCCAATTTTTGATTAGGCATTTCCTCAAGCTTCTCCTCTCTTCTTTTTTTTTCTTTTCTTCTTTTTTTCTTTTTTTTTTCTTTTTTTTATATAGAGAGGATTACTATATCTGGATAGCCTGTTAAAGGTTTTGAACTTCACTATCCTTAACTTATATTTTCAAAACTTATACATTTCCACTTAATTATTATGGCATAAATAAGAATTTAAAAAGATTTCCAATCTTTTCTTTTTCAAGTGATAATTTTTTATTACTTAATATTTCTAAAATTCTATTATTTCTATCATGAATAGAAAAATTCTTTATCTTATTCTTCTTTAACTTAAATAATTCTATTCTTAAAATCAATCAAAGTTAGTAAAATTTTGGTTAATTTTCACTAAATTGTTTATAATTTCAAAAATAAAAGTGATCTCAAATAAATTCTTCATTCCTTAAGTTATGTTAAAAAGTTTTTATTTTTAAGAAAATATTAGCTCTTTAAGGACAAATAAAATTTAAATTTGAATGGATTTTTCCTTCCCCAAACTTAAGTTTTGGTATACTATGATAATTTGCAAGTATGAGAGAAAGAAAATCATAAGAATTTTTATAAGTATGTAAAAACAATCTTAAAAAGAAAAATTACTTCTACTCATGCTTTTATGAATAATTAAAATAAAATTTAAGCATGTATAAAAAGTAAGCAGGCTAATTTTATGATGATAATAAATTAAAATTAAAGCAGAGCAAAATTACTAAGTACTAAACAGTAGACTAAAACAAACATATAAATTAACTCTAACTTCAGTCTTAACACAATCAATCCACACAGGTACAAAAATAAATCAACATACATCAGACACAAAACTAAACAAACAATCCAAACAAAACAAACTAACAGAGTAACACAACTTAAAGATCTATAACTACTAGTCACTAGCTGTAGCCTCATCATCATCATCGTCGTCACCAAAGGAAAATTCTACGTCCTTAGGATCAACAAATGGTGTGAAACTAGGAAAATTAGGAAAACTAACATCTCGTTCACCATTCAAAAATCTGACTAGGGCTTCATCATACTCAGCATCATAACTACTTTTCCTCTGGGTATAATCAGATAGATTATCAAGCTTCCTGTCAATAGTATCAATCCTGTAATGAGTTTGAAATAACTCCTTCTGCTGCTCTAAAAACTGATCATGCATTGATTCCCAGAAACTTGATGGTGGCTCAACAGAAGTAGAGGATCTAGAAATAGAAGGTCTACCTGAAGTATGTGCAGAAGTAGAAGGAGCGGTCGATCTCTTCCCTCGAAGACGATCATAGATACTAACACTCTCCTGCCCAATTGGCTTGGTAAACTTTAACTTCTCCTCAGAAATATTAGCAATGACTCTATTACTAACACACAGTGAATAAATCAGAGATGGAAATCCCAATCCAACATAAGTGCTGGATCTCGCAGTAGAATCCACAGAATCATAAATAATACTCCCGACATCAATAGGCTTCCTCCTCTGAATGCAATAGTTTAAGATTGCTCGATCTCTAGTCACTTCACTCAGGTGGTTGGAAGGTAACAATCTTGCAGAAATAAAGTAGTGTCATGCTTTAGAAATACCATTTAATTTGGAGGATTTGAAGTTTACCCTTTTTCCATTCCTGATCTTCCAAGATCCAGTATCGTCAGTCAAATAAGCAATAATCATATCCAAATCTCCCTCAAATGGTGATAATCCAGAATAATAGCACTCTATAGTCGGTGGCAGGCCATAAAATATATTGATTCTTTCAGGACTAAATCCAACTCCGATTCCTCTGACAAAGACTTCATAATCTTCAACATCTAGAAAATTTGCATAAAACTCTCGAACAATCGGGATAACGACAACGACGAGTGAAATAACAGAATCGTTGCCAATTGTGTGCAACGATAGTGTTTTCGATCATTTCTCCAAGATGATAGAAACTTCGTTCTGAAATGAATTTTCTGGACGTCGCAAATTATGGAAGCGAAAATGCGCAGCCGCAGAAGAAAATTTGCTGCTATCAAAGTTATCTCGCGCCTTCCCGCGTTTAGATTTCGGAGCCATCTAAACGTGAAGAAAACAAGAATAAATTTAGGAATCAAAGATTTAAACTCTTTTTAAGTTTATAAAACTTAAAATAAGTTTAAAAATCCAAAGAAATCACTAAGAATCAAAAAATTTCTTTCAAAATTTTGGTTCTTAGCAAAACTAGGAAAATCTATGGTGAAAATCGAAAATAAATGGTTTAAAGTGTAGATCTGACCATGATTCGAAGAAATCGAGTGGTTTCGCACTCAAATCCTTGATGTTTTGACCTCAAAATCGATCTAAAAGGTGTATTTTTACGAAAATGGGGAAGAAGATGAAGCTTAGGCGTCAAAAATGGCTTTTGGAGGTTATTTAAGTAAATTCTCGGGTACAAGCCCAACTGGCGCTTAGGCGCCGAATTCTGGCGCCTAGGCGCGAGAATCGCCTTTCACAAAAATTTTTTTAAAATTTAATTTTCCACCAAAATTCATAAATTCGACTTCAAATTACTCATATTAGAGTAGGGCTTCAATTTCTAACTTCCACATCATTTTTCAAAAATTTATAAAAATTAAATAATTAATCCACCAATTAAACAAAAGGTTTCAATCAAACTCACTAAATTCCATTTATAACCTTCAATATTGACTCAATAAATTCCAGATAAGTACTATACTTGATTCAAGTTCCTAATACACACTCAAACACAACAATTTCTAAGCAAAAACAACACACATTGAACATGAAAGAAAATACACAAACAAACACAATCGATTCTCTAAATCGATACAATGACTCAACAAACCATACAATTACTATCTCATTACCAGAATATTCTAATCTTCACAAGGGAAATTGCGTATTCCTCTTGGAAAGAACACTAACGCTCTCGGGAAATCCGTAGCCGTCTTTTCGTTAATCCACTTGTTCTTAGCATACATTTCAACTTGAGCATCTTGATAAGCCGCTAAATGATCAATTTGAAGTTTCATTTACCATTCTAGATGTTCAACTTGATGAAACATCTCATGAAGGCGATCTCCAATGCTTTTAAAATCAGTTTCAAACTTATCCAAACGACTAGAAATTTTTTCCAAACTTACAGCGATGAAACCATTGAAGTAGGGTTGAGGATCCTTTGAGACCTTGTCCCTAGCCTCTTCTCCATGATTTCTTCTTTCGATTTCTTCAAAATTTCTCAAATCTCTCAAGAATGAAGTGCAAGGGACGTAATTCTGATTGTTTGATGGTTAGGGAAGAAGATTGGTTAATTTAAAGGGGAAAATCGTGTGAAAAACTGAAAATTTTCCGTTTTTGCACGACCCAGTAACCGCGGCTCTTAGGCACCAAATCTGGCGCCTAGGCGCTGGACCTATTGATACATAGCATGATTCTAGCGCTTAGGCGCCGAATTCTGGCGCCTAGGCGCTGGAACTATGTTCAACTCCATTTCGCCTAATCGTCAAATTTCAAAATTTCGTTCTCCAAGATAGGTATATTATACTGGTAAGAGTAATTTAGACTCAAATATAATCAAAATGATGGTTAACTTGATCTCCTTTTTACTCATATTCAAAATAGAGTGGTCCAATTCTTAAATCTTACACACTTCAAAATAATTTTCAGCCTAAGTCAACAAAGACTTATGAGCATTAAATTTTTCTAAAGTAATATAAAATTAATCAAGATCGAGGCATAACCTTACATTAAAACATAAAAACATTAAAACAAAAGATAATTATGGGTTGCCTCCCACAAAGCGCTTGGTTTAACGTCGTCAGCCCGACTTAAGTAAATCTTTAATCAGGTTGACTCAATTCATAAGCCTCTTTATAAATCTTTTTAATATCTCCTAAATAAGGCTTCAATCTTACTCCATTTACTTTAAAAATTTTTCCTGTTTTGGGATCTTTAATATCCACAGCTCCATAATGGTATACTTTCTCAACTAAATAGGGTCCAATCCATTTAGATCTTAATTTTCCAGGAAAAAGTCTTAAAGGAGAGTTAAACAGTTATACTTCTTGTCCAGGTTCAAAAATTTTTCCTGAAATTTTCTTATCATGCAACATCTTCATTTTCTCTTTATAAATCCTTGCATTTTCATATGCTTCATTTCTTATTTCTTCCATCTCATTTAATTGCAACAATCGCTTTTCTCCTGCTTTATTCAAATTAAAATTGAACTCCTTTATCGCCCAATAAGCTTTACGTTCAAGTTCTACATGTAAGTGAAAATGTTTACCATAAATTAACCGGTAAGGTGACATTCTGATTGGTGTCTTATAAGCTGTTTTATAAGCCCATAATGCAGAATCAAGTCTATCAACCCAATCAGTTCTTTTTGGATTAACAGTCTTCTCTAAAATTCTTTTAATTTCTCTGTTTGATACTTCAGCCATTCCACTAGTTTGTGGGTGATAAGCAGTTGCAATTCTATGTTTGATTCCAAATTTTTGCAATAATGATTGAATTCTTATATTCCTGAAATGACTTCCATCATCCGTGATAATTACCTTAGGCATTCCAAATCTTGAAAATATCATTTTCTTTAAAAATTTTGAAACACTTTTGGAATCACAGCTTGGTGAAGCAACAGCTTCAATCCACTTTGAAACATAATCAACTGCTAATAAGATATAAATTTTTCCAAATGATGGTATAAATGGTCCCATAAAGTCTAAACCCCATATATCAAAAATTTTAACTTCCAATATATAGTTTAAAGGCATTTCATTTTTCCTAGATATATTTCTCATCCTTTGACATTGATCACATGTTTTCACATATTGTCTCACATCTTTAAATAAGGTAGACCAATAAAATCCAGAATTTAAAATTTTAAATGCAGTTTTATCTATGCCAAAGTGTCCTCTAAAATCGGAATCATGACATTTTTGAATAATAGCAAAAGTTTCCTCATACGGTATACATCTTCGAATCATAGAATCTCTTCCAATTTTAAATAAATGAGGTTCTTCCCAAATATATGATTTAGCATCATATTTAAATTTCTTAATAAATTTGTTATCCAAGTCATAAGGCAAAATATTGCTAACTAAATAATTAACAATATCAGCATACCAAGGTGTTTTGTATTTTTGAATAACATATAAAGATTTATCAGGAAATTTCTCATTTATGTTTTCTTCCGAAATAATATCATTTTTAATTATAGACAAATGATCAGCAATTTGGTTTTCAGTTCCTTTTCTATCTACTATTTCAAAATCAAATTCTTGTAGAAGTAAAACCCATCTAATAAGTCTAGGTTTAGAATCCTTCTTAGATAATAGATATTTAATAGCAGAATAATCAGTATGAACTATGCATTTAGTACCAAGAAGATAAGGTCTAAATTTATCGAAGGCATATACTTATAGCTAGAAGCTCTTTCTCGGTGGTAGTGTAATTTCTTTGTGTTTCGAGTGAGAATTTTACTAGCATAATATACAACTTTGAAAACTTTCTCATATTTTTGTCCTAATACGAGTCCAATTGCAAAATCACTTGCATCACACATTAATTCAAAAGATTTATTCCAATTAGGTGCAACAATGATAGGTGCAGTTATTAATTTTTCTTTCAGAATATTAAAAGCATTAATACATTCTTTATTAAATTCAAATTTCGCATCTTTTTCCAATATATGACAAAGAGGTTTAGCAATTTTAGAAAAATCCTTTATGTATCTTCTCTAAAATCCAGCATGACCTAGAAAACTTCTCACATCAGTGACAGTAGTAGGTGGTTGCAATTCAACAATATTTTTTACTTTTGCTTGATCTACTTCCATCCCTTTTTGTGACACTTTGTGACCAAGTACAATGCCTTCTGTGACCATGAATTGACATTTTTCCCAGTTAAGAACTAAATTTGTTTTTTCACATCTTTTCAGAACTTTGGAAATGTTTTCCAAACAAGATTCAAAAGAAGTTCCAAAGGTCGAAAAATCGTCCATGAATATTTCAATTCCTTTGTCAATCAAATCACAAAATATTGACATCATACATCTTTGAAAAGTTGTAGATGCATTACATAAACCAAAATGCATTCTTCTAAAAGCAAATGTTCCATAAGGACTTGTAAATGTTGTCTTTTCTTGGTCCTCAGGAGCAATAAGTAATTGATGATAACCAGAATATCCATCCAGAAAACAGAAATATGAGTGTCCAGCTAATTTATCGAGCATTTAAACCAAGAAAGGTAAAGGAAAATGATCCTTTCTAGTGGCTTTATTTAATTTCCTATAGTCAATACAAATTCGCCATCCAGTAACTTGTCTTGTAGGAATTAGTTCATTTTTATCGTTAACAATGACAGTTACACCTCCTTTCTTCGGAACACAATGAATAGGACTTACCCATTGACTATCCGAAATAGGATAAATAATACCAGCATCTAACCACTTAATAATTTCTTTTTAACAACCTCTTTCATGATAGGATTTAATCTTCTTTGTGATTCAATAATAGGTTTAAAATTTTCTTCCATTAAAATTCTATGCATGCAAATGGAAGGGCTTATTCCTCTTATATCAGCAATCATCCAACCAAAAGCTTTCTTATAATTCTTTAACACACCTACTAGTTTTTCTTCCTGATCTTTACTCAGTTCAGAAGAAAGAACAATAGGTAAAGTTAATGAATTTCCAAGAAACACATATTTTAAATGTGAAGGTAACATTTTTAATTCCAGTTTAGGGGCTCTTTTAATTGATGGTAAAAGTGTATCATTTTGAGTTATGTCTAAAGTTTCCCAATTATCTTTAATAAAATGAGTCTCTTCTTTTTCTACTTCTTCATTTTCATCAATTAAAAATTTAAATTTTTCTTCAGAAATGACTTTACATTTTTCTTGATAATGTTTTTCAATTAAATAATCAATTATATCCATTCGATAACATTTCTCTTTATCAAGGTACTTCATTGATTTAAGAACATTGAATTTAATTTCTTGATCATTAACACTCATGGTTAGTTCTCCCTTTTGCACATCAATCATAGCTCGTCCGGTAGCTAGAAAAAGTCTCCCTAAAATAATAGGTATCTCTTTATCTTCTTCCATATCAAGTATTATGAAATCTACAGGAAAGATAAATTTATCCACTTTAACAAGGACATCCTCTATAACTCCTTTAGGATAAGTGATAGATCTATCAGCTAATTGAAGGGTTACAGTGGTGGGAGTAATATCTCCTAAATCTAATCTTCGAAAGATAGAAAATGACATGAGATTAATACTTGCTCCTAAATCACATAAAGCTTTTCCACAAAATTTTTCTCCAATAGCACAGGGTATAGTGAAACTTCCAGGATCCTTAAGCTTTTCAGGAAATTTCTTTTGAATTATTGCACTGCATTCTTCACTTAATGTAACAGTTTCAAAAGCTTCAAATTTTCATTTTTTGCTTAAAATATCCTTCATAAATTTTGCGTAAGTTGACATTTGTTCCAAAGCTTCAACAAAAGGTATGTTAATAGTAATTTTCTTAAAAATTTCAAAGAATTTAGAAAATTAATTATCGAGTTTCTGCTGTTTCAGTCTTTGAGGAAAAGGTGGTGGTGGTTTTTCGACTTCCACATTAACAGGTATAATAGTTTGATCTTGACTAGGAGAGAGAGTTTCTTTAGGTTTTTTATTCTCTTCAACCCCAATCTCTTTTTCAATTTCATTCTGCATTCTTTCTTTTAATTCCTTTCCACTTCTAAGTTGCACAGTGTTAGCTTGTTCATGTTCTTTTCCAGTTTCCTTTGGATTAATTTCAACACTACTAGGAAGTGTTCCTACAGGTCTGTTATTAATTAAAGTAGCAATTTGCCCCATTTGATTTTCAATATTACGAATAACAGTATTTTGATTTTTGTATTTGATTATTCATTTGTAAAATTAATTCTTCTATTGATAACTTTTTCTGTTGATTATTAAATCCAGGAGATTTATAATTAACTTGATTATTCCAATTTCCAGTGGGATGGGATTGATTATTACCTCATTGTTGTTGTGAATTATTCCAGTTAAAATTAGGATGATTTTTCCACCCAGGATTGTAATAATTTGAATAAGGATTATTTTTACTTGCAATAGCTTGTAAAGTTTCAATAGTTTGAGAATCTTCAATATTAGCAGAGTTATTATGTGAAATATTAATTGCAAAATTATCTAATTTCTTAGACATTGCTGCAACTTGTGAAGCTAAAATAGAAAAGGCTTCATTATCGTGAATACTGGCCACCTTTTTAGGATTAATCCTTTCAGAAGGCCATTAAAAATTGTTATTAGTCATTTCTTCAATTAAAGTGTAAGCTTCTTCAAATGATTTTGACATTAAAGAACCTCTAGCAGCAGCATCAATAATTGATTTTAAAGATCCAATTAATCCATTATAAAATGTTTGAATAATCAACCAATCAGGTAAAGCATGATGAGGACATTTTCTTCATAGTTCTTTAAATCTTTCCTAAGTTTCATATATTGTCTCCCCGTCAAATTGACTAAAGGAAGTAATATCATTTCTTAATTTAGCAGTTTTAGAAGGAGAAAAATATTTAGCAAGGAACTTTTGTGTCATTTCAGCTCATGTTTTAATAGAACCAATTGCTAATGAGTTTAACCACATCTTTGCTTTATCTCTTAAAGAAAAAAGGAAAGAGTCTAAGTCTAATAGTATCATCAGAAACATTGTTATATTTAACGGTAACACAAAGTTCTAAAAAACTAACAAGATGTAAATTTGGATCCTCATTTGGTGATCCACCAAATTGATTATTTTGCACCATTTGAATAATAGACGGTTTAAGTTCAAAAGAATTAGCAACTACGATGGGTATTTGAATACTACTATGAAGTTCATCAACTGTAGGATTATCATAATCCCTTAATGGTTTATAAACATTTTGATCATTAAGTTCAATTGGATTTTGTGAAGTAGTCATTTCTTGAAATTTTTGAATTTGTTTTCCCTTTTTAATTTTTCTAATTGTTCTTTCTAATTCAGAATCTAAAGGTATTAATCCTTCAAAACCAAATCTTCGCATAAAACAAGAAATAAAAACATATATCTTTCTTTTTTTTATTTTTTATTTTTTAATTTTTTTAATATATTTGTATTTTTAGAAATATAATATTTTTTTACAAAAATTTATAACTATTTTATTTCTTTCCCCGGCAACGGCGCCAAAAACTTGACCCGACCGCAAATAACGCAGTAATATTTGCTTCCAAAAGATAGCCAAAAACTTTGACTCAATTTATAAATAGCGGCTAGTGTATAAAATTAATATGATGTAAATTTAGAAAATATTTTTACACACTAGGGGTACTACGCAAGTATACGTATCGTTTCAAGTAATATAGGGTTTTCTTTAATAACCCCAGTATCGATCCCACGGGGAAAAATTATAGTAATAAATTTTCTAAATATTATATTTTGAAAATATCTTTTTATCCTCTAAATTAACTATAAATTACTATTAATTTACTAGATGCAAATAAAGAAAACAATAATAAGAAAATGATTTATGAAAACTATAAAATAAACAACTTTCTCTCCTTCAATTTATCTAAGATTTTTAAGATAATTTAATATTCGTTGGAGAATTCAATTTATGGTATTGTGCCAAATAGAAGCATTCATATTCTTTACCCTTTGATCCAGGCGCAAAGAACATTGGCTAATTTACAGATCAGGTCCGGATGTATTGTTAGTAGAATGGGTTAATCTAGAGTCACAATTCTAGATGTCCATGGGTGGCTATGGTCGGCCCTACTAGTGAACCTTTCCTAATCTATAAATCAAATTATAAGAATTTAGTTTGTCACTCTAAAAACTTATCAATTCTACGCCCTTTAAATCTTATCTTCCAATTTATTTGCACTTCACCCTGAATAGCCCGCACATGGCCTTCGACTTCCCAAAGATTCATGTGACACTTACAAGTTAAGAGTTCTTCTCCTTCAAGGTCTCAAAACTCTTCAACAGGTTTTAACAATTTAAATGGCCAATTTAAAAAGTAAAGTAAGATCAGGTATTAATGTCATCACAATGTTTTGAAAAATATTTTGAATTTCAATTCTCCATCGAATCTTTATATTATCTTATCTATCTCTTCATAATTGAAGGAAGAAAGTAAACTAACTACTCGTAACACATTGAAAATAAACGACAAAACATAATAAATAAACTTTGAATCAAATGTAAAATACTTATCTCAAATATTCCTTCTACAGATCTTCTGATTCCTACTGACTCCACAGTGTAATGAACTCCAGATGCAAAACTTGAAAATAAACTCACTAAACTAAACAAAAGTTAGCCCTAAATTTCACTCTCTATTTCTCTCTCTAAGGATGAGAGGTCCTAAAGTGGATAAGAGAAAGGGTTACAATGGGAGGGGCACGTTTTCTGAAGAAATGGACCCCCATTTATAGGCTTCAAGGGTTGCCTTGAGGCACCTCTTCAATACATGTCCACATTCAATGAATCTTCTAGAAGGTCGGTCTGGCGCCTAGGCGCCGGACACCGCGTCCAGTTCTTCGCACCTCTTCACTTTGGCTCGCACCTCTTCGCGATTAAAACCGTTTTGGAGCGTCCAAATGCAATGTATCGCATGTCCTATTATCCAAGAACAACTGCCAATCTTCTAGAATGTCCAATAACCGGTCACTCCGTCAAAATAACTGATCAAACATTGTCAAAAACTTGACAGTTTTTGTATCGAGTCTGGCGCTTAGGCGCTAGCTTCTGGCGCCTAGGCGTCAGGCCATATTTTTTTATACTTTTTGTATTTTGCTCCATTTTTGCTCCTTTTTGCTTCTTTTTCCTTTTTGGACCTTTTTACATCACCTACATCCAAAAACACAGAAAAAAATACCTTTCATTAAAGCATAATATCCTTAATTGATAAGAATTAAGACATAAAGAAATAGGTATTTTTTTATAGATAAATAACCAATTTCAATTCAACATATTTATAGAGGAAGTCAATTTCTATAATCTTAAAAAGAATATTTCATTTTATATACTCAAGCAAAAATAATTGAAAATTCTATTATAATGTTGATTTCTCATCCAGTTCCTCCAGAAACAATTGTTTATGATCTTATTAATATTGCAGAAGAGCCTAGACTTTTAAAATGTGAGAATTTATGCTTTTGATAATATATTGAATATTAACTATTCTAATTTTAAAGATATTAAAAAGAAACTATTTGTAGTCGCCATCAAATTAAATGATTTAATGTGATATTTTTATGACTACGTAAGAAAATTGAACCATATTGAAAGCAAATACAAATTAGGAGATGCAAAGTTGTCTACTTTTTATTGTACACAGAAGTAATTACTAGGAAATGAGTATGTATACTATGATGTATTTGCTCTTTCTTCTAAGCAGCTTTTAAATTGCAACATTCTAACTCTATTCTGAAAATCTAAAGGGAATAGAAATAAGATAAGAATATTAGAATGATGGTGGCCAAGCATAATATGTATGTTGAGTTCAAAAAGAGAATTGGAGAATCTACCACCATCCATTTGTGTGTGAGTGTGTGAGTGTGTGTGTGTGTGTGTGTGTGTGTGTGTGTGTATGTGTGTGTGTGTGTGTGTGTGTGTGTGTGTGAGAGAGAGAGAGAGAGAGAGAGAGAGAGAGAGAGAGAGAGAGAGAGAGACCAAGGGGGGCACACACACATACTTAAAAAAGAAGTCATCTTTAATGATCATAAGTCATAAAATAACTTGAGAGATTCATAAAAAAAAGAAATCCAATTGATAATATGTTGAAGTTTAAGGCCTTTCAAATGTCCTCTCTTGCGAAGAAAATCACAGTCAATAGTTGGACACAACCAACTTCTGTTATCAAGTTTAATCATTAATGTCACCTAATGTATATTGTTGACCAACATGCACTAAAATTTAAATGTTTATTGGCATTCAATTGCAGACACATGTCATAACCTTTGCAGATATCACCAACAGACACCTCCTATTCGTCACAACATTTTCACTTTCATCGCCAACTTGAGATAATGTTCAAATAAAATTTTACAATGTATCTATTATTTTACAATAGCAATGAGGGTTAAAGTTTTGCAATCTCAAATCAAAATTAAAAAATTTATTCTAACTAGACGATAACACAAGATTATGCATTCTTTTTTTTTCATATAAAATATATTTAGATATAGAACTGTACTAGTCTCTTATTTATGCATAGAATTTTTATATAAACAAAATATTAACTTTCAATCTCCGTTATCACGAATAAAAGACTATAAAAAATATAATCATTTTTTTTTAAATTTTTCCATTCATACCTTTCTGCCTTTTTTTACTATTTCCAATAAAATCTACCCATCATTTTTTCCATCTGTTATAGAAAAGTACCGCTTAGATTGAAATGAAAATTTTATAAAATGGTGGTGAGATCTGCAATGCTGTATTGCGCTGAATGTTGGCCTTTAAAAGAGAAGCATAATACTAAGTTAAGTGTTGTTGAGATGAGAATGATTAGGTGGACGAGTAATTTTACACTTAAGAGACAAAATGCGAAATGAATATATCTGTGATATGTTTGGTGTAGCTCCTGTAACATACAAAATTAGAGAAAATCATCTTAAATGGTTTGGTCACATTAAAAGTTGACCATATGATGATCTGAATAGGAGAGTAGATGTTTTAAATTCGACTTATGTTAAGAAAAGCAGATGTATACTTAAGAAGACATCGGCTTATTGTATAAAAAATGATCTTAATTTATTAAAAATAAATGAAAATATGACAATAGAACACAATGGAGAAAAACGATTCATATAGCCGACCCCGCACAGTGGAACAAAGGCTTTGTTGTTGTAGTATAAAAGTACAATAATTTTTTAAGAAAAAAATTAGTTCACACAATTTTCATCTTCATAATAATCACTCTTGTAAGATCTCATATGCAAATATTGAAATACACTTTTGCGGATAAGTTTATGACATGGTATAATTGTAAATATCAAAGGTTTTATATAATATGTACATACATACAAATTTGTTTGGTAAGTAAGCTTCCCTATGAATTTCTAGTCAAGATGAAGTTAAAAGTACACAGCACAATTCTTTTCTAGCACAAAATTTCATACTTACATGCATATTTACATGCTTAACAATCAATTTTTTATGAACATGATATAATTGTAAATATCAAACATTTTAAATAACATGCAAATACATACAAATTTGTATGGTATGCATCTACGCTTCTCCATAATATTCTCGTAAAGAAGACACATGTCCAATTATTTATCAACATATTGATAAATCATTTCACATGATTTTTGTGCCTTATTTTCAATCTAAATTATTGTTTCTGCCAGCACATGTGCCTGCGTTTTCTGCTTCATGACATTCAAAAAGTACTACGGTCTACAGTAATCCTGTGGAGACAGACAATTCATAGAGTTGCTCTAAAGTCTATAATATTACAATATTTTTCTTATCAAGAGGAAAAAATCCAGTAAAGAATAAGAAAGAAAACTAAACAAAGCTCTGCAGTTAAGAGTACCATTTATGTTTAGGCGTTTACATACACACTGAATGCCTACAAATTTATATACCGAATACCCAAATTGTAATTTTTTATATTTATAACACAATTTTCATCTCAGGCCTAAAATAGCACTATTATTTACTACTTAAAAAAATACTTCTTTCAATGCATAGATAAATATCTTCAGACAAAGTTCTTATTCTTACAAGATGTTACCCCGTCAAAACCTTCAACGCGGATCAACTCTGCTAAATCCTGCAATCAAAAAAAAAAAAAGGGGGGGCTAAATGAAATCACTAATGAGATCAAATTGCACTTGATATTAGCTTTCAAAAATAACATAAATTGCACAAGTACGATGCTATAAATATAAAAATTAAAATTTAGGTGTTAGATTTGTAAATATAGAAGAATTGTGTTGTATGTATGTAAATCTTTTTCTTGAATTTAACCCATACAACTCTCATGTATTTACATATTTAACATCTAAATTTTAATTTTAACATTTATAGCATTCAAATCGTTCGTATGAAATAAGAAATCAACATTATTAGATTTAAAAAAAAAACATAAAATTCACAAGTACAATGTTATAAATATAAAACTTCAAAATTTAGGTGTTAGATATGTAAATATAGAAAATCTTTCTTGAATTTCATGCTTAAAAAAAATTCGGCTTAGATAAGAGTGCATTTAATGTTATACCATGGATGTATAACCCAAGGACAAATACGACGAACCATAAAATAATTACAAATCTAAAAAGAAATCAATACCATAAACAATAAAATAATGTTTTTATCAACTAATAAAAAAGTAGTCATCATGGTATTAAATTAAAGGAACATTCAGCAAACCCAAAATAATATCATCAAAATAATATTTTGTAGCCTTAAATAATGAACTTCTAATGATTTCCTCCTCTTCCCTTTTTCCCTCTCTCCTCAATTCCATCTCCACTGCTTCAAACTAAAGATTCAGTTGTATTTTCATATTATTAAGCTTCCATTCATTAAATTATAGCAAGCAACCAAATACAAATCTACCTAACATATCACTCAACTCAATTCAAGCTTTAACACAAGAGACTAATATCTATCTCACCATGTGATTAATGCATGAATATAGAGTCAAAATTTAACAAATAACCTAGTTCATTTACAAGCTCATATGGAAAAATTTTAATGCTAACTAAACAAATAATTTGATCATGAATATTGAGTCAAAACCTAACAAATTACTCCCTAAACATAATATTATAATAACCTAAATCTCATTTGAGTTTCCTCTCTAAGCTGAGAACTCGAAGACTTGAAGAACTCTGAACTTTGCAATCTCATTGAGCTTAAATGTCAGTTTTAAGTACTTGTGAGAGACCAATGTAGAATAAATAATGCGCTCTGAAGTAGTATAACTTGTGACTAGAAAAAATTCACCCTATCCTATGATGAGAGGAATTGTATTGTTTGAGCCCGATAGTACCTCACCACGAGATTGATGAATAAATATTAAGTTGATGCCTAATAATAATATTTCATTTAGAAAGAAAATATAGACTCCATATCCCAATGTTAAATTTGTAATTGTCTAGTACAATTGAGAACTCCTATAAAGTAACTAAACATATGGGTAGTGGGAGAGTCGAATATTTTTCTTGAAAGGGCAAAATCTAATTATTTAAAAAATATCCTTAATTTTATTATTATTTAATAATTTGAGTTATGTTTATACTCCATTTTATTTAATTATTTATCATATAAATAAACTTATAATAAAAATAACAAGTACATATAATAAAAATAATATATATATATATATATATATATATATATATATATATTTGTGTGGTTGTGCATGTGTGGGTGTGTGGGCGGGTGTGGGTGTGGGTGCGGGTGTGTGTGCCGGTGTGCGTACGAGCGTGGGTGTGCGTGCGGGCGTGAAGGCATTATGTATGTATGTATGTGTGTGTGTGTATGTGTGTGTATTGCAAGTGAAGAAGATGGCCAGAACATTTTGAAACCGTCAAATTTTCACATAAAGCTTTTCAACAATAAAAAAAAATTAACAAAATTATTTTTTATAAGGAATAAGATTTTGTTACCACAGATTGAACACTTCGGTCCAAGGCAATATCACCTGAGCTAACATATTGATAGAGAGCTCGTGATTCAATTGATCACCTTGATAAAGATGATCAAATCAAATGAACAAAGTAAAAATGTATGACACTAAGATGGCTACTTTTTGACATCTTCAAAAGCATAAAATGCAAAACAAATGATCGCATAACAGGGAGCAGTGATCAAAAGGTGGTAAGATAAACTACACACAATATTATAGATATGACATACCAAGGAAGCTTAAAGGTGTCTTTCCATCTGCCCTGCTTAGAACTGTTGGAATGGATTTTATTCAATCTCACAATTATTTCGGCAAATGTTGGTCTTATTATAGGGTTTGTGCTCCAACATTCTTCAATCAACCTATAGAACTGAACTCCACATTAGCAAGCTTGAAACTCCATCAAAGTTTAGGGATACAAAATGTAAGCATTAAAAGGAAAATGATAGGCAGCAAAGCACGTTTAGCCTAACTTCCATCTTTGATTGATTTGCCATAAAAAAAATAAAAATAAAATAGAGAAAGCGCGCTGAAGGGAAACTCACTCTCTTAGGTCGGATGGACAACTTTTAGACTTGAATTTAAGTGGCGGCCGTATTCCTTCCAAATATATCATTTTAACAACTTGTTCGGGAGCAGTAGAATGGAAAGGTGGCGCCCCATCCAGCATCTGGATTCAAAATAATTGACAAAAAGAATGAAAAAAAAAAAAGAAAAAAGATTAAAGTTCATTTCAACTTTCAAAGTTTTAGTTTAATCTACATTTCTATAAAGAATGTCACCATAAAAAAAGTCAATAGTAACCTCAATAGGCGTAGGCATAGGTAAGGACTATGTTTCATTGATGTGGTAGTATCCGTGATGGTGAATAATGCAGTGGGAGAATTCCTTCCTATTGGGTTACGGCAGGGCATTGTGGGCTTTAATTACCTATTTTGATTTATAATTACGCATGTTGAACATTATTTGACTTTTGGTTTATGCAATACAGGTTGTTTTCTCTAGTTTATTCTTATCTGAGTGCTTCTATCTTTATATATTTCTCAAATGGTGGGCCTATTAGCCTGATTGGATTGAGGTAGTGATCTCTTCAGGTCATCCAACGGCCTTCTACATCAGCTAACAAGCTACAGAACTGTTACTTGAGAGTAATCATCTTACAGCTCTCCTAACCCATCTCCTAATCCTCCCACACCATCTAGTAGACCAAGATCAATATAATTTGGTACAAGAACCCCACATTCTCAATCTTAACCTAAAATGCACTAACATAGCCTAATACCTCCAAAAAATCAACCCTATATCCTTCGTCCTAAACCCCTCATTTTGTTGGCCAAAATCCTAATTGGGAGAAAATGAACATCATGCCATTGAGAAGAAGCATGCCAAGGTGTGTCAATGAGCTAACAATTGAAGACATGCAAAGGGAGATCATCCAATTGGAATAAAAGCCTATCGCTTTTGAGAGAAGACAATTCGGAGATGTCCTCTACAGTACTAATATTAGCTCACCGGATCCAGAGGAGGAAGTCAACCCTTTCCACCAATAGGTTTCTAGCAAGAATCAACATCCTGATAATTCAGCATTACATACCAGAGGAGAGGCAATGACTTTGGAGTGAAGAATGACTGTCTGATTTTGATAAAAGCCTGGATTTGGATGAATCATCGAGTGGCTACGAACAGTAAAATAAATTTTTTAGTATAAAAACATTCCCCATAATAAGAGAGTAAAATTAACAATCATTAAACTCAAGACAAAGTCCTAAGACTTTACACAACTTATATCAGAGAGATTCTTTTGTGGAACAAAGGTCCAAATTTGACCAAATCATGTTGACATGGGAGTTAATAGAGCCAAACAGTGGCGATGTATCTTGAAGGGTTGAATCCTTCTATCAAAAATGTGATGTAGTTGGAAAATTATTAATACTTGATGTACAAATCCTAAATTCAAAGGTGGGGAGAAATAACATCATCATCAAGGGACTATCACACCTTCTAGACAGGGCTTGAGCTCAAGCTGAGACTGCAAAAACACAACCATTAAATCAGCTAAGCCAACACCTAATGAGGAAAAATTAGCGCACAACAAAGAAAAGCAAGGGGACACCAACACCCCCAATTCTTTCCTAGTGATGAAGTGCTTCAAGTATCATGGTGTTGGGCACAAACATCTCATCGAGAGAGTGATTTATATCATTTAGCAGAAAGCAATAACAAAAATTAATAGTGAAAAGAGACACAAAAAGATGCTAGGAAGTAAAAGATGAGTATCAACTTTGAAAAGACGAGGGAGAGGTGCTAGATTGAGCTCACGAGAGATAATAATGGCTCTGTCACAACATCTTTCACACTCGTTGCATCATGAAAAGAAAGATATAGTATTTTCATAGACGAAGACAATTGTGAGAATGTGATATCTACATAAATGGTAGACAAATTAGCCCGACTACTTAGAAGCATACCTAATCATATCTATCAACTTGATTGAAGAACGAAAATAAGAACAATGTTCACAAGAGATATCTAATACAATTTAGAATGAAAATAAGCTATAAGATCATGTGCAATGGGATGTCGTGTTGGACGTTTGTAATATTTTATTGGGCTAACAGCGACAATATAACAAGGCATACTTCATGAATGTCACAAAAAAACCTACACATTTCTTAAGAATGGGAAGTATTATATACTTTTCTCCTTAAAAGAGTCAACCGTGACGAGCAATCAAATTGAGATGAAGGTATATAGCACCTCCTACTATATTTCTACAGACTATTAGAGATACACTAGTTGGACTGACCTTGGTCATGTTGGAGGGTAACGAGACAGAGGAGACAATACCTGAGGCAGTGTAACCTCTATTGAAGCAGTTCCAAAATTTTTTAGCTAATAAAATGCCACATGCATTATCACCACTAACAGAGATTCAATATACTATACACCTCATTCCAAGTTCAATGCTTCCCAATCAACCAGCTTAACAAATATGACCAGCAAAGTACCGGGAGCAATAGAAGCAAGTTGAAGACGTAATAGCTCGTGACTAGTTTAAGTATCAGAACAAGTTTGATTGTACCCACAAAAAATGTGTTGTGATACATGTGCATTGATAACATAGTGTTGAATAAAGTTACCATCAAATACTTATTTCCCATTACGAGATTAGATGACTTATTGGATTAGTTGCATGGAGCTAGTCACTTTTATGAGATAACTTTACATAGTGGTTAACATCAATCAGGATGAGACTAGGAGATGAATGAAAGATAGCTTTCAAAACTCAGGATGGATTTTATGAGTGGATGATCTTGCCTTTTAGCTTGTCCAATGCCCCTAGTATCTTTTTGAGGCCGATGAATCAAATTTTTTGAGCTTTCATTGGAAAGTTTGAGGTTATGTGCTTTGACGACATCTTGGTTCACAGTCATTTAGAAGAGCAACCTATGATAAGTGTTTGAAGTTTATTAAACATAACAACTATATACATCATAAGACGCGTCATTTTCTAACACCACAGACATGTGCTTTCTTGGCTTTATTACTTCAGCAACCAACATTGAGATAGACCCACTAAAGCTCAATGATATTGTGGATTTACCCAGTCTGAAATTGTTTAGTTAATTATGCTAATTCCCGCACTAATATCTTTTTACAAGATATTTATTGGTAATTTCAGCTCAATCACGACGCTCTTGAAGGAGCTCCTCAAGTCAACCCAATTCAATTGGTCAGATGAAGTGCAGACTAGCTTAAATGCTTTGAAGAAGCATAATACTCAACCCCCCCTAATCTAGCCCTTTTAGACTTCATCTAGGTGTTTGAGATATAATGTGAGATATTGAAGCTATGTTGGGTCAAAGAAAACACTTTATCTCTTTTTGCAGTGAGAAGTTAAATGAGTTCAGGATGAAGTATTATACCTATAATAAGGATTTTTATGCTATAGTAAAAGTACTTAGACATTGGTGTTATTATCTGTTGTACCACCATTAGCTAAGAACAATTATTTTAATTTTTCATTGTCCGTAATCTGCTTAATCAGCAGGAGCTATCACTAAGGAAGCAAAGGCTACTATGAGCCTGTTTTTGATGGCTAGAGAGATATTAGCAAGTGGTTGCCCAACTAAATTGTAGCGAAAATAGGTTGAATGGGCGATTAAAACATAAAAAGGATTTTTCTGAAGGTTGGTTCAAGAGCGGAGATTTTGGTTGAGTTGTTCGAACTCAACCACGAGCAATTAAGATAAGGTGTGAGAGAGAGTCAAAATCGAGAGAATAGAGTATATGATAGGTATTACATAAATCCAGGATGAGAGGCTATGAGTTGTGCAGTGTGCGAAAGGGTTGGTGTCATAAGTGCTCTGTAGGGAGGAGAGGAGTGGACGATTTTTGCATGAGAATTAGAGAAGAGAAGCAAGTTTGGGGTTGTGCGAACAAAAATTATTCGGACTCAATCTCGAGCAGTTGAGATAAGGTGAGATAGAGAGAGTAAAAATGGAGAGAATAGAGGGTAGATGATGGGGACTATGTGAATCTAGGCTGAGAGGCGACGAGCTGTGGGATGTGCGAGAAGGCTAGGGTCACAAGTGCTTTGTAGGGAGCAGTGAAACGGGCAATTATGCACGAGAATTAGAGAAGCAGAGCAAGTGTGAGATAATGCAGATAAAAAAAATGTAAGAGAGAGAGAGAGAGAGAGAGAGAGAGAGAGAGAAGCGCAACAATAGAAGTTGAGTGCTCTTATTAATTTTGACAATTTTTTCTTCTTTTCTCTAATAATAGATAATGGGATGGGCTTAAAATGCTCCTAATAGAATGGGATAGAGACTTGTGCAACATTCTGGCATCAATAACGGTGACAAAAGAGGAAAAAATTAATACTGAAGAGGAGAAATTTAGCAGAAAATTTTTAATAGAGATTTTTATAATATTCATAATAATATTGTTAAATTTAGAATAACCGTACACATAAAAAAGTATATTTGTCTATATCCAGTTTTTCTTGTGGATCGTCGTTTCTCATATTTCTTAATATGTGTCTCATCAGGAGTTTTCTTCTATGCAACGGATAATTCAGTATAGATGTCCTTCCTGAGCATTTTTTACTTTCTAGGTATGTAGGCACAATCTATTTTGTGAATTGGCAATGTTTGAGCAGTTTTGACGGTGATAATTGTATTTCAACTATGGTTTGCACAACATTGCATCCACAATCCCTCATATTCATTTTACTCTCTTGAATGAGTATTCAAAGTCCTTTCGTAGAAAATTTGATGCTTTGAATGCATTGATATAGTTTTTCTATGAGATAAGTGACAGATGATTTCAATTTATGTATTTTTAGCAAACATGTTCAAAATTTTGGACTTTCTCCATATTAAAAGGCAGGTCGTTATACCATGCTTTGTTAGGCAAAATAGCTAGAAAATTTGACTTGGGTGTATGGAACAATGCATCAAGCATTCAGGAAAGATGCAGTCCTAAGTGATGCATGTGATACACTAAGCATATTATGTTTTCTTTGTGAAAATTGTTGCCTTATGTATGCAGTGTGCTACTTTACATTTGAAAGTGTTTAGGGATATACAATCAGCAGGGGTCCAATGCTATTTAAGTTGACATAAAATGCACACACTGGACCAAAAGAACAATTAAAACTTTTGCTATAATTTAGATATGTAAAAATTTGTTTAAGCAAAGACATAAATTTAAAGATAATCATGAAAATCACATAGAGAACTTTCTGCAATTTAAACAAACCTCATAGAGAATGAGACCAAAAGAAAATGAATCAACCTTTCTGTCAAATATTTGGTTCTTGTAAACCTCAGGAGCCAAATATACACCTACCAGAAATAAATCCCAGTTAGAGTTAAATCATAAGAATGACATTATAGTATGAAACTCATCAAAATGCACAGAAAATAGTGTGATGGGCATTATATTTAAAATCAACTAAATGCATCAACACAGATACTATGATATCCGTAATGACGTAAAAAACAATGCCATGATACTAGTAACAGAAAATTAACTCAACTAATATGTCTCAGGAAAAAGAATACTTTAGATGTGTTTTACAATCAAAACCAGCTAATTTATTTAGGCCTAGAATTAGCATTTAGAGTATAATTTAATTGAGTGGAGACTAAATAGAATAATGAGATAGCCCTAATCTAGATCATAGTAGCAAAGTGGTGGACAAACTAATTTTACAAAAAAGTTCCAAGGCACAAAGTATAGCAACTTGTGGTTCAGAGGTACTGGACATGAATAACAAGAGCTCATAGGTGTGACATGATTGTCAATTATCATGTGTTTCCGTTCGACTCAAAATCATGCCGAAGGCACATGAGATTTTTCAGAATTATAGTATTATTGTCATGAAATTGATTGTCGTTGTTGGGCTTATTGGCACAAGATCTAGCCAAATTTTAATATAGAAAAAATCCAAGTTGACAGTAAATAAATTCAAGATACTTGTACTCCAAATTGCCTCTCCAATTCACCAAAACCACAGACATGTGCATCCTTTAGAAACTCGTTTGAAAATTAAATTGGATTAAATTGTGCCAAGATAAATAAAAAATCAAAAAAATAAGGAATAAATACATTTTTCCTATGCCAACATTGTCAGCATGTACTTAATGACATTAGTACACAAGAAAAAAAAAACCTAACAATTTAAAAAAGAACAAAAACATTGTGCACTCACAATTTGGTGTGATGAACTCGGCAAGAATAAAAGCAAATAACTTCACATGGCAATATGTTGCTCAGTTCAAACTTGTCTTGATTCAAATCAAGACAGTTGTTTGAGTATGTAAGTGAATCTGATGATAAGAAAATCAGGCTTCAACTCACAAGGTTGTCTTAGCTTAATAACCATGAGTTTGAGTTTCCTTGAAGTAAGCCAACCCATTTACTTGATTTGAACCCATGCCTCAACAAGGAAAAAAAAACACTAATTGCTGGAAATACAGTACCCAGGACTTTCCGATACGTAAGCTAAATGGAAATTAAAGACATCAAAGAAAATAGGGTGTGAACTTGTGTAACCAACTCCAAAACGAGAAGCCAGGAATTTCATTTGAAAGGGTCGTTTTTGAGAGAAAAAAAAATATTAATTACCTAAACAGTGATAATTATTCTTTACTTCTGTCCATAATTTAGGTCCATAACTACCAATATCAGAAGAGAATTTAAAATACCAATCCATCAACAAACATAAGAACTGTAATCAATTCATAAATTGTTCCATATCTAAGTAGGAAGTATGGACTAAAAGTTTGTGTTAATATTTGAGAATAGGAAACAAATTCTCACTTAATTTGTTCACATGAGACTTAGGATGTGCTAGTTTGGCTTTTCCCAGAGATACTTTTGAAAGCTTTATCAAACCAAACCCAGCCACCTTCAATTTGTCGCCAGCATCCATTAATATATGTCTGGCATCTTAGCAAAAAATCTGCTAGTAAATGACAGTACAAAAAAGCGCACTCAAAACAAGTTTAGATTTCATAGTCTAGCCAACTTACTTGGGCTTTAAATTACAGTGTATAATAGGATCTGGCTTGCATTCATGCAGATAATTCATGCCCCTATTACAAGAGAAGACCAGAACTGAGTCAAACGAGTTTCAAATGTAAGAGCATGCATTAGATGAGATAATAAGAAGATAAACAAAATTCAATTTTTAAAGACAATTTTGTGACTAGAAAATGATCAAATATACTACAGATCATCATCAAGAACTGCCAAAATATATATATATATTGATACCAGAACTAGTAAGGAAAATAATAGAAAAACAAAAATAACTTTTATTAATAAGGAAATAGGGTTACAATACAACACAAACTGAAAAATAACATCACAAACACATAAAGCGACACAAACAAACACTCCAAAAGTGCATCTAAGGGCAGTGGATGTTGGCTAGGTGGATTGAGATGGCTGGCAAGGGAGGCGGCAAAAAAGGTGAGGTGAGAAAAATGTAGAAACAACTAGAGGGCTGGCTGTCCATTGCAGCGACAACAAGAAATTTGGGCAGAAATTGCAGGAAAAGCAAATGATTGTTGTTCCAGGGCGGCAACAGCAAGGACCGGTGAATTGGAAGCGATGTTTAGCAAAGTTGTGGGCAATTTGAGGTGGCGGGAAGATGCTGGAGAGGGATTGGAGTGGTCGGCGACTAAAGGGAGTGGATGAGAAGGGTTGGGAAAAAAGAGAAGGGAAGATACATCACCACTTCAGAGGTGAATACTGTTGGAGCACCGCCACCTCCTCGGATACAGTCCTACAAAAGTGAAAAGGACTCCACACAGGAAATCTGAAAAGCACACAGAGCAAAAACTAACCCTAACTCTTACTAACAAGCATATAAATAGACTCCAAACAGAAAAGAACATAAAAGGAAGGAGGAGAAGGTTTGGCGGCATTGTCTCCCCTTCCAAATGCCGCTCGCTCTACATAGGATTCACAAAAGGAAATCGAGCAAGTCTGCAAGATCTGTCACATCATGAGCGCCACAGACTATGCAACAAGTATAGAATATATTGTGACAAAGTCACTACGAATCCCTAGTTTCCTCAGCCTACAGGATTCATCTAATCACGAGCGCCTCCCCTTCATCAGGCGGAAGCTGATACACTTCACCATGTTCCTCAACTCTACCTCATCGCTAACCACCTCCACACCACGCCCTGATCTGTAAGTGTGACTAATCTGCTTGTGGGACAACTGAAGGTGATGTGGCCATAGTTGTGGCATTTGTAACAATTACTGGCTGCTACAGTATCGGGGGAGTTACCCTCCTCCTGTTTCTTCCCGCTCTGATTTGGAGGGCCATTCCCTTGCCCGGTCTTACCTGCGTCACTCGGGGTACCTCTGGCGGTCGTAATAAGTGTAGCTGACTACTTGCCTAAAGGTTGTTGCTTGAGGGATGACTATTGCCTACTCTACTTCTGTTGTCTTTCAACGTTCAAGGCTAGTGTCTAAACAACCCCCAACATCCAGTACGGCTGTAACCGCACCATGTGCTAATATTAGGCTTCACCAAATGATCATACTGCTCCGTGAACTCTTCTACAGACAGATCTGAGCCTCATAAATATATCCTTGCGATAAAGAGGTGGCAGGCATTTCCTCTGCATTGATTTCTTTATCTTCTTCCACCTAGTAATTTTATCGTTGTATTTCCTTTTTCTCTGCCTCTGTAAGTTCTCCCACCGCAGAGAAGCAAACTTTTTTAGCTTGATGGCCCCTAATTTAACCCGCCTATCCTTTGACACATCTTTATACTCGAATATCCGCTCAACAACCTGTACCAATCAATGAAATCCTCAAGATCCATACCTCCTTCAAACTCTGGCAGATCTACCTTTAAGGGGCATTCAGATATCACTCTCTAGGCCTCCCCTGATACTGGATTTCAAAACGCCGAAGCCTCTTCTTCGTCGCTGAATTATCCTTATGGAAGCGATTCAGATTTTCATCCATTTCTCCTCTTAGACTCTTACGATCTCAGTCAAATGTAACTTATTTCAGTGTTAAATTTTCAATCTCCGCAAGCCTTTTTTGAAAGCGACGAAGCTCCCACCTTATTTATTCTCGGGTAGGCTCGGGTATGTATCTCCTCAATGGCAGGGCTGGGGATGAAGGAATAGAACAGAAAAATTTTAGTGCGGTTGTGGAAAGAATATTTGGAGGTAGGAATAGAAGGTTTTGGTTTATGACAAACCCTATGATGGAACTAAGTTCGGACTAACTCTGATACAAAATGATATCGAAACTAATAGAAAAAATAGTGGAAACATAAAAATAACTTTTATTAATAAAGAAATAGGGTTACAATACAATACAAACTGAAAAAAATATATCATCAACACATAAAACAACACAAATAAAAAACTCTCAAGCACATCCCAAGGGCGGTGAAGATTGGCTAAGTCGATCCGGATGGCTAGCTGGAGAGGCAGCGGCAAAGGTGAGGTGATAAAACTGCATGAACAACTAGAGGGATGGCTGTCCTATGCAGTGACAACAAGAAATTGGGGCAGAAATGATAGGAACAACAAAGGTTGTTGTCCCAGGGAGGCGTTAGCAAGGACTGGTGAGTTAGAAGCGATGTTTAGCAAAGATACAGGAGTTTGGGGTAGCGGGAAGGTGCTAGAGATGGATTAAAGTGGTCGGCGACTAAAGGGAGTGGACGAGAAGGGTTAGGGAAGATACATCACTACATTGGAGAATGATACAGCGGAAGCACCACCACCTTCTCGGATACAGCCCTGCAAAAGAGAAGAAGACTCCATACAAGAAACCTTAAAAACACGCACAACAAAAAATAACCCAAACTCTCACTAATTAGCATATAAATAGACTCGGGGAGAACAAAAAAGAAAGGATGAGAAGGGTTGGCGGCATTGCCACCCCTTCCTAATACCGGTCGCTCCAAGCATGATTCACGAAAGGAGAGGGAGTAAGTCGAAGGAGCGACAATCTCGCTTCTTTAATAGCCCGCCCGATCTTTTGGAATCCCTGGGCCAAGCTCTCCTGGACCAGTCTCTATGCCAGCCCGTTCAGCCGGCTAGCTAGTTTCCCGTAACAATGTGGGAAACTCCCGCACTCGCGTCATATACAAATGATAGTTTTTTTTCATACTTTTTCTCGTGGAAAACATAATTTAAAACATATTACCCAATAAATGCCATCACTCGAAATGCTCCCAATAGAATCATAAAGTTGATAAGGAGCATGATCTTTAATGACTTTAACAATAAGAGGGAGGAAAAAAAACGTAAAAATATGAGGACCAATCAATGATTCTTCTTGTGAATTATGTAGATATTATTTCTATATGGCTAGTAAGAGTAGGCAACAAGATAGGGAAAATTGACTCGAGCATTGAATCGGAGGAATGAGATGTTTAAAGTTCAATGAATATCAATCGGGACAACTACTTACTTAAGATCAAGTTTTATACAATATACCCAAGCCTTGCTAGGTCTACCTCTGCGTTTCTTAACATAAGTTGAATCTAAAAAATTTATTCTCCTAACGACGTTTAAAGAGACCAAACCATATAAGATGATTCGCGATAATTTTGTCCGTCACTGAAGCTACACAATATTATTTCACTTGAACAAGATTAAATAATAAATATTAAAATTATTTTAATATGATTTAAAGGATGCAATAATGCAAATACACGATAAAAATAGACATAAGTCGTACACATAACATAGATATATAAATATAAATATAGTAGTTTATAGTGAGAATAATATTTGTAATAATAATCTAATTTACAATAAAGAATTTTACATAACATACAATTCTTATGCATTCATATTTGTAACTCCCAACGTTAGATATTTACACTTACAATATCTTGGTGTCATAAACTTATACATGAAAAAATGTATTTCACTTATAAAAGTTAGTAATTGTTGTATTTTTGATGTGATGTTAAAGATTTTAAGTTGTATGCATGTAAATATGAAATTATAGGAGTTAGATATGTAAATAAATAAGAATTGTGGTATGCATGTAAATGCCCCTTTAACTAATATATTATGAATTTAAGTTTCTATGTTATAGCTTGTTAGATTTGTATAAACAAAAAATATACAGTTTTAGTTCATGAAAGTAACTGATTGTTAAAATGTAAACATAGTTAATATAAAGTAATAAATTACTAGAATTTATTAAGCTACTTAATTGATAAACTTCTAATAAATTATAATTGAAATGAGATATGATTTATAGGTAAGAGAATTTAATTAACAATAAGAAGAAAATTACTTGGTAATATATCTTAGAAGGAAATTATGTTAAGGTTTCAAAATAATGATTTAGTAGTATAGAATAGCTAGAGTTGTAATCAAGATGAGCCGAGTCTGAGTATGTCATGAATTGGACTTGGGTTGGCCGAATCATAAATTGTTCATGTTCAATTCAAGCTTGAGTTGAGCTTCACATATATGCTCATATTTAACTTTCATAAATTTTGTAATGATCATATTTAATTTATACTTGGCGTGTTCATACTAATTGAACAAGCTAAAATCCAAATAGATACTTAATTTTTCATATAAAATAAAAAATTTAATTTGTAAATATGATAATATATAGATTGTAAGTAAAACTTTTTGTAATCAAATAACATAAATAAACATTAACAAATTAGTTCATTGAAATAAAAAAAAAATTAGATTAAATTTATATACATAATGATATTAAATTATAATATGTTATTATTAAATATATAATTAAATAAATTCAAGTTAATTAAATTTTATTTAAATAATATAATATATAAGGAAAGAGAAGCTAATAAGTTAGTTGTTGAACACCATATAAGCTTGTGCGTGAATATTTATAAACAAGTTAAACTATGCAAAATTTGATTTATTTAAGCTTTGAGTTTAAAAAAAATGTTCAAAGTTATTTATTTACCAATTTGAACAAACATGATCGAGTATTAATCAAGCCAAGTTCAAGTTGTTCATCAACTGCATTGATTCATCCCTAAGGATAACTTAAAATAATAGTAGAAAGATTATAAATAATTATTTTTTCATAGAAATAAAAGAAACCATAACTATGTATTAGAAGAGCTAATTAATTTTAAATGTTTAAAACGCATTGGACTTCTTTCTTAGCATGTATTTTATAATTGATTATGATATTTAATTTTTAGAAGTTGATGAAGATCATATTGATTTTGAGGGACAAGCTTAAAACAAAATTCAAGATTTTGGATGGGTAACTACATTTTTGAACCTTGTACCGTTTCTTACTTCTGAACCACATGCATTCAATATTTTTTTATTCAAATTCTTTCAATTTATGATTCGATTGATCGAATCTCTATTACAACTGATTTGCCACATAGTTATAGATGAAAAACACATTGATATTATTTTTGAATACATAAAATAGTTTACTTTAGGAAAACACTTAATTATTAAAACATAATACATAACTTCGACAAAATATGAAATAATTTGTCGATAAATTTAGTGTTACACATAAAGAAAACATATATTATGATGAATATACAACAACAACAACAAAGCCTTTGTCCCACTATGCGGGATCGGCTACATGAATCCTTTTTCTCCATTGCGTCCTATTTAGTGTCATATTTTCATTTAAGTCTAATAAATTAAGATCGTTTTTTTTATACAATAAGCCCAAGTCTTCCTAGGCTACCTCTACTTTTCTTAACACAAGTTGAATCTAAAACATCTACTCTCCTAATCGGACCATCAGATGGTCGACGTTTAATGTGACCAAACCATCTAGGACGACTCTCTCGAATTTTGTCCGTCACAGGAGCTACACCAACTCTTTCACGGATATATTCATTTCGTATCTTGTCTCTAAGTGTAAAGCCACTCATCCACCTAATCATTCTCATCTCAACAACACTTAACTTAGTATTATGCTTCTCTTTTAGAGGCCAACATCAGCGCGATAGAACATTGCAGACCTCACCACCATCTTATAAAAATTTTCTTTCAGTCTAAGTGGTACTTTTCTATCACACAAAAGGCCCGAAGCATTCCTCCACTTCAACCATCCAGCTTGAATTTTACCGTTAACATCCTCATCTATATCACCATCGCTTTGAACAACAAATCCGAGATATCTAAATCGTTCACCTTTTAATAGTTTGATCACCCAAAGTTACACTTCTGTCATTAGTGCTACTACAACTAAAATTACATTCCATATATGATGATGAATATAAATAAAAAATATTTTGTGTTTATTTGTATATGCATGTTGAAAGAAAAATTTCACCCCTTGATGGTATTAGTTGGAGACGCTATTATATCTATGCACGTTAGTATTTTTCTTGTCATCCTAGATAATAGTGAAGTTAAAGGCATGCATTGTTGTGCCTATGGGGGACGTATTGGCAAGGGATGAGTAGGTACATTTCCACCTCAAATAATAATAGATATATTTTATGCCCGGCTGTGTCAATGTGGAACGTATCAACTAGGATGAGTTAGGTTATGTGTAAATATAACTCCAAAGATGAATGTGTAAGTCATGATATATATAAAACTCATTCAATAAATAAATATTTTAATTTTAAATAGTAAAAGTTAACACTCCAAAAGCTTATGCATTTAAGAAAAATAACATTCATCGTCATAAATATCATTATATTCATTTTACCAATGTGATTTTATATGGTTTAATAAGCCTGACATGCATATTACTTCTTTTGCATTTAGCTAATATGATTTAGAAATTAGATTTTGAAACTCATCATAGTTTTATTTAAATAATTTAGGTATTAATGAGTGATAGAAGGTAGCATATGTCTCATAGACGAGGTGAGTCCAAAGCAAGCTATTCTACTATTTATATTTATTTGCTTTAAATATTATAGTTCGTTTGCTCTTTCATTACATTTGGATATAGGTAAATTTTTAGAGCAAATATAATTTTAATCAATATAAATCTAGAGATAGTAATTGAATTTGAATTTACCGTCCAACCGTCTATTTCCATTTTGAAAAATTGAAGCCCTGGGTCAGATCATGACAATATATTTTGATTCTTAAGGTGTTGCATGCATATACAAATCTCTGTTTCACCTTGCAAAAATTTTATGACGTGTGCTAAGCCTTTTAAGCTATATTATCACTTGGCAATGTTTATACTTTCAATGTCGTCAATGCTCTATTTATAAAAACGCTAAATATCAAAAGTGCCCTTGCAATTTCCTCTTTTCCATTTCTCTAATGGTGTTGATTCAAATAATATGAAGAGTACCTTTTATAATAAGCCTTTTTAGTAAATTATCAAAAGAAAACTTTGGTAGGACCAAGCTCATCCAATTTGAACGATTTGCTTGCAAAATGCCTTAAGTGAGTTGGTGGGAGTCTCCTTAAATACAAAATCAAGAATGGGACTAGAGGCACAAACAAAAATACACTGAATGAGACAAAGATGGAAAGCAGTTTAAAGAGCGAAATAATCAATAGTCAATAGGGAAATTGAGGCACTTAAAGATACTAAAAGTTGGGTGAGGAATTATTTAAAATGATAAGCAACAAATCACAAAGTATATAACTACCTAATCATGAAGAAACAAACTTCTCCGATGTATAGCTCATAGATACGTTCACAGAGTTTCAAAGATTGCAGATTCCGTCATTTTTGGTACCACATATGGTGTAATTTGTTTTGGAGCAAGATTGGAATGAGAGCGCAACCAATCCATTGAACTTCCTTATGAATGTGTATGGCGTAATATTTGAGTACTGTGTATGGCTTATGTCAGAGTGTTAGCTATGTGTTATGGAGGGATAATTTTACAGGTTAAAGCTTTTGGTAATATGGGAATTTAATTAAGGTTAGAAAGTTATTCGATTGATAGCAGTTTATTTCTCTTCCCGGATGAACAGTTGTAACAATAAGATTTCAATTAAGTTTATGTTGACACAATATTTAGATATCATGAATTCTCAACATACTCTAATAACATTGGTAAATAAATATTATCATAGAGATGCTTATAATTGTTGGATTAACATTAAATTTATCAACTCATCCTAGCCTGTTGGATTATGTTAGCATTACTAAAGTTTAAAACTGCTAAGCTTAGCCCTCAAAGAGTACCCCTAATTTCTAAGCCTGATATGATGATCTCGTGAGAAGGTCAACCAAATTTGAAGTTAATCTAATGCTGCGGGGAAGAAAACTGTTTCAGTCGGGTTCTGCTGGACTGGTTAGATCTATTCAAGTGTTTTTATTTATACTTAGTTTTAATTTTTTCATAATTGCAGAAGAGAACCCACATATCCAAAGCAAGAATAAGTATTCAATTCCACCAATTATCTGCAGATGTAATGAAATTCGTTGCCATTATACCCATGATCATCCACGCTAACTGTGGTTGTATCCTCTGCCTGCAAAGCCATCATGAATTATACCTCAAGGCTTTCATACTAATCATTGTGGTAATGGGTAATTGCTGGAACCTATTCTTGGCTACATAGGTGAGGCGACACACTCCTGTAACAACAGCAGAACCACCACTCTCCAGCGTTAAGGTAATCAAGCCGACATGGAATCGATATAAAACACCTGCAAATGGCAATTAGATAATTATGTATCTCTAGAACCCTTTGTACTTTAATGTATGTAAGATGTGTACTAGACTAGGATTTTCCTGCTAACAGAAACGAAGGCAGCATTTCCCTCTTTCTGGTATTCTCCCTTTCTCCTTACCCGTGTTCTTCTATTCCCAATCTTCTTCTCTGCTTCTTTATAATATCAGAGCACCAATAAGCTGAGCAGTGATCCAACCGTCATAAAAGCTCTCTTTAGTTGTTGTTCTTACTGTCGATTTGGACAATGACAACCTCATAAATGTCAGAGACACAAGGTAATTCTTCTCTACAAACAATACATACCCCCACATCCCTCCTAACCTCAAATTCCTCATGAACAATATCAAAAATATTACGCACACCCAATTGACGGCTGAGAACTATCCATTGTGTAAAGCCTAAGTTCTCAAAATAATTTCAGCAAATGGATTTATGAGATACCTCAATGGAAGCAATCCATGCCCACCCAAGTTCATTACCTCAGAAAATGTCATCCCACTCTTAATCATCTCTGCGGCATTTGAATTTTAGTGGAACAAAACCTAACGAGCACTGTACTCCATTATTTGATCGGCTATGCTCCCATACAACCTACATCTATCCACGAAAACAAAAGTGTGGAATACCATTGCAAAGCGACTACAACCAACCAACAGATCTCGGTTGATCCAGCAGAGAAATAAACAACACAATCTATCGAAAAATAATAACCCATGAGAAAATACTCAACAATGATCAAGACGTTGGTCGATAACATGACAGCTGCTGGGGGACAGCTGGATCAAGAAGATATAATTCTTCACACACTCAATGGGCTGCCAAAAAGCTATCAGTCATTCAAAACAGCACTTGGGGCAAGCAAAAGTTGCCACTCAAACCACCTCCGAGGTCGTGGTAGAAACAACAATCAGTTGAACCAATGCTTGAAAGGCAGTTGTCCTCAATCCAAATCCTCCATCATATGCCAAATCTGTAACAAGATAGGACACTCCGCCGCTACGTGCTGGCACCACCAAAATTTAGAGTATGCTCCCTAAATCGTGCCCTCCAGACATCTACTTCAATATTGGTGCTCAAGTCCAATGCCACTGCTCATCTCATTTGAGACTTCAGACAATTGCACGCTGCCACTCCCGCAACTGGAGCAGAACTGGTGGTTGGGGGCAACAGACTATTTGTCCTTGTTTAGAATATTGGGGATGGTACACTCCCGTCACCGGACCATAAACTTGTTCTTCCTTAAATTTGGCATACACCATCCTTATCTCACAACCTTCTCTCGATACACAAACTAACCACTGATAATAACATTTCTGATCTATTTAATTCTGCCGGTTTCCATATCCTTGATCCATAGACAAATCACATGATATTTTGAAATCACAGCTCTAAAGGGTTGTACCCAATCTACACCATTGCTCATCTGTAATTTTCTGCAGCAAATCATAAAACTCTTGGTGTCTCCACCTAAGCATCTGCTAGATGGTATAAACACCTTGATCACTCTCATCAGGACATACTCCATCATCTATTCATAGCTAATCCCTTACTTTCAATTCCAACCAAAACATCGACATGTGAAAGTTGTAACTCTAATAAAAAATCACAAATTACCTTTTTCTTCTGTTTCTTTACATATGTTTTTGTGTTTTCAACTTATACATTCCGATGTATGGGATCCATCCCTTATCCTATAAAATCAAGGTTATCGTTACTATGTTGTGTTGTGTTTATTGATGCATAGTTCAAATTTTGTTGGCTCTTCCTAATGCGACATACAACAACAACAACAACAAAGCCTTAATCCCACTAAGTGGGGTCGGCTACATGAATCCTTTTTCTCTATTGCGTCCTATTTAGTGTCAAATTTTCGTTTAATTCTAATAAATTAAGATCATTTTTTATGCAATAAGCCCAAGTTTTCCTAGGTCTGCCTCTGCCTTTCTTAACATAAGTTGTATTTAAAACATCTACTCTCCTAATCGGATCATCAGGTGGTCGATGTTTAATTTGACCAAACCATCTAAGGCGACTCTCTCTTATTTTATCCGTCACTGGTGCAACTCCAACCATATTACGGATATATTCATTTCGCATTTTGTCTCTAAGTGTAAAACCACTCATCCACCTAATCATTCTCATCTCGGCAACACTTAAATTAACATTATGTTTCTCTTTTAAAGGCCAGCATTCAGCACCATAGAGCATTGAAGGTCTCACCACCATCTTATAAAATTTTCCTTTCAGTCTAAGCGGTAATTTTCTATCACACAAAAGGTCGGACGCATTCCTCCACTTCAACCAACCAACCTGAATTATACTATTAACATCCCCATCTATATCACCATCGCTTTGAAGAATGAACCCGAGATATCTAAATCGTTCACACCTTTTAATAATTTGATCACCCAAAGTTACACTTTTGTCACTAGACCTACTATTACTAAAATTACATTCCATGTATTCAGTTTTAGTTCTACTCAAACGAAGACCTTTAGACTCCAAATGAGACATAAATAAAAAAAAACCCAAAAATATATACTATTCATAAAAATGATTCACAGACAATTCCAAATCTCCATACAAACGTTGTGCTCGAATGGTGAAGGTGACTTAGAGAATTCCTATCTCATCATAGCATTATCCACCAATTCTCATGTTCTTACACTCCTTGAACAAAAAGGTGTTGCCGAACGGGAGCACCGTCATCTAATTGAAACTACCAAGGCCCTCCACCATGATGCCTCAATTCTACTAAGTTTTGGGTAGTTGCTCTCCAAACAGCCCTCTATCTCATAAACCACATGCCCTCCAAAACTAAGAGTTCCAAGTCTCCGTATGAACGACACTATAAACATCCACCAATATACTCTCACCTCAAGGTGTTTGGTTGTTGCTATCCATGGCTTAAACCCATGACACCAAACACAAACTAGCACCTTGCTCAACTCCATGTGTATTTCTTGGATATTTCTCTAAACACAAAGGTTTTAAATGCTACAACCCTCATATGCCCACCATAACTATCTCTTGGCATGTGATATTTGATGCAAACACCTTCCCATTCAAATCCACCATCATACAACCAACTACCCTCCCTTACCCTTCAGTCCTCTATTACTTTACCACCCTCCATCAATCATGCCATCCCACCATCATGCCCACATACCAACCCCTCATCCCAAACTAGGCTATTACAGTTGTTACCTTCATCTCTGGATTACAACAACGCTCCAACCCCACATACCAACCCCCTATCCTGCCAACACATGCCAAACCCAATGCAAACCAGAGCAAAAAAGGGGAAACTTAAACCCATTAAAAAACTCATCCTCTCCCATCAAATACCACATAGCCCGGAGCCCTCTTCCTATACACAAGTAGTAAAATAAGCCCATTAGCGCATGGCTATGAATGAGGAATTTCATGCTCTCCAAACCCAGGGTACATGGGAATTATTCCATAGCCCCCAAATCATCCTATTCTTGGCTGTCGTTGTACTTATTGCACAAAAGCTCACTCTTTGGTTGTGCAGGGTTACAAACAAGAGTTTGGGATTAACTATTATGAGAAGTTTAGCCTAGTTGCTCAGATGGCCACACTCCGTAATCTCTTTACCATAACCCTCAACAAAAATTGGTCACTATTTTAATTTGACGTCATCAATGCATTCATATATGGTAAACTAGATGATACCATATATATGTAACAACCTTCTGGCTTAAAAGATTCAAAATTACCAAAGCATGTGTCCTTTCTTAAGAAAGCATTATATGGCCTAAAACGGTCCCTTCGTCGTTTGCCATTATTTCAGCATTCTTCATTAATCATGAGCTTTAAATCATCAAAGTTGACCCATCCCTACTCTCTCCTCGACTCCCGCACAAATATTTTTCGTCCTAATCCATGTGGATGACATCATCATCATAGGTAACAACACTCTTGTTATATAGGAACTCACCAATCAGCTGACCTCCACATTTCAGATCAAAAACCATAGCCAAGTCTACAAATTTTTGGGCATCTAGGTTCACTGCACCAATGAATCCATGCACTGGGCTCAACAACAATACCTCACGAGCATCCTTCAGGATTCAGCAATGCTCGATTCCAAAGTAGTCTCTACCCCGTCACCTGCTAAGAGGTATGATCTCTCTACCCAAGATGAATCTCTTGCCAATCCCATGGAATGTCGACAAATTACTGGTGATCTTCACTATTTGAAAATAACAAGAACAGATATTGTTTTTGCCATCAATTAACTCTGCCAACATACGCACCGCCCTTCTACACATCACAATTAGCTCCTCAAAGGGTTGTTGAGGTACTTAAAAGGAACAATTGACTATGGTCTTCGCATAGCCAAATGAGCCCTAGAAAGAAAACTTCATAAGTACTAGAGTAAATCCTACTTCATTCTGGCATGTAGATACGAAGCATATAAAAAGCTTAGGAGAATTGCTCCCATCAAAACATAATATCATTGTGTAATTACCAACATAACTGGAGCAGCAAAGAAAGCTGTCATGAGAAATTCATCGCATTTTTGCTCAACATGAGCTGTAACCAAACTTTTGAATAATGAAAATAATTCAACATAATGCACACTTCAAATAAGAAATTTTTTGAACTAATGCACAGCCAAAAGAACGACATTCTCAGGAGGGGCAAAAAGAAGAGGACAATGATTAAAAAGAAAATCAATGATACTGGAATCCATCAAATAAAAAAGAAGAATGAGGGGAATAAACCTCATGCATAGAAGCTTTAATTACTACACTGCATGAGAGAAGAAAAATTAGGGCCATAAACCTCGCGCTATATGAAGGAAGCAGCAGGCGGCTTCGAGGTAGCGCAGGGGAAGAAGCTTGGGAGACTTCGCAATACGCTAGAGCAGAGTAGTGATGCGAGACGCTGGGAGCGCGGGGCCCCTTTGGTATTATTAGATTGATAACGTGGGCCACGGGGTCGATCCCGCGGTCTGCGTTTCGTCGAACTTAGCGTCAGGCGACTGCGAACACGGGATTCCAAACGAAAAAAAATATTGTGGTTTGGGGCAGCGCCACGCAAAATAAACAACCCCTAAATGTAAGCAAAACTCTCTGGATCAAGAGTATTATTGGGCAACTCCCAAGATATAATTAATCAAGCGGGATACATCCACTTGGGAGCACTCTAGACCCCAGAAAAGACAAACATACATGAATCTCTGGTTAGGGGCAGTCAACGTAAGTATTCTTTCGCAGATATTAGTCCAAGATGCTTCCACCTGATCTTATTTGGATGAACATACTTGATCTATCCTTGCGAGGTTTATCGCATGCAAACTCTTCAAATTTTCTTTATCTTGTTTGTCAACTTTATTATATGTTTGTAATTTCCGGTTCCTCTCTTCTCCAGATCATTCCTACGATCCAGTAGAGAGACTTATTCGAAAAAGAAAAGTACACGACGATGGATAAACTGACGACTCCTCAAAAAATAAAAAGAAAAAATGAAAATGAAAACATATAGTTGAAGAGAGGATATAACGAATTGTATGACCTAACTTGCATAACATCAAAAATATACCTCTATTTTTACATTTTAAAACTGAAAGACATCTTTTCATGCATAGATTTATAATACAAAAAGTGTTATAAATATTAAAACCAAAGTATAGATCTTAGATATGTATATAAATTGTGGTGTATTTCACAAGTTATTTTGGCAAAGCTAGGTCATCTAGTGATAAAATTTATGCTTCAATCATGAAACATCTAGAGATTGTAGCTTCAATGAATGTGTCGTGCCTAGACAATTACCTGCGGGTCATACATGAATAGAGGATAGAATAAATTGAAGTGTTAAATTCAGATGGGTTCCTAAAGAAATAATTGCTCTAAAAAATTGTCCACGGGCCACCACAATCCCAACTAAGTATTTTAGATGTCTAAAGCCCTTCACCTTAAATTCTTTCCCCAATCATCCATTTAGTGACCAATCTCCGCTTCATCATCACCCATGACAATTTTGTCATCAACCTACACAACAAGCATAGTGGTGTGATCTCCATATTGTCAAAAGAATACAATATGGTATGCATTGATCTGCTGATATCCCATGCCCACCATAGTTTTTCCAAACTTGTCAAACCAAGCTCGATGAGACTGTTTCAAGCCATAAAGTGACTTCCTGAGCATGCACAACTTGTCCACTGCCTAGCATGTACCGAATCCCGGTTACCGAATCCCGGTGGTATCTCCATATAGACCTCTTCCATTAACTAACCATAAAGAAACACATCCTTTACATCAATTTAGTGTAACCTTCACCAACTATTCACTGCCATAGGAACCAATGTCCTCAAAGTGCTTATCTTCGAAGTTTCATTATAGTCAATGTCATACGTCTGACTGCACCCTTTTACCACTAACCGTGATTTATAGTGCTCAATTTTGTTTCACTATGAGGATCCACTTGTACCCTGCTGTCCTTTCTTCCACTGGCGATGGCACTATCTCACATGTCTAGTTTTTATCGAGAACCCCAAACTCTTCATGCATGGTCGCTTTTCATTTGGGAACCTCCTTAGCTACCTGCTAACACTTGAGTATAGTGATCATATCCAAAAATATAATGAATCAGGTGATATGTTAGAGTATGAAACAAATTGAGTAACGTCATGTTCTCACTCATAACGATCAAAAGAATGTCCCGCATTACTGTGAGAGATCCTTCTTAAAGTTATGAGGTTGGAAATAGAAGAGGAATCATATCACCTGTGACTTCTGAGTCTGAGGTGGATGGTGTAACTGTCTCAAGAGTCGGGGTAGAACATGACAAGAGACTTGTTGGCATAAGTGGCATTGCAGGCACATTTCCCTTCAGCCGAAGTCTCAACATCTTCGTGTTCAATCTCATTATTTTCGGTCTCCTCATTTTCCAACGACGGAGCAGATTCATCCCATATCACAGGACAAGGCATCGCTCCCACAGATAACAATCTTTCACAATTATTAGTTACCCCCTCCTGCCTCATAACTCCAACATCAAGCGAGTCACTAAAGAGTGAGGTCACCTCCAGTGTATAGTACAGTTCGAATTCCCTAAAGAACACATCCATGCTCACAATATAGTATCTCGTCTATCTTGTTCTAATAAACACTCATTCTGGAAGGTCATATCTTCACAGCTCTGGATCCAGCTTTTTCTATTGATGGTCTGCTGTCATTTACAAAACAGAGACAGCTAAATGCCTTTAATGGGAAAATCCCGCTATTATCTTCTTTCAAGATCTGACAAGGAGACTTCCAATCCAACACTCTCAAGGGTATTGTATTATCAACTAAGTTAATGTCAAAACTGTTAGCCCCCACAAGTGTTTTTAGACATTCATTGCAATCATCACGCTTTGAGCTACCTCTAGGTGTCTATTCTTCATCTCTGCTACTCTGTTTTGTGTCGATGAGTATGAACATGTGGTTTGATGCTATCTCTCTTAGTTTGATATGTATTCACCAAACGTATTGTTGGTATACTCTGTCCCATTATTAGATCTCAATAACTTCACTATAACACCATATTGACTCTGAATTGCTTTGAAGAAATCACTAAAGCAAGCAAACACATCACCCTTACATTTTATCAGCTACAACCAAGTAACACAAAAAAAAACAATCAATAAAAGACAAAATAACGATAATCATTCATCGAACTCGTAGAACAAGTTCTCCAAAAATCAAAATGCATCAAATCAAAATCGCAAGAACTCTTGTTTCCATAACTAATAGAATTGCTCCTAGTAAACTTGCCAAAAATGCAAGCATCACAAACAGCTTTTGTTTATTTGTCCTCCATACAACGACAAATACAAACAACTCAATAATATAAAATGAGTGTCTCATGCGTCTGTGTTGTAGCAGCAACACATCCTCCATACTCCTCTCAGATCCCCTTCAATACTCTCTGCCATGAATGCCAAAGGTGAGTCCATCCTCTGTTTATCCAAGCACAAAATTTCACTATGACACATTCCATTCCTAAGTATCAGGCCCATATCTTTCTCTTGAAATATCACCTAAGGAATATCAAATGAAATAACACATTTTAGTTGGAGAATAAAGACACCAATAAATAAATTATTCACTAAAAAGCAATGAGCATACAAAACATTAGAAAAAATCATAGAATCGGTGAACCTTATTCTACCCTTATCTACTACAGGTCGTGGTACCATCAACAGCTTGAATGCTCTCAGGAACTGTTAGGTGAGTATAAGGGCATGTTTGGTTCGACTCATAGCTTTTCAACTTTGCATGATACTATACTGCTTGTAGAAGCTATCAGGAAAGTTCACTGTCTGTTTGATTATAGTTGTGGAAAACAATATGGCAGCACTTTTTCGTAAAAATGACCGAACTGCCATCGTTTATTAAACTGTTTTAAATTTTCGATTTATCCGTATGCTTATACGAGTTCTACAAATATAATATTTTTTTAAAATTTTATGTTTTAAATATTAAAACTACTAAATACAAATTTTATTTTTAAAATTCTAACGGCAAAATTTTGATGTTTTATATTTTTAACACTATCGTACGTTTAAAGCTATTGAAATATTTAAAACTGTTGCCAATTACGTTTAAAAATACATATTTTCATAAAAACATTTAAAGTTGTTTCACATCCATATATTTTAAGTTATTTCATATCTATACATTTAAAAAATTAGATTTAAAGCTAAAAACGATCATATATTTAAAGTTATTACATATATAAATATATTTTAAAATTGGCTAAAATATGTGTTTAAAAATATTTATCGATTTATGTGTACAGATTTTTATATATCTATGTATTTTATAAGTATTAAATGTTTAGTTTTAAATCATCTAATTGCACAGATTGTTAAGAAAAACCACAACGATAACGATTGCATATCCCAAAAAAACATAGTCCTGCAGATGTACATTAACTCCTCTCAAGCACGTGCTTAGAATAACGATACAGTGAAAAAAACTATAGTGACAATTACAAGCAACAACTAAAACGATAATAATGTTCACTTTGGTTTTCGGTTCTCGTAACTCCCGTGTCACACATTCTTCTGGTGGAGCCGTCCACTCCCTAGCATCGGTCTCCTGAGAATCCGGTAGACTGTCCGCCCATCTGAAGAAACTGCATTACTGTGAAATGTTCCGAGGGCAACAATAAAACTTTCGGCGAAAACTGTGCGGTTGTCGTGATGTTAAAGCGAAGTCCGGAGGCCACGATGACATAGACTCGGTGAGAGAGTAAGCGACATGGTGGAAGTCATGTCTTCCCGAAATGCAGCCGAATATATAAATTAATAATTTTGATTACTAATCGCTAAAACAAAATGATAATCTTAATGTCGACTAAAATAAATACATAACTCTTACGATTAAATTAATGTGACTAATTGTGCCCAACATAATGTAAATCTCAATTTAAAAAAAAAATAAACTACACACCATCAACATAATTATCCAACTAATGAGCTAGTAATCTCATCTCGAAGAGCGGCCATTTCGTTCGCACCCTCCCCATCTTTCGTGCAAATTGTGGCTCGCTCATTCTCCTCCCGTGCTAGAGATTGGTCAATGCAGTCTTCATAACCTCCGACTGTATCAACCTCGTCATTTTGATCGGTACGATCAAAATCAACATCAGCTCAAGTTGGATGCCGCCTAATATAGTTATGCAGGGTCATAGTTGCTAACACTATCTGCACTTGTTTGGGAAACGGATAAGGTGGCATATCTCGAAGGATGACCCATTTCTTCTTCCAAACTCCAAATGTTCTCTCAATTACGCCTCGCAAGGATGAATGTCTCTTATTAAACACCTCTTTTCTAGTTCTTGTACGATAACTGGCTCTTTCAAAATCTGGAATATGATACCTTGTATCGGGATAGGGTTTAAGATACCTCTCCGTATCGGTAGCAGCATCAACCAAATAATACTTGCCTGTAATGATTAAGAAATTTAGCAAGGTATGTGACCAGAAATATCAACTTTTTATATTACAAAAGACCTTACCGTGCGGTGGGTGAGGAAAATTGTAGTCTGGATTTCTTGTTGCAATTTTAAAAACTCTATTATCATGTGCGCTGCCCTCCCATCCAGCCAAAGCAAATGTAAAGCACATGTTGAAATTTCAAACTGCCATTATATTTTGAGTTGTCCTCCCAGAACGGCCGATAAATACAACTTTCTTGTTATCCGACACTATAACATGAACGTGCGTTCCATCGATTGAGCCGATGCAATCCTTTAGAAAAAGAAAAAATCATTTTAATATGCAATCCATTAATAAATTGTTCTAATAAACAGAGTGTCATCGAAATATGGCATATATCGGTCATCGTTAAGAATCTCTGTCGGGGTCCTTGCAAAAGTCGGATCAGTTGGTTTTATTATGGCTTTTGCTAGACTGACAAGAGAAGCCAAACCAACTGAAAAATAGCTTACCGCAAGTCTTTCAGTCCACCATGCTTCTGATGCAGCAATTGTTCGCTTCGACGGATCCCAACCCAAGCCAGTCGATCCTTGTTTTAAGTCCTTCCAAAATTTCCACTTTTTCTTTAGTTGATCCCATTTATTTTTTAATTGTACTTGTCGTAATCCCTCGCTCGTGACCTCCCTAAAATTTGTTATAATGTTTTGTCGACCCTTTCTTTGAAAGAAGAATTTAGTCTATTCCCTTTTCGACTTTATGCATCATGATCACGAAAAATTAATTTTATGTCCTCCCAAAGTCTTGGAAGTAGTGACTTTCTGTTCTTATTAATCATACTTATTAATAGTGCAAATATTAGTTATATCTTTACTCATACTAAGCATTGACGGATATAAAGTGCGATTAACAAAATAATACAAGTAAGCATGTAAAAGAAGCACAATTTACGTGGTTCGATCAAACAGACCTACATCCACGGGAAAGAAATGATATTTCTTTATTGCTGAAATATGGGACATGTACATAGAATTTCAAAGTAACAGAAAAACTCAACTCCAATTTGTCTGATGTTATAGAATATAAGAAGATACCATTTTCAACAAACAAGAACTCCACTACTAAACTCCTAAGGGTACCTGAAATACAGCATTGCCATTCCAATGCATATGCAACCAAGCAATTAACTGAACCGAAATGCGACCTACATATAGAAGCTAGGAGAGATGCACTGAAAGCTGTATAAGATTACTAGGGGAGATGCACTTCAATGCTTCCACAAATATCAGTTATATGAATGAACTTTCAATCCATATAAAACTTTAAAGCCTTCAAATCAACTTTCCCAATTTCCATTCAATCCATATAAACATGGACAGTATAGAAAAAAAAACAAACAAGATATCTCGCAAATTGTTAATCACCCATCTGTATGAATATATACATATGTGCTTTCTTTATACTAATCTACAAAGGACCAATTAGCTGGCTATAATGTTTCCAAGCCCTGTTCAACAATTCCTCATACAGATTTTCTAATTTTCATAAAATAAAACTGTCATGTTATTTAAAAAAAAAAGAAAAAACTGTCATGCATGTGAATACATAATCCTCTCTTTTTAAATCCAGCAAAACCAAAAAATTGGACATGTTTCATATGTATTGATGCTTATGTATGAAAATACTAAAGGTTTGAATTCAATAAGAAGAGGCACTTCTACCATGAGCTCCATATCAGCAGGCATTATAATAAGGGACTGTTATCAACAGATCACAGATGATCGTAAAAGAATGCATCAGACATATATATTTTTCAAATTTAATGCATCAGACACAGATCCGGTTGATGCTCTGTAAGCATTATGAATGAAGCCTTAAGTTGCAATAACAATGATGTAACTATAACAATGATGAACATCAAAATTGTTAGTAAACTACGTAAACCGAAATTGTTGTAAACTACAAATCTTTTCAAAATATAGTTCATTCATATGCTTGCACACCACACAGCTCACTAAAATAATGTAAACGGATCTGCAGCAGGAACATAAAGTGCAAGGACATATACCTGCATCCCAAACATGCAAAGACAAGATCTGCTAAAGAACACGACTAACACCTAAATTGCGGATGTGATAAAGGACAACCATGGCTAAAAAACGGATGTGATTTTTAGCAGATTCCAAGTTTAAAATTCTATGTAAATCCTCCAAAATTTTTTGATTAGAACAAAGTATGTGAATATCTTCAGCCAAAAGTCTGGATAGAGTATTCCCAAAAGCAAAATGGAATTATAAATTAAGGATGAATCCTTTTGATCAAAATAGCATCAAGCAATATATAATAATCGCACTCTTAATTTTGGAGCTCCCATTAAAGTTTCTTATACAAAATGAATATGAAGATAGTCGACCCATCCTAAAATTGGTTAAATCATCCAATTTTAGGATGATTTCGAAATAGATCACCCAATTCCATACATATCATCCAATTCCAATCCGCACCAAATAATGAAGGTGAAATACTGCAGGTCACCCGAATGCATTACACAACTAACACCTAAATTTTGTAAACTGCAAGTTAACAGAACTACAGAAAGGAAAACAAAGCCACATCATTAAAAAAAATATCGATTCTGGGCTACCGATTTGCAATGCAATTGATAAAACTAAAGAATTGTGCAAAATTGGAGCACATATAACCCAAATCTAAACAAAGCAACTAATAGCAGAACTCTAACAGGATGAACGAAAATTTTGCTCTTGTATCAGGGGCTGATACAAAGAACTAAACCTGGCTTAAAAATGAAAATTTTCCTTGTTAGTCTGGATCAGTGTCCTGAACCTACGAAAATTTTGCTACTGTATCCAAAATCGGAACCAGAGCCTACCAAATTTCACGAGTTGGAAATGGAAAAAGTGAGAAAGAAGAAGGAAGAGCCCTATGTGGAGCGCAGGAAAAACTTCCAAGTAAAAAATTTCCATTTCTTTCACCTCGAGCCCAAGTAAATGTAATCATACTAACGATAGCCATGATAGCCATGAAAGCACAAGAATTCCTCTACACACAGTACATTTCTCAACATTGCATAACAAACTTTTCATCCGTGAAAGCCAAAAAAAAGGATATGTAGATCGGGACAGAAGAAGAGGAAAGAAATGGAGGAGTGCCCCAGAAATCATAATATTTTGCCCTTAACTTCAACGACAAACAGATCAAACCATTCCACATCAAATAAATATCGAAATATCGTCGAGAGAGAAGTCGAGGGGACGGGGCCGCGAGACGGAATGATAGATCGAAGGTAGGTTACCTCGCATTCGAACGTTTCTCGGTCGAGGAAGAAGAAGAACGATCGGCTCGCGAGAAGGTCCGGGCGCAGAGAAGAGTTCGGGGAGAGCGGCGGAGCCGGGGCAACGCGGGAAAGAAATTCCTCAAAGCTAGGCGAAAGTAGGGGCCGCGGGGCTTATCCGCGGTCCGCTTTCACGCGGCTTCGCGGCAGCTCGCAGCTAATCCGTCGCCTCGCCTTCCGTTTTACCGCAAATTCGCGGTGCGGTACAGCGCCGCACTGCGAATTTACCTATCTAAACGGCCCCTAAGAAAAAAAAATCTCTAACATTACCTGTCACATGTCGAAAAGTATTGGAATATAATATTCATTCTGGTGATTTTGTGATGGAAATAGTAATAATAGCATGTGTATCTTGAGTACCTTTATCAAAGAGAGCATAAGTAACAATGCTACCCTTGATGATGACGAGGTGGATTAATTCTCAGCCTCATCATTTGCTACTTTCTGCTTCGTCTTCAAATCTCCAAAAACTCATGATCCTCATCGGAAAATACCACACATGTCTCTCCCTTGTTCTCTGTTACCATTAGATTTGCCTGATAGCCCCCTCTTCAACCTCTTCAACCACCACAGCCACGACCAAGACCCCTAAATTGTCCACGTCCACGTCCAACCTGTCTCCTCTCTCCTTACAAGGCCCGGGACCAACCTTGCTCGGATATCCTACTTCACCACGGTTCTACAGCACTTGCGAGTCCCCCCTAGACACCTGTAATAAGCATGAGGGAGCTAAAACTGATTGCGTACCTGGAAGTACATACGGCTCAGAGTGTAGCCTCATGCAACTCTACTATTCATAGCGATGGCCTCATCCAGTAGAAGTATCGTGGCCTGGGCTAGAAGAACTGATCTCCTCAGATCAAAGGCCGGATTCAAATGAGCCAGAAACTGAGTCCTCATCATAGCACGACAACAATGAAATATGCCCCCCCCCTACTTACAACTCGAATCAACATAGCACGACATCAATGAAAAATGATTAAGATCTGCCAATAGCCTCTCTATGAATAACTTCTAAATCTATCAATCACCCTGTAACAATGCCTTTATTTCATGCGGAATCAGAAACATTCATGTGGCTTTGAACCCCAACATAGATCATTGTCGGCCGCTTAAGAGCTGCGCTGCGTCTCTTTTTATTTATTTTTAATTTAATTTAATGGATATATGTATATTAGTTTTGAAAATAAGATTTTTAAATTTTAAAATATTAGAATGAGAAAGGACGGATCTCATTCGTTTAGCAGTTTGGATGAACGAGCGTAATATCGCGAGTAACGCGTCTATTCCGAAGAATAGACACCCTACTCGACAATATCACTCGATCAAATAAACCACAAAATTCATGACATCCGTTCTGGTCTGCGAACCTTTATGTGAACGAGCAAATTCACTATTTAATACAGAAGAATTAAATAGGGTTTATATTATCTCGAGTCTTTAAAACTCACTATAGATGCAGCTCTATAGTTAATTACCCTCGAACGACCGAAGTCACTTGGAGAACTCTCGATTTAGATCGCGGGTTTCTATCTTCACGAATTCAAAGGTAGGGTTTTCAACGAAATGAGGTAGTAGGAAATCCGATAGGTGAAAGGCGCAAGGAGGAACGGTTATTTACGGAGTCGAAGAAGAAGGGTAGGGGATGTCGCGGATCTCGAGGAGGACCTCGAGGACGTCTCAGACTATCCTGTGGTTGGGCTTTAAATTTTGGAAAGGGATTTATTTTAATTTCAATCTTGCAAATTAATTATAGGAATTACGTTTGCATAATGTCCTGATTATGCAAACTACCTGAAAGATAGGAGGGCTTACGTCGTATCAGACGACGACCTCGGAAACCTGGCGAGTTAGGGCTTATATCGCACGCCAGCGCGGTGCAAAGCCTAAAGAGAAGGTGAGGGTTTATCTTCGGCTGTAGCGAACTACCTCGCAGTCCCAGGGCTCATTATTTAAACTAAAGAATGGTTTTATTGATGTTGACACGGGTTTTGCTTGAAGAAGATGGCCGTCTTGCCCACCGTGTTCGAAGCTCCACGTCGTAAGCAAGGATCGCAGTTTAGATTTAAAGTCTTAAGTTAAAGTGAGCGTACGCAGTCGTTTATTATTTTTATTGCAAGTGAGTGTGTGCAATCGTGGCATGAGTAAGCAAAAGAACAAGAAGCGTGAGCATGCTTAAGCTATGCGAGAAGTAACGTCTTATAACGAGTAAAACATGCTGAGCGAGGAGAAAGTACGGAAATGTAAAACGTCTTAAACAAGATATATGTATCGAAAGTAAACAGACTTGGATCAACAGGAGTATGGGCCGAAAAGTAAAACATGCTTAAGCAGGTATAACGATAAGGAAAGTAAAGATCATCACAGGAATATCAGTATGCTTTGTTTATCCTCGACGTATTGTTATCTGTTTATTACTATATTTTTTTTATTTCCCATAACGAAATTTATTAGTACCAAAAGAAGCGAGAGTAGAAGTAGTAAGTTGAAAACAACCTAACTAAACGAAGTACTTATAGTGTGTACAAAGAAAAGTAAAGCTCGAAAACTCAACAAGTAAAAACGAAGGAAAACGGCGAGAAAGCGAGGAAAATCGCAGAAGAAAACTAAGAAAGTCGAGAAATAAAGAAAGAAATGTCCGTGGAAAACTCCGAGGAAAGCCACAAACGAAAACAAAGCAAAACCGTAGAAAACTGCAAAAGCACCGTGAGAAACCCACAGACGACCCGCTAAACTCATGGCGAACCATAAGAAAGCCATGGGCCTCTGGAAAGGAAAACCCGTAAGCACGGCGGTGTTTCGAACTCGAGCCAGTGCTTAATATCCGGACTCGAGTGCCGACTACTGAGACCGACTTTCGCAGAAGGCGATCCTAATCCGACTCGAATGACCTAACCGTGGACCTTTATAAATTTTCACACATTTCATTTTTGGTTTTCATGCAGCAAAGACTCGTAGTGTAAGTAGAATCTGTGTAGTAGTGGAGGTAATTTTGTATTTTTCGAACATATGTATATTTTTTTGTTTTAAAGTATTTCGATCCACGGGTTGACTATCACAATGTAACTAGGCCTACGAACATTAGGTCTGTCGGTAGTAGAAACCCCGAGACGGCCGAACGGCTCCGTGATTCCCGCTCTACTCTCTACGTAGTCTCCGAGTCGAGCGGCCCCATTCCATGATTCTCGTAATTTTTTCTTTGCGGTCTCATCCATGTCCCCACCGCACTTACGGTCTTGTTGATGGCCTCATATATAACCCGAGGAGGTTATATATGCACACCTACACGTCCCCGTAGGTGTGTGCTTTGAGCCGAAACAAGGTGAAACTAGGGACGAGAGGTCGAGGAAGGAGGATGGAAGCGACTCACTTAACACGATTTCGAAAAGAAGTGAGTCGATTTCCAATAATCGAAAAACACGTAAGTCACTCCGGACTCCCGACCGACCTCACATATCCTGAAGAAGGACCCAAAGGCACATCGACGCTCTCGGAGAGGGTGAGGACTAGACCCCAGGAACGCAGTCCCTTTTCCCAAATAACTGTAAAATCAAGAAAAACATAAAGAGAAAGCCACTGCTCGGGTGCTGGGCCCTGGGCTACTAAACTAGGAGTGCTACCCCAAAAACCCCAAAGACCTTGCCACTTTAAATCAAAATCCAACTTCAATTCATACCACAAAAATGGGCCTTAAGCAAGTGTTGAAACTAAGGCCACACACCTCAACATTAATCCATCAAGTAATTGTCATAGCTCATGCTCACATACTTTTCTTAATCGAGCCTTAACATTTAAATTTCAAGAACTAATTAAAACAGATAAGAAATACTTCCAAATTCCCTTAATCAATTTCATAAGCAAGTGTAGCAAAAAGCAAAATAACATCACCATATCCATCAAATCTCATCTCAAGGCTCGGCCAAGGCAAGAACAAGAAGAGAGGCCCACGGCCGAGTCCCGACCAAGGAGGCAACAAGGAGTAAAACCCCCACCAAACACATTCTAAATTGCCACAAGTGTAGCTCACGGCCAAGCTTTAACCGGCCGTCCACATCAATTCCAGCTCCTCATAAATACACAAAAGGATAAATTCCATCGAGATCCAAACAAAGGTGCAGTGGGCCACCACAAGGCTCAAAGAAATAGCCCCAAACACAAGCTAAGACAACCTAACACACGGCCAAAGACAAGAGACTCCCAAAGGCCAAAACCGAGCAACGAGCAGGATTCGACTCAACCCAAAACCAAGAAAATGGCAGGCTCAAAGACAACTCAACAATTTGAATCAAAACGATCTCAAAGACGGGGCTAAAAACCAGGGATATTAAAGAGCCAAAACCAACTACGATGAAAACAAAAATAAATCCGATTTTAAATCACAATGACTCCCGATATGAAGCCAAGGCTAGGGAGAATAGAAGAAATCAACCCAAACCACCACAAGACTGGAAAAATAAACGACCCAACTTCAATTCAAAGCAGCCCCCAACACAAAGCCGGCTCAAGAAAGCTCCAGGGCGTAAACCGAACAACGATAGAGACTCACAGAAGCCCAAAACCGAGAGCGACGAGGGGAAGGCAGGACCGAGAATACAAAGCCACCAAGACAGACTCCAAAGCTCTCTTTAAAATGAAATAGAATTTACTTTTAAACAAGATCACAATGAGCCAATACGAGGCTAAAAAACTCGACTAAACATAAAGCTTGAACAAGCATTTCCATACATCCTACATATCCAAGCATAAGCCTTAATGTATTTCAAATGAAAATGAGCATAGAGTTCTTTTTAAATCAACTTAAATCTTTCCACGACATGCTCTTTGGTAAAGAAGAGGTAAGAAGAGCAAGAAGCAAGCTCTACATGCATATATAAAACTAAACAAACCATTCCATGCTCCACATCAAGTTAGAGTGAGTAAAGAAGAGAGAGGAGCAATAGCATGCCACTTTAATCATGAAGCCATGTCCATCTTTAAGGAAAATGACATGTATATAGCCTCAAATATAAAAGCTAGAGCTAAGGGAATTCATACCTCAGTGAGAACTCAAGCAAACCCACACCACGGCTCAACAACAGTAAACAAACGGCGCAACCCAGACTCAAAACCGAGCAGCCCAACTCGGGGAGAACCGCAGGTAGCGAGAGAAAAGGAGAGGGAGGAGGAGAGGAAAGTAATAGCAGCCCACTCAAAACTATTCAACCTAAACAACTTCACCAAAATCGCCCGCCCTAGCACCCTCTCAAAATGAGGTTCTTATAGCCGGCCTCAAGGAGAAGAGGAAGAAGAAGCCGTCCCACTTACCTGGGCGTCTCGGCAGGGGAAAGAGAAGAGGGAGAGAGTGGCGACAAAGTCGCTGAAAAGGGCGACAATGGAGGCAGGGAAGGCCGAAAGGGGCCTGCCAAAGGCAGGATGCCAGGGGAAGTGGCGAGAGTACAGGGACCATCGTCGAAGCTCGCGCAGGAACCAGAAAAGAAGGCTCGGGCTCGAGAGGAAAAGAGAAAAGGCAAGGCCCCCCGGGTGAGAGAGAGGGTTTTAGGGTTTAAAATGGGGGTTAAAATAGGAAAATAAAATTTATTTTAATAAAAAGGACGGCAAATTTTACGTCGCGGGTCCGCGCTCCAAACACGACAAGTTATACGTCTTTTCCTAGCAAATTCGACATTCCGGACGCAACGGCGCAGTCCGTTTCGCGATCCGAGGCCGTTCGGAGAACCTCGTCACCGGTCGAGTCGAAAGTGCGTCAAATTCGATCTCGCCGAAATTCTGACTTTGATGTCGCTCGTTCCGCATTCCGACTTCGATCTCGATCCGTCGAGAATAATTTGAAGACGTCGAGGCTGTGGCTCGAGGAATTTGTTCTCGGTAGTGCAGAAAATGTGCACGAGGCTATCCTAAGGTCCAGTGGTCCTATAGGAACTCAATTCGGAGTCCTAACGCTAATTCCAACCTACTCCGCCGTGAGCTAGAGGTCGGGAACTCCGTCCGGGACTCTAAAAGAGTGTCAAAGTGGTTTCGATCATTCTAAAGCGAGGTGGGCCCAGTGCTAGGAATCTAAGATCGTCGGGGAAGCTCCTAAAGCTAGAACCTTAAATCCTAGGAGGAAAGCTAAACCTCGACAAAAACGAGGTCAACAATCATCTTTAGCTTTGCCCAGATGTCCCTCACCATTTGAATGACATCTACTGATGAGGCAATCGATAGAACCATTGAGCTGAGTAGCCAGGTGTAAAGCAGTGTGTGTGGTCCTCCAATCATCCCCCTCAGCATTGTCACTCTTTAGCTCGACCCTCGTCAAATATCGCTCTAGTCTTATCCCAATCCTACTTCACCACAGTTATAGCACTTGCAAGTCTCCCCCTGACACCTGTCATAAGCATGAGGGAGCTAAACTGATTGTGTACCTGGAAGTACATACGACTCAGGCGTAGCCTCATGCAACTCTCCTCTTCATAGCGATGGCCTCATCCAGTATAAGTATTGTCGACTGGGCTAGAAGTACTGATCTCCTCTGATCAAAGGTCGGATTCAAATCAGCCAGAAACTAAGTCCTCATCATAGCACGACAACAAGGAAATATACCCCCCCCCTCCTTCTTGCACCTCGAATCACCATAGCACGACATCAATGAAAAATGATTAAGATCTGCCAATAGCCTCTCCTGATCTATGGATAACTTCTAAATATATCAATCACTCTGTAACAATGCCGTTAATTCACGCGAAACAGGGAACACTCATGTGGCTTTAAACCCCGACGATAGATCATCTTTAGCTTCGCCCAGATGTCCCTCACCATTTGAATGATATCTACTAATGAGGAAATCGATAGAACAATTGAGCTGAGTAGCTAGGTGTAAAGCAGGGTGTGTGTCACTCTTTAGCTCGACCCTAAATCCTAGGGTCTCTAACTTCATCTACGACGAAGCAAGTGCTATGGTAGTGGCTCTCTTTAAGACACTAGCTCCATATATGAGTCTGACCTAGACATTCAGAACTTTAGGATTTATCTTTCCTAGAAGTTGCATCCTTTACCTCCCGCACTATCTCCATCTCCTGTCGCAAGGATCCAAGTCTAGATCACAAAAATCACAAGCGACTTTCATCCTCTTCTTGATCTGATCTTGAATTATATCATCATCAAGATCAAACTCAATTTAACTAATCCCACCGGCTCACTTCAAAACGACACAACATTCCCTAGCCTTCATCATCCTTACACACACGCCGAACCAAAGTTCTCTCCTTCACTGCTCAGGTTTCACGCACGCTTCAACCCTGCCCTAGCACAAGCCACACAAACTTCTCTTCCACAAAAAAACAGCCAAAGGTGTCGCCTCTTTCTTTTAATTGAGCCGCACAAACCTCTTTGCCATGAACCAGCAACCGAAGGCATCTCCACTTCCTTTTGATCAATCTTCCCTACACCGAAGACACTTCCTGCACCCCGTGTTTTAAACTGAAGCCTCCTCCTATCCAGTTCTTCTTGATGTGATAGCCGGCCTGAAGAGAGGAGCAACAGTATTGTAGCAACACTATAGCGATGGCTAGGGTTAGGGTTTAGCTCTACTACCATAAATAAATAATTGCTCTAAAAGCTTGTTCTATTCGTTAATGATTTTGGCTTACATAGAGCTTTGCAAAGTTCTTAAAAATATTCACTTAGACTTCCTCTATATTTTATATGTACAAATAGAACCCTAAACTATATACAAGTCTCAACAGTTCCTAAGGTATAACGTTGCCTATTACTGAATCATTTAATCTATGAAATGAAATTATTGGGATTATGATGTTTGACATTAAGCCGACATCTTAAGACTTTTCATTTTGTTCCCACCTAATGTCGTACAGATTCAAGCACAATATTCTTAAATTTTAGGAATCATTGGGCCATACGTAACTGTTTTCAGAATAAAGAAATACTGCTTTTTAAAACAGTAAAAAAAGACTGAAGTCTTGCCTGGCAATGTCAATGGCAAATCTAAGAACTTTATGTAATGGTAGTCGACCATTTTTCTGAAGATAGCTTCCTAAGTTGCCCTAAGATTCAAAATCAAGATGTCAGCCAAGATGTGCAAAAGGAGAAATAATTTTATCAAAATGAATTAGCCCAACAATGGGGTGCATTTACACACACACGACCCAGTTCTTATGTATTTACACATCGAACACACAAGAGTTAAGGAGTTAGATATGTAAATACATAGGAATTATGTGGCATGCAAGTAAACCTTCCCAAAATTAAAAAAGGCCAGCAGTAAGAGAATAGCGAGCATAAACTAACTTTCGAATGGTATTCTGAAAGAATCATCAATGGTGTGTTTTGTGTGACAGCACCAAGAAATTGGATAACATTAGGATGCCGAACCTTGAGTAACAAACTAAGCTCATGCTTGAAAGCATTTCTGCAAAAAAAATAAAAAATAAAAAAATTAAAGGTATATATAAGATTTTAAAGAAGAAAGATGGAAAGTTAATGTTAATGTACCAAGAACTTCAACGAAACTCATTCAGCTTATACACTTGATATATGCTAAAAGAAAACATAAGTTTATAGGTTGAGAGAGAAGAGAGTATAAGAGGAAACAATAGATAAAGATAATCTGCTACTGTGGAGCATCATCTTCATGAACGAAATTGTAGCTGTGCCAAAAATTTTATGAAAATTCCATGGAGAACTGCAATGCATCCATTTTGAGCTTAGTTATTCTCTTTAATGTTTCTCATGAGTTATTTTTTCTCGAGTTTGCTTTTAGAGATTTGGGGATTCTCTTCTTCTGTGATGTTGCTGTGGTAGAGAGCTTAACAAAAATTGTTCTCTTAAGCTACTTTTATTTCTATATTTTTGTGTCTTCACTATAATAGGTTTCAGCTTTGCATGGTATATCTGGCTTGGCTTATGTTGTTGAGAGGAATAATCTTATGCCATACTATGTGTTAACGAGAAAAAAAAAATTAATGGAAGATAAAAGAGAAAGATGAGAGAAAACAAAAGAATTATGTTACCCCGGTGCATCACCTTGAAAAACCAAATGTGGTTGTGAAAGAAATTTTGTGGAAATTCCATGGAGATGTGAGATGCCACCATTTTGAGATTAATCACTTTCTTTATTGTCACTCTAGAGTTATTTTCTCATGTGGTTTTCTTTTTTCTTTATTTTTTCTTTTTTTTTCCTTTTTCGGGTGTGTGTGATTGCTGCTCTACAGATTGAGATAGATTTTTTTCTTCTGCTCCTTTTATTTGTAAATTATTGTAGCTTCTCTATAATTTGTCAGATCATGTCTCTTCCCTTAGGATTGTAGGCTTATTGATTTTGAAACACAAATATTGATGATTTTTGTGATGAACGATCCCGTTTGATATTATTTTTGTGTTCAATTTTCTCTTGAATTGCCCTTCCACATACAATTTATACGTTATCCTAACAGAAACAAGCATAATAGTCTCTTTCCTATAGTACTTGAGAAAACATGCAAAAAAGGTTTAGTTTTCTAGAAACTACTTTTTTTTATTCCAAACTGGATATTTTAACAGAAATCGACTAAATGAGAGATTTGATCACACCGTTTTTGACTGGATCAATAGTAAAAAGTTATTTTCTAACAGGGAACACTACTACAACATATATAACCAGATTAAGAAACAAATCAGCAGTAAAACCAGCAAAATCCTTAAAAATTACAAAGCAAACTAACTGATTGCACTGAAATAATAGGAATTTATTTCAAAAAATAAGCACAGATAAGAGATCATTACAGGCATTCAGGATCAGAATAGCTGTCCTTATCAAGAATCTTCACAACGACCTTCGTCCCATTCCATTTAGCTACCTGGTGAGTATTCTGGCAAATGATATCCAAAGCGTAATTATAAATTATCTTTTTTAAAGTAAAATTATCAGATTAAAAAATGCATGTGAGAATAGCCTATACTACGGAAGGAAGACACTTTGAAAAAAATTGTATGAAAGACTAATACAAGGTGTAGAAGTTGACAAAATACTCAACTTGCAGTGATAAAAAAACAGGTAAATATTTTGCATACCTTTTCATCAATTAGGGCCTCTGCAGTCTAACTAATTTTAATCAACATTGTCTAATAGCCACGTTTGGAGGAAGTAAAATGAAGATAACCTAATATGGAATTAAATTATTCAAAATTTGATTCGTCACAAGTATTTTATCTAACGAACATGAATTTGGATGTAGTGTAAATTGATAATTTCTAGAAGCCATTTAAGAGATTATATCATCCAAGTTCATGTGCTTATAGTCAACATGAATATATTATTAAGCATCTCGATGAGAAAAATCTTAAAATCGCCCAATTCTAAAAAAATTAAGGAACTGAGATGTTAAACAAACATTGAATGAGCAAACGGAGCTAAGTTCAAACCATTTCATAAAAGTGACCAAACTAGTAGAAATGACCAATAGTCCACTTCGTATATCTATTAACAGGGCATGCTGCTACTCATTCGAGAGAGAGAATTCCACAAAGAGAATTATGTGACTCAAAAAATTCTAGAGGTATGTTCATTAGCACTCTATTTTTTATAATATAAACCGAAGTAGAACATCCAACCAAACTAGCCTGCCGTTTCTATCCGGTGATTCCACCCTAGTCCCATGTCGTCTCCTCCCACAATCAGCACACAAAAAGCCTTTATGTAGGATTTAAAGAAGGGCATCACACTCCCCTACTTCCAAGCATAGCCACTGATTCCACAGACCACACCGACTCAACCCTCTCTCCCTATCTCATAAATCAACTATCCTCTTGACCGAGGTAAATCTTCAAGCTCCTTTCATCATGTTTCTTCCTCTATTGCAACCAACAAATGAAAACCATTGCCCACAATTTTGTCTTCAAGGGTGAGTCTCTTTCCCCCTCCTTTTCTTCCCTCTACCCACAAATAAATATGAAAATATTTTTCTATTCCAGTTAATCTAAGAATATATTTCTTTAACTGTTATTTATTGATTATATTAGAAAAGTAAGAATTAATTGTAATTGGAGGTTAGATACTACTTTTTTTATTTGTGATAATGTTGGCAAAAGTTGTAGTATAAGGTTTCTCTTTTTGAAAATATAACTTTAACTTTTGAAAAATATAGAATATATAAAATAGGATTTTGATTTAAGAAAATATGTAGGTATATATTGATTTGAAAATAATATTTTAAATTTTGAAAAGTAAGAATGGACGGATCTCATTCATTTAAGAGTTTAAATAACAATATCGCAAGCAACATATCTATCCCGATGAATAGACACATTACTTGATGATATGACTTGATCCAATAAACTATATTATTTATGACATACGTTTTGGTCTGTGAACCTTTTATTTCGACCGACAAATTCTCCTACTTAATATTGAAAATTAGATAGGGTCTATATTACCTAGGTTCTTAAAGCTCCATATGAATTCAAAGGTTAGGATTTTCAATGTAGTGTGTAGGAAAATCAAGTAAGAAATGACCAAATAGGAACAATTACTTTTAGAATCAAAGGAGTGAGAACTAGGGCATGTCATAGAATAGAGACGAACCTAAATGACTTCCGAAATTATCCTATTGTTAGGCTTTAAATTTTGTAAGTGAATTTATTTAAATTTCAATCCTGCCAATTATTAATTATAAGAATTATATTTGCATAATATCTGATTATACAAATAACCTAGAAGATAAGAGGATTTACGTCGTATCGGACGACGACCTCAGAATCCTAAGGCGAGTTAGGGCTTATATTGCAAGATGTGCAAAAGTCTAAAAGATAAGGCGAGGGTTTATGTCGCGCTAGGCGGACCACTTCGAAGTCCTATAGCTTGTTATTCAAACAAAGAAAAAAGTTCAACTGAAGTAAATTTGTCATGCTTGTTATAGATTGTCATCCTCCGTCCGCAGCATCTTCGTCGTCGTCGCCTCGAAATTTCGTCTTACGCTTCATGTTGTAGCAGTATTGAGTTTTAAGTTTAAAGTTTAAGGTGGACATGCAATTGTTAAGTCGGTGATTTGCTTCTGGGCACCTCCTATAAAACCAGGTTATTGGCCTCTTATTATAAAAGGTACGAAGCACATAAATAAAAGAAATAATAAGAAAATGCAATAAAAGAAAGTTTTGTATAATGCAGTAAGGAAAAACAGTGGTAACTTGTAGTAAAGAAAGAAAAAACAATAAAGTACAGTAAAGAAAATAATGCAATAAGGTGTTGTAAATATGCTGTAAATTGGGTATCTAGATTTCCTGTTATTCACTATTGTCCCTATAAATGGGGTTAGCGTCACAGGCAAAAAGAGCAGATATGGTAAGAAAATCTAGCTAGCAGGAGAAGCATGTGCTTATATATAATAGGAAATAAATGACGAAGTATCATATGAAAATCCGAGGAAAACTGAAAGTAACTCGCCGAAGGTCGAGAAAAATCATAGAAAAAGTATGGAAAGCCAGAAGAAAATCGCAAATGTCTCATGAAAACTCAATGAAAATGGTATGAAATACACGGAAAGCCCGAAGAGTACATTAGCAGGATGGCATGGACGACTCAGAATCAGGACCCTGGGTCAAATCAAGACCCTGGGTCCCTAACGAATCACCATGCATGTGTGATCCAACACTAAGTAAAAGGTTGTCGGCCTAAAAGTCACAAAGAAGGGTAATCCCTGACCTGATTCATATGACTGTCCCGTGAATTCTCAGAAAATATTTAGAAAAGCTTTCATTTTTTTTAAAAGAAATTTTGATTTATCATTCATTTAAAAGAAAATATTTTGATTTTGTTTAAAACTTAAATGAAAACATTTTTGACTTTTTTTAACATTTGAAAAACTTTCATGTGTATACTTATGATTAAAGAAGTTTTCCTACACTAAAAAAAAGGTGGATGAGTCAGTCAAATCGTCAGGCTGAGACTCCCGACTACCTGTAAAAGAAAGGAGTAACCTTTTTACTAAGTGTTAGAGGTGCGGTATTGTCAATCCCTCATTCTCTTAAGGTCACTGAGTCAAGATTGTGTTAAGACATCTCACACGTACCTAAGCGGATCTTTCATCAATGTCCTAAACCCCGAACCATCCTACTTACAGTCTTGCTTGATGGTTCACATATAGCAAAAGACTATACATGCGCACTTATGTTTCGTACATAAGTGCATAAATCCAACCAAAAAGCAAGAAAAGAAAAAATGAAGGGGCAGAGAGAGAAGAGGAGACGACCCACCTAAAGGACGGAGAAAAGAAGGGGACCGATCCTCAAAACCGCGTGAAACTAATGATTCTGAACCCACGACGACTCGAACCCGACGAACTCAGCTAAAACCTCCTGACAACAATGCCCCGACAATCCTCACAAAGCCTAGAACCTAAGGACTCCTCACCCTCCCAGAAAGACATGGTGAATCTCCTGGAAAAAACATTCTCTTCTCCCCGAGATGACAAACCAATACTCCACAAGATACCCTAAAAACACAATTTAAGTGACTACACACGACTCAACAGGAAACTCCAATGTGTAATACATCAGACAGTATCGGAAAACTCCAAAAAGTATGACCAAGAACCTCCAACTCCAACAGCCCAAAGCTGCCCAACATCCAAAGCTATCCCTTGTCCAAGACCAAGACATATAAACTCAAAGCCAAACCACTAACATGCCCATGACCGAGCCCCATAACATGTCCAAAACAAGGCCCCACAAAGCCAAAACTGAGATGGGAACTTGCTGAAAGTAGGGCCTAACAAAGCCAAAACCGAGATTACAACCTGCTCAACACAGGGCCAGCCTAAAGGCAAAATCGAGCCACACAACAAGCTAGGGAAAGAGCCCAGCAAAGCCAAAAAAAAAAAGAAACGAGCCAAGTCAAATGCCAGAACAGGGCCCCAGCAAAGCTAAAACCGAGCCACCCAACAAGCCAAAACAATGCCACTTCAAAGCCGAAGCGAGCCACAAATCATGTTAAGCTTTCCCGATCCTTCCCCACTTTTGTATATTTTCCAATAAGTACAAGTTCTTTCACATATGCAAAGGTACAACAATGAAATAACGTAAGAATGGATCACAATAGCTGCTTCTCAAATGTGCATTCCAACACAGTCTCACCAACCAATGCTCCTCAAGCCTTGCAAAATCGTGATCCAAGTAGAGAGCCAAGGTCCCAACACTTCAAGCCAACGAAAGAGCCTCTCAAGGTCATCCCCAAACCAACAAGATTTAGCTCAAATAGCCACATTTGTAACCATCGAATAGTGCTCAAACCTTACTAAAACAGTTAGCAAATAAAAGAGCTTTCAAATAGGCACTACAACATTCAAAAAAAAAAATACGACTATCATAGATAAACGAGAAGCATCAACATTAATAAAGCATGAATGTGAGATTTAGCCCCTCCAAATTATCATGTTGTTTTTACCTTCACATGCTATGATACCATTGTGAATATGAAGTGTTAAAAGAATAAACATCAAAGCTTAAAAATTAAGAGAATGAGGGAAAAGTAACAAGCCCTAGCAAACTTCTCCATACTAAGGCTAGCCGAAACATCCCTCTACCTTCCTTCTCCTCTTTTTCTTTTTTTTTTTTTTTTTGAAAAAAGCAAAATAAGCCAGCTCAAGGCTCCAAACAACACATCATATCTTTAACATGCATAAAACCACGCATTAGAACTATGAAGAAGGAGAATACCACACCCATGCATGTGCACCTCGCAAAGATGCAAACCCCAAATCCTTAAAGTGAAACACATTAAGCCTAAAGAAGCATTAGTAAAAAAAAGTATAGCATGCTATTCAAAGCCTCCTCCACCTAAAATCTGATCCCAAAACTATGTGTATTTAATGCTATTTTTGAGAGAACAAGAGGTCGTAGAGCTTGTAACAAGAAGAGAAAAGAGATGCAAATAGGCTAGCTAGTTAAACTTTGCCACAAAAACTTCCAACCAAACAAGAATACCAAGCCATGAAGCAAAGAGTTTATACCTCATTGGTCTTATCGTGTGAACCAAAAAGGAGACCAAGCAATCCAGCAAAAATATCGAGCAGGCAAGGAGCTTGAGCAAGCCACAAAAATCCAGCAGCACCTCCCCCTTCTCCAAGAATTCGGCCAACCCAAAAGACCTTCCCAAATGGGGATTTTATAGCACAAAGAGAGAAGAGCTTACCTAAACTCACCCAAGGGTGAACCGAACACAAGAAGAGGGCCAGAAAAATCGCAGTAAGGAGGACCAAAGAAGAAGCCTGGGGAAGGAGAATCACCCTTACAACATTCATGCTACGGGAAAGAAGGTCGCCAGAACCGAAATACCGAGGAAATTTCACAGCCTGGCGCGGCTTCGAGAAGGAGAGCCTCGAGCAGAACATGCCAAAACGAGGCTGAGGAGTCAACTTCCCCCTCGTCACATGAGAGGACAACTCCAGGAGGAGGCGTGGATGGGATGAATTCATCCTCTAGGGTTTCGAGTTCGACCGAGGGAGAGGAGGGGCACGGTCACTAGCGGGAGAGCGGCTACGACCAAGCGATTGGGGCTTAATGTGTGAGCTTAGGCTTAGGGATTTAATAAAAAAAAACTTATTTTATTATCTTATTTCACTTAAACGTGCCGAATTTAGTGGGATTTATTCGTGCTCGGAATCGTGATAAAGTACATGTCCTTCCTAGGTAATTTCAACGTTCCGGACGCACCGGCGTGATCCGTTTTGTCATCTGGGGTCGTTCGGACAATCTCGTCGATAATCGGGTCAAAAAAGTGTCAAATTTGATTTTTCTGAAATTTTAAGTTTGTAGTCGATCATTTTGAAAAAAATTGATTTCAGTTTAATTAATTATGAAATGTTTAAAAGTGTGGATGATGTTAACTGTAAAAGTTTGCGTGTCGATCGTCTGTATCGTGAAACTTGTGCGCGCGAAAGTGCAAATTGTGCATAAGGTCATCTTAGAGCTTAAAATTCTTATGGGGACTCCCTTTGAGTTCCCTTATGTCAGTTCTAACCTCCTATATACTAGAGGTTGAGAACTACACACCCAGAACTCCAAAAGGAGTAAAGAAGTGGCTCGGGCTTCTAAAACGAAGTGAGTCCAACACTAAGGCTCTAAGATAGTCGAAGAAAGAATCCTAAGGCTAGATTCAGAATCCTAAGATAAAAACTAGACCTCGACAAAAGTGATGTCAACAAATAGATCCCCAATAGGTGTGTGCCGGACAGACACACCGCGTGTATTAATGTTGACCGAAAAGATCAACAAACCAACACAAAGCTGACTAAGTAAACATACTTAGGACAAAATGTAGAGCTGAGCGAGAGCTATTTTCGTTGAGGAATTAAGAGGTGAACTTTCAATTTAGAAGTTACAAATTTAGTTTTCAAATTTCAATTTTCAAATTTGGATTTGATTTACTTCGCTATTCTTTTGATTTTAATTTTAATTTGGATTTTGATTTCGATTTTAATTTTAATTTTCAATTTCAATTTTGGTTTTAATTTTTTATTTGAGACATTGATTTCGAGAGAATTTAAGTTTAGAAAAGTGAAAAGACCAGGTTGAGATGGAAAGCATAGGAACTCACATCCAACTCAAAGACCGATCGGGAAAAATCAATACATTGGGAAGGAAAGCTCAATGACTCACATCCAACCTAAGAGGTAGCAAAGGGAATCAGACTTTCAAGTACAGACTCCGAGACTTGATTTAAAGGAATCGAACGACCTTACACCGATCCTGAAACTTCGTGGAAATGAAATACTTCTCGGAAATGATGCGAAAATTTATTGGAATAGAAGAAATCAGACAACCTTGCACCAATCATGAAACTTTGTGGAAATGGGAAACTTCTCGGATAGGATGCAGAAACTTCTCGGAATAGAAGGAATCAGACGACCTCGCACCAACCCTAAAACTTCGTGGAAATGGAAAACTTCTTGGATAGGATGCAGAAACTTCTCAGAATTGAAGGAATCACACGACCTTGCACCGACTCTGAAAGATTTGAGATAATTGGACACCTTGCTAGACCCTGAAACTTCGTGGAAATGGGAAATTTCTCAGATAGGATGCAGAAACTTCTCGAAATAGAAGAAATCAAACAAGCTTGCACCGATCCTGAAACTTAGTGGAAATGGAAAACTTCTCGGACAGAATGCGGAAACTTCTCGGAATATAAATAATCAGACGACCTTGCACCGACCCTGAAGCTTTGTTGAATGAAAAAATTCTCGGAAAGGATAAGGAAAATTCTCGGAATAGAAGAAATCAGACGACCTTTTACCAACCATGAAACTTCATGGAAATGGAAAACTTCTCAGATAAGATGTGGAAACTTCTCAGAATAGAAGGAATCGGACGACCTTACACCGACCTTGAAACTTCGTGGAAATAGTAAACTTCTCAGACAGAATTATAGTGGGTAATAATCTTTGCCACAACAATAACATAAGCAATAACTCCATGAATGTAGTAGTAATAAATATCGATCTGCTTGGTTGTTTCATGGAATATCTGATCTTTATTAAAACAAATAATACTCTGATTATCACACATTAGCGTGGTGGTCTTCAAATCTTCACAAAGTTCTTCAAATAGACACTTCAACCACGACAAATTCTGTGCAAGATTTAGTAATTGTCATATAATCAACGTCACTTATAGATAGTGTCATTGCAGTATGTAAAGTAGCCTTCTAACTACTCGTACAGCCACCAATAGTAAACACATCCTATAATTAATTTCTTTCTATCGAAATCTTCGACAAAATCAAGATAAACATAGCTAATAACTCTATTTGTCGTTTTCCTAAATTGCAAACAAGCATTTTTCATTCTACATAAATACCCGAGGATCTACTGAGCTGTTTTCTAATATTCTTTACACAGATTACTTATATATCTGCTAATTGCTTTGACTGTAATATATAAAAGCAAACATGAGAGATCCACTGTATTGAAAATGAAACTCGAGATATATATTCAATGTTATCATTAGATTATGAGCACCTGAATAATGCAACTAATGTAGCACTAACAGGTGTGTTATTATACAGATTAAACTTATGCAGCATATCATCAATATATAAGAACAAGTAGATAAATGATCATTTATTAATTTTCTTAGAGTGAACACAAGCTACTTCTTTTAAACCCATGAGCAATCATGAATGAGAAAAATTTCTTATTTGCTTAGGAGACTATTTCGAGCCATGAAGAAATTTCTTCAACAAACTTGTACCATGAAACCCTCAGGCTACTGCATATAGATATCCTCCACAAGTTCTCCACCCAAAAACGTAGTATTTATACCAAATTGCTCAAAATCAAGGTCATGCTTAGCTGCAATACTAAGATAAGGTCAACTTGAACTATGTTTGACTACCAGAGAGAACAAATTTGTAAATTCTAAACCTAAAATTTGACCAAATCCTTTTGTAACAAGTATATCCTTATATCTAGTATCTTCAACTCATGTTGTACCTTCTTTTTTTAAACACCAATTTATGGTGAACAAATTTTTATCTAGAGACAACTTTACCAAATCTCAACTCCTAATTCTGTGTAGGAATTCAGTCTCCTACTTGCATAGCGATCATCCATTTAATCTGAATCAACTGAATTAACTGCCGCTTTAGGGATAGAACTTTTTTCACCACACTCGATATTTTCAGCCTTACTTAGAGCATAAGCAACCACATCAGCTTCATTATACCATTGAGGTGGTCTAATTTCTCCTTTTTCTCTATTCTTGGCAATAGAATAATGTGATAGTTATTATCTTGATGGTGGGAAAGCAACAACATCATGATTATTTGAATGACTTAAAATCATGCTCGAGGATGTACATGTATCAATCTAAAGCTTCAGTTGTCTGCTAGACATCTTCTTCTAATCGTCCTTAGATTTTGTAGTATATGGTATATGTAACATGGAAAACTCATCAAATACAACATTTCTATTAATGATCATTTTCCTGAATTCCGGAAACCATAACTTATAACATCTAACTTTAGTGATATAACCAAGAAATAAATAATTTATAGATCTAGTCTTTAATTTATCATTATTAATATGAGTACATGTATGACAGCCAAAAATTCTTAAATTAGAGTAATTTAAATGTTTACCCAACCAAATCACTTATGGAGTTTTCTTGTCAATAGCGCTAGAATGAGAGCGATTCACCAAACAATAAGCTGTAGCAGTATCTTTAGCCCAAAATGATGCATTAAAGAGTATTCAATGAATTCTCTAAGAAGAAAACCCAAACTCTTCGGAAGAAATTATCAATGAACGTCAGCATAATTTGACATCTCCTTTAGATGGCACTGCAGATGGCCCTAAAGATCATAATACATGTAGTTAACTTAACTCTCTTCTATTTTCCCAACACACAGTACTTACAGAAGTTCAATAAGGCAATATTTTGACCATACAAAAGTCTTATTCTGCTTAGTTCAACCATCCCATTCTCACTCATATGCCTAAGACGCATATGCCAATGTTTAAATGCTTCATCATCTTACATGAAAGTAGTAATTGATGCATCATCTATCACTGAAGAGTCTTGCAAAACATACAGTCCAACAGCTTTCTTAGGACTTTTAATCATAACAAGAGAGCACTTACAGACATTTAAAACTCCAATTTCTCCCGAGTACTTATACCATTCAGCATCAAGAGTACTTATGAAAATTATATTCATTTTTAAATCTAGGACATGTCTCAAATCTCTAAACGTTTTTATGACTCCATTAAACATTTTGATTCTAAAATATTTAATACTGGTCGTTAATCTTACACTGAATATTATTGTCCAATATCACGGTACCTTTCGACAAAATTTCATAAATTGAAAATTGGTCCCTATTAGAACAAATGAAATATGCAAATTGAATTAAGAACCCAATCATCCTAAGGTTCACTATGAGATAGAACTAGGAGTTCACCATTACTAGCAACTTCTTCAACAATAGGGCTTCACCACAATGATCAAATTGTTTGCCCTTTTGATATGAAATGATTTTTTTTATTTTTATTCATTAACTTATAACGTTCAGTTTTGATGTGCCCATTTTTTTATAATAATCACAAATCTTATTCTTATTTCTAGATTTTGATCTACTCTCTATATTAGCATCAAAACTCTTCTCTCGAGTTCTACCTCAAATGACAAGACCTTATCTTTGAGCAATAGGTTTACCCACTAACTATTTTATTTTCTCTTTTGAAAATAGAGCATTATATACTTTACCTAGAGTAAGTGTCTCTCGTTCATGCAAAATGATATCTCTAACATTGTATATGATAAATACAACGAGCACAATAAGTTTAATGTTAAAACTTCTTCATCATATTTAAGTTCCATAACTTCCAAATTAGAAAATATTTTTTTAAAGATAGTTAAGGGATCTATAACAAATGCTGTGAGAGTACAAACACTGCTTCAAATGCAGCTTATTGGTTAGACTTTTTATTATGCACAATTGCTCTAATTTGATCCACAAAATAGTAATAATATTCTCCTTCAAAATATCTTGTAGAATCTAATTTGATAGATTAAAATGAATTTGAGAAAGAATCTTTCAATCTATAATTTCTTCTCCTCCATGATGGGGGCACTTTCTAACCCAAAAACTCATTGTCTAGATCCATCTACACTAAAAGGGATCACATTGTAACCTGTCAAAATAAAAATATGATGTTGCGATCTAAAAGAGGAATGTCGTACTTCATTATTGTCATTGTCGAGATTAAAACATGACTCTGATATCACTTATTATAAAAAGATATTGAATCGATGTAACAAATAATGAAATAAATAAAAGAATGAACACAAATTTTACGTGAAAAATCCAAGATGGGAAAAATCACGGGCAGAGGAGATTTCACTATATCAAATATGAAACTACAAGTGTAGAACTTTGGAAAACATAAATCAAAGCAAAGTTAGTACCTTGTATAAAAATAAAATGGGGATTTATAATCTTTAATAATGACTCTTTAAAGGAAATAATTTAAAGGATTCAATAAAGAAATAACACACAAATAACAATTTAAAGGCTATTATAAGATTGATCAAACGGCCTAAGCCTTCAATCTAGTGGCTCAGAGTTTTATTCTAAAGCCTCAATCGGTGTGATCATAGCTTCCTCATTAAGTTCAATCCATGTGCTCATAATTTTTTTATGAGATGATAACTGACATCAACAAAAAATAAGACACAAATTTAGTAGCCTTAATTTATTACTGTATAATTCTTTTATATTGAATCAATTTATGTAGTAGAAAAATCTATTTTTTATGCATGATATTTGTTGAATGTAAAGAAATTATTCATGCTACTCATCATTTGTTTTAGCACTTGTCATGTTATTTATAAAATACTTATTGAAAATTTATTTATAATATATAAAAATCAAATGCCAATGAGTAATGATGTGTAGGTAGAATTTTTTTGAATATCGACTTGCTGTCGATGGACCCATAGAGTGACAAAATCTACTTAAATTATTGGATTTCCATATATTGATGTTTAATTATTTGGTGATTTGTTGAAGAATTGACTATATATATATATATATGTATAATAAAATGTTAATGATTGATGAGTCACACATTGAGATGTATTATAATGCATGAGATGGATGTATGTGAAGATGTTAAAATAACATTAATTGCAATTAATTAATCAATCATCATGGACGTCACAATTTTGAAAGCCATACTAAAATAGTGACAATTTTCATTACTTTAATGTGATAGATTGATGATATTTACTATTTGCTAATTTATGGTAAATTGTGTATTTTTATTAGTCATGTCGCAAGTGATAGTGCCTTGCATTTATTATTTAATAGAAAGGATTTATATGTTGTATTTGATTTAGCATATTCACTCGTAAATTCTCATAACTAGTTCTATCATAGAGCTTAGTGGATCATCACCACAAAAGCAAACTCTTCAAAAAAAATCTTTAAATTTGTATGTTTTGTGTTTGCGTTATAGAAGCCCTATTCGTAGTTATATCAAATTTTAATAGTTTTGCATCTGCATTGGTTGCTCTTACTCACTTTTTTATTATTCATTCTCGTGCTTCTTTATTGTATCAATATTATAAACTCTATTAATGAAATAGAATATGTTTGCTTATTCTGACTATTTATAGCTAATTGCATATCCATTTCTCTCTTGTGAGCACAAAACACTTTTTATTTGATCTTGACTTTTAAAACTTGTTTTAAGTACAGAAATCCATCCCACTTGTGCATCCCATGTTGTCAATGCATACCAACTTCTGAATCCAAGCTATCGCATAACATAATTCATTGACCAACACTGATGATCACAACCACCACAACAAATACTGTTCATTGATTAATGCCAACTTCCATCACCGCCACCTTCAGATATTGATTGACAATTCACATTTGAAAACAATCTTTCCAGTTTTCTTTTCACCTCTCCAACAAGGAGAATGACTGAGCCAAACTACCCTATTTATCTCACCTCTAGCATTTCTCATCAGTGGTCATTCCATATATACCAAGAACAAACATTTAATATCCCTAGTCACTATATGACATCTAATTTCTTCAACCACATATAACCTCAAAAGCTATTTTACAAGTATCAACCTTTACTACTTTCAAACGCAGATATCAGGCACTAGTGATGTAAGTTAGTTGCATCATTCTTGGATATATCCAGATAATCATTTCAAATCTATTAGTTTAATGTTGGAAGATAGAAAATGATAGTTTGATAATAGAACTTCAAATCTCTAGAGCTTCGCACATTTCTTCAGCTATATGAAACCCCGCCTCTGGTTATTAATAAAGCTTTCCAAAATTATTCTTTTGCACTTAAGACATTGTCTTGGTTTTCACCGGTGAGATAGGTTGACCATAGAATATGACAAGATCAAATTAGAATCACAAGATCTGAACAAGTTCTTATCAAAATCCAAGTGGCTAGTATATTATGTCCTTAGGAAGTGAAAGAAATGTCACCTCTGCTTAGTCTAAGCAAGGGCAGACAAAACTTTAATCAGCATTAGCAATTGCTCACCGTGAATTTTATTTATTTATTCTTAATGTTGGGATGTTTTCTTTTTTAATCCTCTCTCCCCTCTATAAGGTTATTTATCCGAAACTAAGAAAAATATTTTGAAAAATAAGTGTTTGAATTGATTCGCAATAAAATTACTACGTAAAGAATACAAATATCGTTAAAATTTTGTAATCATTATTTATATCATTGATCATAATTAAATAGAAGATTTCCTTTTTCATTGTGTATTATCCATTTTATACATTTTATTTAATTATTTATGAAATAAGTATGTCCACCCTCAAAAAACAGGTTAGTTCTGCTCCTAAGTCTATTTTAGTCTCACATGCTCACCAAATGTTACATGGAAAACAAATAAATGGAAAAAAAAAAACTAAATTTTAACTAAGAAATTTTTTCGTTCAATAAAATTTAGTGATTTTACTTGTTCCAAAAACAAATTTTTTATTTGCTTTCAATATACATAGTAGTGATAATATTAGTATACCCACAATCTGAATAAAAGTGCTAAAAAAATTCTACAAATTCTATACCAGAAAGAAATGGAAATAACTTGTACCTGACCACCTTGCCTACGTGTGTGTGTGTGTGTGTGTGTGTGTGTGTGTGTGTGTGTGTGTGTGTGTGTGTGTATATATATATATATACAACAAAATTAGTGTGGAATATGAGCATACTATGTAACTAATCATAAGGAACATGCCTTAAATATGTCTTCTCCTCGACGAAAGTGAAGTTCTGTGGGATTGACCTCATAATCCGGCACATCATTGGGATTTGAAACAGCCATGGGGGTCTTTCTGGTTTTCTAGAAAAACAAAATAGCAAGAGCATTGGACAAGTTTTTCAATTAATGAATAGTAAGCTCCTCCAATTTCGCAGATTAAAAAACAATTGTTTATATTACAGGAAGTTTGGCTCCTCGAGCTTTCAGTAGATTATAGACTTCAACGTTGCCGTAGAACTTAGCATCAGCAGCAGCCTGCAACGCAAACACAACATCAGCACCCAAAAAACAAGATTTGAGTGCAAAAAAAAAAATTCCTTCTTGCTAAAAATCAAAATACAAGATGGGTATTGGGGATATCCAGCAAAGCAAGCAAGAGTAATTTGGAATAAGAGAAAAACTCTCTCAATTTCGTTGCTTGAATAGTTGCTTTGCAACCATCCAGATTACAATTCTAGTGAAGAAACGTGGCATACTTTATCTGCCGAACTATTTGATTTGCCCTCAATCCTATTTGCAATTTTCCCTAAGTATATCAATTATTTGCTGATATATCTCTAGTTGGATTAGACTGAAATAGGAAACCCTAGGAACGCAGGAGAAAGGAGTTCAATATACCGTGCTTCCCCATCGATCCCTCGCCTCAAAGTTCGCCCTCCAGTTCAGCAACAGCTTGACCACCTCAACATGCCCCTCAGAAGCAGCTATATGAAGAGCAGTCCTTCCATCCAGATCAATACTATTCACATCAATACCCTCCTTCAGCAACTCAGCCACCCCCTTCGCATCGCCTTGACAAGCCAGGAAAAGGAGCTGCATGGTGGAATCCAAATTTTCCGGCACAGCCAACTCTTCGTAGATTGAACTCCTACGATTAGGGTCAAGCGAAGACTGCCGGCCAAAGACAAACCTGCTTGCATTGCTAAGCCTGGGATCGAATGATGTCTGCCTCTTAAAACTGAAAATCCCATTTTTCTTAAGAGAACCAGTGGAGAATTGCCGAGATAAGCCCCGTTTTAGCTGGGAGACCACTTCCATTCCGTTGACCCAATGCAAAACTTTCAGCAACTGAACAATAATCTACGAAACTCGACCATATGAGGCGTTTAAGAAGCGTCAAAGGGCATGAATGGTCACATCCTACCGGTAATAGGATCAAATTATTCGAGGCGCTGAAAGACAAAAAAATAAACACGTGTTGAGAATTGAAATTGAAAATGGATAATTAGCTTTAATTCTGCATTTTTAAGAGAGCCGGAGGTTTGGAAGAATCGTAACGAGCCCGGCTTTCTAGGTTTAGAAGATACAGTAACAATAAGTTATTTATCCCTAGACAGATCAAGAACCAAAGATGAGCCTCTGAAAGCGATGGAGATTTCAGATTTGAGATCAGAATTACCACCATTCGTTGCTTCTTTTGCCAGATAGAAGCAATGACCGTGAGAGAGAGAGAGAGAGAGAGAGAGAGAAGGGATGGAACGGAGAAATCCTACAGATTTTGGACCTTATGTTCCGGGGACGACAACAGCGACAATTTGCTAATTTTCGTGCATCATTATCGTTGAATATAGGCACAAGTGGCGAGAAAAGACGCGCTGTTGGCGGTTGTGTCGTTTAAAAATGATTACATCAGAAAGGTTATGAATTTAAATAGAAGCAGTTTCTGCCGACAGAGGAACGCCACAATGGGCGAATGGTATTGTTTCGATTTTTTTTCTCAGAATTTTGTTTTATATTTAAAAAAATTTATGTGTGTGTGTCTATATATATATATATATATATATATATATATATATATATATATATATATATATAGAATTCAAATAATCCTCTAGATCACAATCTAAGTTATGGAGTATCAGATGATCAGGAAAAATAAAAGCATAAAAAAGAAATATAATGCACATTAGAGTAAATTTTATAGTTAGAGAAATGATACTCTATTTATAGATTTTAAGGATACATAATATAAAATTACATGTTATCCTTGTTTCAACAGACGTTAAAATTCATTATGACATATTTTCATATTTGTAACTCTCCGTTGCCCTTTCATATGCATAATTGATATTAGCATCGTTTCGTATTCACAATTGCTTGAAGAGTGATATTTAATGACACAGTAATCTTGTCATTCGCTTGGTTGATAGCCTTTAGTCGACCGACTGCCATTCGGTTAGTTGAAAGGTCGTCAGTCGGCCCTACCATTGGAATCAAGAGTAGAGGTCATCTTCTTGTTAGGGTGAACCGTTAGGCGGAGGGTGTATCACAGTAGTTTGACAAGTAGCTCTTCTTGGACAAAGGGTCTTCTCAGAGCATCAGAAAGGCGTTCCGTGGGGTGCCTTTTGGTCATCGTTCTAAGGAGTTTCAGAATCAGCTGAGGGAGCTGGTCATGAACGAGTGTCTCTCGGATTGGTGTCTTCTATATTTTCGTTTGGTTGTGCTTCCGTTTAGTCTGCTCAGAGTTTCGACCAGTAAAAACGACGCTTGGTGTTTCCGTCTTTTGATCACCCTGATACATTGTTGGTGTTCATAAGCGAGACCCATTGGATTTTCTCGAGATTCGTGTAGACATATTTTTATATACATATTTAGTTCCCTAATTTTTCTGTTTCTAGAATGCAATATTCACAATAAGAATAAGAGAATTAAACATAAAAATTGACTTATTTATTTTGTAATAAGTACTTTTAATAATTAAATTTCTTGAATTTTGTGCCCACAGTTCCGACAAAAAGGGTTTGATTAGTACTTATGCATCACTTTTTTTCTCAGTTTCCTTCCCTTTAGGTGGTTGTTAATAAGAGAGAAACTTATGGTGAGTAGCAAGAAGTCTTCTGCTGAGACGTTAAATGAGAAGGCCATGATGAAGGCCTTTAAGATTTTGACTAGAAATTATGCCCTCCTAATAAAGCTATGGAATAAGGACACCGTAGTAATCGACCCATAGTATAAAAGAAACTGAGGGATAAGAGTCGTAATATAATAACAAAGAGGCCAGAGAGAGAAGGCAGATCGGTAATGGCAAAGAGGCCGTAGGGAGAAGTTCGACATGTCGGCACAAAGAAATCAGAAGGAGGGAGTTGACCGGAAGAAGAGAAACGGATCAAACAGGTGGCCCATAAGAAACAAAGGGAGGAATGACTGAAGGAAGCAATTGAGTCACCCGACTTGATGTCACCCCATCTTGAGATGGGAAGTAAGGCGGACGTGATCTCTAATCAATGTGACAGTCCATTCCCCTAAATCGATCCGTGAACAATTGGCTTAACAACCGGTTCAACATTTGGATTATTCTTGCATATGAGATCGTGCAAATCCTTAACTCCCTATTTCTAGAGGCGGCAGATGGACCATCAGCTCTGACAAATGACAGAGGTGCATCTGGTTATATATCTGGTCTTGAGGACCTCAAGAGGAAGATCGACGATCGGTGAAGATCACCAGTGTCACCAGCTCACTAGATAGATGAAAATGTGAACTCCTTTACTAGGAAACTGGCCTGTAGAGGGAGGTTTCCCTATCATATATGAAGGAAGAACTGGCAACTATTCGTTAAGAATATATGGTTGATTTGATAGCTCTTTGAGCGTACATGACAATTCTTCGGATATTGTTGTCAGAGGTTCGAGTGGCTTGTTTGATTTCCAGGTTTGGGTGGAGGAAGAGAGTGTTGAGAGGTATAAGTTTGAGGGTCAAGTTTTGTACCAGAATCTAGTGTGTCAAAGCCTTATATCGGCTCAAACAATCAAATACCCTTGTGTAAAATATTTTCTATCTTGAATAAAAAAAATTAATTTTTATGAATTTTTAAAATCTTATGCCATTTTCTTTTCTTAAATTTCATTTTGATTTGTTGTGAATTTTTAGAATTCGAGGTGTGGATTTGCGTCGTTCAAATTCTCAAGTACCCTATATATAATGGTTAAAGGAATAAAGGGTTCATTCTTTACAAATTTCCCTTTCATTTTCCTCCAATTATTTCTTATCGCTCCTTTGTGTTAGCTTACGTCAAGCGCTTCTCATTGCTTCCAAGTATTCCCCTCAACGTTTTGGTTCAGTACTAGTTAGCGAGAAGTCTTCACTGTCGTTGTTCTATCTAGGGCTTTTTGAAGACCCTTTTGTATACAACATAAGTATACCACTCGAGGTAGTGAAGCCGGAGGCGAGGATGATCGGTGGCTTTGGTGAAGATCTGATCTTCTATCAGGACCAGTTTAGGCGGGGGATTCGACTTCCCTTTTGTCACAAGATCTGGTTAATCCTTAATCATTACAGAGTCATCCCCATACAAATAAAGTTAAATTCAATCACAGTGTTGATGGCCTTCTTGATCTACCTGTGGTAGATGGATATCCCTTGGTTCGAAGAGCTATTTTCGTTCATATTTTCTTTCAAAATGGAGCCAGATGGTTACATCTTATTGGATTAACTCAAAAGGTCCATCTGGTTAATTGGGGAATAAGATAAAGGATTGGAAGTTTTGGTTCGTTTACAGGATTTGCAAAGATTGGGTGATTGCCACATAGGCAAGTGGAGAGCCGTAAAAGAAAAGGGAGTCCCACAACGGGTCTTAGGACATACATCAACCATCACAGGAAAACACCTATCAATCATCCAAAATATTGACCCCATGACTATGAATTGTGTGTTAAACCCTGCATTATTTTGTGTCATGATTCTTGAGTTGTTGGTTGCATTAGATGAGGCGGGTCGAGAAGATTTCTCAGCTTTCTCAGAAAAAATCTAGAAAAAGAAGGTTGTTACACCCAATGTTAGGAGGGAAGAAGTCAAGAAAGAGGATGGACAGTAGGTCAGGGTTGTCTCGGGTTTAGAATTGGTTCACTTTGTTTCTGAAACAAAAATTGTCATTCAACATATTATCATCAGATAATTAATTATGATCAAATGAAAACCATCTTTAATGAACATAGGGACTTTTAGGGAGCACCGCCAAAAGGAGAAGCAGAAACCCAACACTATTGGGTTGGATGTTGAGTGGTAATCAAAGCGGCTGTCAACACAGGGAGCTCCTTGGTCATTTTCCTTGGGCTTCATCCCTGAAAGTGGGGAGGCTAGCCAGCTTTCTCCTCGATTGCCAATTGAATCGGTGGAGCATTTAGAAGTGGAGAACTTGGAGGAAGCATATCTGGAGTAGAAGAGGTTGAGTCGTAATCTACTATGTAGCATGGATCAGCAGCCTTTTCTAAAATACAACAACATCAAAATAAGGGAATTGCTCAAGCTGAAGATTTTTTATCCTCCCTCCCTTTACAGACATGCACCAATTTTACGTGATATGACTTACTTTTATTCCTGCATTTTTATTTTATTTTATCTTATTTATCATGATTTTATCCTTGTGGAAGGTTTTTTGTGTTATTTTGCAAATTACAGATGTCAAACACACAAAATAAAGTCAAAAAGCACAAAAAAAAAATTTGTTTAGCATTACCACTCCAAACTAGCATGACCACGCCAGTTTCGGTCATGACCACGCCGATTTCAAGCGTGGTCATACTACCAAAATGCCAGATCTCGTTTTGGGGTGTTTATTCATGCCAATTTTTGTTGGATATTTAAAAGGGAAGCTAGGGAACAAATAGAATAATTTGTGGAGAGGAGAGTTGGAGATAGCTGGAGAAGAAGTTTTTGAGATTTTTCATTAGGTTTCCTCTTCCACTCTTGGAGTTAAGATCCAAAGGTTTTATTCTACCTTTGTTTTGTATTGTTCTTATATCTTTTTAGATGTTATTATATGAGAGAGGAGTAGGCTCCAGTGGAAAATGGAATAAATCATTTTGTAAGTGTTTACTTTCAGTTTTACTTGTAACAATGATTTTGTGGGGATGTTTTTCCAGTGCTCTTTATATCATCTGTAGCTAAACTTTCTTTCACGCCTATGTGATTTATGGGATGTGGTTTCATAATTTCTTTGATGATTTCCTTCCTTGTATCGTTTTCCTCAGACATAAGGGCTTTTTTTCTTATGTTAACTATGAAGTTTCATTTACTCATATCTGATCAATAAGAATGTTAACATATTTCATGATCTGCCACTTTTACCCATTGTGTAGAGGAACAAAGTCATTAACCACAAAATCTGGCTAACAATAGACATATTTTATCCTTGTTTTGCAACCTCGAAAAAGGATCAGAACAAATCTGTGGGATGCCATGGGGAATGAGGAAGCCTCAACTTCATGGATTTTAGAATTCTTTTGATTTAAGCATAAGCATAAGGAGGAATTTCTATCTCTGTTGATAACAATCATGTTGGGGAAAGTTTAGGAAAATACAAATGACCACATTACCTAAATCATTGGGGCACGAGCCTCACATATCTTAAAGAACAGTTAGATTTTTATGTCGTTATTTTCTGTCTTTACTGAATTTTTATCTTTTGTTTTTTGCTTTTAAACAAGATTTAAGAAACCACCTCCTATTTTTCATCGCTCTAAAATAGGTTTAAAATTTTAGTAAAATAGAGATTTGCCCATTAGAAAAATTCTTAACCCTTTCCTTGTGGGATCGATACGTGATACTCTTTAAATGCATTATTATTTGACACATATACTTACGTTATGCAGCCAATTTGCTTCACGGTAAGTATTGGAGTCATTATCGAGGAAAGACGTTTTTAGTTATGATTTTAGGAGAACTTAGTTGAAAAGTATTGGATCTATGTTTGACATTGTTGTTATTTTTATCTTCACTTTTATGTTTTATTTTGTTCTTGCACTTATTTATTTTTGAAAAAAAATTTTAAAAAAGTTTCAACACATTGAAATGACTAATCCTCAGGAAAATTATTTTTAATCTTTTGAGAAATTTAGCAACACCTTAATTGCTAGCATTCACAATCTTTACCCCCCTGACAAAGGATCTAGGTTTGATCACCCCTTTTCCAATACCTACAACCCCGATTGGACAACTTACCTAAACTTTAATTGTAAAATTAATGACATTAGTGTAGAACCTAACATTGGGGGAGGACTCAATCCAACCTTGTAAAAATTTGGAGCAACTGGGGTGGGGAGTACATTTGCTAAATCCAACCTTGGGAAATCATCTCAAACCCCTAATTTTTCTTTGGAAGAATTAATAGTAAATTTGAGGAATTAATGCAACACTACACCCAAAGTTAGTTAACCTACCCAAGCTTCAATTGGAACAATAATAACTCTAGTGTAGACAAGCAGCAATGGAAGAGCACTCAAGCCGACCTTATTGGAAGTTAGAATAATAGAGATAGTGACTATGATGAGTATTTGGATGAATTAATAATAAACCTGGGGAAAGAGTTACAGAGTCAAGTTGATGAACTTAAAAACATAGAAAATCAATTCAAGCAGGTAGTTATCCTCTTAAGTGATGAGATGGTTGGAAAATTTGTCCTCCTAAGGGGTGTCAGGGTTACTAGAGGGCCATAATTTTGAGTCTGAAAAGTTGGCCCTTAAAGAGTAGTCTTAGTTGGATGATGTTGGTTAAATGTTGAACAGTAACAGAGGAAGAATCTGCTCTTCCTCTCAAGGCAAACCCTAGCATTGTCAGGGAGATAGTTGAGCCCATAGGACCACCCATAGGAGTGCCTTAAGAGGGAAAGTTGGAAGAAAACCTAGGCAGGAGAGTATCCTAGAAGAATTAGATTATGAACATGAAAAACCTAGGGAGAACCCAATCCAAGAATTATTATACCCTGATTTATCTTTTATTGACCCATTTCTTGTAACTATCAGAGAATATAATAATTTGCAAAAATAGTAATTAATTGGGAGAATTTTGTATTTAAAAAATACCCTTTGGAATGATAATTTAATCAAACCCCCTACATCCCTTCTAAAAGAATGCTCTTGAATTGAAAGGGAAAAGTTGCAATAAAAATTAAATTTTGAGGATTTAGTATACACTTCGAGGACTGAAAAAATATTGGAAGAATGATCGAGGATTACTGAATTAGAATTTTGATCCTGGATGAAGCTGTTTTCGTCAAGTTGAGGACGGTAAACCAAACTCTATCTTGGGAGGCAGCCCAAACATATTTGATGTGTTATGTATGCTTTTACTTTCTGCATTTACTTTGAAATTTGTTTTGAAATTAATTTTAAAATTTAATTTGAGATTTGCTTTAAATTTTCTTTTAGATTAGTTTTGATTCTTATCTCTCTATAAAATAGATTTCCGAGATAGTGGGGTAGGAATCGAGACCCCTGAATATTTGAACTTTTTTTATTCATGCAGTATTACATATATTACGTACTTGTTTTTTTTCTGAGACTAATGTGACCATGCATTTGTTCCTTTCCTGCACTTGCCTACTTTTATTTGTACTGCTACTTCATTTTATATATGTTATGAAAAAAGGTAAGTTTGGTGTGTGTGTGTGTTTTTTTTGGGGGCAGGGGGGGAAGCACATTGTTATGAATTGAAAGATAGCTCACATAACTCAGTTGAGAATTAAAATTAAATTTGACAACTCTGGTTAGGAATTGTGATTTATTTTATACTACTTATCATATTCTAGTTAAAGTAGATAAAGGTCATTTAAGAGAAGATTAACTTTAATAAGTTAGTAATAAGATTTAGAACTTAACAATATCAAACTGTACTTAAAAGAACCCATAGGTTATTAAAAAGGTGTGACTTAAGTGTTAAGTAGCAAACCAAAAATGTTGAATTTTTGTTCAGTTCACTTTAATCATGCTAACATTATCTTAAGTATTAACTTAGAAGATAACCAAAAAAGTGTGGCGTTAAAATATCAAGTGTTGAGTTTTACCACTTAAGAAATACTATCCATCACATTATTTAAAATTAAAAGAAAAAAGTTGCGAACCAGATATATTAATTCTTAGGAGAAAAATAAAAAGAAAAAGAAAAAGAAAGGAAAAAAAGGAAAAAAGTGAAAAGTGAAAAACCTCTGAGGAGAAGCTTGAGTTTAACACATCAATTATTCAAATTAAAAGAAGCAATAAGGGTGTCCGGTGGGACTTAAGACTTTTCCACAATTCTTTAATAAAACGTCTCTTTAGTTAACCTCAAAGGAAAGTGTTAAGTATTATTTAGTTAAATAAATTCTTTTAAAATCGCATTAAGAATATTGAAGGTTAGTGAAAGAGGCTTAATTTACATTAATTTAATGATCTATAAGGTTTTCTTAAGAATAAGAATAGGGGAATTAAGAAAATTTTAAGTTATTAACCATTAATGATAATTGATCTACAATGACATTTAAACACATTTCTTTAGCTTTGATAAACATATAGAAGAATTAGAAACCTATAGAAGTACAAATCATCTCCATTAGATCCAACCTAAGTTATGTGATTACTTGATGACAAGCAATAGGGTAAGTTTATGGGTATTGACATACGCTAATTTTACATAATTTTGTACACTTTTATTCTTGTAATTTATCTTTTATTTCACATGTTTTATCATGATTTTATGCTTGTGGAAAGTTATTTGTGTTATTTTGCATATTATAGGTGTCAAACATGCAAAATGGAGTCAAATCACACGAAAAAGTTTTTTTGGTGTGACCATGCCAAATATGGGTGTGACCATACCAGAATTGGTGTGACCACGCCGGTTTCAGACTTGGTCACACCACCGGACCACCAGATCTTATTCTAGAAGGTTTTTCAAGCTGAATTTTGTTAGATCTTTAAAAGGGAAGCTAGGGCACAATTAGAAGAATTTTGGGGTGGAGAGGAGAGTTGGAGATAGGTGGAGAAAAAGTTCTTAAGAGTTTTCCTTAGGTTTCATCTTTCTCTCTTAGAGTTAAATTCTAAGATTTTTTTCTACCTTATTGTTCCTATAAGTTTTGAGAGGTTATTGTAGGAGGGAGGAGTTACCTATTGTGGAAAGGGGAACAAATCTTTTTGTAAATGTTTAATTTTCAATTTTACTTGCAACAATGGTTTTGTTGGGATGCTTTCTGGTGTTCTTTGTATCATGTGTAGCTAAAATTTCTTTCATGCCTCGATTTATGGGATATTTCTTTGTGGCTTTCTCGGATTTTTTCCTTCCTTGTATCGTTTTCCTAACACATTAGGGATGTTTCATTGTAGTGTTAACCAAAGAGTTTCATTTACTCCTGATCTGATCAATTAGGAGGTTTAACATTTTTAGTAAGCTACGACTCATACCCATTGCATAGAGGACCAAAATGGTTAACAACAAAATCTGAGTAACAATAGACATATGTTATCCGGGTTTTGCAACCTCTAAAGAGAATCAAAGCAAATCCGTGAGATGCTATGAGGATTGTCGAAGCCTCGCCTTCATGGATTCTAGTCTTCCTTTGATCTAAACATAGGCATAAGAAGGAATTTATATCCCTGTTGACAACAATCATGTTTAGGAAAGTCTAGAGAAATCACGGATCACCACATTACCTAAATTACAGGGGTGTAAGCCTCACATGCATTGAAGAATAGTAAGATTTATATGTTGTTGTTTTCCATCTATACCAAAACATTATCTTTTTATTTTACTTTTATGTAAGATTTTAGGAAATCATCTTCTATTTGTGATCACGCTAAACTATGTTTAGACATTTAGAAAACTAGAGATTCACCCATCATAATAGTTCTTAGCCCTTTCATCGTAGGATTGATAGAAAATACTCTTTAAATGCATTATTACTTAACAAAAATACTTGCATTATGCGACCAACATGCTTTGCAGTAAGTTTTAGTATGTCATTTACCTCCAAAGAAGAAATCGAAGGGAGGTAAGGGCTACTAGACTCCGTTGCAAGAGGAATGACTGAATGTCTTCCTTTGCACAGATTCTAGCTTCGCCCTAATAAATATACCAAGGGATTAGTTTCTACAAGCTCTGGGAACGGAAGAGTACAACATAGTGTTTGGTCAGTGTGCTTATAAAAGTATTTGAGCAACCTCTAACCCAGAGAGTTATGCCATATGGTTGACAAATACTAACTTCTTGGATTCACAACCACACAACACATCTTCTCTTTATTTTGAAGTGAGGGATGTAGCTTTGAAAGTATAGATGAAGGTGAAATAATTTAAGGCATGAGCAAGAGCAGCAGAGGATCAGACAACCTTAGTAGAAGCTTTGTTGGAGAAGGCTAATACGGACCTGGAAATCACATCTGAGTGGGTATTCGTCGTTCAAGAGGAGAATGCAAAACTATTGAAGCAGATGATCGTGATGAAGATGCATAAAGAGTTTTTTGATGTTGATGTCCCACATTTAAAGATAGGTACTAAGGTAGCCATCGACCAATTCATTAGAGTTGGAATAGTCGACCCAAAGTAATATAATCTAGACGAGTTCAAAAAATTTTTCGTCACTCTACAACATCAGCTCATTGAGAGGAGTCTGAGGGCAACACTATGGTGGACGATGAATCGTCTAGCGCTTAGATCAAAGAATCCTAATCTTAAATTTTTTTTATTTTCTATAAATAATAAACCCCTTATATAGGAAAAATTTTAATATGAAAGATAATGTGTAACCGAACAATTATATAAATGAAATACCTTTGTTATTACTTTTTATTGCTTTACCTATTTTGCTCGATTATGGCATATCACATTATAAGCAACTTGTTTAGTTGATTATTGTATGTTCTCCTCCTGATGCAAGTTATATAATGAGTATTTCCCTTCGCTCGACCAAGTCGTTGCCTCTAATAATTTCGTATATCAAGATTTAGCAGTTGTGATGATTTGCACTGTGCCCTTCATAGAGCTTTTCGCGATTGAGCAAGGAACCATCCCAGCTCTTCACCAGGCTTAAGTTTTAGGGATAGGTTCTTATTTCTTGAGTATCGAGGGTCAGAATTTAATGTGTGTATGTAAATGGAACGTCATGGAGTTGTTATCGGTCATATTATATATTTCTCAACTGCTCGAACTACAGGTATCACTCACTATCAGTTTATATAGGATGGTAATACTTAACTCAGGATTTAACTTGAGTTTTGTTTGTTTGATCAGACCCAGATTTCCTTTCGGTCGCACTACCCATTGTAGGTGGTTAGTCATCAATATTATTTTCCAGTGTGATTTTCTTGGTACCCTTCATAGAGTTTTTCGCTATTAGGCAGAGAACTACCTATATAATTTTATCTGATCAAACCTTGGAGACTCAAGTTTGTTAAGTGAGAGTTTTTCATGACAAACCATTACATCTTGGGCTGATTTAACACCTTAATGCTGCTATCCATCATCGTTTATGGTACTCTGGTTCCCCTAGTATCACTTTGATCCTAAAGTGCATCAACCTCTCGAGTTTCCCAAGTGTTATTCGAAACTTGAGTTATAAATTCATAGTTAGTTATTATTTTTATTAACATCTTGTTAAAATAAAATATCATTAGTGATGGAAATAAAAAACTCATATACTATTTTGTTGTGTTGTTACAATGCATTTGATATAATGTAAGAATTTCTTAAGATCATCCATGCTCCAGGTTTGAGAACCTCTTTCCAGGTGAATGTTTTTACTTTGTTGGCTTATGGGGTAACTTTTTGATAGATAATGAATGCGTTGGTCCAATGATTGTCAAGCTTTCCAACCAATTGTCCTCGGGCAGTTGGGTCAGCTTTTTTTTCATGCCTAGGTCGTTGGGTGCAAATGTCTTCACTTGGTTATTCTTTTTGTAGTTTCGAGCAGTCCTTCTTTTTACTTATTCCTTCTGGAGTGTTGCAATGGCTTAGTATTCCTTAAGTAAGTTGAGTGCTAGCAAAAAATGCTTATCATCTGCCTCCTACAAGAAGGTGAGATTCTCCTCATCAAATGCGGTGGCAAGGAAGACCCTCTGTCTGTGGTGATTACTGATCCACTTAAAAATTATATATTTTTCAGTGTAAATTTCAAGCTCATTTTATGCACATTTTTAATGATATTACACTTTAAAAGAAGGTATTTTTCATATTTTTGTCTTCAAGTATAAAATTATGATTTTAGAGAAAATGAAGTAAAAACTATGCAATTTTGAGCAAAAATGAGCAAGAAAGAAAATTCTAACTTAGCGCATATCGATATGTCTTTCTTTGCTTAATATCTTTTATATTTCTCATATGTTTTTGAATGAAATTATACTTTTGAGAAATGTTGTTTTTATGTTTATCTTGTAGGTGAAGATGTTAGGAACGCAACGCAACTGAAATAGGGCAAAACAGAGTTGAAATGGAGCCAAACGGAGCAGAATAGTGGAGCTGCGCACTGGGTGGCGCCTAGGCGTAAAACCCAGCACCTAGACGCCAGTGACGATGAGAAAACGGCGCCTAGGCTCCAAAATCAAGGCATAGGCGCCAGAATCATCCAAAAACGGTTATTGGACGGATTTTTGACAACTTTGGGAGTTATTTTGACGGTGTTAAGTAGTTTCTAGACCTTTTAGAAGACTGGAAGTTACTCCTAATATATAGGACATGTGATACAATGAATCTAGACACATTTAAATCACGAAGAGGTGAGACCCAAAGTGAAGGGGTGCGACTGTTTGGGCACGGATTCTGGTGCCTAGGCGCCAGAACTTGTTTCTAGAAGATTCAATGAATGTGGACGAATTTTGAAGAGGTGCCTTAAGCAACCCCTGGTCATTTTCAGAGCTCTATAAATAGGAGACATTTCTACAGGAAAAGGGCCTCTCTCTTAGCTCTTGGGGGCCTTGGTCGGTCTCTCTATCTCTCTCTCTCTCTCTCTCTCTCTCTCTCCCCGCCCTAGTCATTTTAGAGTCATGAAGATGTAGATCTCTACATCTTATGGAGAGATTGGTGAGGGATTTTGAGATATTTATGTAAGGGATGTACGAGCGGCGCATGGATCAGTTGGAGACTTTGGTGAAGAGATCATCTTCTTTCTTTCAGAGGGAAAAAGCTAAGTATTGTGTTCTTCATTCTCTCGTAATTGTTGTAAACACTTTCTAGTAAATTTTCTTTGTTTTAAAATGAGTTTTCTGTCGTGATTTATCCATGCTTCGTAAGTAATTTTCTTTACTCTTTCTTTTAATATGAAGTAGTAGCATGTGCAGGAAAATTATTTTTATGATAGAATTATCTATTAGATGCTTCTAAGTGAAATATAGTTGCATAAATATAATAGAATACTAATGAAATAAGTTCTTTGTTGGCACTTAATTTATTATATAGTTCTATCAATTCTTTTACTTCTTATGTCATTATTTTCATTTACTTTTGTTTTGTAATGAAATAGATGCTTGTTTAGGAATTAAGATTTTCTTAGATATTCTCTTATTAAATTATGGTGATGATATTAATACCTCGTCTTAATTTACTTTTTAAACTGGCCATTTAAATTTTTAAAACCTGTTAAAGAATTCTGAGACCTAACCGAAGATTAGTTCTTAACTAGTAGATATCACATGAATCCTTGGGTAATCGAAGGCTACATGCGGGTTATTCATGGTGAAGTGCAAATAAATAGGGAGATATTGTTTATTGGGCACAAAATTGATTAGTTTTTAGAGTGACAGACTAAATTCTAATAATTTAGTTTATAGAAAGAGAATAGGTCACTAGTAGGGCCAACCATAGCCACCCTTAGACATCTAGAAGTGTGAGCCTAGATTAACCCATTCTACTAATAATACATCCTGAACCGATCTGTAGATTAGCCAATGTTCTTTATGCCTGGACCAAAGGGTAAAGAATAGGAATGCTTCTATTTGGCACTACTACATAAAATTCTAAGCATTTCTTTCCTACACATTATCTACGTAATTGCAAGAGAAAGGTAGTCTTCAACATCTCAAAATTCTCCAAACCAATTTATCCAGATAAGTTATCTTTTTATTTAAGAACTTTATTTACGATTAGTTATTAGAAAACTCATTTTAATCAACATTCCAAATTTGGGCCATATAGAAATAGACTGGAATTAGCCTAAAGAATTGCTTACCTCTCTTCTCTGTGGGATCGATACTGGGGTCTTAACAGAAAACCCTATATTACTTGAAACGATAAGTATACTTGCGTAGTACCCCTAGTGTGTAAAATATTTTCTAAAATTTTACAACATTTTAATTTTATACACTAGTCGCTATTTATAAATTAAGTCAAGTTTTTGGTCATCTTTTGGAAGCAAAAATTACTGCGTTATTGCGGGTCGGGTCAATTACACTCCACTGATAATATTGATTTCGTTTCATGGGAAAGCATGTATGGAGTTTGTCTGATTTCTAATGATGGCATCGTTCGGATGACCCATAGTACTGACAGAATTAAGTTCACCCAATACCCCTTGTCTTCTTCAACTTTCTTCTTTAATAAATTCAAAATTATCTTGTTAGTAGCTTCTGCCTTTCCATTATTCTGTGGATGATGTATATATGCAAACTTCAAATTGATTTCTTGACTTTGGCAGAAACCATTTACTCTTTGAACAACGAACTGCATTTCATTATTAAAGATAAGCACTAAGGATAAGCCATAGTGACAGATGATGTCAGTCCAAATGAAGTTCCAAACGATGTCCATTGTGATATGTGTTATGGCCTTCACTTCAATTCGCTTTAAAAAGTAGCCCACATCAAGCCCTTTCAAAGAAGGAAATGCCTAAGAATGTCGAGCTCCACTATGATCAAAGCCAGGGACTAACAATTGATTGTGGTTTGTGGACCAGCAGATGCTGCAACGAAGCATATTTTTGGAATTGCTCACATCTCTTCAAAAATTCATTTTTATCTTTTATGAGGGTAGGCTAGAATAGCCTTGATGTTGAATCTAATGCACTAGAGATTTTCCTTTAGAATGACTTTTGCATTTGCTAGAGTCTATTTCCTGGAATATTATTCTGCCTCATTTTCTTTGATGCATCACAAAAATAATATGGTTGTTGACCTCACTTTTGGTTGAAGTCTAGTCTTTCTTTAGAATAGCCTAGGGTCTAGCCATATGACTCTCTTGATGACTTTCTTAGAAGACTAGACTTGGAACCCTCCCCTTAGAAATTAAAACACTTCTTTGCTTCACTGGGTGTTTCCATATGCTTAAGGCCTAACCTCTAGCTTTTGGGAGAAAGAGAACAAGCATAAGGAAGCCGAGGAGAAGTCTCCTATAGGTAGTCAGACCTTAAGATTTACCCTAGAGAGCTGGGACTAGCAAGCACACACTTACACCACTCACTTCACACTCACAACCTAAGCAAAGTACATCTCACCTTGGCCTCCTAACTCTTTTGGAAACTCATGTGTATGGTTTTCTCTATACCTTAGCCCCAAGCTAAAGGTTTAATTAGTACCAACACATAGAGGACCAAATGAGGATTACCTTTGATCCATGGCTTAATCTAAGCAATTCTATACTAGTCACCTCCAACCAACCTCAATTTTTCCAAAATTTCAACTTTTGACCCCTTGCATCTAAACCTAACCAAAATACCCCTAAACCCTGAAATTCCCAAAAATTTCCAAAATTACCAAAATTAACCATTTTTCTTCAAAAACTATTTTAAAATATTCCCTACCACTCAAATTAACCAAAATTACCCAAATTTACCAAAACTTCCAAAATAGTCCAAAAATTTGTAAAATTACCAAAATTACCCTCTTAGCCCAAAAATCAAAAAAATTCCAAAATTTTCCAAAAATTCTCAAAACCTCCCCAATATTTCCAATTTCATTTCTCTCAATTACCACATGACCCAATTTGATTAATTTAGCCCAATTTGACTAAAAGCACCAATTTGACCCATTTAACCCAAAAATGCCCATATTGAACCCAATGTCCACCCAATTGAACCCATCTTGCCCAAGTTCAATCCAAAACCAAAATTCAATATCCCCAATACCAATCTAAACCAAATCCAAGCTCAATTTGACCCACATTTGAGTTCAATTTCAACATAAACTCAAAATCCCCAATTTTGACCAAGTGACCCATTTCATCCAAATTGGACCCAATGTCCATCAATTTCCCCTCAATTTGAATTCCAAACTTCTCATGATACTCCCCTAGGCCAAATGAAACATTCATTGGCCCTCAGAGCTCAGCTTAATTTCCATGGCCACAGTGCACCAAACTAAAATTAATTGCACCCACACCTTCACAGCATTGAAAGAAGAGGATCCCCCATCAATGCCCCATCACGGATAGCCTCTGCACCAGACTTTAATCAACACCTGAAATCGAGTCTGGTCGAGCTTGGGTCTAGATAGTTCACCAGGGAAAAGGCTTCATCTGGAGGTTCGTTGGGACCAATCGAAGCTGTCACAACCATCTGATTGAGGCCTCCCCTCTCAGACAAAGGTATTGAACTCACTCTTCCTCCAGAGCTATTATTCATCTTCCATAAGTGTATACTGTATTTCATACCATATAAGCCATATGAATATGTTTGTCTAGGTTAGATGAAGCTTTAGGAACAAACCCCATGCGATTTAGTTTTGTCTAGGTCGAGATCCTAAGGTTTTAGTGTGGACGGCTTACAGGGTGAACCAGTTAGGGACGAAGGCCAGGCGTAGTTGGATCGAGTGTGTAACGGTTGGACGGCTGGGATTGTGCCGGACAGAAGATCTTAACAAAAAGCATGGCCATATGGCAGCTAAGTCAGAAGGCAACATCAAATGGCAGAGCGACGAGTGGGCTTTAACAGCTGCCGAGGATGAGATGGCGCTGCGCTGGGTAAATAGAAAAATAGGGAATTTTTAATTTAATTAAATCAGTCCAACTTCAAAAATCCATAACTTGAAGTAGAAAAATCATAAAAATAAAATAAAAATACTATATTTCTCATTGAACATTGGAGAACAATGTAAAAATATTTTCAGAGCCATTTGATGCATTTTTGATTTTTAATTAATTAAATATTGTTTTGAGTCTTTCAATTCTCTATGCATGTAGACATTTCACCATGGCATGTTCTTAGGGTCATTTGTAGCCTCTTTCATGGGGGATCACCTCTAATTTTTCCAAAGTCAAAGGAGACTTCTATGAGGAGATATGTATTTTTTCAAGTTTGTGCATCTATTTTGGTAAATTAATCTAGTAATTAGCATGTTGGTTAGAAAATTCCAAGAAAATTATGGTAGGTTCCCTATGGTCAGAGAACCCTAAGGAAAATTTATCATGAGTTAAAACACTAAAAATAAACTTAATTATCCACTTAAATCAATAATTAAAATAAACTAAATATGTAAATGGATTAAAATAATTCTCCACTATACGTTAAAAGGTCAGAGAACTCCCATAAAAATTTTCAAGACATTTGGAGTTCATTTGGCTACCTAAAAGAATTTTTAAATGGAAACAACAACTTTAAGGTTTAAAATAATCATATCAATTAAAATAAAAGTAAAAAATTATCAAATTGATTTTGGGAGTTCTCTGTGATCAGAGGAATTTTATAAAAATAAAATTGGAATTTTGATAAAATTTTCATTTTTAACCATATTTTAAATATTTAAATAATTAAAAAATAATAAAAATCACAAAATTTATAAAATTTATGAAAATGTTCCAAATAGCCTCCTAATCACTTAGAAACAATTGGAATATTTTTCTTAGTTTTCTAAATAAAGATATTAATTTTATAAAGCCTAAAAATAATTTTAAAGGGCTAAAAATAGATTTTTCTTAATTTCTCACTAAAATAAATATAATAATTGAAATAAAAATCAGAAAAATATTAAATTTGTTTCTCTGAGTTCCCTGACCTCACAGAGATTTTTGGAAAATTTAAAACTTAATTTTGAACTTAAGATTTATTTTATAATTCATTAATAATCCAAAAATAAAAATAATTTTAATAAATAATTTAAAATTTCAAAAATCATATAATTTGGTCCAAGAGGTCCTCCGGTCTAGTGGCTACCTCCAATAAAATTTTCAAAGGATTAGGTTTTGCCTTTGTCATGGTATTGAATTTTCTTTGAAAAATTCAATTTTTGCATGTAAATAAATATTTAAATTAAATTAAATAATAAAACTTCACATTTTTCTCCTCTGGTGTCTTAATTGACAAGCCCTAGGGACAAAATTATAATTTTAAGGTTTTTAGCCTTAGTTAATATTTAGGATTAATTAAATGGTGAAATGGGTAATTGATAATCCTAAATAACATGTTTAGAAGATTGAAACATCAAGGGATGAATGGTAGAAACCCACTTTAATTTTGTCACATAAAAATAAATTAATAATTTCTTATTTATGTGAATTTGGAGGACCATTAAACTGAATGATCCTAAAGATACAAAAACTCAAAATTTACCGCCACAATAGTCAAAATATACAAAAACTCAAAATTTAATCACAAACAAAACAAAATCATAATTGCAATTAAATTAAAACGTCGCGTTGGATGATCGAGAATCCCTCGGAGGAGGTAACGTATGTGTTGCTAACGGGGTTTCACACGGTCTAAATGAAAGTGTGGAAGTCATTTCAGTTGTGTTTAGCAAATTCATTTGGACTAAGTGAATCCGATAAAAATAATGGTGCCAGGATGATGGAATCGTGGGATCTTAATCGGTGTCTGTTGACCTCATTTTTACAATGGGTCAATACCTTTTTATCCAAAATGATAATTTTGGTCAAAATGGCCAATCCATACCCAATGACCAACCCTGTTGACCCCATAGGTCAACCTTTTGACCCAAAATGACAATATTGGTCAATGGTCAATCCAGACCCAAAGACCAACCCTGTTGACCCTACAGGTCAACCTTTTGACCCAAAATGACAATTTTGGTCAAAATGGTCAATCCGCACCTAATGACTAACCCCTGTTGACCCCACAGGTCAACCTTTTTACCTAAAATGACAATTTTTTGTCAAAATGGTCAATCCTGACCCAATGACCAACCCTGTTGACCCCAAAGGTCAACCTTTTGACCCAAAATGACAATCTTGGTCAAAATGGTCAATCCTGACCCAATGACCAACCCTGTTGACCTCACAGGTCAACCTTTTGACCCAAAATGATAATTTTGGTCAAAATGGTCAATCCTGACCCAATGACCAACCCTGTTGACCCCACAGGTCAACCTTTTGGCCCAAAATGGTCAATCCAGACCCTATGACCAATCCTGTTGACCCTACAGGTCAACCTTTTGACCTAAAATGACAATTTTGGTCAAAATAACCAATCCAGATCTAATCACCAACCTTATTGACCCAATGGGTCAAAACATGACCTAAAAAGTCAATTTTGGTTAAAATGATCAATTTTTGATCAAACAACCAATGACATATTAAAAACCTCACAATAACAAAAATTAATCAAATTAATTTCAAAAAAAATTATTTTGATTAATTAAATTGACTAATAATTTGATTTTCAATATTTTAATTAATCAAATGACATGATTAATTAAAATGAAAATTAAATTAAAAGTCATAAAATGACAAAAATAATTAAATAATTGATTTTAAAATTATTTTGATTAATTAATTGGCTAATGAATTGATTTTAAAATTTTTATTAATGACCTAATTAATTAAAATGAAAAATTAAATTCAAAAGCCATAAAATCACAAAATCCATAAATTGATTAAAAATAATGGAATTAATCGAATAATTGATTCCAAAATTATTTTTAATTAATTAATTGATCAATAATTTAATTTTCATTTTTTAATTAATGACATAATTAATTAAAATAAAAATTAAATTGAAAAGTCATGAAAAGAGACAAAAATCAATTTTAATGACATGGATATTAATCAAATAATTAATTTGGAATTATTTCCAATTAATTATTGATTAATAAAATAATTTTCAATATTTAATAATGACATAACTAATTAAATATGGAAATTAAAATGAAGAGGGCGTTAAATGTAATTTTTAAAACCTATGACATATGGTTTTCTAAAAATTCTAAAACTCTTTTATGACATCACACATGATCCATTAAAGAAAAATCAATTCATAAATCACTCACATTTAACCATGGTAAAGGCCATCATGACGTGAAAAATTAGGTGGCAGAACCATGGTAATTTAAAGTGTGAGGTGTCTTGCCTTGGTGAGGTTAGTTTAGCCACCTCCATAGCCATCCAATAGTGAGGAGACAAAGCTTTAACCATCCTTCACACCATGGTTAAAACCATAATGATATTTCATGAAAAATATTAAGAGATGGGCTAATGTGTCACCACCTCATGAAATGGTAAATGAGGTGTTGTAAGGAGAGGGTTTCAACCATTTGAGTCACCATGAACCTCACACTTAGCCAATGGAATGGAAACAAAGAGGCTAAAATCCATCATGACAAGATTTAAGCCAAAATTGTCATGAAATGCGCACTTGCTTAAGTGGCAAAATTATCATGGAGGAAGAAGAGGTGAAGCTTGATTTACATGGGGGAGGTTGTACTTTACAGCCCTAACAACACCATCGTCAAATCCAAGCCAACCAAGGTTAATCCATAGCCATTCATGGCTATAAATACCCCCCCTTGGCCAAAATATCCAAGAGGAGAGAATTAACCCATAGAATCCGATAGGCTGCCCAAATCCCTTGGCTCCCAACACAAAAAATCTTCCTGGGGACCTCAGCAACCTGTTCCAACCAAGCCCAAGCCATAGGGTTAGCCCAATCAAGCCAATTTGGCCAAAATCCCAAATAAGCCAAACTTGGCCATTTTGCCCAAATTGCTCACCAAGGCTAGCTACAAAACCAAATGGAAGTGACAAAGATCTTCTTTGGGAGTCCTAGAAGCTAACCATTAGGCATGATCAAGCTCGACATACTTGTGGCCAAGGTATGGATTTATTTTCTCCAAAATAATTCGTATATTCGAAATATCATGGGTTGAATTATCCCATAAATGTATCATCACCGTATAGATACATTCTATACGTTCAGATGATTCCACAGGTTCAAAAATCACTCAATTTCGTTGAGAAATGAGTGAGATATTGAAGTTTGAAGTTTAACAGTTCGAAATTTTTCGAATTTTCGGGCGATTTATCTCTGCCGTCCGTTCCTGTGTTTTGGAACGGACGGCGCTGATCTTCCCAACCGGTGTCCGCTGTTCCGCCCCGCACACCGGATCCTCCCGCCTATTTGACAGTTCAAGGACACGCGTCGCTCCTTCAATTTTTCTGGATTAATTTAATTCAGAAAAACCTTAAAAAATTCAAAAATCCATATCTTTTGATCCAGATGTCACAAAAATAAAATAAAAATACCTATGGAAAGCTCTTGAAGAGAAGAAAATTATGAAACCAAAATCATAATTTTATTCTCAGTATTTAATTTTTAATTAATTAAATACTCTCTGGATTATTTTAATTATTAAAAATTATTTACAAATCAGAAAAATATGAAATTTTTAGGGAATTACCTTTAAGTCCTTAGGCATATCTTCTGATTTTTCTAAGGCTAGGATAACTCTCTAGGATATGATTTTCTAATTTCCATAATATTTTGTAATTATTTTCAAAAATAATTATAAAATTTGGAAAAATTGAAAAAATTAAATGCAAAATGATTGAGAACATTAGGATAACAGACAACAATCCTAAAATAACAATTCTCAAGTCAACAAAACAATCTAAAAGACATTTTGAAATAAGGTTAAGATTTATTAATTTTAAAATTAATAATTCAAAACCTTCTCTTCACATATTTAATCCATCTCATCATGGATTAAGCAAGTGATGAATCCAACTCAAATCAAATAATAATTAGGTTTAAAGACAACTTAAACCTAGCTAAACCATTAAACCTTAGGGTTTAAGACAAAAATCAAACCTTTTAAATAAGTTTAAGGACATATTAAACTTAATTAACTAAAATCAAACATTTTAATTAAGTTTAAGGACATATTAAACTTAATAAACAAAAATCAAACTCTTTAATTAAGTTTAAGGACATATTAGACTTAATTAATCAAAATCAAACTCTTTAATTAAGTTTAAGGACATATTAGACTTAATTAATCAAAATCAAACCTTTTAATTAAGTTTAAGGATATATTAAACTTAATTAACCAAAATCAAACATTTAATTAAGTTTAAGGACATATTAAACTTAATTAACCAAAATCAAATCTTTAATTAAGTTTAAGGACATATTAAACTTAATTAGTTTAAGGACATATTAAACTTAATTAACCAAAATCAAACATTTTAATTAAGTTTAAGGACATATTAAAGTTAATAAACCAAAATCAAATCTTTAATTAAGTTTAAGGACATATTAAACTTAATTAACCCATTAAACTTTACCTAAATTAGGTTTAATACAAAAATCAAACTCATTTAATTAAGTTTAAGGACATATTAAACTTAATTAACCCATTAAACCTTACCTAAATTAGGTTTAATACAAAAATCAAATTTTTAATTAAGTTTAAGGACATATTAAACTTAATTAACCCATTAAACCTTACCTAAATTAGGTTTAATACAAAAATCAAACCTTTTAATTAAGTTTAAGGACATATTAAACTTAATTAACCAAAATCAAACCTTTAATTAAGTTTAAGGACATAATAAACTTAATTAAACCATTAAACCTTAACTAAATTAGGTTTAATACAAATCAAATCTTTAATTAAGTTTAAGGACATATTAAACTTAATTAACCCATTAAACGTTAACTAAATTAGGTTTAATACAAATCAAATCTTTAATTAAGTTTAAGGACATAATAAATTTAATTAACCCATTAAACCTTAACTAAATTAGGTTTAATACAAATCAAACCTTTAATTAAGTTTAAGGACATATTATACTTAATTAACCCATTAAACCTTAACTAAACAAGGTTTAATACAAATTAAACCTTTAATTAAGTTTAAGGACATATTAAACTTAATTAACCCATTAAACCTTAACTAAATTAGGTTTAATACAAATCAAATCTTTAATTAAGTTTAAGGACATATTAAACTTAATTAACCCATTAAACCTTAACTAAATTAGGTTTAATACAAATCAAATCTTTAATTAAGTTTAAGGACATATTAAACTTAATTAAACCATTAAACCTTAACTAAATTAAGGTTTAATACAAATCAAACCTTTAATTAAGTTTAAGGACATATTAAACTTAATTAAACCATTAAGCCTTAACTAAATTAGGTTTAATACAAATCAAATCTTTAATTAAGTTTAAGGACATATTAAACTTAATTAACCCATTAAACCTTAACTAAATTAAGTTTAATACAAATCAAATCTTTGACTAAGTTTTAGTACATATTAAACTTAATTAACCCATTAAACCTTAACTAAATTAGGTTTAAGACAAATCAAATCTTTAATTAAGTTTAAGGACATATTAAACTTAATTAACCCATTAAACCTTAACTAAATTAGGTTTAATACAAATCAAATCTTTAATTAAGTTTAAGGACATATTAAACTTAATTAACCTATTAAACCTTAACTAAATTAGGTTTAATACAAATCAAACCTTTAGTTAAGTTTAAGGACATATTAAACTTAATTAAACCATTAAACCTTAACTAACTAAGGTTTAATCAAACATAAACCCTAATTAGGTCTAGCGCATTAGACCTAATTAAACCAGTAAACCTTAACTAACTAAGGTTTAATCAAACATAAAACCTAATTAGGTCTAACTCATTAGACCTAATTAAACCATTAAACCTTAACTAACAAAGGTTTAATCAAACATACCCTAATTAGGTCTAACCCATTAGACCTAATTAAACCATTAAACCTTAACTAACTAAGGTTTAATCAAACATAACCCCTAATTAGATCTAACTCATTAGACCTAATTAAACTATTAAACCTTAACTAACTAAGGTTTAATCAAACATAAACCCTAATTAGGTTTAGCCCATTAGACATAATTAAATCATTAAGCCTTAACTAACTAAGGTTTAACCAAACCCAAACCTAAGTTCAAACTTAACTTAAGTTCAACCCATATTGAACTTAAGCCAACCCTAAGTCTAGGTTCAACCTAACTTGAACCTAACTTAACCTAAGTTAAATCTTACTTTGAGTCATATTGAACTTAAGTCAACCCTAAGTCTAGGTTCAACCTAACTTTAACCTAACTTAACCTAAGTTAAATCTTAATTTGAGTTCAACCCATATTGAACTTAAGTCAACTTTAAGTCTAGATCCAACCTAACTTAATTCAAACAACTTAAACTTAACTTAAGTCTAAACCACATTAGACTTAAGTCAAACCAAATTTAGGTTCAACCCGACATGAACCTAAGTCTAACCTAAACCTAACTTAAGTCTAACCCATGTTAGACTTAAGTCAAACCAAACTTAGGTTCAAACAGACATAAACCCAAGTTAATTCAATCAATATTGAATCTAACTTTAATCCTTTTAACTTAAATTCAAACAGACATGAACTCAAGTTAATTCAACTTAAGATCAAACAGACATGAACTCAAGTTAATTCAAATTAAGTGCAAACAGACATGAACTCAAGATTTAAGTTTAAATTGACATAAATTCGACATTCCAAACCAAAATCGACATAATCGACATAAATTTGACATTCCAAACAATAAATCGACATAATCGACATACATTCGACATTTTAAACCAAAATCGACATAATCGACATAAATTTGACATTTCAAACAAAAATCGACATAACCGACATAAATTCGACATTTCAAACATAACTGACATAAAATCAATATTTTAAACCAAGATCGACATAACCGACCCAAAATTGACATTCTAAACCAAAATCGACATAATCAACATAAATTTGACATTCCAAACAATTAATCGACATAATGGACATAAATTTGACATTTTAAACCAAAATCGACATAACTGACATAAATTCAACAATTCAAACATAACTGACATAAAATCAACATTTCAAACAAAAATTGACAAAACCGACATAAATTTGACATTTCAAACAAAACTTGACATTTTAAATTCAAATTTGAAAAACATCGACATCAATCCAAAAATTTTCGATGACATTAATCGACATTCGGAATATGTCAAATCAAAAAATCTCATTCAATGAATATGACATTATTTCTGACAATATTTTCTTTCCAGGATGAAGACAAATTTCGTTTAGATTTCTTTTGCATGTTATAGGGTGTGCTAACTCTGTTTTGCAGGACGACATTCTGGACGGACAATGACAAAACCAAAACTTTTAGGTTAGCCACAAAACCTAAAATTTTCAATAAAACAACGACATCAACAACAATGACAAAACCAATACTTTTAGGTTAGCCACAAAACCTAAAACTTTCAATAAAACAATGACATCAACAACAATGACAAAATCAAAACTTTTAGGTTAGATACAAAACCAAAAACTTCCGACAAACAAAAGAACATGACATGAAAAACGACACAACACAACGACATTTGGGATTGATAGTGGGTACATCTTTCCCTAAAAAATGAAAATTTCCAGAAAACTAGTCATCAACATTAATCAGAAGTTTTCTTAGACAATTACAAATTGCCTAAGTTGTAATTAACTATAGAAGCTTGCTTCTATAGGAGAATTAAAGAACACATGACAGAATCTCAGGTTGACATTTCACAATCTTCTTTATATAAAAACTCTAGGATATGACATTCTAGGACCTTCTTTATAAGGATTATCACAAAACATTTCCTTTTTCTCTGTTTTATATTAGCCCTAAATTTCTTGATTCCTTTATAGGATTCATAGAAATAAGATTAGGGCAATATCAAAACAGAGTGGCGACTCCATGACATTGACATGATACGGGAATTGACAGTGATGCGAAGCCGTCCCAAGAATGCATTGGGGGGGGGGGTAAAGCATTTTCCATCGCCGTCAGTGTCGCTATAATCAACTTTAATATTCCCCTAATAAAATATTAAGACACCTCAATTTAAATATTCTCAAAACATGACACTTCTCTTTTCTTGCAATTGACACTTCTTTAAACTAAACCTGCTACGACAATGAGTTTGGAGCATGCACAGTGCGCAACACAACCATCTTCAATAGCAAAACTCCTTAGAAATTAAAATAATAAGCCATAGGACTTCGAGGTAGCTTGCCTAGTGCAGCATAAACCCTCACCCTTTTTCTTTTAGGCATTTGCATAACCATGTTGTGAAATATAAGCCTTAACTCGTCTTAGGATTCCGAGGTTGTCATCAGATATGACATAACTCCTCCTATCTTTCAGGCTATTCACATGATCAGTATCAAGTGAACATAAGTCATAAATAATAAAATTGGCAGGATGAAACATTAAATAAATATTTTAAATCAGAGTCAAACAATAGGATAGTTCGGGAAAGCACCAAGATTCCTCTTGGATCAATGTTCTTCCCCTAGCTTTCTTTTCCTTTGAACTCGTATAATAACTGTTCCAAAATTTGAACCACTAACCTATTGGATTTCCTACTATCACATTTTCTTGAAGGATCTTACCCTTTTGGAAGTCATGAATATAATAATTTCCTGATCTATATCAAGTGCTTTCTTGGTTGACTTCGGTTATCTAAGATGTATTTAACTATAGGGGCTTACCCTTATAAGAAACTTAAAGGCCCCGGATTAATATAAATCCTATCTGATTCCTTCATATTAGATTGGGGTAATTGTCGGTCAACCATGGTTCACAGACCAAACGAATGTCATGGATTCTTTAGTTTATTTGATCAAGCCTCACCCCCAAGCAATATATCTATTCTTCGGGATAGACGCATGCCTTGTGGTGAAGTGCTTGATTATTTTAAACTAGCGATTATATGAGATTGGTTTGATTTCATATTTTTAAAATAATATTTTTAAAAATACATATACATTAAAATTAAATCAAGATTCTATTTTTATAAAACTACATTTTTACGAAAGCTTTAATCCCAACAACAACTTCAACGACTGACAGTTTTCTGGCGACTCCGCTGGGGACGATTTCTCTCTTCATTAAGATCAGGAAATGTTATATTCATACATCAGTAATGTGTTCTTACCCCTCATGAACCAGATTACCATTCTTTAGTTAATATGTGATCCGATGAAAATTTGATAGTTTTTTACTATTCATTTCATACCTTTTTTTGAAATATTGCACTTTAAAAGAAGATATTTTTGATGATTTCATGCAGTACAATGATTTTAGGCCTTTGGAGCAAAAGAAAGCGAAAAGGAGCAAATTTGGAGCGAAAAAGGATAAAAGTACATTTTATTGAACTAGCACCAAACGACGCTGTGACCAGCACCAGTTTCCAGAGAGTTACAACGTTTTGGCGGAATAATGCGCCGAACGGCGCTCCTACCAGCGTCGGACAACTCCCTATTGCGATTTTGAACTAGATTCAATGTATTTGGCTGGATTTTGAAAGAATGCTTGAGGAAACTCTTGGGAATTCAATTTTGGCTAAATTTAAACACTTTTGGAGCTACAGTTTAAAGGGGGAAAGAAAGGAAGAGAAGAGTTTAGAGTTTAGAGAGTGAGTTCTTTCCATTTTGTGTAGAAAGTTGGGTTTTTGTTTTTCTCTTCTAAGGAGTGTGAGAGGAGAGGGAAAGTAAGAGATTTCTTCTTCCTTACTATTCTAAAGAAAGAATTGTGTGTTGTTGTGAAGAAAGAAGATGAGTCAAAGGAATTCCTTGAGATTCGCTTGGGGAAGAGTTTGAGATAAGTAATCTTTACTTTACTCTATTTGTATGACGTTATTTTTATATATGAAATTCGTGTTTTGTCATCTTTTCCTCATGAGTCTTGAATAGTTTCTTTGTCTTTCTCCTTTTGATATGATGTGTTGATGTTGTGAAATGGAAATGATGTGTCGATTTATTTTGAAGAATTTTTTATGACCTTTCACTTAGAATTTCATTTACTTTTTGATCTGACCAATTGAATTGTTAAAACTTGTTGGGAAACATATATTCAAAAAGGATTATGAGTTCCACAACAAAAGTGAATATCAAATTCAAATTCCATGAATGGTGAAGTTCATGGGGGTTGAATGCAAATAAATAGGGAAATATACTTTGATGGGTGTAGAATTGAAGATTTCAGAGTGACAGGCTGAAAATCCTCAATTTAGTCCTAATATATAAAAATTGAAGTGAGAGTTAGCCTTCAGGTGAAGGGAAATGGGAGCTCTGGAGTGAGAACCAGTATCCTCCCAGCCTAACCATGGATTTGGGGACTAAATTTAGGATTAGCCAATGTTCTTTATACGCTGAAATATAGGTAAATAATAGGAATGCTCCTATTTGGCACAATACATTTGCATCACTGATTTGTGTTACAATAATCATCACATTATGAGTGGAAAGGAGGAAGACTGCAAAACGAAACGAGTTATCAATCTCCGACAGAAGATCAATGTACTCGAGTGCCTGTAAAGATTCGACTAGGGCCAAGGGTGAAAAATGTGACAATCATAAAAGACAAAGACAAATATGACAAACTGATGTCTGAAGTGGAAGATACTTCCACTAAAATGACAGATTTGGTTTATATTCTACAGAATGCAGATTATCCATATGATGATACACCTTCTAGAGGATCTCGTCCCATACTAAAAGACAATGTATGGAAGCGAAGATCGTCTGAACGAAATTCAGATGCTACAAGCAGCCCTGCAGACAATTTGAAAGAACTTGTGAAGAAAATCTTGCAAAATCATTTGAAGAAAGATTAAAAAAATTAAAAAATGAAATCAAACAATTCTCGGTGCGAGCAAATAAAAACACTTCTAACAGCTCAAATGAAAACTTTGCCATTATTAATGTGGTAGAAACACGATCTACTTCCTTAGTACGGGAACTAAATGAAGAAGATGCAACGAATGAATTACGAGCAATTATACGACAGCGAGACGAGCAAATAAGTCTTCTTGAACAAAGAATGGAAGAGTTGGTAGCAACTTTGCAAAATCCACCAACAAATCCATCACCGGCCATTAAAATTGTTAGGCCAGAGGCTGTCCACATTTTAGAAGACAAAGGAGAGCCTATAGACATTGAAGAAAGCACTCAAAAGAAAAAGGATTCCCCTCATAACGGAATTCCAGAAAAAGATATCACTCAACTTATGGAACAAAAGATAAAAGAAACGATGGCTCAGGTAAAAGCTGGATCACTAATTCCAAAGGGTAGACCATATCCAGAGGAATTTGATTTTGTCCAATACCCTAAAGGTTTGTTCCTCCTATCTTCAAAATGTTTGATGGAATAGGTAATCCCCGACAACATCTGGCACATTTTAGAGCGAGCTGTTGTAATGCAGGGGGAAGTGATGCTCTTTTATTCCGACAATTCGTTAACAGTCTCACAGGAGTTGCCTTTGACTGGTATGCAAAACTTCTTAATGGGTCTGTTAAAACTTTTGTAGAGCTTGAAAGTCTCTTCATTCAAAGATTTGCTGGAGCTCAACATCACACTACAGTTGGTGATCTTGTAGTGGAAAAATAGAAAACAGGTGAAAGCTTAGTGGATTACATTTTGCGCTGGAGAAATCTCAGCATGAAATGTGAACCACAAATTCAAGAACAACATGCTATTGAAATCCTACTTAAAAATATTCATGTTCCTATAGCATTTATGCTTAAGGGATTTAAAATAAAAACCTTTGAAAAATTACTCAGCAAAGCCGCCAATCTTCAGGAAGAGGCTAAGCAGATGAGTGTAACAGAAAATACTGAAAAGACAAAAACTATCAAGACATTTGAAAAGAGACCGGGAAATGTTGTGGAAAAAGGCAAACAAGTGATGCAGGTTCAACCTGATCAAAAGAAACAACGTCAGAATCCATCGACATCACAGACATCGTCTCAATTACAACTTCAATAACCAATTTCAGTACCGACAGACAAAAGAACAATGGCTGAAAGGATGAATAAAGAAGATTCATTTAAAACGAAAGCCGTCGGCAAAATATTCTGTAGCTTGCTTAAAATACCTGAATTTAAGCTACCAGAAGCTAAAAGGCCAGCAGAAATCGACATGAAGGACAATCCTAATTATTATCCTTATCACAGGATGCTCGGACATAAGATTGAAGAATGTTTTGTCTTGAAAGACTGGTTAGAGCGCAACTTTAAACAAGGAAATATAGTAATTCCGAAAGAATATTTGAAAGAACCTGACAAAGGTTCAATCAATATGATTTCGGTGGAAAAATTCAAATCCAAGAACAAGAATAAAGACAACACTGTTCAAGGTAAATTTTCTGAGGAGAGCATTACTAAATATTAGGTTACCATACCTCCCAAGAAGGAAAAGAGAAAGAAAAACAAAGAACTAAAAAGAACCAGAGGTCTTCTAGATATAGGGGCTGCAATTCCTCTTGTACCTTCTCATTCTTATGTTCCCCATCTTCTACTAGGATAGTTATATCGGATGAAGGACGAAAAATCCTTGAAATGATGACTCTGTATGACTTCCTTTTTGCTCCTACTGTGAATAATAATAATTCCAGTTCTGCTTACATTTTGTCTATTTTGGGTGATGCTTCTGAAAATGAACATTCAAATTCTAATCCCATAAACAATGCTCAAATCGTATATGATTTTGATCAATCTAATGACAATCGAAATGACAAAAACATTGATGAAAATTCTGACAACGATAAAGATGAAAATGAAACTGCTACGCTTCAATTACAAGGAACTCTGATTTCCATAGAATTGGAATCTTCAGACTTGGAGACAAAAGAGTAGATAACCAATTTGAAGAAATAGTTGAAATCAATTTAAGAAGTGGAAAGATTCTACCTCCTAGAGTGACTCCACAAGAAAAATAAAAACAAATATTCACATCTGAAAAGATCACTCCTCCAACACATCCACAACTTTCTGAAAAAGATAAGGATGATCTTCACAACAAAGTGGACTATAACGTACTAGCTCATTTGAGGAAATTACCAACAAAATTGAGTATTTATGATGCTCTTATGCTCTCCAAAGAAATGAGAGAGTCATTGATAAAAGCCCTTCTAAACCCCGACATTTGCTTAGCTCAACTTGCTAGTATTACTCAAAATGAAGCTTGTCCATTAGAAGAATCAATGAAGATTACCTTCTCTGACAATGACTTGTTTCTTGGAACGACTGAACACAATCGTCCACTATATATCACAGTAAACATAAATGAAACGACACTTTCAAGGGTTCTTATTGACCCAGGTGCCTCAATTAATATTATGAATTTAAGAACTCTTGTATACCTGGATATTGATGCCTCTCAACTATCAAAAGACACAATGATGTTACGAGGATTCAATCAGCAAGGAGAATAAGCTCTTAGATCAATAACATTGCTTTTAAAGATAGCCGACTGGACGACAACGACAAAATTCCATATCATTGATTCAGATACCTCTTTTAATGCCTTACTCGGTAGACCATGGCTTCACAAACATAAAATGGTTCCTTCTTCGTTGCATCAGTGCATAAAATATCTACGAAAAGGACAAGAATGTCGTATTGTAGGAGATCTGCAACCGTTTTCAATCCATGAAATCGGGGTACATAAAGATGCAGCATATTACACGCCTATAAAGAAAACCATATTCTCCAAAGACACAATGGTGGATATGAAAGAAAAAGACAAAGAAAAGAAAATAAATGAAAAAGATCATTCTTCTTCGACGAAGACAAGAGGAACTAATTCCCATCAAACTCATACTCGAGGTCTGTCCCACTTTTTGATATTTATACTTACAACTATGATATTAAAAGTTAGCAACGACACCAAAAACTTGATTCCGCACTGAATATATGTAGATACTTATGATTCTGTTATGGATTTATGATTTATATTGTGGATACTACACAAGTATACGTATCGTTATCAAGTAATATAGGGCTCTAATGGAGTCCTAGATATCGATCCCACCGGGAAGTTAGAGAATTTCAAAGACAAATTAAAGTAAACTTACTTACTAATCTAGTATACGGAAATTATGAACACTTAGACTAAAATAAACTAATGCGTTTAAAGGTTTAATATAAGATTTCAGAAAAAGTATCTTTCTCCTTGTTTTTAGAGAATTTAAGTGAATGAAGAATTAAATGAATTTTTAATTGTATTGTGCCAAATAGGAGCATTCCTATTCTTTACCCTTTGGTTCAGGTGCAAAGAATAGTCTTATGTTTGATTACTTAATCTGCGGCTAGGTTGGGAGGATACCGACTGCCACTTCAGAGCTCCTACGTTTCCCTCGCCTGAGGGCTATCATCTACACTTCAGCTCCCAAACATTAAGACCGAATTGAATATTTTAGTCGGTCACACTAAAATGCCCAATTCTACGCCCGATAGTTAATATTTCCCTATTTATTTGCACCCTCCTTCTAAGGCTTTTGACTTCCCTGAATCTTGGATGTAATCTTTACTATAGTTGATAATTCAACATATGTTAACAAATCAATTGGCCAGATTGAAAGTAAATTAAGATTTAAGTAAAAGATTAGCACAATTTCTATATTTTTAAGGCATAACTACTTTAATTCATCATTTCACAAATTCTAAATAACATGGAGAAATACTAAGGAAACTACTCAGAATGCATGGGAAAAGTAACACAAAGCATGAATTTTATTAAAGTAATTAAACAAATAACAAATATACTTATCTCAATTCTTCTCCCAAGCGTACTCCTCAAGTTCCTTTGACTCTTCCTTCCAAGTACAAGACACCAAAACGCTAAACACTTTATCTACTCACTAAGAAGACTCTTAAATTACACTTAACTTCCACACAAACGACACAAAACGGACACACAACTGACTAGAATTCGTCTCTATTTATAGAAGGGGTCAAATCTCCAAAGGTTGCTTAAGCACCTCTTCAAAAAGCATCCAGGTTCAATGCATTTTGGCTCTTTTCAACTGTCTTGATGGGCTAACCGAGCCGATCTCGCTGTCGGCGGGCTTGATCTCGCCGTTAGCGGGCTCCTTATAATATATTCAAAACTTTCGGGAAAAACTCGCTGTCAGCGGCCTTTTCCTCGCCGTCGGCGGGATAGTTCAATTTTCATCTAATTGAGTCTTTTTTGCTCTAAATCCGCTTCTTTTGTGTTTTTTGCTTTCAGTACTTATAAATCTTCATTTCTGCAATAAAACAAAGAAAATACCTTTCTTTAAAATGCAATTTCATATAAAATTGGTATGAAATTCTTAATATATTTTTCTGTGGTCAAAATCCCCCAAACATAACTATTACTTGTCCTCAAGTAATTTAGATACTACATAAAAGTAAATGATTATTTGTAGTAAAGTTTTAATTCATAAATACTATGAATTTGATTTAAATAAGTATAATAGTAAAGTTTAATAGGAATATTTTTAAAATAATTAAACTAAGTCTATAGATATAAGGCTATTTAGTTCTCAAGTTTAAGATTTCTAGTCTTCTATTTATTTCAAGAATGACTATACTTTTCAATATTAAATTACTTAAGATATTTAGATGATAGGAATTTCATGGAAGCATAACTTAGTAAAATACTAATCCATATATATAAGTTCAGAAATGTAATTGAAGTTTACCCTTTAGGTTGATTTAAATGAAGCCAATTTTTGATAAGGCATCTCCTCAAGTTTCTCCTCACTTTTTATATATATTTTTTCTTTTTTTTCTTTGGATTGATTTTCAATCCCTTTTTCTTTACTCTTTTTTTTTAAGTGAGGATCACTATTTTTGGTTAGGTCGTTAATAATTTTCAACTTCATTTTCCTCTTCCTAAATTTGAATCTGAAACATTTCCTTACTTAATATATATTTCAAAGCTTTTACTTCATTGAGTTTCAATCTTTTCTTTCTCAACTAAATACTTAAGAATTTTATATTTGAAAATATAGTTTTCCTTACTTTAAATAGTTAACTATATTCTTATCCTTTTTAAACTAAATTTCTTAATCTATAAAATTAGTTAGTCATTAAAATTATTTCTCTTAACTTTCTATAATAATTAAATAAATTAATTATAGCTTACTGAATTAAAATTACTACAAAAATTCATTTTTATAATAATTTTGAAAATGTAAATTGAGAACAATTTAATAATTAAATTTGTATTTTTTCCCTCCCCCAAACTTAAATTTTTCTATCTATCTATATAGGGTGTAAAGGAAATAAACTGTAATATTTAAATCATACCTTCGAGCTTTAGGTATTTCTTCTTTTTGAAATTCTGCAGGTTTTTTCCATTACTTAATTAACCTGTACTGTTAGTATTTTTCTACACACATAATATTAAAGAAAGTGCTGGGTAAAGAAGTTTAACACAATACTACCACATTTTATACTAACATATTATACTACATCCACATACATTTACTAATTCAATCCAAGGTTACAATAGTAGTCTAAAAACATTAAAAATTTAAAAACTATATAACTTAAAAATCAATATTAAAACAATCTACACTACATCATAATCAAGTTCATAAACTAAAATATTAATACTAAAATTTAAAACAACAAACAAACAATCACAACATCGGAGTCTATAACTGAATAAATAAACATAGCATCTAATCTTCTGCATCAAAGTCCCAAACTATATCATCGTTTCCTGGATCAGTGGGTGGATGTGGGTGGATTAGGCTGGTAATGAGTATATCGGGGGCACTCAGGAAATACAACATCGAGCTCTCCTCTCCTATAACGATTCTCAGAATCATAATAGGCTATCTCATACTTTGAATGTCCCTGGAGATACTTGTTGTCATAATCATGTCTTCTCTCTAAGCCTCCAATTCTCTGATCAATATGCTCCAGTTTTTCTTCTATTTTCTCAAAACTTTTCCGCTGTAGAGTCATCTCATTCATCAAATCTTGAAGGGTAGGAATAATATAGGGAGGAGGGTCATAACTGGTAGAGGGAATATCTCTACTTGAAGAAGGTACATAGCTCCTAGTCCCAGATCTCCATCCTTCGTGGGATTCATATTTCTTAATATTAGCCGAGTAATGGGTTTCATAGGCTCCACCCATTCCTCATCATCTCTCGCCTCTACCCTAGATAATCGGCGAGTGCATAAATCGAACCGGGGTGTCCTAGTCCTCCTCCACTTTCACTTCTGGGGTGGCTAATATATTCTTATAAATTATACTTCCCACATTAATACTTCTTCGGTTCCGAATACAAAAATTCAAAATCTGTTCTATCTCTCGTTACCTCACTATGGTGGTAAGTGGGTAACAAGGTAGAAAAAATAAAATAAGTGTCGGGCTTTAGATGATGCATTCAACATGTAGAGATGAAAGTTTACCCTTTCACGCTGCTTAAGCTTCCAAACTCCTTTCCCGTCAGTGAGAAAGTTGATCACTTCTTCCAGTGGTCCTTCCATAGACCAAAGGTATCGTACTCACTGGTGTATACATCTCGTACTTCATAAAATGAATTAATCCTTGCAGCACTGAAATCTACCAAAAATCCTCTCACCTTGATTGGTGCATCTTCGATAGCAGTTAGGTTGGCATAGGATTCTTTTACCACTTCCACAGCGGCTCTGTTGGTTATGTAACAAATGTTTTCCCATCCTCTTTCTTTAATTATTCGCTTTACTTCACCTCCAGGATTTTTGAAAACTCGATCCTGAATGCATTTTCTGGCTTGAATATTGTGAAAATATCTTGATTGTGCCCTTGCATTCACAAAGCGGGTTTCGTCATAATCCATTCTTCTCTTTTGTCGTGGAGCCATTTTTCAATCTGTGAAATTTATAAAAAAATCTTAACTAAACTTCTAAATATTACTAAGATGGCTTCCAATAGTTACTAAAATCAATCTAAATCAAGTTTCATGAATTTCTTCCAAGTCTTTTCTTCACATTTTCAAAATTTTCCAAAATTCTCAATGTAGAAGAAATTCATGGTGAAAATAAAAAATTTTTACATAGGAGTGAAGCTCTTACCAAGAGAAGATGAAATACGGCGTCAAAATGTGTTGAAATTACTTCAAATCCAAGATTCCACAAGCCCTAGGTCGGTTTTTCGAAGTTTTGAGGAAGGGGACGATGAACAGTGTCGGTTAATCGGTCAAAATATAGTACATTTCGCTATCTCGCTGTCTGCGAGAAATTTCTCTCCGTCGGCGAGCTAATTAATTCACCAAGGCCAAAGTTTCGGGAAAATCTCGCCGTCGGCGGGATTTCTCTAACTGTTGGCGAGGTTTCTGAAAATTTAATATTTTTTTTAATTTTTCAATTATATTCTACTTAGATTAAGCCTTGTTCATTGTTCCGGTTACTTAATTTGATATATTTTTTTAAGATTAGATTCTATATTAACACAAACATTATATCTTTATAAATGAAATCCATGAACTTACAAACTTCAAATATCACAAAACTACAATTGACTTATCAAATTAACCCAAACACATATAACTCAGCTTTGCAATCCACACCACGATACTCTAAATGCTGAGACTAAACGAACAACATAAAATCTCATCTAAACTAAGATTAGTTATGAAAAACTTAATTTAAATCAACACACAAACATAAAATATGAATAGAAATTTCTGCTACTCATCGGAATCTGAACTGATCTCTTCTCTGATGTTTCCAATACAACGTAGGTGCACAAACAAATTATAGAAAGGCCTGAAAGGGAATTCTGCAGTAGAATCTTCTTCAATCCGCCCTTTCTGTCTCAATAGTCGTATAAAACTTGCCTCCAAATGTCCTGTATGGTCAAAGTGCTCCTTCATTCTCCAATCGATGTGATCAAATAAATCAGAGATATTGTCAATGGAATTCATCACATTCTGTAGTTCTTTCTCCAATCCTTTAAGTTTCCTTAAAATGAGGTTTGTTCTATCCGTCAGGGGCTTAACTAAAGGATTGTTTTGCGATGCTTGATTAGATATAATTATTGTTTCATTATTGTTATCCAATGTAGAAAACATATCTGTCGGATCTAGTGGTTTGCAAGGCAATAACACTTTTTCCCAAGATTCGTAGGAAACTTGGTACTGACTACATAAAGCAAATATAGTTGATGGGTGTCCAAGTCCATGAATTGACCCATGCACAATTAATCCTGATGCAGACTTCACAATAATAGATCCAACATCAATAGGCAATCCAAATTGAATACAGTAATTTAAGATTGTGCATTCCTTCGAGACTTTGTTTACCCTCATAGTAGGTAATAACTTTGATGAAATAAAGAAATGCCAATGCTTTGAGACGGGGTTAAGAAGTGACGCAGAAAAACTAACGTACCCGTCTTCTCGTAATTCCTAATCATCAGGTTCGTCGGTCAGATATCTGTATATCTCATTCATATTGTATTTTGTAGGAATAAAATTCGAATAGTGGCAAACATGGGTATTTTCAATCGAGTATAATTCATTGATTCGAGAAGGAGTGAAAGTTACCCATCTGCCTCTTACGTAAACACTTCCATTATGGATCGCATGCAGATTAGAGTAGAATTCCTTGACTACTGGAATGACTACAGCAGATGTGGTATAGCATAATACCTCCCAACGTCGCTGAACAAGCATTTCTTCAATTGTTGTTGTGGAATTCTCCGTTCCTCTGTTTACGAACCCTCTTTCTTTAATCAAACGCTTCTTTATCAGAACTTTGTTGAATAGTCGCTGAGCTTCAGAACTGACGAACTTTCATCGGTTAAAAACTCCAGATTTCGTGGTTTCTAGTGGTTTGGAGGCCATAATAGATTGTTTTGGAGGGACTCTAATCGTTTCTATGGATGAAGATAACGTAAAAATGAAGTTTTAAACATTTTATATAGAGAATTGGCCTTAGAACCGTCCAAAACTGCAAAATAACTCACAAAAACCACATTTTAACTATCTCGCCGTCGGCGGTAACGATCTCGCCGTCGACGGGATAGTTAATATAATTAAACTGAATTTGGGCGCGCCGATCTCACTGTCAGCGGGATTGATCTCGCTGTCGGTAAGATTAGGTAATTTGCCCAATTTTTGTTCCGGTCCGAAGATTTTCTGATTTCTTCGTATAGATTCAAATTTGTGATGATTCTAAAATGTAAAATTGAGTAGTAGAATTTATTCTATACTTTAATTTTCAATAACATTAATAAATAGATCGTAATTAATACTATGGGTTGCCTCCCATAAGCGCTTGGTTTAACGTCGTCAGCCCGACCTAATTTAGTTAGTAATCAGGTTGACTGAGCATTAAAACCTCTTTAAAATTTGGTCTTCTCCCTTCAAAATAAGGTTTTAATCTGTGTCAGTTTACTTTAAATCTATGCCCATTTTTTGGATCTTCAATTTCTATAGTTCCGTAGGAAAATATTTGAGTTATAATAAAAGGTCCTAACCATCGAGATTTCAATTTCCCAGGAAATAATTTCAATCTTGTATTATAAAGTAAAACTTCTAGTCCTGACTCAAAATTCTTCAGGTTAATCTTTCGATCATGCCATAATTTCATTTTTTCTTTATAAATTCTGTCATTATGATAAGATTCATTTCTTAATTTATCTAATTCATTTAATTGCAATAATCTCTTCTCACCAGCTTCTTTCAGATTATAATTAAATTCTTCAATTGCCCAATAAGCTTTATGTTCTAATTCAACTGGTAAGTGGCAAGTCTTTCCATAAATAAGCCTGTAAGGAGTCATTCTAATTGGAGTTTTATAAGCAGTCCTGTATGCCCATAATGCAGTGTTTATTCTTATAGACCAATCCAATCTATTAGGGTTTACAGTCTTTTCTAAAATACGTTTAATCTCTAGATTAGAAACTTCAAATAATCCACTAGTTTGTGGATGATAAGCAGTTGATATCTTATGAATAATGTTAAATTTTTCTACTAGTTTGTGAATATATTTATTTCTAAAATGAGATCCTTCGTCAGTGATAATCACTCTCGGCATTCCAAATATAGTAAAAATATTTTTCATTAGAAACTTTGAAACACTATTAGCATCACATCGAGGTAAAGCTTGTGCTTCAATCCATTTAGAAATATAATCAACAACAACTAATATATATGAGTTTTCAAATGAAGGAACAAATGGTCCCATAAAATCTAATCCCCAAACATCAAAAATCTCAACTTCTAATATAAAATTTAGAGGTATTTCATTTCTTCTAGATATATTATCTACTCGTTAGCATCTATCGCAAGTTTTGATATATCTATAAACATCTCTAAAAAGAGTAGGCCAATAAAATCCAGATTGTAAAATTTTATAAGCAGTTTTCTCTATTCTAAAATGTCCTCCAAAATTAGAATCATGACATTTCTGAATGATTTGTTATGTTTCTTCATAAGGCACGCATCTTCTAATTATAAGATCCTTACATTGCTTATATAAATATGGTTCATCCCAAAAATATGTTTTAGCATCATGAATAAATTTTTTCTGTTGTTGCAAAGTTAACATAGGTGGTAAAATATCACTTACAATATAATTTACTATGTCAACATACCATGATATTTTCGACTCATTTATATTATATAGTTGTTCATTAGGAAAACTATCAGTAATTTCATTATCAGTGTCAGATAATTCATTATATTCTAGTCTTGATAAATGATCTGCAATTTGATTTTCAGTTCCTTTTTTGTTAATGATTTCAAAATCAAATTCTTGCATTATTAATATCCATCTAATTAATCTTGGTTTGGAATCTTTCTTTTGTATTAGATATTTAATATCAGAGTGATCAGTATGCACAATACATTTATTTCCAATTAAATAAGGCCTAAATTTATCAAAAGCATAAACAATTGCTAATAGCTCTTTTTAAGAATCGTATAATTCAATTCAAGCATTATTAAGAGTTTTACTAAGCATAAGTATATAACTTTGAAAATTTTATCATATCTCTGCCTAAGTACTGCTACTATAGCATAATCACTAGCATCACACATAAGTTTAAATGGTTTCTCCCAATCATGTGAAACTATTATAGGTGATGTGATTAATTTATCTTTTAATAATTCAAAAGCATTTAGACATTCAGTTGTGAATTCAAATTTCTTGTCCTTTTCTAAAAGTTGGCATAGAGGTTTAGTAATTTTTGAAAAATCTTTTATGTAGCGTCTGTAGAATCCAAAATGTCCAAGAAAACTTCTTACCCCTTTTACTGCAGTTGGAGGTAGTAATTTAGCTATAACTCGAATTTTTGCGAGGTCTACTTCCATGCCATTTTCCGAAATTTTATGCCCTAATACAATTCCTCCTGCAACCATAAATTGACATTTCTCCCAATTTAGAACTAAGTTAGTTTTCTCGCATACCTCTAATACTTTTTCAAGATGATTCAAGCATGCGTCAAATGACTTTCCAAATACAAAGGAATCATCCATACATACTTCTATTCCATCATCAATTAATTTACTAAATATAGACATCATACATCTCTGAAATGTTGCAGGTGCATTACATAATTCAAAAGGCATTCTTCGAAAAGCAAATGTTCCATAAGGACTAGTAAATGTAGTTTTCTCTTGATCCTCAGGAGCAATATGTATCTGATGATAAACAATATATCCATCTAAAAAACAAAAATATTTATGTCCGGCTAATCTATCCAACATTTGTTCTAGAAATGGTAATGGGAAGTGATCTTTTCTGGTGGCTGCATTTAATTTTCTATAGTCAATACAAATACGCCATCCAGTAATTTGTCTTATAGGTATTAAATCATTATTTTCATTAGCTTTAACGGTCACTCCTCCTTTCTTAGGAACACAATGAATCGGGCTTACCCAAGCATCGTCCGAAATAGGATATATAATACCATTATCTAACCATTTTAATATTTCTTTCGACTACTTCTTTCATTATTGGGTTTAATCTCCTTTGAGAATCTACTCTTGGCTTATGTTCATTATCTAAAATAATTCCGTGCATACAGTATCAAGGACTAATTCCTTTAATATCTGCTAAAGTCCAACCAAAAGTTTTCTTATATTTTTTTAATACGTCTAATCAGCTTTTATTCTTGTGATTCATTCAATTCAACTCGATATAATAACTCGGTAAGGTTGAATGGTCACCTAAGTAAGCATATTTTAAATGATTAGGTAAAATTTTTAATTCGAGTTCAGGAGGTCTAATAATCGATGGAACTATATTCTTTTCAGCATTTTTAGTATTATCCAACATTTCAAAATTTTCCTGTATATAATCCAGTTTTTCATTATCTGCTTCATCAATTAATTCAATATTTTCTTTTTCTAATTTTTCTTCATAATATTCTTTAAAATGTTCATTTTGCAAATGTTCAAGTATTTCCATTCAAAAACATTCATCATCTTTTTCCAAAGCAGGATATTTCATTGATTTTGCTATGTTAAAAGTTACTTTTTGATCGTTTACTCTCATAGTCAATTCTCCTTTCTGAACATCAATCATAGATTTTCCAGTGGCTAAAAAGGGTCTTCCTAATAATAAAACAATAAAATCTAGAACAATAAAATCTATCGGGAAGATAAATTTATCCACTTTTACTAACACATCTTCAAGAACTCCCTTAGGATAAGTTACAGAACGATAAGCTAACTGAAGAGTTACTGAAGTAGGTGAAATTTCTCCTAGTTCTAATCTTTTAAAAATTGATAGAGGCATTAGATTTATGCTTGCTCCTAAGTCACACAAAGCTTTTCCATAAAATTTTTCTCCAATAGCGCAAGGTATAGTGAAACTATCAGGAGCTTTTAATTTTTCAGGAAGCTTTTTCTGAATAATTGCACTACATTCTTTGCTAAATGCAACTGTTTCATTATCTGTAAATTTTCTTTTTTTATTTAAAATATCTTTCATAAACTTTACATAATTAGGCATTTGTTCTAATGCTTCTACGAAAGGAATATTTACTGTTAATTTTTTTAAAATTTCAAGGAATTTAGCAAATTGCTTATCTTTTTTATGTTGTTTTAGTCGTTGAGGAAATGGTGGTTTTGGTTTTTCTATAGATATTTTCATAGGGATCAATGGATATTCTAAGTTTTGATCTTGCTGATCCTTTTCTTTTTCGATTTCCACTTCCTCATTTTTACTTTCTGTTTCTTTCTGAATTTTAGTTTCTAACTCTTTTCCACTTCGTAATTGTATCGCTTTATTTTGTTCTTTTCCTTGGTCTTTAGGATTTATTTCCACATTACTAGGAAAAGTTCCAGGAATTCTATTGTTAAGTGCGGTAGCGATATGTCCAAGTTGAGTTCAATATTTTTAATTTCTGTTCCTTGATTTTGTAATTGATTTCGTTAATTTTGCAAGTGCTGACCCATACTTAATATCAATTCTTCTATAGATAACTTCTTTTCTTTAAATTGATTGTTATTAAATCCAGGTGGATAAGAAGGTTTATAATTTGTATTTCTTTGATTAGGTGGATTTCCTATAGAGTTGTTCATCCATTGTTGATTAGCTGTATTGTTTTTCCAATTAAAATTTGGATGCTTCTTTCAACCAGGATTATAATAATTCGCATAAGGATTATTGGGTCTATTATTTATAGCAATTATAGTTTCATAAGGAGATTAAGAATCTATAATTTGTCTAGATGAGTTTTCTTCTAATATAGTAGGAGAGTAATTCATTCCAAAATGATCTAATTTCTTTGATATAGCAGCAATTTGAGAAGCTAACATATATATTGCATCATTTTCATGAACACTAGCTATTTTTTTAGGATTTATTCTTTCAGCAGGCCATTGAAAATTATTTGTAGCCATTTCTTCAATTAATGCATAGGCTTCATCAAATGGTTTTGACATTAATGAACCTGCAGCAGCAGTATCAATGATTGATCTAAGAGATCCTATTAATACATTGTAAAAAGTTTGTATAATTAACCAATCTGGTAATGCATGATGTGGGCATTTTCTAAGAAGTTCTTTAAATCTCTCCCAAGCTTCATATATGGATTCTCCATCAAACTGACTAAAAGATGTTATATCATTTCTAAGTTTTCTAGTTTTCGAAGGAGGAAAATATTTGGATAGAAATTTTTGTGATAATTCTCTCCAAGTTTTAATAGATCCAGGTAGCAATGAATTTAACCACATCTTAGCCTTATCCCTTAAAGAGAAAGGAAAAAGCCTAAGTCTAATAGCATCATTAGATACTCCTTCATATTTAAAAGTAGCACATAGTTCCAAAAAACTAGCAAGATGTAAATTAGGATCTTCATTAGGTGAACCACTTTATTCTATACCATTTGGATAATTGCAGGTTTAAGTTCAAATGAGTTATCGGCTACATCAGGGTTTTGAATAGTTAGGTGAATTTCATCTAATGTAGGGTTGGCATAATCTCTTAATGGTCTTTGTTGGTTTATATTTTCAATTTATGGATTATTAGCCATTTGTGTTAAATTTATAATCTCTCTCTTTTGTTTTCTAATTCTTTTAATTGTGCGCTCTAATTCTGAATCGTAAGGTATTAAATTTTCGTTTCCAAATTTTCGCATACAATTTTTAAGTAATATTTAAAATAGTCCGTTACTCTAGTAATTATTTTAATAATTCTATTAATTATCTTAATAATTACTTTACTTTACTTCACTTCTCCGGCAATCGTGCCAAAAACGTGACCCGGTTTTCGATATTTATACTTACAACTATGGTATTAAAAGTTAGCAACGACACCAAAAACTTGATTCCGTACTGAATATATGTAGATACTTATGATTATGTTATGGATTTATGATTTATATTGTGGATACTTGATCACAGAAAAATTCATTAAGAAATTCTTATCTATTTTTTTATGAAATTGCACTTTAAAGAAATGTATTTTCTTTATTTTACTGCAGGAATGAAGATTTATAAGTGATTAAAGCAAAAAGCATGAAATGGAGCGAATTTGGATCAAAAAGGAAGAAATTCATGCAAATTGAACTAAGTCGCCGATGGCGAGATCGAGGCCGCCGACGGCGAGATCATGAGGAGAATTTCTAAAGGAATTATAACTACCTCGCCGACAGCGAGATCGCGCGGTTTGAAGACCTTCTAGAAGCCCCGCTGACGGCGAGGTCGTTTCCCGCCGACGGCGAGACGAGCTCAAAATGCAAATACTTTGAACCCGAACACTTTTCAAGAGGTGTTCAAGCACCCCTCGGACCTTTCGCCTACCTCTATAAATAGAGGCCGAATTCTAGTGTCTCAGGTGTGTCTATTTTAGAGAGTCCGAGTCTCTTTTCGGTGTTTTAAGTGTGTCTCGTTGTTCGTCATTAGTGAGTTTCTTTAGTTTATTCGAGTGCTATTTTGAAGTTTGCTCGTACTAAAAGGAAAAGTCAAAGGAACTTCAAGGAGTCCGCTTTGGGAGGAAATTAAGATAAGTATCTTTGTTTATTGTTGTTGTTAACTTTAAATGAAATCCATGCTTTGTTTTATTTCCATGCATTCTGAGTAGTTTTCTTAGTCTTTCTCCTTGTTTATGAAAATTCATCATTCACTTAATTTTCTAAAAACAAAGAGAATGATACTTTTTCTGAATTATTTAAATCAACTTTATTTCAAGCATTAGTTTACTTTAGTTTGATGTAGTTACTTTAAATTTCCGTTTACTATATTAGTAAGTAATTCCTTTAAATTTAGCTGATAACAAATCTGTTAAAAACTTCCCTGTAGGATCGATAACCAAGACTCCACTAGAGCCCTGTATTACTTGATACGATACGTATACTCGCGTAGAATCCACATTATACATTTCATCATTAAATCATATATATATATATTTAAAGCGGGATCAAGTTTTTGGTGCCGTTGCTATAAACATAAATTGCAAACATATTAAAAGTGGGTCAAGTTTTTGGCGCCGTTGCCGGGGAAGTAAAGAAATTATTTACTAAAGTAACATACTATTTTGTTTTATAAAATTGTATGCGAAAATTTGGAAACGAAAACTTAATACCTTACGATTCGTAATTAGTAGCGTACAATTAAAAGAATTAGAAAACAAAAAAGAGAAATTATAAATTTAACACAAATGACAAATATTCCTAAAAATGAAAATATCAATTAACCAAGACCATTACGAGATTATGCCAACCCTACATTAGATGAAATTCATTTAACTATTCAAAACCCTGATGTAGCTGCTAATTCATTTGAACTTAAACCTGCAATTATCCAAATGGTACAAAATAATCAATTTAGTGGTTCACCTCCTGAAGATCCTAATTTACATCTTGCTAGTTTTTTAGAACTATGTGCTACTTTCAAATATGAAGGAGTGATGCTATTAGACTTAGACTTTTTCCTTTTTCTTTAAGGGATAAAGCTAAAATGTGGTTAAATTCGTTAGCACCTGGATCTATTAAAACTTGGGGAGAATTATCACAAAAATTTCTATCCAAATATTTTCCACCATCTAAACTGCTAAGCTTAGAAATGATATAACTTCTTTTACTCAGCTTGATGGAGAGTCAATATATGAAGCTTGGGAGAGATTTAAAGAACTTCTTAGGAAATGCCCACATCATGCGTTACCGCATTTGTTAATTATCCAAACTTTCTATAATGGATTAGTAGGATCTTTAAGATCAATCATCGATGCCGTCTCTGAGGATCATTAATGTCAAAACCATTCGATGAAGCCTATGCACTAATCAAAGAAATGGCAACCAATAATTTTCAATGGCCTCGTTGATAGAATGAATCCGAAAAATAATGCTAGTATTCATGAAAATGATGCAATATCTATGTTAGCTTCGCAAATCGCTGCCGTATCTAAAAAATAGATCATTTTGGAATGAATTACTCTCCAACTATATCGAAGAAAATTCATCCGGACAACTTATAGAATCCCAATCTCAATATGAAACTATTAATGCAATTAACAACGTACCCAATAATCCTTATGCAAATTATTATAATCCCGGATGGAAAAATCATCCTAATTTTAATTGGAATAATAACATAACTAATCAACCATGGATGAATAATATGACACAAACATTAGGAAATCCATCTAATCAAGGAAATCCTAATTATAAACCTAATTTTCCACTCGGATTTAATAACCCACAATTTAAAGATAAGAAATTATCTATAGAAGAATTAATATTAAATATGGGTCAACATTTACAAAATCAAGGAAATCAATTACAAATACAAGGAAACCAATTACAAAATCAAGGAACAAGAATAAAAAATATTGAAACTCAACTTGGACATATCGCTACCGCACTTAATAATAGAATACTCGGAACATTTCCTAGTAATGTGGAAATAAATCCCAAAGACAAGTGGAAATGAACAAATTAAAGCGATACAATTACGAAGTGGAAAAGAATTAGAACCTCGAATTCGTAAAGAACTTGAAAGTCAAAAAGAGGAAGTGGAAATTGAAAAGGAAAAGAATCAACAAGATCCAAATTTAGAAAATCCTTTAATACCTATAAAAATTTCGTTGAAAAACCTCCACCACCATTTCCTCAACGACTAATTCAACATAAAAAAGACAAACAATTTGCTAAATTCCTCGAAATTTTGACTGAAATTAACGATAAATATTCCTTTCGTAGAAGCTTTAGAACAGTATGCCAAACTATGTAAAATTCATGAAAGATATTCTAAATAAAAAAAGAAAATTTACCGATAATGAAATGGTCGCACTTAGTGAAGAGTGTAGTGCTATTATTCAGAAAAAACTTGCTGAAAAATTAAAAGATCCCGGTAGTTTCATTATATCCCGCGCTTATCGGAGAAAAATTCTATGGAAAAGCTTTGTGTGACTTAGGAGCAAGCATCAATCTAATGCCTCTATCAATTTTTAAAAGATTAGGATCGGGAGAAATTTCACCTACTTCAGTAACTCTTCGGCTAGCTCGATCGTTCGTTACATATCCTAAGGGAGTTATTGAAGATGTATTAGTAAAAGTGGACAAATTTATCTTCCCCGTAGATTTTATTGTCTTAGATATGGAAGAAGATAAAGAAATTCCTATCATTTTAGGAAGACCATTTTTAGCCACTGGAAAAGCTATGATCGATGTTCAAAAAGGAGAATTAACTATGAGAGTAAATGACCAAAAAGTAACTTTTAATATTGCTAAATCAATGAAATATCTTGCGCTAGAAAAAGATGATGAGTGTTTTCGAATGGAAGTACTCAATCATTTACAAAAAGAACATTTTAAGGAATATTATGAAGAAAAATTAGAAAAAGAAAATACTGAATTAATTGAAAAAGCCGATATAAATGAAAAACTAGATTATATTCAAGAGAAATTTGAATTTTTGGATAACACGTAAAACATCGAAAAAAATATAGTTCCATCGATTATTAAACCTCCTGAACTTGAGTTAAAAATGTTACCTAATCATTTAAAGTATGCTTACTTAGGTAATTCTTCAACTCTACCAGTTATTATTTCATCTGAATTAAATGAGAAATTTGAATTTTTGGATAACAAAGAAAACACTGAAAAAAATATAGTTCCATCGATTATTAAACCTCCTGAACTTGAGTTAAAAATGTTACCTAATCATTTAAAGTATGCTTACTTAGGTAATTCTTCAACTCTACCAGTTATTATTTCATCTGAATTAAATGAATCTCAAGAACAAAAACTTTTAAATACTTTAAAAAAATATAAGAAAATTTTTTGTTGGACTTTAGCAGATATTAAAGGAATTAGTCCTTCAATTTGTATGCACAGAATTATTTTAGATAATGAACATAAACCTAAAGCAGATCCACAAAGAGATTAAATCCAATAATGAAAGAAGTAGTTAAAAAGGAAATTTTAAAATGGTTAGATAATGGTATTATATATCCTATTTCTGACAGTGCTTGGGTAAGCCCAATTCACTGTGTACCTAAAAAAGGAGGGGTGACCGTTAAAGCTAATGAAAATAACGATCTTATGCCTATAAGACAAGTCACTGGATGGCAAATATGTATTGATTATAGAAAATTAAACACGACCACTAGGAAAGATCACTTCCCTTTACCATTTCTAGACCAAAAGTTAGATAAATTAGCCAGACATAAATATTTTTGTTTCTTAGATGGATATACCGGTTATCATCAAATGCAAATTGCTCCCGAGGATCAAGATAAAACTACATTTACTAGTCCTTATGGAACTTTCGCTTTTCGAAGAATGCCTTTTGGATTATGTAATGCACCTGCAACATTCCAAAGATGTATGATGTCTATATTTAGTAAATTAATTGATAATGGAATAGAAGTATTTATGGATGATTTCTCCGTATTTGGAATAACATTCGACACATGCTTAAATCATCTTGAAAAAGTATCCGAAGTATGTGAGAAAACTAATTTAGTTCTTAATTGGGAGAAATGTCAATTTATGGTTACAAGCGGCATTGTATTAGGGCATAAAATTTCGGAAAAAGGCATGGAAGTAGACCCTGCAAAAATTCAAGTTATAGCTAAATTACCACCTCCAACTACGGTGAAAGGGGTAAGAAATTTTCTTGGACATGCTGGATTTTACAAACATTATATTAAAGATTTTTCAAAAATTTCTAAACCTCTATGCCAACTTCTTGAAAAGGACAAGAAATTTGAATTTACAACTGAATGCCTGAATGCTTTCGAATTATTAAAAGATAAATTAATTACAACATCTATAATAGTTTCACCTAATTAGGAGAAACCATTTGAGCTTATGTGTGATGCTAGTGATTATGCTATAGGAGCAGCTCTTAGGCAAAGATATGATAAGATTTTCAAAGTTATATATTATGCTAAGTAAAACTCTAAATGATGCTGAAATAAATTATACAAGCTATCGAAAGAGAATTATTAGCAGTTGTATATGCTTTTAATAAATTTCGACATTATCTAATAAGAACTAAATGTATTGTACATACTGATCACTCTGCTATAAAATATTTAATGCAAAAGAAAGATTCTAAACCAAGATTAATCAGATGGATATTATTAATGCAAGAATTTGATTTTGAGATCATTAACAAAAAGGGAACTGATAATCAAATTGCAGATCATTTATCAAGATTAGAAAATCATGAATTATCTGATACTGATAATGAAATTTTAGACAGTTTTCTTGATGAACAACTATATAATATTAATGAGTTGAAAATACCTTGGTATACTGAAATAGTAAATTATATTGTAAGTGACATTTTACCCTATGTTAACTTTGCAACAACAGAAAAAATTCATTCACGATACTAAAACATACTTTTGGGATGAACCATACTTATATAAGCAATATAAGGATCTAATCATTAGAAGATGCGTGCCTTATGAAGAAACTGAACCAATTATTCAAAAATGTCATGACTCTGATTTTGGAGGACATTTTGGGACAGATAAAACTGCGTATAAAATTCTACAATCTGGATTCTACTGGCCTACTCTATTTAGAGATGTATATAGATATATAAAAACCTCGCGATAAATACCAAAGAGTAGGAAACATATCGAGAAAAAATGAAATGCCTCTGAATTTTATATTAGAAGTTGAAATTTTTGATGTTTGTGGATTAGATTTCATGGGACCTTTTATTCCTTCATTTGGAAACTCATATATTAGTAGTTGTTGATTATGTTTCCAAATGGATTGAAGCACAAGCTTTACCTAGGTGTGATGCTAAAAGTGTTTCAAAATTTTTAATGAAAAATATTTTTACTAGATTTGGAATGCCGAGAATGATTATCACTGACGGCGGAACTCATTTTAGAAACAATTATATTCACAAACTAGTAGAAAAATATAATATTATGCATAAGATATTAACTGCTTATCATCCACAAACTAGTGGATTAGCTGAAGTTTCTAATCGAGAGATTAAGCGTATATTAGAAAAATTTGTAAACCCTAATAGATTAGACTAGTCTATAAGACTGATGACATCGCATTATGGGCATACAGGACTGCTTATAAAACTCTGATTGGAATGACTCCTTACAGGCTTATATATGGAAAAACTTGCCACTTATCAGTTAAATTAGAACATAAAGCATATTGGACGATTAAAGAATTTAATTATAATATGAAAGAAGCTGGTGAGAAGAGATTTTTGCAATTAAATGAATTAGTAGAATTAAGAAACGAATCATATGATAATGATAGGATTTATAAAGAAAGAATGAAATTATGGTAAGATCGGAAGATTAATCAGAGAAATTTTGAACCAGGACAAGAAGTTTTGCTTTATAATACTAGATTGAAATTATTTCCTGGGAAATTGAAATCTCGCTGGTTAGGACCTTTCACCATAACTCAAATATTTTCATATGGAACTATAGAAATCGAAGATCCAAAAACGAGACATAGATTTAAAGTAAACGGACATAGATTAAAACCATATTTCGAAGGTAGAAGACCAAATTTTAAAGAGGTTTTAATGCTTAGTCAACCCGATTACTAACTCGAAATTAGGTCTGGCCGACGACGTTAAACCAAGCGCTTTATGGGAGGCAACCCATAGTAGTCTTTTATTTTAATTATCTACAAATTAGTGAGTCTATATTATTAAAACAAATCTTACTACTCAAAATTTTTATTATAATCATCACAAAATTGAACCTATATGATGAGATCAGAAAATATTCGGACCAGAGCGAAATTGGGCGATTTTTACGAATCTCGCCTACAGCGAGCCTGAGGCCACTGACAGCGAGATCGTGCGCCATGACTTGAGTCAGTTTTATTACTAGCTCGCCGAAGGCGATAAACTTCCTGCTGACGGTGAGGTAGTTGAAATTTTGGTTTCTTAAAGATTTTTCGTGCAGTTTTGGACGGATGTAGGCCATTTCTTCGTAGGAAATTATCCCAAATCCAAACTTACACTGTTTTCTTCCTTAGAAACGACTAGAGACCAATCCTTTCAATCCGAAATGGCCACCAAACTCTTAAAAACCACAAAAACTAAAGTTTTCAACCGAAAAAAATTCGTCAGTTCGGAGGCGCAGCGAATCTTCAACAAAGGCTTGATGAAGAAAAGACTTATTAAAGAAAGAGGATTTGTCAACAGAGGAGTAGAGAATTCCACTACAAAAATTGAAGAAATGATCGCACATCGGCATTGGGATGTATTTTGTTATACGACATCCGCTGTAGTTATTCCAGTAGTTAAAGAGTTTTACTCTAATTTACATGCGATCAACAATGGAAATGTCTACGTCTGAGGAAGATGGGTAACATTTACTCCTTCAAGGGTAAATCAATTATTTTCTATAGAGAATACCTCTGTTTGTCATTATTCCAACTTTGTGCCTTCAAGATACAATATGAACGAGATCTATAGATACCTGACCAACGAACTTGATGATTGGGAGTTACGTGAAGACGGGTATGTCGGCTTTTCCGCATCACTTCTTAACCCTCGTCTCGAAGCATTGGCATTTCTTTATATCATCAAAATTATTACCTATTATGAGGGTAAATAAAGTTTCAAAGGAATGCGCTATATCAAACTACTGTATTCAAATTGGATTACCTATCGATGTTGGATCAATAATAGTAAAGTCTACATCGGGATTGATCGTGCATGGGTCGCTGCATGGACTTGGACACCCATCGACTATATTTGTTTTATGCAGCCGTACCAAGTTTCTTATGAGGCTTGGGAAAAAGTACTTTTACCATGGAAACCACTTGATCCTACTGATATGTTTCCAACTTTGGATAACAATGATGAGATTACCATTATTTCTAACAGAGCATCACAGAATAATCCTTTAGCAAGGTCCTTTACTGATAAAACAAATTTCATTCTGAGGAAGATTAAAGGATTGGAGAAAGAATTGCAAAATGTAATGAATTCCATCGACAATATCTCTGATATGTTTGATCACATTGATTGGAGAATGAAGGAGCACTTTGATCATATTGGACATCTGGAGGCCAGTTTTATTCATCTACTAAGACGTAAAGGATGGATTAATGAAGAATCTACCGTGCAATTCCCTTTCAAGCCTTTCTACAATATATTTGTGCACTCGCGTCACATCGGGAATATCGTAGAAGATGTTAGTTCGTACAATCGAAGAGTAGGAAAGATTTCTATTTTATGTCATATATTTGTGTATATATGTGTTGATTTGGATTTAGGTTTTATTATGAGTCGAATTTTGATTCGATCATCTCGTAATCGATGAGATTTTATGTAATTGTTATGTCTCAGCATTTAGAGTGTTGTGGTGTGGATTGCGATGCTGAGTTTTATGGAATTGAACATTTAATTTAAGTATGTAGATAAGTTGTTAGTGTGAAATTTATAAGTCTCATGGATTTCATATATAAAGTTATATTGTTTGTGTTGTGTGAACTTTTTGTGAGTATAAGTATCTAATCTTCATACTATTATTAAATTAAGTGATCGGAAGATTGATTAAAGGCAAATCGAGGTTGAAAATGATTGACGAATTTTAAAAATTTAAAAATTTTAGGAAGTCACCGACGGCGAGAATTACCTCGCCGACAGCGAGAAAACCCGCTGACAGCGAGACCGAGCTCGCTGACGGCGGATTTTTCCCGAAACTTTTTGCCTTATCAAATTGATTAGCTCGCCGACGGCGAGAAAAATCTCATTGACAGTGAGATCGCGAAAAGACCTATATTTGACCGGTCAACCGACACTATTCATCATCCCCTTCCTCAAAAATTCAAAAAAATCGACCTAGGGCTTGAGAGATCTTAGATTTGAGGTGATTTCAACACTTTTTGACACCAGATTTCATCTTCCCTTGGTAAGAGCTTCACTCCTATGCAAAAATTTTTGATTTTCACCATAGATTTCTTCTACATCGGAGAATTTTGAAAAATTTCGAAATGTGGAGAAAATACTTGGAAGAATTTCATGAAAATAGATTTCAATGGATTTTAGATGTTGTAGGAAGCCTTCTTAGTAATATTTTGAAGTTTAGTTAAGATTTTTGCAAATTTCACAGATCGAGAAATGGCTCCATGACAAAAGCGACGGATAGATTATGACGAAACCCGATTCATTAATGCAAGAGCACAAACTCGATATTTTCAAAACATACAAGCAAGAAAATGCATTCAAGATCGAGTTTTCAAGAATCCAGGAGGAGAAGTTGAGCGAATCATTAAGGAGAGAGGATGGGAAAATTTCTGTTTCGTGACCAACAGAGCAGCTGTAGAAGTAGTAAAGGAATTTTATGCAAATTTAACACAGGCTGAAGATGCACCGGTTAACGTTAGAGGATTTTTTGTCGAATTCAACACTGCTAGAATAAACGCTTATTATGAAGTACGAGACACCTACACCCGTGAGTATGAAACTTTTGGAACTATGGAAGGACCACTAGAAGAGGTGATCGACTTTCTCACTGATGGGAAAGGAGTCCGGAAGATAAAGCAACTGGAACAGTAAACTTCCCTCTTTCTATGCTAAATGCAACATCTAAAGTCCGGCATTATTTTATTTGTTCTACTTTGTTACCTACCTACCACCATAGTGAGGTAACAAGAGATGAAAGCAGCTTCGAATTTCGTATTCGAACTGTAAGAGTATTAATGTGGGAAATGTTATTTATAAAAATATATTAGCCACCGCTAGAAATGAAAGTAGAGGAGGACTAGGACATCCTGATCTTATCTATGCACTCTGCCAATTATCTGGGGTAGAGGCAAGAGATGATGAGGAATGGATTGAACCTATGAAACCCCTTATTCAGGCTATTATAAAGAAATATGAATCCCACGAAGGATGGAGATCTACGACAAGGGATTATGTACATTCTTCAAGTAGAGATATACCCTCTACTAGTTATGAACCCCCTCAGTACACCACTCCTACCCTTCAAGATCTGATGAATGAATTAACCCTAAGTAGAAAGAGTTTTGAGTTATTTGGAGAAAATATGGAAAGAAGATTTGAGCATATAGACCAAAGGATCGGAGGCTCGGAAACAAGACACGATTATGATGTAGAATATCTCCAGCCTACCTTCGTAGTACGAAATTGCATACTATGAGGCCGAACGTCGATATAGGAGCGGTGATTTAGATGTTGTCTTTCTCGAGTGCCCCCGCTATTCACAGTACTGCACCGCTCGACCTTCTTAGCTCGGAGATCGTGGAGATGATATAGCTCGGGATTTTGATGCGAAGATTAGAGCTTTTGTTTAGTTTATTCAGTTTGTTTAGATTTGTTGTTATTTTGGGAAACTTTATTATTTTGGATGTAATTATTCTGTACTTTCTAGAGACTATGGATGTTTGTGTATTTGCTTATGCTGTAATATTAGACTTCTTATGTGTGTTAAATTAGTTTGCAATTTTTTATATATATAGGATGTTAGTTTAAGTTTTTATAAGTTATGAATGTTAACATTGTTTAAATTGTTTTAATATGTTTTAAAATGGATTAGTTAATTGTATGTGTAGTAATAGATTAAGTTTTCAATTGTTATATTTGATACTTATCTTAAAATTTCATCCCTGCACTTTCTTTTAAATAATATATGTGGAAGAATACTAAGAGTACAGGTTCTGTAAGTAATGAAAAAGCCTGCAAAAATTTCAAAGCAAAGAAATACCTAAAGCTCAAAGGTATGATGAATTTTACTTTATACTTTCCCTGTTTCACTATTTAGTATAGATAGAAAAATTTAAGTTTGGGGGAAGGTAAAAATACAAATTTAATTATTAAAATTTATTATTAAATGATTTTTTATAGTAGTTTTTCAATTCAATAAACATGAATTACTTTATTTAATTATTATATAAAGTTAAATAAAATGTTTCTAGTAATTCAATTAATTAATGGAATAAGATATTTGGTTAAAAGGAATAAGAATGTAGTAAACTATTTAAAGTAAGGAAAACTATATTCTAAAAATTGAAAATTCTCAAGTATTTAAGTGAAAAAGAAAGGATAGAAACTCAATGAAGTAAAGGCTATGAAATATATATAAGCAAGGAAATATTTGATGTTTCAAATTTTGGAAGAGAAATTGAAGTTCAAAATTATTAACAGGCTATCCAGATACAGTAATCCTCACTTGAAAAAGAAAAAGAAAAAGAAGAAAAAGGATTGAAAATCAATCCAAAAAAAGAAAAGAAAAGAAAAGAAAAACATAAAGCGAGGAGAAGCTTGAGGAGATGCCTTATCAAAAATTGGCTTCAATGAAATCAACCTAAAGGGTAAAACTTAAGTATATTTCTAAACTTATATTTATGGATTAGTATTTTACTAAATAGTGTTTTCGAACTTCCTATCATCCGAATATCTTAAGAAATTTACTCTTTTTAAATATAGTCATTCCTGAAATAAATAGAAAGCTAGAAATCTTAGACGTGATAACTAAATAATCTTATATCTATAAAGTTAATTTAATTACTCATAAATATTTATATTTTACTTTATTATAAATGTTATTTAAATTTAATTCATATTATCTGAATTAAAAAATTCTATTATAGAAATCATTATTTTTTTATTTAGTATTAAAATTACTTGAGGACAAGTAATAATTAAGTTTGGGGATTTTGATCACAGAAAAATTCATTAAGAAATTCTTATCTATTTTTTTGATAAAATTGCTCTTTAAAGAAAGGTATTTTCTTTATTTTATCGCAGGAATGAAGATTTATAAGTGATTAAAGCAAAAAGCATGAAATTGAGCGAATTTGGATCAAAAAGGAAGAAATTCATGCAAATTGAACTAAGTCGCCGACGGCGAGATCGAGGCAGCCGACGGCGAGATCATGAGGAGAATTTCTCGAAGGAATTATAACTACCTCGCCGAAAGCGAGCCGAGCCCACCGACGACGAGATCGCGCGGCTCGATGACCTTCTGAAGCCCCGCCGACGGCGAGGTCGTTTCCTCCGACGGCGAGACAGCTTCAAAATGCAAATACTTTGAACCTGGACACTTTTCAAGAGGTGTTTAAGCACCCTCGGACCTTTGCCTACCTCTATAAATAGAGGCCGAATTCTAGTGTCTGGGTGTGTCTATTTTAGAGAGTCCGAGTCTCTTTTTGGTGTTTTAAGTGTGTATGTTGTTCGTCATTATCGAGTTTCTTTAGTTTATTCGAGTGCTATTTAGAAGTTCGTCGTACTAGAAGGAAAAGTCAAAGGTACTTCAAAGAGTCTGCTTGGGGAGGAAATTAAGATAAGTATCTTTGTTTATTGTTGTTGTTAACTTTAAATGAAATCCATGCTTTGTTTTATTTCCATGCATTCTGAGTAGTTTTCTTAGTCTTTCTCCTTGTTTATGAAAATTCATCATTCACTTAATTTTCTAAAAACAAGGAGAATGATATTTTTTCTGAATTATTTAAATCAACTTTATTTCAAGCATTAGTTTACTTTAGTTTGCTGTAGTTACTTTAAATTTTCGTTTACTATATTAGTAAGTAATTCCTTTAAATTTAGCTGATAACAAATCTGTTAAAAACTTCCCCATAGGTTCGATAACCAAGACTCCACTAGAGCCCTTTATTACTTGATACGATACGTATACTTGCGTAGAATCCACATTATACATTTCATCATTAAATCATATATATATATATATATTTAAAGCGGGATCAAGTTTTTAGTGTCGTTGCTATAAACATAAGTTGCAAACATATTAGAAGTGGGTCAATACTACGCAAGTATACGTATCATTATCAAATAATATAGGGCTCTAATGGAGTCCTAGATATTGATCCCACAAGGAAGTTAGAGAATTTCAAAGACAAATTAAAGTAAACTTACTAATCTAGTATACGGAAATTAAGATACTTAGACTAAAATAAACTAATGCTTTTAAAGGTTTAATATAAGATTTCAGAAAAAGTATCTTTCTCCTTGTTTTTAGAGAATTTAAGTGAATGAAGAATTAAATGAGTTTTTAATTGTATTGTGCCAAATAGGAGCATTCCTATTCTTTACCCTTTGGTCCAGTGCAAAGAACATCGACTAGTCTTATGTTTGATTACCGAATCTGCGTTGCAAGCCGGGAGGATACCGACCGCCACTTCGTAGCTCCCACGTTCCCCTCGCCCGAGGGCTAACATCTACACTTCAGCTTCCAAACATTAAGACGAAATTAAATATTTTAGTCTGTCACACTAAAATGCCCAATTCTACGCCCGATAGTTAATATTTCCTTATTTATTTGCACCCTCCTTTCAAGGCTTTTGACTTCCCTGAATCTTGGATGTAATCTTTACTATAGTTGATAATTCAACATATGTTAACAAATCAATTGGTCGGATTGAAAGTAAATTAAGATTTAAGTAATAGATTAAGACAATTTCTATATTTTTAAGGCACAACTACTTTAATTCATCATTTCACAAAATCTCAATAACAAGGAGAAAGACTAAGGAAACTACTCAGAATGCATGGGAAAAGTAACACAAAGCATGGATTTCATTAAAGTAATTAAACAAATAACAAATATATTTATCTCAATTCTTCTCCCCAACGGACTCTCGAAGTTCCTTCGACTCTTCCTTCCAAGATACAGACACCAAAATGCTAAACACTTTATCTACTCACTAAGAAGACTCTTAAATTACACTTAACTTCCACACAAATGACACAAAACAGACACACAACTGACTAGAATTCGTCTCTATTTATAGAAGGGGTCAAATCTCCAAAGGTTGCTTCAACACCTCTTCAAAAAGCGTCTAGGTTCAATGTATTTTAGCTCTTTTCAACTGTCTCGCCGTCGGCGGGCTTCTAGAAGATGGGTGTCGGCGTATTTTAATTTTAATTTAAATAAATAATTTGAAAAGTAATATTTAATTTTGAAAATAATTTTAAATTTGAAAATTTTAAGATATGAAATCAAACCGATCTCACATCCCGAATAGTTTATATAAACGAGCACCGTATCACAAACCATGTATCTATCCCGAAGAATGTACACATTGCTTCGATGATGGGGCTCGATTAAATAAACTAGAAGATTTGTGACATCTGTTTCGTCCGCGAACCAATTTTATAAGCCGACAAATTCCCTCGCTTAATATAAATGAATTAAGCAGGGTTTATATTACTCGGGTTCTTAAAATTCCCTATAAGGGCAAGCCCCTATAGTTAATTACATCTTAAGTGACGGGAATCACCTAAGAAAACTCTCGATAATAATCAGTAGTTCTCGCTCTCAAGAATTTCAAAGTTTAAGTTTTCAAGGGATTGAATTTTTTTGGAATTTCAATAGGGAATGGATCAAATTTTGAACATTTTTATTTTGGGAATTCAAAGGAAGAAAGGTAGGAGGAATCACAAATTCAAAGCGAACTTCGGTAATTTCTCGACTATCCTATTGTTTGGCTTGAATTTAGGAAGGTCCTAATGTTTATTTAATATTTTGATCTTGCCAATTTTAATTAGTTAGGACTTATATTTGTATGATAAAATCATACAAATAACCTCGAAGATGTGAGGGTTTCGTGTCGTATCGGACGACTACCTCGGAATCCTAAGACCGGTTAGGGCTTAATTTACATGATCATGCAAATGCCTAACGAAGAGTTGAGGATTTATGTTGCACTAGGCAAACTACCTCGAAGTCCTACGGCTTGGTTTGACATTGGGTTCACTTTGGGTCAAAATGGGTCAAATTGAGGATTTTGATAAAAGTGGGGTAAATTGACAAAATTGCCCCATGGTGTAGTTGAACAAAATGAAATTGGGAATATTTGGGATTTTCTGGAATTTTTTGGGAATTTTCTAAATTTTTGGATTTTTTGGCTAAGAGGGGTATTTTGGGTATTTGGAGGGTATTGGGAGGTATTTTTGGAATTTTTGGTATTTTTGGGTATGGATGATTAATTTGATTGGTGAGGAAATGTTTAGGAATGGTTTTGGGGAATTTTGGGTGATTTGGAAATTTTGGAAGATTTGGGTAATTTCGAGGGTTTTGGGTAAGCTAAGCGGGTGTAGGGTCCCGGGGTCAAAATCGAAAATTTGGAAAATTGAAGCTTGGGTGAATGTAAGTGGAATGAAATCATTTTGGTTGAGCCATGAAGCCACATAAAGCCCACATGAGCCATGAAGGGACTCATTCTGAGGCATCCACTATGTTGTTCCTAACCCTCTTAGCCAAGGGCTTAGTGGGTTAAAGACCATCCATGTGAATCACCTGCATGAGTTAGGAGGTCAAATCGGGTATGGGTGTGGTTTCAAGAGGTGTGTGAAAGTGTAGTGTATAGGTGTAGTGTGTGTGTAAGTCAGCCCCTTCACTGCACCGAGCCACCTGTGGCGATCCTAAGGCCAAAGAATCCTATAGAACTCATCCTTTAAACTTCCACATTTAATTTCAACCCTCTAGGTGATTAGGGGTCTACAATCAAGTTTGTGGAGTTTGCAGGAGTTAAGAAGTGGTTTGAATTTCTAAGTGGTGGGTCCCAATTCTAATCCTCTAGGATAGTTAAAGGAAAAGCGTAAGGCTAGATCCTAAGTACTAAAGAGAAGAAGAGAAGACCTCATCAAAAATGAGGTCAACAAATCGACCCCCAATAGGTGTGGTGTGCTAACCAAGCACACCGCGCGTATTGGCGTTGACCGAAAAGATCAACAAAACCAACATAGATGTCCAAGTGACAAACTTAGGACGAAGTAGAAGAGTTTCCGCTGGGGAGTGTCAAGTATATCTCTGAGACTGGAGATTTCTGAACTCTCGCTGGGGAAAGGAAAAGGAGGTGAGTCCCAAATCGCATGATCTGGGGGAATTTCGATTTAGATTTTGTTTCATTTCATGTTCAAGTCATGATGTGTAAGTTTAGATTTTGAGTTTCAATTTAGATCAAGTTCGGTTTAAAATCAATTCGAGGAAATTTGGATTCGAAGTTTGGATTCGAAACGAGGTTCCAATCCCGGATTGTGGAGAAAACTAGAATCGGGGTACCAACCTTGCAACGAGAATCGGAGTTTAAGTGTTGATCAAGGGGTTAGAATCAGGATTTAGGTATCGATCTCGAAAGTTTAAAGAGACTTGGAATCGGGTTCTAGTCTCGAAGGTTTAAAGAGAACTCGGAATCCGGTTCCAAGTCTCGGAGGTTTAAAGAGAAATGGAAACCGGTTCCAATCTCGAAGGTCTAAAGAGAAATGGAAACCGGTTCCAATCTCGAAGGTCTAAAGAGAAATGGAAACCGGTTCCAATCTCGAAGGTTTAATGAGAATTGGAAACTGGTTCCAATCTCGAAGATCTAAAGAGAAATGGAAACTGGTTCCAATCTCGAAGATCTAAAGAGAAATGGAAACTGGTTCCAATCTCGAAGGTTTAAAGAGAAATGGAAACTGGTTCCAATCTCAAAGGTTTAATGAAATTGGAAACTGGTTCCAATCTCAAAGGTTTAATGAGAATTGGAAACTGGTTCCAATCTCGAAGGTCTAAAGAGAAATGGAAACTGGTTCCAATCTCGAAGGTCTAAAGAGAAATGGAAACTAGTTCCAATCTCAAAGGTTTAATGAGAATTGGAAACTGGTTCCAATCTCGAAGGTCTAAAGAGAAATGAAAACTGGTTCCAATCTCGAAGGTCTAAAGAGAAATGGAAACTGGTTCCAATCTCAAAGGTTTAATGAGAATTGGAAATTGGTTCCAATCTCGAAGGTTTAATGAGAATTGGAAACTGGTTCCAATCTCGAAGGTCTAAAGAGAAATGGAAACTGGTTCCAATCTCGAAGGTCTAAAGAGAAATGGAAACTGGTTCCAATCTCGAAGGTTTAAAGAGAAATGGAAACTGGTTCCAATCTCAAAGGTTTAATGAGAATTGGAAACTGGTTCCAATCTCGAAGGTCTAAAGAGAAATGGAAACGGTTCCAATCTCGAAGGTCTAAAGAGAAACTGAAACCGGTTCCAATCTCGAAGGTTTAATGAGAATTGGAAACCGATTCCAATCTCGAAGTTTAAAGAGAATTGGAACGAGGTTCCAATTTCGAAAGTTTAATGAGAATTGAAATGGATTCCAATCTCGAAGTTTAAAGAGAATTGGAACGAGGTTCCAATCTCGAAAGTTTAATGAGAATTGAAATGGATTCCAATCTCAGAAGTTTAATGAGAATTGAAATGGATTCCAATATCGAAAGTTTAAAGAGAATTGAACGAGGTTCCAATCTCGAAAGTTTAATGAGAATTGAAATGGATTCCAATCTCGGAAGTTTAATGAGAATCGAACGAGGTTCCAATCTCGGAAGTTTAATGAGAATTGGAAATGGATTCCAATCTCGAAGTTTAATGAGAATTGAACGAGGTTCCAATCTCGGAAGTTTAATGAGAATTGAAAATGGATTCCAATCTCGGAAGTTTAATGAGAATTGGAACGAGGTTCCAATCTCGAAGTTTATTTATGTGAAGAGGGACCCGGCTCCATGTCATCGAACCAAATCGACAAAGCTCGTGGCTCCGTGTCAATAGACCTAATCGATCTCCATATAGGAAGAAAGGTAAGCCACAAAAGTCGAAATGATTTCGATGTGACGAAAAAGGTTTAGGGTTCCGAAATCGAAGTGTGGGTCTCTTGTGAGGAAGAGTTGTTCCGACAGAGAATTTCAAAGCTTCTTGAGATAAATTTCGATTTGGAGTTGATTTGAAAATGTTTGAAAAGATGAATTTAGAGTGGGATCCGATTTGAGATTCATTTTCATTCTGTTTGTCCTTTAACTTTCCAAAAATTTTTTAGCTGTGTACTTAATGTTCATGTGAATTTTATTTAGCGTTCACGTGGATTTTGAAGTTATTTTTATGTTTGGATTTTTAAGGAAAAATAATTCTCATTTATTATTTATATTTTTATATATATTTTTTATTTTATTATTATTATTATTTTTTTATTATTATTTTTTTTCTTTTCTGTTCTTTGTTCGAAGTTCGTTTAACTTTAATGGCGTTTCCCTACCAATTTGCACAAAAGAGGTGAAGGCCAAAAAATGTGACATCATCACTTTCATTCCGATCATGTTGAAAATACATCATACAATTCGATCTAGAATACATCTCATACAATCCATATAGACTCAAAACGGACTATGTATGATCTTTGTCGATCCATCCAAAAAGGTATCTGTCAAAAATCCATGTCTGAATAGTGAGGTACATGGTCAATAACATCACCTTCCAAGCCATCCTTGGCAAGGATGCCGTAGGATGTACGTCGGAGGTGTGATATTTTCCATGTAACTCACAGCTCGTAAGGCCTGAGGCTCTCTAGCTCCGGTCCGGCCGGAAGTGGTAAGGTGCTTTCCCGTCGTCCATCCTTCCGAAAGTAACCGAGATCCGCTTCACCGGTACTCCCGTATGCAATGTTTAGCGACATCCGCTCCGTTGCCCCTTCGCATCATGACGGAACCTACCGGCAATGGTATCTTTACCGGCCCTCGGAACTCACCCGGGCCTCGCTATCCGGAGGTCGGATCCGAACATGATATTACACTCATTCGAAAAGAAACCGTGCAAAAAGGTCCGACAAAGTCGTGGTGATCTATGTGCGGGGTATGCAATACCCTTCTTGTAAATCTTAATGATGCAACCGCTGGGTATGCAATCCGCCGGCAGTACCCTCCATGTTATCATTCTTTTTACCATCCTTTTAATGACTAATGGCATCGGATCCACTCCGGCCATGACGGAGTATCCCCGTGGGTTTCCCTTCCCGTCTTCTCGCGAAGTCGTAGCAAAGATCCACATTGTATTGTAATTCTCCCTTTCCCCGGCATCCATCTCCGGGTTCCGAGTAAGTGTTTTCTTCTAAGCGACCTGCTCGACCCATCTTTTTCAAATCCCGGATGCAGTCCACGATTTGTTGTTGTTCGTATTCTGAGAACACGTCTGTATGTAACTCGAGGCCTTCTAGTATATAGATCCTCCTGCCTCTGATTCTCTCGAAGTATTCAAAAGTTTTCTTCTGGACATTCCGTATTCTTTCTAGCTCGTATTCCGGGATAATTTGCAAATGGCGAGGCCCGGTGACGTATCGCGGGATATATGGCTCGATCCCTTCACGTTCTCCCCGCATACCTCGGCTCCTCGGGGATGATGTCCGTCTGGACATCCTCCGGGTCGCTTCGCAACAAGGTCATGCATCACGGTGGCTTCATCCGGTGGCGTAGTAGCCTTCTTTAATCTCGTTCTTTCGAGATTTCTCTCGGTTTCTTCCGTCATCCCGGAGCCGGCTTCCTTCCTTCGAGTTCCCGGCGAACCGGTATCCTCGAAGCATATGCACCGGCAGTAGCAACCGCCTCGTCGTCGCTGGTCCGTCGCTAATTTAGTTAACATCTTGCGAATACGACGATTTTTATTCCTTCGCCGAGTTGTCGTGAGAGTAGCTCTTCGTATTTCCCGAGTTTCGCGGGTGCGGCGCCGACAAGCCCGCCCTCCGCCGTAGCGACTACGTACTTGATTCTCTTGTCTCCTTCGATGTCCGTTTTTCTTTTCGTCGCCGGATTGGTGGCTCGGGCCACCCACTTTCATTACCGTCCGACTAGGCGCTCCTCTCGTTCAATCGGGACCCGGCCACTTTCCTCGTATTGCAGTGCCCGCCGGTGCGAAGTCCGAGTCAATCTCTATTATCGCTCCATCTTTCACCCTCTTTTCATCGAGTGCAAGGCTTACGCCATTTCTAAAGTTCAGACCAACCGCCCATTCGACATTTCCCCGCGAAAAGACAAGGAAAAGGATCGTGGGCCGTACTAAGAACAAGAACATTAAGAAAATGTTTATTAAAGACAATTTTTTTTATTTTTATATTTTTTAAATTCAACAGAATGAAGTAGGAAAAGATCGGGAAAGAGATTTTGATTTGGAAGAGAGAAAACAAGGAAAACTTTATTATCATGATTTTATTTATTTTAAGCACATTTTTTATTATTTTGGGTTCGGACCTCAGCCATAAGTAATTACTTCACCCGTGCTTCTAGGGATGGAAAATTCATTCCTTCGAAACATCGGTAGCAGTAATACTTTTTCAAGTATCGTCCATCGATCGGAAGCATATGTCGTTCTCCTCGCAGCTTCACTAGCCGGTAGGAGCCTCTCGAGTAGATCGCCTCAACCACAAACGTTTCTTCCCAAGTGGGTTCAAATTTTCCTCCTATCTTGCGGTGTGCAAGAATAGGTCTTTCGAGAACGAGAACTAAGTCACCAACTTTCGAAGGCTCTCGGCGGACTCGCCTTGTCATGGGCTTCGAACCATCTTAGCTTGGTATAGTTCTAAATTCCGTCGCGCCGCAAGTCTTTTCCCTTCCGTGCTTTCCAATTCTTCTAGTCGCAATTTGGCATTCTCTTCTGTCGTGATTTTGTTTGCAACTCGCAATCCCGAGTGAAGGAAGATGGACCTCTAAGGGTAACACCGCTCGGACCCATACACCAGTAGCGTAAGGTGTAGCTTCGAGTAGGAGTTCGAAGGTTGTCCGTAGGCCCATAAGGCTTCTAATAACTTCTCGTGCCAATTTCTCTTATTGTCGTCTAAAGTCTTCTTTAAAATTTGAACGAGAGTTTTATTAAAAGCCTCGCCAAGGCCGTTTCGCTCTCGGGTAGTAAATTGTCGAATATCGCCGCCGATTCCGTGTCTCCCGACAAAATTGTTGATTTGTGTGCTTCGAATGCCGACCCATTATCCGAGATGATTCCGCGCGGCACTCCGAAACTGCAGACAACTTGGTTCTTGAAAAATTGTAGCACGTGATGTGCTTTCACTTCTCCGAGTGGAACCGCTCCGCCCACTTCGAAAAGTAATCCGTAGCCGCAAGAATGAAGCGATGTCCTTTTGAAGATGGTGGTTCTATCGGACCCACTATATCCGTGCCCCAACATTCAAACGGCCACGACGCAATTGTCTGGATGTAGCACATTTGGAGGTTGGTGTAGAACCATTCCGTGTACTCGGCATTGGTGACGCTCTTGCGGATTTTCATGCAGTCGGTCATCATCGAGGGCCAAGTAATACCCTAGTCTTTTAATTTTCATTTTCATCTTTGGACCCGATCGGTGAGCTCCACGTAGTCCCGAGTGCACCTCTTTAACAATTTCACGAGTCTCGGACCCGCTTAGGCACCTTAGCCACATTCGATCGAAAGACCTTCCGTATAATGTATTGTTTACTAATGCGTAGGACGCAGTTCTTTTCGATTCGATGGAGCTAACGACCTATCCTCCGGTAGTTTTCCCGTTTGCGGGTAATCTATAAATGGCCGTCGCCAATCTTCCGTGTTTTCCGTCACCGCCGCAATCGATCCTTTTTCCTTTTCCGATTTGTGTATTGTGTCTATGTCGAGCCGTGATAGGACCCGACGTCCGCGAACCGACACTTCCGCCGATTCATCTTGCAAACGGAAAATTCTTTTGCGAGACGGGCTAACGCATCCGCTAAAGCGTTCTCTTTTCTGGGAATTTTGTAGATTGTCACATTCGGAATATGTTCCAACAACTGTATGGCATACCGGAAGTATTGCTCGAGTCTTGGTTTTAAAATTCCGTATTGTCCGACGATCCGTTGAATGATTAACTGCGAGTCCCCGTAGATGTCGATGTCCGTTATACCCATTCGAATAGTTAATTCCAGTCCCGTTATGAGGGCTTCGTATTCGCTTCGTTATTCGTACACGGCTCGTCAAGTGGTAGGAATATCTTAACATCCCCCGCTCCGGTGTTATAAAGATTAGTCCGATCCCCGCCTTACCGGCACTATCACTTGCGATTCTTCGTTCTTGTGTGCCGAAGATGCTCCGTCGAAATACAATTCCCAACGTCGATCATCGTGGTCTTCTAAGCTCATTATTTGTTTATCCGGCAAATCGTCATCGAGAGGCGATTCCGCCGGCAAAGGGTGTGCCGCGAGGAAGTCCGCTATGACTTGTCCCTTTACGCGCACGAAGAGGCACGAAAGTTATATCGAATTGCAATAATATCATCGACCATCCGGCAAGTCCGCCGGAAAGCGTTGGACGGGTCATCAAGTATCGCAATGGATTAAATTTCGAGATCGGTCGACCTTATGAGAAAGCATGTAGTGCCCGAGCTTTCGAGCGGCGAAGATCGTGGCCAAACAATGCTTTTCAATTGCGGGATACCTTATTTCCGTCGGAAGTAAACGACGGCTTAGGTAGTAAAGAGCATTTTCTTTACCCTCATCATCGACCCGGGCTAACAGTGGCTCCGAGAGAGTCGTCTAAAGCCGCGGTATAAAGTATTAGCGGTCTACCCGAGACCGGGGTCGCTAAGACGAGAGGTGTCATTAAATATTGTTTAATGTCCTCGAAGGCCCTCTCGGCATTTCTCTTCCTAAATAAATTTGGTGTCCTTTTAACTAGTGCCGAGAAAGGCCGACACCTACTCGACAAGTTCGAGATAAAGCGTCGAAGATATGCCACCTTCCTCGAAAAGATCGTAGTTGTTTTAAGGTTCCGGGAGGTGGCATTTCTAAGATGGCTTTAATCTTTTCCGGTCGATTTCAATTCCACGATGTCTGACAACGAATCCTAAGAATTTCCCGGAGGTGACGCCGAAGGCGCATTTTAAGGGATTCATCTTAAGGTTAAATTGTCTTAATCGTTCGAAAACAATTCTCAAATCATACAGTGTGGTTTTCCTTTATTTTGCTTTCGATGACCACATCGTCCACGTAGCATTCGACTCGATTGTGGATGAGATCATCAAAATTCTCGTCATCGCTCTCCGGTAGGTCGCTCCCGCGTTCTTCAATCCGAATGGCATCACCGTGTAGCAATATACTCCGATCGGCGTTCGAATGCCGTAAGTTTTTCATCTTCTCGGAGCCATTTTTATCTCGGTTGTATCCCGAAGATCCATCCATGAATGAGAATATTTCATGTGTTGAAGCGATGTCGATCATTAATTCCGGGATCGGTAGAGGAAATTCATCTTTTGGACATGCCTCGTTTAAATCTCCGAAATCCACACAAATTCCGATCCGACCATTCTTCTTCCCGACCGGTACCACATTGGCTAACCAAGTCGGGTATTGTTCTTCACTGACAAATTTAGCGTCTATTAGCTTTTTAACTTCGGCTATGACTTGTTGTTCGATTTCTGGACGCATTCTTCTCGGGACCTCGTCCGACCGGAACGTGCTGTGATCCACCCCTAGCTTATGGATCGCGACCTCTCGGAGCTAAACCCGGCATCTCATCGTAGCTCCAAGCAAAACAGTCTTTAAATTCCATTAATAACTTAATTATTTCTTCGGAGTCTTCTTTATCGAGTAAGGAGCTAACAAAGGTAGGTCTAGGTTCTTCGCTAGTACCTAAGTTAACTTCCGTTAACTCATCTATCGTAGATTCGATCTCTTCTTCGAACTCCGTGGAGCATCTCCAATTTGTAAATCTTCGAGTTCTTCCGTAGTTTCCATGCGCTTTCATTAGACTCGCAAGTGACAACCATGCAAAATTCGCATCGTCAATCGATCCTACCGTGCCGAATCCGAGACCATGTTTTGAATCGGGTGACGACCGGAGTTATTCCATAATTTTTCAAAATGTTGTGATCGACCTTTTGTCCATTGTCGAGGTAAGAAACCACGCCGAATTAAATTTCGAACACAGGGAGAATACCACTCAAAAGGCAATTCCATTAATTCCGATGAAGTAGCATCTTCAAATTGTACATTATTTTCAGCTTTGGAGGAAGGAGCACCACGGTAGAATTTGATTGGCTTTCGCACCACCGCTACGTACCTCTTCGACCTCCATACCCTCGATCTTATTAGAATGGATCGGGGTCGTGGTCATAAGTATGTACATAGTGGTTAATCTTCTCGTACATCGATTTATATTCTTCGTTTCTTTCATCTTCGAGAGGGATTCCGAATTGCGGCTTCTTCCGACTTATCGTCGCCGCTTCTTGTTCGATTTCTTTTTCTTCTTCGTAACTATCTTCCCAATCAACATTGATGGCCGGTTTCTCCGTCCAATCGTCCTAACGTCCTCGCCACGACCTCGTCCCCGCCTCGACCTCGGATGCGAGTCGTGGAGAAACCTTCACCATCTCGCCGTAAGGGAGTGGTGAGTGATCGTTGGACTAGAATTTCAGGTTCTTCGTTGTCCCAAATTTCCTTTGTTTTATTTGTTATGGTATCTCCGGAGAAGATTGTTTTCTTCTGAGGTGCATAATAAGCCGCATCTTCATGGATTCCAATTTCATGTACGTGAGAACGGTCGTAAGTCACCTTTGATGCACTCGTTCCCCTCCATCGTAGTATTTGATGCATCGATGTAGAGATGATGGTACCATCCCGTTTTCATGTATCCACGGTCGGCCCAACGAGAGCGTTGAACGACGTTTCGAATCAATTATGTGAAATTTCGCGGTTGTCTTCGCTAAGTCACCGGTCTTCATTAGCAAGTGTTATTGATCCGAGGGCTCTTTCTCCTTTCCGGTCGAATCCTCTTAATAACATTTTGTCCGCTTCGAGCTCGCGAGCATCAATTTCCAAGTATGCTAGCGTTCGAAGATTCATTATATCGATTGATGCTCCCGGATCCACCAATACTCCGAGAGTGTAAACTTCCCAATCAGTAATCGAAATGTACAACGGCCGGTTGTGGTCTCGTCGTCCCAAGTAATAGTATCATTGTCCGTGAAGGTAACACCTCGTCGTTCCTTTAACGAGCAAACCTCATCTAAGGACTCTCCGCCATTCGAGCTAAGCAAATTTCTCGGATCAAGTAAGGCCTCGATCGAGCTTCTCTCATCTCCTTTCGATAAGATGAGAGCGTCGTAGATGCTCGCTTGGTCGGTAGTTTCCTAAGATGGGCTAGCACGTTGTAGTCCACTTTGTTTTCATGTGCCTCGTTTTCTTCTCGAATGGGTATTTCTTCCGCCGGGTTGGTTCTTCCCGAACAACCACCCGCTTTCCTTTCGTCCTTCGGACCCATTCTCGGAGGTAGAACTCTTCCACTTCTTAAGTTGACTTCGTGATTTCTTCCGAATTTAACATTGAGTTTGCCGGTGTCTCCTTCGAATCGGAATGACAAGTTCTTCAGATTAGCTCGGAGTCCGAAGGCTCTAACTCTATCGTGATCGGAGCTCCTCGAAACTCGCAACAGATCCGTTGCTTCGTCGAACTCTCGTAGCCTCCCCGGTGGATGTCTTCTTCGTCATTGTGATCGTCGAGATCGTGTATGATTCGAGAATTGTTATTTGTATCGGAATCGACGTCCGGATCAGTTGATTGTCGCTAGTTACGTAATCGTTAGAAACAGCCAAAACGTAGCCAACGCCATAACCCTCATCATTATAAGATCCCACCGGAGCGGGCGATAATCATACGGAGTCGAGGTTCGAGGGATTTCTTCCCCGAATCGAAACAACTCTCCTAGGATAAGCAGCCCCTGGCCTAGCCTTAGGTGCCTCTGCCTTCTCTTCTTCGTCAATTTTCTTCTTTTCTTCACTCATCTCTTGTCGAGGCGGTTCTTCTATCGCAAGTGATAGCGCCGACTGGACAGCTTTCGAACTCGAATCGAGGCTCGCACCGAAGCGGCTCGGATGTGATCCAAAACCTTCTTCGAAGACTTTGTCCAAGCGGTAGTCCATCCATCGTCAGCCGCATAGGATCTATCGAACAATGAAATCCGTCGAGATAACATCGACGGAACCTCCTTTCCGGGGTTCCTTCATGTATTCTTTCGGGATCGTTATATTCCCTTTCCGAAGATTGTCGTCGAGCCAACTTTTCGAAGGTAATACAATCTTCTATCTTGTGTCCAAGCATCCTATGGTAAGGGCAAAAGTCGGGATCACCTTTCGTCGACTTCTTCGGTCTCTTGGGCTCTGCAGTTGGAAATCCGGAGTCTTCATCAGCCGCGGAACATTTTCGCACTACCTCATTCTCGAACGGATACTCCTCGCTCAGAACTCCCTAAACGTACGTTGTGGACGAGGCGGTCGTTCATACCGTCGAGATGACCGATAGCCGGGCCTGGGCCGCCGGTAATTCCGTCGAGGTTGCCGCGGCCGTTCGACGATATTCGTATCGGCCGCTTGCCTTTATCGATCGTCGCGACGATCCCGACTTCTTTCAAAAGTTTTCACGGCTTCGTTTGTCCGCTTTATCTAGGTGAAACTTAATTGCTTCGCCTCCTCTTGCAAGCTCCCGCCTTGCTTAACAACTTCTCGAAAGTCTTAATAGTAAATCCCTCGAGGAGAAGTGCTATCGGCCATGGATGCTCTTAAGTAAAATGCCGATCGCATGGTGTTCTTGTAACCGTGGCTCACACTTCATACTTAGGTTCCTCCATCGAAGTATGTAGTCCACCAAGGTTTCATTCGCTTCGCTTCTCTACCACTAAATCACCTATAGTGATGTGGTGCCGAGCTCCGCAAATCGCTCGATGAAGAGGTTCTCTAATTCTGAAAATGTCTTTACCGATCCGTTCGGTAATTCCGCATACCAATCAAAGGCGATCCTCGACAGTGCCGCCGACAAATTGTCGGAAGAGTAAAGCATCACTTCCGCCGCAGTTGCAACAACCGGCACGAAAATGTGCAACATGCCGCCGAGGGTTTCTGGCTCCATCAAAGGTCTCGAACAGAGGTGGTACAAAGCCTTTCTGGATATCGGACAGCGTCGACTTCTTCGGGTAAGGTCTACCCGTCCGAATGGATGTTCCGCTCTTCGATTGTGCCAAGGCTTCTCGCACTCCGCCGTTCCACCAAGCTCTTGATATCCTTTTCTCGGAATCATACTTCGTGTTGCATCCTTCTTTAGTCGATCATCCCCGTTGACGGATGTAATCTCCTTTCCTCCGTCTACAATGTGAATGACTTCGGGGGTGTTTCTCGGGGTCGAACTCGACTCCGGAGAGCGGCTAGGGCTGCAGCCCATTTCTTCCATCCTTTTCGCCATTCGGGCGATCGTATCATCTTTCTCTTGAAGCCGCCTCCTCATTACTTCCGCTCCTCTCTTCTGCGGCCGCAGGGCACCTCGTGAAGCCGACGAAGCTCGTGTTTCAACCATGTTAATTTCTCGCATACTCATCATCCATGAACTCGACGAGTCAATTTCATCTCCGAATTTCTCTTCTCTCTCCTTGCTAATCGTCGAATATCGGTCCTTAACTTTTCCATAACATCTTCTGCAGGTCTTTTCTCGTACATCCTCGCAGCTTGTCATGTGATAACTGTCGGGCTTCCTTCTCATGAGTCTCCTTTATCGCGAGTAGCACTTTCCTCGGACTCAAGTCTCCCGACGAGACTTTCCTTTTCCGGTCGTTGTTTCGGTCTTAATCGGCTGGTAGCTGGGACGCCATACCATCCTTCTAGCGCAGCAGGCGCCTAGGACCGGATGGTCCGTCACTCGAATGTCGGAAGGTGGTATCCTCCCCGATCCGTAAACCCGAAACAACAACAGTGCGACTAGCCTTCATCTTCTTATTAGGCTCTTCTCGCAGCGGATAGCAGCATTCTACTCGCGGCCCAAGACGGGATTCGGCCGGCACCCGCCCTATCCTTCTTAAAATTTCCGATACGAGGCATCTTTCTTTCCTCGCTAACTTCTCAATCACAACCGTAGTCGGCAAGTGGTGCAACCCTAGCCTCTTTTCTTTCCGTTGTCACTATAGTATGCGGGTCGAGGTAATGTAGAAGCAATCCTGCGGGCATTTTCCTCGTCACCGCGGCGGAAAGGGATGGAATCTACTTCCTTCCAAAAGGGGTGTATACTCGGACAATGGTATGTATTCAGGTAGTGGTGTGTACTCGTGGATTTCTTCTAAGAAAGCGACTTCGACAGCCTCCGGCCTTCCCGGCAATCTTCCCGCCTCTGTTTCTCCTCCGAGTCCGTGTTAGGGGTGGAACCCTCGAGCCGGACCCAATTTCAAAAACGAAGGTCTTGCACGGAAATCCGTACCCTCCACGTGCAACATGCTCGTTACAAATTCGAACTTCTTTCCCCTTTAGTTCGGCGGGAGCCGGGTAGGTGCGTAGACGACTAGACCAGATGGGGGTAGAGATAACGGTCCTCCTTTGGACAGCGGTATTCCTCTCACTGAATCCTTCGTAGAGGAGGAAACTCTTGAGTTGACTTAAGGTCGAACTCAATCATGGGTTTCTCGCTTCGACACTTTGTCCATCAGTGCGAAAAGGGTAACGTCGCCGATCTTGACATTTGTGTTTTCGAATCCTTGTCCAAACCGGATGATCCCATTGTCGGGCAGCTCATCCTTGTAAACAACTAAGTCCAATCCATCGGTGAAGGAGAAAATCGTTCTGGGGCTTCCATTTCTACAAGGAAGATTCTGATTATCGTCCCAAGTTATGCTTCTTCTCATCAGGACGAAAAGAAAGGAAACGAAAAGTGTCCGAACACATTCTTGTTCATGTATATTTGTTAAAAGAGTCATTCATTAGAGGGTTTGTTTATTTAGAACGAAATGTTCAAAGGTGTAGAGAAGGTAATGAATTTGATTCAGAGTTGGAAAGGAAAAGAAAGTCTTATGTAAGACTTCTCGACTCGAAGGATCACTCCTAAACTAACACCTATTGGGGTCCACCCCACCTCGTAAATGAGGCAAAAGGATCTCGAACCTCTCTCGTTTTAGGGGTGTCTAAACAAGTGGCTCCTAAATCCGAGAGAATGTTGGCTATACTCGTTCAAGGTAGAAATGAACATAATATTCCAACGGAAAGAAGGGTAGTTTGATCCATTAGTGGACATGGATACACTACCGATTTTTGAAAGCGTAACTATTTCGATTAAAAATGGAGAGAGGAATTATCCCCAGATGGAGTCGCCGAGAAATTGTCGGCGTATTTTAATTTTAATTTAAATAAATAATTTGAAAAGTAATATTTGATTTTGAAAATAATTTTAAATTTGAAAAATTTAAGATATGAAATCAAACTCGATCTCACATCCCGAATAGTTTATATAAACGAGCACCGTATCACAAACCATGTATCTATCCCGAAGAATGGACACATTGTCGATGATGGGGCTCGATTAAATAAACTAGAAGATTTGTGACATCCGTTTGGTCTCGCGAACCAATTTTATAAGCCGACAAATTCCCTGCTTAATATAAATGAATTAAACAGGGTTTATATTACTTTGGTTCTTAAAATTCCCTATAAGGGCAAGCCCCTATAGTTAATTACATCTTAAGTGACGGGAATCACCTAAGAAAACTCTCGATAATAATCAGTAGTTCTGCTCTCAAGAATTTCAAAGTTTAAGTTTTCAAGGGATTGAATTTTTTGGAATTTCAATAGGGAATGGATCAAATTTTGAACATTTTTATTTTGGGAATTCAAAGGAAGAAAGGTAGGAGGAATCACAAATTCGAAGTGAACTTCGGTAATTTCCCGACTATCCTATTATTTGGCTTGAATTTAGGAAGGTCCTAATGTTTATTTAATATTTTGATCTTGCCAATTTTAATTAGTTAGGACTTATATTTGTATGATAAAATCATACAAATAACCTCGAAGATGTGAGGGTTTGTGTCGTATCGGACGACTACCTCGGAATCCTAAGACCGGTTAGGGCTTAATTTACATGATCATGCAAATGCCTAACGAAGAGTTAAGGATTTATGTTGCACTAGGCAAACTACCTCGAAGTCCTACGGCTTGGTTTGACATTGGGTTCACTTTGGGTCAAAATGGGTCAAATTGGGGATTTTGATAAAAGTGGGGTAAATTGACAAAATTGGCCCATGGTGTAGTTGAACAAAATGAAATTGAGAATATTTGGGATTTTTGGAATTTTCTGGGAATTTTCTGATTTTTTGGATTTTTTGGCTAAGAGGGGTATTTTGGGTATTTGGAGGGTATTGGGAGGTATTTTTGGAATTTTTGGTATTTTTTGGGTATGGATGATTAATTTGATTGGTGAGGAAATGTTTAGGAATGGTTTTGGGGAATTTTGGGTGATTTGGAAATTTTGGAAGATTTGGGTAATTTCAAAGGTTTTGGGTAGGCTAGGCGGGTGTAGGGTCCCGGGGGTCAAAAATTGAAAATTTGGAAAATTGAAGCTTGGGTGAATGTAAGTGCAATGAAATCATTTTGGTTGAGCCATGAAGCCACATAAAGCCCACATGAGCCATGAAGGGACTCATTTGAGGCATCCACTATGTTGTTCCTAACCCTTAGCGCAAGGGCTTGGGGTTAAATACCATCCATGTGAATCACCCGCATGAGTTAGGAGGTCAACTGGGTATGGGTGTGGTTTCAAGAGGTGTGTGAAAGTGTAGTGTATAGGTGTAGTGTGTGTGTAAGTCAGCCCCTTCACTGCACCGTGCCACCCAGTGGCGATCCTAAGGCCAAAGAATCCTATAGGAACTCATCCTTTAAACTTCCACATTTAATTTCAACCCTCTAGGTGATTAGGGGTCTACAATCAAGTTTGTGGAGTTTGCAGGGAGTTAAGAAGTGGTTTGAATTTCTAAGTGGTGGGTCCCAATTCTAATCCTCTAGGATAGTCAAAGGAAAAGCCTAAGGCTAGATCCTAAGTACTAAAGAGAAGAAGAGAAGACCTCATCAAAAATGAGGTCAACAATGGGTTAACTGCGCCGATCTCACTGTCGGCGGGCTCGATCTCGCCGTCAGTGGGCTCCTTATAATATATTCAAATTTTTCGAGAAAAACTCGCCGTCGGCGGCCTTTTCCTCGCCGTCGGTGGGATAGTTCAATTTTCATCTAATTGAGTCCTTTTTGCTCTAAATCCGCTTCTTTTGTGCTTTTTGCTTTCAGTACTTATAAATCTTCTTTCCTGCAATAAAACAAAGAAAATACATTTCTTTAAAGTGCAATTTCATATAAAACTGGTATGAAATTATTAATATATTTTTCTGTGGTCAAGGTCGAGGTCGAGGACGAGGACGAGAGAAAGAAGATCCAATTGTCACAATGAAGAAACCACTGAAATTCAAAATCCACCTGGACTCTAAAGAAGAAACAACATCTATGGTTTTCAAAGAACCTCAATTCAAAATATCTTTAGAAGAAGAAGACAAAGAAAGACAATTTGAATCTATGTATGACAAAATCAATCATTATATACATTTTATGACTCTGACTCCAATCTCCACTGCTAAGATTGAAAATTTAGTAGTCAAAGAAGTATGTAATGATGACAAAAAACCAATTAAGTTTAGACTTGGCTCTACTTCTTCTAGTACTAAAAATGATGTAAAAATAGAAGATGAAAATCTTTCAAAATTAATGAAAATTCCTTTTGAGTTGTACTCTCCTTGGGCACAAAAAATTATTCAAAATAGTTTAATGCTCAAACAATGGTCTTTAAAACAACTACATTTCATTGAACAAATGTGGAATAATAACAAACAAAAACCTAACTCCAAAGAAGGTGTTAGATTTGGTACTCTGGAACCACTAGATGATACGGAATTTTGCCTAGTCGTCACTGAAGAACTGACATCTGATCTTCCAATCAAAGATGCTCCTCCAGAATCAGAAGAAGAAATTAAATTGATAATTGATGAAAAAAGAAATAAATTTAGGAACCAATGAAAATCCGAAACCAACTTTCATTAGTTCATTCCTTAATGTTGAGGAAGCAAAAGACATAATTCAATTGTTGACAGAATACAAAGACTGCTTTGCTTGGACTTATGACGAGATGCCTGACTTATCTCCAGAAGTCGCAGTCCATAAACTTGGGATAAATCAAATCACGATCCCTGTTAAACAAGCTCCAAGAAGGATGCATGTTGAAATAGAGCAACAAGTCATTGCAGAAGTCAAGAAATTAATAGATGCCGACTTCATACGAGAAGAAAATTATCTGACATGGTTGGCTAATGTGGTGCCAGTTAAAAAGAAAAATGGTCAGATAAGGGTTTGCATAGACTTCAGGGATCTGAACAAAGCATGTCCAAAAGATGAATTACCTTTACCAATTCCTGAATTAATGGTTGATATAGCATCGAAACATGCAATGTTTTCCTTTATGGATGGATCATCATGATACAATCAAATAAAAATGTTTTCGTAGGATGAAGCGAATACAGCTTTCCGGACACCCATGTGGATATATTGTTATAAGGTTATGCCTTTTGGACTAAAAAATGCCGGTGCAACCTATCAAAGAGCCATGAAACGGATCTTTGATGAATTAATACACAATCAAGTCAAATGTTATGTGGACGATCTGGTTTGTCAACAGTAAACAAAAAGATGATCACATATACGATTTGAGAATTGTCTTTGAACGACTACGACAATACAATCTTAAAATAAACCCCTTAAAGTGCGCTTTCGGTGTCACTTCAGGAAAATTTTTAGGATTTGTGGTTCGACATCGTTGGACAGAAATTGATCCTCTCAAAATTGAAGCTATCCTAAATATGCCTCCTCCTAAAAATCTAACTCAATTGAGATCATTTCAAGGAAAGTTAGCATATATACGACGTTTCATTTCCAATCTGTCGGGTAGGTGTCAGCCTCTTACTGCCCTTACCAGAAAAGGTACCAAATTTGTATGGGATGAAAAATTCCAACACGCCTTTGAAAACATCAAACAATATCTGACAACCACTCCTGTCTTAGCAGCCCCTGTATTAGGAAGACCTCTAATCCCTTACACCGCGGCGTTGGACAATTCCCCTTGGAGCATTATTAGCACAAATAAATGACGAGGGAAAAGAAAATGCATTATACTATTTAAGCCGTTTTCTGGTTCTGACAGAAATAAAATACCCAACAATCAAGAAGCATTGCTTAGCCTTGATTTTCGCAGTTCAAAAACTAAGGCACTGTATGCTTTCTCATAAAGTAGCTCTTATTTCAAGAGTTAACCCACTACTATACTTGATGACACGACGGACACTTTCTGAGAGATTAGCAAGGTGGGCAATGATCTTACTCCAATTTGACATAACATTTGTACCATTACGTGCTATCAATGGACAAATCTTGGCATACTTCTTAGCAGCACACCTAATTCCAACTGGATCACCTCTCAAAGATGATTTACCTGATGAACAAATATCAGAAATAAAAAATTCCAATGTGCAACAATGGGAACTCTACTTTGACGGAGCATCATCTGCATGGAAAGACAAAGACAAACAGACAATTATACCAGGCAAAGCTGGATTAGGTTTAATTTTCATCACTCCAGACAAAACGATGATGCCTTTTTCCTACCATCTAACAGAACCATGCACAAATAATGAAGCCGAATATGAAGCGCTCATAACCGGTCTAGAATTGAAAATATTGATGGAAATAAAAAATATTGACATTTACGGAGATTCCCAGTTGATTATCAATCAAATCGCTGGAAAATACAAGACTTTGAAACCACGACTTGAACAGTATTCTCGTTACCCTCTGAAACTGCTTCAGCAAATTCCTGACGTGACATTTTTCTTAATCCCGAGACGAGACAATTCTCTGGCAAAACTTGCAAAGGATTTTGCTTGTCCAGAAGAAGACAACATACCAATTTTTATAAGAGGACGACAAGTTCTCTCTCAAATTGACATGGATGATCTGCATAAAATTAGTGAAAATATGACAATCACAGTAAATGATGAAAAGGATGATTGATGACAACCAATTATTCAATATTTACAAAATGGAAGGTTACCCGAAAACACTTCTATTGCCACTCAAATTAAACAAAGAGCATTATCATATGCTCTAATAAATGATGTCCTTTATAAAAAATCTTTTGATCAAATGTGGTTAAGATGCTTAAACTAAGTTGAAGCTTAAGAGATTGTTAAGGAGGTCTATTCAGGTTTATGTGGTGCACATCAATCTGGACCTAAAATGAAAATGAAAATAAAAAGGATGGGTTATTATTGGCCGACAATGATGACCGAATGTCATGAAATTGCAAAGAAATGTCATCAATGTCAGATACATGGGGTAGTTTTACACCAACCTCCAAATATTTTACACCCAACTTTTGCATCATGGCCGTTTGAATGTTGGGGCACCGATATAGTGGGCCCTATAGATCCTCCATCCTCCAAGGGTCATCGATTTATTTTGGCAGCCACTGACCATTTCTTCAAATGGACAGAAGCGATACCTCTTAGAGAAGTCAAGGCAAAACAAGTCCTCCATTTCTTTAAGACACATATCGTTTATAGATTTGGAATTCCTCGAAGGGTCATATTAGACAATGGATTGGCCTTTAAAAATGCAAAATATCAACAACTTTATCCAAAGACATGGGATAGACTGGAGGTATTCAACAATCTATTATCCTAAAGCCAATGGTTTAGCTGAAGCTTTCAATAAAACATTGGTTCAAATTTTGAATAAAACATTAGTCAATAGCCCAAGACAGTGGCATGAACGATTAATAGAAGCTTTATGGGCTTATAGAACTACATATCGAACGCCAATACGGTCTACACCGTTTGCTTTGGTATATGGTTCTGAAGCCATTTTACCACTTGAAGTTCAAATTCCTTCTCTCAGAATTGCGATAGCAAATAAGATAACTGAAGATAAAAATGCCAGACTACGACTTGAAGAACTTGAGAGTTTGAAAGGCAAACGTCTATGAGCTCAACAAAATCTTGAACTATATCAAGAAAAAATGATACGAGCCCATGACAAATTAGTTCGCCCCAGAACCTTTCAAATCGGTGAATTAGTTTTAGTTCTTCGAAGACCTATACTAGCTCATCGAAAGATAGGTGGAAAATTTGAACCAATATGGGAGGGCCCATATGTAATCGAAAAGACATATTCCGGAGGATCCTACCAATTGGTGGATTGTCAAGGAGAAAGAACCTTGCCTCCAATCAATAGCCATTTCCTGAAGAAATATTATGCGACATGAAAAATAATGACTTGTTTATAAACTGGGATAATAAAAAAATCCTTTCTTCAAATCATCTCTGTGATATGAATCTTGACTTCTATGTCTCGTGACATCTGTTTCTCTTATTAAACCAATGTTTATAAGCATCGTTCTTTAACGTAAAAGTTTGAACTGTTACATTATCCTGTCGTTTTCAGAAAAAATGTCTAACGAAAGACTTCTTTTCACATTCCGAAGTGGTGTTTATCTGGCCTTAGACCGACGATGTGTTGAAAAAGGATATAGAATTCACTTTGATTTTGAACTTTCCCAAGTTGAATTACTCTATGACGGACCTTTACTATCCATTGCTAATCACCAAGAAGCAAAAGGAAAACCATCCGTATTGGAGTTTAGGCTTTGTCAGCAAGCCAATAAAATAGAAAATCCCATCGACAATAGAAAACTGAAGTCAAATGGAATGGCATCCACTAGCGGGATGAAGAAATCAACTTCTGGAATGACAAGAGCCCAAAGAAGAAATCGCAATAAAAGGCTCAAAAAGCTCACAGAAAAAAGAAAGACAAGACATGAAAAAAATAGAAGAAGATGATGAATTCAAATTTCCAATACTTGAGGACAACTCCAAAGATACTTATTATGTCTTGGGAGAAGAAATGATCGAAGAAGAGGAAAGGATTGAAAGGACAATATTCATTCTTGTTCCGTATGAGCCAGCATTGGACCTCTCGACAACTGAAATAGTAAATGAAAAACGAATTGCTTCTCGAGAGGAGGTAAGAAGTATCAGAGCTATCAGATGAAAAACATTCGAACAATTTCAACATATTAATGGTCAAACCATTAATATATTAAAAGGCATTCAATTGTTCACACACGTTTTTGACGAAGTGGAGCAAGGATCTATCATCGATCATGTGATGGATGCACGTGATCAAGGACGAGCCGGACAACTGAAAAGAAGGACATACTCCGAGCCGAACAGATGGATTCGTGGGAAAGGTCGCATGACAATTCAATACGGATGCTGTTACAACTATGCTGTGGACAGAGATGGCAATCCCCTAAGGATACTACGACACGAACAAGTAGATCCGCTACCGACAGTCATAATTCAAATAATCAGACGACTCATAATGTGGAATATAATGCCTGTTGATTGTATTTCGGATAGTTGCATTATGAATATATACGAGGAAGGCGACTGTATACCACCTCATATTAATAGTCAGGATTTTGAAAGACCATTTTGCACTCTCTCCCTTATGAACAGATATTTCATTCTATTTGGAAGAGAAATACAAATTGTGGGCCCTGGAGAATTTCGTGGATCTTATCAAATTCTCTTACCACGGGGATCAGTTTTATTTCTACAAGCCAATGGAGCTAATGTCTCAAAACACTGCATACCAAGTGTGAGTCGACAGCGCATATCGATAACACTGAGAAGAATGCACCCTGAAAAACGTCCCGATGGATATAGACCAATACCAGAACTGGAGGATCTACAACCTTTGGAACTGTCATGACCCCATGAAGGTTTAAACTCCTAAAACATATTCTATGAACAGTGTCTTGGAGTGTTAGACATTTTGTGGTAGGTCTAGCAGTATCTGAGAAATTCGACATAATAATTTGCAGTGTGTATGTGTGTATTGTCTAATACATAATGTACCCTGAACGTTTGACATCTATGTACATTATTGAAAGTGGAATGAAATCTTGTGAGATATTTCCAAACTGATGCATCGTAAGGTCCAAAAAATGCCAAAACAAACTAAAATGACACGATGAATAAATTGTGATAACTAACATGAGAATTATTATTCGACCTATGCAGGTCAAATCCCCAGCGGATATCTCCAATAAATATCTTAGTGAATTTGCCACTCTCTCTGGTTATTGGATGTAAGTCCTTTCCTGACACGGAAATCACGGATTTCCTCTGACCAAATACCGACATTGACATTTTGAGAAATGGAAAATGATATCCATTTTCTCTCTCCGGTTATTGGATGTAAGTCCTTTCCTGACACGGAAATCATGGTTTTCCTCTAACCAAATACCGACATTAACATTTTGAGAAATGGAATATGACATCCATTTTCTCTCTCCAGTTATTGGATGTAAGTCCTTTCCTGACACGGAAATCACGACATTCCTTTAACTAAATCCTGACATTGACATTTCTAGAAATGGAAAATGATATCCATTTTCTCTCTCCGGTTATTGGATTTAAGTCCTTTCCTGACACGGAAATCACGGCTTTCCTCTAACCAAATACCGACATTGACATTTCGAGAAATGGAACATAACATCCATTTTCTCTCTCTGGTTATTGGATGTAAGTCCTTTCCTGACACAGAAATCATGGCTTTCCTCTAACCAAATACCAACATTAACATTTTGAGAAATGGAATATGACATCTATTTTCTCTCTCCGGTTATTGGATGTAAGTCCTTTCCTGACACGAAAATCACGGCTTTCCTATAACCAAATACCGACATTGACATTTTGAGAAATGGAATATGACATCCATTTTCGCTCTCCAGTTATTGGATGTAAGACCTTTTCTGACACGGAAATCAAGACATTCCTTTAACTAAATCCTGACATTGACATTTCGGGAAATGGAAAATGACATCCATTTTCTCTCTCCAGTTATTGGATGTAAGTCCTTTCCTGACACGAAAATCACGACATTCCTTTAACCAAATATTGACATTGACGTTTCGAGAAATGGAAAATGACATCCATTTTCTCTCTCCAGTTATTGGATGTAAGTCCTTTGCTGAAAAGGAAATCACAGCATTCCTTTAACCAAATATCGACATTGACATTTCGAGAAATGGAATATGACATCCATTTTCTCTCTCTGGTTATTAGATATAAGTCCTTTCTTGACACGAAAATTATGGCTTTCCTCTAACCAAATATCGACATTGATATTTCGAGAAATGGAAAATGACATCCATTTTTTCTCTCCAGTTACTGGATGTAAGTCCTTTCCTGACACAGAAATTATGGCTTTCATCTAACCAAATATCAACATTGACATTTCGAAAAATGGAAAATGACTTCATTTTCTCTCTCTGGTTATTAGATATAAGTCCTTTCCTGACACGGAAATTATGGCTTTCCGCTAACCAAATATCGACATTGACATTTCGAAAAATGGAAAATGACATCCATAGATATAAGTCCTTTCCTGACACGGAAATTATGGCTTTCCTCTAACCAAATCTTGACATTGACATTTTGAGAAATGGAATACGACATTCATTTTCTCTCTCAGTAAATTCCTTTTAAGACACGAGAAGGACGTTCCTTCTCAGAACCAACATATGAGACATCTGACATTCTCTAAGAACGGTATGACACCTACTCCTTTCTTGATTATCATGAGACGTTTCATCATATCACTTCGGTCAACGCCAATATGTGCAGAATACTTCTGCAGTATATTACACATATTGGGGGCCCTTTTGTTGACCTCATTTTTATAATGGGTCAATACCTTTTCATCCAAAATGACAATTTTGGTCAAAATGGTCAATCCAAACCCAATGACCAACCTGTTGACCCCACAGGTCAACCTCTTTACCTAAAATGACAATTTTGGTCAAAATGGTCAATCCTGACCCAATGACCAACCCTGTTGACCCTATAGGTCAACCTTTTGACCCAAAATGACAATCTTGGTCAAAATGGTCAATCCAGACCCAATGACCAACCTTGTTGACCCCACAGGTCAACCTTTTGACCCAAAATGACAATTTTGGTCAAAATGGTCAATCCAGACCAAATGACCAACCCTGTTGACCCTACAAGTCAACCTTTTTACCTAAAATGACAATTTTGGTCAAAATGGTCAATCCTTACCCAATGACCAACCCTGTTGACCCCATAGGTCAACCTTTTGACCTAAAATGACAATCTTGGTCAAAATGGTCAATCCTGACCCAATGACCCTGTTGACCCCACAGGTCAACCTTTTGACCTAAAATGACAATTTTGGTCAAAATGGTTTATCCCGACCCAATGACTAACCCTGTTGACCCCACAGGTCATCCTTTTGGCCCAAAATGACAGTTTTGGTCAAAATGATCAATCCAGACCCTATGACTAATCCTGTTGACTCCACAGGTCAATCTTTTGACCTAAAACGACAATTTTGGTCAAAATAACCAATCCGGATCTAATCACCAACCTTATTGACCCAATGGGTCAACACATGACCTAAAAAGTCAATTTTGGTTAAAATGATTAATTTTTTATCAAACAACTCATGACATGTTTAAAACCCCATAATGACAAAAATTAATCAAATTAATTTCAAAAAAATTATTTTGATTAATTAAATTGACTAATAATTTGATTTTCAATATTTTAATTAATCAAATGACATGATTAATTAAAATGAAAATTAAATTAAAAGTCATAAAATGACAAAATTAATCAAATAATTGATTTTAAAATTATTTTGATTAATTAATTGGCTAATGAATTAATTTTAAAATTTTAATTAATGACTTAATTAATTAAAATGAAAAATTAAATTCAAAAGCCATAAAATCACAAAATCCACAAATTGATTAAAATTAATGGAATTAATCAAATAATTGATTCCAAAATTATTTTTAATTAATTAATTGATCAATAATTTAATTTTCATATTTTAATTAATGACATAATTAATTAAAATGAAAATTAAATTGAAAAGTCATGAAAAGAGAAAAAATCAATTTTAATGACATGGATATTAATCAAATAATTAATTTGGAATTATTTCCAATTAATTATTGATTAATAAAATAATTTTCAACATTTAATTAATGACATAATTAATTAAATATGGAAATTAAAATGAAGAGGGCATTAAATGTAATTTTTAAAACCTATGACATATGGTTTTCTAAAAATTCAAAAACTCTTTTATGACATAACTCATGATCCATTAAAGAAAAATCAATTCATAAATCACTCGCATTTAACCATGGTAAAGGCCATCATGCATGAAAAATTAGGTGGCAAAACCATGGTAATTTAAAGTGTGAGGTGTCTTGCATGGTGAGGTTAGTTTAGCCACCTCCCTAGCCATCCAATAGTGAGGAGACAAAGCTTTAACCATCCTTCACACCATGGTTAAAACCATAATGATATTTCATGAAAAATATTAAGAGTGGGGCTAATGTGTCACCACCTCATGAACTGGTAAATGAAGTGTTGCAAGGAGAGGGTCTCAACCATTTGAGTCACCATGAACCTCCCACTTAGCAAATGGAATGGAAACAAAGAGGCTAAAATCCATCATGACAAGATTTAAGCCAAAATTGCCATGAAATGTGCACTTGCTTAAGTGGCAAAATTCTCATGGAGGAAGAAGAGGTGAAGCTTGGTTTACATGGGGGAGGTTGTACTCTACAGCCCTAACTATACCATGGTTAAATCCAAGACAACCAAGGTTAATCCATAGCCATTCATGGCTATAAATACCCCCCCTTGGCCAAAATATCCAAGAGGAGAGATTTAACCCATAGAATCCGATAGGCTGCCCAAATACCTTGGCTCCCAACACAAAAAATCTTCCTGGGAATCTCAGCAACCTATTCCAACAAAGCTTAAGCCATAGGGTTAGCCCAATCAAGCCAATTTGGCCAAAATCCCAAATCAGCCAAACTTGGCCATTTTGCCCAAATTGCTCACCAAGCCTAGCTACAAAATCAAATTGAAGTGACAAAGATCTTTTTTGGGAGTCCTAGAAGCTAACCATCAGGCCTGAACAAGCTCGACATACTTGTGGCCAAGGTATGTATTTATTTTCTCCAAAATAATTCGTATTTTGGAAATATCATGGGTTAAATTAGCCCAGAAATGTATCATCACCATATAGATACATTCTATACGTCCAGATGATTCCATAGGTTCAAAAATCACTCAATTCATTGATAAATGAGTGAGATATTGAAGTTTGAAGTTTAATGGTTCGAAATTTTTCGAATTTTCGGGCGATTTATCTCCGCCGTCCATTCCCGTGTTTTGGAACGGACGACACTGATCTTCCCAACCGGTGTCTACTGTTCCGCGCTGCACAACGAATCCTCCCGCCTATTCGATGGTACAAGGACACGCATCGCTCCGTCGATTTTTCTGGATTAATTTAATTTAGAAAAACCTTAAAAACTTCAAAAATCCATATCTTTTGATTCAGAGGTCACAAAAATAAAATAAACATACCTCTGGAAAGCTTTTGAAGAGAAGAAAATTATGAGAACAAAATCATAATTTATTCTCTGTATTTAATTTTTAATTAATTAAATACTCTCTGGAGTATTTTAATTATTAAAAATTATTTACAAATCAGAAAAATATGAAATTTTTAGGGAATTACCTTTAAGTCCTTAGGCACATCTTCTGATTTTTCTAAAGCTAGGATAACTCTCTAGGAAATGATTTCCTAATTTCCATGATATTTTGTAATTATTTTCAAAAATAATTATAAAATTTGGAAAAATTGGAAAATTTAAATGCAAAATGATTGAGAACATTATGATAACAGACAACAATCCTAAAACAACAATTCTCAAGTCATTAAAACCATCTAAAAGACATTTTGAAATAAGGTTAAGATTTATTAATTTTAAAATTAATAATTCAAAAACTTCTCTTCACATATTTAATCCATCTCATCATGGATTAAACAAGTGATGAATCCAACTCAAATCAAATAATAATTAGGTTTAAAGACAACTTAAACCTAACTAAACCATTAGACCTTAGGGTTTAAGACAAAAATCAAACCTTTTAATTAAGTTTAAGGACATATTAAACTTAATTAACCAAAATCAAAAATTTTAATTAAATTTAAAGACATATTAAAATTAATTAACAAAAATCAAACACTTTAATTATGTTTAAGGACATATTAGACTTAATTAATCAAAATCAAACTCTTTAATTAAGTTTAAGGACATATTAAACTTAATTAACCAAAATCAAACATTTTAATTAAGTTTAAGGACATATTAAACTTAATTAACCAAAATCAAATCTTTAATTAAGTTTAAGGACATATTAAACTTAATTAACAATAATCAAACATTTTAATTAAGTTTAAGGACATCAAAACTTAATTAACCAAAATCAAATTTTTAATTAAGTTTAAGGACATATTAAACTTAATTAACCCATTAAACCTTACCTAAATTAGGTTTAATACAAAAATCAAACTCTTTTAATTAAGTTTAAGAACATATTAAACTTAATTAACCCATTAAACCTTACCTAAATTAGGTTCAATACAAAAATCAAAATTTTAATTAAGTTTAAGGACATATTAAACTTAATTAACCCATTAAACCTTACCTAAATTAGGTTTTATACAAAAATCAAACCTTTTAATTAAGTTTAAGGACATATTAAACTTAATTAAGCAAAATCAAACCTTTAATTAAGTTTAAGGACATATTAAACTTAATTAACCCATTAAACCTTAACTAAATTAGGTTTAATACAAATCAAATCTTTAATTAAGTTTATGGACATATTAAACTTAATTAACCCATTAAACCTTAACTAAATTAGGTTTAATACAAATCAAATCTTTAATTAAGTTTAAGGACATATTAAACTTAATCAACCCATTAAATCTTAACTAAATTAGGTTTAATACAAATCAAATCTTTAATTAAGTTTAAGGACATATTATACTTAATTAACCCATTAAACCTTAACTAAATTAGGTTTAATACAAATCAAACCTTTAATTAAGTTTAAGGACATATTAAACTTAATTAACCCATTAAACCTTAACTAAATTAGGTTTAATACAAATCATATCTTTAATTACGTGTATGGACATATTAAACTTAATTAAACCATTAAACCTTAACTAAATTAGGTTTAATAAAAATCAAATCTTTAATTAAGTTTAAGGACATATTAAACTTAATTAACCCATTAAACCTTAACTAAATTACGTTTAATACAAATCAAATCTTTAATTAAGTTTAAGGACATATTAAAGCTAATTAACCCATTAAACCTTAACTAACTAAGGTTTAATACAAATCAAACCATTAGTTAAGTTTAAGGACATATTAAACTTAATTAAACCATTAAACCTTAACTAACTAAGGTTTAATCAAACATAAACCCTAATTAGGTCTAACCCATTAGACCTAATTAAACCATTAAACCTTAAATAACTAAGGTTTAATCAAACATAAACCCTAATTAGGTCTAACCCATTAGACCTAATTAAACCATAAAACCTTAACTAATTAAGGTTTAATCAAACATAAACCCTAATTAGGTCTAACTCATTAGACCTAATTAAACTATTAAACCTTAACTAACTAAGGTTTAATCAAACATAAACCCTAATTAGGTTTAATCCATTAGACCTAATTAAATCATTAAGCCTTAACTAACTAAGGTTTAACCAAACCCAAACCTAGGTTCAAACTTAACTTAAGTTCAACCCATATTGAACTTAAGCCAACCCTAAGTCTAGGTTCAACCTAACTTGAACCTAACTTAACCTAAGTTAAATCGTAATTTGAGTTCAACCCATATTGAACTTAAGTCAACCCTAAGTCTAGGTTTAACCTAACTTGAACCTAACTTAACCTAAGTTAAATCTTAATTTGAGTTCAACCCATATTGAACTTAAGTCAACTTTAAGTCTAGGTCCAACCTAACTTAATTCAAACAACTTAAACTTAACTTAAGTCTAACCCACATTAGACTTAAGTTAAACCAAATTTAGGTTTAACCCGACATGAACCTAAGTCTAACCTAAACCTAACTTAAGTCTAACCCATGTTAGACTTAAGTCAAACCAAACTTAGGTTCAAACAAACATGAACCCAAGTTAATTCAATCAATATTGAATCTAACTTTAATCCTTTTAACTTAAATTCAAACAGACATGAACTCAAGTTAATTCAACTTAAGATCAAAAAGGCATGAACTCAAGTTAATTCAACATAAGTGCAAACAGACATGAACTCAAGATTTAAGTTTAAATTGACATAAATTCGATATTCTAAACCAAAATCGACATAATCGATATAAATTTGACATTCCAAACAATTAATCGACATAAATTCGACATTTTAAACCAAAATCGACATAATCGACATAAATTTGACATTTCAAACAAAAATCGACATAACCGACATAAATTCGACATTTCAAACATAACTGACATAAAATTGACATTTTAAACCAAAATCGACATAACCGACATAAAATCGACATTCTAAACCAAAATCAACATAATCAACATAAATTTGAAATTACAAACAATTAATCGACATAATCGACATAAATTTGACATTTTAAATCAAAATCGACATAACCAACATAAATTCAACATTTCAAACATAACTGACATAAAATCAACATTTCAAACAAAAATTGACAAAACCTACATAAATTTGATATTTAAAACAAAAATTGACCTTTTAAATGCAAATTTGACAAACATCGAAATCAATCCAAAAATTTCCAATGACATTAATCGACATTCGAAATATGTCAAATCAAAACATCTCATTCAATGAATATGACATTATTTCTGACAATATTCTCTTTGCAGGATGAAGACAAATTTTGTTTAGATTTCCTTTACATGTTATAGGGTGTGCTAACTTTGTTTTGCAGGATGACATTCTGGACGGACAATGACAAAACCAAAACTTTTAGGTTAGCCACAAAACCTAAAACTTTCAATAAAACAACGACATCAACATCAATGACAAAACCAAAACTTTTAGGTTAGCCACAAAACTTAAAACTTTCAATAAAACAATGACATCGACAACAATGACAAAATCAAAACTTTTAGGTTTGACACAAAACGAAAAACTTCCGACAAACAAAACAACATGACATGAAAAACGACACAACAGAGCGACATTTGGGATTGATAGTGGGTACATCTTTCCCTAAAATGAAAATTTCCAAAAAACTAGTGATCAACATTAATCAGAAGTTTTCTTAGATAATTACAAATTGCCTAAGATGTAATTAACTATAGAAGCTTGCTTCTATAGGAGAATTAAAGAGCCCATGACAGAATCTCTGGTTGACATTTCACGATCTTCTTTATATAGAAACTCTAGGATATGGCATTCTAGGACCTTCTTTATAAGGATTATCACAAAACATTTCCTTTTTCTCTGTTTTATATTAGCCCTAAATTTCTTGATTCCTTTATAGGATTCATAGAAATAAGATTAGGGCAATATCAAAACAGAGTGGCGACTCCATGACATTGACATGATACAGGAATTGACAGTGATGCGAAGCCGTCCCAAGAATGCATTGGGGGGTAGAGCTTTTTCCAACACCGTCCGTGTCGCTATAATCAACTTTAATATTCCCATAATAAAATATTAAGACACCTCAATATAAATATTCTCAAAACATGACACTTCTCTTTTCTTGCAATTGACACTTCTTTAAACTAAACCTGCTATGATGATGAGTTGGGAGCATGCACAGTGGGCAACACAACCATCTTCAATAGCAAAACTCCTTAGAAATTAAAATAATAAGCCATAGGACTTTGAGGTAGCTTGCCTAGTGCAGCATAAACCCTCACGCTTTTTCTTTTAGGCATTTGCATAACCATGTTGTGCAATATAAGCCCTAACTCGTCTTAGGATTCCGAGGTTGTCATCGGATATGACATAAATCCTCCTATCTTTCAGGCTATTCACATGATCGGTATCAAGTGAACATAAGTCATAAATAATAAAATTGGCAGGATGAAACATTAAATAAATAATTTAAATCAGAGCCAAACAATAGGATAGTTTGGGAAAGCACCAAGATTCCTCTTGGATCAATGTTCTTCTCCTAGCTTTCTTTTCCTTTGAACTCGTATAATAACTGTTCCAAAATTTGAACCACTAACCTATTGGATTTCCTACTATCACCTTTTCTTGAAGGATCTTACTTTTTTGGAAGTCATGAATATAAAAATTTCCTGATCTATATTAAGTGCTTTCTTGGTCGACTTCGGTTATCTAAGATGTAATTAACTATAAGGGCTTACCCTTATAAGAAACTTAAAGGCCCCGGATTAATATAAACCCTATCGGATTCCTTCATATTAGATAGGGGAAATTGTCGGTCAACCATTGTTCACAGACCAAACGAATGTCATGGATTCTTTAGTTTATTTGATCAAGCCTCACCCCCAAGCAATGTATCTATTCTTCGGGATAGACACATGCCTTGTGGTGAAGTGCTTGATTATTTTAAACTATTGATTATATGAGATTGGTTTGATTTCATATTTTTAAAATAATATTTTTAAAAATACATATACATTAAAATTAAATCAAGATTCAATTTTTATAAAACTACATTTTTACGAAAGCTTTAATCCCAACAACAACTTCAACGACTGACAGTTTTCTGGCGACTCCGCTGGGGACAGTTTCTCTCTTCATTAAGATCAGGAAATGTTATCATACATCAGTAATGTGTTCATGCCCCTCATGAACCAGATTACCATTCTTTCGTTGATATGTGATCCGATGAAAATTTGATAGTTTTTTACTATTCATTTCATACCTTTTTTTTTGAAATATTGTAATTTAAAAGAAGATGTTTTTGATGATTTCATGCAGTACAATAATTTTAGGCCTTTGGAGCAAAAGGAAGTGAAAATGAGCAAATTTGGAGCGAAAAAGGACAAAAGTGCATTTTATTGAACTAGCACCAAACGACGCTGTGACCAGCACCAGTTTCTAGAGAGTTACGACATTTTGGCGGAATAATGCGCCGAACGGCACTCCTACCAGCGCCAGATAGCTCCCTATCCCTATTTTGAACTAGATTCAATGTATTTGGCCGGATTTTGAAAGAATGCTTGAGAAAACTCCTGGGAATTCAATTTTAGCTAAATTTAAACACATTTGGAGCTACATTTTAAAGGGGGGAAGAAAGGAAGAGAAGAGTTTAGAGTTTAGAGAGTGAGTTCTTTCCATTTTGTGTAGAAAGTTGGGTTTTTGTTTTTCTCTTCTAAGGAGTGTGAGAGGAGAGGGAAAGTGAGAGATTTCTTCTTCCTTACTATTCTAAAGAGAGAATTGTGTGTTGTTGTGAAGAAAGAAAAGGAGTCAAAGGAATTCCTTGAGATTTGCTTGGGGAAGAGTTTGAGATAAGTAATCTTTACTTTACTCTATTTGTATGACGTTATTTTTATATATGAAATTCGTGTTTTGTCATCTTTTCCTCATGAGTCTTGAGTAGTTTATTTGTCTTTCTCCTTTTGATATGATGTTTTGATGTTGTGAAATGGAAATGATGTGTCGATTTATTATGAAGAATTTTTGATGACCTTTTCACTTAGAATTTCATTTACTTTTTGATCTGACCAATTGAATTGTTAAAACTTGTTGGGAAACATATATTCCGAAAGGATTATGAGTTCCGCAACAAAAGTGAATATCACATTCAAATTCCATGAATGATGAAGTTCATGGGGGTTGAATGCAAATAAATAGGGAAATATACTTTGATGGGCGTAAAATTGGAGATTTCAGAGTGACAAGCTGAAAATCCTCAATTTAGTCCTAATATATAAAAACTGAAGTGAGAGTTAGCCTTCAGGTGAAGGGAAGTGGGAGCTCTAGAGTGAGAGCCAGTATCCTCCCAGCCTAACCACAGATTTGGGGACTAAACTTAGGATTAGCCAATGTTCTTTATACGCTGAAATATAGGTAAATAATAGAAATGCTCCTATTTGGCACAAAACATTTGCATCACTGATTTGTGTCACAATAATCATCACATTATGAGTGGAAAGGAGGAAGTGTCTTTCATACAACTAAACTTTGTTATAAATTTAATCTTGCATTAGTTTAACTTGTTAGAGTTTAGATCGTGCTTTGGTAGATATAGTAATTGAACCTGTTTGTCTTTACTTTTAAAATTAAACCACTTGCAATTGTGTTGTGATTCAATAAAAGATTTCTATGCTACACCATAAAAGTAAAGCCTCCCTGTGGGATCGATATTCCAGGACTCCACTAGAACCCTGTATTACTTGAGCGATACATATACTTGCGTTAATTGTGTGACTCATTATCATTTAAATCAATATATATATATATATATATATATATATATATATATATATCTAAATGCGAGTTCATTAATTTTTGCAAAATAAAAATGTCGCACCAATTTTATGACACCTTTGCCGGGGAGGCAAGGTAAAAGAAAGTAACTGTTAAAATTTATTTTTGTAGTATTGGAAATCATATATTTGAATTGCAAGTCATAGTTGTACGTATCTTTTTATTGTTAGCGTGTGTTTATTGTTTTTGTTTGTGTAGTATCGAATCTATAGGTTTAGTGCCTTACGATTCTGAATTAGAGAGTACTATTAGAAAAATTCAAAAACAACAAAAACAATATGCAAATCCTCACAAAATGGAGAATAATTTAAACAATCAAAACGAAAACATACCAAGACCTTTAAGAGATTATGCTAATCCAACAGCAGATGAAATTCACTTAACTATTCAAAATCCTGATGTTGCTGCTAATTCATTTATGCTTAAACCTACTATTATCCAAATGATACAGAATAATCAATTTGGAGGAACACCTAATGAAGATCCTAACTTACATCTCGCTAATTTTCTAGAACTATGTGCTACATTTAAATACGATGGAGTGTTGAACGATGTTGTTCGACTTAGACTTTTTCCTTTTTCATTTAGGGATAAGGCTAAGGCGTAGTTAAATTTGTTAGCACTTGGATCTATTAGAACTTGGGGAGAGCTTTCACAAAAGTTTCTATCGAAATATTTTCCTCCTTCCAAAACTGCTAAGTTGAGAAATGATATCACATCTTTTAGTCAGTTTAATAGAGAATCCATATTTGAAGCTGAGGAAAGATTTAAAGATCTTCTGAGGGAGTGTCCACATCATGCTTTACCAGACTGGTTAATAATTCAAACCTTTTATAAAGGATTAATAGAATCAATGAGATTGATTATCGATGCTTCTGCTGGTGAATCATTAATGTCAAAATCTTTTGATGAACAATATTCATTAATTGAAAAGATGGCTACTAATAATTTTCAATGGCCCTCTGAGCGGGTAAATCCTAAAAGAGTAGCCAATATTCATGATTCTGATGCTATAACTATGATAGTCTCTCAAATTACTGTACTTTATAAGAAAATAGATCAATATGGAATGAAGTATTCTCCAACACCCCCAGTGTTAGAAGAAAATTCATCAGAACAAATGATAGACTCTCAAATGTCTTATGAAACCTTGAATGCTATGTATAATAAAGTCAATAATCCTTATTTGAATTATTATAATCCTAGTTGGAGGAATCATCCGAACTTTAACTGGAATAATGCCAATACTGTCGTTAACCCGCAATGGGGAAACAATCCTATGAATCTAGTTGGAAATCTGAATAACCAAGGAAATACGAATTTTAGACTTTCTTATCCTCCTAGTTTTAATAGTAATCAACAATTTAATGAAAATAAGTTTCTACTGAAGAAATGATTCTGAGTATGGGTAATCAAATTCAAGCTCAAAATGTTGCGATGAAGAACATTGGAAATCAATTGGGACATACCTTTATTGCACTTAATAATAGACCTTCTGGGAATCTTCCTAGCAATGTTGAGATCAACCCGAAAGATCAAAACAAAGAGCAAATTAAGGCTATTCAATTGAGGAGTGCAAAAGAATTGGAAAAAATAGTTCAAAAAGAAGTCGAAGTTGAAAGAGTGGAAGTGAACATTGAGAAAAGTTCTAATAAGATATATCCAGACGAATATCCAATAGAACCAATGAAGATAACAATTGAAAAACCACCTCCTCCTTTTCCTCAAAGACTAAAAAAATAGAACTGGAATAACAGATTTGCAAATTTTTTGGAAATTCTTAAGAAGTTAACGATTAATATTCCCTTTGTTGAAGCATTAGAGCAGATGACTGATTATGCAAAGTTTATGAAGGATATTCTTAAAAGGAAGAGAAAATTTAAAGACCACGAGACTGTTGCACTTAGTGGTGAGTGTAGTGCAATTATCCAGAAAAGGCTTTCTGAAAAGCTTAAAGACCCAGGTAGTTTCACTATCCCGTGCGCTATAGGTGAAAAATTTTTCAGAAGAGCTTTAAGTGATCTTGGAGCTAGTATTAATCTTATGTCTTTATCAACTTTCAAAAGATTGGGAATAGGAAAAATTTCACCTACATCTGTGGCTCTTCAACTTGGTGATCGTTCTATCACTTATCCTAAAGGAGTTGTGAAAGATGTATTAGTGAAGGTGGATAAATTTATCTTTGTTGTGGACTTTATTGTATTAGATATGGATGAAGATAAAGAAATTCTAATTATTTTGGGAAGACCATTTCTTGCTACTGGGAGAGTTATGATTGATGTCCAAAAATGAGAAGTAACTATGAGATTTAATGACCAAGAGGTAACTTTCAATATTCTGAAATCTATGAAGTACCCTTCAACTGAAAAAGATGATGAGTGCTATCGAATGGAAGTATGTGATTATTTGAGAGAAGATTATTTTAAAGAAGTATTTGAAAAAAATGTGGAATATGAGGATGAAAATGAAAGTGAAAATGGAAATGATTTGGATGATATGAAGAATGAAAAGTTAGACTTTGTTCAGGAAAATTTTGAAAGATTAGATACTGTAGAAAATGGAGATAAAAGTTTGATTTCATCTATCATTAAACCCCCTGAGCTTGAGCTGAAAATTATTCCTAATCATCTAAAGTTTTTGTTTTTAGGAGAATCATCTACCTTACCAGTCATTGTATCTTTAGATTTAAATGAATATCAAGAACAAAAATTATTGGAAACTTTAAAAAGATACAAAAAAGCTTTTGGTTGGTCTATAGCTGATATTAAAGTAATCAGTCCTTCGATCTGTATGCACAGAATTTTATTGGATAAATAACACAAACCAAGAGTTGATCCACAAAGAGACTGAACCCAATAATGAAAGAAGGGGTTAAAAAAGAGATATTAAAGTGGTTAGATACTGTAATAATATATCCTATTTCTGATAGTGTTTGGGTGAGCCCAATTCATTGTGTTCCTAAGAAAGGAAGAGTGACTGTTGATGTAAATGTTCAGGATGAAATTATACCGACAAGACAAGTCACTGGTTGGCAAATATGTATTGATTATAGAAAATTAAATGTCGCCACCAGAAAAGATTACTTTCCTTTGCCCTTTTTAGACCAAATGCTAGACAGACTTGCTGAACACAAGTACTATTGCTTTCTAGATGGATATATCGTTATCACCAAATATCTATTGCTCCTGAAGTTCATGAGAAAACTACATTTACTAGGCCTTATGGAACTTTTGTTTTTAGAAGAATGCCTTTTGGATTATGTAATGCACCTGTAACATTTCAAAGATGTATGACATCCATAATTAGCAATTTAATTAATAATGAAATAGAAGTATTTATGGATGATTTCTCAATATTTAGAGATTCATTTGATGCATGTCTATGTAACTTAGAAAAAGTTTTAGAGGTATGCGAGAGAATAAATTTAGTCCTAAACTGGGAAAAACGTCAATTAATGGTTGCAGGAAGAATCGTGCTTAGGCATAAAATATCTGAATATGTCATGGAAGTAGATCCTGCGAAAATTCATGTTATAGAAAAATTACTACCTCCAATAACTATGAGAGGGGTAAGAAGCTTTTTGGGACATGTAGGATTCTACAGGCGATATATCAAAGACTTTTCAAAAATTTCTAAGCCTTTATGCCAACTTTTGGAAAAAGAGAGAAAGTTCGATTTTAACAATAAATGTTTAAAAGCTTTCAATCTATTAAAGGAAAAACTAATTGCTACACCTATAATAGCTTCACCTGATTGAGAAAAAACCATTTGAACTAATGTGTGATGCTAGCGATTACGCTATTGGATTGTTTTAGGACAAAGACATGATAAAATGTTTAAAGTTATATGTTATGCTAGTAAAACTCTTACTGCTACTCAAATTATTTACATTACTACTGAGAGAGAGTTATTAGCAATTGTATATGCTTTTGAAAATTTTGGATCTTACTTAATCGGAGCTAAATGCATAGTGCATACTGATCATTCTGCTATTAAATACTTAATGCAAAAGAAGGATGCAAAACAAGACTGATTCGATGGATGCTTTTAATATAAGAATTTAATTTTGAGATCGTTAATAGAAAAGAGGTTGATAATCAAATAGCTAATCATTTATCTAGACTTGAAACAATCTAATTTGGATGATTTTGAAAAGGAAATTACTGAAACTTTTCCTGATGAGCAATTATACAGTGTTATTGAAGGAAATATACCGTGGATGCTGATATTGTGAACTACATCGTTAGTAATATTCTACCACCTAATTTAACATTGCAACAGTAGAAAAAATTTAAGCATGATGCTAAATTTTATTTCTGGGACGATTCTTATCTGTACAAGCAATGTAAAGATCTTATTATTAGGAGATGTGTGCCTTATGAAGAAACTGAAAAAATTATTCAAGAATGCATGATTCTGAATTTGAAGGACATTTCAGAATTGATAGAACTGCGCATAAGATTTTGCAATCTAGATTTTATTGGCCTACACTTACCGGAGATGTTTATAAATTTATCAAAACTTGTGATCGATGTCGGAGAATAGGCAATATATTTAGAAGAAATGAAATACCTCCTAAATTTACTCTGGAAGTTGAAAATTTTGATGCATGAGGATTAGATTTTATGGGACCATTTATGCCTTCATTTGGAAATATATATATACTGATTACTGTTGATTATGTATCAAAATGGATTAAGGCAATAGCTTTACCTAGGTGTGATGCTAAAAGTGTTTCGAGGTTATTAATGAAGAATATTTTCACAAGATATGGAATGCTTAGAGTAATCATTACTGATGGAGGATCTCATTTTAAGAATAATCTGATTCAGAGATTGGTGGAAAAGTATAATACTGTGCATAGAATCTTTACAGCTTATCATCCCCAAACTAATGGTTTAGCAGAAGTATCTAATCGTAAAATTAAAAGAATTTTGGAGAAAGTCATTAATCCTGAGAAATTGGATTGGTCTGCTAGATTAGATACTGCTTTATGGGCACACAGAACTGCTTATAAAACTCCTATAAGAATGTCCCCATACATATTAATCTTTGGAAAAACCTGTTACTTGCCAGTTGAATTATAATATAAAACATATTGAGCGATAAAGAAATTGAATTTTAATTTGAAAGATGCTGGTGAGAAGAGACGGTTGCAATTGAATGAATTGGAAGAAATCAGAAATGAATCATATGATAATGATAGAATATATAAGGAAAAAAGAAAAATATGGCATGATCGGAAGATTGTCAAAAAGGAATTTGAACCAGGACAAAAAGTTTTATTATGCAATACAAGATTGAAATTATTTCCTGGGAAACTGAAATCTACAAGGACAGGACCTTTCATTGTTGTAAAAGTGTATCAATTTGGAGCTGTGATTATCGAAGACCCTAAATCTCGAAGAATATTCAAACCTAATGGCCAAAGATTAAAACCATATTTTGAAGGTAATATACCTAATTTTAAAGAGGTTTTAATGTTGTATCAACCTAAATAACTGAAAGTTATGTCGGGCTGACGACATTAAACTAAGCGCTTTATGGGAGGCAACCCACAGTTATTGAGTGTTTGCTTTGTTTGATGTGTTATTTATGTTTGTTTTTTTGCTTAATTAAGTCTTATTCTTCCTTAATTATCATTAAAATATTTAAGAAATGAATAGAATTGAAATTTGGAAAAAATTTGAATGAAGTGAAGTTCGACGAAGTTGAACTAGCGCCGAACGGTGCTGATATCAGCGCCAGACAATGCTGCTGTTCAGAATATCATTTCTCATCTTTAAAATCCGAGTTTTGGAAGTTCTAGGTTGTAACTCCTCCATTAGAACTTCCAAAAACTGCTCCTAGACACCAGAACTTCCAAAGGAACGAATAGGAAGACCCAAATTCTTGTTTAAATGGATTCCGACTCGATGGAAATTCAAAGACTTCAAGTGTTCAACTGTAGAAAGTTTGTAAGTTTCGAGGCACATCCAATTTTCAACAAAAATATCTCAAAAATGAGATTGATTAGAGAGAGAGGCTTTGTAAATCGCGGTACAAATTCTCCTATAAATAGAATTGATGAAATTATTGTTCAGAGACGTTGGGAAGTATTGTGTTATACTACTACCGTCGTAGTTGTTCCGGTTGTGAAGGAGTTTTATGCAAATCTTCATGGAATTCACCAAGGATCAGTTTATGTGCGAGGTAGGTTTGTCACATTTACTCCTGCAAAGATTAATGTTTAATACATAATAGAGAATGTGCCAATCTGCCACTATTCGAATTTTTCCCCGACGAAGGACAATATGAATGACATATACCGATATCTGATGGATGAAAGTGATGAATGGGAGATAAGAGATAGCAGGTATGTAAGTTTCTCGACCACACTATTAAATCCTACGTCGAAAAACTTACATTACTTCATTTGTGCATAATTGCTCCCGACAATGAAAATCAGTAAGGTAACTAAGGAGTGTGCTATTCTGAATTATTGTATTCAAATGGGAATGCCTATTGATGTTGGTTCGATTATTGTTAAGTCTGTTTTGGGATTGATCATTCATGGATCAAAGTATGGGCTTGGAAATCCTTCCACCATGTTTCTCCTCTGCAATCAGTCACAAGTGCCATATGAGAACTGGGAAAGATTACTTCTACCTTGGAAGCCTATAGACCTAGCAGATTCATATAATAACCAGGCAATAGGTGATATGAATGATATGAGCATTATTGAAGATCAACCATCTCAAAGGTCAGCACCTATTCCTTCTTATTATCCTGACAGTTCACAGATCATCTTAAAGAAAATCAAGAAATTAGAGAAGGAAGTACAACATCTGATGAATGCAGTCAACAATCTTTCTGATTTCTTTGATTATCTGGATTGAAGAATGAAGGAGAATTTTGACCATTCTGGATATCTTGAAGGGAGTTTGACGCAATTGATGAGAAGAAAAGGTTGGATTGAAGAGGATTCTACTGAAGAATTCCCGTTTCATCAATTCCACAATTTATTTGTCCATTCTTAATCAATGGGATATCTTAGAATTGATGATAGTTTGGAGGAACAATGAAACTTGATTAGTGTATTTCTGTATTTGTGTATCGGATTGCTTTGCTTTGCTTTACTTTATTTAGTTTGAATGTTATATTTGGACATGCTTGTTTGTTTAGTTCTCAGCGTTGTTGTGTTGTGGTTATGTGCGACGCCGAATTTAAGATTATATGGCTTGAAAATATGTAATGTTTAGTGTTGTGTGTATTTGTATGACTCATGGATTTTATATATGAAAGTAATGTTATGTGTTGTTTGTGTTAAAAAATATCATCTGCCAAGGCTTTAGGATGTTATTCAATGCTTAATTAGACTAATTAAACATCGGAGAGGGTTTGAAATGATCGAAATCGTAAAAGAAAGTCAGAAACCCAGTTTTTGAACTGGCGCCGAACGGCGCTGCCACCAGTGCCGGACAGCATTGCCACCAGCGCTGGACAGCGTAAAAATTAGAGAGTTTGGCCATTTAAGTAGAATAATGCGCTGAACGGCGCTGCTACTAGAGTCGGACAGCACTCGAACGCGAAAAATGCCCAAAACTCCAAATTTTCGCAATTTAACCCCGGGACACGCTATTTTTGCCTAAATCTTTGTCTTTAACCTCCAGCCAAGGACGATTTTTGCGCCTAGGGTTCACTAGCATTTGGATTTGGAGCAATTTCATGGCCCGAAAAGTTTGGATTTCATCTTCTCTTGGTAAGAGCTACTCTTTAACCTAAAAATTTTCGTTTTTGACCATAGAAATCTCCTACATTAGGAAGATTTGGAATTTTGAAGTTTTTGGACAAAATTTTGAGATTTTTCATGGATTTTGAGTTCTTATCTATTTAAATTTGCCTTGGAGTCGATTGAATTGTAAATTGAAAATTGATTTGGAAAAAATTAATATTTTTAGATAAATGGCTCCAAGATTGACGAAGGGGAAGAGGAAATTTGATAATGATGAAAGTAAATTTGTGAATTTCAAAGCCTATTCACGTTTTAGTACGTTTCTTAGCAAATAGAAATGTATTCATGAAAGAGCATTTGAAAATCCTGGAGGAATGCTTGAAGAACTGATTGCTAATCGCCAATGAGATATTTTTTATTATTTCACTGCTGATGCGATGTCGAGTATTATTCGAGAATTTTATGCTAATCTGTATTATTTTGAGAGTGAATTTATTCTATTTAGAGGTCAAATGGTTGAATTTACCCCTGCCAGCATAAATGCATTTTATCAGTTGAGACCACTGTGCGGCTTATTTTTAGGTTGTGCTGTATATTGAAAAGGAGGTCGCCTACAGAAGTTGTCAATGAATTGTTAATTTAATTTAAATATATAATTTGAAAAGTAGCATTTTATTTTTGAAAATAATTTTAAGTTTGAAAATTTTAAGATATGAAATCAAACCGATCTCACATCCCAAATAGTTTATATAAATGAGCATCGCATCACAAACCGTGTATCTATCCCGAAGAATAGACACACTGCTTGACGATGGGGCTCGATTAAATAAACTAGAAGATTTGTGATATCCGTTTGGTCTGCGAACCGATTTTATAAGCCGACAAGTTCCCCTACTTAATATAAAGGAATTAAGCAGGGTTTATATTACCTGGGTTCTTAAAGTTCCCTATAAGGGCAAGCCCCTATAGTTAATTACATCTTAAATGACGAGAATCATTTAAGAAAACTCTCAATAATGATAAGTGGTTTTGCTCTCAAGAATTTCAAAGTTTAAGGTTTTTAAATGATTGAATTTTGGAGATTTCAATAGGGATTAGCTCAAATTTGGAACAGTTTATTTTAAGGAGTCCAAAGGAAGAGAAGTAGGAGAAGCTGAGGATCCAAGAAGAATCTTGGCAACTTCCCAAACTATCCTATTGTTTGGCTTCAATTTGGGAGTTTATTTAATGTTGCAATCTTACCAATTTTAATTAATTAGGACTTATATTTATATGACATGATCATATAAATAGCCTCGAAGATGTGAGAGTTTATGTCGTACCAAACAACTACCTCGGAATCCTAAGACCGGTTAGAACTTAATTTGCATAAAATGATTATACAAGTGCCTAACGAAAAGTTTGAGGATTTATGTTGCACTAGGCAAACTACCTCGAAATCCTATGGCTTTGTTATTTATTTCTAAGAAAGGTTCTGCTGAAGTAGCCACATGTTTTGCTGATGACGATGGTCGTGCTGCCCACTATGCTCCAAGCTCCTTGTTGTTGTAGAGGTTTAGTTCTAGAAGACATAAATCAAAGGATGAGAGAAGTGTTTTGGTTTAGAGAAATCTTAGAATTTAAATGTCTTTAAAGTTTTATTAGGGAAATCTTAAAGTTGACTATAACAACACCGGTTAAGATCCCACGGTTCCATCCTTCCGACATTGTTATTTTTATCGGATTCACTTAGTCTAGATGAATTTGGTAAACTCAACTGAATGATTTACACACTTTCATTTAGGCCGAGGGAAATCCCGTTAGCAACACGTAGGTTACATCATCCGAGGTATTCTCGATCATCCAACGAGACATTTTAATTTAGTTAAAGTTGTAGTTTTGTTGTTCTGTTTGTGATTAGAATTTGAGTTGTTTTATATTTTGAATGTTGTGGCGGTGGATTTTATCTTGTAATGACTTTTAATTTAGTTTTTGTTTCAGTTCAGGGACTATCCTAAAGGTTTTGATTTTCATGCAACAGTCTTGTTTAACATGCGAGAAAAGTAAAGTACGGTGTAGGTAAAGGAAATGCAATAGAGTAAGCTGCAATAACATAAAAGCGTACCTGGAGGGTCTTCCCGTCATTGCAAGCTACACTTTAAAGCACATATTAAAGCATTTAAATAGTTCAACAAGTACCTAGGTAAAGACTAAAGGAAGGGTTTTGGTTGTCTACCAGAATCCCAATCCTATAGCTAGTCATTTCCTATGACGTCTAGGTTCTTGATTTTGGTTAAGGATGATTTTCTTCACCAAAGAACAATTAAGTTCAGTTGTTCTTTAAAACTACCCATCGTATTGAGGAAGTGCTTAGAACAAATTCTAAACATCTTTTCAATACCTCTGGGACAGTTTTGAGTCCAAGTGAATTTAATTACACATGTGAATTAATCATCCAAGGGTTTAGTTAAGTTTTGTTCCCTTGCTTAGTGAACTAGGATATTTGATTATCCCATGAGTGAAGTGACATTTCACTTAACGCTTCATTTAATAGTTATAATAATTTAAAGCTTTCAGGAGCAAGTTAATTTGTTAAAGATTTTAATGATTCGAAGTTAAAGTTGATGATTTACTTTAACGTGATTTAATTATGAAATTTTAATCAATAATTTTAGGTTTGGAATGATGTTTGATTCATTTAAGTTGAACTTTTTATAAATGATATCAATTTCATGTTAATTTAAATTTTTAGATTAATTTAGGTCAAAAGAGGTGTTCAAATTATTCATTAAATTTTGATGATTTAATTTGGATTAATTATATTAATTGATTTAATTTTTACATTATGTTTTAAGGTAAGTTATCTTAAAATTATTTAAAATTTGTAATTTTGATTTAAGTTGGTTTTGAAATGATTTTAGATTAGTTTCAAATATTTTAATTTACTTTTTAATTATTTAACATTTTAGGTTTTAATCAATTGTTAAATTATTTAATGATGTTGATTTTAATTAAGAATTATTTACTTTTAATCATTTAATTATTAGTTCCATCTATCCTCTTAAGTTTAAGAGTTAAGTATTATTAAGTGATTTATTTAGGGATTTTTACATTAAGGAATTAATATCCTCTTAAGTTATATCCCCATTTCAATAATCCAATTTCAATTAATCTTCCAAAATTTAAATTATTTAATTAGTTAAAGTTTCATTTTTGGTTTATTAAAGTGATTAATGGGTTCCTACCCTTTGATTTCCCAAAGTTTCAATCACCTGAGAGAAAATTTAAAATCAGATATTTTACCCCCATTTTGATTAAACCTAAAGTTTTAGTTAGGGGTTAAAATCTTTTAATTACCTTTATGCCCCTTTAAGCTTATTTATTTTATAACTTATTAAATTAAGTTTAAATGAACTTAAGATTTTTATGCCACTTCATTCACATGTCAATTAAGATATTAGAGGAGAAAATGTGATTTTTCTGAATTTAATTTATTTATATAATTATTTTTAATGGAAAATAGGGGTTTTCAAAGAAAATTCACCAACATGACTAAGGTAAAGTTTCTGTCCTTAAGAAAATTATGGGATGTTCCTAATGACCATAGGACCAATTGGACCAATTTTGGTGATTTTTACATTATATTTTATTTATTATAATTATTTTAAGTTTTGGAGTGTTAATCAACTATAAAATAAAATAAAAGTTCAAAAATGAATTTTATATTTTTCAAAAATCGCTCTGACCTCAAGAAAGTCAGAGAAATAAATTTTACATTTTTATGATTTTTTTTGATTTATTAGAATTAATTTAGTGGGAAGGCTAGAAAATACATTTTTTTTAATTTAAAAATTGTTTTAAGGCTTTGAAATTAAATATCTTAACCTAGAGACTTAAAAAAAATATTTGATTGGTTCCTAAGTGATTAGGGAACCAAACATGACATTTTTATGATTTTTATTATTTTTGTGATTTTTATTATTTTTTAATTATTAAAAATATTAAAATATGCTTGAAAAGGAAAATTTTTAGAAAATTCCAATTTTATTTTCCTTAGACTCCTCTGATATCAGAGAAGTCCCAAAATCAATTTGGTAACTTTTTGAAATGTATTTTTGATGTTATGAATTTTTAAAGTTTAATTTTGATTATGTGGCTTAATTGATCCATTTAATAGGATTAAACATTTCCAATTGACTTTAAATTTTTATGTGAGGTTCCCCTGATCCTCAAGATCAGTGGATAATTATTTTCAAGTCATTTTAATGTGTGATTAACTCTAATTAATTAAAGTTCAATTTAGAGTGATTAGGCCAATTAGGATTATTTTTAAGGAATTAATTCAAACCATAATTTTCCTAGGATCCTCTGGTCCTAAGATACTTCACCAAATTTTCTTGGAATTTTCTAAGCAACATGCTAATTTTTGGAATTAAAATGTCAAAAATAGCGACATAAATTTAAAAATACATAACTTGTCATAGGGTTGGCCTCTGACCTTGAAAAATTCAGGGAATGTTCCCCAAGTCAGAGGCTTCAAAAGCCCTATGGGCTCATGCCATGGTGAAATGTCTATACAAATGGAGAATTGAAATATCAAAATAAGTAAATAATTAATTGAAAATAAAATACTCATCAAGTTAACTCAATTCTTTTTTCACATTATTCTCCTCTGTTCACTAAGAAAGAGGGTTTTTTCTTTCATTTTTGTGATTTTTATATGCAAAGATATGAATTTTTAAAATTCTGGCTATTTAATTAAATCAGAAAAATCCTATTTTCCTACTTATCCACGTCGGCGCCGCATCAACCTACGGTAGATCGAACTCCACGCGTCGTCTTCTAGTTCGCCGCCGCCAGCCGACTCAGCTGCCACGCGGTCCACGGTTCACGTTCCATCTCCTCGTCCGACGCCATCTGAGCAGTTCGTTCGATACACTCGCAATCCAACGGCGGTCGATCATCGTCTCCGACTAGTGTGCGCCCGTGACCGTCGACTTTCTAACCCTAATATCTCCCTCGATTCTCAATGAATTCTCGAGTTCTTATGCTCTATGGATTCATCTTGAGAAGACGAACACATCCATATGGTAAACATGACACGAAATTAAGCCAAACTAAATGGAGGATTCATAGAAGCTCGGGAGGAAGGCAGAGTTCATACCTTGGTTATGAGAGGTGAAGTCTCAATCAGAGATGCTCAGCATGTTCATTGGGGTCCAAGGAGGCTAGGGATGAAGCCTGGAGTTGTGGTGAAATGCCTAGACTTGACTTCCACCAGGCCCGATCACAAAGCTTGGAGGCTGGAACAATGGGGTGGCCTGTAGAGGGGGCTTTCACTAGGGAACTCCTTCTCTACCTCTGTTGAAGGTGTGGGAAGAGTTAATTTGGATTTGGTGAAGTTTCAGATAGTGTCCTTATTTTTTGGCTCGAGATCGAACTCAAAAATCGAGTTCAACCAGTGGGGAGGAGGCGGAAAGCGTAGGGGCCGAGCTTCTCTTGGCTAGGAGGAGCTCCGGGAATAATTTGGAGGGCTTCGTCGAGAAAAATTTCAACAACCTCTCTCATGGCCGAGAGGTGGTGTTTAAATGGCTAGGGCCATTGGGCTGAGCTAGGGCTCAATTGAAGGGTGGATTCAGTTCCTTAGGTGGAGGGCAGAGAGGCTCCAATGTTTAATTTGGCTGAGGTGCTCATTTGGTGGGTTTGGGTGTGTTTGGGTAGATGGTGGCTCTCGATTTTGACCCCCTCCGGCCGCTAGGCTGGCCTGCAAGGACAGGGGAGCTGGCCCCTGAGGTCAGGTGAGTCATGGAGAGGTTTAATGGTGATTAGCAGTTGTGGGGATGTTTTGGGGTAAGGTAAAAGAGGATTTATCCACTTAAGGGAAGAGATCCCTTAAAATTGGGAACCCTTGGTCCATGGCTCACTTAGCTTGGGCTAGGTGGATCTAGGGTGGTTTCTAGGGTTCACTTGGTGGCTGTGGAAAGGTTGGTTTAGCCACACTTGGTTCAATTTGGTTTGATTAGGCCATAGGTTCAAATTGGCTCACTTGGTTTTGGGTTAGGCTAACTTGGGTTTGGGTTTGATTTAGGTCCAAGTGTCTTGAGCAACATTATAGAAATGATTGCCATGAAAAACTTTCATGAAGACTTGGAATGGTTTTGAGTTCAATTGGAAGGTCAATTTGGTGGATTTTGGTATTTTGGTTAATTTAGGGAAGGTTGAATCAACTTGGGTCCAAGTTGGGTTAAGGTGGGTTTTAGACCCAATTAAAAGTTTCAAATGGTCTAGGGGAATGTATTGAAGAGTTGCCAACATTAATTGGGAAGAAATTTTAGGGTTTGGCTAATCAATTTGGTAGGTTTAGGGCATGGATTCACTTTAGGAAAAAATGGGGGTATTTTTGTTTTCAAATAGATTTAGGTTAAGCTTAGGCTCAAATTAGGGCAATTGAAGGTTGCATAGGTTTTATGGGCATGTTATGGAAAGTTTAGGATTGAAATTTGGGGGGAAAAAAGTTAGTATAAGGTTAATTGAGGGTTTTGGATTAATTAGGCAAAATTGGGGATTTTGGATTTCAAATGGAATTGAACTCAAATATGAATCAAATTGGGCTTGGATTTGGTTTAGAATGATAGTAATGATGTTAAATTAAAGTTTAGAATTGAAATTGGGCAAAATTGAGGTCAAATGGGTTTGTTTGGTGTGACATTGGGTCCATTTAGGTTAAAAATGGATCAATTTGGGGATTTTGATAAAGTGGGTTATTTTGGCAAAATTGGGCTATGGTGTAGTTGAACAAAGTGAAATTGGGAATATTTGAGATTTTCTGGAAATTTTTGGGATTTTTTGGAATTTTTGGAATTTTGTGCCAAAAGTGTATTTTAGGGTATCAAGAGGTTATTTGGAGGGTATTGGGATATTTTGGTGAATTTAAAACGTAAGGGATGTTTCAAAATGATCTTTAGGATTTTTGGGAATTTTGGGTAATTTTTGAAAGTTTTGGAAAATTTGGGGCAATTAGGTAATTTTAGGTAGGTTTGAAGGACCCAATGTCAAAACTAGGCATTTTGGCAAAAGTTGAGTTTTGATCATGATGAAGCGTAAAGTGAGCCATGGACCAAGAAATGTCCACCTTGAACATCTCATGGGTTGTTCCCAACTCTCTTAGCCAAAGAGCTAGGGGTTTGGACTTAACCACATGAGTGCTCCAATGAACCAGGGGGAAGAATTGGGTAAGGATGGTGTGTGTGAGAGTGCAGTGTGTGTAAGCCAGACCTCACCGAGACCGGGCCACCCGGGGTAGTCCTAAGGCTTGAACAACCTTATAGGAGCTCACTATTGGTTCTCCATATGGTGGTCTTAACCTTCTAAGGTGATTTAGAGGTTTGCGACCATCCAAGTGGGATCCCAAGAGGAGTCAAGAAGTAGCTGAATTGCTAAAGGGTGGGTCCCAATTCTAGTCCTCTAGGATAGTTAAGGAGAAACCTTATGGCTAGATCCTAAGAACTAAGGAGAGAAGAAAAGACCTTACCAAAAATGAGGTCAACAACCACCCTACCATTGTGAATATGAAAATTGTTCTATCACGAATCAAGCATTAGATGAGATTATAAACTTTTTGACTGATGGAAAAGGGGAATGGAAAATTAAGCAGAGAATGAAAGTTAATTTTCCCATTTCTAATTTGAATCCTGTATCAAAAGCCTGACATTATTTCATTTCTGCAAGACTGTTAGCTACCAACCATCACAGTGATGTTACTGTTGATATAGCTATTCTAAATTAATGTATTCAGAACATGAAGAATATAAATTTTGGGGCTATTATTCATAAAAGTATTTTGACAAGATAAAAAAGAGAGACTAAAGGAGAACTAGGTCACTCCAGTCTGATTTATGCTTTATGTATTCAGGCAGGTGTATTGATTGAAGATAATGATGAGGTAGTCCACCCCCTGAAGCCTATTACTAAACTAAATCTGAGGACTTATGAAGCCCATGTAGGATAAAAATGGAGTAAGAGAGCTGATGAACCTTCTTCTAGTCGAGATAGACCATCTACATCTAGGGAGCCTACTCTGCATGATGTTATGGATCAATTGGAAAGGTTAAACACTAGAGTAGAGGGACTGGAAGTGAGGAACAAAATTAATGATGATTATCAAGTGCGGTGGACAGAATATGAGATAGCTTATCATGACACACAAATGAGATTTTTCAGGGGAGACACTGATGTTGTATGTTCTACTTACCCTGAGTATACTCATTACCAGCCTGAAGAACCTGATGATAGTGGAGCTCCTCCAGAAGATGAAGATTGGTAGTTTGTATATTGTTATTTTTATTTTTCATTAAACTTTGTGATGTATTTATGTTTTGTATTTGTGATGTACCTGAGACTCCTTCTGATTTGTATCTGAGATGTTATATGTGTGTTAGATTTACTTGTAGTAGACTTTGTTGTTGATGTATGTGATGTGATAGTGAAGTTTTTATGTGCTTGGATTGTTAGTTTAATTTGTACCAGAAACATTTGGATGTTAATGTTATGTGCACTGTTTAATGTGTTTTAAACTTCTTTTTTGTAAACTTCTAACCCATATTTGTGTATAGAAATGCTTCTTAATTATTTCAGGTCTACTATTCTACTTTATGAAGAAAAACCTATTGAAACTCAGTGGTATGAAAAGCCAGCATATTGAGGAATAAGCTATATTTAGATTTTTGCTCTCTTCCATGTAAAATATAATTAAAAATCTAAGTTTGGGGGAAGAAGAGAAAGAATTAACTGTTAATTGCTCTCATTTAAAATTATTTTTCAAAATTAGTAACATGATTTCCTGTAATAGAGCTTAATTTCAGATAACTGTATTTTGATTTTATTTAAGTATTTTATAAAATTGAATGAAAGTGTTTGGTAATGAAAAGTAATTTTGTAATGTAAGATATTTGGTATAAAAGTATAGGACTATAGTCAACTATTCAAAGTAAGAAAAATTGTATGTTTGAAATATTAAGAATATTAAAATTTTATGTGATAGGAAAGAATTGAGACTCTATGATGAATCATTAATTAGCTAAAGAAGTGCTTATAAGGTAAGGAATGTGGTAAGTTTCAAATTTACGGTGACAAGGGTGAAGTTCAAAATCATTAAAGGCTATCCATATACAGTAATCCTCACTGAAAAAAGCAAAAGAAAAGAAAAGAAAAGAAAAAAGCAAAAGGAAATAAAAAAAGAAAAAGAAAAAAGAGAAGTGTGGAGAAGCTTGAGGAGATATCTAATAAAAAATTGGCTTCACTTGGACCTACCAAAACGGAAAAAACTTAATTACTATCTCGAACTTATATGTATGGATTAGCATCTTTACTAGTAGTGTTCTCATAAACTTCTTTTCTTGTAATCTTTTTAAGTGCCTTAAGAAAACAATTTATAGTCATTTTTGAAATGAATAGAAAGCTAGAACTCTTAGACTTGATTATTAAATATTCTTATACCTGCAGAATTTACTTGAATTATTCAAATATCTTTATGAAAATTTTATTATTGTACTTATCTAAATCAAAATTATGGTATTCTAGAAAGAAAGTTCATTGCAGTGAATCATAATTTTATGTATTAACTAGAATTACTTGAGGACAAGTAATAGCTAAGTTTGGGGGAACTTGATCCACTAAAAATTTGATAGCTTTTTACTATTCATTTCATACCTGTTTTTGATGATATTGCACTTTAAGGGAAGGTATTTTTGATGATTTCATGCGAGTACAATGATTTTAGGCCTTTGGAGCAAAAGGAAGCAAAAAGGAGCAAATTTGGAGCGAAAAAAGACAAAATTGCATTTTATTGAACTAGCACTGTCCTGCGCTGTGACCAGCGCCGGACAACACCAGTTTCTAGAGAGTTATGATGTTTTGCCGGAATAATACGACGAACGACACTCCTACCAGCACCGGACAGCGCCCTATCCCGATTTTGAACTAGATTTAATGTATTTGGCCGAATTTTGAAAGGATGCTTGAGGAAACTCTTGGGAATTCAGTTTTGGCCGAATTTAATCACTTTTGGAGCCACATTTCAAAGGAGGGAAGAAAGGAAGAGAAGAGTTTAGAGTTTAGAGAGTGAGTTCTTTACATTTTGTGTAGAAAGTTAGGTTTTTGTTTTTCTCTTCTAAAGAGTGTGAGAGGAGAGGGAAAGTGAGAGATTTCTTCTTCCTTACAATTCTAAAGAGAGAATTGTGTGTTGTTGTGAAGAAAGAAGAGGAGTCAAATGAATTCCTTGAGATTTGCTTGGGGAAGAGTTTGAGATAAGTAGTATTTACTTTACTCTTTTTGTATGACGTTGTTTTTATATATGAAATCCATGTTTTGTCATCTTTTCCTCATGAGTCTTGAGTATATTTCTTTGTCTTTCTCCTTTTCATGTGATGTGCTGATATTGTGAAATGGAAATGATTTGCCGATTTATTATGAAGAATTTGTGATGACCTTTTCACTTAGAACTTCATTTACTTTTTAATCTGGCCAATTGAATTGTTAAAACTTGTTGGGAAGCATATATTCCGAAAGGATTATGAGTACCACAACAAAAGTGAATGTCACATTCAAATTCCATGAATGGTGAAGTTCATGGGGATTGAATGCAAATAAATAGGGAAATATACTTTAATGGACGTAGAATTGGAGATTTCAAAGTGACGGGCTGCAAATCCTCAATGTGGTCCTAATGTCTAGAAAATGAAGCGAGAGTTAGCCTTCAGGTGAAGGGAAGTGGGAGCTCTGGAGTGAGAGCCAGAATCCTCCCAGCCTAACCACGGATTTGAGGACTAAACTTAGGATTAGCCAATGTCCTTTATACGCTGAAATATGAGTAAATAATAAGAATGCTCCTATTTGGCACAATACATTTGCATCACTGATCTTTGTCACAATAATCATCACATTATGAATGGAAAGGAGGAAGAATCTTTCTTACAACTGAAATTTGTTATAAAATTAGTCTTGCATTAGTTTAACTTGCTAGAGTTTAGAATGTGCTTTGGTAGATATAGTTACTGAACCTGTTTGTCTTTACTTTTAAAATTAAACCACTTGCAATTGTGATGTGATTCAATAATAGATTTCTGTGCTATGCCATAAAAGTAAAGCCTCCCTGTGGGATCGATATTCCAGGACTCCACTAGAGCCCTATATTACTTGAGCGATACGTATACTTGCATTAATTATGTGACTCATTATCATTTAAATCAATATATATATCTAAATCCGAGTTCATTAATTTTTGCAAATTAAAAAAGTCGCACCAATATGCTTTACCCACTTCTTTCTTGGGAAAGTACGATCAACATTCCTTGACTTAAAGACCATCTGTTTGATGATCCTTAAACAGAGGGTTTCGGGGATCGTTAGGCTCCTTCTTGATTTTTGTGGGGTTGGACCCCCGATAGGTGTATTGGCGAACAAGTTTTTTGCCAGGGCAGTTTGCATCATGAAAAGGGATCCCGGACTGGGTCCCATACTTCACTTCCTCTTTGTGCCTTCCAGTTTCAATCTTGCAATTAGCAGATTGACCCATTACTTCTTAAAATCTTAAAAATTCTTGTAATAAATTTATAAAAAAATCAAAAGCAGAAGAAAAGTAAAATAATAATAAAATATCAAATTAAAATGAAGTTATGCACAGTCCACAGAGAAACTTTCCTTTTCATAGTGTTTGCACTATAATTCGAGGGTTTGAGCCTTCGCTAACTTCCGAAATTTCATTCCTTCAACAGTCAGGATATCAACCCCTATGCTGATTTTCTCCTGCAACTTGCCCTCCCCCGCGAGGCCCGTCTTGCATCTCCGATGATTCAGTTCGGGACCGGCTTCAATGAGTTTGAAGTTGTACTTGGAAAAGCCCCATTCATGAGCCGACTGCTGAGTTCAAGAGTCGGCTGCTGAGTTTGACTTAAGCTCCCACAAAGATTTCCCTTCTGCTAACAAGGTAAAAGTTCCTACTGCTCCCGTCAAGTCAGTCGTCTCTGTACCCAGGAGAGCCGTCTCTCCTACAGCTACTGGTTTTTTCGTCACTGTACCTACTTTCCCATCTGCCAAAGGGAAAGAGGTTCTGTATGAAGAAGGTTCTGACAACACCTTTCTTCCCCCGCCGTCAGTTTTTAAGATTTGGTCTAGTTCTAGGGTTCCCTTTCCAACCAGATCTTAAAGGAGGAACCACAATCAAAGAAGTCTCAAAGCTGACAGGGCATAAATTACGAGCCTGCCAGTGATTGATGAGATTCCTCAGCAGGAGGAACTCGGTTTACTGCATTCGTCTCCTCTTCTTCGAGGGAGTAAGTTCCACCTGTTGCTTAACACTACCAGAAATGAAAGCCTTCACAGGATTGCCGCTACGCTACCATTACCGCCTGACCGTGACGAGGTGAGGGAGAGGCCCACGCCCATCACCCGAGCTCATACCCTTCTTCGAAGATTGGCTGAAAATGAAGGATGCTATGTTGCTAAGCTTCTCAATAGGATGGGATGTGCAATATCCCCCGAAATAAAGCACAAAATTCTAAAGATGGAAAGACCCATATGAGAATCCGTCAAACACCGCTTGGGAAAACATGTTGATGCTACTACAAATGTTACTACTACCGTTCCGACACCTGCAGTATGCAGATCTGTCAAGTCCCGGCTGGGTCCGAAAGTACCAGCTACCAATGATCATAAGGAAACCAGAAAGACAAAGAATGAGAGAGGATTATTCTCTTCTAAGCATGGTCTACACCCTAGGGAGCACACTTCCCCCCACCACTTTGATGTCCCCGTTACGACACCTCGTCTCAAGGCTTTGACTCTTAAGAGGAAAGTGTGGTTATCGAATGTCATTGCACCAGTACTTTTCAAAAGGTCTATCGACCACAAGATGGATCATGAGTTTGATGTTCCTGTTGCCACTACCACCGTTGCTTCTAAATCGGTTGAAGAGAAAAGTGACAGTCACGAGAAGCCTATGGATTTGAAACTTACAAAAGAGAAAACAACTGATGATAAAGTTCGAAAGCTCCGAGCAAAAGTTTCAGAATTAGCCAAACAACGAAGGTTAGATATCAATGATGAGGATTACTTCCTGTCAGATTACATGGACGAAGAGTTCATGGACATTGATATGGTTGAAACTCGGTCCACGTCATCTGCGTGCGATGCTCCTAGTGAGGAGAACACCGCAGATGAGCTTCGAATGCCATACTAACAAGAGATGATCAGATTATTCATCTAGAAAATAGAATGGATGAGATGACCGCCATGGCTACACTCCACAGACATTCATAATCACGACCCACGGCATCTTCAAAAGTAAACCAGCCTGAAATCATACACATAACAGATGAAAGAAGAGAATTTACTTCTGCCAATGAAGATGAACCACCGAGAAAAGATCCAACTCCAAGTCCGCCAGAGAAGAACATTAAACAGATGGCGGAACAGTAAGATTGGGAGGCCTTGGCTCAGTCTAAATGCGGAGCATCAGTTTCAAAGGGTAGATCCTACCCGGAGGAGTTCGATGTCATGCCTTACCCCAAAGGATTCGTGCCCTCGACTTTCAAGGCATTTTACGGGACGGGAAATCCTCGCCAGCATGTGGATCACTTTGGAGCCATTTGTTGCAACACAGGAGGGAGCGAAGCAGCATTGTTTCAACAATTTGTTAGTAGCTTATCAGGGATAACATTCGATTGGTATGTCGAGCTTCCCAATGAATCAGTGAATACCTTTGCAGAGATGGAAAACATGTTTGTGAAGAGATTCGCCGGAGCCCGGCACCATTTCACTATAGGAGATCTCACAGTGGAGCGGCAGAAACCCGACGAGACTCTGGTCGACTGCATTTTGAGATGGAGACACCTAAGCATGAAGTGTGAGCTTCAGCTACAAGAACAACACGCGATCAAGATACTACTCAAGGGTATCCATGGTCCGGTGGCCTTCAAGCTTAAGGGTCTCACCATCAAGTCCTTCGAGAAGTTACTCAGCAAGGCCAGCAGTTTATAAGAAGAAGCAAGCATATGGAGCATATAGAGAAAGAAGAGAAAAATAGGTCCGCTAAAGCATTTGAGAAAAGATCTGGCGTAGTAGCAACGGTTGATAAAGGGAAGCAACCGATGAGGATTCAGACCGAGCAGTTGCCGTAGCGTCACAGCTAGTCGCCTCAGTACAGTCAGTCTCAACAGTATGGTCAGCCTCATGCACAGCAGAGCAGTCAGTCTGGTCAGCAGCGGAGGTCATACAGGACAGATGGGCGACAGGGTTCAATAATGTTAGAACGGCTACGCAAGAACTACTCCTTCAAAGATGACGTCGTAGCAAAGATGTTCAAGAATTTAATGAAGAAGCCTGAGTTCAGATTGCCCGAACCGAAGAAGCCAAAAGAGATGGATAAGAAGGATCAACCCAACTTTTGCCCCTACCACAGGATGGGTAGCCATACCATAGAAAGCTGCTGCAGTTTTAAGGTTTGGCTCGAAAGAAATTACAAAGACGGGAATATAACAATACCAAAGAGATATTTGAAAGAACCTGAAAGAGGTTATATCAATATGATTTCGGCCGAGCCAATCTCTTCAATCGACCCATATGCTGGTAAGGGTAGCTGGAGTACATTCTGGAAGAAGCTCAAGAATGTCCTAGATCAAATCCAGTCCACTTCAAAGAAAACCGTTGCTCGAGATTTGCCACCAGCTCAATCCAAGATGAAGATTCCACTAAGGAGGCCACAACATAAGGAAAGAAGAAAGAAAGAGACCGCGATTAAAATTAAGGAAGATAGTGTGAAGGGTAGGATAAGAGCTGTCCCTATTAGATTGGTTCTCGGATTCAGGGGTGAAACCTCTCGAACCCCTGACTTTGTACGGTTATCTATATGCCCCTCCAGGGTCTCATAATGATAATAGAAGTGATGTTGGCTACGTTCTTACTATCTCTAGTGATGACATGACTAATCACAACCTATCTAACCCCGATTTTGATTCCCAAAATGATCCTCAAATCATGATTGTTCCAGATGAAGACATTGGTTGGAACGAAGAAGATATCGACAACACCGGTTAGGACAATATGAGAAGTAAGGAGCCAGTCCTCGAGTTTAAAGAAACTCTACTTGCAATCAACCTGGATCTTTTAGATACAGAGACAATACCAGAAGAGTCAACTACAACATTAGGAGAACCTCTGGGTCCAGAGGTAGAAGAAATAATATAAGTACATTTAAGAAGTGGAAAGGTGTTACCGCCAAGAACAGCTTCAATAGATAAAGGAAAACAGACAATTACTCAAGAAGAAATATCTCCAGCAACGAAAGAAGTACAAATTCAAAATGAGATTGAGAGTTCAAATAAAGTGGATTACAACGTACTAGCACATCTCAGGAAGTTGTCGGCCAAACTAAGCATTTACGATGCTCTAATCCTGTCAAAGGAGATGAGAGAAAATCTGATCAAGGCTTTACTTGACCCAAATATTTGGTTAGCACAGTTGGCTAGCACATCCTCAGATGGAGTTTGCACTTTGAAAGAACAGCTTAGTGTAGCCTTCACCAATGAAGACTTGCTACTCGGTACAGCCGATCAAAACTGTCCACTCTACATTTCCGTCATCATCAACAGGTTTGTAATTTCCAGAGTGTTGGTAGATCCTGGAGCATCACTCAATATAATGAGTCTACGGACCTTAGCTTACTTGGATATCGACGCACGAGAACTCACTACAAATAAAACGATGCTAAGATGATTCAACCATAAAGGAGAAAGAGCCATCAGATCTATAACGCTACAAATGAAAGTTAGAAATCTAGTAACAATCACAAAATTCCATGTCATCGACGCGGATACTTTGTTCAATACCCTGTTTAGTTGATTGTGGCTTCACGAGTACAATATGGTCCCGTCTTTACGTCACCAATGCATCAAGTACTATAAAGATGGACAAGAACATTGCATCAAGGGAGACCTACAACCTTTCTAAATACATGAAATAGGCATCCATGAAGATGCCGCTTACTATGCTCCTCCAAAGAAAACAGTCTTTTCAAGAGAAGTCGTAACAAGTAAAGTCAAAGATTCAGAATTATCACGAGAACGGGATCATACACCTCCGCTTTAACATTCCCCCACCACTTCTTTATAACCAGTTGGTGGAGGTTCTTTTAGCCCACACATCCGAGGTCGAGACCGGGGACGCGAGCGAGGAACTTACCAGATTGTTGAGCAGGTGAAGCCGACGATCATCATCAACGTAGAAGGAAGCTCTGAAAAGGATGAATTCAACAAAGGAACAATGATGATAAGTCAGAAGAAGCCTCAATTCAAGATTTCTACGGACGACACAGAAAAAGATGAATATGAATCAACGTATGATCAAATTAATCATTATGTTCAAGCCATGACCCTAACTCCGATCCATCCTCAAAAGATCGAGAGTGTAAACCGAGCAAGTTTTATAAAGCTTTCCCTTCTACTTCTGAACCTTGTGTAATTCTCGGTGAAAATGATTCTAATGAATTAATTGAATTACCTTTTGGTTACTTTTCGCCATGTGTACAAAAATTAATTCAACGAGGACATGTGCCGAAACAAATGCCAAAAAATAAGTTGCAATCATTGGAAAAATTATGGGATACAAAAGGAAAGAAACTCAACTTGAAAGAAGTTTTGGATTAGGTATGATTGGACTCGTTGATGACTCGAAATTTTGTATTGTTGTTCTAGTCAGCTAGTGGAAGATTGCCTCGACATTCAAGATGAATTCGAAGATTAACCAATAGATGATACTTTGCCAGAGTTTGAAGAAGAAATCAAATCAACAGTGGATAAAGTAAAAGAAATCAATCTCGGGACTGAGGAGCAGCCCCGACCCACCTTCATAAGTTAGTTACTCAACAACGAAGAGGTTGCAGACTTTGTCAGGTTACTGTCAGAATTTAAGGATTTCTTCGCTTGGAGCTATGAAGAAATGACAGTTCGCTTGGAGCTATGAAGAAATGACAGGACTATCGCTGGAAGTCACTGTTCACCGACTAGGAGTGGATCAAAGTTCAACGCCAGTAAAGCAAGCTCCTAGGAGAATGCACATCAAAATAGAACAATAAGTTATGGCAGAAATACAAAAATTAATATATGTTAATTTTGTCTGAGAAGAACAATATCTGACATGTTTAGCCAACGTCGTGCCACTCAAGAAGAAGAATGGACAGATACGAGTATGTGTCGACTTCAGGGACTTAAATAAAGCATGTCCGAAAAATGATTTTTTTTACCAATACCAGAATTAATGATGGACATTGCGTCGTCACATTAAATTTTCTCATTCATGGATGGATCATCAAGTTATAATCAAATCAAGATGGCTCCAAAAGATGCAACACTTACAGCTTTCAGAACTCCAATTGGGATCTAGTGTTACATCGTAATGCCGTTTGGTTTGAAGAATGCCAGAGCTACTTACCAATGAGCGATGATGAAGATCTTTGATGAACTCATCCACAACCAAGTGGAATGCTACGTTGACAATTTGGTCATCAGGAGCAAAGTGAATGAAAACCATCTATATGATTTGAGGATCGTATTTGAACGATTACGACATTATAATGTAAAGATGAGTCCCTTAAAGTGTGCTTTCGGCGTTGTTGACCTCATTTTTGATGAGGCCTTTTCTCTTCTCTCTCCTTAGTACTTAGGATCTAGCCTTAGGATTTCCCTTTGACTATCTTAGAGGACTAGAAATGGGACTCACCACTTAGAAATTTAAACACCTCTTAAACTCCTTGCAAACCCCATAAGTTTGATTGTAAACTCCCAAGTCACTTGGAGGTTTAAGATCATATGTGGAGGTTTAAAGGATGAGTTCCCTATAGGACTCTTTGGCCTTAGGACTACCCTGGGTGGCCTGGTCGCAGTGAGGGTTGACTTGCACACATTACACTTTCACACACATTCTAAATCCTAAAACCATTCATACCTAGCTTCGACTTCCGACTCATATAGGTAATCCATATGGATGGTCCTCAACCCCTAAGCCCTTGCGCAAGAGGGTTAGGAACAACATAGTGAATGCCTCAAATGAGTCCTCTCATGGCTCTTATGGGCTTGATATGGCTTCATGGCTCAACCAAAGTGATTCCATTCCAATCAAACTTGATCAATCTTCATTTTTCCAAAATTTCAATTTTTGACCCCCGGGGCCCTACACCCGCTAAACTTACCAAATGTCCTTGAAACAACCCAAAATTTGCAAAATTACCTAAATTACCCAAAATTCCTCAAAACCAATCCTAAACATTTCCCCCACTCAAATTGATCATCCATAGCCAAATATACCAAAATTTCCAAAAATACCCCCCCTATACCCTCCAAATACCCAAAGTGCCCTTCTTAACCAAAAATTCCATAAATTTCAAAAATTCCTAGAAAATTCCAAACAATCCCAAATATTCTCCATTTCATTTTGTTCAACTACACCATAGGCCAGTTTTGTCAATTTAACCCACTTTTACCAAAACCCCCAATTTGACCCATTTTTAACCAAAGTAAGCCCAATGTCAAACCAAATAAACCCAATTGAACTCAATTTTGGTCCAATTCAATTCTAAACTTCAATTCAATATCCCCAATATCAATCCAGACCAAATCCAAGCCCAATTTGATTGACATTTGGATCCAATTCCAATTTGAAGCCTAAGGCCCAATTTTGGCCCGCGACCTAACCTAGCCCAAACCAACCCAATTCAACTCCAATTAACCCCAAATCTTTTCCTAAACCTTCCTAATATCCCAAAAAACAAAACACTAACAAGATTTTCCCGAAATTTGAACCTAAACTCCACCCAAACCTAACCCAAAGTCAAAATCCCCATTTTTTGCCTAAACCCAAACCTAACCCAAATGGGCCCAAATCCCAAAATCAAAGCCCAACCAAAGTTGAAAACTCTTTGTAGCACCCCCATAAACATTTCTCAACATTAATTTTACATCAAATCCAACCTTAGCCCAACCTTAGCCCAAATTAGCCCAATATGACCCACTTTGGCCCCTTTACCAAAAAATCCCAAATTAAACCCAATTAAACTCCAAATTATTTCAAACCTATTCTAGATCACTCATGGTACATCCCTAAACAAAATCCAACATTTGTTTGGCCCAATCTTTTACAAAACTTCCATTTACCAATTTGTTTTCAAACCTAAAAGCCCACCTCCTTAAACCTTTATAAAGGCCCATCCAAAATAAATCCAAAAGCCCAAAATCTATCCTACAGCCCACATGAAATTTCCCCTCATCATCCCCATTGATTTAAATCACTCCCTAAGTTTCAAATTCATCATTAAACTTTTCTAAACTAAGCCATGTGCCAAATTACCCCTAAATATCCTCAATCCTTAAAACCCACTTTCATGAAACTAAGCCAAGCCATCCCTAAGCCATATGGAGCCATGGAGCCATGCATAAGCCATATGCAAGCCTTGGGATCCCCTTTCCACCTCACCAAGCCATTAATGGCAAGAAGAGGGGCCCCTTTATTAAGCCTTCCTTAATCACTTTTAACCCCATTCATGCTACACACTAAACCAAGTTTACCCACCTCACCATGGATGTAGACCACACCATTTTCTCTTGGCTGACTCAAGTGATTCTTTTCAGCCCAAAACCAGGCCTTGGGTGGTGAACCTAGCCCAAAACCATGGGTTGACTCATTTGAACCCAAAATAGCCTTCCCCCATTCCATTTCAATTCAATTCCTTTACACATGTCCATGGTCAATCGATCGCACTAAACCCCAGCTCCGACCTCCCCGACCTCGAGGGTGACTTCGACCTCGGTCGGCCGACCACCACAGCAGTCGGAAACCACCAGTGCCGAGAGCACCCATGTGAGCCAATTTTTGAATTCCGCCTTGTCGACTTGTCCCATGCCTAATGGCCACCATGGCTGTTCTTCTCCTCACCAGAGCAGTTGATCCAAGCCACTAAACCCCCCTGGGAAGCCCTCCAGCCACCTCTATTTAAACCACACCACCTCTCGGCCAAAGAAGGTGTTGAACCAAATCCTACTAAAACTTTGTCAAAATTGTTCCAGACCACTCTCCACACATAGAGCACTTGATCCCCATTGGATTCCAGCCCTAATTTCCCCCAGCTGAGCTCAATTTCTGAGTTCAAATTCAAGCCTAAAACTAGGACATCTCCCAAACCTCCACCAAATCCAAATTAAACTCACCCACACCTGCACAGGACCAAGAGAAGGAGTTCCTCGGTGAAAGCCCCTCTCCGAGCCACCCGGTTGCTCTAGCCTCCAAGCTTTGAAATCGTGCTGTGGACACTTTCATACCTAGACAATTCCTCAGAGCCAGAGACTTCATCTGGAGCTTCCTTGGGTGCAATCGAAGGTGAAACAACTCTCTGATTGAAGCTACACTGCTCAGAGCAAAGGTATGGATCATTCCTTCCTCCCGAGCTTCCAACAATTCTCCATTTTATTTCAGTTAATTTCATGGCATGTAAACCATATGGATGTGTTCGTCTCCTCAAGACAAATCCATAGAGCATAAGAACACGAAAATTTGTTGAGAAATGACAGAGTTCTTAGGGTTTTAGTGTGGATGATCACGGGTGCACACCAGTCGTAGACGATGACCATACACCGTCCGATCGCGCGTGTATCGGTTGAATGGCTCAGATTGCGTCGGATTAGAGGAAGGAACGAGACAGCGGGACGCGTGGTGGCTGACTCAGATGGCGGTGTCGAATGGGAGCACGCCGCGTTGTCTTTCGATCCGCCGTAGGTTGATGCGGCGCTGAGTCGGATAAGTAGATAAATAGGATTTTTTCTATTTATTTAAATATCCAGAACTTAGAAAATCCATATCTTTGTGTAGAAAAATCATAAAAATAAACTAAAAATACCCTCTTGCTCAGTAAACATAGGAGGACAATGTGGAAAAAAATCAAGTTGTTTTGATGAGTATTTTATTTTTAATTAATTGTTTACTCATTTCAGTATTTTGATTCTCCATTTGCATAGACAATTCACCATGTCATGAGACTATAGGACTTTTGAAGCCTCTGATCTTGGGAACATTCCCTAAATGTTTCAAGGTCAGAGGTCATCTCTATGAAAAGTTATGTATTTTTCAAGTTTATGTCACTGTTTTTGGTATTTTAATTCCAATAATTAGCATATTGCTCAATAAATTCTAGAAAAATTTGGGGAAGTTTCTTAGGACCAGAGGAGCCTAGGATAATTATGGTTAGGCTTAATTCATTATGAATAACCCTAATTAGCCTAAATACCTAAAATTAAATTTTAATTAATTAGGGTTAACCACACATTAAAATAACTTGAAATCAATTCTCCATTGATTTTTAGGATACAGAGAACCTTGCATAAAAATTTGAGGTCAATTGGAAATGATTAGCCCCACTAAATGAATTAATTAAACCACATGATCAAAATTAAACTTTAAAACTTCATAACTCCAAAAATACATTTCAAAAAATCACCAAATTGGTTTTGTGGGCTCTCTGATATAAGAGGACTCTAAAAAAATTAAAATTGGAATTTCTAAAATTTTTCATTTTTAATCTTATTTTAATATTTTAAATAATTAAAAAATAATAAAAATCATGAAAATATTAAAAATCATGAAAATGTCATATTTTGACTCCTAATCACTTAGAAATAAACCAAATATTTTTCCCAAGTCTCAAAGTAAAGATATTGAATTTTAAATGCTTAAAACAATTTTTAATATTAAAAAAATGTATTTTCCAACCTTTTCACTAAATTAATTCCAATAAATCAAACAAAAATCAGAAAATTATAAAATTTATTTCTCTGAACTCTTTGAGGTTAGAGAGATTTAAGAAAATTATAAAATCTATTTTTCAACTTTAATTTTATTTTATAATTAATTAACACTCCAAAACTCAAAATAATTATAATAAATAGAATATAGTTTAAAACATCACCAAAATTGGTCCAAGTGGTCCTCTGGTCAATAGAAACATCCCATAATTTTCTTAAGGACAAAAACTTTTCCTTGGTCATGTTGTTGAATTTCCATTGAAAATCCCTATTTTTCACTAAAAATAATTATATAAATAAATTAAATTCAGAAAAATCACATTTTCTCCTCTAATGTCTTAATTGACATGTGAGGGAGGTGACATAAAAATTTCAAGTTCATTTGAACTCAATATAGTGAGTTATGAAGTAAATAAGCCTAAAAGGGTATAAAGATAATTAAAGAATTTAAACCCCTTTATTAAAATATTAGGTTTAATTAAAATGGAGGGTAAAATATTCGATTTTATCTTTCTTGGATGATTGAAACTTTGGGAAATTAAAAGGATAGGAACCCATTAATCACTTTTAATAAACCAAAAATGAAACTTTAATTATTTAAACAATTTAAAATTTAGAAGATTAATGAAAATTTGAATTATTAAAAATAGGGATATAACTTGAGAGAATATTAATTCTTTAACAAAAAAATCCATAAATAAATGACTTCAATAATATTTAACCCTTAATTAAGATTAAAATGATAATCCAAACTAAGTAAATAAAAAAAATTAAAAATAAATAACCCTTAAATTAAAGAAAAGCTCAAAATATTAAATGGTTTAACAATTAAATGGTTTGTAATTAAATTAAAGAAAAGTTCAAATATTAAATGGTTTGAAATTAAATTAAGCTCAATAGTTAAGTTAAATTAAATTTAAAATATTGAAATTAAATTTAATTAAATTAAGTTAAATTCAATTAAATTAAATTTAAATTATATTAAATTAACATCATTCAACAATAAAAAGTAAAACAAATTTAAAATATTAAGATCACTTAAAGTATAAAGATTTAAACCAAAAATAATTTGAACACTATTCCAAACTTAAAATTATTAATTAAAACCTCATAATTAAACTAAATCACTTTAAACCATTAACTCAAACTTCAAATTAAGAATGATTAAAATTCTCAACAAACCAATCTGCCCCTAAAGGCTTTAATTATTATAACTCTTAAATGGAGTATTAAGTGAGATGTCACTTCATTCATCAGGTAATCAAATGCCCAAGTTCACTGAGCAAGAGACAAAGCTTAACTAAACTCCTAGATGATTAATTCACTTGTGCAACTAAATTTACTTGGACTCAAAATAATCTCGGAAATATTGAAAAGATGTTTAGGACTCGTTCTAAGCACTTCCTCAATATGATGAGATATTTTAGAAGAAAAATTGAATTTAATTGTTCTTTGATGAAGAAAATCATCCTTAAACAAAACACAAGAACCTAGACGTCATAGGAGATGACTAGCAATAAAACTAAGACTTCGGTAGACAACCAAAACCTTTCCCTTAGCTTTACTTGGGTACTTGTTGTAAATATTTAAATGCCTTAATATGTGTTTTAAGTGCAGCTTGGGATGACGGGAAGACTCTCCAGGTACGCTTTTATTTTATTGCAATTTACTTTATTGCAATTTACTTACATGCACTGCACTTTACTTTTTCTTGCATGTTAGACAAGATTGTTGCATGAAAACTAAAATTTTTAGGATAGCCACAAAATTGAAACCAAAACTAAATTAAAAGTCACCACAAGATAAAATTCTCCACCACAACATTCCAAAATATAAAACAACTCAAAATTTAATCACAAACAGAACAACAAAACTACAATTGCAACTAAATTAAAACGTCTCGTTGAATGATCGGGAATACCTCAGATGATGTAACCCACGAGTTGCTAAATGGATTTTCCACGGTCTAAATGAAAGTGTGGAACTCATTCGGTTGAGTTTAGCAAATTCATCTGGACTAAGTGAATTTGATGAAAATAACGGTGCCGGGATGACGGAACCGTGGGATCTTAATCGGTTCTGTTTAAACAACTTTAAGATTTGTTTTAATTAAAATATTAAAAACATTTAGATTTTAAAGTTCCTAAACGAAAACACTTCTCTCATCTCCTGATTTTCACCTTCTAAAACTAAACCTCTGCAACAACAAGGAACTCGGAGCATGGTGGGCAGCACGGCCATCGTCATCAGTAAAACTCGGGTCTACTTCAACAAAAATTTTCTTAGAATTAAATGACCAAACCATAGGATTTTGAGGTAGTTTGCCTAGTGCAACATAAATCCTCAACTTTTCGTTAGACATTTGCATAATCATATTATGCAAAATAAGTCTTGATTCGTCTTAGGATTCTGAGGTAGTCGTTTGGTACGACATAAACCCTCACATCTTCGAGGCTACTTGTGTGATTATATCATACAAATATAAGTCCTAATTAATTAAAATTGACAAGATTGAAACATTAGGTAAATTCCTAAATTGAAGCCAAACAATATGATAGTTTGGGAAGTTGCCAAGATTCTTCTTGGATCCTCAGCTTCTCCTACTTTTCTTCCTTTGATTCCTAAATTAAACTGTTCCAAACTTGACCCATTCACAATTGAAATTTCCAAAGTCTAATTGTTTGAAAACCTTAAACTTTGAAATTCTTGAGAGCAAAACCACTAATCACTATCGAGAGTTTTCTTAAATGATTCCCATCATTTAAGATGTAATTAACTATAGGGGCTTGCCCTTATAGGGAACTTTAAGAACCCAGGTAATATAAACACTACTTAATTCATTTGTATTAAGCATGGGAACTTTTCGGCTTATAAAATTGGTTCGCAGACCAAACGGATGTCACAAATCTTCTAGTTTATTTAATCAAACCCCATCATCAAGCAGTATGTCTATTCCTCGAGATAGATATACGGTTTGTGATGTGGTGCTCGTTTATATAAACTATTTGGGATGTGAGATCGGTTTGATTTCATATCTTAAAATTTTCAAACTTAAAATTATTTTCAAAACCAAATGCTACTTTTTGAATATATATATTTAAATTAAATTTAAAATCTAAAACTCGCCAACAACTTCTGTAGGCAACCCCCTTTTAAAATACCACATAGCCTAAAAATTTGCCGACAGGCGTCACCTCTGGGAAATTTCTATGATTCATTGTTCGTCATTGGGAAATCAAAATTGACCCAGAGAAGATTAAAGCTATCTTAGAAATGCCTCCTCCTAGAACCTTGAAACAATTACCTTCTTTTCAAGGAAAGTTAGCATACTTAAGATGCTTTATATCTAATTTGTCATGAAGGTATCTACCATTTTCGAACTTACTTTGAAAGGATGTCACATTCATTTGAGGAAATCCGTGTTAATGAGCTTTCAAAGATATTAAACGATACCTAACGACACCTCTTGTTTTGGCAGCCCCTATCCCGAGTATACTGTTGATACTTTATACTGCAGCTTTAGACGAGTCCCTCGAGGCATTACTCACCCAAGTCAATGACGAGGGTAAGGAGAACACACTCTACTACCTGAGTCGACGTCTCATACCTGCGGAAGTAAAATATCCCCCTATTGAGAAATATTGTCAGCTTTAGTTTTTGTCACTCAAAAGCTTAGACATTACATGTTGTCTCATAAGATCAACCTAAATTTGAAAGTTAATCCATTGCAATATTTGATGAACCGATCAACACTTTCCGGATGCTTAGCAAGGTGGTCGATGATTTTATTGCAATTTGATATAACATTTGTGCCCCTTCGCGCTATCAAAAGGCAGATTCTCGTGGATTTTCTCGCAGCACACCCACTGCTAGCTAGATCCCCGCTTAACGACAAACTGCCAGACAAACAATTACTACAGGTAGATAAGCCCAAAGCTAAACATTGGGAGATGTACTTCGATGGGGTTTCATTAGCTAGAAGAAATAAAGAACAATAGACAGTGATACTTAGTAAAGCAGGAATCGGTTTGGTCTTTGTAACTCTGGATCAGGCGATGCTAAGATTCTCCTATCACTTGACAGAGCAGTGTACCAATAATAAAGCAGAGTATGAAGCTCTAATCACTAGTTTGGAATTAGCAATTTTTATGGAAATAACAGACATTGCCATTTATGGTGACTCGCAACTCGTCATACAGAAGTGGCAGGACAATATAAGATTTTGAAACTGAGATTAGAAGAATACCACTGGTACACAATGAAATTGCTAGAGTAGATTCCAAGTGTGATATTCTATAGGATCCCTTGAGTAGAAAATGCCGAGGCAGATGCTTTAGCTAAGCTTGCAAAAGAATTGGCTTGTCCACCCGAAGATTCTATAGATATTACCGTAAGAGGGCGACATGCTTTGTCGCAGATCGACCTCGACAGTTTGCGCAAGATTGGAAAAGAAGAGATGACAGCTATAGTGTCAGATGATACAAAAGATTGGCGTCAATCGATAATAGAATATATGCAAATAGGAAGACTGTCGGGCGACAACTCAATAGCACATCAAATTTAGAAGAGGGCCTTGTCGTATGCCTAATTTGATAATGTTCTGTACAGAAGATCCTTCGATCAGATGTAGTTCAGATGTCTCAGCAGAGCAGAAGCACAGAATATCATTAAAGAAGTACATGCCAGACTGTGTGGCGCTCACCACTCAGGACCAAAAATGAAGAGGAAAATTAAGAGACTCGGATACTATTGGCCAGCAATGATGACAAACTGCATGGAAACAACGAAGAGATATCATCAGTGCCAAGTGCACGGAGTGGTCTTGCCCCAACCTTCGAATGTTCTACACACCATGATTTCCTGGTGGCCATTCAAGTGTTGGGGCACGGATATAGTGGGTTCGATAGACCCTCCTTCTTCAAAAGGACACAGATTTATGCTTGCTGCTACAGATTACTTCTCTAAATGGGCAGAGGTAGTTCCGCCACGGGAAGTTACAACACAACAGGTTCTACAGTTCTTCAGGAATCAGGTTGTCTACCTCTTCAGTGTGTCGTGAAGGATCATCTGTGTTAATGGGTCCGTTTTCAAGAGCACGAAGATTAACAATTCCGTCAAAAGACACGAGATAGATTGGAGATACTCAACGTTCTACTAACCCGAGCAAATGGCTAGGCAGAAGCCTTCAACAAGACACTCATACATATCTTAAAGAAGACACTCGACGATAACAAAAGAGGATGGCATGAGAAGTTACTGGAAGCTTTGTGGGCCTACAGGACGACGGTCAGAATTTCAACGCAGTCTACATCTTACGCACTTGTGTACGGGTCCAAGATGGTTCTTCAGCTAGAAGTTTAACTACCATCGCTCCGGGTCGCCATCTCCAATCAAATCACAACTGAACAAAATGCCAAATTACAACTTGCTAAATTGGAAATTCTTGAAGGAAAAAGATTACTTACACAACAGAATTTAGAACTCTACCAAACAAAGATGATTCAAGCCCACGATAAATTGGTTCGCCCGAGGTCGTTCAAAATCAGTGACCTCGTCCTCGTTCTTAGAAGACCTATTCTTGCACACCGCAATATAGGTGAAAATTTTGAACCGACCTGGGAAGGGCCCTTTATGTTGGAACAAGTTTGCTCGGGAGGGTCGTACTAGTTGGTGGATTCCCAAGGGGACAGACAGATGTTGCCAATAAATAGATGATATCTAAAGAAGTATTACGCGACATGATATGTCTGAAGAATGATATAAATTTCGATGTAGCCATGCGGCTAGTATCTGTGACTAGGTCCAAACTTTGTAATAAAATAAAGTTTCTCACAAAATAAAGTTCATCACTAAATTTCTAATTCTAAATCTTATAAAAACATATTAAATGAGATAATGACATTAAAACAATTGCAAAATAATTGTTAATAAATGATAAGAGTAACCTTGTTAATGTTCTTGCTCGTGCAAAACGCCAGCTACTGACATTTTTCATGTCTTCTTATGCAGGAAATGTCAGGTCGCGTGGCATTTTCTTTAAAATACGGCTTGGACCTTGCATCTTGAAGAAAAAGAATACATACTAGAGGACTGCAGATATGAGGTCAATGATGAAAAGTGGTTGCCGAGAGACCGGACAGATGTCAGGACATGGAGGCACTGGAGGTTTCGTTGACTCAAACCTCCTCTCCATGAGACATAGTCAGGTTCCGTCCATGATTGCTACTCTAGAGGGTGATCTTATTGTTGCTTCAGCTGAGAGAGTCCTAGATGCGTCGTTGGCACGCACTAAAAGAAGAAATACAAATCGCCGCAAGAGTCGCCTCTTAGACAGAATGGAGAGGAGATAGGCTTGAGAGTTAGCCACTGAGCTACCACCCATTCCAGAAGATTTTTATGACCCTGAAATGAAAGAAACTGACGACAGCACACTGCGCACTAATACTGAGCCACCGAGGATCTCACACCGACATTGGATCCGATGGAAGAAATCTTTACTGGGTGTTTGATTTGCAACTCGGGTTTACCCAGACTGCCTTCAGGGACAGGAGCATTTTCAGAGTGCCCACAGTGTCACGTTCTACAGCTAGAGGAGTATAGCACATTCGAGGAGTATGCAGTCGCTTCAATGCTACTCAAGAGAAGGGAACATCCTGATGTAGAGCCATATGTACCACAGTTTGTTCTGCCACCACCACAACGAGAAGTTCCAGATTACATCATGGCGATGATCAGAAGAATTAGAAAGAAGGAATTTCAACATTATGAAGAAATACAAGGAAAGTTCGTCAATATCCTGGAAGGCCTCGAGTTATACACAAATGTATTATCAAAGAATGATCAAGAAAAGATTCTGGATTGTGTCTTTGCTCTCCAAGACATGGACAGAGCAGGTTGTCTGAGGCCAAGGACGCACACAGAGCCAACCAAATAGAAAAGAGGAAAGGGCAGAGTCACGATTCAATGTGGCTGTTGTTACAATTTTACAAAAGATAGACAAGGCAATCCCCTGGGAATTCTACAGCACGATGAGGTGGATCCAATGTTGTCGCAGATCAAGAAGATGATAAAGAGGATGTTTGAGCAGCACGTCCTGCCTGCAAACTGTATTCCCAACAGCTGCATCATAGATATTTATGAGGACGGGGACTGTATCCCGCCTCATATCGACCACCATGACTTTGTGAGGCCCTTCTACACGGTCTCATTTGTAAGTGAAAGTAATATTTTGTTTGGACAAGAAATTCAGATTGTCGGACCGGGAGAGTTCTGAGGTTCTGTTGAAATCCCTCTACCAGTCGGATTAGTGCTGGTGCTGAAAGGAAAAGGGGCAGATCTTGCAAACAGTGCATCCCAGGAGTTACAGGACAGAGGATATCGATTACATTCAAAAGAATGGATGAGGACAAAGCGTCATTTTACTATGAGCTGGATCCAGAATTGGAAAACCTTCGACCCTTGCCGCAATGACAGCAGTACCTCCGGGTGTTCGCAAAGGGACTTTTCGTTCTGGAGCGTAGTATTAACATGTTAGCTTGTTCACGGAACAGCCTCAGACAGCATAAATCTACTACCTCTACGACAGGTTACAGCAGTCGTCCCTATTTTTGTGTCAGCAGGATATGATAAGATAGTTTTTGTTTAGCTTTGTACGACTGATCGACTTTTGGATGCTTGTCAGCATATGATCAGTTGTACTACTGCCTCCGATAAGAATTAATGCAGATTGTTGTTTCTATTTGCTAAATTTATCAGAAATGTCTCTTTTTAACGTAACGGTCGAGAGCCGCAGGACCATACATCGATCCAAATTAAAATAAACAAAGAACGATACAAAAGAAAAATGATAAAATAATAAAAAATTATAACTACTCTAAAAAATTAAAACAAAATCTGATAAAATCAAATGAAATTGAAAGAAAATTAAATTTGAAATCAAAATTAAACAAAATAAAGACAATTGAAATTTAACAAAACAAATTGGAAGAAGGTGATAAACTGAAAGTAAATGATGAACTAACTCTTTCTCGGGATTCTAAGTCCTTGCACTCACTCTTAAATCCTTTATCTCAGAAAGAATTCTGTGAAATTTGACACTTTCCACGTTGTCACTTCTCACAAATTCAAAAATTCACGAAATTCTACAAATCTTGCAATGGTTACTAGTCTTGGCCGAATTGCAACAATTCTACTTTCTTTGAAAAGTCAACATCAAGTTTTCTCCAAATCTTTGAAATCTCGGGGGGCAGTACTTAAATTATGTTTCCCTTCTGTCACCTCTTGGATTAGATGTGAGTCCCTGGGCTTTTCTTCCTAATGTGACACTATACTACCTCTTGAGTTGAATATGAGTCCCTGAGCATTCCTCTTCATTATGGTGAAAGAGTACTCAATATTCCCTATATTTCTGTTTCCCTTCCAAGAAAATTTTCCACCCTTCATGAAATTCTAGGATCGGAGCTCGGTCGACAGATTACCAAATATTATCTATATTCCATTTTCCTTCCGAGAAAATTTTTCGCCCTCCATGAAATTCTAGGATCGAAGCTCAGTCATTCGATTCCTCAATATTCCTTATATTTTCATTTCCCTTCTGAGAAAAATTTTCCACCCTCCATGAAATTCTAGGATCGGAGCTCAGTTGTCTGATTCCTCAATATTCCCTATATTTCCATTTCCCTTCCGAGAAAATTTTCCAACCTCCATGAAATTCTAGGATCAGAGCTTAGTCGTTCGATTCCCCAATATCACTTATATTTCCATTTCCCTTCTCATAAATTTTTCCAGTCTCCATGAAATTCTAGGATCAGAGCCCAGTCGTCGGATTCCTCAATATTCCTTATATTTACATTTCCCTTCCGAGAAAATTTTCCACCCTCCATGAAATTCTAGGATCAGAGCTCAGTCGTCTGATTCCTCAATATTCCATATGTTTTCATTTCCCTTCCATGAAAAATTTTCCACCCTCCATGAAATTCCAGGATCGGTGCTCAGTCGTCTGATTTCTCAATATTCCCTATATTTCCATTTCCTATCGGAGAAATTTTTCTGCCCTCCATGAAATTCTGGGATCAGATCACAGTCGTCTGATTCCTTCAAATTTCCTAAATTTTTCACGTCCGTAAGATTCCGAGTTCGGTACCAAAATTATGATTCTCATTTCTGAGACTGCTATCTAAATTTAAGTTCTCATCCTTCAGGATCAGTACTTAAATTTTGACTCCCGCCTACCGAGATCGGTACTGAAATTCCGATCTCCCCTCTGCACTCACTTAAAACTCAAAATTTTTTATGAGTTTAAAAATTTTCAAATTCAAAGTTCCACAAATCTTGAAAATTTCATAAATTTCATAAAACTCAAGATCAAATCCAAATTCAAACTCAAAATTTAAATTGAAATCAAATTCAAATTTGAAATTCAAATCAAATCCAAATTTGAAATTCAAATCAAATCCAAATTCTAAATTCAAATTCCAACTTCATAATTGATTCAGATCGGACTCCTTCAGAGTTTGGAGGCTTGAAATACATAGCTTCTCTCATGAAGGTATTCCATTATCTCTCCCCGGCAGAAGTTCTTGGGATTTGAAAGTTTCAACCAAATAATCCCCAGCGGAAACTTCCTCGCTAAATTCTATGTTTTGTCTTGAGTTTTGAGTCAGACAATTGTGTTGGTTTTTTTAATCTCATTGGTCAGCACCAATACGGTCAACACCAATACGTGCAGTGTGCTTGTCCAGCACACCACACCTATTGGGGGTCCATTTGTTGACCTTACTTTTGGTTGAGGTCTAGTCTTTTTTTAGAATAGCTTAGGATCTAGCCATAGGACTATCCTGATGACTTTCTTAGAAGACTAGTCTTGGAGTCCTCCCCTTAGAAATTAAAACACTTCTTTGCTTCACTGGGAGTTTTCATATGCCTAAGGCCTAACCTCTAGCTTTTAGGAGGAAAAGACCAAGCATAAGGAAGCTCAAGGGAAGACTCTTATAGGTAGTTGTCGACATATTTTTAGGTTGAGTGTGTATTTTTGAAAAGGGGTCGCCTACAGAAATTGTCGGCAAATTTTCAGATTTAAATTTAGTTTAAATATATATATAATTTGGAAAGTAGTATTTGATTTTGAAAATAATTTTTGAGTTTCAAAATTTTAAGATATGAAATCAAACTGATCTCACATGCCGAATAGTTTATATAAACGAGCACCGCACCACAAACCGTGTATCTATCTCGAAGGACAAACACACTGCTTGACGATAGGGCTCAATTAAATAAACTAAAAGATTTGTGACATCCGTTTGATCCGCGAACCAATTTTATAAGTCGGCAAGTTCCCCGCTTAATATAAATGAATTAAGCAGGGTTTATATTATCCGGGTTCTTAAAGTTCCCTATAAGGGCAAGCCCCTATAGTTAATTACATCCTAAGTGACGAGAATCACTTAAGAAAACTCTCGATAATGATCAGTGGTTTTTCTCTCAAGAATTTCAAAGTTTAAGGTTTCAAAGGATTGAATTTTGGAAATTTCAATAGGGGTTAGCTCAAATTGGGAACAGTGTATTTTGGAGTCCAATGGAAGAGAGGTAGAAGCAGCTGGAGATCCAAGAGGAATCTTGGCAACTTCCCGACGATCCTATTGTTTGGCTTCAATTTAGGAAGAACTATTTAGTATTTCAGTCCTGCCAATTTTAATTATTTAGGACTTATATTCGTATGACATGATCATACAAACAGCCTTGAATATGTGAGGGTTTATGTCGTACCGAACGACTACCTCGGAGTCCTAAGACCTGTTAGGGCTTAATTTACATAACATGATTATGCAAATGCCTAACGAAAAGTTGAGGATTTATATTGCACTAGGCAAACCACCTCGAAGTCCTATGACTTGGTTATTTAATTCTAAAAAAGTTTTGTTGAAGTAGATCTGAGTTTTGTTGATGACGATGGCCGAGCTGCCCACCATGCTCCGAGCTCCTTGTTGTTGCAGAGGTTTAGTTTTAGAAGTCATAAATCAGGAGATGAGAGAAGTGTTTTGGTTTAGAGAGAATCTTAAAATTCAAGTGTTTTAATATTTTAATTAAAACCAATCTTAAAGTTGTTTAAACAGAACCGATTAAGATCCCACGGTTCTGTCATCCCGACACCGTTATTTTCATTGAATTCACTTAGTCCAGATGAATTTACTAAACTCAATCGAATGAGTTCCAAACTTTCATTTAGACCGTGGGAAATCTCGTTAGCAACACGTGGGTTACATCATCCGAGGTATTCCCGATCATTCAACGAGACGTTTTAATTTAGTTGCAATTGTAGTTTTGTTGTTCTGTTTGTGATTAAATTTTGAGTTGTTTTATATTTTTGAAATGTTGTGGCGGTAATTTTTATCTTGTAATGACATTTAATTTAGTTTTGGTTTTAGTTTAGGGACTATCCTAAAGGTTTTGGTTTCATGCAACAGTTGTTTATCATGCAAGAAAAGTATAGTGCACGTAAGTAAATTGCAATAAAGTAAATTGCAATAAAATAAAAGCGTACCTGGAGGGTCTTCCCGTCATCCTAAGCTGCACTTAAAACACATGTTAAGGCATTTAAATATTTCAACAAGTACCTAGGTAAAGGTAAGTGAAAGGTTTTGGTTGTCTACTAAAGTCCTAATCCTATAGCTAGTCATCTCCTATGACGTCTAGGTTCTTGTGTTTTGGTTTAAGGATGACTCTCTTCACCCAAGAACAATTAAATTTAGTTGTTCTTATAAACATCCTATCATATTGAAGAAGTGCTTAAGACGAGTCTTAAACATCTTTTCAATACCTCTAGGATTGTTTTAAGTCCAAGAGACTTTAATTATACAAGTGAATTAATCATCCAGGAGTTTAAGTTTTGTTATCTTGCTCGAATGAATCTGGACATTTGAATATCCTATAAGTGAAGTAACACTTCACTCGACACCTCATTTAAGAGTTATAATAATAAGAGCTTTAAAAGGGCAAATCAAATTATTAAATATTTTAATGATTAAAACTTAATGATTTAATTTTAATTTTGACTTAATTATAAAAAGTTAGTTTAAGTTTGGAAAAGTGTTCAAGTTATTTTAGATTTAATTCTTAAGGGTTTCATTTAGGTTTGTTGTTAAATGATTTTAATTTAATTTAATTCAATTTAATTTTAATTCAATTTAATTTAATTTTAATTTAATTTGATTTGATTTTAATTTAATTTAATTTAATTTTAATTTAATTTCAATTTAATTTTAGTTTAATTTAATTTTAATTTAATTTTAATTTTTGTTTAATTTTAATTTGGATTATTATTTTAATTAATTAATATTTTTTTATTTATTAAGAATTAAGTATTATTGAAGTGGTTTATTTAGGGACTTTTAAATTAAAGAATAAATATCCTCTTAATAATATCCCTACTTTAATAATTCCAATTTCTATTATTCTTCCAAAATTTCAATTAATTAATTAATTAAAGTTTATTTTAATTATTTTTTTTTTGAAATGGTTAGTAGGTTTCTACCCTCAATCATTTAAGTTTCAATCATCCAAAATCAGTTTAAAATCAAATATTTTACCATCCCCTTTTTGATTAGTCCTAAAATTTTAATTAAAGGTTGAAATTTTTATTTACCATTTTGCCCTTCAAGCCTAATAATTCTATAACTCACTAAATTAAGCTCAAATGAACTTGAAATTTTTATGTAACCTCACTCACAAGTCAATTAAGACATTAGAGGAGAAAATGTGATTTTTCTGTATTTAATTTATTTATGTAATTATTTTTAATGGAAATTAGGGTTTTTCAAGGAAAATTTAATAACATGACCAAGGAAATGTTTCTGTCCTTAAAAAAATTTTGGAATATTCCTAATGACCAGAGGACCATTTGGACCAATTTTGGTGATTTTTTGAATTATATTTTATTTATTTGAATTATTTTGAGTTTTAGAGTATTAATTAATTTTAAAATAAAATTAAATTTAAAAATAGTTTTTATATTTTTAATAAATCTCTCTAACCTCAAGGAGTTCAGAGAAATAAATTTTGTATTTTTCTGATTTTTCTTTGATTTATTAGAATTATTTTAGTGAAAAGGTTGGAAAATACATTTTTCAATATTAAAAATTACATTAAGCCTTTAAAATTCAATATCTTATCCTTGGGACTTAAGAAAAATATTTGGTTTGTTCCTAAGTAATTAGAATTCAAAATGTGACGTTTTGGTAATTTTTAATATTTTTATGATTTTTATTATTTTTTAATTATTAAAAATATTAAAATAATGATAAAAATCAACTTTTTTAGAAAATTATAATTTTAATTTTCCTAGCTTCCTCCGATATCGAGAAGCTCCAAAACCATTTTTGTAAATTTTTGAAAAGCATTTTGTGAGTTATGAATTTTTAAAGTTTAATTTTACCCATTTTGCTTAAGAGGCTTAATCAACCCATTTGGTGGGGTTAATCAAGTCCAATTGGTTTCAAATTTTTATGTGAGACTCTCCTGACCCTAAAGGACAGTGAAGAATTGTTTCCAAGTCAATTTGATGTATAGTTAACCCTAATTAATTAAAATTCAATTTTGGGTGTTTAGACCAATTAGGGTTATTCCAAGTGAATTAACTAAAAACTTATTTTTCCTAGGTTCCTCTGGTCATAAGAAACATCACCAAATTTTCCTAGAATTTATTTCTCAACATGCTAATTATTGGAATTAAAATACTCAAAACAGTAACATGCAATTGAAAAATCAATAACTTCTCATAGGGATGGCCTCTGACCTTGGAAAATTTAGAGAATGTTCCCAAGTTCAGAGGCTTTAAAAGCCCTATGGTCTCATGTCATGGTGAATTTCCTATATGCATGGAGAATTGAAATAGTGCAGAGAGTAATTAAATCATTAAAAATAAAATACTAAATGAAATTAATTGATTTCTTTTCCACATTATTCTCCTCTGTTCACTGAGCAAGAGGGTATTTTTTTTTATTTTTAGGATTTTTCTACACAAAGTTATGGATTTTCTAAGTTCTAGAAATTAAATAAATCCATAAAATCCTATTTTTCTATTCATCCGAATCGGCGCCGCGTCATCCTTAGCATCTCTGAACAGCCACGCGGCGCTTTCGGGTTCGACGCCGCCATCCGACTCAGCGCTCCAGGTGCCCGCGGTTCATGTACCATCGCGCTGTCCGGCTCGATCCCAACCGTCCGCTCGATACACGCTCGATCTGACGGCTCCTGGTCATCGTCTACGACTGGTGTGAACCCGTGACCATCCACACTAAAACCCTAAGATCTCACTCAATACTTAACAGATTTTTGTGTTCTTGTGCTCTATGGATTCGTCTTGAAGAGACAAATACATCTATACGGTGATCATGCATTGAAATTAAGGCATTTGAAATGGAGAATGTTTAGAAGCTCGGGAAGAAGAGAGAGCTCATACCTTTGCTCAGAGAAGTGAAGCTTCGATCTGAGAGTTGTGTCACGTTCGATTGGGTCCAAGCAAGCTCCAGATGAAGTCCCTTGGCACAGTGAATTGCTAGGTACAAAAGTGACCACGGCCCGATCACAAAGCTTGGAGGCTGGAGCGATCGAGTGGCCCGGAGACGGGCCTTTCATCGGGAACTTCTCCTCTCGGTCCGGTGAAGGTGTAGGACCAATCGATTTGGAGATTGGCTCACCGTGGTGAAGTGTCCCGGTTTTGGGCTTGAATTTCGACTACGAAATCGAGATCACGGAGAGGAAATGGCGGGGAGATTTCGAGTGGGGATCAAGTTCTCCGGGTGTGGGGAAGAGTACGGAATGATTTTTGCAGAGTTTCTGTGTGATTTGTTTCAGCACCTCCTCCATGGCCGAGAGAGGTGGGGTTTAAATAGAGCTGGCTGGAGGCTCTCCCAGGGGGAGTTAGGGGTTGGGATCAGCTGCTCTGGTGAGGAGAAGAACATCCATGGTGGCCATTGGGCATGGGGCAACTTAGCAGGTGAGAATTCCAAGCTTGGGCTCACATGGGAGCTCTCGGGTGTGGTGTTTTCCGGCGGCCCAGGTGGCTGGCCGGCAGGCATGGGTCACCCTCAGGGTCAGGAGGTACAGGGCTGGGGTTTAATGTAGGGAATTGGCAATGGCCATGTGTAAAGTGTTTGAATCAAAGTGGAATGGGGTAAGGGTGTATTTTGGCTAAGTTTGGTCAAATGCATGGATTGGGCTAGGTGCACCTCCCCATGGCTAGTTTGGGTTGAAGAGAAAGTGGTTTAGGTCAGCTTAATTAGTGGGGAAGGGTCACCATCCAAGTACGATTAAGTTTAAGCAAGGTTTAGTGGAATCATGGAAGTGGCTAATCCCCTTAGGGAATATGGAAAGAGCCTCCTCCTCTTGCCATCTTGGGTATGTTGAGGTGTCCAAGGCTTTCATGGCTCCCATGTGGTTTATGCATGGCTTCATGGCTCCATTTGGCTTGGGAAAAGTTAAGTCAACTTTCATGAGGAAGGATTTTGTGATTTTTGGCATTTTGGTGAGAGTTTTCATGAGGTTTGATTTGGAATGGTTTGATGATGAATTTGAAAGTTAGGGAAGGTTTTAATTGGAATGGATGATGAAGTGTAGTGTCATGTGGGCATTAGAGTCAAATTTGGGCCTTTGAAATTATTTTAGGAGTGGGCTTTTTTAGGAAGGCTTAAGGAAGTGGGCCTTAGGTTTTAAAATAAATTTATGGATGGGAATTTTGTAAAAGGTTGGGCTAAACAAATGTTGGGTTTATTTTAGGGATGTGCCATGATTGATTTGAAGCAAGTTTGAGGTGGTTTGGGTTTGAATTGGGTTGGATTTGGGCTTCTTTGGTAAAGGGGCCAACATAGGTCAAATTGGGCTAATTTGGGCCAATGTTGGCCTAGGGTTGAAATTGATGTAAAATTAATGTTGGGAAATGTTTATGGGGGTGTTGCAAATAGGTTTCAACTTTGATTGGGTTTTGATTTTGGGATTTGGGCCCATTTGGGTTAGGTTTGGGTGTAGGCCCGTTTAGGGAATTTTGAGTTTGGGTTGAATTTGAGTAAGGTTTGGGTCCAAATTTTGGGAAAATCATGTTAGTTTTTTATTTTTGGGGATTCTAGGAAGGTTTTAGAAAATATTTTGGTCAAATTGGGATTGAATTGAGTTGGTTTGAGGTAGGTTTAGGTCATGGGTCAAAATTGGGCCTTGAGCTTAAAAATGAAATTGGATTCAAATGTCAATAAAATTGGACTTGAACTTGGTGTAGATTGATATTGGGGATATTGAATTGAAGTTTAGAATTGAATTGGACCAAAATTGAGACCAATTGGGGTGATTCGGTTTGACATTGGGTTCATTTGGGTTTAAAATGGGCTAAATTGGGGGTTTTGGTAAAATTGGGGTAAATTGACAAAATTGGCCCTTGGTGTAGTTGGACAAAATGAAATTGGTAATATTTGGGATTTTCTGGAGTTTTCTGGGAATTTTCTGAATTTATGGAATTTTGGGTCAAGAGGGGCATTTTGGTAATTTGGAGGGTATTGGGGATATTTTTAGAAATTTTGGTATTTTTTGGCTGGAGATAGTCAATTTGAGTGGGGGAAAATGTTTAGGATTGATTTTGAGGACTTTTGGGTAATTTGGAGATTTTGAAAAATTTGGGCAATTTCAAGGGCTTTTGGTAGGTTTGACGGGTGTAGGGTCCCTGGTGTCAAAAATTGAAATTTTGGAAGAATGAAGATTGATCAACTGTGAGTGAAATGGAATCACTTTGATTGAGCCATGAAGCCATATTAAGCCCATATGAGCCATGAGAGGACTCATTGGAGGCATTCACTATGTTATTCCTAACCTCTTAACCGGGGGCTTAGGGGTTAAGGTCCATCCATATGAATTACCTACATGAGTCAGGGAGTCAAGTAGGGTATAGGTGTGGTATTAGGATTTGGATTGTGTGTGTGAGAGTGTAGAGTGTGAGTGTAGTGAGTGTGTAAGTCAACCCTCACCAGACCAGGCCACCCAGGGTACTCCTAAGGCCAAAGAGTCCTATAGGGAACTCGTCCTTTAAACCTCCACATTTGATCTCGACCCTGCAGGTGATTAGGGGTCTACAATCAAGCTTGTGGGGTTTGCGGGGAGACAAGAAGTGGTTTAAATTTCTAAGGGATGGGTCCCAATTCTAGTCCTCTAAGATAGTCAAAGGAAAAGCTTAAGGCTAGATCCTAAACACTAAAGAGGGAAGAGAAGACCTCATAAAAAATGAGATCAAAAAATGGACCCCCAATAGGTGTGGTGTGCTAACCAAGCACACCGCGCGTATTGGCGTTGACCGAAGAGATCAACAAAACCAAAATAGATGTCTAAGTGACAAACTTAGGACGAAGTAGAAGAATTTCCGTTGGGGAGTATAAGGTATACTTCCAAGACTGGAGATTCCTGAACTCTCGCTGGGGAATGGAAAAGGAGATGAATTCCAAATCATATGATGCAGGGAATTCGATTTAGATTTCACTTCATGTTCGAGCTTTGATGTGTGAGTTTAGATTTTAGTTTGAGTTTTAATTTAGATTGAAGTTTGGTTTAAAATCAATTTGAGGAAATTTTGAATTTGAAATTTGGATTTGAAATGAGAATCGAAACCTAGGTTTCAACCTCAGGATTGCGAAGAGAACTGGAATTTAGGTACCAACCTCAGAGGTTTAGAATTGAAATTTAGGTATCAATTTGGAAGAGAATCGAAATTTAGGTATCGATCTCGAAAGGAGAGTCGAAATTTAGGTACCGATCTCGAAGTGAGAAGCTGGAATTTAGGTACCGATCTCGAAGTTTAGAATTGAAATTTAGGTATCGATTCGGAAGAGAATCAAAATTTAGGTATCGATCTCGAAAGGAGAGTCGGAATTTAGGTACCGAGCCTCGAAGTGAGAACTGGAATTTATGTACCAGTCTCGGAAGTTTAGAATTGAAATTTAGGTATCAATTCGGAAGAGAATCGAAATTTAGGTATCGATCTCGAAAAGAGAGTCGGAATTTAGGTACCGACCTCGAAGTGAGAACTGGAATTTAGGTACCAGTCTCGGAAGTTTAGAATTGAAATTTAGGTATCAATTCGGAAGAGAATTGAAATTTAGGTATCGATCTTGAAAGGAGAGTCGGAATTTAGGTACTGACCTCGAAGTGAGAACTGGAATTTAGGTACCAGTCTCGGAAGTTTAGAATTGAAATTTAGGTATCAATTCGGAAGAGAATTAAAATTTAGGTATCGATCTTGAAAGGAGAGTCGGAATTTAGGTACCGACCTCGAAGTGAGAACTGGAATTTAGGTACCAGTCTCGGAAGTTTTAATGTATGAAGAAGGACCCAGTCTCGTGCCATCGGAACCAAATCGAACCAAGTTCGTGGCTCGTGTCAATGAACTTAGTCGATCTCCGTACAAGAGGGAAGGAGATCACAAAAAATCGAAAAGGGTTTCGATGTGACGAAAAAAGGTGTAGGATTTTTGAAATTTGAAGTGTGAGTTTTCAGTGAGGAAGAACCATCCCGAAAGAGGGTTTCAAAGTAGTTTGAAGTAGATTTTGATCTGAGGAAGAGTTGAAGGATTTGAAAGAGATAGATTGAGATTGAAATTCCATTTGAGATTCATTTTTCATTTTGTATCCAATTTTATTTTTGTTGTTTATTTGATGTTCACGTGAATTGTATTTGGTGTTTATGTGGATTTTATTTGGTGTTCATGTGGATTTGAAGTTCATTTGAATATTTTGATTTTAAAGAACGGTTCTTATTTATTTCTCTTTTCTTTTCTGTTCCTTGTTCAAAGTTCATTTAACTCTAATGGCATTTCCCAGTCAATTTTCACAAAAAGAGGTGATGGCAAAATGTGACATGGTCACTTTCATTCCAATCTTGTTGAAGATACATCATACAACTCGATCTGAAATATTTCTCATACAATCCATGACTCAAAACGGACTATGTATGATTCTTGTTGATCCATCCAAAAAGTATATGTTAAAAATCCATGTCTGAATAATGAGATACACGGTCAATAACATCACCTTCCAAGCCATCCTTGGCAGGAATGCCGCATGGATGTGCATTAGAGGTGTGCTAATTCTCGTGTAACTCACAGCTCGTAGGGCCGGAGACTCTCCAATTCGGATCGCGTGGAAGTGGTAAGGTGCCTTTCTGTCGTCCATCCTTCTAAACGTGACAGAGATCCGCTCCACCGGTACTCCCGGTATACAATGTTTTGCGATGTCTGCTCCATTTCCTTGTAATATCATGACGGAACCTACCGAAAATGGTATCTCCACCGGCCCTCGGAACTTACCCGGGCCTGCTATCCGGAGGTCAGATTCAAACATTATATTGCATTGGTTGACGAACGAAACTGTGCAGAAAGGTCTGACAAAGTCATGGTGGTCTATGTGTGGAGGTATGCAGTCGCCTTTCTGATAAATGTTGATGATGCAACTGTTGGGTATGCGGTCCGTCGGCGTACCCTCCACATTATCATTCTTTTCACCATTCCGTTAATTATTCTCGGCATTGGATCCACCTCACCTTGACGGAGTATCCCCGGTGGATTTCCTTTTCGTCCTCTCGCGAAGTTATAGCAACATCCGCATTATATTGTGACTCTTCCTTTCCACGGCATCCATTTCGGGGTTCCGAATAAGTCTTTTCTCTCGGACGGCCTGCTCGACCCATCTTCGAAGTTCTAAAATGCAATCCACAATCTGCTGTTGCTCGTACTCTGAGAATACACCTGTGTGTAACCCGAGGCCTTCCAAAATGTTGATTCTTTTGCCTCTAATCCATTCAAAGTATTCGAAAGTCTTCTTATCAACATTTTGCATTCTTTCTAGTTCATATTCTAGGATGATCTGCAAATGACGAGACCTAGTAACGTATTGCGGGATGTATGGCTCAATCCCATCGCGTTCTCCTGCATACCTTGGCTCCTCGGGGATTGTCTCTATCGGGACATCCTCCGGGGTTGCTTCCGCAACAAGGTTCTTCAGATATGGTATTTCTATCCGGTGTCGAGGCACTGATTCTATTTATGTTCTTCTTGGCACTTTTTTGTTCTGTTCTGATTTTCTTGGCGTTGACTTTCTTCTTTCTGGTTCCTGACGAACCGGTATCTTTGAAATGTGTGTGTTGGCGAAGGTGGCTGTTTCCTCGTGTTGATCTGCTGCTAGTTTAGTCAACATCTTGAGGATACGGCGATTCTTATTCCTTCTTTGAGTAACAGTGAGAGTAGATCTCCTTACCCCTTGAATCTCTGCGGGCGCGGCGCTGACGAGTTTGCCCTCTGTCGTGGCAACTACTGACTTGATTTTCTTGCTTTCCTCGGTGTTTGTCTTTCTTTTCTTGTTGCTGGATTGGTGGCTTGGGCCACCCATCTTCATCACTGTCTCGGCTATGAAGCTCTTCTCGGTCTCTTCGGGACCCAATCATTTTCTTCGTACTGTAGGTCGGTCGGTGTGAAGTCGAATCAATTTCTATCACTGATCCATCCTTCACCCTCTTTTCATCGAGTGCGAGACTCACACCATTTTTAAAGTTTAGGACCAACAGCCCGTTCAACATTTCCCTGCGAAGAAGATAAGGAAAGGATCAGGGGCTGTACTAAGAACAAGAACATTAAGAAAATACTTACCACTGAAGATTCTTATTCTCTTATTTTAATTTTAAGTTTTAAGGAAAGTAGGAAAAGATGAAGAAAGATCAGGAACAAGATTTGATTTGAAAGGAAGGGTAAAACTTTATTATTATGATTTCACATATTTTATTTTTAGCACATATTTTATTTTATCCATTTTTATGTTTTTGAGTTCGGACTCAGTCACAAAGTGATTGCTTCACCCGTGTTTCTAGGGATAAGACTCTATTTTAGGGGCCACCCTTCGAAACATCAGGTTGCGTAATACTTCTTCAAACGTCGTCCATTGATTGGAAGCATTTGTCGTTCTCCTTGGCAATTCAAAAGTTGGTAGGAGCCTCCTGAGTAGACTGCCTCGACCACAAACGGCCTTTCCCAAGTCGGTTCAAATTTGCCTCCTATCTTGCGATGTGCGAGAATAGGTCTTCCGAGAACAAGCACTAAGTCACCAACTTTGAAAGTTCTTGGGCGGACCGGTTTATCATGGGCTCGGATCATCTTAGCTTGGTACGGTTCCAAATTTTGCTTCGCGTCGCAAATCTCTTCCCTTCCAAGCTTTCCGTTCTTCCGGTCGCAATCCGACATTTTCTTCGTAGTAATTTTATTTGCAACCGCAATCCCGAGTGATGGAAGTCGGACCTCCAAAGGTAAAACGGCCTCGGACCCGTACACTAAAGCGTAAGGTGTAGACTGAGTAGGAGTCCTGAAAGTCGTCCTGTAGGCCCATAAGGCTTCTAACAACTTCTCGTGCCAATTTCTCTTGTTGTCCTCCGAGGTTTTCTTTAAAATCTGAACGAGAGTTTTATTAAAAGCCTCGGCCAAGCCGTTTGCTCTTGGGTAGTAGATTGTTGAGTATCGCCAATCGATTCCATGTCTTCTGATAAAATTGTTGATTTTTGTGCTTCTGAATGCGAACCCATTATCTGAAATGATCCTGCGCGGTACTCCAAAACGGTATACAACTTGATTTTTGAAAAACTGAAGCACGTGGTGTGCCTTTACTTCTCTGAGTGGAACTGCTTCTGCCCATTTTGAAAAGTAGTACGTAGTGCCGCAAGGATGAAGCGATGTCCTCTTGAAGAAGGCGGTTCTATCGGACCCACTATATCCGTGCCCCAACACTCAAATGGCCACAACGAAATGTCGGCATATTTTTAGGTTGTGTGTTATATTTTAAAATAAAGGGGTCGCCTGACAGAAATTGTCGGCGAATTTTAAATTTAATTTACATATATATATGATTTGGAAAGTAGTATTTTGATTTTAAAAATAATTTTTTAAAAATTTTAAGATATGAAATCAAACTGATCTCACATCTCAAATAGTTTATATAAACGAGCACCGCACCACAAAACGTGTGTCCATTTCGAAGAATAGGCACACTGTTTGATGGTGGGGCTCGATTAAATAAACTAGAAGGTTTGTGACATCCGTTTGGTCTGCGAAACCGTTTTATTTGCCGACAAGTTCCCCTGCCTAATATAAAAAAAAAACATTAAATAGGGTTTATATTACCTGGGTTCTTAAAATTCCCTATAAGGGCATGCCCCTATAGTTAATTACATCTTAAGTGACGGGAATCACCTAAGAAAACTCTCGATAATAATCAGTAGTTCTGCTCTCAAGAATTTCAAAGTTTAAGTTTTTAAGAGATTGAATTTTGGAATTTCAGTAGGGAATGGATCAAATTTGGAACATTTTATTTTGGGAATTCAAAGGAAGAAAGGTAGGAGAAATCACAGATTCGAAGCGAACTTCGGTAATTTCCCGACTATCCTATTGTTTGGCTTAAATTTAGGAAAGCCCTAATGTTTATTTAATTTTTTGATCTTGCCAATTTTAATTAATTAGGACTTATATTCGTATGATGCGATCACACAAAGAGCCTTGAAGATGTGAGGGTTTATGTCGTATCGGACGACTACCTCGGAATCCTAAGACCGGTTAGGGCTTAATTTGCAATGCAAATGCCTAACGAAGAGTTGAGGATTTATGTTGCACTAGCGCAAACTACCTCGAAGTCCTATGGCTCGATTATTTAATTCTAAGAAAGTTTTGCTAAAGTAGACTCGAGTTTTGACGATGACGATGACCGTGCTCGCCCACCATGCTCCGAGCTCCTTGTTGTTGCAGAGGTTTAGTTTTAGAAGTCATAAATCAGGAGATGAGAGAAGTGTTCTGGTTTAGAGAAGGTCTTCGTTTCCAAGTATTTTTTATGTTTTAATTAAAACAAATCTTAAAGTTGATTATAACGACACCGGTTAAGATCCCACGGTTCCATCCTTCCGGCATCGTTATTTTTATCGGATTCACTTAGTCCAGATGAATTTGCTAAACTCCACTAAATGAGTTCCACACTTTCATTTAGGCACGTGGGAAATTCACGTTAAGCAACACGTAAGGTTACATCATCCGAAGTTATTCCCGATCATCCAATGAGACATTTTAATTTAGTTGTAGCTGTAGTTTTGTTGTTCGTTTCGTGATTAAATTTTGAGTTGTTTTATATTTTGAAATGTTGTGGCGGTGAATTTTATCTTGTAATGACTTTTAATTTAGTTTTGGTTTCAGTTTTAGGGACTATCCTAAAGGTGTGGGTTTTCATGCAACAGTTGTTCATCATGCAAGAAGAGTAAGTACGATGTGATTAAATAAATTGCAATAAGTAAATTGCAATAAAATAAAAGCGTACCTGGAGGGTCTTCCCGTCATCCCAAGCTGCACTTAAACACAATTTAGAATATTTAAGCATTTAAAGCAAGTTCCTAGGTAAAGCTAAGGGAAGGGTTATGGTTTTCTACCAAGTTCCTAATCCTATAGCTAGTCATCTCCTATGACGCCTAGGCTCTTTGTGTTTTGGTTTAAGGACGATTTTCTTCATCAAAGAACAATTAAATTCAATTGTTCTTATAAATATCCTATCATATTGAGGAAGTGCTTAAGACGAGTCTTAAACATCTTTTCAATACTTCTAGGATTATTTTAAGTCCAAGAGAATTTGATTATACAAATGAATTAATCATCCAGGAGTTCAAGTTTTGTTATCTTGCTCAGTGAACTAGGACATTTGAATATCCTATGAGTGAAGTAACACTTCACTTAACACTCTGTTTAGGAGTTATGACAACAAGAGTTTTTGAGGGCAAATTGATGTTCAAGTGATTTGTGATTTGATTTAATTTTAATTAATGAGTTTAAGTTTGGAATAGTATTCAAGTTATTTTAGATTTATTTTGAATTATTTATGTCTTAGGTGATGTTATATTTAATTCAATTTAATTTAATTTAATTTTAGTTTAATTTAATTTGGTTTAGTTTTACTTTTAATTTAATTTAATTTTTTTAACTTAATTTTAATTTTATTTTAATTTGATTTTATTATTAATTTTTTATTTAATTTAATTTAATTTAATATGTTTTAATTTAATTAATTTAATTTAATTTAATTTAATTTAGCTTAAATTTTAATTTAATTTTAATTTTAATTTTAATTTAATTTAAATTTTAATTTAATTTTATTTTTAATTTTAATTTAATATTTTATTTTTTTATGCTTTAAGGATGATTTAATTTAATTGTTAAAGTATTAATTTAATTGAAATTTTAGAAGGATTTAATTTAAATAATTTAACTTTAATTTAATTTAATGATTATGTCTTTTAGCATTTTACATCTTGAATTTGGATTATCATTTTAATTAGGAATTAAATATTATCGAGGTGATTAATTTAGTGATTCTTAAATTAAAGAACAAATCTCTTCCTAATAATATCCCTATTTTAATAATTCCAATTTTTATTATTCTTCCAAATTTAATTAATTATTTAGTTAAGGTTTATTTTAATTATTTTTAAACTATTTGGTGGGTTTCTACCCTTTAATTGCCTAAGTTTCAACATCCAAAATCAACTTAGTATCAAATATGTTACCCACCCTAAAATTTTTTTTAATTATAGGTTAAAACTTTAATTACCATTTTGCCCTTTAAACTTACTAATTTCATAACTCACTAAACTAAGCTTAAATGAATTTGAAATTTTTATGTGACTTTACTCATATGTCAATCAAGACATTGATGGAGAAAATGTGATTTTTCCGTATTTAATTTATTTATGTAATTATTTTTGGTGGAAAATAGGTATTTTCACGAAAATTTAATAATATGACAATGAAAAGCTTTTATCCTTAAAAAAATTATGACATTCCTAATGCACTGAGAACCACTTGGACCAATTTTGGTGATTTTTTGAATTATATTTTTTTATTATAATTATTTTGAGTTTTGGAGTATTAATTAATTTAAAAATAAAATAAAGGTTGAAAAATGAATTTTATATTTTTCAAAAATCTCTCTGATATCAAGGAAGCTCGTAGAACCAATTTTTATAATTTTCAGATTTTTCTTTGATTTATTAGAATTATTTTAGTGGAAATGCTTAGAAAATACATTTTTTTAATTTTAAAATTACCTTAGTGGCTTTAAAATTTGATATCTCATCATGTAGACTTAAGAAAAATATGGGGTTTGTTCCTAAGTGATTAAAATTCAAAATGTGACATTTTGGTGAATTTTATTATTTTTGTGATTTTTATTATTTTTTAATTATTAAAAATACTAAAATAATGTAAAAAATCAACTTTTTTAGAAAATTACAATTTTAATTTTCTTAAATTCCCCTGATATCATAGAGGCTCCAAAACCAATTTAGTGAATTTTTTAGAAGTATTTTGAAAGTTATGAATTTTTTAAGTTTAAATTTGGCTAAATGGCTTAATCAACCCATTTGATAGGGCTAACCAAGTCCAATTGACTTCAAACTTTTATGGTGGGTTCCTCCGATCTTAAAGGTCGATGGAGAATTTATTTCAAGTCAATTTGATGTATGATTAGCTCTAATTAATTAAAGCCCCATTTTGGGTGTTTAAGCCAATTAGGGTTATTACAAGCGAGTTAACTCAAAAACTATTTTTCCTAGTGTCCTCTCATTATAAGAAACATCACCAAATTTTCTTAGAATTTATTTCACAATATGCTAATTATTGGAATTAAAATACTCGTAATGGTGACCTAGAATCGAAAAATCAATAACTCTTCATAGGATGGCCTCGACTTCGGAAAATTCGATGAATGTTCCCAAATTCGAGGCTTCAAAGCCCTATGGTCTCATGCCATGGTGAATTGTATACATGCATGGAGAATTGAAATAGTGCAGATGAGTAAATAAATAATTAAAAATAAAATACTTGATGAAATTACATGATTTCTTTTCCACATTATTCTCCTCTCGTTCACCTGAGCAAGAGGTATTTTTATTTTATATTTCGATTTTCCTACACAAAGTTATGCATTTTTGAAGTTTAGGGAATTAAACAAATAAAAAATACCCTAATTTCCTACTTATCCACGCGGCGCCACGCCATCCTCGGCGGCTCCGAAAGGCCACGCGTCGTCTTCGATTCGGCGTCGCCATCCAGACTCGGCGCTCAGGGCCGGCGGTTCATGCACCATCGCGTCGTCCGGCTCGATCTAGATCGTCCGCTCGATACACGCTCGATCCGACGGCTCCTGGTCATCGTCTACGACTAGTGTGCACCGTGACCGTCAACCTTCTAACCCTAATTTCTCACTCGATTCTCGATGGATTTTTGAGTTCTTATGCTCTGCATGGATTCGTCTCGAGGAGACGAACACATCCATATGGTAAACATGTATTGAAATCGACTCAAATTAAATAGAGAATCTCCGTAAGCTCGGGAAGAAGAGTGAGTCCATACCTTTGCTTAGAGAAGTGAAGCTTCGATCCGAGAGTTGTGTCACCTTCGATCGGGTCCAAGCAAGCTCCCGATGAAATCCCTCGGGCTACGGTGAATTGTCCGGTATGATTTCGACCACGCCGATTACAAAGCTCGGAGTCCGGAACGGATGGGTGGCTCGGAGAGGGGGCTTTCACTCGGGAACTCCTTCTCTTGACCTCGTGCGAGTGTGGGTGAGTTTAATTTGAATTTTGTGGAGGATCGGGAGATGTCCTCGTTCTTGGGTGGAATTTCGGCGAGAAATCGGCTCGTTGGTGGTGGATTAGGGCAAATTGTCACTAGGGATCAACCGCTCTAAGTATGGAGAGTGGTCTCGGAGCAATTTTGCGGCGGTTTCGGTAAGGTCCGGTTCGGCACCTCCCATGGCCGAGAGGGGATGGGGTTTAAATAGGAGAGGGGCGAAGGCGTCCTCGGGGGGTTTAAGGCCGGGGATCGGCCGCTCTAGTGAGGAGAAGAAGAGCTATCGTCGTCCATTCGGTTGAGACAAGTCAATAAGGGAGAATCGAATTTTTCGGCTCCTCCCGAGGTCTCGGCCGTGGTGTTTTCCGACGATCCGAGCGACGTGGCCGGCAGGCAATTGTCACCCTCGAGTTCGGGTGAGTCGTGGTCGGGGTTTTGTGTAGGCGATCGACCAATGCCATGTGTAAAGAGCTTGGATTGAAATGGAATGGGGGGAAGGCTATTTTGGGTTCAAATGAGTCAACCCATCCTTTTGGGCTAGGTGCACCACCCAAGGCCTGGTCTTGGGCCGAAAAGGATCACTTGGGCCGCCCAAGAGAAAATGGTGTGGTCTCCATCCATGGTGAGGTGGCTAAGCATGGTTTAGAGTGTGACATGAGTATGGTTAAAAGGCTTATTGAAGGATTAGGAAAGAGTCCCCTCCTCTTGCCATTAATGGCTTGGTGAGGTGGAAAGTGGCTCCCATGGCTTCCATGTGGCTTGTACATGGCTCAATGGCTCACATTTGGCTTGGAAAAATTTTGGTCAATTTCATAAAAATGGATTTTAAGGATTTTGGATATTTTGATGGAAAGTTGGATGAAGCTTTATTTAGAATTATTTGATCATTGGATTAGGACTTAGGGATGATTTTAATTGAGTGAGGATGAGATGAGATTGTAGTGTGGGCTTTAGGATGGGTTTGGGCTTTTTAAAATTTGGTAAAGGTGGGCTTTTAAAATGGTTTAAGGGAATGGGCTTTTAGGTTAGAAAATGGGATTTTGAAGAGAAAAATTTGCAATGGGCCATGCCAAATAAATGTTGAGTTTTGTCTAAGGATGTGTCATAATTGACTTGAAACAAGTTTGGAGTGGTTTGGTTTGAATTGGGTTGGATTTGGGTTCATTTGGTAAAGGGGTTAATGTAGGTCAAATTGGGCTAATTTGGGCCAATGTTGGGCTAGGGTTGAAATTGATGTAAAATTAATGTTGGGAAATGTTTATGGGAGTGTTTCAAAGAGGTTTCAACTTTTGTTGGGGTTGGATTTTGGGGTTTGGGTCTATTTGGGTTAAGTTTGGGTTTAGGTCAAAATTGGGCTTTTTGGTTTTGGGTTGAATTTGAGTGGGGTTTGGGTCCAAATTTTGGGCAAATTATGTTAGTGTTTGGTTTGTGGGGATGTTAAGGAAGGTTTAGAAAAGATTTGGGGTTAATTGGAGTTGAATTGGGTTAGTTTGGGCTAAGTTTGGGTCATGGGTCCAAATTGGGTTTTAAGGTCAAAAGTGAAATTGGATTCAAATGCCAATCAAATTGGGCTTGTATTTGGTCTAGATTGGTGTTGGGGATGTTGAATTGAAGTTTAGAATTGAATTGGACCAGAATTTGGGTCAATTGGGTAGGTTTGGTTCGACATTGGGTTCACTTTGGGTTAAAATGGATCAAATTGGGGATTTCGACAAAAGTGGGGTAAATTGACAAACTTGACCCATGGTGTAGTTGGACAAAATGAAATTGGGAATATTTGGGATTTTTTGGAATTTTCTGGGAATTTTCTGAATTTTTGGATTTTTGGGTCAAGAGGGGCATTTTGGGTATTTGGAGGGTATTGAGGGGGTATTTTTGGAATTTTGAGTATATTTGGCTATGGATTATCAATTTGAGTGATGTGGGAATGTTTGGGATTGGTTTTGAGGATTTTTGGGTGATTTGGAGAATTTTGAAAAATTGGGTAATTTCGAGGGTTTTGGTAGAGCTAAGTGGGTCCAGGGTCCCGGGGTCAAAAATTAAAAATTTGGAAAATTGAAGATCGGGTAAATTTAAGTGGAATGAAATCATTTTGGTTGAGCTATGAAGCCATATCAAGCTAGATGAGTCATGAAGCCATATCGAGCCCAGATGAGCCATGAAGGGACTCATTTGAGGCATTCACTATGTTGTTCCTAACCCTCTTGGCCAGGGCTTAGAGGTTAAGGACCATCCATGTGGATCACCTTCATGAGTCGGGAGGTCAAGTCGGGTATGGGTGTGGTTTTAGGAGGTGTGTGAAAGTGTAGTGTATAAGTGTAGTGTGTGTGTAAGTCGGCCCCTTCACCGGACCGAGGCCACTTAGGGGCGGTCCTAGGCCAAAGAGTCCTATAGGAACTCATCCTTTAAACTTCCACATTTGATTTCAACCCTCTAGGTGATTAGGGGTCTAAAATCAAGTTTTTGGAGTTTGCAGGGAGTTAAGAAGTGGTTTGAATTTCGAAATGGTGGGTTCCAATTCTAATCCTCTAGGATAGTCAAAGGAAAAGCCTAAGGCTAGATCCTAAGTACTAAAAAGAAGAAGAGAAGACCTCATAAAAAATGAGGTCAACACGCAATTGTCAGATGTAGCACATTTGGAGGTTGGTGTAGAACCACTCCGTGCACTTGGCACTGGTGACAGCTCTTGGCGACTTTCATACAGTCGGTCATCATTGAGGGCCAGTAGTACCCTAGTCTTTTAATTTTCATTTTCATTTTCAGACCCGACTGATGAGCGCCACAAAGTCCTGAGTGTACCTCTTCGACAATTTCACAAGCCTTGGACCCGCTCAGGCATCTTAACCACATCTGATCAAAAGACCTTCTGTATAATGTATTGTTTATTAATGCATAAGACAGAGTTCTTTTCTTGATTTGATGGGCTAATGACTTATTTCCGGTAATTTACATGTTTGTAGGTAGTCTATTAGCGGTTGACGCCAATCTTCTGTGTTTTCCGTCACTGCTGCAACTGATTCCTCTGCTTTTTCTGATTTTTGTATTATGTCCATGTCGAGCTGTAATAAGACCTGTCGTCCTTGAACTGACACTTCAACTGACTCATCTTGTAAGCAGGCAAATTCTTTTGCAAAACGAGCTAGTGCATCCGCGAGAGCATTTTTTCTTCTGGGGATCTTGTAGATTGTTACATTCGGAATTTGTTCCAACAGTTTCATGGCATACTGAAAGTATTGCTCGAGTCTTGGCTTTAAGATTCCGTATTGTCCCGCGACTCCGTTGAATGATCAACCGAGAATCTCCGTAGATGTTGATATCCGTTATTCCCATTTGAACGGCCGCTCTAGTCCCGCTATGAGGGCCTAATATTCGCCTCGTTGTTTTTGCACGACTCGTTAAGTGGTAGGAGTATCTTAACATCCCCCGCTCCGGTGTTATAAAGATTAGTCCGATTCCTCGCTTTACCGGCACTATCGTTCGCGATTCTTTGTCTTTCCGTGCCGAGGACGCTCCGTCGAAGTATAGTTCCCAACGTTGATCATCGGTGTCTTCTAGGCTTATTATCCGCTCGTCGTGCAAATCGTCGTCGAGAGGCGAATCCGCCGCAAAGGATGTGCCGCAAGGAAGTCGCCTAGTATTTGTCCCTTTACGGCGCGAAGAGGAACGAAAGTTATATCAAATTGCACATAGATCATCGACCACCCGGCAAGTCCGCCGAAAGTGTCGGTCGGGTCATCAAATATTGCAACGGATTAACTTTCGAAATGAGGTTGATCTTATGAGAAAGCATGTAGTTCCTGATCTTCTAAGCGGCGAAGATCGTGGCCAAACAATGCTTCTCAATCGGAGGATACTTTACCTCCGTCGGCAATAGATGACGCGCTTAAGTAATAAAGAGCATTTTCTTTTCCCTCGTCATCGACTCAGGCAGCGGGCTCCGAGAGAGTCGTCTAAAGCCGCGGTATAAAGTATTAACGGTCTACTCGAGACTGGGGCTGCTAAGACAGGAGGTGTCATTAAATATTGCTTAATGTCCTCGAAGGCCCGTTGGCTTTTCTCTTCCCAAATGAATTTGGCGTCCTTTTTAACTAATGCCGAGAAGGGCTGACACCTACCTGACAAGTTCGAGATAAAGCGTCGAAGATATGCCAGCTTCCCTTGAAAGGATTGTAGCTGTTTTAAGGTTTTGGGAGGCGACATCTCTAAGATTGCTTTAATCTTTTCCGGATCAATTTTGATTCAACGATGTCGGACAACAAATCCTAAGAATTTCCCGGAGGTGACGCCGAAGGCGCATTTTAAGGGATTCATCTTAAGGTTGTATTGCCTTAGTCGCTCGAAAAAAATTCTCAAATCATACAGGTGATCTTCCTTCGCCTTGCTTTCGATGACCACATCGTCCACGTAGCACTCGACTTGGTTGTGAATGAGATCATAAAAAATCTTTGTCATTGCTCTTCGATATGTTGCTCCCGCATTCTTTAGTCCGAATGACATTACCGTGTGCAGCAATACACTCCGATCGCCGTTCCGAAAGCCGTGAGCTTTTCGTCTTCCGGTGCCATCTTTATCCGGTTGTATCCCGATGATCCATCCATGAATGAAAATAGTTCATGTGTTGAAGCAATTTCGATCATCAGTTCTGGATCAGCAAGTGGAAATTCATCCTTTGGACATGCTTTATTTAAATCCCTGAAGTCTACACAGATTCTGATCTGACCATTTTTCTTTCTGACTGGTACCACATTGGCTAACCAAGTTGGATATTGTTCTTCACGGACAAATTTAGCGTCGATTAGCTTCTTAACTTCGGCTATTACTTGTTGCTCAATTTCTAGACGCATTCTTCTGGGAGCTTCGTTCGATCGGAATGTAGTAGGATCTACTCCTAACTTGTGAACTACGACTTCGAGAGCTAATCCCGGCATTTCGTCGTAACTCCAAGTAAAACAATTCTCGAATTCCATTAATAACTTGATCATTTCCTCGGAATCTTCTTTATCGAGTAAAGAGCTAACAAAGGTTGGTATAGGCTTTTCGCTAGTACCTAAGTTAACTTCCATTAACTCGTCTATCGTAGATTTGATTTCTTCTTCAAATTCGGTGGAGCATCTCCGATCGGTAGATCTTCGAGGTCCTCCGAAGCTTCAAGCGGTCCTTATTAGGCTCGCAAGTGACAACCAAGCAAAATTTCGTATCGTCAACCGAACCTACCGTGCCGAATCCGAGACCATGTTTTGAATTGGGAGGTCGACCGACATTGTTCCATAGTCTTTCAAAATGTTGTGATTGACCCTTTGTTCATTGTCGAGGTAAGACACCACGTTGAATTAAATTTTGAACACAGGGAGAGTACCACTCAAACGGTAATTCCATTAATTCGGAAGAAGCGACATCTTCAAATTGTACATCTTTTTCATTATTGCAAGAAGGAGTACCACGGTAAAATTTGATTGGTTTAGCACCACCGCCATGCACTTCCTCGACCACCATACCCTCGATCTTATTGGATCGGATCGGGGTCGTGGCCATAGTGTGTACATGGTAGTTAATCTTCTCGTACATTGATTTATATTCTTCATTCTTTTCATCTTCGAGGGAGATCTTGAATTGTGGTTCCTTCGGTTTATTGTAGTGCTTCTTTCTTGATTTTTTCTTCTTCTTCGTAGTCGTTCTCCCAATTCACGTTGATTACCGGCTTTTTCTCATCCAACTCGTCCCAACGTTTCCGCCACGACCTCGTCCCCGACCTCGACCTCGGGTGCAAGTTGTGAAGAACCCTTCACCATCTCGCCGTAAAGGAGTGGTGAGTGATCTGCTGGACTAGAACTTCGGGTTCTTCGTCGTCTTAAACTTCTTTTGCTTCATTCGGCATGGTATTTTCGGAGAAGATTGTTTTCTTTGGAGGCGCGTAGTAGCCGCATCTTCATGAATTCCAATTTCATGTATGGAGAAAGGTAGCAAGTCACCTTTAATGCACTCGTTCTCCTCCATCGTAGTATTTTATGCACCGATGCGAGACGACGGTACCATCCGGTTCTCATGTATCCACGGTCGGCCCGAGTAGTGCGTTGAACGATGTTTCAGAATCAATTATATGGAATTTTGCGGTCGTCTTTGTTAAATCACCGGTCTTCATCAACAACGTTATTGATCCGAGGGCTCTTTCTCCTTTCTGGTTGAATCCTCTTAGTAACATCTTGTCCACTTCAAGCTCGCGAGCATCAATTTCCAAGTATGCTAACGTCCGAATATTCATTATGTTGATTGACGCTCCCGGATCCACCAATACTCGGGAGAGCGTAAACTTTCCGATCATGAATCGAAATGTACAACGGCTCGGTTGTGATCGGTCGTCCCCAGTAATAGATCATCTGTCCGCGAAGGTAACACATCGTCGTTCCTTTAACGAGCAAACCTCGTCTAAGGAATCTCCGGCCATCCGAACTAAACAAATCTGCGGATCAAGTAAGGCCTCGATCGGAGCTTCCTCATCTCTTTTGATAAGATGAGAGCGTCTTGGATGCTCGCGTTTGGTCGGTAGTTTCTAAGATGGGCTAGCACGTTATAGTCCACTTTGTTACCATGTGTTTCGGTTTCTTCCCGAATGGGCAATTCTTCCGTCTGGGGTTGATTCTTCCCGAACAACCACACGCTTTCATTTGTCTTTTGGACCCATTCTCGGAGGTAGAACCCTTCCGCTCCTTAAGTCGACTTCGTGATTTCTTCGAATCCGGTACTGAGTTCTATCGGTGTCTCCTTTGAATCGGCATGACAGGTTCTTTTGGAGTCGCTTCGGAATCTGAAAGCTCTAACTCTATTGTGATTGGAGCTCCTCGAAATTCACAAATAGATTCATTGCTCGTTGAACTTTCTTAGCCTTCTTGGTGAATGTATTCTTTGTGATCGTGATTGTCGAGGTTGTGTATGATTTAAGAATTGTTATTTGTATCGGAATCGAGATCCGGATTAGGTTGGTTATTGTCAGTTGCGTAATCGTTAGAAACATTCAAAACGTAGCCAACACCATAACTCTTATCATTATAAGATCCCGCCGGAGCGAGCAAATAATCATACAGAGTCAGAGGTTCAGGAATTTTTCCCCCGAATCGAAAACAACCATCCTAGGATAAGCAGCCCCTAGTCTAGCCTTAAGAGCTTCGGTCTTTTCTTCTTCTACGATCTCCTTCTTTTCTACGATCTTTTCTTCCTGGGGTGGTTCTTCAATCGCAAGCGATAGCGCCGGCTTGACAGGTTTCGAACTTTGAATCGAAGCACGCACCAAAGCGGTTTGGATTCGATCCAAAATTTTCTTCGATGACTTTGTCCAAGCGGTACTCCATCCATCATTCGTCGTGTAGGGATCTATAGGAACAATAGGATCCGTTGAAATAACATTGACGGAACCCCCTTTCTGGGGTTCCTTCATGTATTCCTTCGGAATCGTTATGTTCCCTTTTCGGAGATTGTCGTAGAGCCAAGTCTTGAAGGTAATGCAATCCTCTATCTTGTGCCCGAGCATCCGGTTGTAAGGGCGATAGATGGGATGGTTTTTCTTATTGACTTCTTCGGCTTCTCGGGTTCTCGGCAGTTGAAAATCCGGAGTCTTCATCGAACTCGCGGAACATCTTTGGCACCGCATCATTCTCGAATGGATATTCTCTATTTATAAGCTCCTTTAACGTGCGGCTGCGGGCGAGGCGGTTGCTCATCTTGTTGAGTTGGTCGATAACCGGGTCGAGGTTGTTGGTAGTTCTGTCGAGGTTGTTGATAGTCAGGGCTGCGTAGCCGCTCCGTCAGCATTTCGCATTAGTCTGCTTTGCCCTTATCGACTGCCGCGACGATCCCAGATTTCTTTTCAAATGTCTTTACAGGCTTCTGTTTGTCTGTTTTGTCGACGAAAGTTAGTTTTTTTGCTTCCTCTTGCAAGCTTCCGGCCTTGCTTAACAACTTCTCGAAAGTCTTAATTGTAAATCCCTTAAGAAGAAGTGCTATAGGGCCGAGAATGCTTTTATGCAAGATACCGACTGCATGCTACTCTTGTAGCTGTGGCTCACACTTCATGCTTAGATTCCTCCATCGAAGTATGTAGTCCACTAAAGTTTTTTTCGATTTCTGTTTCTCCACCACTAGATCACTGATGGTGATATGGTGTTGAGCTCCGGCAAACCGTTTCACAAAGAGGTTCTCTAATTCTGAAAATGTCTTTACCGAACCGTTCGGTAACTCTGCGTACCAATCGAAGGCGATCCCTGATAGGCTGTTGACAAACTGTCGGAAGAGTAAGACGTCACTTCCACCGGCATTGCAACAACTAGCGCGAAAATGTGCAACATGCTGTCGAGGGTTTCCGGTACCATCAAAAGTCTCGAACAGAGGTGGTACGAAGCCTTTTGGGTATTGTACCTGCATCAGAATTCTTCGGGTAGGTCTACCGTCCGAATAGATGCTCCGCTCTTAGGCCGTGCTAAGGCTTCTCGCACCTGCTGTTCTACCATATTCTTGATGTCTTTCTCTAGAATCATATTTTGGGTAGAATCTTTCTTCGGCTGATCATCTTCGTTAACGGATGTAATCTCTTTTCCTCCGTCTGTAATATGAATAACTTCTGGAGGCGTTTCTCTTGGGGGTTGAACCGACTACGAAGAGTGGCTAGGGATGCGGCCATCTCTTCCATCCTTTTACCATTTGAGAGATTGTATTATCTTTTTCTCGAAGTTGTGCTCTTAATGCTTACGGTTCATCTCTCTCCAGCCATGCCGGAGCACCTTGCGAAGCTGACGATGCTCGTGTTTCAACCACGTTGATCTCCATATATTCTTCATCCATGAATTCTGACGAATCGACTTCATCTCCAAACTTTTCTTCTCTTTCTCTTACTAATCGTTGAATGTCGGTTCTTAGCTTTTCCATAGCGTCCTCCAATGGTCTTTTTCGTGCGGTTTCGCAGTTATCATGCGATAGGCCGTTGGATTTCCTTCTTGGGAGTCCCCTTCATCGCAGTGGGCGCTCTCTTCGGACTCGAGTCTCTCGACGAGGACTTTCCTTTTCGGGTCGTTGTTTCGGTCTTAATGGCCGGTAGTAGGACGCCATACCATCCTTCAGCGACGGGCGGCCTAGGACGGATGGTCCGTCGGGCCGATGCGCGGCAGTGGTATCCTCCACGATCCGTAAACCTCGAAACAACAACGGGTGGACTAGCTTTCATCTTCTTATTCGGCTTTCCGTGGCAATAACCGGTTATATTCGCGGCCCCAGGCGGGATTTGGCCGGCACCCGCCCTATCCTTCTTAAAATCCTACGATACGGGACATTTCTCTTTCTTTGCTAACTTCTCATCACGATGCAACGATCGACGAAATGGTGTGATCCTAGCCCTTTTCTTTCAGCTGTTGCTATAGTATGCGGGTTGAGGTAATGTAAAAGCAATCTTGCGGACATTTTCCATGTTAGCTGCGGTGGAGAGGGGATGGAATCTACTCCCTTCCAAAAGCGTTGTATACTCAGGCAATGGTGTGTACTCAGGGATCTCTTCTAAGAAAGCGACTTCGGCGGCTCTGGCCTTTCCGGCGATCCTTCTACTTCGTTCCTCCTCCGAGTCCGTGTTAGGGGTTGAACCCTTGAGCTGGACCCATTTCGAAAACGGAAGGTTTCGCGAGGAGATCTGTACCCTCCGCGGTAACATGCTCATTCTGAGCTTGGACTTCCTTCCCCTTTAGTTTAGCGTGAGCGGGGTAGGTGCGAGAGACGACTAGGCCGGTGGGGGTAGAGACAACGGTCCTCCTACGAACGGTAGTATTCCTTTCGAGTGGAACCCTTTGCGGGGAGGGAACTCTTGAGCCGACTTCGGAGTTGAATTCGATCACGGGCTCTTCGATTTCGACATTTTTTCCATTAGTGTGAAGAGAGTGTGTCGGCGATCTTGACATCCGTGTTGCCAATCCTTGTCCGAAAAGGATGATCCCATTGTCGGGCGGACTCATCCTTGTAAACGGCGAAGTCCGATCCCATTGGCGAAGGAGAAGATTAACTTTGGGGCATCCATTTTTTGCAGGGTAGATTCTGAATGTCAGTCCCGAATTATACTTCCTTTCGTCGTAAAGTTTAGGATGAAATACTTCCTATAGCTAGTCATCTCCTATGACGTCTAGGTTCTTGTGTTTTGGTTTAAGGATGACTCTCTTCACCAAAGAACAATTAAATTCGGTTGTTCATGCAACATCCTATCATATTGAGGAAGTGCTTAAGACGAGTCTTAAACATCTTTTCAATACCTACTGGGATTGTTTTAAGTCCAAGAGAATTTAATTATACAAGTGAATTAATCATCCAGAGTAGTTTAAGTTTTGTTATCTTGCTTCGATGAACTAGGACATTTGAATATCACATAAGTGAAGTAACACTTCACTTCGACGCCTCATTTAAGAGTTATAATAATAAGAGCTTTAAAAGAGGCAAATCAAATTATTAAATATTTTAATGATTTAAACTTAATGATTTAATTTTAATTTTGACTTAATGATAAAAAGTTAGTTTAAGTTTGGAATAGTGTTCAAGTTATTTTAGATTTAATTCTTAAGGATTTCATTTAGGTTTGTTGTTAAATGATTTTAATTTAATTTAATTCAATTTAATTTAATTCAATTTAATTTTAATTCAATTTAATTTAATTTTAATTTAATTTGATTTGATTTTAATTTAATTTAATTTAATTTTAATTTAATTTCAATTTAATTTTAGTTTAATTTAATTTTAATTTAATTTTAATTTTAGTTTAATTTTAATTTGGATTATTATTTTAATTAATTAATATTTTTTTATTTATTAAGAATTAAGTATTATTGAAGTAGTTTATTTGAGGACTTTTAAATTAAAGAATAAATATCATCTAATAATATCCCTACTTTAATAATTCCAATTTTATTATTCTTCCAAAATTTCAATTAATTAATTAATTAAAGTTTATTTTAATTATTTTTTTCGAAATGGTTAGTAGGTTTCTACCCTCAATCATTTAAGTTTCAATCATCCAAAATCAGTTTAAAATCAAATATTTTACCCTCCCTTTTTGATTAATCCTAAAATTTTAATTAAAGGTTGAAATTTTTAATTACCATTTTGCCCTTCAGGCCTAATAATTACTATAACTCACTAAATTAAGCTCACATGAACTTGAAATTTTTATGTAACCTCACTCACATGTCAATTAAGACATTAGAGGAGAAAATGTGATTTTTTTGTATTTAATTTATTTATGTAATTATTTTTAATGGAAAATAGGGGTTTTGAGGAAAATTCGGGTTTTCGAGGAAAATTCAATAACGTGACCAAGGAAATGTTTAAGTCCTAAGAAAATTATGAAATATTCACTAATGACTGGAGGACCATTTGGACCAATTTTGGTGATTTTTTGAATTATATTTTATTTATTTGAATTATTTTGAGTTTTGCAGTATTAATTAATTTTAAAATAAAATTAAAGTTAAAAATGGATTTTATATTTTTCTTAAATCTCACTGACCTCAAGGAGTTCAGAGAAACAAATTTTATATTTTTCTGATTTTTTTTTTGATTTATTAGAATTATTTTAGTGAAAAGGTTGGAAAATATATTTTTTAATATTAAAAATTACATTAAGCGCTTTAAAATTCAATATCTTATCACTAGGGACTTAAGAAAAATATTTGGTTTGTTCCTAAGTAATTAGAATTTAAAATGTGACATTTTGGTAATTTTTAATATTTTTATGATTTTTATTATTTTTTAATTATTAAAAATATTAAAATAATGATAAAAATCAACTTTTTTAGAAAATTACGATTTTAATTTTCCTAACTTCCTCCGATATCGGAGAAGCTCCAAAACCATTTTTGTGAATTTTTGAAAAGCATTTTGTGAGTTATGAATTTTTAAAGTTTAATTTTACCCATTTTGCTTAAGAGGCTTAATCAACCCGTTTGGTGGGGTTAATCGAAGTCCAATTGGTTTCAAATTTTATGTGAGACTCTCCCGACCACTAAAGGACAAGTGAAGAATTGTTTCCAAGTCAATTTGATGTATAGTTAACCCTAATTAATTAAAATTCGATTTTGGGTGTTTAGACCAATTAGGGTTATTCCAAGTGAATTAACTCAAAACTTATTTTTCCTAGAGTTCCTCACAGTCATAAGAAACATCACCGAATTTTCCTAGAATTTATTTCTCAACATGCTAATTATTGGAATTAAAATACTCGAAACGAGTAACATGCGATTGAAAAATCAATAACTTCTGCATAGGATGGCCTCGACCTGGAAAATTCGAGGGAATGTTCCCAGGTTCGGAGAGCTTTATAGCCATATGGTCTCGTACGCATAGTAAATTTCATATGCATGGAGAATTGAAATAGTGCGAGAGTAATTAAATCATTAAAAATAAAATACTTAAATGAAATTAATTGATTTCTTTTCCACATTATTCTCCTCTTGTTCATCGAAGCGAGAGGGTATTTTTATTTTATTTTTAGAATTTTTCTACACAAAGTTATGGATTTTCTAAGTTCTGGAAATTAAATAAATCCATAAAATACTATTTTTCTATTTATTCGAATCGGCACCGCATCTTCCTTAGCATCTCCGAACAGCCACACGGCGCTTTCGGTTTCGACGCCGCCATCCGACTCAGCGCTCCAAGGGCCCGCGGTTCATGTACCATCGCGCTGTCCGGCTCGATCCTGACCGTCCGCTCGATACACGCTCGATCCGACGGCTCCTGGTCATCGTCTACGACTGGTGTGAACCCGTGACCGTCCACACTAAAACCCTAAGATCTCACTCAATACTTAACGAATTTTTGTGTTCTTGTGCTCTATGGATTCTTCTTGAAGAGAAGAATACATCTATACGGTGATCATGCATTGAAATTAAGGCATTTAAAATGGAGAATGTTCAGAAGCTCGGGAAGAAGAGAGAGCTCATACCTTTGCTCAGAAAAGTGAAGCTTCGATCCGAGAGTTGTGTCACGTTCGATTGGGTCCAAGCAAGCTCCAGATGAAGTCCCTTGGCACAGTGAGTTGCTGAGGTACAAAAGTGACCACGGCCTACATCACAAAGCTTGGAGAGATTTGGAGCAGCCAGGTGGCACTGGAGAGGGGCTTTCATTGGGGAGCTTCTCCTCTTGGTGCAGTGAAGGTGTAGGACCGATCGATTTGGAGATTGGCTCGCTGTGGTGAAGTGTCCGGTTTTGGGCTTGAATTTCGACTGCGAAATTGAGCTCACAGAGAGGAAATGACAGGGGGATTTCAGTGGGGATCAAGTTCTCCAAGTGTGGGGAAGAGTTTGGAATGATTTTGGCAGAAATTCTGTGTGATTTGTTTCAGCACCTCCTCCATGGCCGAGAGAGGTGGGGTTTAAATATAGTTGGCTGGAGGCTCTCCTAGGGGGAGTTAGGGGTTGGGATCAGCTGCTCTGGTGAGGAGAAGAACGATCATGGTGGCCGTTGGGCATGGGGCAACTCGGCGGGTGAGAATTCCAAGCTTGGGCTCACATGGGAGCTCTCGGGTGTGGTGTTTTCGGCGGCCGGGTGGGCGGCCGGCAAGCATGGGTCACCCTCAGTGTCAGGAGGTCCAGGGCTAGGGTTTAGTGTAGGGAATTGGCAATGGCCATGTGTAAAGTGTTTGAATCAAAGTGGAATGGGGTAAGGGTGTATTTTGGCCATGTTTGGTCAAATGCATGGATTGGGCTAGGTGCACCTCCCTATGGCTAGTTTAGGCTGAAGAGAAAGTGGTTTAGGTCAGCTTAATTAGTGGAGAAGGGTCACCATCCAAGTACAATTAAGTTTAAGCAAGGTTTAGTGGAATCATGGAAGTGGCTAATCCCCTTAAAGGAATATGGAAAGAGCCTCCTCCTCTTGCCATCTTGGTATGTTGAGGTGTCCAAGGCTTTCATGGCTCCCATGTGGCTCATGCATGGCTTCATGGCTCCATTTGGCTTGGGAAAAGTTAAGTCAACTTTCATGAGGAAGGATTTTGTGATTTTTGGCATTTTGGTGAGAGTTGTCATGAGGTTTGATTTGGAATGGTTTGATGATGAATTTGAAAGTTAGGGAAGGTTTTAATTGGAATGGATGATGAAGTGTAGTGTCATGTGGGCATTAGAGTCAAATTTGGGCCTTTGAAATTATTTTAGGAGTGGGCTTTTTTAGGAAGGCTTATGGAAGTGGGCCTTAGGTTTTAAAATAAATTTATGGATGGAAATTTGATAAAAGGTTGGGCCAAACAAATGTTGGGTTTATTTTAGGGATGTTCCATGATTGATTTGAAGCAAGTTTGAGGTGGTTTGGGTTTGAATTGGGTTGGATTTGGGCTTCTTTGGTAAAGGGGCCAACATAGAGTCAAGTTGAGCTAATTTGGGCCGATGTTGGCTTAGGGTTGAAATTGATGTAAAATTAATGTTGGAAAATGTTTATGGGGGTGTTACAAATAGGTTTCAACTTTGGTTGGGTTTTGATTTTGGGATTTGGGCCCATTTGGGTTAGGTTTGGGTGTAGGCCCATTTAGGGAATTTTGGGTTTGGGTTGAATTTGAGTAAGGTTTGGGTCCAATTTTGGGAAAATCATGTTAGTGTTTTGTTTGTGGGGATGCTAGGAAGGTTTTAGAAAAGATTTGGATCAAATTGGGATTGAATTGAGTTGGTTTGAGGTAGGTTTAGGTCATGGGTCAAAATTGGGCCTTGAGCTTAAAAATGAAATTGGATTCAAATGTCAATAAAATTGGGCTTGAACTTGGTCTAGATTGATATTGGAGAAATTGAATTGAAGTTTAGAATTGAATTGGACCAAAATTGAGACCAATTGGGGTGATTATGTTTGACATTGGGTTCATTTGGGTTTAAAATGGGCTAAATTTGGGGTTTTAGTAAAAGTGGGGTAAATTGGCAAACTTTGCCTATGGTGTAGTTAGAGAAAATGAAATTGGGAATATTTGGGATTTTCTGGAATTTTCTGGGAATTTTCTGAATTTATGGAATTTTGGGTCAACAGGGGCATTTTGGTAATTTGGAGGGTATTGGGGGTATTTTTAGAAATTTTGGTATTTTTGGTCGGAGATAGTCGATTCGAGTGGGAGAAAATGTTTAGGATTGATTTTGAGGACTTTTGGGTAATTTGGAGATTTTGGAAAATTTGGGCGATTTCGAGGCTTTTGGTAGGTTTGACTGAGTGTAGGGTCCCAGGGTCGAAAATTGAAATTTTGGAAGAATAAAGATTGATCAACTGTGAGTGAAATGGAATCACTTTGATTGAGCCATGAAGCCATATTAAGCCCATATGAGCCATGAGAGGACTCATTGGAGGCGTTCATCTATGTTGATCCTAACACTCTCAGCCAGAGGCTTAGGGGTTAAGGTCGCATCCGTATGAATTACTGCAGTGAGTCGGGGAGTCGAAGTTGGGTATAGGTGTGGTTTTAGGATTTGGATTGTGTGTGTGAGAGTGTAGAGTGTGAGTGTAGTGAGTGTGTATGTCAACCTCACTCGCACTGAGGCCACTCTGAGGGTAGTCCTAAGGCGAAGAGTCCTATAGGGAACTCATCCTTTAAACCTCCGCATTTGATCTCGACCCGCAGGTGATTAGGGATCTGCTAATCGAGCTTGTGGGGTTTGCGAGGAGACGAAGTGGTTTAAATTTCTAAGGGATGGGTCCCAATTCTAGTCCTCTAAGATAGTCAAAGGAAAAGCCTAAGGCTAGATCCTAAATACTAAAGAGGGAAGAGAAGACCTCATCAAAAATGAGGTCAACAGTAGTCATACCTTAGGATTTACCTAGGAGAGCTGGGACTAGCACACACACACTTACACCACTCCACACTCACAACCTAAACAAAGTACATCTCACCTTGGCCTCCTAACTCTTTGGAAACTCAGTGGGTGGTTTTCTCCAAGCTCTTAGCCCCATGCTAAAGATTTGATTAATACCAACACATGGATGATCGAATGTGGGTTACCTTTGATCCATGGCTCAATCTAAGAAATTCCATACTACTCACCTCCAACCAACCTAAATTTTTTCAAAATTTCAACATTTTACCCCTTGCATCTAAACCTACCCAAAATACCCCTAAACACTAAAATTCCCCAAAATTTTCAAAATTACCCAAATTACCCATTTTTCTCCAAAAACTATTTTAAAATATTTCCTACCATTCAAATTGACCAAAATTACTCAAATTTACCAAAACTTCCAAAATAGCCCAAATTTAAAAATTACCAAAATGCACCTCTTAGCCCAAAAATAAAAAAAATTCCCAATTATTCCCAAAACCTTCCAAATATTTCCAATTTCATTTTTCTCAATTACCACTTGACCCAATTTTATCAATTTAGCCCAATTTAACCAAAAGCCCCAATTTGACCCATTTAACCCAAAAGTGCTCAAATTGAACCCAATGTCCACCCAATTGACCCCAATCTTGCCTAAATTCAATCCCAAACCAAAATTCAATATTCCCAATACCAATCTAAACTAAATCCAAGCTCAATTTGACCCACATTTGAGTTCAATTTCAACATTAACTCAAAATCCTCAATTTTGACCAAGTGACCCATTTCATTTTAAATGGACCCAATGTCCATTAATTTCCCCTCAATTTGAATTCCAAACTTCTCATGATACTCCCCTAGGCCAAATGCAACATTCATTGGCCTCCGGAGCTCAGTTTAATTTCCATGTCCATAAATGGAGCTCTCCACGGCAAAACAAAGTGGTGAACTTTTCTCAAGGAAACCTAGCCAAATTGCTTCCAGAGCTTTCCTGAGAGGTCCTCAGTGTGATCCCACTGTCTTCAACCACTGATTCCCCCTGCCTAAGAGCAACTTATCCACTGAAATCTCAGCTGGAACCAGGACAAACTCCACTACAGCTCCACAGTGCACCAAACTCAAATTAATTACACCCACACCTACACAACGTTGAAAGAAGAGGATCCCCCATCAAAGCCCCATCACAGAGAGCCTCTACACCAGACTTTGATCAACACCTGACATAGGGTCTAGTCAAGCTTGGGTCTAGACAGTACATCAGGGTAAAAGGCTTCATCTGGAGGTTCGTTCGGACCAATCGAAGCTGCCATAACCATCTGATTGAGGCCTCCCCTCTCAGACAAAGGTACTGAACTCACTCTTCCTCCCGAGCTATTCTTCGTCCTCCATAAGTCTATACTGCATTTCATACTGTATAAGCCATATGGATAGGTTCGCCAAGGTTGGTTCAATACTTTCAGTTTTCATGAAGTTCATCACCTTACTTTTAATGCTTCTGATCATACCCCTGTTTTACTCAAGGTGAAGGAGAACACTGGTAAGACTTTTTATCATTTTAGGTTTCTTAATATGTGGCTTCTCCATCACAACTTTTTGCAATTGTTAAAGATCATTGGAAGGCTGATTTATTACCCAATGAGGCTAATAATCCTGGCATGAGACTTTGACTTATTTAGAAGAGCTTTGCTAAATTCCTTCGTACTTGGAATTGACAAGTTTTTGATAATCTTAGTAGGCTGGTTTCTGATGCTGAGGATAAAGTTAATAAATTATAATTAGATTATTTTAATGATAATATCAGTCTTGAGTTATTTATGCAAGGCCAGAAGGATCTTTCTAATGTTATTAATATGGAAGAGTCCTTTTATGCTCAGAAGGCTGCTAAGAGCAATTTTCTTGATGGAGATAGGAATTCTTCTTTTTCCATGATTGTATTAAGAATAGAAGGAAAGTTAATATGATTAATAGCATTATTGATAGAAATGGGAATACTTTGGTAAACCATAATGATATTATTATTAATGGGAATAATTTTTATTCTAATTTATCTTTAAAAAAGGATATTCCCTTGGATAAGATTAATTGTGATGTTTATCAAGGGAATGGTAATTTGAATAATATTAATCTCACCTATGTTCCTACTAAAGATGAGATTAAGACTATTCTTGATATCTTGGATGATGGAAAAGCTGCTGGTCCCGATGGCTTTAATGTTGAATTTTATAAAGCCAGCTGGGATATTGTTCATGTTGATATTACTGAGGCCATTCAAGGTTTTTTTTTGTGGCATTGATTTACCTTAGTATTTTAAGTCTTCTAGCATTGTTCTTATTCCTAAGGAGATTGGTGCTAACACTTGGGATGCTTTTAGACCTACATTAATACTGTTATTTCTAAGATTATTTATAAGATTATTGTTAAGTGTATTCAACCCTTTCTTGGTGACATTATTTCTTTAAATCAAACCTTTTTTCTTAATAATAGATACATTGGTGACAATGCTCTCACTGTGCAGGCGTTATTGATTAATCTTGATAAAAGTAAGCGTGGTGGTAATGTTATTTTTAAAATGGATATTAAGAAGGCTTTTGATTCCATTTGATGGGAATTTTTAATAGATGTTTTGAATGCTATTGGTTTCAATAGTGATTTTTGTAAACTTGTTTATAGGATTTTGAATAATAAGTACTACTTGATTATTAACAATGGTTGTGCTCATGGGCATTTTAGAGCCTCGAAGGGCATTAAGCAGGGTGACCCTTTGTCACTTTATCTGCTTATTATTGCTTTTGATTATTTATCTAAATGTTTAAATACTCTTTATGAACATTACCCTAGTTTAAATTATGTTCATAAAGGTGGTATTAGCATCTCTCATCTTAGTTTTGCTGATGATCTTATTATCTTTTACTAATGCATATAAGAGATCTATCAAGCATATTTGGCAGACTATTATACATATGCATAATGCCTCTGGTTTGGTCTTTAACACTACTAATGTTTCTTTTATTGTTTTAAGCATGTTAATATTGCTAAAAAGAATTGGATTGCTGATTTTACTAATTGTAGGAAAGCTAATTTTCCTCTGAAGTATTTGGGTTTTATTTTTAGATAAGAAGCCTAGAAAGATTCGTCATTTTTTTGAGTTGCTTGATAAAATTAAATTGAGACTTTTATCCTTGGAAAATAATTTTCTTTCTTTTTGGGGGCGTGTTACTCTTTTGAATAGTGTACTTACCTTTATACTGTTCAGGTTATGAATATGCCGATTAGTATTATTAAGCAATTAGAGATTTTATTTAACTATTTCCTTTGGGACGGTTGTGCAAAGAAAAGTGTTCATTGGAAGAGTTGGGGTAAGCTTTGTAAACCTATCAGCAAAGGTGGTTTGGGTTTTAGAAAGCTTGCTGACTCTATTAGATTTAATTTTATGAAACTTTGGTTCCACTTTCGTAAAAACACTTCTATCTGGGCTTCTTTACTTTGTGCTAAATATGTTTCTTCTAATGCCCACCTATGTCTATTTCTATTTCTAAATCTGACTCTTTTATTTGGAAGGAAATGATTAAGGTTTCCTCTTCTGTGGAGGAGATGCTTTACTGGGATGTCGGTAAGGGTGATATTTCCTTCTGGTATGATGATTGGTTAGGTAGTGGTTCTCTTAGTGATTTTTATGGGGGCCCTCAAGATATTAATGTTAAGATTAATAATTTTTGAGTTGATAATAATTGGAATTTAGCTTTGTTGAATAATACTGTTCAGGCTGCTGATACTAATTTCATTTTTACCATTCCTATTGAGAATAATAGGAGAGATGTGCCTATGGTGAAGAGGAAGATTGGTGACTCCTTAACCAAGTCTTTTGCTTCTCGTGAAATGATCTCTAATGGGATTGACATGTCTTGAAATTGGAATAAGTGGGTAAAGCCTTCTATTTCCTTTTTTATTTAGCATGTTTTTCATAATTGTGTTCCAACTGATAACATTCTTAAACTCAAGGGTTTAAGATTAGCTTCTATGTGTTATATTTGTCATAATGAGGAAGAGACTATTATGCATCTTTTTAGTGGTTGTTCCTTTGCTTATAGTATTTGGAGAAGTTTATATGAGCTTTGTGGTAGAAAAGAGGTTTTTAAAGGTTATAGTACTATTCAGGATGTTTTTGATGATTGGAGGAATATGGGGCATAAATTCTTATCTTTTTGCCTTCTATTGTCATTTGGTTCATTTGAACTTCTCAGAATTCCTGCAAGCATAAGAATGAGACTGTTAATGTTTTGAATATCTTTGCTCATATTTGTTCCTATATCCAGAAGAATTTTACCTTTAATTCTATTATAGATAGGGGTAAATGTTATGTGAGGAATATTGTTGCTGGTCTTCGGTTATCGTTTAACAATCATCCCGACTTTTCTGTACGGGTTTGTTGGCTTAAAACTATAGCTCCCTTTTTTAAGTTTAATATTGATGGGTGTTGGAGGCATACCTCTGCTGGTATTGGGGGTGTTTGCAGGGATTGGAATGGTACTGTGCTTTTTTGGTTTGCGGCTCCCTCTTTGCCTGTCTTTCCCCTTATGGCTGAAGCTGATGCTGTGTTTTTTGCTTTGTTGCTCGCGGTTAAAATGGGTTGGATCAATTTATACTTAGAAGTTGATTCTATTATTCTTTGGAAAGTTTGCAATACTAACAATAATTATCATTGGAGTATTAGTTTGCAGGTTCGTAGAATTCAAAGGATGGCTTCTGAGCTTAATATTATTTGGACTCATACTAGAAGGGATGGAAATCGTGCTGCAGATTGGACTGCGAAGCTAAGTTTTCTTTTATGTGCTTTTATTTCTAATCGTTTGCCTGTGGATTTGATGAAGTTGGTTTCTTCTGATATGTAATTTTTTTGTTCTATCTTTTGTTTGTTTTTGCTGTTTGGGTTTTTTTCTTTTTGTCCGTGTGGTGTTGTGTTTTTTTATTTTCTTGAAAGAGGGCCTTAGATTTTTTTTTCTTGCGTGAATTGTTTGTGTGAGTTTAGATATGACCTCTTTCCCAGTTTTTGTACTTTTATTTTTTGATGAAACGCGTAGGGAGCATAGAGCTCTTTTAACTAAAAAAAAAACTAAGATCAGATGAAGCTTTAGGAACAAATCCCATGTGATTTAGTTTCGTCAAGGTCGAGATCTTAAGGTTTTAGTGTGGAAGGCTTACGGAGTGAACCAGTTGGGGACGAAGGCCAGGTGCCGTTGGATCGAGCGTGCAACAGTTGGACGGCTGGGATTGCGCCAGACACAGGATCTTAGAATAAAGCGCGGCCGTGTGGCAGCTCTGTCAGAAGGTGACATCAAGTGGCGCTGCGCTGCTAAGGATGAGATGGCGCTGCGCTGGATAAATAGAAAAATAGGGAATTTCTAATTTAATTAAATCAGTCCAACTTCAAAAATCCATAACTTGGTGTAGAAAAATCATAAAAATAAAAGAAAAAAACCCTAGTGCTCAGTTAACATAGTAGAATAATGTGGAAATATTTTCAGGGTCATTTGATGCATGTTTGATTTTTATTTAATTAAATACTGTTTTGAGTCTTTCAATTCTCCATGCGTGTAGACATTTCACCATGGCATGTCCTTGGGGTCATTTGTAGCCTGTCATGGAGGATCTCCTCTAATTTTTCCAAAGTCAGAGGAGACTTCTATGAAGAGATATGTATTTTTTCAAGTTTGTGCATCTAATTTTTGTAAATTAATTCTAGTAATTAGCATGTTGAATAAAAAATCCAAGAAAATTATGGTTTGTTCCCTATGGTCAGAGAACCCTAAGAAAAATTTATCACGAGTTAAACACTAAAAATAAACTTAATTATCAACTTAACTCAAAACTAATTTTTAATTAATTAGAATAAACTAAATGTGTAAATGGATTAAAAATTATTCTCCACTGTAATTTGAAGGTTAGAGAACTCCCATAAAAATTTTCAAGACATTTAGAGTTCATTTTTCCACCTAAATGAATTTTTAAGTGGAAATGACAATTTCAAAGTTTAAAATAATCATAACAATTAAAATATAAGTAACAAAATTAACAAATTGATTTTGAGAGTTCTCTGTAATCAGAGGAATTTTATAAAAATAAAATTGAAATTTTGATAAAATTTTCATTTTTAACCATATTTAAAATATTTAAATAATTAAAAAATAATAAAAATCACAAAATTAATAAAATTCATGGAAATGTTCCAAATGGCCTCCTAAGCACTTAGGAACAATTGGAATATTTTTCTTAGCTTTCTAAATAAAGATATTAATTTTCTAAAGCTTTAAAGGACTAAAAATGGATTTTTCTTAATTTCTCACTAAAATAAATCTAATAATTCAAATAAAAATCATAAAAATATAAAATTTATTTCTCTGAGTTCCTTGACCTCAGAGAGATTTTTGGAAAATATAAAACTTAATTTTCAACTTAAAATTTATTTTATAATTAATTAATACTCTAGAAATAAAAATAATTTTAATAAATAATTTAAAATTCCAAAATCATGAAATTTGGTCTATATGATCCTCTGGTCTAGATGTACCTCCAGTAAAATTTTTCAAAAGATTAGGCTTTGAATTGGTCATTGTATTGAATTTTCTTTGAAAAATCTAATTTTTGCATGCAAATAATTATATAAATTAAATAAAATATTGAAAAATTCTCATTTTTCTCCTCTCGAGTCTTAATTGACCTTTAAGTGAGGTAGGATAAAATTCCAAAGCCATTTGAATTAAATTTAGTGAATTATGAGGTGATAAAGCCCTAGGGGCAAAACTATAATTTTAAGGTTTTTAGCCTTAGTTAATATTTAGGATTAATTAAATGATGAAATGAGTAATTGATAATCTTAAATAACATGTTTAGAAGATTGAAACATCAAGGGATGAATGGTAGAAACCCACTTTAATTTAGTCACATAAAATATAAATTAATAATTTCCTAATTATGTGAATTTGGAAGACCATCAAACTGAATGATCTTAAAGATTAGGGGTTGATTTTAGAAGTTATAAATCCACTTATTCTCACCCCTATTTATTCTATGAATGATAATATAATGTATTGATGAAAATTAAGCTCACATAAAATTAATTACAAACTTATTCACTAAATCTTAAGGGTTCGGTAGTGAGCTAGGCCTAATGTTAAAAGAAGTCTAGAAAAGCCAACATAATCAAGCTTCAAACATTTGGAAACACTACAAGCCCAATTCTAAAAATTAATTGGCTATTCTTCCTAAATAAATTCACTTTGCCCCAAAGAATTTCCACCCACATAACTCGTAATTGAAATAACAAACGATAATTACCTCTTTTAAAGGGGAAGATTAAAACATTAGTTCACTAAGCATGAGGGTATAAAATAGACGAATCATTTAATAATCATGATAAGTTCAGAATTAACTTAAGGAAGCTCAAAAGAATTGTGAAATGTATAGGTATCTCCTGAACCCTTTCTTACAAATCTTCTGGACCACATGGAAAACAACTGAACCTATCATATTTTGTTAAATGAAGTAATCTCTTAAATGAATAGAATCCACCAAATCATGACATAAGATTTGGTAAGCTTGTGACAAACCTATCTATAGGGTTTTACTTTCCTATAAAATAAAAATATTTATTGAAAAAAAAACACTAAAGTCACAGGTGAAGGAATGAGAAGACTCGTCAGGTACACTTTTACAAGTTCACGACGCTTTCTTTTCCCGCACTCTCTACTTTTTCTTTCTCACGAGCTTATATATTAAACAACAATGTCACCCTGCATGAAAACCAAAACATTCAGGATAACCACAAAACCAAAAATTAAAATCAAAATTAAAAATCAAAACAAGATAAAATTCACCTCTACAATAGTAAATATAAGACAGCTCAAAATTTAATTACAAACAAAACAAAATCATAATTGCAACTAAATTAAAACGTCTCGTTGGATGATCGAGAATCCGTCAGAGGAGGTAACCTACGTGTTGCTAACGGGGTTTCCCACAGTCTAAATGAAAGTGTGGAACTCATTTCAGTTGAGTTTAGCAAATTCATTTGGACTAGGTGAATCCGATGAAAATAGTGGTGCCGAAATTATGGAACCGTGGGATCTTAACCAATGTTCTTTATAATCAACTTTAATATTCCCCTAATAAAATATTAAGACACCTCAATTTAAATATTCTCAAAACACGACACTTCTCTTTTGTTACAATTGACACTTTTTTAAACTAAACATGCTATGACGAGGAACTTGGAGCATGCACAGTGGGCAGCACGACCATTTTCAACAGAAAACTCCTAAGAAATTAAAATAACAAGCCATAAGACTTCGATGTAACTTGCCTAGTGCAGCATAAACTCTCACCCTTTTTCTTTTAGGCATTTGCATAACCATGTTGTGCAATATAATCCCTAACTCGTCATAGGATTCTAAGATTGTCATCGGATATGACATAAATCCTCTTATCTTCCAGGCTATTCACATGATCAGTATCAAGTGAACAAAAGTCCTAATAATAAAATTGGCAGGATGAAATATTGAATAAATATTTCAAATCAGAGGCAAATAATATGATAGTTTGGGAAAGCACTGAGATTCCTCTTGGATCAATGTTCTTCCCCTATCTTTTTTTCCTTTGAACTCGTATAATAATAACTGTTCCGAAATTTAAACCACTCACCTATTGGATTTTCTACAATCATATTTTCTTGAAGGACCTTACCATTTTGGAAGTCATAAATATAAAAATTTCTTGATTTATATCAAGAATTTTCTTAGGTGACTTCGGTTATCGAAGATGTAATTAACTATAGGGTCTTGCCCTTATAGGAAACTTAAAGACCCCAGATTAATATAAACCATATCTGATTCCTTCGGGATAGACATATGCCTTGTGGTGAAGTGCTTGATTATTTTAAACTATAGATTATATGAGGTCAGCTTGATTTCGTATTTATAAAATAATATTTTCAAAAATCCATATACACTAAATTAAATCAAGATTCTATTTTTATAAAACTACATTTTCACGAAAGCTTTAATCCCAACAACAACTTCAATGACCGACAATGGTGACTGATCTTTGGAAAAGTTTCCCTTCGATCATAAGTATTGCACTACTTTGAACTTGAATCTTATTAGATCAGAGATTTGCTTAGGAATTATTTTTTTCTAAACATTGAATGTAGGGATCGATCTAACCCTATTTTTTTTCTACCTTCATAGCCTTTGGTTCCTGAATGGCTAACTGTAGAAGCTTTTGGGGCATCCCTTCTTTAAGGAAAATTCTTTGATAGAAGGTCCCCAATTGATTTTCTTCCTGACTGACATGCTCAATTCTAAATTCTACAAACTTCCTTATCTCCACCTTGACCTTGTTCAAGTACATGGCCATGATTTCGTCTCTAACCACAAATTCTCCATTAACTTGATTTATCACTAATTGTAAATCTAACTACACTTGTAGATGTTGGTTAACTATTAATACTTCATCCTCCATTTAATCGTTTGTGACTTCAAACTCGAGGACAATCAAAAGATAAAGATGCTCTTCGGTCGGACTGCTCAGTGCTAGTCCAATTTTTGCTCTCGCTTGACTGGAGGCTCCGTTAATGTGTACGGTTTAGGATTGATCTACTAGTATTAGTTCCTTTGCCTGGTTAGCCTATTTCAGAGAAGTTCACCAGAAAGTGTTATAGCTTGAGCTTTAATTGTCTTCCCAGGATATAGGTAATATCATATTCACTGAGCTACCCAACCCACTTCTAGAGTCGATAGGAATGCTTCGACTGAGTGAGCACATATTTGAGAGATGGTCAATGTTGAGCTTGATAGGATGCATCTAGAAATATTGTCGGAGCTTGTAGGCAGAGATAATTAGAGCAAATGTTAGCTTTTACATGATAGGGTACCTAACCTCAGCTCCCTTAAGAACCAGACTGGTGAAGTACATTGAGAATTGCTTTCGCAACACTTCTTGTACCAATAATGAGCTAATAGTCTTAGGCCCAACTCCCAAATAAGAGTTCTTCCTTTGGATTTGGACTTAATATTAGCGGTGACAAGACTAGTGATTTCTTTTAGCTCAGGAATTCTTGCTCAGATTTGATCAATTATTCAAAACACTATCTTTTCCTAATTTTTTTAAGAATGTTGAACATTATCGCTCAACTTAGACATGCACCGGCTGAGCACTGTTATCCAATCAGTCGAATCTTACACCTCCATAGCATTCTGGGGAGAGGGTATATTCAAAAGTGATTTTACTTTCTCCATATTTATACCCTTAGGAGTCAGGAGGTCTCCTAGAAATTTTCTGTTCTAAGCTTTGAACATGCACTTATGTGGATTGAGTTTCATGTTATGTCTTTGTAGTGTTTGAAATGTTTCTTTTAAGTCATTTATATGATGTTCGGCCGATCGGATTTTGACTAAGACATCATCCACAAAGGCTTCAATATTTTTCCTTTTTTATTTGAAAAAATACATCCATAAAACGCTTGTAGATAGCTTCAGAATTCTTAAGCCCAAAGGCATTACATTATAGTAGTACATACCTTTGCTTGTAATACATGTCTTCTCTGTGTCGACTGGATGCATTTTGATCCAATAGTAGCCAGAGAAATCATTCTAAAAACTCATCACTGAATGTCCAACTTTTGAATCTATTAGAGTGTCGATCCGTGGTAGGATTAGCTATCTTTCAGGCATGTAGAGTTCATGTTTGTGAAGTCCATGTACATTCTCCATTTATGGTTTTATTTATGGACCATGATCACATTGCAGATGTAGATTGGTACAGTATCTTTCAAATGTATCTCTCCTCCTTAAGCTTATATGCCTCTTCACGGATCGGCCCAGCTAAAGCCATAGCTGATGTTCTCATCTTCTACTAACGTTTGGGTGGTGGCATGCTAAGTCAATTGGGATCCATGGCATTTCAATGACTGACTATGCAAAAACGGCTCGTTTCTCTTAAAGGGTTTGAATCAACAATTCCTCATATCTTGCACCAAATTTTCATTAATTATGATTAATTTACTTGGTTGTCCATCGATAGCAGGAATCTCTATGATCTCATCTTTCTCGAGACCCCCTCTTACTGGTTCAGAATGTGGAATAACTTTTTCCACGTAGTCGACCATCTAGAGGTAGCATGTTGGAGACTGATAATTATTTCTCCATCACATAGAAACTTTATCGCGATATGATAAGTGGAGACCACAACTCTGAAGTCTTTGAGTAGTGGGTGATTGAAGATGGCGTTATAAGTGGGTAGTGTGTCAAATATTAGGAAGCCTTCCATATTGGTAAACTAACTATGTCCTTCACCTAGGTGACAGATAGCCTGATTATTCCTCAGGACTTTCTTTCTCTCACTTAAGAAACCATATAAGGGTAGGTCGGCTCCACTAGCCAACCGACCGATAGACGCATCTCACCAAAGAGTGACTTGAGTTCAAAATTCTTTGAACTGCTTTTGTCAACTAGAATACTATGCACTTAGTAGTTATTAATAATTGTAGTACTATGAAAACATCATTGTAGGGGTTCCCCTCTAGGTATAAGTCCACATCATTAAAAATAATTGGGGGATGAGGCTTCCATTGGATAAAAAGCAACAACACAAAGATCCCCATCCAAAGCCTCTTATGATCAGCCCAACTGACCGAGTCTCCTCTTAGGATGACTGGCACTATACCCACGATGTCGATAGCATTGGCTCAAATGGGCTCATTAGAGTCTTCTTTTACAAGAGCTTTCCCCTGCCTTTGGGTTAACGCCACTAGACCATGAACACCTTGTGTTTTTTTGACATAAATTAACTCTTCAACTAGTAATCCCCCTTGAATGTCATAGCATGGAGGATTCATACTTTTAAGCTGTTTGAAATGCCTTTATCAGTAGCCATGGGTAATATCATTCTAAGGTATACCCTCTAGTCACAGAGGGTGGGTTTGTTTTTTTGTATTTCCCAATCCTTAGCACTAATAAGTGTACCTATCAAATTAACCAACGTTTCTATACATAGATTAACCTAAAATAAATGTGTGATCCTTAATTTGATGTCCAAGTAAGTTGACCTAAAGTTCATATCAGATCTACCTATGTTCTATAATCACTCTTTATCTTGATGCATTTTGAATATTATTTGAGATTCAATATTTAATTTATGTCTAGTTATTATTCCAAGATTTGTCAGTCTTTTTGTGAAATCAAGGTGTTTCAAAGTTTGGAGTTGGTTTTTAGAATTTCATTTCGATGTTTGTGGAGGAAAACATCTTGTGAGAGGTCTCATTCTTCTTTTGTTATATATATCTTTTGTTATTATATTTTGTTTTGTTTCGTTTTTGTCATCTTTGCATGGAATGAAACATGAAATAACAAAGTAAACAAAACATACTCAACCTTAGATTAGGCTTGGGCTAGGATAGGGCTTGGGAGTCAGCTCAGGATTGAGCTTAAATGTAATATGGGTAAGCTGGTTTGTGGTCTGGTTTAACTTAAGTTAAATCTAGGTTATTCGGAGTTAATTTGAGTTTGACATAGGTTGACTGTGGTTGACTTGGGTTGACTTAGGTTGACCTAGTTTGTGTGAAGACGGACGTAGGTTGGGTTGGGTCGGGTCGGGTAAGAACTGAGTTGGGTTTGGTCAGGCCTAGGTTGGGTCAGGTCAGAAATGGGTTGGATCAGGTCAGACCTGGGTAGAGTCAAGTCAAACCTGGGTTGGATTTGGGTTTAGTTTTTGTTTTTTTTTTCCATTTCGGAACACCAAAAATAATTTTATTAATACAAAAAAGGAGATACAGAGGGCGGCTAACAAATCCAATTACACCCAAAATAAAATCACGCAAAATAAAAACCTAATAATCTACCACCAAAAGTACAACTCACTCAAGAGCAAGAAAAGAAAGAAAGTCAACTACAGAAGAGTGCGAGTGGAAGCAAAAAAGGGCAACAGAAGACTACAACCAAGATATGAATTACAAAGAGAGTCATGAACCGCCAGAGTAAACCAACATAAAAGTAGCGAGCAGACCATGAAGAACTTCAAACTACCAATTGAATATACATGAATGAAGATAAAAAATAAAAAAAGGGCTACAAGAAAGGGAGGCAAGTTAGTAACTAAAAAATAGGCAAGAGAAATATGAAGATGGGTTAGACATATAATAACCATGCATTTAATCCAAAAAATAACTGGGACGTGAATGCATAGAAGAACTACAAGAAGTACCCAAAAGTAAGCTAAAAAAAGCAGAGCACTACACCTCCAAACTAACCAAATAGCTAACCAAAGAACTCAATTGGATAAGCAACTACAAGTAGATTACCAACCCACAACTGACAAGTAATATCATAAGAAGCCAAAAGCCCCATCCAATAGAAAATAAAAAAACACAGGGAAAGTAAAACCCTTACAAGAGAGTAGGAAGAAAGCTACAAGGCATTAGCCACCAATAGAAAACCACCAAACCAAAGCCCAACCAGCAATCCGTAAATAGAAACAAAGCAATGGATTAGCCCGAGAATTCAATTATGCATTATATCCAAGACAGATGAATGGAAAAAAACATGCATACCTTAATTCACACGATAAGCCCAACCGAAATGAGAAACAATCCAGCATAGAAAATAAAAGCAGAGAAAATTCCTAATGAAGGGCTAGAGAATAATACCACCAGTTCAAGCTATGGTTAGGTTTTAGTTCAGGTTACAGATAGGTTTGCGTTCATATTAGAGTTAGGTTTTGATTCAGATAATGGTTATGTTTGGGTTCATGTTTTGGCTAAATTTAGGTTTTAGTTAGGTTTCAGCTTGGGTTTAGGTTAGGTTTGGGATTAGGTTTAGGGTAAGGTTTTGGTACAGGTTAAGGTTAGAATTCAGTTGACTTAGGTTTAGGTTTGGGTTTTGGTTTGGGTTCTGGTTAGGGTTAGGTTTGGGTTCTGGTTTTAGTTCATTGACCCACAATTTTATATTATGATATTTTTAATTTAATTGCAACGACGCCAAAAACTTGACCCCGCTATTTATATGTATAGAATTGTAATTGTTTATGTTGTGGATGCTTACTGTAAGTATACGTATCGTATCAGTAATACGGAGCTCTAGTCGAGTCACTGGTTATCGATCCCACGAGGAAGAGAAAATTAAATAACAACTAATTTAAAATAATAATAATAATTTTTAAAATAGTATACGAAAATTTGGAATTCTAAATTTGAGCGCGATAAAATAAGCTAAGTATTTTAATTAGGTAACTTAACCTAAGTAGAAAATTAATACGTATTGAAAGTGCGGGAAATTAAGCTAATTCTTAAATAAGTCTTAGCTATTCGGAAAAGTATCTTTCACTTGTTTAGAAATTTAAGTGATTGATGAATTTAAATAGATAATTTTAAGGTATTGTGACGAATAGGAGCGTTCTATTCTTTACCTCTGGTCCGGTGTAAAGAATATTGACTAATCACTATGTTTGATTACTGAATCTGTACATGTCGTTGGGAGGATACCGAAGCTGACCGCAGGCTCCCACGTTCCTCGCATGAGGCTAACATCTACACTTCGGCTCTCGAACAATAGGACCGAATTGAATATTTTAGTACGTCACACTAAAATGCTCGGTTCTACGCCTACGTGATATTATTTCCTATTTATTTGCACCCTCCTTCGAAGGCTTGAATTCCCGAATATCGGATATAATTTTTACTTATAGTTGATAATCGACATATTTTAACGAATCAAATGGCAGTTTGAAAGTAAATTAAGTTTTAAGTAAAAATTATCACAATTTATTAATATATATAAAAGTATCTCATTTTAATTTCGTTAAGTTACTTAATTTCATAAACGAGGAGAAAAGCTAATAAACTACTCGAATGCGTAGGAACTAAACTAAGCATGGATTTCATTTAAAGTTAAAAACAATAAATACGAAATACTTATCTCGATTTATCCCAAAACAGACTTCCTCGTAGTTCATTTGACTCTTCCTTCCAAGTCTGATCTGACTCACTAATTACTCACTAAACTCACTAAAGACTCACTAAAGACACACAATCGCACACTAAAACTAGACAAAAGACTAAAAAATTGCACTTAGAACACACACTGGACACTATGTACTAAAAATTAACACCAGAGGTCGAGATTCGGCCTACATATATAGAGGTAAGCAGAGGATCAAGAAGGTGCGTAAGCATCCTTGCAAAAGTGTCGAGTTCGATGTATCTGTGCCATTCAACCACTCTCGCTGAATCGGTGACGAACTACCTCGCTTATCAGCGAAGCTTCTAGAAGATCTTCGAACCGCTCTAGCTCGTTATCGAAGCTCGAAACCATTGTCAGCGAGACGAGTTATAAATTCTTCGAATTTTCTTCTGTACACCTCTCAGCCGTCGGCGAGCTCGATCTCGCGAGTCGGCGACTCAGCATAAATTGCATGATTTTGCTCGAATTCGCTCCTTTTCATGATTTTTGCTTTTATCACTAAATTATTCATTCTCGTAACGAAAATAAAGAAAATACCACTTCTTTAAAGTGCGATTTCATCAAAAATAGGTATGAATTTCTCGATAAATTTTACTGGCGATCAAAATCCCTAAACTACTTACTTTGTCATCAGTAATTTTTAATACTACATAAAAATAATGAGTTTTATAATAAGATTTTTCGATTTAAATAAAGCTATGAATTAGATTAATTAATATCATAATGAAGTTAAACAAAAATAATTCATGTAATTTAATTAATCTTATAGAAATAAATTATTTAGTTATCGAGTCTAAGATTTCAGTTTCTTATTCGTTTCGGGAATGGCTATATTTAAAAGAATAACTACTTAAGATATTCGTATGATAAGAAATTCAGAAAACGTATTAGGTAAAATCTGATCAATAAGCATAAGTTTGGAAATATCTAAGTTTTTTTTTTTTTTTTTTTTTTTTTTTTTTTCTTTTAGGTTAATTCGAATAGGCGATTTTTGATAAGGCATCTCCTCGAAACTACTCCTTTATTTTTTTTTTCTTTTCTTTTTTTTTTTTAATAAGGGTTACGTATCTGGAGAGCCTGCATTAATAATTTTGAACTTCGTTTTCATTTTCCTAAATTTGAAAGCTTAGAAATATTTCTTAGACTATATATCTTCGTAGTTTTTACTTTATTGATTTTCAATCTTTCTTTTTCACTGAATACTTAAGAATTTTAATTTTAGAATATAGTTTTCGCTTCTTAAAAATAGTTCTTATATTACTTATTCCGCTTTAACAAATAGTTTATTATTTAATTAATTAAGAAATCTTAGAAATATTTCATTTAACCTTTTATAATAATTAAAAAAAATAATTCGTATTAAATCGAATTGAAAAATTTCTTATAAAAATCATTTTTATAATAATTTGAAAATAGAAATTGAAAACGAGTTAATAACTAAATTTGTGTTTTATCCACCCAAACTTAAATTTTTATATCTACTCTAAATAATGAAAAAGGAAAGTAAATAAATCAATACGCTTTGAAGTTTAGGTATTTCTTTTTCTTTGAAATTTTTGCGAACTTTTTTTCATTTTTCATTGAACACTTGTCTTGTTAGTATTCTCCATATATATATAACGATTTAAAGAAAATGCGAGGGATAAATCTTAAGATAAGTATTAACTATAACGATTAAAATTAACTCTACACTACACATATGAATTACTAACATATTAAAAACATTTTAAGCTTACCGATTAACAATTTCTACGATTTAAAACAATACAGAATAAAATAAAAACATACTTAAAGAAAACTAACATCCTATTTAACATAAAAACAAATGTAATTAACTAACACAAAAACAAAAACTAAACTACTACGACAATTGAAGCAAATAATCCAACAAACATCCAATGTCTCGAAACATAAAGTACTCGAATATTACAAATATATAAAGTCTTTAAAATAACTTAACATCAAAGCAAATAAAACAAATAAAGTCTAATCTTGGCATCAAAGTCTCAGGCTATATCATCTCCTCCACGATCCGTGAAGTGAGAAGGCCGAGCAGTGATGCTCGTGAATATCGTGGGCACTCGGGAAAGACAACATCTAAATCACCGCTCCTATAACGACGTTCGGCTTCATAGTATGCGATCTCGTATTCGAATGTCGCTGGAGATATTCATCTATCATGATCGTGTCTTCTCTCCGAGCCTCCGATCCTTTGATCCATATGCTCGGATCTTCTTTCCATATTTTCTCGAAATAACTCGAAACTCTTTCTACTCGGGGTTAATTCATTCATCGGATCTTGAAGGGTAGGGGTGGTAGACTCGGGAGGTTCATAGCTAGTAGAGGGTATATCTCTGCGGGTCGAGTGAAATAACTTCTCACTCCGATCTCCAACTTTCGTGGGATTCATATTTCTTTATATTAGCTCTGAGTTAGGGGTTTCATAGGCTCATCCATTCCTCATCATCTCTGCCTCTACCCAGGATAATTGGCGAAGTTCGTAGATAAGACAGGGATGTCTAATCCTCCTCACTTTCATTTCAACGGTATGGTTAATATGTTTTTATATATAACACTTCCCACATTAATACTCTTACAGTTCCGAATATAGAAATTCGAATCTTTCTATCTCTTGTTACTTCATCTATGATGGTAGGTAGGTAATAAAGTAAAGCGAAATAAAATAATGCCAGGCTTTTGATGTTGCATTTAGCGTAGAAAGAGGGAAGTTTACCCGTTCTCGCTGCTTTATCTTCCGGACTCCTTTCCATCGGTGAGAAAGTCGATCACCTATTCTAATAGTCCTTCCATAGTTCCAAAAGTTTCATATTCGCTCGGGTGTCTTGAACTTCTTATTACAGCAGTCATGAAATCTACGAAAAATCCTCTAACTGCTTAGGTGCATCTTACGCTCGTGTTAAGTTTGTATAAAATCCTTTACAACTTCTACAGTGCTATCTTGTGAGCGAAACGAGTTTTCCCATCCTCGCTCCTTTATAACTCGCTTCTACTTCTCCTCTGGATTCTTGAATACTCGATCCGTGATGCACTTTCTTCCTTGTATATTTTGAAAATATTTTGCTCGTGCTCGTGCATTGATGAATCGGTTTTCGTCGAACTCTATTCGACGTTTTTGTCGTGGAGCCATTTTTCGATCTGTGAAATTTACAAAATTTTAACTAAACTCCAAAATATTACTAATAAGGCTTCCCATAACAACTAAAATCCATTTAAATCGATTTCTATGAAATTCTTCAAGTATTTTCTTCACATTTCAAAAATTTTCAAAATATCCGATGTAGAAGAAATCGATGGTGAAAATCGAAAATTTTTGCATAGGAGTGAAGCTCTTACCGAGGGAGATGAAATCCGGTGTCGAAAAGTATTGAAATCGCTTGAATCCGAGATCTCTCGAAGCACAGAGTCGGTTTTTCGAAAATTTTAGGAAGGGGATGATGAATAGTGTCGGTTGACGGTCAAATATAGGTCTTTTTGCGTTCTCGCTGTCAGCGAGATTTTTCTCTCCATCAGCGAGCTAATTAATTCCATAAGGCAAAAGTTTCGGGAAAAATCCGCCGTCGGCGAGGTCCTAAAAATTTCAATTTTTGAATTTCGTCAATCATTTTCAACCTCGATTTGCGCTTATATTATATTTACGATCGTATCGTTTATTAATTTAATATGAAGATTAGCTACTTATACACAAACAAATTCACACAACACAACAAATTAACTTTAATATTGAATCCATGAGACATACAAACTAACATAATTTAAAACTCTATAATCAAACTTCGAACTTCGATCCTTACTACCGATCAACGATCGCAAACCAATCCACGACACACTAAATTTTGATACAAAACTATGACGCATATCTCAACTAAGTTTGAGATATTCAAATCATCACTCCACACATAATAAAAATCTAAATCAAATCAAATAACATAAATACGAAACATCTTATGAGAATCTTTACTACTACTCTTCGAGGTCGAATCTTCATCTTCTACGATATTTCCTATATGACGATGATGTACGAATAAGTTATAGAAAGGCTCGAAGGGAAATTCGAAGGCGATTCTTCAGTGATCCAACCCTTCTGTCTCAGTAAATGAAGAAAGCTAGCTTCCAAGTGTCTAGAATGATCGAAGTGTTCCTTCATCCTCCAGTCAATGTTTTCTCATCATAATGGTTCGAATATGTGATGATTCTTAATAATAATTGAGTAGTAAAGTTTCAATAATATAAACTAACTATTAAGATACAATAAAAATAGATAACTAATATGGGTTACTCCCATAAAGCGCTTAGTTTAACGTCGTCGACCGACCTAATTTCAATTATTAATCGAATGTCGACTAAGCATTAAAACCTCTTTATAGTTAGGTCTTTTACCTTCGAAATATGGTTTTAATCTATGTCCATTAACTTTAAATTTATGTCAGTTTTTGGATCTTCGATTTCTATAGTTCCGTATGAAAATATTTGAGTTATGGTGAAAGGTCCTAACCATCGAGACTTCGATTTTCCGGAAATAATTTCAATCTAGTATTATATAGAAAAACTTCTGTCCTAGTTCAAAATTTCTACGATTAATCTTCCGATCATGCCATAATTTTATATTTTCTTTATAAATCGATCATTATCATATGATTCATTTCTTCATTCTTCCAATTCATTTAATTGCAACAATCTTTTCTCACGCACTTACCTTCATATTATAATTAAATTCTTTAATCGCCGATATGCTTTATGTTCTAATTCAGCTGGTAAGTGGCATGTTTTTCCATATATAAGCTCGTAAGAGTCATTCCGATCGGAGTTTTATAAGCGATCCTATAAGCCGTAATGCGATGTCTAATCTAATAGACCAATCTAACTTTATTTGGGTTCTGATTTTTCTAAAATACGTTTAATCTCGCGATTAGATACTTCAGTAATCCGTAGTACGTGGATGATAAGCGATGGATATCTTATGAGTAATATTGTATTTTTCTACTAGTTTGTGAATGTATTTATTTCTAAAATGAGTTCCTTCGTCGGTGATAATCACTCTCGGCATTCCAAATCTAGTAAAAATATTTTTCATCGAAATTTTGAAACACTCTTAGCATCACACCTAGGTAAAGCTTGTGCCTCAATCCATTTGGAAACATAGTCAACAACTACTAATATATATGAGTTTCCAAACGAAGGAATAAAAGGTCCATAAAATCTAATCCCCAAACATCAAAAATTTCAACTTCTAATATAAAGTTTAGAGGCATTTCGTTTCTTCAGATATATTTCTCTACTCTTTGGCATTTATCGCGAGTTTTAATATATCTATATACATCTCTAAATAAGTAGGCCGAGTAAAATCAGGATTGTAGAATCTTATAAGCGAGTTTTATCGGTCCCAAAATGTCATCCAAAATTAGAATCATGACATTTTTGAATAATTGGTTCGATTTCTTCATAAGGTACACATCTTCTAATAATTAAATCGCTTACATTCGTTTATATAAATATGGTTCATCCCAAAAATAAGTTTTCGTATCATGGATGAATTTTTTACATTGTTGCAAAGTTAGCATAGAGTGGTAAAATATTACTAGCTATATAGTTTCTTATATCAACATACCATGGTATTTTCCACTCATTGATATTATATAGTTGTTCATCGGAAAAGCATACATAATTTCATTTTCGATATCGGATAATTCATGATTTTCTAATCTTGATAAATGATCCGCGATTTGATTATCGGTTCTTTCTTATTAACGATCTCGAAATCGAATTCTTGCATTAATAGCATCCATCTAATTAATCTTGGTTTGGAATCTTTCTTTTGCATTAAATATATGATAGCAGAATGATCGGTATGCACGATACATTTTGTTCCGATCAGATAAGGTCTAAATTTATTAAAACCATATACTACTCGCTAATAGTTCTCTTCAGTAATCGTATAATTTATTTCGACATCATATAGAGTTTTACTTAGCATAAGTATATAACTTTAAAAATCTTTTCATATCTTTGCCAAGCGCTCCTACTACCATAATCACTAGCATCACACATAAGCTCAAATGGTTTCTCCCAGTTAGGTGAAACTATTATAGGTCATGTAATTAATTTTTCTTTTAAGAGTTCAAAAGCATTCAGGCATTCGATTGTAATTCAAATTTCTTGTCCTTTTCGAGAAGTTGGCATAGAGGTTTAGTAATTTTTGAAAAATCTTTTATATAGCGTACCGTAGAATCCAAGCATGTCCAGAAAACTTCTTACCCCTTTTACCGTAGTTGGAGGTGGTAATTTAGCTATAACTTGAATTTTGCGGAGTCCACTTCACATGCCTTTTTCCGAAATTTTATGCTCTAATACAATGCCGCCCGCAATCATAAATCGACATTTCTCCAATTTAGAACTAAATTTGTTTTCTCGCATACTTCAATACTTTTTCGAGATGAGTTAAGCATGTGTCAAATGATGTTCGAAATACGGAGAAATCATCCATAAATACTTATATTCCATTGTCGATTAACTTACTAAATATAGACATCATACATCTACTGGAATGTTCTTGGTGCATTACATAATCCAAAAGCATTCTTCGAAAAGCGAAAGTTCCATAAGGACTAGTAAATGTAGTTTTCTCTTGATCCTCGGGAGCGATTTGTATTTGATGATAGCAGGTGTATCCATACTGAAAACAAAATACTTATGTCCGCTAATCTATCTAACATCCGGTGCAGAAATGGTAAAGGAAGTGATCTTTCCTGGTGGCGGTATTTAATTTCCTATAATCGATACATATACGCCAACCAGGTAACTTGTCTTATAGGAATAAGATCGTTTTTTTCATTGGCGAGTGACGGTCACTCCTCCCTTCTTAGGAACACGGTGAATTGGAGACTACCGCAAGCATCGTCGAAATAGGATATATAATACCATTATCTAGCAATTTTAAAATTTCTTTCTTAGCTACTTCTTTCGTTATCGGGTTTAATCTCCTTTGGGGATGCTGCTTTAGGTTTATGTTCATCATCTAAAATAATTCTATGCATACGGATTGAAGGATTAATTCCTTTAATATCTGCTAAAAGTCCAACCAAAAGTTTTTTTATATTTTTTTAAAGTTTCTAAAAGTTTTTGTTCTTGAGATTCGTTTAATGCGGATGAAATAATAAGCTGAGTAAAGTTGAAGAATTACCTAAATAAGCATATTTCGAATGATCGGGTAATATTTTTAGCTCGAGTTCGGGAGATTTAATAATTGATGGAACTATATTCTTGTCGATATTTTCGGTATTATCCAAAAATTCAAATCTTTCACGAATAAAATCTAGTTCTTCATGATTATCTTCGATTAATTCGGTGTTTTCTTTTTCTAATTTATCCTCGTAATATTCCTTAAAATGTTCTTGTTGTAAATATTCAAGTATTTCCATCCGAAAACATTCGTCAATCTTTTTCTAGCGCGGGATATTTCATTGATTTTGCGATATTAAATGTAACTTTTTGGTCATTTACTCTCATAGTTAATTCTCCTTTACGAACATCAATCATGCTTTTCCAGAGTAGCTTAAAAATGGTCTTCCTAAAATGATAGGAATTTCTTTATCTTCCTCCATATCTAAAACAATAAAATCTACTTGGAAGATAAATTTATCCACCTTTACTAACACATCTTCAATAACTCCTTAGGATAGAGTAACCGAACGATCAGCTAATTGAAGGGTTATCGAGTAGGTGTAATTTTTCCTAACCCTAATCTCTTAAAAATCGATAGAGGCATTAGATTGATGCTTGCTCCTAAGTCACACAAAGCTTTTCCATAAAATTTTTCTCCTATAGCGCGGAGGTATAGTGAAACTACCGGGATCTTTCAATTTTTCGGAAGACTTCTTCGAATAATAGACACTACACTCTTCACTTAAGTGCGGATCGTTTCATTATCAGTGAATTTTCTTTTCTTATTTAGAATATCTTTCATAAATTTTACATAATTTCGGCATCCGATCTAAAGCTTCAACAAAAGCGTATATTAATTGTTAATTTCTTTAATATTTCAAGGAATTTAGCAAATTGTTTATCTTTTTATGTTGAGCTAGTCGTTGAAAAATGGTGGTGGAGGTTTTTCAATGAAATTTTCATAGGTATTAAAGGATGTTCCAAGTTTGAATCTTATTGAATTGTTTCCTTTTCAATTTCCACTTCCTCTTTTTAACTTTCAAGTTCTTTTGAATTTGAGGTTCTAATTCTTTTCCATTCCTTAGATTGTATTGCTTTAATTTGTTCTTTTCTTGATCTTTAGGATTTATTTCCACATTACTTGTGAAAAGTTCCAGCGTATTCTATTATTTAGCGCAGATAGTAATATGTCCAAGTTGAGTTTCAATATTTTTAATAGATGTTCGCTTGAATTTGTAATTGATTTCTTGAATTTGTAATTGATTTCTGATTTTGTAGTCGATGACCCATATTCAAAATTAATTCATCCATGGATAATTTCTTATCCTTGAATTGAGAGTTATTGTTATTAAATCTAGGTGGGTAATTAGGTTTATAGTTTGGATTTTCTTGATTAGGTTGATTCATCCATTGTTGATTAGATGTGTTAGTCCAATTAAAATTTGGATAAGTTTTCCAACCAGGATTATAATAGTTTGAATAAGGGTTATTAGTTCTATTATTAATAGCATTTAAAGTTTCATAATTAGTTTGAGATTACTATGATTTGTCCAAGTGAGTTTTCTTCTAAAATAGGAGAGTAGTTCATTCCAAAATGATCTAATTTCTTAGATATAGCGACGATTTGAGAAAGCTAACATAGATATTGCATCGTTTTCATGAATGCTTGGCTATCTTTTTAAGATTTACTTATCGCATGCTATTGGAAATTATTTGTTGCTATTTCTTCGATTAGTGCATAAAGCTTCATCGAATGGTTTAGACATTAATGAACATCAAATGAAGACGATCGATGATTGATCTTAAAGATCCTACTAATCCATTATAAAAGGTTTGAATAATCGACCGATACGGTAGCGCATGATGTGGGCATTTCCAGAAGTTCCTTAAATCTCTCCGAAACTTCATATATTGATTCTCCATCTAATCGACAAAAAGAAGTTATATCATTTCTAAACTTAGCGAGTTTTAGATGGTGGAAAATATTTGGATAGAAATTTTTGTGATAATTCTCCCAAGTTTTAATAGATCCAGAGTCTTAACGAATTCAACCACATTTTAGCTTTATCCCTTAATGAAAAAGGAAAAAGTCTAAGTCTTATAAACATCGTCGAATACTCCTTGATATTTAAAAGTAGCACAAAGTTCTAGAAAACTAGCAAGATGTAAGTTAGGATCTTCGATAGGTGAACCACTAAATTGATTGTTTTGTACTATTTGGATAATTGCGGGTTTAAGTTCAAATGAATTAGCTAGCTACATCGGGGTTTTGAATAGTTAAATGAATTTCATCCGATGTAGGGTTGGCATAATCTCTTAATGGTCTTTGTTGGTTCATATTTGAATTTCGGGAATATTCGCCATTTGTGTTAAATTTATAATTTGTTTCTTTTGTTTTCTAATTCTTTTAATTCTACGCTCTAATTCGGAATCGTAGTGTATTAAATTTTTGTTTCCAAATTTGCGCATACTAATTTCGGAATAGATATTAATTTATTTATTATGATTATTTTAAAATAGTACGTTACTTTAGTAAATTTTTCTTACTCTCCTCGTACAACCTGTGCCAAAACTTGACCCACAATTTTATATTATGATATTTTTAATTTAATTGCAACGACGCTAAAAACTTGACCCGTTATTTATATGTATAGAATTGTAATTGTTTATGTTGTGGATGTTACGCAAGTATACGTATCGTATCGAGTAATACGAGCTACTAGTGGAGTCACAGTTATCGATCCCACGAGGAAAAGAAAATTAAATAACAACTAATTTAAAATAATAATAATAATTTTTAAAATAGTATACGAAAATTTGGAATTCTAAATTTAAGCGCAATAAAGTAAGCTAAGTATTTTAATTAGATAACTTAACTAAGTAGAAAATTAATACGTATTGAAAGTGCGTAAATTAAACTAATTGCTTAAATAAGTCTTAACTATTCGAAAAAGTATCTTTCCCTTCGTTTAGAAATTTAAGTGATTGATGAATTTAAATAGATAATTTTAAGGTATTGTGACAAATAGGAGCATTCCTATTCTTTACCCTTTGGTTCGAGTGTAAAGAATATTGACTAATCCTATGTTTGATTGCTGAATCTGCGGCTAATATGGGCAGGATACTGATCGCCACTCGTAGCTCCCACTTTCCCTCGCATGAGAGCTAACATCTACGACTTCTCGAAGCAATGGGACTGAATTGAATATTTTAGTCCGTCACACTTAAAATGCTCAGTTCTACGCCCAGATGATATTATTTCCTATTTATTTGCACCCTCCTTCAAGAGCTTTGAATTCCCAGAATATCGGATGTAATTTTTACTTATAGTTGATAATCAACATATTTTAACAAATCAAATGGCGCAGTTTGAAAGTAAATTAAGTTTTAAGTAAAAATTATCACAATTTATTAATATATATAAAAGTATCTTTATTTTAATTTCATTAAGTCGACTTAATTTCATAAACAGGGAGAAAAGTAATAAACTACTCGAATGCATGGGAACTAAACTAAGCATGGATTTCATTTAAAGTTAAAAACAATAAATACAAATACTTATCTCGATTTATCCCCAAACGGACTCTCAGTAGTTCCTTCGACTCTTCTTCCAAGTACGATACGACTCACTAATTACTCACTAAACTCACTAAAGACTCACTAAAGACACACAACTGCACACAAAACTAGACAAAAGACTAAAAGATTGCACTTAGAACACACACAAAACACAACTGCACAAAAATTAACACCCAAGAGTCGAGTCGGCCTCTATATATAGAGGTAAGCAAGGACCAAGAGGTGCGTAAGCATCCCTTCAAAAAGTGTCCGGGTTTAATGTATCCGTGCCATTTGAACTACTCTCGCCGTCGGCGACAACTACTCTCGTGCTGTCGGCGAGGCTGCGAAGATCTTCGAACTGCTCTAGCTCGTCGTCGGCGGGCTCGGGGTCGTTGTCGACGAGACAGGTTATAAATTCTTCGACATTTTCTTCGTAACCTCGCCGTCGGCGAGCTCGATCTCGTCGTCGGCGACTCGAAGACAAATTGCATGATTTTGCTCCAAGTCGCTCCTTTTATGATTTTTGTTTTTATCACCTAAATTATTCATTCCTGCAACAAAATAAAGAAAATACCCTTCTTTAAAGTGCAATTTCATCAAAAATAGGTATGAATTTCTTAATAAATTTTTCAGCGATCATTCATGCTTGGGTTAGATTTTCGTTAGGTATAGGTTTAGGTTGGCCTTAGGTTTAGGTTCAGGTTATGGTTAGGGTTCAGTTGAATCTATGTTGGGTTAGGATAAGGTAGGGCGGGTCTATGATCCCCGAATACTTAAGCTTATGTTTTACATTTTATATTTCTTTTTAATGATAATATCTCTTTCTTTACAAAGATACCAAAAACTTGATTCTGAAGCAAATAAGAAATGAATTTTAATTATTTTTAATATGGGATTCTACGTAAGTATATGTATCGTTTATCAAGTAATATAGGACTTTCTAATTAAACCCCGAGATATCGAACCCACATGGAAATGTCTAAAATTTTAAAGAAAGCAGAAAAACAACTTTTTACTTTTTAAAATTATTTTGTAAAGTATGTTTTAAGATAGAAAGTTTTAAATTTGTTTTTGATATTTTCTTTTAAGAAAAAGGAAAGCAAGCAACTAAAGTTAACAGGACTATAAAACTATATGAAAACAAATGAGAATAAAATATTTTCTTCCTCTTTCAATGAATCAGTAATAATTATGGAATTTTCGATGTGGAATTATCTAAATGTGTTGTGTCAAATAGGAGCAATTATATTTTTTATTCTTACTTGGTTCTATAAAAACATAAGTTAATATGAAGTTTTGAAATCTTGTAGATGGGTTAGGCAGGGAAGATAGTAGCTCTCACTCTGAGCTTTTCTTCTCCTCCACTTCGAGTGCTTAACATCTCATAACAAAATTTAAAATATCAAACCAAGTTGGGAGCTTTAGCCTGTCACTCTAAAGTACTCTAATTTTACTCCCCATTATAAAACATATCTCCCTATTTATTTTCACTCAACCATATGGACTGTAATTCTGACCCATACAATTTCATGTGATTCTCTTCAATTATTGATTGAGACAATACAACATTAGTTCTTACATGTGCTTACAACAAAGTTTGAATGGTCCAATGTTGACAAAGATATATAGCAATCGACTATGGTTAGCATTCCCAACCGAAGATCATCATTATAAATGTTAATTTATGACCCTCACTAAAAGGGTATATCTCCCCTTCAGATGTTAGCTGTGTCATGTAAATCTCATGATCTTGTAGTGCCTTGACTAATGACTCCCTCATTTCTTTGGATAAAACAAGGGCATCATAAATACTGAGCTTGGCTGTCAATTTTCTTAAATGAGATAGTATATTATGCAGGGTGACTTCACAGGCTCATCCTCAGTAGGAACATCTTGTGGCTAAGTCGTAAGCTAATTATGTTCAGTAATTTTTGTGATTTTCTCTTGAGGTACACTATGCCGTTGGAGTATTCTGCCGCTTCGAAGGTTAAATTCCAATAGCTCTGTTGTTGAACTGTTAGTAGAATATTCTACGATGTAAGGGATTTTTTCTTAGGTTTCTTTAGAAATTGATGGTTCTAATTTTATTTTAATAGGCATGCCCTTAAGATTGAGTACAGGGGCATCACTATTAGATAACCACTCGTCACTTTCATGAATAATTTCTTTTATAACTTGAGAATTTTTATTATCAGGATTGTCGGGGTTTTTTCCTGCTTTTAGAATCATTACTCAAGTCAATCAATAATGATTTATCAGAAATATAAAAGATATAATCAAAATCACTTATCATTTTACTAATAATCCTAAAAAATCATAGAAAGTTAGTGTGCGAGGAACATAGGACCTTGGCTATAAATAGCTATCCTAAGAAGAAAGACTGTCTACAGTCCTAGATATTCTATACATGATTTTTTACCTTAACTCGTTCTTCAGAAGCTGTTGACTTTGTTTTGGTTTCCTTTCTTCATTTCCGTTGGGAACTACAGAAATAATAGGTTTAGTTGATGTCTGAGTTTTTCTATGGGTTCTATCTCAAATACTTTGAACTCTTTTGATGATTTTCCTAGCGGTCTTCGATAAAACAAGATTCCATCATTCCTTCTCTTTACTTGGCTTATCAGATTAAATTCTTTCACCAAAGACATCATTGACAGCATCTTGAGTTGGTTCTTTCATATATTCTTTGGGAATGATGATCGTACCATCCTTATGGTTCCTCTCTAGAAAATATTTGAAAGAGAAGCATTTTTCAATTGCGTCTTAGGAGTCCTGTGATACAGGCAGTAATTTGGCTCATTGTTCCTTCATAACTTGTCTGGTTTCCAAGGTTCTAACAGTTTGATGTCAAGATTTTTAAGTAGTTTTTTAAACATTTTCTTTACAACGCGGTCTTTAAAAATATATACCCAATTTTTTATTTATTTGAAAGTGAACCTAGACATTCTTCATCCCTCAGACTGTTGTTGTTACTGTTGTAAGAATGACAATATTGTTGATTGAAATTTTCAGACAGTATCATCATAGGTTGCTTTCTTTAGCCAACAACAGGCACATTCCCAGACCTTTTATCATAAGCTTTCTGGGGCTTCTGCTTTGCATCCTGATTTGATTTAATAATGACAATCATTTTGCCTTTTATTGTTGGCTTTTTGGTTTACTAATTAATTTTTCTAATGTCTTAATAGTGAAACCTCTCAAAAATAAAGTGACTAACCCACAAATGTTCTTTAAGAGGATTTATATGGCGTGTTGTTATTGTAATTGAAGTTTGCACTTTAAGCTTAAGATTCTCCATCATAAAGTCAACCAAGTTTTCTTTAGATTTATATTTATCAATTAATAAATCGCCGAGCGTGAAATGGCGTTGAGCTCCAAATCTCTTTATGAATAGTTCTTCCAGTTCCGACAAGTCTTGAATGACACATTAGATAATTCTGCATACCAATCAAATAACACTCCGGACAGCCTGTTGAAAAAAAAAAAAGGGAAGAGTAATGTGTCGCTACCCCACGACATTACAACTTGCATGGAAATGAGCCAAGTGTTGCCTTGGATTGCAGGTTCCATCAAGCACCTTAAAGGTTGGTGGTACAAACCCTTTAAGATATTGTATCGAATCAAGCTCCTTAGGATATGATCTTCCTTTAGGTATAGAGATGCCCTGAGCCTGGGCCAAGACATCTTTTGCTTGTTGCTCTATTAATATTTTCTAATCTACTTAGGGATTTAGTTATCGCTCTGGCTTTTTATTGGAGACTTCATTCCAATCTGCCGCAGCTTCAAGTTTCACCAATTCTGCATATCGAGGAGCTGAAAACGAGTTTTCTTCCATCATTTTCTCTAATCTTTCTATCCGCTCACCTTTTTATTTTAATTATTCTAAAATATTTTGGACAGCATCGGGTGTTGTGCTTTCCTCTACCATGGCATCTACCGATAATCTAATTCCAACAACCATGATAGTAGTACTATCAATTGATATGATTTCTTCTTCTTTTCGAAGTTGTTTGTACTAGCGTCTTGCTCACACATGACTTCATGAATTGGTCGACCCTTAGAGTGCCTCGGATCAAATGTATTGAGATTCTCAATTTGAGTCTGACAAAATATCAACTTGATTAACATTCCATTCTTCAATTTTCATAACATTTAAGATAGAATTAGCCTCAGGATCTAATATATCTTGCGATTGTGACATTTTCTCCAAGTCAGATAAGAAGGGGAGAAATAAGGATTTTATTCCCATATCATTTGTTTGGAGAGGTGATTTACAAATTTTAGCTGATGACTTAATGGGTACCTCAGATACATTTTATTTAATATTTCGAAGATGATGTAAAATGTAAGGAGGAGCTTCAGGTAATAATCGGCTTGGAATCCAACTCTTTCGGAGATCTGTCGGAATGAAAGGAGATCGTTTAGGTGATAATCGATATGATGGATACACTGACAATCATATGAAGAGCTACCTTGATTGCCTGCACGATATCTGCTCTTACATGAGGACCCTTCTTTTTTCTTTTTGAGATAAAATTCCTCCTTTGACGTGTAGGATTTCTGCAATAGAGGACTTCTTAATTTGCTATGCTTTCAAATATCTTGTAGAGTAGAGATACTCAGGATTTTCTTCTCTTCAAAATAAGTGTTTTGCATTTGGGTAGAGGTGGAGGTAATTCTTTTATGTTGTGTATGTTTTCTTCTTCTTGTGTAGTAGAGTGCAAATGAAAACCTACTTCCTCTTAGGAAATGAGAGGTCTCAGGATCAACATCATCCGTTTCTTTCGTTATTCTTATGACTCCCTTACAGAGTCTTTATGTCTTGCTTAATTGATCCATGAAAAAAAGTACCTATTTTTAGTGTTCATTTCATGCCCATTTTATGCATATTTTTAATGATATTACACTTTAAAGGAAGGAATTTTGCATATTTTTGTCTTCAAGTATAAAAATATGATTTTAGTGAAAATAAAGCAAAAACTATGCAATTTTGAGCCAAAAGTAAGCAAAAAAGAATATTCTGACTTGATACATATCGATATGTCTTTCTATGCTTAATATCTTTTATATTTCTCACATGTTTTTAAATGAAATTATACTTTTGAGAAAGGTTATTTTTACGTCTTTCTTGTAGGTGAAGATGTTAGGAATGCAACACAACTGAAATGGGGTGAAACGGAGTTGAAACGGAGCCAAACGGAGCAAAATGGTGGAGTTGCGCACAAGGTGGCGCCTAGGCGCCAAACCCAGCGCCCAGGCGCCAAACCCGGCGCCCCGGCGCAAGAGACGACGAGAAAACGATGCCTAAGCGCCAGAATCAAGGCCTAGGCGCCAGAATCATCCAGAAACGGTTATTGGACAGATTTTTGACGACTTTGGGAGTTATTTTGACGGTGTTAAGTAGTTTCGAGACCTTCTAGAAGCTCTGAAGTTATTCCTAATATATAGGACATGTGATACGATGTATCTGAACACTTTGGAACGGTTTTAATCACGAAGAGGTGCGACCCAAAGTGAATGGGTGCGAAGACTTGGTCACAGGAGCCTGGCGCCTAGGCGCCAGATCCCGGCACCTAGGCGCCAAAGTCTGTTTCTAGAAGACTCAATAAATGTGGACTACTTTTGAAGAGGTGCCTTAAGCAACCCTTGGCCATTTTCAGAACTCTATAAATAGGAGATATTTCTACAGGAAAGAGGACCTCTCTCTCTCTCTCTCTCTCTCTCTCTCTCTCTCTCTCTCTCTCTCTCCCTTTAGTCATTTTAGAGTCATGAAGATGTAGATTTCTACATCTTATGGAGAGATTGGTGAGGGATTTTGAGATATTTATGTAAGGGATGTACGAGCGGCGCATGGATCGGTGGGAGACTTTGGTGGAGAGATCTTCTTTCATTCAGAGGGAAAAAACTAATTATTATGTTCTTCATTCTCTTGTAATTGTTTTAAACACTTTCTAGTAGATTTTCTTTGTTTTAAACCGAGTTTTCTGTCTTAATTTATCCATGCTTCGTAAGTGATTTTCTTTGCTCTTTCTTTTAATATGAAGTGGTGGCATGTGTAGGAAAACTATTTTTATGATAGAATTAACTATTAAATGCTTATAGGTGACAGATAGTTGCATAAATATAATAGAATACTAATGAAATAAGTTCCTTGTTGGCACTTAGATTATTACATAATTCTATCAACCTCTCTTACTTATGTCATTATTTTCATTTACTTTTATTTTGTAATGAAATATATGCATGTTTAGAATTAAGATTTCTTAGATATTCTCTTATTAAATTATGGTGATGATATTCATACGGATCTTCATTTACTTTACAAATTGATCACTTGTATTGTTAAAATCTGTTGAAGAATTTTGAGACATAGAATGAGATAAATTCTTAACTAGTAGATATCACACGAATCCTTGAGTAGTCGAAGGCCTTGTGCGGGTTATTCAAGGTGATGTGCAAATAAATAGGGAGATGATTTATTGGGTGTAGAATTGATTAGCTTTTAGAGTGACAGACTAAATTATAATAATTTGGTCGATAGAAAGTGAACAGGTCATCTAGTAGAGCCGACCATAGCCATCTCTTGGACATCTAGAAGTCGTGAGTGCAGATTAACCGATTCTACTAATAAAACATCACCGAACCGATCTATAGATTAGCCAATGTTCTTTATGCCTGCAACCAAAGGATAAAGAATATGATTGCTTCTATTTGGCACTACTATATAAAATTCTAAGCATATCTTTCCTACACATTATCTATGTAATTGCAAAAGAAAGGTAGTTTTTAATATTTCGAAATTCTCCAAACCAATTTATCCATAAGTTATCTTTATTTAAGAACTTTATTTAGGATTAGTTATTAGAAAAATCATTTTAATCGAAATTCCAAATTTAGGCCTTCTAGAAATAGACTGGAATTAGCCTAAAAGATTGCTTACCTCGCTTCCATGTGCGATCGATACTGGGGTTATAAAAGAAAACCCTTATTACTTGAAACGATACGTATACTTGCGTAGTACCTCTAGTGTGTAAAATATTTTCCATAAAATTATATTTATATACACTAGCCGCTATTATTATTTGGGTCAAAGTATTGGCTATAACATATTTTTGGAAACATAAATTACTGCGTTATTTGTGGTCGGGTCATTAATGTCGGACTGACTTCAATAGATAAGACAACCATGAAGATTATTTGTGTCTTAAATAGTTCATAAATTAAATCAAGAGTCTTTTTTATTTCTACTTTCTCAAGTCACTGGATAGCAACAATTGCACTAACAACATTAGCAATCATAACAACCCTCTTTTTCAATGGTGGAAAGTCCTCTTCTAATACCAAGTTAAACTAGGGTGAAAATTTCTTTTCAATTGTAGAAATACTGGAATTGTTGATACTCGTCTCAAACTTGAATGGAGACCCAACGTTCAGATAACTTGACTCAAAAGCTAGGTTACTTCCAGTTCCAAGAGAGAAAATGAACTTGAGAGACATCTTGCTTGTAATGGGCATAGAAAAGATATCAACAGGGTGTTCACTGTAGAATCTTGGAAAAATTTTTGAAACTGAGATCAGATTTAGTTTGAAAGAGCCTTCAAAGAGGAGAATAGTTGACAATAAATGTCCTTGAAACCCTACTCAATAAACAAAGTTTGAGTGAGCAGTCGGGACATGAAGATTAAAGATACCAGATAGGACTCAAATATTTTGATAAGTTTGATGGACCGATGGAAAGTTTGATAGAATGATGAACAATTTAACCCATCACAAAAGATGTAGAGGAAAAAACTTCTCAGCGGATTCAATAGAAAAAAGCATTAGTAGGGGATTTTTGTGTGTTGCCACACACTATAAAAATTTTAAAATACTTCCATCTAACAGACTAGGCATGAAATTTGAGAAATAATAAATCATCACAAGGAAAGAAAACATTACCTTAGACATTGGCCTAATTAGCCGGATGATGGAAAGTCTTCATCAGTATACAAAACTAAGGTTTTTTTTTTCTCTTACCTTACGGGTGTAAGTTAAGGTTTATATTAATTCTTGGACCTCATTCTCTATAGGGGCAAGCCCTCAAAGTTAATTACATATTTAGAGTTGTGATCCTTATAGAAAAATCTCGATTAATGTAATGAGTTAAATCATTAGAGGCCAGACTTTCACAATTGGAGTGGTCGAGGATGTGTAGAAGATCCAAATTGGTAAAAGTAAGTTCAAAGGAATGGGACTTACATTCTGACAATAATGAGTCGTGGGAAAGGCTCAAATGAAGGAATTCACTATCTAATGGAGAAGGTTTATACCTAAAGAATGATGTTTGAAGAGTGTACGAAATACTAATAATGAATTTGAATTGATCAAGTAAGGTCAAAAGATGAATCGGGAATACTTGATTTGATTGACAAGAATGAATAGAATCCCTAAGCTAAGAACATAGTCAGGTAAGAAGGATTCAAGATGAGAAGTAGAACCCCCATGCTATAAAATTTTTTGAGAGGTGGACTAACCTAAACATTGGTAATAAAATCCCCAGAAAGGATGCTCATGGCTTTCTATTGTCCTGGGAACATTGGTATCCGTCAACTATAACCAAACCCATAACCAGAAATCCCCATTAAATTCTGTACCATAGAGGATTTGTAGTTTTGAAGTGGTCTAAAATACCTTCATCTGCAACCATAGTTACATCATTCTAAGATATTTTCTCTAGTATAAGGGAATATATTTGTTTCTCTGTATGTCCTACTCTTTAGCACTAACAAGGGTAGGTACCTATCAAACTAACCTAGGTTTCTATACTCAGTCTATCCTTAGGTAAATGTGTGATCCTTAGTTTAATGTCAAAGTTAGCTGACCTAAAGTTCATATCAGATCTAAATAAGTTATACTCTCATTCTTTATCTTAATGTATTATAAAGTTTACTCTAGATTAAATATATAATTCATCTCTCTCTCTGATTCTTAGGTTTGTTCGTCCTACTAAGTAATCACGATTTTCCTTAGCTTTGAGTTTGCTTTTAAGATTTTATTTTGATGTTGGAGGACAAAGTTATCTTATGAGAGATATTCATCCTCTTTTTGTTTTATATATTTTTTGTTATTATTTTTTTGTCTTGTTTTTTAAGTCTGTACATGGAGCAAAACATGAAATAACAAAGCAAACACACATTTAGCCTTGGATTAGACTTGAGACAAGATCAAGTTGGGTAAACTAGGTTTATTTCTTTGGTCAGCTCATAATCGAGCTCAAATATAATATGGGCCAGCTGGTTTGGGGTCTTGTTTGACTTAGGTTGACCTGGGTTTTGACTTAGGTTGACTTAGGTTGACTTGGGTTGACTTGGTTTGACTTGGGTTGCCCTAGTTTGTGTGAAGTTAGACCTGAGCAAAGTCAGGTCGGATCTGGTCAAATTTTGGTTGGGTTGGTTTAGGCCGGGTTTGAGTTGGATCTGATCTATGTTGTGCCCGATCAGAACTGGGTTCGGTCGGGTTAGATCTGGGTTGGGTCCAGTTATACCTGTGTTGGGTCAATCAGACCTGGGTTGGGTCAGGTCGGACTTGGTTTGGCTTCAGTTAAGAGTTAGGTTTGGGTTCTGGTATGGGTTAGGTTTGGGTTCAAGTTAGGGTTAGGTTTGGGTTCAGGTTAGGGCTAGGATTAGGTTTGGGCTCAGGTTGGGGTTCGAGTAAGGGTTAGGTTGGAGTTCGAGTTAGGGTTAGGTTGGGGTTTACATTTAGGTTCAAAATTATTTTCCTAAAAAAACCCCAAAGGTAATTTTTTCGATGTCGAAGACAAAGATACCAAGATAGGGTGGGTTTCCCACTACATACAAAATAAAATCCCGCAACAGAAAACCTAGGGAACTACCACCCAAAAGGTATCACACAAACATAAAATGAAAAGCCAAAGGAGATCATAGAAAGCCAACCATCTGAGGATCCAACAACGCCAAGCTTACAATCATACTAGGGAACCTGAGATAAAACGAGACAAAAAAAGAAACAAAACCTGCAGCACTAAGAATACAAGTTAGCACAGTTAAAAAACTAAATGAACAACCACAAGGTAACAATAAGTTCTATCAACCTTTAATATTTGTCGGGAACTCATTGCCCAAACCAAAAGGCAGGGCAAAGAAGTGTCCAAAAAATATTAAAGAAGAGAGCAAATAAAACCACCAAGAGACAAAATAGTAAACTACATAGCAACATAGAAACCAAACAATCAGCAGGGTAACTCACGCAAACGTCACAAACAAACAAAAGTACGTAAAAGATAAACCACAATTACAGCAACCACAAAGACCACGCAAACAAAAAATAGCAAAGAAAGAAGAAGATCTCAATTCGAGGAACCAACAAAAGCCAACCAAGGTAAACAAGTTGAACACCATCAAGCACCTAAAATAACCCCCCAGGGTAGGATAAAACCATTCGAATATGAAGGCTAAATTAAGCGAAATAAAACTATTAAGAGGACATCGATAATTGCAAAAGGTCGTAAATTAATTATAATATAAAGTAATCTAGCTTTTTCCCGATTTAATCAAACCCTCAAGCTTATTACGAGGAATATCAGCTTGATAAATAATATCAAACAGCTTAGAGGCCCCAAATTTAGCCAACCAATCCGGCATTCCCTTCCCCAAAAATGTGAGAGATTTGAAAAATTAATTTTTGGAAAAAGCATATGAATGTCATGCATTATATAAAAAATCGTAATGTTATAACGTTTTTCAACATTCGAAGAGGTAATAAACTTAAACGCAAGCTCAGAATCCAATTCTAACCATGAGTTGAGAATCCCCATATCAATAGCCTTCTCAAGTCCATAACTGATAGCATATAATTCTTGGAACAATACAGAGACTCTGTCAAGTGGGCCAGTAAAAGCAAGTATCGGATTACCCTGATGATCCCGGATTAAACGACCAAAACCACAAGTATGTTTGGAAAAGGGCACATCCAACCAATAGTTTTAATAACAGAGAACACTGATTCTTGTTGATTAATACAATTAATACAAAACAATTCAGCAACCCGCTTACAGCCTTAAAGTGATTAGCTGAAATAAGCTCGGCGTGAACCAAAAGAAGAATCCTGTTGGAAATGAAAATCAACATTTCCTGATGATTCATTTTAGAATTATTATGTTTGGCCTGATTTCTAGCTTTTTACAGAGACCATAACAAGAGAGATATAAAAACAGGTAAAATGTGAACTTTAGATGAAGTAACATGTATGGATATCTAATTTTGGATTAAATCCCAGAGAGGGATGTTGGCCACATAAATATTTTTATTAGATAAATCATCCAGCTACCTCCAAATTCCAGCGATAAAAGCGCCACCAACAAAGAGATGATTAAAACCTCCCAATTGAGAGCAACAAGGACATTTGAAAGAAACGTAAGAACCTTTCTTCTGTAGGACAAAGTCAACATGCAAAAAACTGTTAAATATTTTCCATTTGAGAACCGAGTTGGAAATAGGATCAGATTATTCCAAAATGAACTGCAAAGGTTATTAAAAGGTTTTTTAGCTCTAATATGGTCCCAAACTGCCTAAGTAGAAAATTAACCATTGGGTGATAAGTTAAAAAGAATTTTATCATCTTCATGCCGATGTAATTTAATATAAGAAACCATAGAAATCAGATGTTGGGGAATGACTTCTGAGAGAAGCATTAAATTCCAGTTAGCATCATTAAAAAAATTATGAACTTTAATTGCAGAAGTAGAGTTTGAGTTGAGAGAATCTAAGGATCAAATACCAAGCTAGTTATCTTGCCATAAAAACACATTGCGTTTACCCAATCCCCATTGAATTAAATTTTAGCATTCCACATAAACAAACAAAATCTCTTCCAAGTAGGGGAGTCTCCTTTCTTAAAGAGATCCCATCGAAGGATATTTCAATTGGAATTTATTTATTAGTCATGAATTTCCGCAAGGTCCACCTATGTTTAATAGAAAATCTAGTTGCGAAATCAATAAGATTCATATAACATAAAACCTCTAGAAATATGAAAACAAACTTGTTTCTTTTCAGGAAGACCAAATGATGGAATTTTTGTTCACTGAGTTACCCAAAAAAATTTGTTGATCATAATTTAAATTTTATGACAAAAAGTAGCCGAAGGAAATAATGCTTGGAATAAATAAATGGGAAGAGAGCATAGAACACTTTTGATCAAAGTTAATCTTCTCCCATAAAAAGGAGATGAAATTCCAAACTAGACAGTCGATTTCTCAAATTACTAGGGTTTAGGGTCCCCTTGACCTAAACATTTAATCCCCCATCACCTAGGCCCATCAACCTCAATGGAAAACCCTAATTTCTCAATCCAATTTCAGGACAACTTTAAACCTTGACATGAACTCCCCAAAAAACTCAAATCAAAGCATCCTAAAGCTTCCTAGAACCTCAACAACAATCCTCCAATCAAAATGAAGCCTTCACGTAGCCTATAACCTATCCCAACACCAAACCAAGCCACCATTTGGCCTAGCCCATAACTAGAGCCAATTTCAATTCAAATTGAGACAAGGAGATGTCAACACTAATAAAAAGATTTCTTTTTTTCTTTATATAAAGGAACTCCCAAGTATTTAGTTGGTATGTTTTTAATAGGAAAATGTTGATTATTAGTAATATAGATAAGTTAATTTGGATTGACATCTGTAGAAGGTTTGAAGCAACTTTTCTAAACATTAATTTGAAGGCCACTAAGAGTTTAGAACTTCTGTAATGTAGCTTTAACTAGTTTAATAGAATTAAACAATCCATTACAGAACATAATGAAATTGTCAGCAAAGCTTAGTTGAGAAATGGGAATGTTACTCTTATTTCTAGAAACACAAGATATATAATTGGAGCAGAAAAGATCAGGACTTCTGGATAAGTAATCAGCCGCGACAATGAATAAAGCTGGAGATAGGGGGTCTTCTTGACAAAAACCCTTATCAGATTAAAAAAAAAACCATAAGATTTCCTTTTAATAAGCAAGGAAAATAGCAGTTATTGATATAATTCATAAACAATTTTACAAACTAATCAATGAAGACAAACCTCTGAAGAAAAAGATTAAGAAAGTACCATTTGAGATTATCATAAGGGTATATCAAGTTTAAGAATTATATTATAACGTCTTACATTCAAATCTAGAACATGTTGCGTCTGATGGCTCTACCTTTGACAAAACCAGTCGGATTAGGAGGAATAAATTTGGGAAGCACATAACCCAAATAAGAAGCTATGATTTTAGATACTAAGTAGTTAAAAAAAAATTAATTAAACTTTTAGGACGAAATTGATCCCATTTAACAACAAAAGGAATTATAAGAATACGCAGTAAAGAGGCACATGTAAAATATTTAGGGTAGGAAACATTCTGGAAGACATCAATAATAGCATCATGGAGAAGATTTCACAGCATCCCAGCATTTTTGAAAAGATAGAGTAGTAAAACAATCCGGAGCGACAATTCAGTTGGGATTCAACCTTTAACAACCTCATAGACTTCACCCGAATAAAGAATTTTACAAAGAAAGTTGTGATCATTTTCAGTAATGATTTGAGGTATCAATTTAGTATTAATATTGGATTCAATGTCATTAGTATGAAGGGCTAGCATGAAGAAGAATTTGACAGCAGACTCAGCAATAAGAGATTCATCGTATAGACACAAATCGCCATCACTATTTCAAAATCCGCTTTTTGATTCTATTCTTTTTATCCAGAGCATGAAATTATTTTGTATTTCTATCACCTTCTTCGATAGATTTGCAAGAAGTTTTTTGTTTCCAAAAAAATTCTTCTTGATGTTGAAGTTGACTAAATTGTGATTGATTAGAAGTTCTTCACAGTTAGTAACCTCTTTTTCAATCTCTTTAATATTGGAGAAGAGATTTTTAAAATGATTATGATTCCACCATATAATAACCTATTTAAGTCTTTTAAGTTTAAGCCAAAGGCGTCTCATACCAAAAATATTATTATCAGGAACAATTGGATCAATCCAATTATCATGGACAGTATTGTAAAAACAAGTATCTTCAAATCACAAATTTTGGAAATGAAAGGATCCCGGGTAAGGGTTACTAGAATGAGGAACATTAATAAGGAGAGGGGCATGATCTGAAGCAGTACCACTTAGATGTTCAACAGAAGTACAAGGAAAACCTGCAATCCAATAATTATTAAAAGAACAATGATCCAATCTTTGTCAAAATCCAAGTAAAGGCAGACCCAACAAAACCAATATCAGCATAGCACAGTCTAAGATATCACCATTAAATTTCTATATAGATCTGGAGAAAGGATGAGAGCCTCCAATACGTTCAGCAGGACTAGAAATGTAGTTGAAGTCACCTTCCACAGACCAAGGACCATCTATACCCTCAGAAATGTTTCTAAGAGATTGCCACAGCTTCCTTCTAAGAACACAGGAGCAGCTAGCATTGATTTGAAACAGAAATTTTAGTATGAATAAGTTGACATTGGTCTTGAGAAATCTGAACATCTAACCAATGTTGCCAACAAATCCAAATTTTATTAGAACAATTAGCAAAAGCAAAATGAAAACACATATTATTAGAAATATATAGCAATTTATTAGCAGATAACATTGGTTTATCAAGAAAAAAGTAAGGAAATGCTAAAGGTTCTTCATTGATTGCAAAGTCTATGTCCAGCCACTAATGAACCAATGGCCCGAATATTCCAAAATAAATAGAAAACATGATTATTTTTTTTTAGATGATAAGTTAGTGACCTGTCTAGTAATAGTATGTGTAGAGTTAAGGACATATTTCATATTTTGTGATTTCCTTTTGGTAACTAATTTAATGCCACCATCATCAAAATGATCCTCAAGGGGTGGGGGTGGAGAATCAACAAAATGATAATGACAATCCACCTTACCATCTTCATTATCAGAAGACATATCACCAGCTTCCCGATGGAGAAGATCATCAGGATGATCCATAGAAGTAAAGAAGACACAAAGGAGATCATGTTATTAACACAAAATTAATGGATTAGCCATTATATTGTGTTCATCATTAAGCTCTTTAAATTCTTTCTCATAGGATTCTTTCGTGATGGACTCTTCAACTAAATCACCAATAAATGAGACATTAGCATTAACAATAGAGGAGTTCAGCTGACTAGATGAATTAACATTGACATTCACATTAGCCCCAGAGTGGATAGTTTCAAGAGGAATTATAGTGTTCCAATCTGGGATATCCTCGGTATCGTTTTGGAGAGTTATGGTCCCATTATCCTGAAAATCGTCAATATCCATTTGAGGTCGGCCATCCAGAGCCGAAGTTGCTTGCCTTTTCAAACGGGGATTGAAACAATTCTGAGATAAGTGCTCATGGATTTTACTATGAGAACAAAATTGAGGAACCTTTTCATAAGCATTTTTTTGTAAATAGCCATGCTTCTCAGAGCCAATCCAGAATTTTTCAGAGAGATGTTTTGAGATATCAATTTCCAATAATACTCCTAGTAACAGAAGGTCTAGTTAATGTTGTCGTGGCTTGATTGGTTTGAAGTGGTCTAACCATCAATGAGGGTGCAGATCGAAGAACATGGTGATTCATCAAGTGAAGGTGGAGATGAGGGAAGGCACCCATACATGAATGAGAAATATTTGTGCGTGCATATAAAGGTTACAATGAGGTTATAACCATGTTATTGGAGAGGTTATAACTGTGCTATATCCCCTTGTAACCAGTTGTAACCTCTGAATATGCACGCACCTTTGTGTGCGTATTACGTATTACGTATGCAAATATTTCTCTACAGGAACAATAGGCAATTCTTCCCTAATACTGAAGAAAGGAGTACATTTAAGTGATCACATTTAATGGTTACTAACATAGAAAGCTCTCCTAGCAAATACACGACTATAATCCATATCACTATATAGTTGAATCGAAATGAGACAGGCATCCAAGAGACCAACAGTGAATTTACCAGAAAGTTTTAAGTTTTCAAAGAAGATACGTATGAGAAAATATTGCATCAAGACAGCGCAGAGTGAACTTACCCACTAAAGTAATATAATTTTGGGTAGTAAGAACCTCCACAGTATCATCATCAATAATCAAAGTAGGTTTACCCTGTAAAAGGGTAGAATGCATTTCGATCAAGCTAAAAGGATTTGATTTACCGGCAAGGACATCCTTGAAGGTGCAAGTAGCTATCGACAGGGGGCTAGAAGAGTACCCAAAGCTAAAAGTTTCTTCCCTCCTTGCGGGGAAAGAGACCATAAGGCCGAAAGAGGGCATGGAATGAAGATCTCGGAAATTGCCAAGAAATCGCCGGATGAGACCGTGGATAGGGCTGTCAAAAAAACTTTTTGTTCGTCAACAATTTGTGATCGGTTGGGGAGTTCGTGTTCGATGATGAGACAACATAAATTTATTTTTTTTTTTTTTTTTGTTCGGCTAGTTAAGGCGTTCGTGTTCGATCCGTTCGATAAGTAAACGAGACGAACACGAACAATTTTTTTTCGTTCGGTTAGTTAAACGAACCAAACACGAACAATGATGTGTTCGTTCGTGTTCGAATCGTTATTGTTCGAAATATAAAATAATTTAAAATAGTTATTTATAAAACATTTATGATATTTTAAAAAATTAAATTTTATAAATTGTAATATATAATAAATTAATAATAATAATATATTAATATACTATATTAGTAATATACTAATATAGATATTATATATTTATATGATGTAAGTTAATAATTAATATAATATATTATTTATATATATTAATATTAGGCCTGTCAAACTGGTTCGTCGTTTGCGAACAGCTCGTGTTCGACTCATTTGTTAAGAAACGAACACGAACAGTGACTTCACGAACGATTTTAAACACGAGCTTATTTCAAACAAACTAAATTTCAAACGAATCGAACACGAGCACAAGCTCTGTTCGTTCGAGTTCGGTTCGTTTACACCACTAACTGTGGATGCGAGAGAGGTCTAAAAAGCAGTATAAGTTAGCAGTTTTTGGTTCAAGGTAGGGTTAGGCTTAGGTTCAGGTTAGGGTTAGATTTAGATTCATGTTTGGGTTATGATTTGGGTTAGGTTGAATCTAAGTTGGGTTAGGTTGAATCTATGTTGGGTTAGGATTAAGTCGGATTTGGGTCGACCTAAGTAGAACCAAAACCAAAGCCTAGTTCACATTCACAGCTATTGAATGGGTTAACTTAGCCTAAAATCAAACTTAGAAAACAAATATTTAAATGAAAAGTAAAGGAAAGAGGAGACTTAACAGAGAGGAGGCTGATTAGAGGAGTGGGAGGCTTGCTGGAGGATTTCTTCTTCCTTCTTCTTCCACTATTTGAGTAGTCTGAGGTAAGTGTTAGAGTGTGTTGAATGGTGAGTGTGTGGTGCGAAGTGCTAAAGATATCTATTTGTAGGTCGGGAAGGTGGTGGCAGAGGTCTCCTTGGCCGTCGATTTGGGTGGTGAGTCTACGACTGCGATTAGACTGGCAGTTGGAGGTGCCACGAATCACTACCGGTGAAGCGACGCAATGGTTCATGCTCCGATCTGTGGAAGAAGGCCTCAGACCACTGGCGTAGCGCAAGAAGTGATCATTCCATTTGATCATGCATAGAATACCTGAGTGTGGTCACGCTCAAGCCTAACGACCACGCCAAGACAAAAAATGGGCAAGGTCATTTTAGTTCAGTGTGGTTATACTAGAACATAGGGAAATGTTTGTGCACATCACATGTGACAAAAAATGAGGTCAAAAACAACTTTTAGAATGAAGTTTTGAGTCGTATAATAAACTTCAGAGAGAAATTGATAATATCGAGTTGTGGTTGATTATGGCAGATTTAAGGTTAACTCTAGGGTTTATTAAAGCTGGTTTTTTTTGGAGTTTGTTCTTTTGTTTTGGTTAAATTAAATTTCAATTTTATTAAAGGGCTTTCTCTTCGTTAAGGTTAAGAGAAATTCAGTTAAAACATATGGCATGAAAAGATTTTATTGAAAAATGAGGTAAAGAATAAAATTGATGACCACAGACACCCTAGAGTAGTAAGTCTAGAAGCCTAGGATTGTTTATTGGGTACTCCATAGCTAGTACTAAGAACTAGGACATAAAACAAACAACCTAATCCCTTGCCTATGTGAGTACCCTATGATAAAGTAACCCATGGTTAAAAACAACGGTACCTCAAACCACTAAATTGTAGGAAGGTCTACAAATGTTATCACTATCATAATAAGGGAGACCTCTGGTTATTATATTGAAATAATCCAAGGATCTTAATGCACGTGGAATTGTGGAAAGACATGGACATCTATCTTTTTATGGGGCTTTTTCAAAACAATTTAGGCTAGTCCTCGCATTTAGCCTTCTTTAGAGAGTTATTTTGGTTTAAGACTTCACCAACATCTAAAGATCCTCTAACCTTTCTTAACCCTTGTCTTAGTAAACTCTATACTCAAATTACATTTTCTCAAATCTAAATCCAAACTTAGGCCTAGATCCAATTTTCTTAAATCCAACTTGCCAATCAAAGTCAAAATCATCCAATTTAAAATTCAACTTTGAACTTGCTATACTTAAATATAATCCATACTCATTTCCAATGATTAAATCCAATTTAACTTACCTATGTCTCAAAATCAATTCCAAACTCTAGCTCAAACCAAAACCCCAAATTTGATATCAAAACCTGATTTTCAATCTCAACATATCATGCCCAAACCCTAGAAGGTCAAGATCATAAAACTCGAACCCAAATTTAAATCAACCTAAATCAGATTTCAACCAACTTTATAAAATATGTTAAACTTCAATCAAATTTAACTAAATATATTTTAATTAATTCTTATAAACCTCAATTAATTCTAACTTAAATCAACTCCATCAGATATTAACAAAATTAAAATAAATAATAATAACTTTAACTAAATTTAACAAACTTAAACAAATTTCGGCTAACTTTAACAAACTAAAATAAATGTTAATAATGATTAACAAATTCGAACAAACTTTAGTTTACAAAACTTTAATAAATTTAAACCAACCTTAACAAGCACAAATAAATCTAAAATACTTAAACAAACTCGAACAAATTTCAAAAATAAACATAATAAACTTTAAATGAATCAAATATTCTTCAAATAAATTTTGAAATAAATCTAAAACAAACCAAATAATTTAATCCAACATCCATATATAATTTTAATTTGATAGAACTTAAATAAATATTTTTTAAAAAAAACTAAATAAGGATGAATTTGAACATAGTTTCAATAAATGGCTTCCAAAATAAACTAAATAAATAAAAAAAAATCAACTCAAAGTTTCAAATGTAATTAAACTCAACTAAAGCATTCAGCTCAAGTGAATCAACCCCAATCAAGCTTGCCCAAATCTTGTTGATTCCTACTTAATTAATCCCAATCTTAAATGTGTTAAATTGAGTCTTTGATGTTAATCATCCCAAAGGCACTTACCAATAATCGTGCAGAATATAAGTCAAAATTTTAATAGAGAGTATTCTCGGGAGCCACCACTCCTACGATGTAATTATCTACATAGGCTTTCCCTTATAGGGATACGAAACCCTATAATAAAATAAACCTTATCTTATACCTGCAATAATAATAGAAAAACCTTAGTTTTATAGACTTATAAATCATGGATTTTTTCATCATATGGGTGCTTAGATCCATTCTAAGTTAATATTTATATCCCTTGGGATAGTATATTATTCTTTGAATGTTACATCCAATCATTTAAAGAGAAACCATTTGAATGTTATGGTAGTTAAATAATAATATCCCTGCCAGAAACTCTAATGGCTTCGCCAGCTTAGCATTGCCGCCATTCCCTTTCCATGTCCTATGCCTCATTCACTTTACAATTGTTGTGTTTGTTGCATCAACTTAAAATCTTATGTGATATAACACTCTGTTATTCACCATATAATTCATTCCTAGCCCTCTAGTCAAAATGTATAGAAATTGATGGCATCATTTCATCTTCCTCATAAGAATGATGAACATTAGTTGTCCAACAAAGTATGCAAGATCCATGTGATCCACCCTACAATTCTATGATCCATTATATTTGAAAGGATCAATAAGACCTAGCGTTCAAATCCTATGGCTAATATATTATAAATTTGAAGTTTTCTTCATAAACGATCACCTTCGAGGCCTGTATATATGTTTTTGAGTTTTAACTTAGTCCAAGAGGTGATGCCTTAATTGGAATGGTTAGACATGATTTCCTTGAGCTCACAAAGCTCCCCTAAGCTTCAATTTGAGTTGATTATTAGTTGTTATATGTCCTTAACTAAAAGCTCTCTTAGTTGGATCTTGGATATGCTTAAAGAGCTCAAGGCAAGGGAAAAATAGTTGGGGAAGTTATTTTAGAGCATAATGAAGGTTTTGGTGGGGTTACTTTGGAAGATTATGGGAGGGATGAGTGAATTGAGGTATATCTTGGCTTGGTTTATGAAAAATAATATGAAATCAATGGGGTATTAGGGTTGAAATAGTGAGAAGTGAGCTAAGGGGTTGGCTAAGTATTTTGGGAGAAATTTTATAGTGTTTCACCAAGGGATTTGAAGTAGATTTTATGTGCACAGATCTCTCAGGTTGGAGGAATTATATAGTCATCAGGTGGCTGATGCGGTGTTTTTGTATTTCAATATATTTTTTATAAACACCGGAATACAAATGTAAGTAGACGTATCACTCAAGTAATATAGGGCTCTAATGAAGTCATGATTATCGATCCCACAGAGAAGGTGCAAATTTATTATAATAACACTGAAACACAATGTTCAATCTATATAAAACTTACAAGTGAAAAGCACAAGTTGACAATGTTTAATTATGCTAATAGAACTAAGTTAACAAATTACTCTCTAAACTTCAAATTAAATTTACTAATTCTAAATAAATTTTTACTATTTTGCAACGAAAGGTTCAAATTGGAGAAAATATCCTTCCCCTTGCAATGAGGTTATGGTTAATGAAAGATTTAGATTGTTAGAAATTGTATTGTTCCAAATAGGAGCATTTCTATTCTTTACCGTTTTCCAAGTGTATAAAGAACATTGGATAATCCTAGATTTAGTCCCCAAATCCATCGTTAGGCTGGGAGGATACTGGCTCTCACTCCAGAGCTCTCACTTCCCCCTCGCCTGAGGGATAACTCTCACTTTAGCTTCCAAATGCTAGGACCGAATTAGGGATTTTAGTTTGTCACCCTAAAAACCCCAATTCTAAGCCCAACAAAGTATATTTCCCTATTTATTTGCACCCAACCCTATAGACTACATTTTCATCCATGGAATTGAATGTGGTTCTCACTTTGTTGTAGAACGCATCCTCTCGGATCATATGTTTCACAACAAATTTTAGCATTTCAATTGGTCATATCAAAAAGTAAATGAAGTACGAAGTGTAAAATCATCACAAGTATTTAATATTTAAATTGCATATCCAATCTATCTCTTCATTTCACCAAATCTCATTGCAAGGAGAAAGACAAAGAAATCTACTTAGAATTCATGAGGAAGATACGACAAAACACAAATTTTATATATAAAAGAAAGTTCATACAAACAACAATTAACAAACACAACTTATCTGAAACTCTTCCCTAAAGAAAATCCCTTGAAGTTCCTTTGAATCTCTTTCTCTCTTTATAATAACAATCAATTCTCTCTTAGAAAAGTAAGGAAGAAGAAATCTTTATATTTTTTTTCCTCTCCTACAACTAAACCTTCTTTTTTACTTCACACACACACAACTCAGCGACTCCTACAACAAAACTCTCCAAACTCTCTTACACACCCCACACACACCTCATTGCTGTCATTCAAAACACTCTAATATAGTGTAGGGACAAATTTCCTAAGAAATGCCTCAAGCAACCTTCCAAAATTCATCCAAATAGGTTAAATCTACAAAAAAATCGCGTGTAACTATCTTGGGCACCGTCGACGCCAGATTTGGGTGTCGTCGGCACTAAGGCTCTGTTAAATGGTGTTGTCAGTACTAGTGTGTGTTTTTGGATTCTGCTTTTCTGGATGTGGGTGTCGTCGGAGCCCAAAGCAAAATATCCAATAATCGCCTCATTTGACTCCAAATTTCATCATTTTTGTTTTCTTTTGCTCCAAATGTCAAATATCAACATACCTGCAACAAAACATGAAAATAACATTCTTTAAAGTGCAATATCACCAAAAATGGGTACAAAATATAAGTGAAAAACCAAACATATTTTTGGTGTATCAAAATCCCCCAAACTTAACTGTTATTTGTCCTCAAGTAACCTTTTACTATATAAAAATTATGACTCATGGTAGTGAACTTAACTTTATAATTGTTACAATTTTATAATAATAAATATAATAACAAGACTTTTAAATCAGTTTTAATAACTTGGGTCAAACTATAAGTAAGAGTATTCAGTAATGAAGTTTAAGAGTTCTAGTCTACTATTCATTTCCAGAATAAGTGCAATTTGTCATATTAAAAATACTTAGAAAAATCACATGAAAGAAAAATCTCATGAAGACTCCATTAATAAAGACACTAACCCATCAATATAAATCAGAATGTTGTTAAGTTCTTTCCTTTAGGTTAATTCAAGTGAAGACAACTTTTGATTAGGCATCTCCTCAAGCTTCTTCTCACATATATTTTTCTTTTCTTTTGTTTTTCTTCTCCTTTATATATATATATATATATATATATATATATGGATTGTTTTTCAATCCATTTTTTTTTCTTTTCTTTTCATGTGAAGATTACAATATTTGGATAGTCTTTAATGATTTTGAACTTCACCATCATCTTCCAAAAGTTATAAGTCATTAAATTTATTTCGAGCCTCTAAACCTTAAATCTTATTTTGTACTTGCAAAATATCTCACTATTGGATCATCAGCTGCTCCATAAAACTATCAAGAGTAGGAGTACTAGAAGTAGATGGGATGTTACGGCTACCACTTCCAATTCTCCATCCAACATGAGACTCATAAGTTTTGATATTAGCTTCTCAAATAGGTTTAAGAGGCTTAATCAACTCTTCATCCTTATTAAAATTAGCTCCTGATTGTTCATATAAAGTGAAAATAAGGGTAGGATGACCTAAACCTCCAGTAGTCTCACCCATAATAATAACACAGATATTTCTATAGATGACAGAGCTAATATCAATCATTTTCATCTATTGAATACAAAAATTTAAAATAGCCCTGTCTCTTGTCACTTTGCTATGATAAAAAGTAGGCAATAATCTTGCAGAAATGAAATAGTGTCAGCCTATGGATGGAACATTTAACATTGAAGCGGAAAATTTTACCTTTTGATTGTGCTTCAACTTCCAAACTCCTTTTCCATCGGTTAGATAACTTCATCCAAGGTAGCATCAGTAGCACTAAATCTACTATACTTACAAAATGAACCCCTCAGCTGATAGAAAGCACTAATTCTCTCAGGGGAAAACTCTACCATTTTACCACATACAAATACATGTTTGTCAGATGTTTCCTTCAGATTAGTGTAGAACTCCTGCAATATGCCAACTATCGCTTCGACCAAGTAGCAGAAGTTTTTGTCGAGAAACATTCAATCTTTGAACAACTCTGCCTAGACTTTGGAAAGCCCCATCTTAAACAATCTTCTTAGTTGAAGGTTAGGTATTGTAATGGTATTGAGCTTTCATACTCACAAATCATTTCTCATAAAAATCTAATTTCCTCTTCCCCTTACTCATCCTTGGAGCCATAGTAAAATCCATAAAACTGAAAATAAATCTAAATAATATCAAAGATTACAATGTGGAAGACTCCAAAGATCAATCTAATAGGCAAGAACTTTCCACCACGGATGCTCTCAAAGTTTTCTCCAAAAACTTCAAAACTTTGGATTTCCAAAATATAGGAGTAATCCTTGGTGAAGATAAAAAATTTCAAGTTTAAAGTAAAGCCTTTACCAAGAGAAGATGAGATCCAAGTCATTTTTCTCTTCAAATCGCCTCAAATCCAAATGAAATCAAGCACTAATCAAATTTTTTAGCCTAGGATAGAGGTAGAGGATGACTAAAAGGGTAAGAATAGCCTTTAACGGAGCAGCTTTTGTGGTTTTTAAGAAAACCTGGGAGTTTCAGTCTTCAGGCACCATCGGTGCCCATCCTACACTGTTGGTGCCCAGACCAGATTTTCAGAATTCAAATTTTTTTGTAAATTCAGTCATTTCTTCATCACACCATCATCTAATTGGCCTTATTAAGCATCAATTTTCATAATTAAGTGGTCTAATAATAATAATTTTCATAAACAACACAAACCTTCACGTTCATATATAAAATCCAACACTTACAAGCAAATTCTCCATTCACACCAACACACAAGTGATACAAGCCACACAACATAAAATTTCAGCGTCGAAATCAAACCACAATGCCCTAATGCTGAAAACTAAACAATAAACACTCAATCAAAGCATAAAGAGTCTTAAATTTAAAGCAAATACATTACAAACACACATAAGCGCATATCAGTTTAAATACTAGGAATCTAGTCTTCCGAATCACTACTCCTCATCATCATCAGTACTATCTTCTCCTCGAATGTCTCCCATAATTTGGTGATGCACATGTATATTGTAAAAAGTTCAGTACAGAAATTCATCGGTCGAATCATTTTCAATCCAAGCATTTTTCTTAAACATACGTATCATACCTTCTTCAAAGCGTCCAGTGTGATGCTCCTTCATCCTCCAATCAAGATGATCAAATAATTCAAAAATATTATTAATTTCACTCATAATATTCTGAACTTCTTTCTCCAATTTCTTGAGCCTCTTCAAAATCACATGCGAACTGCCAAGAATGCAAGGCCGTAAAGGTGTTGAACTTTGAAATGGTTGATCCAAAACAATGCTTATATCATTTTCCTCCCCATTCCCTATGTAGTTATAATACAAAAATGGGTCCATAGGCTTCCAAGGTAAAAACACTTTTTCCTAATGTTTATATGGCACTTGTGACTAACTACAAAACAGGAATATGGTAGATGGATGCCCCAGGCTATAAGTAGATCCATGCACAATCAATCCCAAAATAGATTTCACAATTATAGAACCCACATCAATAGGCTTTCACGTTTGAATGCAATAATTCAGAATAACACTCTCCTTAGTTACTTTACTAACTTTCATGGTAGAGAGTAACTTTGTAGAAATAAAGAAATGTCATTGCTTTGACATAGGATTTAAGAGTGAAGAAGAAAAACTTACATTCCCATCATCTCTTGTCTACCAAATTTCATTTTCATTAAATAGGTATCGATATACTTCATTAATGATATCTCTTGTAGGGATGAAATTTATGTAATGGAAAATTGGAACACTTTCAATCATAAAGAAATTATTTATCTTAGAAGGAGTAAATGGTACCCACCTGCCTCGAACATAGATGACTCCTTAGTTGATTCCATGAAGATTTGCATAAAATTCTTTCACCACAGGAACAAGTAACACTGCAGTAGTGTAGCATAAAACTTCCCAACGCCTTTGCACAATTATCTCTTCCACTTGAGTACTTGGATTACTCAATCCTCGATTCACAAAGCCTCTTTCCTTGATTAGTCTCTTCTTCACAAGAACTTTGTCGTAAAGTTTTTACGCCTCAAAACTGATGATTTTTCTTTTATTGAAAACTCCATATCTTGAAGTATTTTTGGAATTGGAAGCCATGGATTTCATCAAATGGTGAATCTCTTTACGTTTTTCTGTTCAAAGTGGCATTTAAAATGAGTTTAGGGATTTTTTTTTGCAAGAAATTTATCCAAAACTGCCACAAATCACACTTTGAATTGTCCAACCCATTTAAATAACTGCTGCGTCATCGGCGCCCACTCATTGTAAAATGGTGTCGTCAATGCCCATCATGGTATCATCGGTGCCTAGAGCAGTTTAGCTCACCATTTCATTTCGGTCCAAATAAATTCCAAATATTCCATTAACTCAAATAATTGCAGTCATTTATGACATTTAAGGATGTGTAGGACTCCAAAGTAATACTAAATCATAATATTATCAACAATAACAACTCAGACAAAACAAAATAAAAAAAATTACTATGGGTTTCCTCTCACAAAGTGTTTGGTTTAACGTCGTCAGCTCGACGTATCAAATTTTTACTCAGGATGACTCAACATTAAAAACACTTTAAAATGTGTTCTATGCCCTTCAAAATCAGATTTTAATCTGTACCGATTAAATTTAAATATATTCCCAATTTTTGGATCTTCTAAATCAATAGCTCCATATTGATAGAGTTAACTTACAGTGAATGGTCCTAACCACCTAGACTTCAGTTTGCCCAGAAATAATCTCATTCTTGTATTGTATAACAACATTTCTTATCTAGGTTCAAATTTCTTTCTTAATATCTTCCGATCATGCTATATTTTTATTTTCACTTTATAAATTATTGCATTATCATGCACTTCATTTCTGATCTCTTCAAGTTCATGCAACAATCATTGTTGATCACTCTCGGCATTTCATATCTTGTAAAAATATTTTTCATTAAAAATTTTGAAGCATTCCGAGCATCACATTTAGGTAAAGCTACTGCTTCAATCCATTTTGATACATAGTCTACAACAATTAATATATAAAAATTTTCAAATGAAGGAATAAATGGTCTCATAAAATATATTCTATGAAATTTCAACTTCCAGCGTATAATTCAGAGGCATCACATTTTTTCTAGAAATATTTCCTACTCATTGAAATCGATCACACGTTTTAATATATTCATTAACATCTCTAAAAGAGTAGACTAATAATAACTAGATTGTAAAATATTATGTGCAGTTCTATTAGTTCCAAAATGTCCTTCAAATTCAGAATCATGACATCTTTGAAAATTTTGTTCAATTTCTTCGTAAGGCACACATCTCCTCATAACCAGATCTTTACACTGTTCATATAAATATGGGTTATCCCAAAAGTAAAATTTAGCATCATGAATATTTTTCTTCTGTTGCTGCGTCGTTAATTCAAATGGTAAAATATTACTCACAATATAATTAAAAAAGTCTGCATACCACGGTATATTCTTTCCATTAATACTATAAAATTGTTCATCAGGGAAAGTTTCCATAATTTCATTTACAAACTCAGATAATTTTTTCATTTCCAGCCTAGATAAATGATCAACTATTGGATTATCAGTTCCTTTTCTATCCACTACCTCAAATTCAAAATCTTGCATTAGAAGTATCCATCAAATTAATCTTTGTTTCACATCCTTCTTTTGCATTAGATACTTAATATCAGAATGGTTTGTATGCACTATACATTTAGCCCCAATTAAAAATGCCCTAAATTTATCAAACACATAAAAAATAGCTGATAACTCTCTTTCAATAGCGTTATAATTAATTTGAGCATCACTAAGAGTTTTACTAGCATAGTATATTTCTATAAAAACCTTGTCATATCTTTGACCTAAACAACTCTAATGACATAATCACTGGCATCACACATTAGCTCAAATGGTTTCACCAATACATCTTCTATAACTTCTTTAGGATAGGTGATCAAATGATTAGCTAACTGAAGTGTTATAGTGGTAGGGGAAATCTCTCCTAAACCTAACCTTTTAAAAATTGATAGAGGCATAAGATTAATACTGGCTCCCAAATCACATAAGGCTCTTCCAAAAAATCGTTCACCAATAGCGCAAGGTATAGTAAAGCTACCAGGATCTTTTAGTTTTTCAGAAAGCTTTTCTGAATAACTGCGCTACACTCTTCACTAAGTGCTACGGTCTCATTATCTAAAAACCTCCTTTTCTTGTTAAGTATATCCTTCATAAACTTCACATAATAGGGCATTTATTTTAAGGCTTCAATAAAAGGAATATTTATAGTTAATTTTTTAACTATTTCTAAAAATTTTAAAAATCGTTTATCTCTTTGTTGTTGTTTTAATCTTTGAGGAAATGGAGGTAGAGGTCTTTCTACACTAATTTTCATTGGTTTAATTAGATATTCCAAATCTAGATAAGTATCATTGTTACTTATTTCAATTTCCTCCCTTTCCTTTCCGGTTTCATTTTCTTTTTGTACTCTTGTTTCTAATTCCTTTCTCCCTTGTAGTTGAATAGCCTTAATTTTCTCTTTATTTTGATTTTTTGGATTAATTTCAACATTACTAGAAAGAATTCCTGAAGGCCTATTACTAAGCACAGTCGTTATTTGTCTAAATTGATTTTCATTGTTTCTAATAGCAGCTCGTTGACTTTGTAATTGGTTACTTTAATTTTGTAATCGATTCCCCATGTTTAATACCAATTCTTTAATAAAAAATTTCCTCTCCTTAATTTGTAAGTTACTGATAAAACTTGGAGCATGATAAGGTTTATAGTTAGGATTTTTTTGGTTGTTTGAATTTCCCAAAGGATTCACTAAATTGTTATTATTATTCTAATTTAAATTAGGGTGATTCTTCCAACCAGGATTATAATAATTAGAATAGGGATTATTGGGTCTATTATTTATGCATTCAAAGTCTCATAAGGTGTAGAGATTCCATTATTTGTCCTAATGTATTTTCCTCTAACATTGAGGGTGTTTGAGAATAGTTCATTTCAATTTAATCAATTTTCTTTGAAATAGCAGCAATTTGAGAAGCCAAAATAAATATTGCATCATAATCATATACTAGCTACTCTTTTTGGATTTACCCGTTCAACGAGCTATTTTCCAAGCTAGTATTGTATTTTAATTAGAAGTAGTATTGTAGTAATAATTATCAAAACCAAACCTTTATTGACCTTCCAAGCTAGGGCGAGTTATTGTAGACTGGAACTTCTCTTGAAGCCGCCGTGATTAACCGCGATCTCCTTGAGATCGATATTCAGGTCTTAATCAGAAAGCTTTATATTACTTGATAACGATACGTATACTTGCGTAAAATCCCTACTATTTAAATACATGATTGAAATCTTACTTTGCTTTGGAGTCAAGTTTTTGGCACTGTTGTAAAGGAAGAAATTTCAACTAGAGAATTAAAGGATTAAACTCACGTATATTAATTGGGGATCAAATTTTTTGCACCATTACCGGGGATCACAACTGTTGATCTTGACTTTTAGGAGCATTTTAGTTGAAGTATTTAGTCTTAGACTTGAAAAATTATAGTTTCATAAAAACTGTTTCGCATGAAAAGTGTTTTTTGTATGAAAAAGTGTTGTGAAGAAACTGTTTGTGTGAAAAACAAGGTGTTTGTGAAAATATTTTCTTGTGTTGAAAATATTTTATGTTTAATTATTAATGTATTGTATGTTTTGTTGTGTATGAAAACAAAAGGATCTATAGAATTTTTGCCTTATGGTCTCGAGTTAGAAAAAAAGGAAAAAATCAAAAAACAAAACAAAAAAAAACTAGAAAAACTAGAAATGGAAATGGAAAACATTCAAAATAATAACATGGAAAATCATCATAAACCATTGAGGGTTTATGTAAATCTTACGATAAGTGAAATTCACTCAAGTATACAGACCCTGTCGTAGAAGCTGACTCGTTTGAACTAAATCCAGAGATTATCCAACTGGTGCAGAACAATCATTTTGGGGGAACTCTTTCGGAGGATCCCTATTTACACTTATCATGTTTTCTAGAACTTTGTGCTACATTTTGTTATAACGGTATGTCAGACAATGCTGTTAGACTAAGGCTTTTTCCTTTCTCCTCACTAAGGGATAAGGCTAAAATGTGGTTATACTCATTAGCACCCGGCTCTATTAAAAATTATAAGGAGTTATCTCAGAAATTCCTAGCTAAATATTTTTCACCTTCAAGGACTACTAAACTTAGAAATGATATTATCTCTTTTTGTCAGTACGAGGGGGAATCAATATACGAAGCCTGGGAAAATTTTAAGGAACTCTTAAGAAAGTGTCCACACCATGCTCTGCCTAATTGGTTAGTCATTCAAACTTTTTACAATTGGTTAGTAGAATCCCTTAGGTCTATAATTGACGCTACCGCTGGTGGATCGTTAATGTCAAAACAACTTGATGAAGCGTATGCATTAATTGAAAGAATGGCTACAAATGAATTTGAATGGCCCTCTGTAAGGGTAAATCTTAAAAAGGTAGCCAGTGTTCATGATACAGTTGTGATTGTGATCCTTGCATCTCAGGTTGCTGAAATATCAAGGAAATTGGACCAATTTGGAATGAACCAGCCTCAATTTACTCTAGTGAGGAAATCTTATTATGGCATACGATTGATTCTAACTTATCATATGAGACTTTAAATATCATAAATAACGAGTATTCTAACTTTTACAACTCAAATTGGAGAACCATCCTAATTTTAACTAGAATCATACTACTGGGGATGGAAACCAATAATGGCAAAATAGTCATACAAATCCTAATGGAAGTTGGAATAATCAGAGGAACACAAACTATAGACCTTCATATCCACTAGACTCTAACAATGATCAACAATTTGAGGATAAGAAGATGTCTATAGAAGAAGTGGTATTACAATTGGGAAACCAGTTGCAAATTCAATATACTGCGATTATAAACATAAAGAATCAATTGGGACAAATTGCTAACTCACTTAGCAATATACCCCAAGGAATACTTCCTAGCAACATTGAGATTGAATCACCCTATGCTTTAATCCAATTTGAATTTACTTTAGTAACAATTAAATATTTTAATATTTTAATAGCAGAGTTACTTTCAAACGCAAGTATACGTATCGTTCAAGTAATACAGAGCTCTAATGGAGTCCTAGATATCGATCCCACAAAGAGAGATATTAAAGCTTATGGACTTAGGATTATAAAAATCAATTCAGAATTACAACTAAATCGAAATGCTTATCTGTCACTAATATGCAATCGATAATAATATGAAACTTCTATTAAAAACTAGTTTAACTAACAATTTACTAATACTACTAGAGTTAAGTTCAAATATAGATAATAGCAAGAATCTTTCTCCTTAGTTAAGATATTTAAGTGAAATGATAATTATAATTAGTTTTAATGTGTTGTGCCAAATAGGAGCATACCTATTATTTACCCTTTGGTCCAGGAATAAAGAACATTGACTAGTACTATGCTTGGATTACTGATTCTGCTAGGCTGGGAGGATACCGGCTCTCACTTCGGAGCTCCCACGTTCCCCTCACCTGAGGGCTAAAAATCTACACATCAGCACCCAAACGATAGAACCGAATTGAGGATTTTAGCCTGTCACTCTAAAATCTCTAATTCTACGCTCGATAATATTATTTCCCTATTTATTTGCACTTCTCCCTACAAAGATTTACTCATCTACCTTGCAAAGAGAATTGTGGTACATACAAGTTAAGAATCCTTAGCCCACGACCAGGTCTTAAGAATTCTTCATGGATTTTAACAATACAAATGGCCAATTCGTACAGTAAAGTAAGTTTAGGTATAGTACCATCACAACTTCTTTTATAATTTATTTAATATACTAATTATATAATCATTTCAAATAAACATCAAAAATAGGAGAAAGATAGAACAACTACTCAGAATTTAAGAAGCGGATGCAACAAAACTTAGATTTCATATAAGAAAATAAAATTCTACACACTAAAAACAAATAAACACTACTTATCTCAAATTCCTCCCCAAGCAAACTCCTCGAAGTTCCTCTGGATCTTTTCCTTGGAATTCTCCTTTGAAACGTCAATGTGGAAGATTACTCTCACTTCCCTTCCACTCTTGCAATTCCTCGAAGAATTCCTTACAAATTCTCTATTTGAACTCACTACTCACTAAATTAAACTCACTAATTGACTCTCTTTATACTATGGACTCACTAACAATAACTTTTGAGAGCATAAGAAGAGCCCATTTTCAGCCAAAATTTGTTCCTTTTAAAGTTGTAGAAGAGTCTCAAAGGGTTGTGAAGGCACCCCATCGAAAATCGTCCATATTCGATGTATTTCTGGAACAATCTGCCGTCCCCGACGTCGGCGGCCTCGAGGCGCCGTCGGCAGCCTTCTAGAAACCATGCATTTGAACTATCCCCACCGTTGGCAGCCTCAATCAGCGCCATCGGCAGCCTCCCTTATAATTAATTCTGAACTGTCGGGAAAATCACGCTGTCGGCGGCCCCGACCTCGTCGTCAGCGGCCTAGGTCAAATTTACATAATTTAGTCCTTTTAGCTCCAAATCTGATTATTTTTGCATATTTCCGTTCTTTTGTCCTTAATTCTTCATACCTGCATAAAAACACTAAAAATACCTTTCTTTAAAGTGCAATATTATCAAAATCAATGAAAAATAAGCATGAAAATCTTGACCTTTTTCTCTTAGGTCAAAATCCCCCAAACTTAACTATTACTTGACCTCAAGTAATATTTAATATTACATAAAAATTATGATTTATCCTGATAAAATTTTAACTCAGAAATACTATAATTTTGATTTAAATAAATTTTATAATAAGAGTTCTCAGAAAGATTTTCAGATAATTAGATTAATTCTACTGGTATAAAGCTATCTAGTTATTAAGTTTAAGAGTTCTAGTTTTCTATTTATTTCAAGAATGACTATATGTTGCAATATTAATTTACTTAGTATATTCAAAAGATAGGAAATTCATGAGGAAACTATAAGTAAGAAACCAATCATAAATATAAGTTCAGAAATGTTTTTAGTTTTCCTTTTAGGTTAATTCAAGTGAAGCCAATTTTTGATAAGGCATATCCTCAAGCTTTTCCTCACTCATTTTCTTTTTTTTTATTTTTTTTCTTTTCTTTTCAAGGATTTTTTTCAATCCTTTTTCTTTTTCTTTTTCAAGTGAGGATTACTATTTTTGGATAGTCTGTTAATAATTTTAAACTTCACTCTTCTTTTCCAAAATCTGAAACTTTCAACATTCTTTACCTTATATGTACTTCATAGTTTTTACTTTATTGAATCTCAATCTTTTCTTTCTCAACTAAATTCCTAAGATTCTTAATATTTCAAAATATAGTTTTCTTTACTTTAAATATTTAACTATAGTCTTATCCTCTTATACTAAATATTTTATTCTACAAAATTAATTTTCATTATCAAAAACATTTCTATGAATCTTTTACAATATTTAGATAAAAGCTAAATATAGTATTTAGAATTAAATTTTATTTCATAAATTATATTAATAATTTTTGAAAATATATTATTTGAGAACGTAAAATTGTTAAAATTTCTCTTCCTTCCCCCAAACTTAAATTTTCTATAAATAGAAATTGTACATGGGTGAAAGAAAAATTCTAAATATAAAATTCATACCTTTGCATTTTAAGCATGTTTGTCTTTTTGAAATTTGCAGGTTCTCTTCAAAATCTCTAACTTCAACTGTTCTATAATATTAAAATCCTTTCTACACACATACAAATTAGAAAATTTGTTGGGGTAATGAAATTTTAAAACAAGTATATAAGACTAAACATTAAACAAAAACATCTAACTACACTACACAGAACATATGCATTTCACAACACATAACAAACAGTTTACTAATTTAACTAAACAGTTCTCAATTACACTAACTATTACAGATATCACAAACATTTAGAAATAAAAATGCAAACTACCAACTGAACACATATCACAGAAAATAATGCATAGTCCACAACACAATACAATACAAAGTTCATCAAACAAAACTAAAAACAAACAAATACACAAATGCATAATATCAAATCAGACATTAAAATCCCATGTAATGTCTTCATCACCCTGGTCATCAGGAGGATTGGGTTGATACTGAGTATATTGGGGCACTCTGGAAAAGTCACATATGGCTCTCCTCGGTAATATCTAGCCTGAGCATCATAATAAGCCATCTCAAAATTTGAATGCCTCTGAAGATACTCACTATCATGATCATGTCTTCTTTCTAGCCCTTAAATCCTGTGATCAATCCTTTCTAATTTTTCATCTAATTTCTCAAAACTTTTTCTCTGCAGGTTCATGGGATCCTTTTTATTATATATTTTAATTAATTTAGTGATGTATTAACACAAATAAACGTACACACAACAAACTTCATTTTAATATATTGAATCCATGTTTTTGAAATATACAATACATAACACATATAAATAGGTATTCTTTCAACCTAAATCCATCAATCAACATCGTAATCCAAGCCACAACACTCAAAACGCTGAAAAAAACATTTCAAACCCTATCTCATTTATACTGAGATTAAAATCAAACTAACCAAACACACAACAAAAAAACATTGATTAAATCAATCACAATAAACTAAAAAAAACTAATTAATTTAACTACTCTTCTGAACTAGTACTAGTCTCTCCTTTGATATCTCCCATCATTTGAACATGGACAAACAAGTTGTAAAAAGGCCGGAATGGGAATTCTTCAGTGGAATCTTCATCGATCAGTCTCATCTTTATCATCAATCGCACCAAACTTGCTTTAAAGTTTTCAGTATGGTCAAAATGCTCTTTCATTCTCCAATCGATGTGATCGAAGAAATCAAACATATTGTTAACTGTGCTAGTCAAGTTCTGTACATGATTGTCCAGATTTTTGATTTTATGCATGAATATTGGTGTCTTGTCTACTACTAAAGGTTGAACTGGAACAAAATTATGTGAAGCTTGATCCATAATCAAACCTACATCACTCTCTCCATCAATGGTTGGGAACATCTGAGTCGAATCTAAGGGTTTGCAAGGTAGCAATATTTTCTCCCAAACTTTGTACGAAACTTGAAACAAACTGCAAATCAAGAAAATTGAGAAGGATGTCCAAGCCCTTGGGATGATCCTTGAATGATAGGGCCATAAAAAGATTTCACAATAATCGATCCAATATCAATGGACTTTGAATGCAGAAGTTTAAGATTGTACTTTCTTTCGTAACCTTGGCAATTTTTATCGTTAGCAACAATTTTGTAGAGATGAAAAAGTGCCTGTGTTTCGAAACAGGATTTAAGAGAGTAGCAGAGAAACTAACATATTCATTCTCTCTAACTTCCTAGTCATCGGTTTCATCCGTCAAAAATTGATATATCTCATTCATCTTTTCCTTCGTCGGCAAAAAATTTGAAAAGTAACAGACTGGATCATTCTCAAGCATATATAACTCATTAATTCTCCCAGAATTAAATGTAATCCACCTACCATGCACATAAACGCTTCCTTGGTTGATTCCATGTAAATTTACATATAATTCTTTAACCACTAGAATGACTACTGCGGCAGTAGTGTAGCAGAACACCTCCCATCTTCTTCGCACAATCATTTCTTCGATTCGTGACAAAGAATCACATTGTTCTCTATTGACAAATCCTCTTTCTTTAATCAATCTTTTCTTCGAGATTACCTTGTTGAAGAGTCGTTGCGCCTCCGTACTAACAAACTTTCTCTGGTTGTAAACTCGGAATCTTGGGTTGTCAATCAAATTTGAAGCCATTTGAGAAGAATTAAAGAGATAATCCATTCATTTTTGGGAGTTTGGAATGTTTAGGAACCGTCCATAGGAGTTTATAAAGGATAAATTCGCTAAAAACCGCCAAAACCGTCGTTTTGAACACGAAAAACTACCCACTCACCGATCTCGCCGTCGCCCTAGGTAAAAATTTGCATAAAAAACGTCGTGGTCCAATATGTTCCAAAATTTCTTTATGGATTCAAATTCTATTATAATCAAAGGGTAAAATATAAGTAGTAGGAATTAATATTATTACAAAGTAAGACTAATTTCAAACAAACTCACAACTACTAAAGATAACTATGGGTTGCCTCTCATAAAATGCTTGGTTTAACAACTTCAGCCCGACCTATTTAGGTGTTATTCAGGTTGACTGAGTATTAAAACCTCTTAATAATTTGGTCTTTTACCTTTAAAATATGGTTTTAATCTATGTCCATTTACTTTAAATCTATTTCCAGTTTTCTGATCTTCAATTTCAACAGCTCCATAAGTAAAAACTTGAGTCACAGTAAGGGGTCCTAACCAACGAGACTTCAATTTCTCAGGAAATAATTTTAGCCTTGTATTGTAAAGCAAAACTTCTTGTCCTGGTTCAATGTTCTTTCGGTTAATCTTCCGTTCATGTCTTAACTTTAGTTTTTCCTTATAAATTCTATTGTTATTGTAAGATTCATTTCTTAATTCTTCTAATTCATTCAATTGTAGCTTTCTCTTCTCACCAGCATTTTTCAAATTATAATTGAATTCTTTAATCGTCCAAAAAGCTTAATGCTCCAATTCTACAGGTAAGTGACGAGTTTTTTCATAAATAAGCCTGTAAGGAGTCATATCAATAGGAGTTTTATAAGCAGTCCTGTATGCCCATAATGCAGTATCTAATCTTGCAGACCAATCTACTCTATTATGGTTTACAATCTTTTCTAAAGTTTGTTTGATCTCACTATTAGAAATTTCAGCTAAACCACTAGTTTGAGGATGATAGGCAGTAGAGAATTTATGAACAGTACTAAACCTTTCTGCCAATCTATGAAAGTATTTATTCCTAAAATGGGATCCTCCGTCATTTATAATCACTCTCGGTATACCGTATCTTGTGAAAATTTTTTTCATTACAAATCTTGAAACACTTTTAGCATCACACCGAGGTAAAGTTTGTGCTTCTATCCACTTTGATACATAATCAACAACAATTAAAATATATAAGTTCCCAAATGAAGGAATAAATGGTCCCATGAAATCTAATCCCCAAACATCAAAAATCTCAACTTCTAATATGAAATTTAGAGGCATTTCGTTTCTTCTAGATATATTACCTACTTGTTGGCATCTATCACAGGTTTTAATATATCTTTAAAAAGAGTAGGCCAATAAAATCCAGCTTGTAAGATTTTATATGCAGTTTTATCAATTCCAAAATGTCCACCAAAATCAGAATCATGACATTTTTGAATGATCTGTTCAGTTTCTTCATAAGGCATACATCTCATAATAATAAGATCATTACATTAATTATATAAATATGGTTCATCCCAAAAAATATGATTTTGAATCATGAACAAATTTTTTCTGTTGCTCCAATGTTACCATAGGTGGTAAAATATCGCTTACTAAATAATTTACTATATTTGCATACCAAGGTATTTTCCACTCATTAATATTATAAAGTTTTTCATTAGGGAAACTGTCTATCATTTCTTTGTCGGTATAAGATAATATATTATATTCTAGTCTCGACAAATGATCAGAAATTTAATTTTTCAGTTCCTTTTCTATCAATCACCACAACAATTCTAGCATTAAAAGCACCCATCTAATTAATCTTGGTTTAGTATCCTTCTTTTGCATCAGATATTTAATAGCAGAGTGATCGGTATGCACAACACATTTTATTCCAATTAAATATGATCTAAATTTATCAAAAGAATATACAATAGCCAATAACTCTTTTTCGGTAACCGTGTAGTTAATTTGAGCATCATTAAGAGTTCTACTAGCATAGTATATAACCTTAAAAATTTTGTCATATCTTTAACCAAGAACAACTCCAATAGCATAATCACTAGCATCGCACATTAGTTCGAATGATTTCTCCCAATCAAGTGAAACTATTACAGGTGTTGTGATTAGTTTTTATTTTAATAATTCAAAGGCATTCAAGTAGTCTTCAGTAAATTCAAATTTCTTGTCTTTTTCTAAAAGTTGGCATAGAGGCTTTGTGATTTTTGAGAAATCTTTAAATATAGCGCCTGTAGAAACCAGCTTGTCCAAGAAAACTTCTTACCCCTCTCACTGTAGTAGGAGGTGGTAATTTAGTTATTACTTGAATTTTTGCAGGGTCTACTTCCATGCCATTTTCTGAAATTTTATGCCCCAATACAATTCCTCCTGCAACCATAAATTGACATTTCTCCCAATTTAGAACTATGTTAGTTTTTTCGCATAGCTCCAAAATTTTTTCAAGATGATTTAAGCATGCATCAAATGATGTTCCAAACATAGAGAAATCATCTATAAATACTTCAATTCCATTGTTTATTAATTTACTAAAAATCGACATCATACATCTTTGGAATGTTGCACGTGCATTACATAGTCCAAAAGACATCCTTCTGAAAGCAAAAGTTCTGTAAGGACTAGTAAATGTTATTTTCTCTTGATTCTCAGGAGAAATATGTATCTGATGGTAACCAGTATATCCATCTAGAAAACAATAGTACTTATGTCCAACAAGCCTATCCAACATTTGGTCTAAGAAAGGAAGAGGAAAATAATGATTCGGGTGGCTGCATTTAATATTTGATAATCTATACAAATACGCCATCAAGAAATTTGTTTGATAGGAATTAATTCTTTATTTTCATTTTCTTCAACAGTTATTCCTCCTTTCTTGGGAACACAATGAATTAGACTTACCCAAGTACTATCTGAAATAGGATATATAATTCTAGCATCTAACCATTTAAAATTTCTTTTTTAACTACTTCTTTCATTATAGGGTTTAATCTCCTTTGAGAGTCAATTATTGGTTTATGTTCTTCATTTAATAAAATTCTGTGCATACAAATTAAAGGACTAATTCCTTTAATATCAGCTAAATTCCAACCAAAAGCTCTTTTATATTTTTTTAATGTATCCATTAATTTTTGTTCTTGAATTTCATTTAAGTCTGGGGATACAATTACTGGTAATGTTTAAAACTCTCCTAAAAATATATACTTCAAATGATTTGGAAGATTCTTTAATTCAAGTTCAGGGGGTTTTACAAGAGATGGAATTAATATTTGATTTTGTGGTGATGTAGAATTAAGCATTTCATATTTTTCCTGAATATAATCAACATCTTCAGTTTCTATTTCTTTATAATTATTTTGTACTATATCTTCTTTTTCTTCATAATTTTCTTGGAAATATTCTCTTTTTAATTGATCATATATGTCCATTCTAAAACATTCATCATCTTTTTCTATCGATGGATATTTCATTGACTTTCAAATGTTAAAGGTTACTTCTTGATCATTTACTCTCATAGTCAATTCTCCTTTTTGAACGCCTATCATAGCTCTTCCTGTAGCTAGGATTAGTCTTCCTAAAATAATTAGAATTTTTTTATCTTCTTCCATATCTAGAATGATAAATTCCACAGGAAAAATAAACTTATCAACCTTGACCAAAACATCTTCTACGATTCCCTTAGGATGTGTAATAGATCAATCAGCTAACTATAAAGTTACAGAAGTTGGTGAAATCTATCCAATTTCTGACCTTTTAAAAGTTAATAGAGGCATAAAATTTATGCTCGCTCCCAAATCACATAATGCTCGCCTATAAAATTTTTCACCAATAGCACACAGAATAGCGAAACTACCAGGATCTTTAAGTTTTTCAGGAAGTTTTCTTTGAATTATAGCACTACACTCTTCACTAAGTGCAACAGTCTCATGATCTAGTAACTTCCTCTTTTTCTTGAGTATATCCTTCATAAATTTAACATAACCAGGCGTTTGTTCTAAAGCTTCAAAAAAAGGAAAATTTATTGACAATTTTTTTCAAAATGTCTAAGAATTAGCAAATCTTTTTCCTTTATCTTGTTGCTTCAGTCTTTGAGGAAATGGTGGAGGTAGTTTTTCAATAGTAATTTTCATAGGTTTCAGAGGAAAATCAGGATATAAACTTTCATTTTCTCCTTCAGTTTCTTCTTTTTCCTTTTCAACTACAGTTTCTTTTTGAACTCTTGTTTCTAACTCTTTTCCACTTCTTAATTGAATAGCTTTGATTTGTTCTTTTCCTTGATCTTTAGGATTTACTTCAACATTGCTAGGTAAAGTTCCAACAGATCTATTGCTTAAAGAAGAAGCAATTTGCCCTAATTGGTTTTCTATGTTTTTAATAACATTCCCTTGATTTTGTAATTGATTACCCATATTCAAAACTATTTCTTCCATAGACAACTTCTTCTCCGTAAATTGTGAATTATTATGAAAACCTGGTGGATTAGAAGGTCTATAATTAGAATTACCTGGATTATTTATATTTCATAATGGGTTTACAGGATTGTTCCCCCATTGAGGATTATTATTATTATTTTGGTTATTCCAATTAAAATTTGGATGATTCTTCCAACCTGGATTATAATAGTTTGAATAAGGATTATTTTGTCTAATATTTACTGCATTTATTATTTCATATGAAGATTGAGCATCTATGATTTGCCCTAATGAATTTTCTTCTAACACTTGAGGTGTTTGAGAATGATTCATTCCATATTGATCTAGTTTCTTCGAAAGAGCAGCAATTTGAGAATCTATCATGGTAAAAGCATCATAATCATGAATACTGGCTACTTTCTTAGGATTTACCCTTTTAGCAGGCCACTGAAAATTATTGGTAGCTATTTCTTCTATTAACGCATAAGCTTCTTCAAAAGGTTTAGAAATTAGTGATCCAGCAATAGCAGCGTCTATTATAGATCTAAGATATCCTACTAATCCATTATAAAATGTTTGAATAATTAACCAATCTGGTAAAGCATGATGTGGACATTTCTTAAGAAGTTCTTTAACTCTTTCCTAAGATTCATATATTGATTCTCCTTCATACTGACTGAAAGATGTGATATTGTTTCTAAGCTTAGCAGTCTTAGATGGTGGAAAATATTTCGATAAGAATTTTTGTGAAAGTAGCCATCTCCTCTATTAAAGAATATGCTTCATCAAATTTTTTTGACATTAATGATCTACCAACAGCAGCATCGATAATAAATCTAAGAGATTCAATTAATCCATTATAAAAAGTTTGAATTATGAACCAGTATGGTAAAGCATGATGTGGACACTTTCTAAGGAGGTCTTTAAATCTTTCCTAAGCTTCGTATATTAATTCCCCTTCGATCTGACAATAAGATGTAATATCGTTCCTAAGCTTAGCAGTTATTAAATTCAGAATATTTTTAGCTAAAATGTTTTGAGATAGTTCTCTCCAAGTTATGATAGTTCCAGGAGCTAAAGAATTTAACCACGCCTTAGCTTTATCCCTTAATGAAAAAGGAAAAAGACTAAATCTGACAACATCATTCGACACCCCGCCATAATTAAAAGTAGCACACAATTCTAAAAAACTAGCAAGATGTAAATTAGGATCTTCAGTAAGTGTTCCCCCAAACTAATTATGTACTATCTGGATAATAACAGGTTTAAGCTCAAATGAGTTAGCTGTAACATCAGGATTTTGAATGGTTAAGTTAATTTCATCTGCTACAGGGTTAGCATAATCTCTTAATGATCTCTATTGATGTTCGTTTTCAATTATATGATTATCTAAGTTGTTCTTCATTTTGCTCAAATTTTTAAATTTTTTTTGTTGTTTTTGAATTTTTCTAAATGTATATTCTAATTCAGGGTCGTAAGGTATTAAATTTTTAGATCCAATACTACGCATAAATAAACACAATCAACACACTTAAAAATAAGCAATAACACAAATATAAGTTTAATATGCAAAAGTTTTTCAAGTACTACTAAATTTACCACCTTCCCCGACAACGGTGCCAAAAACTTGAAACGATGTTTTTGTATTTCAATATAGTTTCTTATAGACACTAAAATACAAATGCAAGTATGTGTATCGCTCAAGTAATACAGGGCTTTAGTAGAGTCCTGGTTATCGATCCCACAGGAAAGATGTAAATTTATTATAGTAGCTCTGAAACACAATGTTGAAACTATATAAAACTTACATGTGAAAAGCACAAGTTGGCAATGTTTAATTGTACTAATAGAACTAAGCTACCAAACTACTCTCTAAACTACAAAGTAAATTTACTAATTCTAAATAAAGTTTTATTATTTTGCAATGAAAGGCAGAAATTGGAGAATGTATCATTCCCTCTATAATGAGGTTATGGTTAATGAATGATTTAGATTATTGTAAATTGTATTATGTCAAATAGGAGCATTCAAATTCCTTACCCTCTTCCAAGTGCATAAAGAACATTGTCTAATCCTAGATTCAGTCCCTAAATTCGTGGTTAGGCTGGAAGGATACTGTCTCTCACACCAGAGCTCTCACTTCCCCCTCGCCTGAAGGATAACTCTCACTTTAGTTTCTAAACACTAGGACCGAATTGGGGATTTTAGTTTGTCACCCTAAAAATCTCCAATTATACGCCCAACAAAGTATATTTCCCTATTTATTTACACTCAACCCCATGGACTACATTCTCATCCATGGAATTAAATGTGATTCTCACTTTGTTGCAGAACACATGCTCCTCTCGGATCATATGTTTCACAATAAGTTTTAAAATTTCAATTAGCCAGATTGAAAAGTAAATGAAGTAAGAAGTGTAAAATCATCACATGTATTTAACATTTAAATTATATATCCAATCTATCTCTTCATTTCACCAAATCTTATTATAAGGAGAAAGATAAAGAAATCTACTCAGAATTCATAAGAAAGATATGACAAAACACAAGTTTAATATATAAAAGAAAGTTCATACAAACAACAATTAACAAACACAACTTATATGAAACTCTTCCACAAAGCAAATCCCTTGAAGTTCCTTTGAATCTCTTTCTCTCTTTAAAATAACAATCAATTCTCGCTTAGAAAAGTAATGAATAAGAAATCACTCACTTTCCTTCCTCTTCTACAACTTTAGAGAAAACCCCTTTTTACTTCACACACGCATAACTCAGCAACTCCTACAACAAAACTCTCCAATCTCTCTCACACACCCACACACATTTTATTTCTGGCATTCAAAACACTCTAATATAGTGTAGGGATGAATTTCCCAAGAGATGCCTCAAGCATCCTTCCAAAAGTCATACAAATATGTCGAATCTACAAAAAATTCGCGCGTAACTATCTTGGGAGCTGGAGGTGCCCATGCTAGCGCTGTCAGTGCCAAAGCGTGTTTTTGAATTATGCTTTTTTGGATGTGGGCTCCATTGGCGCCCATCTTGGCATCGTTGGATCTCAGAGCATAACTTCCAAAAATTATCTCATTTGACTCCAAATTTCATCCTTTTTGCTTCCTTTTGCTCCAAATACCAAAAATCAACATACCTGCAACAAAACATGAAATAACCTTCTTTAAAGTGCAATATCACCAAAAATGAGTATAAAATATATGTGAAAAATCAAACATATTTTTGGTGCATCAGTGGCTTTGGGTGGCTTGAGAGGCTTTGAGAGCTTGGTTTGAATTTTGGGGAAGGACCAATGGGTTATTTATGCTTAGTTAGGTTTGTTCATGAGTAGATTGAGTTTGAGGCAGCTTGGTCATGATTGAATTTATTTGGATTTCACCTAGATCTCCTTGGATTTGTGATGGACTAGGTTTGATCTTGAGGTGGATTTAATTTACATGGATGGTATTTGGCTTGTCATGATCAAACATCGGTATGAACATGGGTTTAAGGTTTGTTCTTTTGGGTGGATTTGATTTGGATTTGGCTTTTCTATGGATTTAGCTTGATTTTAGGGTGTCCTTAATGAATTTGAAGTGAACTTGTCATTAAATTCCATTTTGGCTTGGATTTGGTTGCATTGGTGTTTGCTTTTTCTTAGTGGCTCAAAATGGTTAGAATTTTATTTCATCAGGAGTTGGGCTTAAGATTAGGCTTTGATTAGATTTGTGTATGGGTTTTAATTTGGGTGGAATATGTTAGGGTTTGGAAATGGGTGTGTAGTATAAATCATGAGAGAGTGAAGTGATCATTTTATTATTTATACTTTATTTATTTTTTATTATTTTAGATACCTTATTTTCTCCTTTATTAAAATTAGTTTTTAGAGAAGTCGGGTAATTTTTTTTTATTATTATTATTTTAATTTCATGTTTTGGATTGATTTGATGATTTTATTTGAATTTTTTTTTCGTTTTACATTTTCTCTATGATTTTAAGTTGTTCTTTTTAGTTTCTGATCTCATACATATTTATTTAAATTATTTACAGTTTTATTTCTATTTTGAACTTTAATTAACGATCTCTATTTTACTTTACTTAAAGAAACACTATCTTAGTTTAAGATGAGCCTTATACTATATGTGATCTTTAGGAACCAAAGTAAGAGTCACTAAAGGAATTAAAGAAGGAGAAGTGTAAAGTGCCCAATGAAAGAGACCCAATATAAAACATAATAAGCCTTTAGGGTTAAAGAGTAGCTTAAGGAATTTTAAAGTCTATAGATAATCAACTTAAACTTTAATAAATTGACTTTAATCAATTCAATAATTGGTTGAGAATTTGAAGTTTGGTGTGCGAAACCAAAAGGAGTGAAAAGATGTTTGAATTTCTAGTTTGGTATTGGTTCCATTATCAGTATCTAGGAATGCCCCTAAGAAAAAATAAGCCTAGATCCTAGGTTCAAGAGACAAAGAAAACAAAAGATACCTTATGTAAAAATGAGGTCAATAAATGAACAACTGATAGGCACGGTGTACTTAACATGTATACTTCTCGTATTGACATTCAGAAAACCAGCTAATAGGATTTGAAGGACATCCAATTAATAATACTTAGACCTAAGTAAAAATTGAATTTGAATTTGGATTTTAACTTGAGTTTTAAATTTTAGTTAGTTTGTTTTGAATTTAGATTTTAGAAGTTTGGGGACAAAAAATGTTAAATGTTCTTGCGGGGATCTTAGGCAAAAGATGTCAAAAGAAGCTTTGATTGTTTTATTATTAAAAGAAAGAAGGGGATGTGGATAATGGATTCTTAAGAAAAGAAATCATATTAAATTCATAAGAACAAAAAAAGGGATGATTAGTTTAAATTAGAAAACATGGGGAGTCACTTCTACTTTAAAGAATAATTGGTGATAGAGTTATATCAATGAAAAGAAAGAAGACTCATATTTATAACTAAGTATGATTAAGAAGAAGATGCCTTAATCCATTCATGTATTTAAAACGACCAAATTGATATTTACTAAAATTGAGTAGAAAACTCTTTACAATTTAGTAATAGCCACAAAAAACATCACCATAGGCATGTGTATAATCATCTTGCTTCTATTCCATGTAATTTGGTCACTCACAAATGTAATAAAAAGGGATTGTTTGTCCTATGAGAATAATAACCTCATTAAAGTGAGGTCACGATCATATTACTAAAAAGCAGGAATGCTTTGTCTATGTTTAGTGTGGACTGTACATCATTCTAAACATTGCGCTTTCCCTCCGTGATGGGACAGAACCTTTATGGAACCATTCTGAGTCTCCAAGTTCATTTGCTATGTTGAGATATTGAATTCAGTATAACAATGCATTCAATTAACCCCCTTAATCTAAGGAATTTAATGACTGATGCTAGTGAATTTCTACACAAAACTTACACCAAGCATACTGAGCCAAGTTTCACCTTGAGCAACTTTCCGTAGGTTTAGCCTTTTCGATACACTGGTGTTGGAGTAAGCCCTTTGTGGAACCATAATGATGTGATCAGGTTCATTAACCTTTAGCCAATTGTGGTTGGTTATGTATATTAATGCTTTGACTTAGTAAATCTAACAATGGATATGTCTCCTCAAATATCCTTACTTAATAAAAGTCAATGACATCCATAAATTTTATTCCACTCTTTGGATCAATTATTTTTTGAGTAAACGAACCACAAATAAAAATGAACATTTGATTAGTAACATAAGATTAACATCCAAGCTTTTCTCTAAGTCACGATCATATTACTAAAGAGTAGGAATGCTTTGTCTATGTTTAGTGTGGAGTGTACAACCTTATAGACATTGCACTTTCCCTCTATGATAGGGCACTCCATTAATGGCACCATCCTCAGTGTCCCAAGTTCATTGTTATGTTGAAATACCTAATTCAATAGAACAAAGTCTTGGCTAATGAGAATCATGTTATTGATCCTTCCTCTTAGGGAAGTTTTCTTGATTAACCCATTGAAACCTCTTAAATCTTAGAATTCATAGAACATAAACCCAATAGGAAAGAATACCAAGGGATTCATATCTAACTTAAATAGTGAATAGAGTGACAAGATCAAGGTGGAATGTGAAAGGACTTACATCCAACTTGAGGGCTTGTCAAGACAAGGATGGCTTAATCCATCTATGTGGCCTTACTCCAAGCCTCAAAAAATAATTATGTACTTATTAGATTGGGAAGGAAAGCTAAGGGACTCACATTCAATCTAAATGATAAATAGGGAAACTACTTCATATCAAGAATTGTTGCCAACATGGGACTTGCACCCATTCTGATACTAGTCTAGAAATAGGAAGCGAGAAATCCATTTAAGGTGGTCTAACACCTATCCTCAAATTTACAAGAACTAATCAAATTAGAAAGGAATGTAAAGGGACTCAAATTCAGCTTAAGAGGTGAATAGGTTGACTAGATTGAGATGGAATGTCAACTTCAGAGCTAGTTAAAAAGATAAAATTATGAAGGAAAACCAAGGACACACATCAATCCTAAGAGTTGATTGATGAATTGTATGTCTTACTCATTTAAGAGGGTATTATAATTATCCTCATAATTTAAAGATTGATATACTTATCACTCTAGGAACGAATGCCAATGGACTCACATCCAACCCAAGAAATAAATAGGGTGATTATATTGAGAAGGAATGCCAAAAGACTCACATCCAACTTGAGAGTGGGTCAGACATATCATATTAAGAAGGAATGTTAAGAGAATCACATACAACCCAAGAGCTGATCAAGGAACAATACATCTGACTGCATTTATGGGGTTCTTATAAATACCCTCAAAATTTAAATTTATTTTTTATGAAGTGGAAAAGGTTAAAGGAAATGTGTAAAAGAGCACGGTTCTATGAAAATAAAACCAACTAACCTCTTCTGCATGAGAAGGAAGACAAAGAGATTTTTTAGAAAGAAACATTAGTTGAGGAAGAAATATGAAACTAGAAATTGATTGAGTAGACTCAACCTAGCTAAGTCTTAAGGAAAAAATTGAGCTTGCTTTTTTTTTTACTTTTGTTTTGATGTTCATTTTTGTATTTATTGTTACATTTTAAATTTCAAGTTTGTTATTATTTTGCTCTACTAATTTTCTCTTGTTGTTTTATTTTAATTTATTTATTTTTCATGTTTTATTTAATTATAATTTTTTTGAGTTCATTGACTACATTTTTTTTATACTAGGGAAGACCTAATTGTTTGGCATCTTAATTGATCACCCATACATGTATTTCAAAATAGCTAGAGGCAATTAATTGGTAGTTGACATTAGCTGAATACTAATAGCTCTTTTCATTGATGTTTTCAAATCTATATGACTATTATATAGAGAAAATTTAAGTAATCTCTATAATTGTACATCAAATGAAACATCATATGATTTGTATCACTTTATATCATCAATGTTGCATATCATCAGTTGCAGTGTATATGTCATCTTCCGTCAACTGCTAAAATCTTCATATTAAAAGCTATGTGAAATTAATCCATGCTTTGAGGACTAATTAGAACTAAATAATATCAAAATATCACCTAAGTTCATGTAATTACACATAACAATGTGTTATTTTTGAAGATATCATACCTAGAGAGGCTATAAGCTCAGTTCATTTAGATCCAATTGATATTTGTATGATACTTTTAACTCATTCAACCTCCAAAAGGTAATAGAGATCAATTGATATGGTACCACCGAGATGCATTTTTGGCTACATCCGTTTCATTTCTCTTAAGTAGAAGAAATGATCCCACTGGCAATGGAATCTGCACTTGTCCTCAAATTTCTCTAGGGTTGATAATTTAAAGTTCCATTTTGAATAAGTTTTTAAGTTGATGAATGAACAAAATTGTACATAATTGTCATAAGAAGCCATAGTGATCAAAGTACAGAGGAATGCAGTCCCTATCTTTAAAAAAATATAATAAAATTATTGGGCACACTATAAGCTGGGATTACATGCCACAAAACCATTCCATTGATCATTCTCTTTACAAACGACAGAATCGAACCCACTTCATCATGATAGTAGTAGTTAAAATAGTCAGCATATATGCTTCATGAATATTCGCTACACTCTTAGGGTTTACTCTCTTGGAGGTGGCCATCTCCTCAATACGAGAATAAACTTCTTCATATATTTTGGACATAAGTGAACCTCTAGTCGTAGTGTCAACGATTGCTCCTAGAGATCCCACTAAACTATTATAAAAGGTTTGAATAATAAGACAACCGGGAAATGCGTGATGTGGACACTTCCTCAGAAGTTCTTTAATTCGTTCCCGAACCTCATAAATTGATTCATCTTCATGTTGACCAAATTACATGATATCATTCCTCAACTTCATTGCTTTATATGTTGGAAAGTACTTTGCTAGAAATTTCTGAACTAAATCCCTCCACGTTCTGATTGAACCTCGTGCTAATGAGCTAAGCCATGTTTTGGCTTTATCCCTTAGAGAAAAGGGAAAACTCCAAGTCTAACGACATCATTGGAGACACAATTATATCTGGATGTGGTACAAAGTTCTAAGAAACATGGAAAATGTAAGTTAGGGTCTTTCGACAGTGATCCTCCAAATTTATTATTTTGCACCATTTGAGTAATTGCTGGCTTGAGTTCAAAAGTATTAGCCTCTATGATGGGAGTTTGTAAACTTAAGTGAATTTCATCCACCGTAGGGTTCTTATAATCCCTTAAAGGTCTACTAGCATTATGATCCAACACTGAATCTTCATTAACTTGTTGATCCACAATTTATACATAACATTTTTGGAGTCTTTTCTATTTTCTAATCCTCCTAATAGTATTCTCTATTTTTGAGTCGTACTGTTCAAGTTCTGCAGCTCCTGAACTATGCATTTAACTTTAAAGACTTAATTAACAGGAAAGATTCCAACACTTCAAGCACACTAAAAATATTTTGGTATTTTTGAATTTTCTTTTAAATTAACACAAACTTACTAAACTCTAAATAATCTTACTACAATTTCCAAATCTAAGACTTACAGATTCAACTAAAATTCTCCTTAAGTTTTTCTTACCGTCATTGTCTTCCCCGTCAACGGTGCCAAATAATTGATAAACCCTAGCGGTTATCATGATTATATAAGTCGTGATAAAGGAACCAGAATTTGATCTTCTACCTAGAAAATTGATCGAGTTCTTAAAATTAAATATTATTACTCACTGTGGTTTCTCACGCAAGTATACAAATCATTTCAGTAATATATGACTGTATTGAGTCAGGAATGTTGATCCCATATGGAAGGGGAAGTAGATAATTCCTAAGGCAAAGTTTTAGTCTACTACTTTCAGGTCCTAGTTAGGAATTTCGTTAGAGGTGGCTTTCCTAACAACCACTCCTAATTTAAGATTATATGACTAAGTTGAAATTCAAGATTAATAAAAGTACTTTTCTCATGTTATTTATTAGGTATATTGTAGATGTGACTACTAGGAATTATAATTTATGTAGTGATGAATATGAGTATAAATCAATTTACCCTCTGTCGAGCATGTAAATAAGCATGGTTCAAGTTTTGTTCTTGCTTCGACTGTTACCCTGGAAACTCCATGTTCAAACACTATCAGCACAACTCCCTATATTTACATTGCCTTTTGACTACATCACTATAGACTATTGAATAATATGAATATTTAGTCATTTGACTTCCGCTCTTCCAAGTTCTAATGGGTCACAACTAATTTTAACAAATAATATGGACATTATTACATGTAAATGAAGCCTAGTAGACTACTCATCACATTCAAATCAGAAAAACCAATTCCCTGAGATTCAACATTCTACAAATTCTACCTAACAATTATAAGAAAAAGGTGCATAAATTCTACTCAGAGAGCATGATTAAATTCATAGAAAACTTCATTGAATAAAAGCAAATTCACTAAATATTTGTTTATAATCATGTACAAGACAATAAAAAAATAATACTTAGCTTTTCTCCCTTGAGAAAGAGAAAAACAATACTTAGCTTTTCTCCCATGAGAAAGAGATGTAAATCCCTTCAACAAAGCCTTCTACTGATCCTTGCAATGCTGATACAAATCCTTACAGAATCACTCAAATTCCCCTCTCCAATTTCTTATGAACACATGGATTCTACAATTCCTATTCCTACCTACATCCTCCTGATGTCCTTGGAGGATTCCTAGACTTGGAAATGCCAAAAAGTTGCCAAAAGTCCTCTTCCAAACCGTCCAAATCTATCAAATAACCCACTTGTTCATGCTGAAACTGCCTCTCAAACACCCAGTCTGTGGAGCCTAAGTGCCGCCTTCTCAAATTACTGGGACGACTCTGATGCCTAGGCACCCTGTTTGATGTGCCAAGGTGCTATAGGGCAACACCTTGGCGCCAGCTTGCTAGTAGCACCATTTGCTCCAATTACCTCCATTTCGCTACATGTCCACTCTAATTAGCTCTAATTTTCCTATATTTTATATCTGCAACAATAAAATAGAAATTTCTTTCTTCAAAGTGCAATTTAATTCAGAAACAAGTGCAAAGTAAAAAAAATTAAGCATGCTAAAAGACTTATCACCTCTACCACATTTTTCAAACAAGTAGTTCACTCTTTTCCTCCTCATATTCTAAAAAGATATTGGTGTGAAACTCCTAATCTTCTAGAATACTGATATATTTGTCATCCATAAGCTAAAAGTTCTTGAAATTCTATCTCTGCACCACCCAAGACTTTTCCAATTCTCATTCTGAAATAATTTGTCACAACTTAATGGACTGTTGTTCATATGAATCCATAAAAAAGACTTCATCGGTAACTTTCTTTTTATCTAGAATGGACTTCTCTACATTATGATCAGAGTAGACATCAAGACATCCTCTAGTGTATATTTTAGATATTTGTAAACCATAGTGACAGGTGTTAGTTCTGTGATGGCTACTTGGGATTGTTTCTTTTTCTCTCTTTCATACATTTTGTCGATGCATTGTTTCTAGTTTCTCCTTTGATGTCTTGTTAATCTGGTCTTCACTTTCTGAGGATCTTTTGGCTTGGAGTTGGTAGAAGCTTTAACTAGCTCCTCGGTAGAACTCATCATCAATGATTTTATCTTAGCAGTTTCAAAGTTATAGCTGACTAAAACCTCGACATCCTCCTCAATAATCCTTTTTAACTTCCTCATCTTTATTTAAACTTTTCTTTCCTCGTCTTGAATTCCAAAACAATTTTCTTATTTTTAGAATCATTACGGAAAAATATGCTCAATTGTGACACTTTGTATAGCATCTCACCTTATTCAAAGTCAAAGTTGAAGTTAATATTTGATCCACATTTGATGCATCTGCAATCTAGCATGAGATTTATGCCACTTTATAAGGTAAGAATTAGCAACCTACCTGACATTTTCCTGCAAAAAAATATAGGCAAAATGTCAGTGTACAGAGTTGAATACAAAATATTTATTAGATTTTAGAATTTATTTAATGAACTTTATTTAATTAATCAAGTTGTATTTATTTTAGAATAGTTAAGAGAAATGAAAACTCAAACTAGAGGAAAGATTCCCAAGCTAAATAAATAATATGTGACCACATATTTTATTCAATTCTTATGAAAATCACATGTTTTCTTTCTTATTCACTTTTTTATTTAGATTCTCTTTACTATGTACCTAGGTAAAGAAAAATATTACTTCAACAATTTTGAAGACCAATATTTTATTTCTAAAATTTGCTTTTAAAAATATCAATATGCATACTACTTATTTAAATATCATCTGTTGATTGAGAGAATATGTCTTTCACCTTGGAAATCAACAAGATATAGGATCCTTTGGAGTACACTTTCTTCATGGAAAACGACCTTTCCAAGTTCGATCAAAATTTTCATCTAAGTGTAACAATAGGTATTTACAATACAAGCACTAGGTCACTAACTCAAAAATTTCTTGAACAAACTAACTTGTCTTGTGTTTATATCATCTTTGCTTGATATAACTAAAATGTTTTTTGAGCCCCCAAAAAATTGCCTACAAAACTGTTGAGTACATCAAGGTAGAGCTTTATATTTTGTTCAGTTGTTATTTTATTTGTTACTACAATTTGAGTGACAGCATTTACACCTCTTGATGAAGTACGACCTCAGACCCATACACTAGTGCAAAGGAAGTAGGCTGCGTTAGAGTTATGTATGTTCTTATGTAGGCCCATAAAGCTTCTAGCAATTTTACATGTGATTGTTTCTTCTTATCAACTAGTGTATTTGCTGAAATCTGAACCAATATCTTGATAAAGCATTATGCTAGGAAATTTATATTTAGGTAATAGATCGTTTAATATGTTCAGTTATACTGTATCATCTATTGAAGTTGTTGATATTTGCATTCTTAAAAGTTGTACCATTATTAGAAAGTATCCTTTGAGTAAAACCAAATTTGTAGATGATTTGATTTTTAATGAATTGCAGGACAAGATGAACTTTAACTTCCTTGTGCGATATGGCCTATATCTTTTTTGAAAAGTAATCTATAACATCTAAAATGATCTGATGAATTTTAAAAGATGAAGGATTTATAGGACCCACCATATCTATGCCCTAACACTTTGATAACAATGAAGAAAACATCAGATGAAGCACATTTGAAGCTTAATGTAGAACCACTCCGTAAACATGACAATGGTGACACGTCCTGGCTATCTTCAAGCAATTTATTAATACGGCTGGCCAATAGTACCACAAGCTTTTGATCATTATTTTCATTATTGGACTTGAGTAGTAAGCACCATACAAATCATAGTGACTTCTTTTATAATTTTCTGGTCTTCTGATTGACTTTGAATAATTAACCACATCTGATTGAAGGATCCTTTATATAAAATATTGTCTATCAAGGAAATGGACAACACTCTTTTCTTTATTTTGTAAGCAAGGGATCTATCTCCAAGCAATTTCTCGATTTATAGATATTCAGTAAAAAGCTGGTGCCAATTTTTATTCTCTTTTTCTCTTGTAGTGGCTACAATTCCATTAGCTGCAAACTTTTCAAGGTTATCCAAGTTAGCCTGTGAAAGCATTGAAGTCATTGAATTAGAATCAAAATTAAATCCTCTTTTGAACATGAAAATTCCTTTAAATTCTTTCCTAAAGTATATGTCGTAGAGTTTTATCCCCATGATATCTTCTAAAGCATCACATTTAGGATCTACTCAGCAAATTCAATGTGCAATGAATGTATTCCTTGAGCTTTTATTTCAAAATTTTGTATCTAAAAATCACTTGATGATTGTTAAGTGAGAATCTCTGTACATACTTTATTTTTTCCCCATAAGAATTTTAGTTCCAATTTAGTTATCAACGCTTCTTATTTTACTTCATTATTTAAATATGTCTCTATCAAGTGGATGAAGAACCTCAACAATACTTTCTCAAGGCTGATGAATGTTAGTCTGATATCTACTTTGTTATGAACTTTTATTTGTAATTCATTTTCTTTTTGGATAGAAGAGGCTCCATCGAAGTACATCTCCCATCTTTGATCATTGGGATCTTCTAAATTCATTTTTTATTCATCTTACTAACACAACTATACAACCACATTTGTATGCCAAAAAGGCCATACCATTACACTAATAACACCATGATACAAGCAGTTTTATATCAAAATGATATCACAATGATATCACAATGCAACTGCATAATAACACCACTATACAACCACATTTGTATGATAATAACTTCATGCCATTACACCAATAACGACACAGTACAACCACATTTGCACTAATAACCTAACATAACAACCATATTATCAACCCCACATTATAACGACAGTTCAAACACCACAATAACCCCACATTTTTCATAATAACATTGTACTACACTAATAACACCACCATAAAACCACATTTGTATATCAATAACACCATGTCATTACATGTTGTAATTCTGATGTTGAACTCAGATGTTGAATTGGTGTTTTCATGCAGGTTTCTTTTATGGTAATTTGATTCTGCAAAGATGTTAATTTGGTGTTAAATTGTGGTATCTCAGCTGTATTACTTGGATAATATTATTCAACTTTGGTGGTCTTTTGGTGATAAGCTTATTATAAATGCAACTTGGAGAAATTTTGTTGTTGATAATGTGTTCTTTCATTTAATTTTAAAAAATCATAATTTTGGTGGTAACATGGTGTTATTCTGTTGTCGATTCAGTGTTGTTGTGGTGATATGTATGTTATATCCTTGACATATTTTTGTATAATAAGGGCGTTAATTTGTTCAAACATATATGGTGTTAGTTTGGAGATAATTTGTTATTATTTTATTGTTGATTCAGTGTTATTATAGACATATATATGTTGTATCCTCGACAAATTTTCGTGTTGTTAGGGTGCTAATTTGTTTGGATACATTTTATTGTTATTATTGACATAATTTGGTGTTATTTTGTTGTTGATTCATTGATTATAATGATATATACGTGGTATCTTGGATATATTTTTGTGTTATTAAGTTTCTAATTTGTCTGCACATATTTTGATGTTATTATGAACAAATTTTGGTGTTATTCTGGTCATATTTTGGTGTTTGAAAATATTTGTTTGTTATCAAGGATATACTTTAGTGTTATTCTGAAAATATTACAGTGTTATTATAAACAAATTTCGGTGTTATTCTGGACATATTTTGGTATTATTATGGACATATTTGAGTATTATTATGATATCTACACTATATTCTTATGGACATATTTTGGTGTTATTATGAAAATATTTTGGTATTTTTCTTGACATATTTTAGGTTATTATGGACATATTATGATGTTATTCTAGAGATATTTTGATGTTATTACAGACATATTATAGTGTTATTCTGGATAAATTTTGATATTATTTTTGACATATTTATGTGTTATTATGAACAATTTTCAGTGATATTATAATATCTATGTTGTATCCTTAAGAATATATTTTGGTTTTATTATTAACATATTTTAATGTTATTATAGACATATTTTGGTGTTATTCTAGACATACTTTGGTGTTATTATGAACATATTTCATTGTTATTATAATTTATACATTGTATCCTTAAGAACATATTTTTGTGTTATTATGGATATATTTTTGTGTTATTATGGACATATTTTGGTGTTATTCTGGATATCTTTTGGTGTTATTTTGGACATTTTTTGGTGTTATTTGATCGCATGACTGCAAGCTGCCTCAAAAGTCAATATTTAAAAGATAGTTTCAGTTTAGTTTTGCAAATAAATTAATTTAATAATTAAGCAGTCACCCGTATACGCAAGTATACATATCGTTCAAGTAATACAGGGCTCTAATGGAGTCCTGGTTATCGATCCCACGAGGAAGGGAGGAACTCTTCAAAATATAGTAAAGATGTTGAAATCTTACACTCAATTTAAAACGTAAGTTCAAGTACTATTTAATATGCTAATGCAAAGATAACAACAACTATATTTACTATAAGTTACCTCTAAATTTTCTAGGCAAGATTAACTAACACACACACACGCACTAAGTTTTGTAATTGAAAGGTTTATATAAGGAAAAGTGTCTTCCCCCTTGCAATGATTCTATGGTGAGTGATTGATATAGATTGATAATAGATTTTTATTGTGCCAAATAGTAGCATTCATATTCTTTACCCTCATCAGAGTACCCCCTCTTCCAAGTCTGTAAAGAACATTAGCAAATCCTACGCTTAGTCACTAAATCTGTGGTTAGATTAGGAGGATACTGGCTCTCACTTTAGAGCTCCCACTTCCCATCACCTGAAGGCTAACCCTAGCTTTAGTTACCAAACTTTAGGACCAAATTAGGGATTTTAGTCAGTCACTCTAAAACTTCCAATTCGACGCCCGCTAAACCATCTTTCTCTATTTATTTACACTCAATTTCCATGAACTACGCAGCTCATTCATGGACATTGAATGGATTTCCCACTATTGTTGGATTTAATGTTTCACAAAAGATTTTAACAATTCAATTGGCCAGATTGAAAAGTAAATGAAGTTTGAAATGGAAAACCATCACAATTTATTTAAAATTTTTATGACACATCAAATCTATATCAACACTTCACCACATCTCATTGCAAGAAGAAAGACAAAGGAATCTATTCAGAACTCATGAGGAAGATACAACAAAACATGGATTTTATATATCAAAGAAAATTCATAAAAACACAAAAGTAAATACAACTTATCTCTTTCTCTTTCCCAAGCAAATATATTGTATTTCCTTTGAATACTTTTCTCTCTTCTCTTCAAAACTCAATTCCCTATTTAGAATGGTAAGGAAGAAGCAATCTCTTCTCTTACTTTACTCCTTCTTCTACACTCCTTAGAGAAGAATCCCTCACAATATAAGACTTCTATACACTTTTCTCACACTCACTACAAACCCTAACACACTCTCTTCACTTCTCTCTCACACACACTCACAAACACCACCCTCTCTCTCAACTCACACACCAAATTTTGGCATCCAAAATGGTCTAAAATAAGTTAGAAATGAATTCCCCAAGAGTTTTCTCAAGCAACCCTTCAAAAAGTCGTCCATATACAGAATTTGACTTAAACAGACTTTGGGCGCCGGCGGTGTTGGATAGGGCACCAGCGGCACCGGATAGAGCGCCGACGGCATTGTGCCACTAATTAATTGTTTGAACTCTCTAGAATTGGGTGCCATCGGCGCCCATTCTTGTGCGAGTGGTGCCAGAAGCCAATTTCTTCATTTTGCTCCTTTTTGCTCCAAATTCGTTCCTTTTCGCTTCCTTTTACTCCAATCACTTAAAATCATCATACTTGCAACAAAAAATGATAAATACATTCCTTTAAAGTGCAATAATGCCAAAAAAATGAGTTAAATTATATAGCAAAAACCTAATATTCTTTTGGTGCATCAAAATCCCCCGAACTTAACTATTACTTGTCCTCAAGTAATCCTTTTACTACATAAAAATATAACTCAAAGTAGTGAACTTCTCACTTATAGAATACTATGATTTTTTATTTAAATAAATATAATGGAAGGAATCTTAGAAGGAAGTTCACTAACTCAGGTTAAAATTGCAGGTATAAGAATATTCATTGGTCAAGTCTAAGAGTTCTAGTCTCCTATTCATTTCAAGATGAACCATAATTTATCACATTAAGGATGCCTTAAAAGACTATATGAAAAAGAAGCTCATGTAAAATCCATTAGAATGTAGGATAATACTTTAAATATAAATTCAGAAATGTAACTATGTTCTTCCTTTAGGTTGATTCAAGTGAAGCCAATTTTTTGATTAGGCATATCCTCAAGCTTCTCCTCACATATATCTTTTTTCCTTTTTTTTCTTTTTCTTTTTCTTTTGGGATTGTTTATCAATCCTTCTTTTCTTTCTTTGTTTATTTTTTTATGTGAGGATTACTATATCTGGATAGCCTGTAATGGTTTTGATCTTCAACCTCCTTTTTCTAAAGTTCATACCTGAAACACCTCCTTACTTTATAAATATATATCAGCTTTATAATTCATCATAAAGTCACAATCCTTTCTTCATACATAGTTCTTTAAGTCTCTTAACATTTCAAAAATACAGTTTTCTTTACTTTAAATAGTCAACTATAATCAAATCCTTTCAAACTAAATATCTCACCCTATAAAATTAACCTTTATTACTAAAATCTTTCATCCAAATCTACCATAATTTTTAAATGAAATAAAAAATTTCGTTATCTAAAGTTAGGTTCAACTACCAAAAGTTATGCTAATAATTTTTTAAAATTATATTAATTGAGAACAAGTATAAGTTAATACTTTTACCCTCCCTCAAACTTAAGTTTTTCAATAAATTTGAAATAGTAAAGAGTAAAAAAAAATTAACCTTTTTATGCTGAGATTTTAAAATCTTCTGAAGCTATGCTGGTATTAATCAATAAATTAAGCTAGCAAGCAAGAAACAGTTAGAAGCAGTGATATATATAACTTTAAAAATTTTCTAAGGTGAAGAAATATTAAACAGTTAAACATTAATCATCCAACATAACATCACAAATCACAATTCAAATTACTAAAAAAGTAACATAAAGTTCATTACATTTTCATTTTTTAACACCAATACATCAACAAACTACATAAAACACAGAAAAGAAAATAAATAGTACAGACATTACTATAACACACAATAGAATACAGAATTCATAGTACTACCAATCATCATCACCATCTTCATCAGCAAGATCAGCAGGATCAAGTCGGTATGGAACATAGCTGGGCAGGTAGGAAATATCACTCCAGAGTCTCCCCTCATAAATTTGACCTAACCATCATACTCGACTCTCCTCCTCATGCAATCTTCATTTACATCACTTCTAGCCTCGAATACATCCATTATGCTAAAAAGCGTATCCATACTAGCACTCTGGATCCTCAACTACTCCATAACATCAAATAGCATAGGTGGTTCAGAAGTAGATGGAATGTCCTGGCTTGTAGTAGGAATATCAGTACTCCTACTCTCTCCTCTTCTTACCATATGAGACTCATGATTCTGAATAATAGACTTGGTAATAGGTCTCAGTGGTATGGCTATGTCTTCAGAACTATCATAATCAACTCCAGATTGTGCACACGGTGAATGAATCAGGGCAGGATGCCCTAATCCACCAGTGATTTCTCCTCTAGCAATAGTCTGAATGTTCTTGTAGATCATAGATCCAATATCAATCTTCTCCATGGTCTGAATACAATAATTTAAAATTGCTCTATCCTTTGTAACTTTACTGTGGTGATATGAAGTAGTGGTCTCGCAGAGATGAAATACTTTCATGCTTTAGAAGCTAGATTTAACTTAGAAGCAAGGAAATTAATCATATTATTTTATTTTGCTTTCCATTCCGCTCTTCCGTCAGACAGAACAGCAATCACTTCTTTCATATAAGGTTTTCTCATATCAAAGTTCTCATATTCACAAAACCTCACCCCCTATAACTGATAAAAATCATTAATACACTGAGGGGTAAATTCTATAATGTTCCTCGAACTAGCACATATTCCGTTTCGATCCAGGAAGATTTGCATAAAATTCTTGCACAGTGCACATAATAGCATTAGCAGTGAAATAGCAAAATTTTTCTCGATTTCTATCAGAAATTAACTGCTCAATAGATCCGCCTGGACTTTCAAAAGCCCGATTTTGTATACACTTTTTATTATGCAGGACAGAATTGAAACGAAACTCCGCTTTAACATTAATAAATCTAATTATATCAAAATCCAACTTCCACTTTGCTTTATTTGTTCTAGGAGCTATTCAAAATTCTAAAAATTTGCAATGAAATCCAATAAATTCCAAAATCACAATGTAGGAAACTCCTAAAATAAATCTAAGTAAATAAGATCTTAAATCATCATGGAAAATCCCAAAATATCTTCGAAAATTCCAAATTTTGGTTCCAAGAAATGTGAGAAATTCCCATGGTGAAATAAAAATAATTATGTTAAAGTGAAGCTCTTACCACGAGAATTCCAGATCCACTCTCAAAAAGTTTTGAAAATGCTCCAAATCCTTGATCTAGCAAGCCCTAGATCCAATTTTTACGAAAGCTAGAGGAAGAGACGAAGGAAACGACTAGATTTGCAGGTTCGAGGACAAAAATTGTGATTTTAGAGGGGTTTGGCCTTTTTCTAATGCTGGTTTGGGCACCAGCGATGCTCTATTTAAATTTAAAGGCCCTAACTCTCTGTATTTAGGCGCCGACGGTGCTAGTTCAATTTTTAGGTCTGAAATTTTTTCGCAATCTCGATCGTTTCAATGTTCCACTATCACATCAATAGCCTCTTTAAGCCACTATTTCATCAAGTAAGCTACTAACTAACATCAAACTTACACAAAAAAACACAAAACATCACTTCAATATATAAAATCCATGCTAAAAATATACACACTTAAGCATTCACAAAATAAGTTCATCCAGCCACAGATAGTGACCGTTACAAACACACTACAATACTCTAACACTGAAAACTAAGCACCAACACAGAATTCAAGCATAACAGGTCCAAATACATAATAAAAAGTAAAGCAAGTCAACACTAAACACACCAAAGCATAGAAATACCAAATACTAAATACTAAGCAGAGTCACTACACCTCATCAGTCTCTGAAATATCATCTCTTCTGATATCTCCCAAAGATTGATGATGCACAAAAAATATAGTAGAAGGGACGATACAGGACTTCATCAGATGAATCCTCAGCAATCACAGCATTCCTCATTAACATATTTATCAAATTCACTTCAACTTTCCCAGTATGATCAATCTGTTCTTTCATCCTCCAATTCATGTGATCAAATAAATCAGAGATATTGTTAATAATATTCATAAAATGTTGTACCTCTTTCTCCAACTTCTTGATCTTTGTCAGAATCACTCAGGAATTTTCAGGAAAGTAAGGTTGAATAGGTTGTGAACTCTGAGACGGTTGATCAGCAAACAGGCTCATATCACTCTCATCTCCTATTGATTGGCAGTCATAAAGATTGGTTGGATCAATAAGCCTCCAGGGAAGAAGCACTTTTTCCCAACTCTCATATGGAACTTATGATTGGCTGCAAAGAAGAATTATGGTGGAAGGATGCCAACCACATATTTAGATCCATGAACAATCAATCCCAATATAGATTTCATGATCATTGTACCAATATCGATCGGCCTTCCAGTTTGAATACAGTAATTTAAAATAGCACTCTCCTTCGTCACTTTACTAATTTTTAAAGTTGGAAGAAACTTTGCAGAAATGAAGTAATGTCATTGCTTTGACACTGGATTTAAAGATGCAGAAGAAAAACTTACATATCTATTGTCTCTAATCTCCTAATCTTCACATTCGTCCGTTAAATAGTGATAAACTTCATTCATATTGTCTCTCGTCGCATCAAAAATTGCATAATGGCAGATAGGCACATTTTGAATCATAAACATGTCATTTATCTTTGAAGGAGTGAATGGTACAAACCTTCCTCGCACAAAGACGAATCCTCAATTGATTCCATGAAGATTTGCATAGAATTATTTCACAACAGGAATGGCAACAGTGGCGGTAGTGTAGCATAACACTTCCCAACGCCTCTGCACAATTATCTCTTCAACTCTTGTAGTAGGATTATCCATACCTCGATTTAAAAACCTCTTGCCTCGATAATCCTCCTCTTCATCACCACCTTGCTGAATAAACACTGACCTCAAAACTGACAAACTTTTGTCGATTGAAAACTCTAAATCTTAGGGTTTCTACGGAGTTGGAATCCATTGGATGCAAATTAGGAATGGAAGTTTTCATTTTTTAGAGTTTGGGGAGTTAAAAACACATTTTGTGGAGTTATTAAGATGAAATCCCACCTAAAACTACCAAAAATTGCATTTTGAATCTCCAGGAATCATCAAATGGTTCTTGGCACCGGCAGCGCCTGATAGGGCGCCAGCGGCATTCTATCGAAATAAATTGTGCATCTTCTCTATAAATTGGCGCCGGCGACGCCAGTTAAAAAATGCATCGATCTTCATTTTGGTCTGAAATTCCAATTCTTCAATACGATCCAACATTTTCCATTCTTTCATGATATTTAAGAGTAAGTAGGACTCTAATATGACTCTCTACAAGCTCAACTACTAAATACAAGCACACAAACATAACAAAAATAAATATGGGCTGCCTCCCATATAGCGCTTCGTTTAAAGTCATCAGCCTGAAAAACCATTCAGTTATACAGGATGACTTAACATTAAAACCTCTTTTAAATCTGGTCGAAACCCTTTAAAATATGGTTTTCATCTGTGCCCATTAACTTTGACTATCTTTCCAGTTTTAGGATCCTCAATATCTACAGGTTCAAAAGAATTCACTTTTATAATAGTAAGAGGTCCTATCCACCTAGACTTAAGTTTTCCAGGAAATAATTTCAATCTAGTATTTTATAACAAAACTTTTTGTCCAGGTTCAAATTTATTTCTTAATATCTTCCGATCATGCCATACTTTCATTTTCTCCTTATAAATGTTGTCATTATGATAAGATTCATTTTTTATTTCTTCCAATTCATTCAATTGCAAAAAATCTCTTCTCACCTGCATTCTTCAAATTACAATTCAGCTCTTTTATCGCCCAATATGCTTTATGCTCCAATTCAACATGTAAGTGGCTAGTCTTTCCAAATACTAGTCTATGAGGAGACATTCTGATAGAGGTCTTAAAAGCATTCATGTATGCTCATAATGAAGTATCTAATCTCATAGACCAATCTAATTTGTGAAGAACCACAGTTTTCTCCAAAATTCTTTTAATTTCACGATTAGGCACTTCTGCTAGACCACTAGTCTGGGGATGATAGGCAGTAGAGATTTTATGAAAATATTATATTTTTCAACTGAATCTGATTATTCCTAAAATGAGATCCACCATCAGTTATGATTACCCTCGACATTCCATATCTTGTAAAAATATTTTTCATTAAAAATTTTGAAACACTCTGAGCATCACATTTGGGTAAAGCAATTGCTTTGATCCATTTCGAGACATAATTAACAATAACCAATATATATGTATTTCCAAATGAAGAAGTAAATGGTCCCATAAAAACCAATCAACATACATCAAAGATTTAAACTTCTAATGTAAAATTTAGAGACATTTCATTTCTTCTAGAAATATTACCTACTCTCAGACATCGATTACATGCTTTTATATATTTGTATACATCCCTAAAAAGAGTATGCCAATAAAATCCAGATTGCAAAATCTTATAAGCAGTTTTATCAACACCAAAGTGTCCTCCAAATTCAGAATCATGGCATATCTGAAAAATTGGTTCAGTTTCTTCATACGACACATATCTTCTAATAATAAGATCCTTACACTGTTTTTATAGGTAGTGCTCATCCCAAAAATAAAACTTAGCATGATATCTAAATTTCTTTTGTAGTTGCCTTATTAAATCAGGTGGTACAATATCACATACAGTAAAATTCACAATACCAGCATAACAAGGCAAATTCCTTTCCATAATAGTATAAAGTTGCTCATCAGGGAAAGTTCCTTTAATTTCCTTCTCAAATTCATATAATTTATAATACTCCAGTCTAGACAGATGGTCAGCAATTTGGTTATTAGATCCCTTCCTATCAACTATCACAAAGTCAAATTCTTGCATTAAAAGTATCCATCTGATCAGTCTTGGTTTGACATCATTCTTTGATAGCTGAATGGTCAGTATGCACTATGCATTTAGTTCCAATCAGATACGGTCTAAACTTTTCAAAGGCATACACTATAGCTAATAATTCCCTTTCAGTAGTGGTACAATTAATCTGAGCTTCATTAAGAGTTTTACTAGCTTAGTACATAACCTTGAACTTTTTATCATAACTTTGCCCTAAAGCAATTCCAATCGCATAATCACTTGCATCACACATAAGTTCAAATGGTCTCTCCCAATCAGGTGAAACAATTATAGGGGCAGTGATTAATTTTTCTTTTAATAGTTCAAAGGCATTCAAACATTCTTCATTAAAATCAAGTCTCTTATATTTTTCTAAAAGTTGGCATAAAGGTTTAGTAATTTTTGAAAAATATTTAATATAATGCCTATAAAATCCAGTATGTCCTAAGAAACTTCTTACCCTTCTCATAGTTGTAGGAGGTGGTAATTTCTCAATAACATAAATTTTTCCAGGGTCTACCTCCATACCAAGTTCAGAAATTTTATGCCCAAGCAGAATTCCTCATGCAACCATAAATTGACATTTTTCCTAATTCAGAACTAAATTTGTTTTATCGCAAAGTTCCAAAAAATTTTCTAATTTTTCAGACATATGTAAAATGAAGTCCCAAATACAAAAAAATCATCCATGAATACTTCTATTCCATTATCAATCAGATTACTAAAAATAGACATCATGCATCTTTGAAATATTACAGGTGCATTACATAATCTGAAAGGCATTCTTCGAAAAGAAAAAGCTTCGTAAGGGCTAGTAATTATAGCCTTCTCTTGATCCTCAAGAGCAATAGGTATTTGATGATAACCAGTATATCCATAAAGAAAGCAGTAGTACCTGTACCCGGCAAGTACATCCAACATTTGATCTAAAAAAGGAAGAGGAAAGTGATCCTTCTTGGTGGGGCATTTAATTTTCTATAGTCAATACAATTCACCAACCATTAATTTGTCTCACTGGTATAATTTCATTCTATTCATTCACATCAACAGTCACTCCTCCCTTCTTAGGAACACAATGAATTGGACTTACCCAAGCACTGTCTGAAATTGGGTAAATAATTCCAACATATAGCCATTTTAAAATTTCCCTCTTAACTACTTCTTTCATCATTGGATTTAGTCTCCTCTGCAGATCAGCTCTACGTTTATGTTGTTCATCCAACAAAATTTTGTGCATACAGATCGAAAGACTGAATCCTTTAATATCTGCTAAGGTCCAACCAATAGCCTTTTTGCATCTTTTTAAAGTCTCCAATAATTTATGTTCTTGATGTTCATTCAAATCCAAAGATACAATGACTGGAAAGGTAGATCATTCTCCTAAAAACATATACATCAAATGATTAGGAAGAATTTTTATCTCAATTTCAAGAGGTATTATGATAGATGGAATTAAACATTTATCACCAGTTTCCATAGTATCCAACGTTTCAAATCTTTCTTGAACATAGTCTAACTCTTCATTCTCCATATCATCAAAATCATTTCCTTTTTCACTTTCATCCTCACACTCCACATTTTCATTTTCTATTTTGTCTTCTAACACTTCTTTAAAATGATCATCTCTCAAATAATCATAGATTTCCAATAGAAAGCATTCATCATCTATTTCTGTTGAGAGATATTTCATAGATTTCAGAATATTAAAGGTCACCTCTTGATCATTAACCCTCATAGTTAATTATCCTTTTTTTAACATCAATCATAGCTCTCCCAGTAGCAAAGAATGGTCTTCCTAAAATAATTGGAGTTTCTTCATCTTCCTCCACATATAATACAATAAAATCCATAGGAAAGATAAATTTATCCACTTTCACTAACACATCTTCCACCACTCTTTTAGGATAAGTAATGGAATGATATGCCAACTGAAGAGTCACAAATGTAGGTGAAATTTCTCCTATTCCCAATCTTTTGAAAGTTGTAAAGGCATAAGATTAATACTAGCTCCTAAATCACATAAAGCTCTTCCAAAATATTTCTCGCCTATAGCACACAAGATAGTGAAACTACCAGGGTATTTAAATTTTTTGGGAAGCTTCTTCTGAATAACTGCACTACACTCTCTGCTAAGTGCAACAGTCTCATGATCTGTGAACTTTCTTTTCCTTTTAAGAATATCCTTCATAAACTTCGCATAATCAGGCATCTGCTCTAATGCTTCAACAAAGGGAATATTTACCGTTAATTTCTTAAGGATTTCCAAAAATTTCATAAATCTATTTATCCCTTAATGAAAAAGGAAAATTGCTAATTCTAACACATCATTCGACACTCCATCATATTTAAAAGTAGCACACAGTTCTAGTAAACTAGCGAGATGTAAATTAGGATCTTCATTAGGTGTTCCTCCAAATTGATTATTTTGTACCATTTGGATAAAAACAGGTTTAAGCTCAAATGAATAAGTAGGAACAAAAGGGTTTTGAATGGTTATATCAATTTCATCGATTGTTGGGTTAACATAATCTCTTAAAGGTCTTGGTAAATTTTCATTTCTTCGATTTTCTTGGTTGTTCGTTGATCCACTTTTCGATATTTATGCTTACAAGTATGATATGAAAATTAGCAACGACACCAAAAACTTGATCCCGCACTGAATATATATATACTGATGATTCTGTTATGGAATTTATGATTTATATTGTGGATACTATGCAAGTATACGTATCGTTATCAAGTAATATAGGGCTCTAATGGAGTCATAGATATCGATCCCACAAGGAAGTTAGAGAATTTTAAAGACAACTTAAGGTAGATTTACTTACTAATCTAGTATACGGAAATTAGGAACACTTAGACTATAATAAACTAATGCTTAAAAGGTTGAATATAAGATTTCAGAAAAGTATCTTTCTCCTTATTTGAGAGAATTAAGTGAATGAAGAATTAAATAAGTTTTTTAATTGTATTGTGCCAAATAGGAGCATTCATATTCTTTACCCTTTGGTCCAGGTGCAAAGAACATTGACTAGTCTTATGTTTGGTTACTGAATCTGCGGCTAAGCTGGGAGGATATAGAATGCCACTTCAGAGCTCCCACGTTCCCCTCGCCTGATGGGCTAACATCTACACTTCAGTTTCCAAACAATAAGACTGAATTGAAGATTTTAGTCTGTCACACTAAAATGTCCAATTCTACGCCCGATAGTTAATATTTCCCTATTTATTTGCACTTTCCTTCCAAAGCTTTTGACTTCCCTGAATCTTGGATGTAATCTTTACTATAGTTGTTAATTCAACATATGTTAACAAATAAATTCGCCAGATTGAAAGTAAATTAAGATTTAAGTAAAAGATTAGCACAATTTCTATTTTCATATTTTTAGGCACAACTACTTTAATTCATCATTTCACAAAATCTCGATAACAAGGAGAAAGTATAAGGAAACTACTCAGAATGCATGGGAAAAATAACACAAATCATGGATTTCATTAAAGTTAACAAACAATAATCAAATATAGTTTTCTCAATTCTTCTCCCCAAGCAGACTCCTTGAAGTTCCTTTGACTCTTCCTTCTAGTACAACACACTTAATTAAACTCACCAAGACGCTAAAACACTCTATCTACACACTAGAAAGGCTCTATATAGAAACTAAAAGACTCTAGAATGACACACAACAAACTAAAATTCGTCTCTATTTATAGAAGGAGTCAAATCTCCAAAGGTTGCTTAAGCACCTCTTCAAAAAGCGTCCAGGTTCAATGTCTCTGGCTCAATTCAACTGTCTCGCCGTCGGCGGGCTCGATCTCGCAGTCGGCGGGCTTCTAGAAAGTGGGCTAACCGCGCCGATCTCGCTGTCGGCAGGCTCGATCTCGCCGTCGGCGAGTTCCTTATAATATATTCAAAACTTTCGGGAAAAACTCGCCGTCGGCGGCCTTTTCCTCGCCGTCGGCGGGATAGTTCACTTTTCATCTATTTCAGTCCTTTTTGCTCCAAATCTGCTTCTTTTCGTGCTTTTTACTTTTGTTACTTATAAATCTTCATTCCTGCAATAAAATAAAAAAAATACATTTCTTTAAAGTGCAATTTCATATAAAATTGGTATAAATTTCTCAATACATTTTTCTATGGTCAAAATCCCCCAAAATTAACTATTACTTGTCCTCAATTAATTTTAATACTAAATAAAAATAATGATTATTTGTAATAAAACTTTTTATTCAGAAATACTATGAATTAGATTTAAATAAATACTATAGTAAAGTTTAATTGAAATATTTTTAGTTATTTAAATTAATTCTATAGATATAAGGCTATTTAGTCATCAAGTTTAAGATTTTTAGTCTTCTATTTATTTCAAGAATGACTATATTTGAAATATTAAATTACTTAAAATATTCAGATGATAGGAAGTTCAAGAAAACACTACTCAGTAAAATACTAATCCATATATATATATATAAGTTTAGAAATATAACTGAGTTTTTCTTTTAGGTTGATTCAAATGAAGCCAATTTTTGATAAGGCATCTCCTCAAGCTTCTCCTCACTTATATTTCTCTTTTTCATTTGGATTGATTTTCAATCCAATATATATTTATTTTTTTTCTTTTCTTTTCAGGGATTATTTTCAATCCTTCTTTTTCTTTTTCAAGTGAGGATTACTGTATCTGGATAGCCTCTTAATGATTTCGAACTTCATTTTTCTCTTTCCTAAATTTGAAACTTGAAATATTTCTTTACTTAATATATATTTCAAAGCTTTTACTTCATTGGGTTTCAATCTTTTCTTTCTCAACTAAATATTTAAGAATTTCATATTTTAAAATATAGTTTTCCTTTAAATAGTTAACTATATTCTTATACTTTTAAACTAAATTTCTTAATCTATAAAATTAGTTTAATTACTAGAAATATTTTATTCAACTTTCTATAATAATTAGATAAATTAATTCTAGTTACTGAATTAAAATTTCTACAGAAAATCATTTTTATATTAATTTTGAAAATGTAAATTGAGAACAATTTAATAATTAAATTTGTGTTTTTCCCTTCCCCCAAACTTAAGTTTTTCTATCTAATTATAAATGGTGAAAAGGAAAATATATTGTAAATTTAAATCATACCTTTTAGCTTCAGGTATTTTTCCTTTGAAGTTCTGCAGGCTTTTTCCATTACTTAATTAACTAGTACTGTTAGTATTTTTCTACACATATAATATTTAAAAGAAAGCACTGGGTAAAGAAGTTTTTAATAAGTACAAAATACTTAACATAACTTATACTTAATCTACTGCTAAACATACAATTGACTACTCCATTTAAAAGTCACAATAACAATTTGAAATATTAAAATTTACAAACGATATATAATTTTAACTACAAAATCCAAAAGTCTAATATAACATCACAATCAGGGTTATAAAATAAACATCAATTCTAAAGTTCAAAGAGAATACATAAATAATTACACAACATAACAATTAAAGTTTTTTTTTAAAACAAACAACTAAACTTTTAAAACATAAACAAATATGAAATCTAATCTTCTATATCAAAATCCCAAGCTTCATCTTCTCCTTCTTGATCTGCAGGTTGAGTAGGCTGGTAATGAGTATATCGGGGGCACTCAGGAAATACAACATCGAGCTCTCCTCTCTTATAATGATTTTCAGCATCGTAGTAAGCTATCTCATACTCTGAATGTCTCTGGAGATACTCACTGTCATAATCATGTCTTCTCTCTAAGCCTCCAATTCTCTGATCAATGTGTTCCAATTTTTCTTCTATTTTCTCAAAACTTTTCCACTGTAGAGTCATCTCTTTCATCAAATCATGAAGGGTAGGAGTACTATAGGGAGGAGGGTCATAACTGGTAGAGGGAATATCTCTACTCGAAGAAGGTACATAACTCCTAGTCCCAGATCTCCATCCTTCGTGAGATTCATATATTTTTTATATTAGCCAGAGTAATGGGTTTCATTGGCTCCACCCATTCCTCATCATCTCTTGCCTCTACCCCAGATAATTGGCAGAGTGCATAAATCAAACGAGGGTGTCCTAGTCCTCCTCCACTCTCACTTCTTGCAGTGGCTAATATATTCTTGTAAATTATACTTCCCACATTAATACTTCTTTGGTTCTGAATACAGAAATGCAGACCTGCTCTATCTCTTGTTACCTCACTGTGATGATAAGTGGGTAACAAGGTAGAACAAATAAAATAGTGCCAGGCTTTAGATAATCCATTCAATATTGAGAGAGGAAAGTTTACCCTTTCACGCTGCTTAATCTTCCAAACTCCTTTCCCATCAGTGAGAAAGTTGATCACTTCTTCCAGTGATCCTTCCATAGTTCCAAAGGTATCGTACTCACTGGTGTGCAAGTCACGTACTACATAGAATGAATTAATACTTGCAGCACTGAAATCCACCAAAAATCCTCTCACCTTGATTGGTGCATCTTCGATCGCAGTCAGATTGGCATAGAATTCTTTTACAACTTCCACAACAGCTCTGTTGGTTATGTAACAGAAGTTTTCCCATCCTCTTTCTTTTATTATTCGCTCTACTTCTCCTCCAGGATTTTTGAAAACTCGATCTTGAATGCATTTCCTGGCTTGAATGTTTTGAAAATATCTTGACTGTGCCCTTGCATTCACAAATCGAGTTTCGTCGTAATCCGTTCTTCTCTTTTGTCGTGGAGCCATTTTTTGATCTGTCAAATTCACAAAAAATCTTAACTAAACTTCTAAATATTACTAAGATAGCTTCCAATAGTTACTAAAATCAATCTAAATCAAGTTCCATGAATCTCTTCCAAGTCTTTTCTTCTCATTTCAAAATTTTCCAAAATTCCTTAATGTACAAGAAATTCATGGTGAAAATAAAAAATTTTTACATAGGAATGAAGCTCTTACCAAGGGAAGATGAAATCCGGCATCAAAATGTGTTGAAATCGCTCCAAATACCAGATCTATTAAGCCCTAAGTTGGTTTTTCGAAGTTTTGAGTAAGGGGATGATGAATAGTGTCGGTTGACCGGTCAAAATATAATGCATTTTGCGATCTCGCTGTCGGTGAGAAATTTCTCACCGTCGACGAGCTAATTAGTTCACCAAGGCCAAAGTTTCGTGAAAATCTCGCTGTCGGTGGGGTCGTTCTCGCCGTCAGTGGGATTTCCGAATTTTTTCAAAAAATTTTATATTTTCATTTATGTTCAATTTAATTAAGCCTTGTTCTAATGTTCGGTCACTTAATTTGATATATTTTCTAAGATTAGATACTCTACTGACTCATATAAGGTTTACACAATACAAACAGTATAACTTTTATAAATGAAATCCATGAACTTACAAACTTCAAATACCACAAAACTAACAATTGACTTAACAAAATAACCAAAACACATCTAACTCAGCATTGCAATCCACACCACGATACTCTAAATGCTGAGACTAAACAAACAACATACAATCTCATCTAAACTGAGATTATCTACGTAAAGTTCAAATTATATCAAAAACTAAATTCAAATCAACACACATACATATAATATGAATAGAAATTTCTGCTACTCATCGGAATCTGAACTGATCTCTTCTCTGATGATTCCAATAGAACGCAGGTGCACAAACAAATTATAGACAGGTCTGAAAGGGAATTCTGCAGTAAAATCTTCTTCAATCCACCCTTTCTGTCTCAATAGACGTATAAAACTCGCCTCCAGATGTCCTGTATGGTCAAAGTGCTCCTTCATTCTCCAATCGATGTGATCGAATAAATTAGAGATATTATCAATATAATTCATCACATTCTGTAGTTCCTTCTCCAATCCTTTAAGTTTCCTTAAAATGAGGTTTGTTCGATCAGTCAGGGGCCTAATTAAAGGATTATTTTGAGATGCTTTAATCGTTTCTAAGGAAGAAGATAGTGTAAATATGAAGTTCTGAACATTTTATATAAAGAAATGGCCTTAGAAATGCCCAAAACTGCAAAATAACTCACAAAAACCACTTTTTAACTATCTTGCCCTCGGCGGTAACGATCTCGCCGTCGGCGAGATAGTTAATAAATTTAAACTGAATTTGGGCGCACCGATCTCGCTGTCGGCGGGATCGATGTCACCGTCGGTGAGATTAGGTAAATTGCCTAATTTTCACTCAGGTCCGAATATTTTCTAATTTCTTCGTACAGATTCCAATTTGTGATGATTTTAAAAAGTAAAATGAGTAGTAGAATTTATTCTATATTTCAATTTTCAATAACATTAATAAATAGATCATAATTAATAATTACTATGTGTTGCCTCCCATAAAGTGCTTGGTTTAGCGTCGTCAACCCGACCTAATTTAGTTAGTAATCAGGTTGACTGAGCATTAAAACCTCTTTAAAATTTGGTCTTCTCCCTTCAAAATAAGGTTTTAATCTGTGTCCGTTTACTTTAAATCTATGCCCAGTTTTTGGATCTTCAATTTCTATAGTTCCGTATGAAAATGTTTGATTTATAGTGAAAGGCCCTAACCATCAAGATTTCAATTTCCCATAAAATAATTTCAATCTTGTATTATAAAGCAAAACTTCTTGTCCTGACTCAAAATTCTTCAGGTTAATCCTCCGATCATGCCATAAATTCATTTTTTTTCTTTATAAATTCTATCATTATGATAAGATTCATTTCTTAATTCATCTAATTCATTTAATTACAATAATCTCTTCTCACCAGCTTCTTTCAGATTGTAATTAAATTCTTTAATTGCCCAATAAGCTTTATGTTCTAATTCAACTGGTAAGTGGCAAGTCTTTCCATAAATAAGCCTGCAAGGAGTCATTCCAATCGGAGTTTTATAAGCGATCCGTATGCCCATAATGCGGTGTCTAGTCTTATAGACCAATCCAATCTATTAGGGTTTATAGTCTTTTCTAAAATACGTTTAATTTCTCAATTAGAAACTTCAGCTAATCCATTGGTTTGTGGATGATAAGCAGTTGATATTTTATGTATAATATTAAATTTTTCTACTAGTTTGTGAATATATTTATTTTTAAAATGAGATCCTCCGTCAGTGATAAGCACTCTCGGCATTCCAAATCTAGTAAAAATACTTTGAAACACTCTTAGCGTCACATCGAGGTAAAGCTTGTGCTTCAATCCCTTTAGAAACATAATCAACAGCAACTAATATATATGAGTTTCCAAATGAAGGAATAAATGGTCTCATAAAATCTAATCCCCAAACATCAAAAATCTCAACTTCTAATATAAAATTTAGAGGCAATTCATTTCTTCTAGATATATTACCTACTCGTTGGCATTTGTCGCAAGTTCTGATATATCTATAAACATCTCTAAAAAGAGTAGGCCAATAAAATCAAGATTGTAAAATTTTATAAGCGAGTTTTATCCGTTCCAAAACGTCCTCCAAAATCGGAATCATGACATTTCGAATGATTTGTTCTGTTTCTTCATAAGGCACGCATCTTCTAATTATAAGATCCTTACATTGCTTATATAAATATGGTTCATCCCAAAAATATGTTTTAGCATCATGAATGAATTTTTTCTATTGTTGCAAAGTTAACATAGGTGGTAAAATATTACTTACAATATGATTTACTATGTCAGCATACCATGGTATTTTCCACTCATTTATATTATATAGTTGTTCGTCAGGAAAACTGTCAATAATTTCATTATCAGTGTCAGATAATTCATTATATAAATGATCTGCAAGTTGATTATCAGTTTCGTTTTTGTTAATGATTTCAAAATCACATTCTTGCATTAGTAATATCCATCTAATTAATCTTGGTTTGGAATCTTTCTTTTGCATTAGATATTTAATAGCAGAGTGATCAGTATGCATAATACATATAGTTCCAATTAGATAAGGCCTAAATTTATCAAAAGCATAAACAATTGCTAATAACTCTTTTTCAGTAACTGTATAATTCATTTTAGCATTATTAAGAGTTTTACTAGCATAATATATAACTTTGAAAATTTTATCATATCTTTGCCCAATCGTTGCTCCTATAGCATAATCACTAGCATCACACATAAGTTCGAATGGTTTCTCCCGATCAGGTGAAACTATTATAGGTCTTGTGATTAATTTATCTTTTAATAATTCAAAAGCATTTAGGCATTCAATTGTGAATTCAAATTTCTTGTCCTTTTCTAAAAGTTGGCATAGAAGTTTAGTAATTTTTGAAAAATCTTTTATGTAGCATCTGTAGAATCCAGCATGTCCAAGAAAACTTCTTACCCCTTTTACTGTAGTTGGAGGTGGTAATTTAGCTATAACTTAAATTTTTACAGGGTCTACTTCCATGCCATTTTCCGAAATTTTATGTCATAATACAATTCCTCCTGCAACCATAAATTGACATTTCTCCCAATTTAGAAATAAGTTAGTTTTCTCGCATACCTCTAATACTTTTTCAAGATGATTCAAGCATGCGTCAAATGACAATCCAAATAGAGAGAAATCATCTATAAATACTTCTATTCCATTATCAATTAATTTACTAAATATAGACATCATACATCTCTGGAATGTTGCAGGTGCATTACATAATCCAAAAGGCATTCTTCGAAAAGCAAATGTTCCACAAGGACTAGTAAATTTAGTTTTCTCTTGATCCTCAGGAGAAATAGGTATCTGATGATAACCGGCATATCCATCTAATAAACAAAAATATTTATGTCCGGCTAATCTATCCAACATTTGGTCTAGAAATGGTAATGGGAAGTGATCTTTCTTGGTGGCTGCATTTAATTTTCTATAGTCAATACATATATGCCATCCAGTAACTTAGTCTTATAGGTATTAAATCATTATTTTCATTAGCTTTAACGTTCACTCCTCCTTTCTTAGGAACACAGTGAATTGGGCTTACCCAAGCACTATCCGAAATAGGATATATAATACCATTATCTAACCATTTTAATATTTCTTTCTTGACTACTTCTTTCATTATTGGGTTTAATCTCATTTGAGGATCTACTCTTGGCTTATGTTAATTATCTAAAATAATTCTGTGCATACATATTGAAGGACTAATTCCTATAATATCTGCTAAAGTCTAACCAAAAGTTTTCTTATATTTTTTTAATGTGTCTAACAGTTTTTGTTCTTGTGATTCATTCAATTCAGCTGATATAATAACTGGTAGGGTTGAATGGTTACCTAAGTAAGCATATTTTAAATGATTAGGTAAAATTTTTAATTCAAGTTCAGGAGGTCTAATAATTGATGGAACTATATTTTTTTCAGCGTTTTCGATATTATCCGACATTTCAAATTTTTCTTGTATATAATCCGAGTTTTTCATTATACTGCTTCTTCAATTAATTCAGTATTTTCTTTTTCTAACTTTTCTTCATAATATCTTTTAAAATGTTCATTTTACAATGTTCAAGTATTTCCATTCGAAAACATTCATCATCTTTTTCTAAAGCAGGATATTTCATTGATTTTGCTATGTTAAAAGTTACTTTTTAATCGTTTACTCTCATAGTCAATTCACCTTTTTGAACATCAATCATAACTTTTCCAGTGGCTAAAAAGGGTCTTCCTAATATTATGAGAATTTCTTTATCTTCTTCCATATCTAGAACAATAAAATCTACTGGGAAGATAAATTTATCCACTTTTACTAACACATCTTCAATAAATCCCTTAGGATAAGTCACAGAACGATCGGCTAGCTGAAGTGTTACTGAAGTAGGTGAAATTTCTCCTAATTCCAATCTTTTAAAAATTGATAGAGGCATTAAATTGATGCTTGCTCCTAAGTCACACAAAGCTTTTCCATAAAATTTTTCTCCAATAGCGCAAGGTATAGTGAAACTACCAGGATCTTTTAATTTTTCAGGAAGCTTTTTTTGAATAATTGCACTACACTCTTCGCTAAGTGCAACAATTTCATTATCTGTGAATTTTCTTTTTTTATTTAAAATATCTTTCATAAATTTTACATAATTAGACATTTGTTCTAATGCTTCTACAAAAGGAATATTTACCGTTAATTTTTTTAAAATTTCATGGAATTTAGCAAATTGCTTATCTTTTTTATGTTGCTTTAGTTGTTGAGAAAATGGTGGTTGTGGTTTTTCTATAGATATTTTCATAGGGATCAATGGATATTTTAAGTTTTGATCTTGCTGATCCATTTCTATTTCGATTCCCACTTCCTCATTTTTACTTTCTGTTTCTTTCTGAATTTTAGTTTTTAACTCTTTTCCACTTCGTAATTGTATCGCTTTAATTTGTTCTTTTCCTTGGTGTTTTAGGATTTATTTCCACATTACTAGGAAAAGTTCCAGGAATTCTATTGTTAAGCGCGGTAGCGATATGCCCGAGTTGAGTTTCAATATTTTTAATTACTGTTCCTTGATTTTGTAATTGATTTCCTTGAATTTGTAATTGATTTCCTTGATTTTGTAAGTGCTGACCCATACTTAATATTAATTCTTCTATAGATAACTTTTTATCTTTAAATTGAGTGTTATTAAATCCAGGTGGATAAGAAGGTTTATAATTTGTATTTCCTTGATTAGGTGGATTTCCTATGAAATTTGTTCATTCATTGTTGATTAGCTGTATTGTTATTCCAATTAAAATTTGGATGATTCTTCCAACTAGGATTATAATAATTCGCATAAGGATTATTGGGTCTATTATTAATAGCATTTATAGTTTCATAAGGAGATTGAGAATCTATAATTTGTCCAGATGAGTTTTCTTCCAATATAGTAGGAGAGTAATTCATTCTAAAATGATCTAATTTCTTTGTTATAGCCTCAATTTGAGAAGATAACATAGATATTGCATCATTTTCATGAACACTAGCTATCTTTTTAGGATTTATTCTTTCGATGAGCCAATGAAAATTATTAGTAGCCATTTCTTCGATTAACGCATAGGCTTCATCAAATGGTTTTGACATTAATGAACCTCCAAGTGACAACATCGATGATTGATCTAAGAGATTCTACTAATCCAATGTAAAAAGTTTGTATAATAAACCAATCTGGTAATGCATGATGTGGGTATTTCCTAAGAAGTTCTTTTAATCTCTCTCGAAGCTTCATATATGGATTCTCCATCAAGTCGACCAAAAGATGTTATATCATTTCTAAGTTTTGCGAGTTTTCAAAGGAGGAAAATATTTGGATAGAAATTTTTGTGATAATTCTCCCCAAGTTTTAATAGATCCAAGTCTTAATGAATTTAACCACATCTTAGCCTTATCCCTTAAAGAAAAAGGAAAAAGCTAAGTCTCAATAGCATCATTAGATACTCCTTCATATTTAAAAGTAGCACATAGTTCCAAAAAAATAAGCAAGATGTAAATTAGGATCTTCATTAGGTGAACCACTAAATTGATTATTCTATACCATTTGGATAATTGCGGGTTTAAGTTCGAATGAGTTAGCGAGCTACATCGGGGTTTTGAATAGTTAGGTGAATTTCATCTAATTTAGGGTTGGCATAATCTCTTAATGGTCTTTGTTGGTTTATATTTGCAATTTACGGATTATTTGCCATTTGTGTTAAATTTATAATTTCTCTCTTTTGTTTCCTAATTACGTTAATTGTGCGCTCTAATTACGAATCGTAAGGTATTAAATTTTCGTTTCCAAATTTACACATACAATTTTTAAGTAATATATAAAATAGTACATGTACTACTAGTAATTATTTTAATAATTCTATTAATTACCTTAATAATTACATTACTTCCCCGGCAACGACGCCAAAAACTTGATTCACTTTTCGATATTTATACTTACAACTATGATATGAAAATTAGCAACGGCACCAAAAACTTGATCCCACACTGAATATATATATACTGATGATTCTGTTATGGAATTTATGATTTATATTGTGGATACTACGCAAGTATACGTATCGTTATCAAGTAATATAGGGCTCTAATAGAGTCCTAGATATCGATCCCAAAAGGAAGTTAGAGAATTTTAAAGACAACTTAACGTAGATTTACTTACTAATCTAGTATACGGAAATTAAGAACACTTAGACTATAATAACCTAATGCTTAAAAGGTTGAATATAAGATTTCATAAAAGTATCTTTCTCCTTGTTTGAAAGAATTAAGTGAATGAAGAATTAAATGAGTTATTTAATTGTATTGCGCCAAATAGGAGCATTCCTATTTTTTACCCTTGGGTCCGTATGCAAAGAACATTGACTAGTCTTATATTTGGTTACTGAATCTGCAGCTAGGCTGGGAGGATACCGACTGCCACGTCAGAGCTCCCACGTTCCCCTCGCCTGAGGGCTAACATCTACACTTCAACTCCCAAACAATAAGTCCGAATTGAAGATTTTAGTCTGTCACACTAAAATGTCCAATTCTACGCCCGATAGTTAATATTTCCCTATTTATTTGCACCCTCCTTCCAAGGCTTTTGACTTCCCTGAATCTTGAATGTAATCTTTACTATAGTTGATAATTCAACATATGTTGACAAATCAATTGGCCAGATTGAAAGTAAATTAAGATTTAAGTAAAAGATTAGCATAATTTCTATTTTCATATTTTTAGGAACAACTACTTTAATTCATCAATTCACGAAATCTCGATAACAAGGAGAAGGACTAAGGAAACTACTTAGAATGCATGGGAAAAATAACACAAATCATGGATTTCATTAAAGTTAACAAACAATAAACAAATATAATTATCTCAATTCTTCTCCCCAAGCAGACTCCTTGAAGTTCTTTTGACTCATCCTTCTAGTACAACACACTTAATTAAACTCACCAAGATGCTAAAACACTCTATCTACACACTAGAAAGACTCTACATAGAAACTAAAAGACTCTAGAATGACACACAACTGACTAAAATTTGTCTCTATTTATAGAAGGAGTCAAATCTCCAAAGGTTGCTTAAGCACCTCTTCAAAAAGCGTCCAGGTTCAATGTATCTGGCTCAATTCAACTGTCTCGCCGTCGGCGGGCTCGATCTCGCCTTCGGCGGGCTTCTAGAAGGTGGGCTAACCGCGCCGATCTTGCTATCGGCAGGATTGATCTCGCCGTCAGTGAGTTCCTTATAATATATTCAAAACTTTCGGGAAAAACTCACCGTCGGCGACCTTTTCCTTGTCGTCGGTGGGATAGTTCACTTTTCATCTATTTCAGTCCTTTTTGCTCCAAATCCGTTTCTTTTCGTGCTTTTCGATTTCATTACTTATAAATCTTCATTCCTGCAATAAAATAAAGAAAATACCTTTCTTTAAAGTGCAATTTTATTTAAAATTGGTATAATTTTCTCAATACATTTTTCTATGGTCATTCGCCATTTTGTGAGTATTTTCAAATTATTTTTTTATTTTCAAATTTTTCTAATAGTATGTCATTTTGCAAGTATATGTATCGTTCAAGTAATACATGGCTCTAGTAGAGTCCTGGTTATCGATCCCACAAAGAAGGCAGGAACTCTTCAAAATTTAGTAAAGATTTTGAAATCCAACACTCAATTTACAACGCAAGTTCAAGTACTATTTAATATGCTAATGTAAAGATAACAACAACAAGATTTACTACAAGTTACTTCTAAATTTTCTAAGCAGGATTAACTAACGCACACACACTAAGTTTCGTAATTGAAAGCTTTATACATGGAAAAGTTTTTTCCCTCTTGTAATGATTCTATGGTGAGTGATTTCAATAGATTGATAATAGATTTGTATTGTGCCAAATAGGAGCATTCATATTCTTTACACTTGTTAGAGTACCCCCTCTTCCAAGTCTTATAAAGAACATTAGAAAATCCTAGGCTTAGTCACTAAATTTGTGGTTACACTGGGAGGATACTGGCTCTCACTTCAGAGATCCCACTTCCCTTCACCTGAAGGCTAACCCTAGCTTTAGTTACCAAACATTAGGACTAAATTAGGGATTTCAGCCCGTCACTCTAAAACCTCCAATTTGACACCCGTTAAACCATATTTCCTTATTTATTTTCACTCAATTCCCATGAACTATGCAACTAATTCATGGAAATTTAATGGATTCTCCATTATTATTATAGAACACTTAGTCCTTTTGGATTTGATGTTTCACAACTGATTTTAACAATTCAATTGGCCAGATCAAAAAGTAAATGAAGTTCGAAGTGGAAAACCATTACAATTTCTTTAACATTTTTATGGCACATCCAATCTACATCAACACTTCACCACATCTCATTTTAAGAAGAAAGACAAAGGAATCTACTCAGAGCTCATGAGGAATATACAATAAAACATGGATTTTATATATAAAAGCAAATTCATATAAAAAAGTAAATACAACTTATCTCTTTCTCTTCCCCAAGCAAATCTCTTGTAGTTCCTTTGAATTCTTTTCTCTCTTTTCTTCAACACTCAATTCCCTCTTTAGAATGTTAAGGAAAAAGCAATCTCTCACTTTACTCCTTCTCCTACACTCCTTAGAGAACAACCCCTTACAAGACAAGACTTCTACACACTTTCCTCACACTAACTACAAACCCTAACACACTCTCTTCACTTCTCTCTCATACACACTCACACGCCTTCTTTTGGCGTCCAAAATGGTCTAAAATAAGTTAGAAATGAATTCCCCAAGAGTTTCCTCAAGCAACCCTTCAAAAAGTTGTCCAAATACATTGAATTTGACTTGAACCGACTTTGGGCGCCGAAGACACTGGATAAGGCACCGGCGGTGCTGTGCCACCAATTAATTGTTTGAACTCTCAGGAATTGGGTGCCTTCGGGCGGCGCCGGCGCCAGAAGCTAATTTTCTTCATTTTGCTCCTTTTTGCTCCAAATCCATTCCATTTCGCTTTATTTTGCTCCAATCACCTAAAATCATCATACCTACAACAAAACATGAAAAATACCTTACTTTAAAGTGCAATATCACCAAAAATGAGTTAAATTATATAGCAAAAACCTAATATATTTTTGGTGCATCATTATTCTGAACATATTTTAAAGTTATTATGGATATATTTTGGTGTTATTATGATATCTACGTTGTAACCTTAAGGAAACATTTTGATGTTAATATGGACATATTTAGGTGTTATTCTCTTATTGTTATTGTGGTATTTGTTTGAAATTATTATTGATGTTTATTTTATTGTTATATTCATGTTTATGTACTAAAGTGGTCTTATTATGAAAAAATTTGGCATTAACAAAATATCTGTTTTTATTATCTTCTTTGTAGGTTTTTGAATCCAAGGATGTTCAACTGTAGGTGTGGACCACTTGTAGTAAGATATGTTATTGATTTGGTCGAACATGCCCTATCTGAGGAAACCTTGAACACTCTGAAATATTTGAATGTACTTCAATTTTTTATCAGCCTGCATATCCACAAGATAATATCCTAACACTAGACATCCTGAATTTTTGGGATGTTGTGAAGAGGGTATTTAGGATGGGTAAGAAGGAATTAAGTTTAGACTCAGACCAAGATTCCTTACAGATAGGTATGCCCAACTTAGGAGAACCATTTCACTAAGATAAAGCTCTCTCATGTGGTGTATCTATGATACAAATAAAGAATGACCTAGTTAAGGTGTCGTCCCAACAGTATTTTATTCCCTTTGATAAACTATTTTTAAAATTTCTGTTAACAAAATTATTTTTTCCTTCGATCAAATTTATTGTGCTCAAAGGGCTTTACACTTTTTATGAGGATGTACATTCTTTTTATTCTTTTAATTAGCCTGCTACTTTTTGTTAGTTACTTATTGCTCCTGTGAATGCCATTGTCAAAAAATTAAGATGGAATCAATCATTAGGATATATTAATGGATTTGTTTTTCTGCTCACAATTAGTGTGATATCCACTTTAGCATGAACAGTCACAATAGGTGATATTTATGAGATATCTTTGTTATATATTCCATGCTGAGAACTTGTAGAAAGTGAACACATAATAACCCCATCATTTCAATTTTTTTTAACTACAACTAATTTTAGAATTAGGCTTCTTAAATTTAAAAATCCAATATTTGTTTGTCCCTTGATTATTCAAAATTTCAATGAAAAATTTTGAAGCACTATATATATAGAATTTTAAAGAAAGACCACATAAGCCATATAATAACGCTTTCTTGAATCTTGAATACAGCTTCTTTGAATAAAATGATGCTGACCGCCTCAACATTGGGCTGCTTTTAACAAAGGGAGAAATTACAGACTCAATACATTTAAAATCCTTATCCTTCTCATTCTTGTCTCCACATTTTCATGACATAATCAAGTACCATAAAACAATTAGTAATACAGCTTGTTAGCTTAGAGATAAAATGATAAATATTATTTGTGGACTTGCTTCTTTATTTTAATAAGATTTCCATTCTAAATATTTATTTATTAAATTTTTTTGACCACTTATTTCTGATGCTGTACACATCATCCAGCTAAACATTGTCATGTAGATTTCCTTTCTCAATCATGACAATCCAATGTTTTTCAAACTCTTCTTTAGAGTCGCATGTGCTCAAGCATTTGTAGAAAAAGTCATTAATCACCATGTTATCCACACGACAATGAACTTTCAAAGGAATTTTTTTGTAGATATGTTACTGGCATAATATATGATGTGTATGTGGCGGAGAATCTTCTGTAGTTCTTACCATTACTTGATCCTAATTAGTAAAGATTGTTATTGGATGTTTATCATCTATTATACAAATAAATGTTTTGAATAGCAATTTGAATGAATCAATTATCTCATCTGACAAAACACTAAATCCGAAGAGAACATTTTGTCGTTGGTGGTTCACGCCAACAAAAGGAACATTTCATAAATTATATTTTTTTAGTCTATAACTTGTATAAAAAATAATAACATTCCCTCCATGGATGTACCATCACTCCAAAAAAAGCTCACCAACCTACTGCGCTAATCAAATTGGAAGTCCCCTCTAAACATACTATCCTCAACTTATCTGTTCATGAATAATTATAATAAAGAATTAGCGTCACCCTTTTCAATTCTAGCTCTTCTCTATTTAGAATGAATTTTAAGGCATATCTCTTCGTAGAATTAAGTTTCTCTACTCCCCAACTTCTGTAGCAAGAAATTTCAATGCATCCATAGCTCTAATCCCAGATTCTTTCATAGATTGGAGCATCTCTGCATTGATTTCTATTATCTTTCTGCTAGAATGCAGAAGATGTTCATCATCAGGCTTTGATAGACCTAAAATATATAATATTTTTATGCATATTTTTATACATATTTTTAATGATATTGTACTTTAATGGAAGGTATTTTGTGTTTTTTTGTAGGTATGATGAAAATGGATGGTCATGATGAAATGAGCAAAATTTGATCAAATTTGGAGCAAAAAAATGAAAAATCAAAATTTTGGAGAGAATTTTCAGATAAGTGTTTACTTTTGTTCTTACATTTAGTTTTTTAATTAATACTTATTTTTGTTTGTTGTTTTTCTTATGATTTTTAATTTAAAATCAATGTGCTTTTGTATTTTCTCAATGCATTCTGAGTAGTTTACTTTATCTTTCTCTTTCTTAAATGGAGAACTAATTAGTTTATAGAGAGTTATTGTGGAAAGTATAAGTGTTTAAAGTTGGAAGAAGTTGTGAAGATTGATTTTGAAAACTTTGTTTACTTCTTAATTTGGCCTGTTAAGTTGTAGAATTTCTTGAGATTATGTAAGATCCAATGCTGTATTGTCTCATAAAAGTTAGTAAGAATCACTTGCATTTATATGGGTGAGAATTGTATTCCATATAATTGAATGTAATATTAGAAGATATTTTTATGGAAGGGAGTAAAATTAGAGGATTTTAGAGTGACAGGCTAAAACCCCCTAATTTGGTTTAGAGTTTTGAGTTTTGTTATGAGAAGTTAGCCCCCAATTTGTGGGAATCGAGGAAACTCTAGAGTGAGACACTGGTATTTTCCTTGCCTAACCATATTCAAAATGATAAAAATTTCAAATTAACCTATGTTCTTTATAGAACCAAGTACGGGTAAAAAACACATTTGCTTCTATCTGTCACAACAAATTTAAATACTTCCACAACAATACTTTAATAATTATTACTACTTCATAAAAGGAAAGAAAAAGATATTTTAGTTAATAGTGTTTTACATATAGTGTTATTAGTTATTCTAATTTTAATTTCTTACTTAACATTTTATTAAGGAAATTTCAAAAGACAAATCAACTTTTAAAACTTTTTAAATTCAAGACATACTTTTTAAAAACCGTTAAAAAAAGTAAAAATACAATTTTCTGATTTTTTTAAAGATTTTCATCTTTTCCCTGTGGGTTCGATATCTCGGGGCTTAATCAGAAAGTCCTATATTACTTGATAAACGATACGTATACTTGCGTAGTATCCACATTATAAATAAAAATCATAAGCATATATATATCCGGCGGGATCAAGTTTTTGGTGCCATTGCCAATTTTCATATCATATTTGTAAGTATAAATATCGGTACAGAGTCAAGTTTTTGGTGTCGTTGCTGGGGAAAGAAAAATAATTGCATTTTAAAGAGAATTAAGAAATTTTAAATTTTTACTTTTCTTTGTTTTTGTTAGTGTGTTGTGTTTTGTTTTGTTTTAATGTTGTATGTGTAGTTCAGGTATGAGGGACTTGTGCCTTACGATTCTAAATTAGAAAGAACTATCAGAAAAATTAAAAAAAATTTAAAAATACAGAAAAAGATAAAAATATTCAAGAAATGACAAATCATCAAGATCAAAATGTTGGCATCCATCAAGAATTAAGACCTTTAAGAGATTATGTTAACCCTACAGTAGATGAACTTTGTGGTAGTATTCAAAACCCTGCTGTAGCTGCTAATTCTTTTGAGCTTAAACCTGCTATAATCTAAATGGTGTCTAATAATCAGTTTGGGGGATGAACAACTTAAGATCCTAATTTGTATCTTGCTAATTTTCTAGAGTTGTGTGCTACTTTTAAATATGATGGTGTTTCGGATGATGCTATCAGACTTAGACTTTTTCCTTTCTCACTAAGGGATAAAGCTAAAATATGGTTAAATTCGTTACCACCTGGATCAATAAGAACATGGGGTGAACTATCACAAAAATTACTTGCTAAATATTTTCCACCATCTAAGACTACTAAGTTGAGAAATGATATAACATTTTTTGTCAGTTTGAAGGGGAATCAATATATGAAGCATGGGAAAGATTTAAAGATCTCCTCAGGAAATGTCCACATCATGCGATACCAGATTGGTTAATAATTCAAACTTTTTATAATGGATTAGTTGGATCTCTTAGATCAATCATCGATGCTGCTGGTGGTGGATCATTAATGTCTAAACCATTTTCTGATGCTTATGCTTTAATTGAAGAAATAGCTACTAATAATTTTCAATGGCCTTCTGAAAGGTTAAATCCTAAAAAAGTATCCAGTGTTTATGAAAATGATGCTTTTACAATATTATCAAATCAAGTTGCTGCTGTATCAAGGAAGATAGACCAATTTGGGAAGAATTTTTCTCAGCCAAATCTCATGATTGAAGAAAATTCATTAGGCCAAATGGTTGATTCTGATTCTTCACCAGAAACTGTGAATTCTATAATTAAACCTAACAACCCATATTCCAATTATTATAACATAGTTTGGAAGAATCATCCAAATTTCAACTGGAATAACAATAATCAGGGTGGTGTTAATCAACAATAGGGGAACCACCAAGTAAACCAATTTGGGAATTAGGAAAACCAAGGTAATAATAATAATAGATTAACTTATCCTTCAGGTTATAACAGTACTTCACAATTAAAGGAGAAGAAGTTGTCTATGAAAGAAGTAGTATCACATATAGGAAATCAATTACAAATTCAAGGAGCAACCATCAGAAATATTAAAAATTAATTGGGACAAATTGCAAATGCCTTTTGTAATAGATCTCAAGGAATGCTTCCAAGTAATACTGAAGTGAATCCAAGAGAAAAGAATAAAGAACGAGTAAAAGCAATTCAACTGAGAAGTTGAAAATAATTGGAAGGTAGAATTCAAAAAGAAACTGAAGTTGAGAAAGAAGAGATTGAAAGACTTAAAGAGGACGCTCCAAAAGGTTTTGAAAGACCTATTTCTCCACCTAAGGTTGATTTAGAAAAACCACCACCTCCATTTCCTCAGAGACTTCGTCAACAAAAGTTAGATAAGAAACTTTCAAAATTCTTGGAGATATTAAATAAGCTTACCATTAATATTCCATTTGCTGAAGCCCTAGAACAAATGCCAAGCTATGCGAAATTTATGAAGGATATTCTTAATAAAAAGAGGAAGTTTGAAGAAAATGAGATCGTTGCACTTAGTGAGGAGTGCAGTGCGATAATTCAGAAAAAGCTTCCTGAAAAACTTAAAGATCCTGGTAGTTTCATAATTCCATGTGCAATCGGAGAAAGATTATTTGGAAAAGCTTTAAGTGATTTGGGTGCAAGCATTAACCTTATGCCTCTATCAATATTTAAAAGACTGGGACTAGGAGAAATAACCCCGACTACTGTAACTCTGCAATTAGCAAATTGTTCGATCACATATCCTAAAGGACTTATAGATGATGTTTTGGTAAAAGTAGATCAATTTATTTTTCTTGTGGATTTCATTGTGTTAGATATGGAGGAAGATAAAGAGATACCCATAATTTTGGGGAGACATTTTCTAGCTACAGGCAGAGCCATGATAGATGTGCAAAAAGGGGAATTAACGATGAGGGTTAATGATCAGACTGTTACATTTAATATTTTAAAATCGATGAAATATCCTACTAGAGGTAAAGAAGATGAGTGTTATAGGATAGATGTTATTGAATATTTAAATGAATCTCATTTCAAATCAACTTATGAAGAGAAAGCTGAAAGAGAAGAATGGGAATATAAGCAAGAAGAGGAGTTATTTGATTCTGAAGATTTTCAAGATGAAGATTTAAAGTATGTTCGTGAAAGTTTTGAATTGTTGGATATGACTGAGAAAGATGAATCTTATGGTCCATCAATTGAAAAACCTCCTGAACTTGAGTTAAAAATGCTTCCTGATCATTTGAAAGATGTTTTTCTAGGTGAATCCTCAACCTTGCCTGTTATAATTTCATCTCAATTAGCTGAAAAAGAAGAAAAGAGTTTGCTTAAAATTTTGAAGAAGCACAAGAAAGCTTTTGGATGGACAATTACTAATATTAAAGGAATCAGTCCTTCAATTTGTATGCACAGAATTCTTATGGAAGATAATTACAAACCACGGGCTGATCCCCAAAGGAGATTAAATCCTATTATGAAAGATGTTGTTAAGAAAGAAATTTTAAAATGGTTGGATGATAGAATTATCTACCCTATTTCAGATAGTGCATGGGTTAGTCCTATTCACTGAGTTCCTAAGAAAGGTGGAGTAACTGTGACTGTTAATGAAAAGAATGAAATGATACAAATAAGACAAGTTACAGGGTGGGGAATATTCATTGATTATAGAAAATTAAACCTTGCCACAAGGAAAGATCATTTTCCACTCCCTTTTCTAGATCAAATGTTGGATAGACTGGCTGGGCATAAATACTTTTTTTTCTGGATGGATATACTGGTTACCACCAAATTCAAATTGCTCCTGAGGATCAAGAGAAAACTACGTTTTGCTTTTAGAAGAATGCCCTTTGGTTTATGTAATGTCCCTGCTACATTTCAGAGATGTATGATGGCCATTTTTTGTGATTTGATTGAAAAGGGATTGAAGTTTTTATGGATGACTTTTCATTGTTTGGAATTTCATATGAATCATGTTTAGAACATCTATCTAAAGTTATAAAACACTGTGAAGAAACTAATTTGGTCCTTAATTGTGAAAAATGCCAATTTATGGTAGCAGGAGGAATTGTTTTGGGACATCGGATTTCAGAAAAAGGTTTGGAGGTAGATCCTGCAAAAATTCAAGTTATATCTAATTTACCTTGCCCAAGCAATATAAGGGGAATTAGAAGTTTTTTAGGACATGTTGGATTCTATAGGCGTTACATCAAAGACTTTTCGAAGATTACAAAACCTTTAAGCCGTTTACTGGAAAAGGATGCAATTTTTAATTTTGATGATGACTGCCGTAAAGCCTTTGAAACATTAAAAGAAAAATTAATCACTCCACCTGTAATAATTTCACCAAATTGGGAAAAACCTTTTGAATTAATGTGTGATGCTAGTGATTATGCTATTGAAAAATATGAAAAAATTTTCAAAGTAATTTATTATGCTGGTGAAACTCTTAATGAGCTCAAATTAATTATACCACTACTGAGAAAGAGTTATTAGCTATAGTATTTGCCTTTGATAAATTTTGATCATAATTAATTGAAACTAAATGTGTTGTTCATACTGATCATTCTGCTATTAAATACTTAATGAAGAAAAATGATGCAAAACCGAGACTGATAAGATGGATTCTTCTTTTGCAAGAATTTAATTTTGAGATAGTAGATTTGAAGGGTTCTGATAATCAAATTGCTAATCATTTGTCCAGGCTTGAAACTGAAAAAACTTTTTGTGATATTGAAGAAATTAATGAACATTTTCCTGATGAAAAACTGTTCACTGTTAAAGAATGGCGTTTTCCGTAGTATGCAGACATAGTAAACTTTATTGTTAATAATATTATACCCTATTGTTTGGCATACCAAGAAAAGAAGAAATTTATGTCTGATGCTAAGACTTCTTTTTGGGATGACCCATTTTTATATAAACAAGAAAAGGATCTTATAATTAGAAGATGTGTACCTTTGGAAGAGACTTATGAAATTATTCAAAAATGTCATGATTCTAATTATGGGGGACATTTTGGAAGAGATAAAACTACATATAAAATATTACAATCTGGATTTTATTGGCCTACAATTTTTAAGGATGTGAATGTTTATATTAAAAATCGTGATAGATGTCAGCGTGTAGGCAATATTTCTAGAAGAAAGGAGATGCCCCTCAATTATATGTTGGAAGTTGAAATATTTGATATTTGGGGACTACATTTTATGGGACCATTTACACCATCTTTCAGAAATGTTTATATTTTGATAGTTGTAGACTATGTTTACAAATGGATTGAAGCTATTGGTTTACCTCGATGTGATGCTCAAAGTGTTGCAAAGTTTTTAGAAAAGAATATATTTTGCAGATTTAGAATACCAAGAGAAATCATAACTGATGGGGTAAGTGATTTTAGAAATGCGATTATCGGAAAGTTAGCAAAGAAATATCATATTAATCATCGCATTGCTGCTGCTTATCATCCGCAGACAAGTGGTTTGGTTGAATTATCCAATCATGAAATTAAAAGAATATTGGAAAACGCTGTTAATCCAAATAGAAAGGATTGGTCAATCAAACTGGATTATGCTTTGTGGGCCTACAGGACTGCTTACAGAACACCTATAGGAATGTCCCAATATAGGCTGATTTTTGGAAAAGCTTATCATTTACCTTTTGAACTGAATCATAAAGCATATTGGGCTATTAAAGAGTTCAATTATAATTTGAAAGATGCTGCTGAAAACAGATTATTGCAATTGAATGAGCTTGAAGAAATAAATAATGAATCTTATGAAAATGCTAAGATTTATAAGAAAAAGATAAAACTATGGCATGATCGGAAGATTCTTACTAAAAATCTTGTACCAGAAAAAAAAGTTTTACTGTATAATGCTACATTGAGAATATTTTCTGGAAAACTTAAGTCCAAGTGGATGGGTCTATTTATTGTGATAAAATTTTATTCTTATGAAGCTGTAGATATTCAAGATCCTAAGACTGGAAAAATATTTAAAGTTAACTGATATAGACTTAAACCATATTTTTCAGTCAATAAATCTAAATCTGATAATAATTTGATGTTGGGTCACTCAGAATGAGTTCTAGGTATGTCAGGCTGAAGACGTTAAAACAAGCGCTTTATGGGAGGCAACACATAATTATTGGTGTGCTTTGGTTAATGTTTGTTTAGTGTGCTTTGTTTGCTTGGTTTGGTTTGTTTTTATGTTTTTAGTGGTAGTAATTTGGAGTTTTTAAACTATAGTAGAGTTTATTTGACCTTATTTGATGACTTAAAGGAGTCAGAATGAAAATTTGGACACTTAGCAAACCTGTGCTAAATCGAGCACTGGCGGCTAAGCGCCGACTGGTTGGCGCTTAGGCACCGCAGTTATAAAAAATGTGAAAAATGAGGTTCTAGAAGCCTAGATCGTGGGGGAGTAGTTTTGGAAGTTATTTTGGAGTTTTAAAACGTCTTCGACCTGTTTTAACACTTCCCAAGTCTATAAAAAGGACCTGATTTAAGTGAAACACTTGCCCCAAGTTTTTTTTTTCATTTTTGAGTCTTAAGAAGAGTGTTTTGAGTGCATCATGTCTTCCTGGGAGAATGAGATTAAGAAGAAGCAAGATTCTTACAAGAGTAAGTTCATTAGTGATAGTGCTAAAGAGTTATTCAATGGATATCTCGCTATTAGTATTCAAGGGATTGCTGAAATGATTAAAAAAAATTGAAGCCCGAGTGACTTCAATGGAAGCAAAAATCCATGAAAGTAATATGCATTTGGAGCACATGGGATGGCAACTCAAGATGCAATTCAGTCATTCAAGGTACGTGGAAGAAGCGGATAAGGTGATGTTTCTGAAGAACAAGTTGATTGAAGAAGAAGAGGTAAGAATGACCAATAATCGCCCGTTTTATCAGATTTATATTCCAGAAGGGTCAAATGAGAATCATAATGGTTTGTGATATAATCTGCCTAATGGAGAATGGAATTAAGAGTGCTTTATTCTTATTTGTTTAGTGTTCTTATGTGTTATGTTTAATGTTCATGTGTGTTATGTTTGGTGTGTTTAGTGTTTATAATTAAGTATTAACTAAGCCTGATGATGTGATGGTTACATCCTAGAGATGTATACTTATCAGTTTGAGATTAAAGTCTCTTGTATTTAGAGAATTTCATCCTTTATGTGTGGATAGAAATTCTAGAATTATATTAAGTGTTATGTTTGTTTTAATATAAGTGTGTGTTTGTGTGAAATTTGTGTGGAATCAATGGATATTAAATTTTAATTTGGAGTATTGGAAGATTTATGTGGGGAGAAATAATTATTCTGGAGTAATTAAGGGTGATTAACAAAGTGATTAAGTGCATCTACCTTAATTGTGAAAATTTAGGTACTGGCGGCTAAGCGTCAGAGTGCCGGTGCTTAAGCCTTAGATTTCGCAGCTAAGCGCCGAGGAGTTCGCGCTTAGGCGCCAGTTCGCGAAAATTGGTTCCTAGGAGTTAAAAACCCGAAAATTGCCATTTTTAACCACCTCATCGTCTTCAACCTTCGGTTTATCGCGAAAGAGGAGCCTAGGGCATCATATTGTGGATCATTTAAGAGTTGATCTCAACAAAAATTACTAGATTTGGATTCCTTGAGGTAAGAGCACTACTCCTAAGCAAAAATTTTTGATTTTCAACATGTATTTTGAGTACATTTTGGAAAATCTTAAAATCACTATTCATGGTAAAAATTTGAGGGAAAACTTGAGAAATTGCTTGGATTTAGTGAAAATATTTTTTGGAAGATAATTTAGCAAGTTTAGTTTGATTTTGGAATTTATGGTGAATTTTCGTGAATTTTTTAGAGATGTCTCCAAAGTCAAAACGTGAGAGAGAAAAGGCCAGATTTCATTCTGAAAAATTTGTTAGCATGAGGGCTGAGGAACGATACGTTGACGCATTGCAGTCACGTAAGTTGATTTCTGAGCGTGTATTTAGTAAGTTAGGAGAAGTAATTGAAGAAATCATTGCTATAAGGAACTGAGAGAATTACTATTGTTTCTCCGCTGTTGCTGTTGTTTCTGTGGTCAGAGAATTTTATTCAAATTTGCCTGCTGTACAAGAGATTCAAGTGATGGTTAGGAGGCATGAAATCAACTTTTTCTTCAAGGGCAATCAACACTTTTTATGGACTACCTCCTGACATGTTCTGTTTTTATTCTAACTATCATCCTACGGAAGGGGAATTAGATGAGATCATGGAATTTCTGACTGATGGAAGAGGATTATGGAAAATAACAAATGATATAAGAGTGAACTTTCCTGCTTCCAAACTGAATGCCACTTCTAAGGTGTGGCATTATTTTATCTCATCTAAATTGTTACGTTCGAGTCACACTAGTGAAGTAACGAGAGAAAGAGCTATCTTGAACCATTGCATTCAGCAAGATAAGCCTATTGACATTGGAGGTATAATTTATGATTATGTTTTGAACTGCGCTAGCAACCACCACTGCAGGTATGGGATTTCCTTCCTTGATTCATTCATTATGTGAACGATCTGGAGTGAAGTTTGACACCTAGGAAGAGGTACTTCAACCATTGAGACCAATTACCAGTGTCAATGGTTGGTGCTTACACTGTACATTCAGAGTTTGGTTGGAGAGGAGGATTTACTAGAGCTTCTACTGCTTCTGCTTCTGCTGCATCTACTTCTCGTGCTACTACTTCATGTGCTTCATCATCTATAGATTCACAAACTAGTTTGTTAAGAAAAATTTTGAAGAAAGTGAGTTTTACTCAAGAGCATATGAAAGATATGGATGGTAAGATGGATAATGTGGAGAGATATATTGTAAAACATGATAAATATGAGGAGAGTTATCAGCAATATTTCGATAGACTGATTAGAGGTGATCAGAGTGCTGAGATGCCCCCTCATCCATTCTACATAGCTTATGTGCCATCCAGGGATTAGAACGAGCAGGATGATGATGATGATGAGGATGAAGAGTAGATGTATGTTATTTGTCTTAGTTATAGTGTAGTTATGCTGTGTTATTGTGTACTTTATCTAGTATTTTGTTTTATGATTTTGTTGGGATGTGAATTCTGATAGTATACAGATTGTAGTTGTACTATTTATCTGTTATGCTTATTCAGATGTATTGTTGTTGTTGTATTGATGATTTATATGTTGCTTTGAGTGTAGTGTGTGTGGCAGTAAATGTTTTAATGTGTATGTTATGTCAGAGTTTTTAGTAGTTTGTACTTTAATTCAAAAACTGTTAGGATATTATAAACCACTATTGAGAACTTCTATTTAGGAAACAACATGTTTAAAATTTTTCAAATTCCACTACCATTTGCTATCTGTATCAGTGTGTTATTTTAGTTGGTGTGTATTTTCTTTGAAAACCTTTACTACTGTAGAAGTCTTTTTGAAATTTTTACTTTTCTTGTTATAAAAATAAAATTGTTTTGAAAAACTGAATTTGATTTCATTTTACTCCTGTTATTTAAATTGTTATACTTCCATATTAGGATATTAAAAATTCCTACAAGCATGTTATGTTAGTCTTTAATTCTCACCCGTATATCATTTCTTATGCTTAAATGTTTTATCTTAACTAAAAATAAAAGTTTGGGGGGGGGGGGAATTTTTTAAAAACAAAGATTTTCAAAAGCCTAAAATTTTATTTGATTCTTAAGAATACTTAAAATAAATCTTATTTTTGATTTAGAACAATTATGTACATGAAGTTATATTAGGGGAACAAAAATTTTGAATATAGAAATGAAGAAAAGAATTTAGTTAAAACTTATAGTAATAATGAAAAATTAAAAGTTAAAATTTTCTTAATGAAGAGGTGTTAAATAAAGTTAAACTATCTTTAGTAAGAAGTTTTGTATTTTTGGATAATTAGAATATTTGACTTTTATTCTTCAAAGCATAAATTTCTTTTATTGAAGAGTAATTTTCAAATATTATTATTATGATTTCTAAGTGAAAGATGTATATCTGATCTTTATTTTAAATGGAAGGGTGGAATTCAAAATCATTAAAGGCCTATCCAGATATAGTAATCTTTGCCTTATTAAAAAAAACAAAAGAAAAACTGAAAAATAGTATATGAAAAGGGAGGAGAAGTTTGAGGGTTTATGTGCCTAATCAAAAATTGGTTTCATACCTAAATTTTAGATATAAGTTCAGAGAAAATCTAAAGCTTAAGGTTATAATATAGTAAGTAAAATTATTTTCAAATAAAGATTTTTAAGTGAAAAAAATAAGTGTTTTGAGTCCTATATTTTGAAGAATCTACAAATATTTCTGAATTAGATAGAAACTTATATTTGTCATTTTCCTTTACTTAAGAACTTTCTAAACATTAAGTTAGTCTTAATTACTGAAATTTTTTCTAAATTAGTCTCTTTTATTTCTAGAACAAAATTTTGTTATCTTCCTAAGAAACTCATTACATAATTTGCATGCTAAAATGTTCTATATGAGATTAGCTGTCACTTAAGGACAAGTAACATTTTAAGTTTGGGGGATTTTGATACACCTAAAATATATAGTATTTTTATGCACATTTTTATACCTATTTTTAATGATATTGCACTTTAATGGAAGGTTTTTTGTGTTTTTCTTGCAGGTATGATGAAAATGGATGGTCATGATGAAAGGAGAAAAATTGGATCAAATTTGGAGCAAAAAAATGAAATATCAAAATTTTGGCACTGGCAGCTAAGCGCCGTTAGGCTGGCGCTTAGCCGCCACAGTTAAAAATCGAGATTAAGTTGAATTTGGTGCCATTTTCAAAGGGGATGGGATGCAACTCTTGGTGGTAAATTCCATAAATTTCTTTGGGCAACAAGTTTGAATGAAGGGGTGCAGTCTTTGGTAGATACATTGAATCTTGACACATTTGAAGAGACACCAAGGCACCTTTTGGTTTAATATTTAAAGAGAGTCTTAGGAAAGATTAGGGGACTCTTCATTTGCATTTTGAAGGGTTCTTTCTTTATTTTGGGGCACTTCCTTTGCATTTTGAAGGGTTCTTTCTTTCTTTTGCTCTTCCACTTGCATTTTGAAGAGAGTTTTTACAGTATTTTACTTTTATTTTGTGAGAGTTTTTATTAAGAGGAGTAGAGAGTAGAAAGGAGAAAATGGTCGGAGTGAAGACTTCTTCTTCCCACTTCTTTTCTTTCTTTTAGTTTAGTTTCTATTAAAGTCTGAAGTTTATTCTGAGTCATCGGAGTTGGGAGATCCGCTCTGAGGAGTAGTTTAGTGAAGTGTTAAAGTTTCAGAGGAACTTCCAGAGTATTGTGGAGAGAATTTTCAGATAAGTGTTTACTTTTGTTCTTATATTTAGTTTTTTAATTAATACTTGTTTTATTTGTTGTTTTTCTTATGATTTTTAATTTCAAATCAATGTGTTTTTGTATTTTCTCAATGCATTCTGAGTAGTTTACTTTATCTTTTTCTTTCTTAAATGGAGAAGTAATTAGTTTATAGATAATTGTTGTGGAAAGTATAAGTGTTTAAAGTTGGAAAAAGTTGTGAAGATTGATTCTGAAAAATTTGTTTACTTTTTAATTTGGCCTGTTAAGTTGTAGAATTTCTTGAGATTATGTAAGATCCAATGCGATATTGTCTCATAAAAGTTAGTAAGAATCACATGAAATTATATGGGTGAGAACTGTAGTCCATATAATTGAATGTAATATTAGAAGATATTTTTATGGAAGGGAGTAAAATTAGAGAATTTTAGAGTGACAGGCTAAAACCCCCTAATTTGGTTTGAAGTTTTGAGTTTTGTTATGAGAGGTTAGCCCCGATTGGTGGGAATCAAGGAACTCTAGAGTGAGAGACTGGTATCTTCCCTGCCTAACCATGTTCAAAATGATAAAAATTTCAAATTAACCTATGTTCTTTATAGAACCAAGTAAGGGTAAAGAACACATTTGCTTCTATCTGTCACAACAAATTTAAATACTTCCAAAACAATACTTTAATAATTATTACTTCTTCATAAAAGGAAAGAAAAAGATATTCTAGTTAATAGTGTTTTACATACAGTGTTATTAGTTATTATAAATTTAATTTCTTGCTTAACATTTTATTAAGGAAATTTCAAAAGACAAATCAACTTTCAAAACTTTTCAAAATCAAGACATACTTTTCAAAAACCATTAAAAAAAGTAAAAAGATAATTTTCTGATTCCTTTAAAGATTTTCATCCTTTCCGTGTGGCTTCGATATCTCGGGGCTTAATCAGAAAGTCCTATATTACTTGATAAACGATACGTATACTTGCGTAGTATCCACATTATAAATCAAAATCATAAGCATATATATATCCGACGGGATCAAGTTTTTGGTGCCATTGTCAATTTTCATATATGATCATTAGAAAATATATTAAGAATTTCATACAAATTTTATGTGAAATTGCACTTTAAAGAAAGGTATTTTCTTTGTTTTATTGCAGAAATGAATATTTATAAGTACTGAAAGCAAAAAACACAAAAGAAGCAAATTTAGAGCAAAAAGGACTCAATTTGATAAAAATTGAACTGACTCGCCTACGGCGAGTGTTAGGCCGTCGAGGCGAGTTTTTCCCGAAAGATTTTTTATATATTATAAGAAGCTTACTGATGGCGAGATCGAGCCCGCCGACAACGAGATTGGCGTGGTTAGCGTATCTTCTAGAAGCTCGCCAACGGCGAGATCAAGCCGCCGATGGCGAGATCAAGCCGCCGACGGCGAGACAGTTGAAAAGAGCTAAAATACATTGAACCTGGACGCTTTTTGAAGAGGTGCTTAAGCAAACTTTGGAGATTTGACCCCTTATATAAATAAAGACCAATTTTAGTCATTGGTTTGCAGTTTTATGTCATTTGTGTGGAAGTTAAGTGTAATTCAAGAGTCTTTTGAGTGAGTAAATAAAATGTTTAGCGTTTTGGTGTGCTGTACTGGAAGGAAGAGTCAAAGGAACTTCAAGGAGTTTGCTTGGGGAGAAGAATTGAGATAATTATATTTGTTATTTGTTTGTTAACTTTAATGAAATCTATGCTTTGTGTTATTTTTCCCATGTATTCTGAGTAGTTTCCTTAGTATTTCTCCTTGTTATCGAGATTTCGTGAAATGATGAATTAAAATAGTTGTGCCTAAAAATATGAAAATAGAAATTGTGCTAATCTTTAACTTAAATCTTAATTTACTTTTAATCTGGCCAATTGATTTGTTAACATATGTTGAATTATCAACTATAGTAAAGATTACATCCAAGATTCAAGGAAGTCAAAAGCCTTGGAAGGAGGGTGCAAATAAATAGGGAAATATTAACTATCGGGCGTAGAATTGGACATTTTAGTGTGACAGACTAAAATATTCAATTCGATCTTATTGTTTGGGAGTTGAAGTGTAGATGTTAGCCCTCAAGCGAGGGGAACGTGGGAACTCTGAAGTGGCAGTTGGTATCCTCCCAGCCTAGCCGCAGATTCAGTAATCAAACATAAGACTAGTCAATGTTTTTTGCACCTGGACCAAAATGTAAAGATAGGAATGCTCCTATTTGGCACAATACAATTAAAAACTCATTTAATTTTTCATTCACTTAATTCTCTAAAACAAGGAGAAAGATACTTTTCTAAAATCTTATATTCAACCTTTAAGCATTAGTTTATTTTAGTTTAAGTGTTCCTAATTTTCGTATACTAGATTAGTAAGTAAGTTTACTTTAATTTGTCTTTAAAATTTTCTAACTTCCCTGTGGGATCGATATCTAGGACTCCATTAGAGCCCTATATTAATTTATAACGATACGTATACTTGTGTAGTATCCACAATATAAATCATAAAATCCATAACGAATCATCGAGTATATATTCGGTGCGGATCGAGTTTTTGGTGTCGTTGCTTAACTTTTTATATCATAATTATAAGTATAAATATCGAAAAGTGGATCAAGTTTTTGGCGCCGTTGTCGGGAAGTGAAGTAAAGTAATTATTCGAGTAATTAATAGAATTATTAAAATAATTAATATAGTAACGGACTATTTTAAATATTAATTAAAAATTGTATGCATACATTTGGAAACAAAAATTTAATACCTTACGATTCAGAATTAGAGCGTACAATTAAAAGAATTAGAAAACAAAAGAGAGAAATTATAAATTTAACACCAATGGAAAATAATCCAGAAGTTGAAAATATAAACCAATAAAGACTATTAAGAGATTATGCCAACCCTACATTAGATGAAATTCACCTAACTATTCAAAACCCTGATGTAGCTACTAACTCATGTGAACTTAAACCAGCAATTATCCAAATGGTACAGAATAATCAATTTAGTGGTTAGCCTAATGAAGATCCTAATTTACGTCTTGCTAGTTTTTTGGAACTATGTGCTAATTTTAAATATGAAGGAGTATCTAATGATGCTATTAGACTTAGGCTTTTTTCCTTTTTCTTTAAGGGATAAGGCTAAGATGTGGTTAAATTCATTAGCACCTGGATCTATTAAAACTTGAGGAGAATTATCACAAAAATTTCTATCCAAATATTTTCCTCCTTTGAAAACTGCAAAACTTAGAAATGATATAACATCTTTTAGTCAGTTTGATGGAGAATCTATATATGAAGCTTGGGAGAGATTTAAAGAACTTCTTAGGAAATGCCCACATCATGCATTACCAGATTGGTTAATTATACTAACTTTTTACATTGGATTAGTAGGATCCCTTAGATCAATCATTGATGCTGTTACTGGAGGTTCATTAATGTCAAAACCATTTGATGATGCCTATGCATTAATTGAAGAAATGGCTACTAACAATTTTCAATGGCCTGCTGAAAGAATAAATCCTAAAAAGATAGCTAGTGTTCATGAAAATGATGCAATATCTATGTTAGCTTCTTAAATTGCTGCTATATCAAAGACTTTAGATCATTTTGGAATGAATTACTCTCCTACTATATTAGAAGAAAACTCATATGGACAAATTATAGATTCTCAATCTCCTTATGAAACTATAAATGCTATTAATAATAGACCCAATAATCCTTTTGTGAATTATTATAATCCTGGTTGGAAGAATCATCCAAATTTTAATTGGAATAACAATACAACTAATCAACAATGGATGAACAACTCTATAGAAAATCCACCTAATCAAGGAAATACAAATTATAAACCATCTTATCCACCTGGATTTAATAACACTTAGTTTAAAGATAAGAAGTTATCTATGGAAGAATTAATATTAAGTATGGGTCAGCACTTACAAAACCAAGGAAATCAATTACAAATTCAAGGAAATCAATTACAAAATCAAGGAACAGCAATTAAAAATATTGAAACTTAACTTGGACCTATCGCTACTACGCTTAACAATAGAATTCCTGGAACTTTTCCTAGTAATGTGGAAATAAATCCTAAAGACCAAGGAAAAGAACAAATTAAAGCGATACAATTAAGAAGTGGAAAAGAGTTAGAAACTAGAATTCAGAATGAAATAGAAAGTAAAAATGAGGAAGTGGAAATTGAAAAAGAAAAGGATCAGCAAGATCAAAACTTAGAATATCCATTGATCCCTATGAAAATATCTATAGGAAAACCACCACCACCATTTCCTCAACGACTTAAACAACATAAAAAAGATAAGAAATTTGCTAAATTCCTTGAAATTTTAAAAAACTTAACGGTAAATATTCCTTTTGTAGAAGCATTAGAACAAATGCCTAATTATGTAAAATTTATGAAAGATATTTTAAATGAAAAAAAGAAAAATCACAGATAATGAAACTGTTGCACTTAGCGAAGAGTGTAGTGCAATTATTCAGAAAAAACTTCCTGAAAAATTAAAAGATCCTGGTAGTTTCACTATACCTTGCGCTATTGCAGAAAAATTTTATGGAAAAGCTTTGTGTGACTTAGGAGCAAGCATAAATTTAATGCCTCTATCAATTTTTAAAAGATTAGAATTAGGAGAAATTTCACCTACTTCGGTAACTCTTCGATTAGTCGAACATTCCGTGACTTATCCTAAGGAAGTTATTGAAGATGTGTTAGTAAAAGTGGATAAATTTATCTTCCCAGTAGATTTTATTGTTCTAGATATGGAAGAAGACAAAGAAATTCCCATAATATTAGGAAGACCCTTTTTAACCACTGGAAAAGCTATGATTGATGTTCAGAAAGGAGAATTGACTATGAGAGTAAACGATCAAAAAGTAACTTTTAACATAGCAAAATCAATGAAATATCCTGCTTTAGAAAAAGATGATGAATGTTTTCGAATGAAAATACTTGAACATTTGCAAAATGAACATTTTAAAGAATATTATGAAGAAAAGTTAGAAAAAGAAAATATAGAATTAATTGAAGAAGCAGATAATGAAAAACTGGATTATATACAGGAAAAATTTGAAATGTTGGATAATATCGAAAACGGCTGAAAAGAATATAGTTCCATCAATTATTAGACCTCACGAACTCGAATTAAAAATTCTACCTAATCATTTAAAATATGATTACTTAGGTAACCATTCAACCGTACCAGTTATTATATCAGCTGAATTGAATGAATCACAAGAACAAAAACTGTTAGACACATTAAAAAAATATAAGAAAACTTTTGGTTGGACTTTAGCAGATATTAAAGGAATTAGTCCTTCAATTTATATGCACAGAATTATTTTAGATAATGAACATAAGCCAAGAGTAGATCCTCAAAGAAGATTAAACCCAATAACGAAAGAAGTAGTCAAGAAAGAAATATTAAAATGGTTAGATAATGGTATTATATATCCTATTTCGGACGATGCTTGGGTAAGCCCAATTCATCGTGTTCCTAAGAAAGGAGGAGTGACCGTTAAAGTTAATGAAAATAATGATTTAATACCTATAAGACAAGTTACTGGATTGTGTATATGTATTGACTATAGAAAATTAAATGCAGCCACTAGGAAAGATCACTTCCCATTACCATTTCTAGACCAAATGTTGGATAGATTAGCCAGACATAAATATTTTTGTTTTTTAGATGGATATACCGGTTATCTTCAGATACATATTTCTCCTGAGGATTAAGAGAAAATTACATTTACTAGTCCTTATGGAACATTTGCTTTCGAAGAGTGCCTTTTGGATTATGTAATGCACCTGCAACATTCCAGAGATGTATGATGTCTATATTTAGTAAATTAATTGATGATGGAATAGAAGTATTTATGGATGATTTTTCTATATTTGGAACGTCATTTGACGCATGCTTGAATCATCTTGAAAAAGTATTAGAAGTATGCGAGAAAACTAACTTAGTTCTAAATTGGGAAAAATGTCAATTTATGATTGCGGGAGGAATTGTATTAGGGCATAAAATTTCAGAAAATGGCATGGAAGTAGACCTCGCAAAAATTCGAGTTATAGCTAAATTACCACCTCCAACTACGAGTGAGAGGGGTAAGAAGTTTTCTTGGACATGCTTGGATTCTACGGACGCTACATAAAAGATTTTTCAAAAATTACTAAACCTCTATGACAATCGTTAGAAAAGGACAAGAAATTTGAATTCACAATCGAATGCCTAAATGCTTTTGAATTATTAAAAGATAAATTAATCACAAGCACTTATAATAGTTTCACTCGATTGGGAGAAACCGTTTGAACTCATGTGTGATGCTAGTGATTATGCTATAAGAGCAATGACTTAGGCAAAGATATGATAAAATTTTCAAAGTTATATACTATGCTTAGTAAAACTCTTAATAATGTTGAATTGAATTATACGATTCTTGAAAAGAGCTATTAGCAATTGTTTATGCTTTTGATAAATTTAGGCCTTATCTAATTGGAAATAAATGTATTGTGCATACTGATCACTCTGCTATTAAATATCTAATGCAAAAGAAAGATTCAAAACCAAGATTAATTAGATGAATATTATTAATGCAAGAATTTGATTTTGAAATCATTAACAAAAAGGAACCGATAATCAAATTGCGGATCATTTATCAAGACTAGAATATAATGAATTATCCGACTACGATAATGAAATTACTGACAGTTTTCCTAACGAACAATTATATAATATAAATGTGTGGAAAATACCATGGTATGCTGATATAGTAAATTATATTGTAAGTGATATTTTACCGCCTATGTTAACTTTGCAACAACAGAACAAATTCATTCATGATACTAAAACATATTTTTGGGATGAACCATTTTTATATAAGCAATGTAAGGATCTTATAATTAGAAGATGCGTGCCTTATGAAGAAACAGAACAAATTATTCAGAAATGTCATGATTCTGATTTTGGAGGACATTTTGGAACAGATAAAACTACTTATAAAATTTTACAATTTGGATTTTATTGGCCTACTCTTTTTAGAGATGTTTATAGATATATCAAAACTTGCGATAGATGCCAACGAGTAGGTAATATATCTAGAAGAAATGAAATGGCTCTAAATTTTATATTAGAAGTTGAGATTTTTTATGTTTGGGTATTAGATTTTATGGGTCATTTGTTCCTTCATTTGGAAACTCATATATATTAGTTGTTGTTGATTATGTTTCTAAATAGATTGAAGCACAAGCTTTACCTCGATGTGACGCTAAGAGTGTTTCAAAGTTTTTAATGAAAAATATTTTTACTAGATTTGGAATGCCGAGAGTGATTATCACTGACGGAGGTTCTCATTTTAGAAATAAATATATTCACAAACTAGTAGAAAAATTTAACATTATTAATAAGATATCAACTGCTTATCATCCACAAACCAGTAGATTAGCTGAAGTTTCTAATCGAGAAATTAAACGTATTTTAGAAAATACTGTAAACCCTAATAGATTGAATTGGTCTATAAGACTACACACTGCATTATGAGCATACATGACTGCTTATAAAACTCCGATTGGAATGACTCCTTACAGGCTTATTTATGGAAAGACTTGCCACTTACCAATTGAATTGGAACATAAAGCTTATTAGGCAATTAAAGAATTTAATTATAATCTGAAAGAAGCTGGTGAGAAAAGACTATTACAATTGAATGAATTAGATGAATTAAGAAATGAATCTTATCATAATGATAGAATTTATAAAGAAAAAATGAAATTATGGCATTATCGGAAGATTAACCTGAAGAATTTTGAGCCAGGACAAGAATTTTTGCTTTACAATACAAGATTAAAATTATGTCCTGAGAAATTGAAATCTCGATGGTTAGGGCCTTTCACTATAACTCAAATATTTTCATACGGAACTATAGAAATTGAAGATCCAAAAGCTGGGGCATAGATTTAAAGTAAACGGATACGTGATTAAAACCTTATTTTGAAGGGAGAAGATCAAATTTTAAAGAGGTTTTAATGCTCGATCAACTTCGATTACTAATTAAATTAGGTCAGGCTGACGACGTTAAACCAAGCGCTTTATAGGAGGCAACCCATAGTAATTACTAATTATGATCTATTTATTAAGTTTATTAAAAAATTAAAATATAGAATGAATTCTACTCATTTTACTTTTTAGAATAATCACAAATTTGACTCTATACGAAGAAATCAGAAAATATTGGGACAGGAGCGAAAATTGGGCAATTTAACTAATCTCGCCGATGGTGAGATTGATCCGCCGACAGCGAGATCGGCGCACCCAATTTCAGTTTAAATTTATTAACTAGCTCGCCGACGGCGAGATAGTTAAAAAGTTCTTTTTGTGAGTTATTTTGCGGTTTTGGACGGTTCTAAGGCCATTTCTCTATATAAAACATTTAAAACTTCATTTTTATACTATCTTCTTCCTTAGAAACGACTAGAGTCCCTCCAAAACAATCTATTATGGCCTCCAAACCACTTAAAACCATGAAATTCAGAGTTTTTAACCGACGAAAGTTCGTCAGTTCTGAGGCTCAGCGACTATTCAACAAGGTTTTGATGATGAAACGCCTGATTAAAGAAAGAGGATTCATAAACAGAGTAGCGAAGAATTCAACAACAACAATTGAAGAAATGATTGTTCAGCGACGTTGGGAGGTATTCTGCTATACCACATCTGTTTTAGTCATTCCAGTAGTCAAGGAATTCTACTCTAATCTGCATGCAATCCATAATGGAAGTGTTTACGTAAGAGGCAGGTGGGTAACTTTCACTCCTCCTCGAATAAATGAATTATACTCGATTGAAAATACCCATGTTTGCCACTATTCAAATTTTGTTCCTACAAGATACAACATGTATGAGATCTACAGATATCTGACCGACGAACCTGATGATTGGGAATCACGAGAAGACGGGTACGTTAGTTTTTCTGCGTCACTTCTTAACCTCGTCTCTAAGCATTGGCATTTCTATATTTCGTCAAAGTTATTACCCGCTATGAGAGTAAACAAAGTCTCGAAGGAATGCGCAATCTTAAATTACTGTATTCAATCTGGATTGCCTATTGATGTTGGATCTATCATTGTGAAGTATGCATTAGGATTAATTGTGCATGGGTCGATTCATGGACTTGGACACTCATCAACTATATTTGCTTTATGTAGTCAGTACCAAGTTTCCTACGAAGCTTGGGAAAAAGTGTTATTGCCTTGGAAACCACTAGATTCGACAGATATGTTTCCTACATTGGATAACAATGATGAAACAGTAATTATTTCTAATCAAGCATCCCAAAACAATCCTTTAGTCAAGACCCTGACTGATAGAACAAACATTATTTTAAGGAAACTTAAAGGATTGGAGAAGGAACTACAAAATGTGATGAATTCTATTGATAATATCTCTGATTTATTTGATCACATCGATTGGAGAATGAAGGAGCACTTTGGCCATACGAGACATCCGGAGGCGAGTTTTATACGACTATTGAGACAGAAAGGGTGGATTGAAGAAGATTCTACTTGCGAATTCCCTTTCGGGCCTTTCTATAATTTGTTTGTGCACTCGTGTTCTATTGGAAACATCGGAGAAGAGATCGATTCGGATTTCGATGAGTAGCGAGAGATTTCTATTCATATTATATGTATGTGTGTTGATTTGAATTTAGTTTTTGATATAAATTGAACTTTACGTAGATAATCTCAGTTTATATGAGATTGTATGTTGTTTGTTTAGTCTCAGCATTTAGAGTATCGTGGTGTGGATTGCAATGCTGAGTTAGATGTGCTTGAGTTAATTTGATAAGTCAATTGTTAGTTTTGTAGTATTTAATGTTTGTAAGTTCATGGATTTCATTTATAAAGTTATAATGTTTGTGTTGTGTGAATTTATGTGTTAATATAGTATCTAATCTTAAAGAAAAATAACAATAAATATATCAAATTTAGTGACCGGAATAATGAACAAGGCTTAATCTAGATTGAAAACATTATAAATATTAAAAATATTAAAAAAAAAATTTTGGAAACTCCGCCGACAGCGAGAAAAGCCCACCGACGGCAAGGAAAAGTCCGCTGACAGCGAGAAAATCCCACTGACGGCGAGATTTTCCAGAAACTTTGGCCTTGGTGAATTAATTAGCTCGCCGACGGCGAAAAATTTCTCGTCGATAGCGAGATCACAAAATATACTATATTTTGACCGGTCAACCGACACTATTCATCGTCTCCTTCCTCAAAACTTCAAAAAACCGACCTAGGGCTTGTGGAATCTTGGATTTGAAGCGATTTCAACACATTTTGACGCCAGATTTTATCTTCCCTTGGTAAGAGCTTCACTCCTATGTAAAAATTTTTTATTTTCACCAAGAATTTCTTCTACATTGAGGAATTTTGGAAAAGTTTGAAATGAGAAGAAAGAACTTGGAAGAAATTCATGGAACTTGATTTATATTGATTTTAGTAACTATTGGAAGCCATCTTAGTAATATTTAGAAGTTTATTTAAGATTTTTGTGAATTTCATAGATCAAAAAATGGCTCCACGTCAAAAGAGAAGAATGGATTATGACGAAATTCGTTTTGTGAATGCAAGGGCACAATCAAGATATTTTCACAATATTCGAAGCGGAAAATGCATTCAGGATCGAGTTTTCAAAAATCCTGGAGGTGAAGTAGAGCGAATAGTTAAAGAAAGAGGATGGGAAAACTTCTGTTACATAACCAACAGAGCCGCTGTGGAAGTGGTAAAAGAATTCTATGCCAACTGGACGCAGGCTGAAGATGCACCGGTTAAGGTTAGAGGATTTTTTGTGGAATTCAGCGCTGTAAGAATAAATGCTTATTACAAAGTACGAGATGTATACACCAGTGAGTATGATACATTTGGCACTATGGAAGGCCCGCTCGAAGAGGTGATCGACTTTCTCACTGACGGGAATCTCCGAAGCTGGAGCAGCGAGAATGGGTAAACTTTCCTCTCTCATTGTTGAATGCATCATCTAAAGCCTGACACTATTTTATTTTTTCTACCTTGTTACCTACTTACCACCATAGTGAGGTAACAAGAGATAGAGCAGTTCTGAATTTCTGTATTCAGAACTAAAAAAAGTATTAATGTGGAAAGTATAATTTATAAGAATATATTAGCCACTGCAAGAAGTGAAAGTGGAGGAGGACTAGGACACCCTGGTCTGATTTATGCACTCTGCCAATTATCTGGGGTAGAGGCAAGAGATAATGAGGAATGGGTGGAGCCTATGAAACCCATTACTCCGGCTAATATTAAGAAATATGAATCCCACAAAGGATGGAGATCTGGGACTAGGAGCTATGTACCTTCTTCTATTAGAGATATTCCCTCTACCAGTTATGACCCTCCTCCCTATAGTACTCCTACCCTTCAGGATTTGATGAAAGAGATGACTCTGCAGCGAAAAGTTTTGAGAAAATAGAAGAAAAACTGGAGCATATTGATCAGAGAATTGGAGGCTTAGAGAGAAGATATGATTATGACAGCGAGTATCTCCAGAGACATTCAGAGTATGAGATAGCCTATTATGATGTTGAGAATCGTTACAGAAGAGGAGAGCTTGATGTTATATTTCCTGAGTGCCCCCGATATACTCATTACCAGCCTAATCCACCCACTGATCAAGGAAATGACGATATAGTTTGGGACTTTGATGCAGAAGATTAGATACTATGTTTATTTGTTTAGTTCTAGATTCTGATGTTGTGATTGTTTGTTTTTTGTTTTACATTTTAGTATTGATGTTTTAGTTTATGAACTTGACTATGATGTAGTGTAGATTGTTTTAATATTGTTGTTAAAGTTATATAGTTTTTAAATTTTTAATGTTTTCAGACTACTATTCTAACCTTGGATTATATTAGTAAATGTATGTGGATGTAGTATAATATGTTAGTATAAAATGTGGTAGTATTGTGTTAAACTTCTTTACCCAACACTTTCTTTAATATTTGGTGTATAAAAAAATACTAACAGTACAGGTTAATTAAATAATGAAAAAAGCCTGCAGAACTTCAAAAAGAAGAAATACCTAAAGCTCAAAGGTATGATTTAAATATTACAGTTTATTTCATTTTCACCCTATATAGATAGATAGAAAAATTTAAGTTTGGGGGAGAAAAAAAATACAAATTTAATTATTAAATTGTTCTCAATTTACATTTTCAAAATTATTATAAAAATGGATTTCTGTAGTAATTTTAATTCAGTAAACTAAAATTGATTTATTTAATTATTATAGAAAGTTTAAAAAAATACTTTTAATGATTAACTAATTTTTAGATTAAGGATATTTAGTATAAGAGAATAAGAATATAGTTAACTATTTATAGTAAAGAAAACTATATTTTCAAACATAAAATTCTTAGGTATTTAGTTGAGAAAGAAAAGATTGAAACTCAAAGAAATAAAAACTTTGAAATACATAGAAGATAAGTAAATGTTTCTAGTTTCAAATTTAGGAAGAGGAAAATGAAGTTCAAAATTATTAACAGGCTAACCAAAAATAGTGATCCTCACTTAAAAAAAAGTAAAAAAAAAAGGATTGAAAATCAATCCTGAAAGAAAAGAAAAATAAAAAAATACATAAAGTGAGGAGAAGCTTGAGGAGATGCCTTATCAAAAATTGGCTTCATTTGAATCAACCTAAAGGATAAACTTCAATTACATTTCTGAACTTATATATATGGATTAGTCTTTTACTAAGTAGTGTTTTCATGAAATTCCAATCATCTGAATATCTTAAGTAATTTAGTATTGAAAAGTATAGTCATTCTTGAAATAAATAGAAGACTAGAAATCTTAAACTTGAAAACTAAATAGCCTTACATTTATAGAATTAGTTTAATTATTTTAAAAATATTTCTATTAAACTTTACTATAATACTTATTTAAATAAAATTCATAGTATTTCTGAATTAAAACTTTACTACAAATAATCATTTATTTTTATGTAGTATCTAAATTACTTGAGGATAAGTAATAGTTAAATTTGGGAGAATTTGATCACTAGAAAATATATTAAGAATTTCATACCAATTTTATGTGAAATTGCACTTTAAAAAAGGTATTTTCTTTATTTTATTGCAGGAATGAGGATTTATAACTACTGAAAGCAAAAAGTATAAAAGAAGCAAATTTAGAGCAAAAAGGACTCAATTTGATAATAATTGAACTGTCACGCTGACGGCGAGATTTAGGCCGCCGACGGCGAGTTTTTCCCAAAAGATTTTTTATATATTATAAGGAGCCCGCTGACAGCGAGATCGAGCCCGCTGACAGCGAGATCGAGCCCGCTGACAGCGAGATCGAGCCCGCTGACAGCGAGATCGGCGCGGTTAGTCTATCTTCTAGAAGCTCGTCGACGGCGAGAACAAGCCGCCGACGGCGAGACAGTTAAAAAGAGCCAAAATACATTGAACCTGGACGCTTTTTGAAGAGGTGATTAAGCAACCTTTGTAGATTTGACCCCTTCTATAAATAGAGAAGAATTTTAGTCATTGGTATGTTAGTTTTGTGTCATTTGTGTGGAAGTTAAGTGTAATTTAAGAGTCTTTTGAGTGAGTAGATAAAGTGTTTAGCGTTTTGGTGTGCTGTACTGGAAGGAAGAGTCAAAGGAACTTCAAGGAGTCTGCTTGGGGAGAAGAATTGAGATAAGTAAATTTTTTATTTGTTTGTTAACTTTAATGAAATCCATGCTTTGTGTTATTTTTCCCATGCATTCTGAGTAGTTTCCTTTGTCTTTCTCCTTGTTATCGAGATTTCGTGAAATGATGAATTAAAATTGTTGTGCCTAAAAATATGAAAATAGAAATTGTGCTAATCTTTAACTTAAATCTTAATTTACTTTCAATCGGCAATTGATTTGTTAACATATGTTGAATTATCAACTATAGTAAAGATTACATCCAAGATTCAGGGAAGTCAAAAGCCTTGGAAGGAGGGTGCAAATAAATAGGGAAATATTAACTTTCGGGCGTAGAATTGGACATTTTAGTGTGACAGACTAAAATATTCAATTCGGTCTTATTGTTTTGGAGCTGAAGTGTAGATGTTAGCCCTCGGGCGAGGGAACGTGGGAGCTACGAAGTGGCGGTCGGTATCCTCCCGACCTAGCCGCGGATTCGATAATCAAACATAAGACTAGTCAATGTTCTTTGCACTGGACCAAAGGGTAAATAATAGGAATGCTCCTATTTGGCACAATACAATTAAAAACTCATTTAATTCTTCATTCACTTAATTCTCTAAAACAATGAGAAAGATACTTTTCTGAAATCTAATATTCAACCTTTAAGCATTATTTTATTTTAGTCTAAGTGTTCCTAATTTCCGTATACTAGATTAGTAAGTAAGTTTACTTTAATTTGTCTTTGAAATTTTCTAACTTCCCTGTGGGATCGATATCTAGGACTCCATTAGAGCCCTATATTACTTGATAACGATACATACTAATAAAATCCATAACAGAATCATCAGTATATATTCAGTGTGGATCAAGTTTTTGGTGCCGTTGCTAACTTTTTATATAATAATTGTAAGTATAAATATCGAAAAGTGGATCAATATCATATTTGTATGTATAAATATAAGGTGGATCAGGCTTCACTAAGTAGTGGTTATGAGTTTATATAAACTTTTAACAACCTAATTTTTGTATTAAACATCAACTTTATATCGAATCATTGCTAGATAACCAGTCTTTTGGTCCACACTTTTTTGTACTTCACTGTGTTGTCAAACTTCAACTCTTTCTTAAAATTAGTTTTACTACATAAAAAGTCATACTTAATTTTCATCGGATTTAGCCAAAAACTACAGTGGTCCTTTTGAATAGTAAATCTAATAGGTGGTGCATAAGCACAATATAATTTATATGCTTTTTTTTCATTGTGTATAATGATGTGAGGAAATATTTTTGTAAATGAATTATTACAAACATTTTGAGGTTCACAAAAACTACGCATTGATAAAGTAGTTTAAACATGATTAGTATGAAAATCACTAAACTATAAGCAAAAAACCTAAAAAAATATTAATACAATCCTAATACAAAAAACTTCATCATAATAATATGAAAACACACAAAAGAAAAATATTTAAAACTTGACAAAAACACCAGTCGAATATCACCATAGAACAGCCATAGTACCACTCCAATAACACCACAATAACACCATAATAACACTCCAATAATACCACAAATTTCCACACAAAATACTTTAATGACACCATTAATAACACCACATTAATAACACAATGAAACTCAAATATTAACAAAATACAACCTCATTCCACCTCAATACAACCACAAACACCATCATAAAAACATGAAAACACCCAAAAGAAAACAAAAAAAAACTTCACAAAAAATACCAGTCGATTACCACCATAGAGATGCGACAATACCACTCTAATGACACCACAATAACACTCTAATAAAACTACAATAACACTCTAATAACACCATAACAATACCACAATAATGACACTACAATAACACTCAATAAAGGAAAAATATAACCTCAATCTCATACAACCACAATACCATATAAACCCAAACTTTACAAAAACAACATTTGAATACCACTGCAATAACACCACAATAATACCACAATAACACCACAATAACACCACAATAATCCCACAATAATACCACAATAATACTCCAATAACACTAAAATATAAGCAAAAAACAAACTTAATCTCACCTCAATACAACCACAATATTAGAAAACAACATCATAATAACATGAAAACACTCAAAAGAAAAAAACAACAAAAACTTTACAAAAACACCAATGAATACTATCACAGAGCTGCCACAATATCACTCCAATAACATCACCACAATAACACTACAATAACACTTCAATAACAACATAATAACACCACATTAACTCCTAAATATGGATAAAATACAACCTTAATCTCACCTCAATAACAGCAAAATACCAAAAATAACATCATAATAACATGAAAACACCTAAAAGAAAAATAACAAAAACATCACAAAAACACCAATCGAATAATACAATAGAACTACCAAAATAACACAACAATATAGATAAAATACAACCTCAATCTCACATCAATAAACCACAATACCACAAAATAACATCATATAACATGAAAACACTGTAAATAAAAAAAAACTTCACAAAAACACAAGTCTAATATCACTCCAATAACACCATACTAGCACCATAATAATACTACAATAACACTCCAGCAACACTCCAAGAACACCATAATAACCACAACAATTCCATAATAACACCAAAAACTAAAATAAAATACAATCTCAATCTCACCTCAATACAACCACAATACCGCAAACCAACATCATAATAAAATGAAAACACCTAAAAGAAAAACAACAAAACCTTCATAAAACACTAGTCAAATAATACAACAGTGCTGCCACAACACCACTCCAATAACATCATAATAACACAACAACAATACTTAATACTATTCCAATAACACCAGAGTAACACCATAAAAACACCAAAAACACACCACTGTAACACAATAATAATATAGCAATAACACTCAAATACACATAAAATATAACATCAAACCCACGTCAATACAACCACAATACTACAAAACATCATCATAAAAACATGAAAACATCCAAAATAAAAAAATAAAAAACTTTACAAAAACATCAGTCGAATACCACTGTAATAACACTATAATAACAATTTAATAAAACCATAATAATACCATAATAACACTCAAATATGGCCAAAATACAACCCCAATCCCACCACAATAGAGCAAAACAACATAAAAATAACATTGAAACACACAAAAGAAAAAAACAAAATCTTCACAAAAACATCAATCAGATACCGCCATAGAACCGCCATAATACTACTTCGATAACACCACAATAACTCCACAATAGCACTCTAATAACTTTCCAATAACACAACAATAATACCACAATAACACTACAGTAACGTTACAATAATATTACAATAACACTCAAATATGAAAAAAACACAACCTCAATCCCCCCTCAATACACCCACAATACCACAAAATGACATCAAAATAACATGAAATAACTAAAATAAAAACAACAAAAACTTCACAAAAATACTTGTCGAATACCATCACAGAACTTCCATAATAACATATCAATAACACCACAATAATACCAAAATAACACTGCAATAACATTCCAATAACACCATAACAAACCACAATAATGCCACAATAAAACTCAAATATCGACAAAATGAAACCTCAATACAACTGAAATGAAGCAAAATAATATTATAATAACATTAAAATACCCAAAAGAAGAACAAAAAAAACATCACCAAAATAAGAATTAAATACCACCACATGTTGACCTCACTTTTGGTTGAGGTCTAGTCTGCCTTTAAAATAACTAGCCATAGGACTCTCCAGGTGACTTTCTTAGAAGACTAACCATGGAACCCTTTCCCTTAAAAATTCAAGCTTTTCTTACTTCACTGGGAGTTTTCATATGCTTAAGGCTTAACCTTCAGCTTTTGGGAGGAAGAGACCATGCATAAGGAAGCCCAGGGGAAGTCTCCTTCAGGAGGTCAGACCTTAGGGTCTACCCTGGGAGGTCTGGAGTTTACACCACACTTACACTACACACTCACAACCCTAAACAAGGCACATCACCTTTGATCCCCTAACTCTTTGGACCAGCACATAGAGGACCAAATGAGGGTGACCTTTGGTCCATGGCTCAACCTAAACAATGTCATACTACTCACTTTCAACCTATCCCAATTTTCCTAAAAACTTCAAATGTCTAACCCCTTTGCCCCAATATACCCAAAATACACCCAAAATCTTAAAATTTCCAAAATCACCCAAATTATCCACAATTCTTCAAAAATCATTCTAAAATACTCCCTACCACTCAAATTAACCCAAATTACCAAATTTTCCAAAAAATCCCCAAAATAAACAAAATGCCCCTCTTAGCTCAAAATTTCAAAAATTCTCATAAATTCCAAAAATCTCCAAAATATTCCCAATTTCATTTCTCTCAACTACAACAAGACCCAATTTAGCCATATTGCCCAATTCAACCAAAAGCCCCAATTTGACCCATTTAACCTAAAAGTGTCCAAATTAAACCCAATGTCTACTCAATTGACCCTAATCTTGCCTAATTTCAATTCTAAACTTTAATTCAACATCTCTAATGCCAATCTAAACCAAATCCAAGATCAATTTGAGCCACATTTGAGTTCAATTCCAATTAAAATCCAAAATCCCTAATTTTACCTAAGTGACGCAAATCCCCTAAATTGACCTAACACCAATCAATTTCTCCTCAATTTGAATTCTAAACTCTTCATAATACTCCCCTAAACTGAATTGAACCATCAATTACCCCCAATTTGAGCCCAAGTCTCACCCAAACCCACTTAAAGTCCAAAACCCCAAATTTTGACCCAAACATGCCACATCTCCAAAATCTCCCAAATTGATTGCTCTACTCCCATAATTTACCCTTAATTAATGTTGGGAACTCTTTATGACATCCCCCTAGACCATTTGGAACCTTCAGTTGGTCTTGGACCCAACCCTAGCCTAACCAAAACCCAAGTTAACCCAACTTTCCCCAAATTGACCAAAATCCCAAATCAAGCTAAGTTGATCCCCCAAACCAATCCAAAACCACTCTAATCCTTCTCTAAACCATTTATGGCAATCATATACACAGTATTGCTCAATCACCTGGGCTCAATTCAAGCTCAAACCCAAGTTATCCCAATTTGGGCCCAAGGTGCCCTAAATGAACCCATGACCAAATTTAATCAAATTGAACCAAATGTGACCAAACCAACCCCTCCACAGCCACTAAGTTGACCCTAGGGACTGGGCTAAACCCATATAGCCCACCCTAGTGGAGCCATGGACCAAAGGTCCCCCATATTAGGGGATCTCCTGCTTTAAATGGTTAAAGCTAGGGGAGATTTGCCATAATGCATTAACCACTTAAGCTTACCCCATGATGGCTTGCCCACTGGCTCACCTGACCCACTGGCCCCCTCCCCTGGCTTGGTCGGCTGTCTTAGTCACCAGAGTAGCCCAAATCGAGAGCCACAACCTAGTAAAGCAAACCCAAACTCTACCCTATGGCCGACGCAGCCAAAAATTACCTTGGGAGCTCTTCAGCACTCCACCTAGGCAGTGCATTGCACCTAAACTGAAGCCCTTGCAGCCACCCCAGCCATGGCTATTTAAGCCACCACCCTTCACGGCCAAAAGGTTGGCTGAACCAAACCTTAACAAAACTGTACCCAAATCACTCCAAATCCTTCCCATAGCACAGAGAACTCAATCCCCACTGCATTCCTGCCTTGAAACCCATTGACCCAGCTCAATTTTGAAGTACAATTTCAGGCCAGAAACAGGACATCCTCCAAAGCTCCACCAAACCAAAATTTAAATCACCCACACCATCCCTACTGCAAGAGAAGAAGTTTTCCACTGAAAGCCTCATCACTAGGCCACTTTAACAGGGACTTCCATCAAAACTCCAAATCGGGTCTGGTCACTTTCATACCTAGGCAATTCACCAGGGCAAGAGGCTTCATCCTGAGCTCCCGGGAATCGAACGAAGGTGTAGAGTATCTCTGATCGAAGCTTCACTTCTCAGAGCTAAGATATTGACCTTTCCTTCTTACTAAGCTTCTCTGAATTCTCCATGTAACTAGAGTTAATTTAAATAATGCTTAGTTGTATGGATATGTTCGCCATACTTAGACGAGTCCATAGGATCAAACTCGAAGTGACTTAGTTGAGTGTAGCTTGAGAAAGTAGGGTTTTAGTGTGGACGGTCACGGGATCACACCAGACGGGGACAAAGATGGGCAGTCGTTGGATCGTTCGTGTTTCTATTGGACAACTCTGATCAGACCGGACGAGGAGATGGAATGGAATAGTGGGACGAGTGGCAACCCAGTCAGCTGGTGGCGTCAAATGGGAGTGCGCCGCATGGGACTTTGATCCACCATAGGTTGAGGTGGCGCTGAGCTGGTTAAGTAAGAAAATATGGATTTTCTGAATTATTTAAATTACCTAAACTTTAAAAATCCATAACTTGGTGTAGAAAAATCATAAAAATAAAACAAAAATATCCTCTTGCTCAGTGAACAGAGGAGAATAATTTGGAAATGGTCTGAATTTATTTGATGCGTGTATGATTTTTAATTAATTAAATACCCTCTGTAGTCTTTTAATTCTCCATGCATTAGGGCATCTCACCATGGCTTGCCATTTTAGCATGTTGTAGCCTCTATCATGGGGATCTTCACTGATTTTTCCAAGGTCAGAGAAGACCTCTATGAAGAGATCTATATTTTTCAAGTTTTTGCATCTGTTTTGACAAATTAATTCTAATAATTAGCATGTTAATTAGAAAAATCTAGAAAAATTATGGTAAGTTCTCTTTAACCAGAGGACCCTAGGAAAAATAGAAATTTAATTTAAGTCATTAAAAATAACTCTAATGGTAGTTAAGACTTAAATACAAAATAAAAATAAATTGGATTACACATAAACATAAGTTGTTCAAAAAAATTCTCCACTAAATTTTAAAAGTCAGAGAACTCTCTATAGAAATTTCATGGCATTTGGAGTTCATTTGGTCACCTAAATGAATTTCTAAGTGAAATGATAATTTAAACATTAAATTAATTTTAATAATTAAAATAAAACTAAAAAATTCACCAAATTGATTTTGGGAGTTCTCAGTGATCAGAGGAATTTTCTAAAAAAATAAAATTGGAATTTTAATAAAATTTTCATTTTTAACTATATTTTAATTATTTAAATAATTAAATAATAATAAAAATTACAAAAATATTAAAAATCATCAAATTATCACATTTGGTCTTGTAATCATTTAGGAGCCATCCACATAATTTTCCTAAGCCTTAAAATCAAAATATTAACTTTTAAATGCTTAAATTAATTTTTAAAAGACTAAAAATGAATTTTCATATTTTTCCACTAAAATAATTCTAATAATTAAAATAAAAATCAAAAAAATATAAAATTTGTTTTTCTGGGTTTCCTGACCTAAGAGTGACTTAAGAGAAATAAAAAATTGAATTTTCAACCTTTAATATATTTTAAAATTAATTAAAAATTCTGAACTTAAAATAATTCTAATAATTAAATAAAAACTCAAACAATTATGAAATTTTGTCCAAGTGGTCCTCTGGTCTAAGGCTACCTCAAATAAAAAGTTCAAAGTTAGAGTTCTTGTTTTGGACAAGTTATTAAATTTTCATTTAAAACCCCAACATTTGCATTAAAATAAATATATAAATTAAATTAAAATTTGAAAAATCATATTTTCTCCTCTAATGTCACATAAAATTTTTAAAGTCATTTGAGTCAAGCTTAATGAATTATGATGTAATAAAGGCCTTTAGAGGTAAAATTGTAATTTTTAAAGAATTTTGCCTTGATTAATATTTAGGCTTAATTAAAAGGGGAAAAGGGCAATAAATGATCTTAATCATTATGTTTGAATGTTTGAAGTATAAAAGGGTAAGTGGTAGAAACCCATTTCATTTTGCCACATTAAAGGACAAAAATTATGATTTAATTAATTATCATAATTTGGAAGAAAATTAAATTAAAAGAGCCTTAAGGTTAGGGTTTGATTTTGGAAGTTAATATTCCACTAATTTAATACCCCTTCATTTCATTTTTAAATGATAATTCACTATTTTAATGATAATCATAATTATGAAGGTCATTTAACTTCCATTTTTAAGACATAAAAATACTAACTAAAATTTTATGGGCTTATTAGTGAGCTAGGCTTAATCAAAGGAATTAACCAATAAGATATAGAAAAGAAAACATAGTTAATTTTAAACTACTTTTGAAACATTACAAGCCCATCAAAATTTAATAAATCTCTCCATAATTTAAGTTTGCCTCTAAAGGCCCACCCACATAATTCCTAAGTAAAGCAACAAATGATAACTAACCCGCCTTTGGGGATGACTAAAGCATTGGTTCATTGAGCACAAGGGTATGAAACAGATAAATCATTTAATAACTATAATAAGTCCAAAAGGACCTCAAGGAAGCTTAAAAGTATTATGAAATATCTGGGCCTCTCCTGGATCTTTTCACAAGCCTTCTGGACATTTTGTAGGACTATTGCACCTATTATATCTATTAAATGAAAAATATCTTTCAAATAAATGAATAGGACCCACCGGGTTATGACCTAGGAGTTTGTAAATTCATGACGAACATATCCATAGGTTCAAATTTCTTGCAAATTATAAATGTTTATTTTAAGAATACTAAAGTTTCAGGTGGAGATGATGAGAAGACTACCAGGTATGCTTTTATTTTATTGCAATTTACTTACCTGCACTCTACTGTACTTTCTTTCCTTGCAAATTTGCATGCTAAGCAACAATGTCACCCTACATGAAAGCTGAAACTTTTAGGATAGCTATAAAACTAAAACCAAAGTCAAAATTAAAAATCAAAACAAGATAAAATTCACCGCCACAACATTCAAAAATATAAAAAAACTCAAAATTTAATCATAATTGTAACTAAATTAAAACATCTCATTGGATGATTGGGAATCCCTCAGAAAAGGTAACCAACGTCTTGCTAAAAGGGTTTCCCACAGTCTAAATAAAAGTATGGAACTCATTAAGTTAAGTATAGTAAATTCATTTAGACTAAGTGAATCCGATGAAAATAGTGGTGCCGGGATGATGGAATCGTGGGATCATAACCAGTGTCGCTATAATCAACTTTAATGTTTTCCTAATAAAATATTAAGACACCTCAATTAAAATATTTTTAAAACATGATACTTCTCTTTTCTCTTACAATTAACACTTCTTTAAACTAAACCTACTACGATGAGGAGCTTGGAGCATGCATAGTGGGCAGCACGACCATCTTCAACAGCAAAATTACTTATAAATAAACAAACAAGCCATAGAACTTCGAGGTAGGCTGCTTAGTGTGGTATAAATCCTTAACATTTATTTAAGCCCTTACATAACCATGTCGTGCAACATAAGCCCTATCTCAACTTAGGATTCTGAGGTTTTCATCGGGTATGACATAAATCCTCCTATCTTCCAAGTCATTCACATGAACAGTATCAAGTGAATGTAAGTCCTAAATAATAAAATTGATGGGATAAAACACCAAATAAATATCCTAAATCAAAACTAAACTATAGGATAGTTGGAGAAGATATCAGGATTTTCCTTGAATTTATGTCCTTCCCCTAGCCTTCTCTCCTTTGATTTTTGATAAAATGAAATGTTCCAAAACTTAAGCCATTCATCTATTGAATTTCTGACTATCAGATTTTCTTTGAAAACCTTACCTTTGGAAGTCATGAATATAAATATTTCCTGATCTATATCAAGAGTTTTCTTAGGTGACTTCGGTTATCTAAGATCTAATTAACTATAGGGGCTTGCCCTTATATATAACTTAAAGACCCCATATTAATATAAACCCTATCTAATTCCTTCATATTAAATAGGTGACACGCCTAAAATATATACGTTTTTTGCTATATCATTTTACTTATTTTTTTTATGATATTGCACTATAAAGGAAGGTATTTTGTATGTTTTTTTTAGGTACAAGAAATGGTGATTGAAGCAAAAAGAAGCAAAAACGGTGCAATTTGGAGCAAAAACGAGCAAGAAAACAAAATTTTGGCTTGACACCTTTCGATAAGTCTTTCTATGCTTAATCTCTTTTACACTTTTTGAATATTTTTAAATGAGATTACACTTTAAAGAAATAGTTTTTATGCTTATTTTATAGGGCTATCTGTTAGGAACATAACACAACTGAAATGGGGCGAAAAAGAGCTAAAACGGAGCCAAACGGAGCCAAACGGTGGAGCAGCGCAGGAAGCTCGCCGACGGTGGCCTCGAGCTCACCGACGGTGGGAATATCTCGAGAAGGCCAAAAATTAAATGCAAAAGCCCGCCGACAGTGCCCTCGGGCCCGCCGACGGTACCCGGCAAGATTCTAGACTGACTTTGGGTGGTTATGGCTGAAATTCAACGTAATTGGATGCTTTTTCGAAGGGGTGCTTATGGCTACTCTTCAAACTTCGTCCATACTCTTTAAAATGACAAATTTAGGTTGGAAAAGTGAAGAGGAAAGTAGAGAAAAAAAGAGAGGAATGTTTAGGATTCTTAGATTAAGAGTAGAAATGTAGATTTCTACCCTTTTGGAGAGATTAGAGAGGAGATTTTGAGAGAATTTGTAAGGGATTGCACTAGCATTGCATGGATCGACGGGAGACTTTGTGGGAGAGATCTTCATCTTTCTTTCAAAGTAAAAAAAGCTAAGTATTGTTCTTCATTATCTTATAATTTTGTAAATAATTACCTAGTGGATTTGCTTTGGTTAAATGAAGTTTCTGTTGTATTTTCTCCATGCTTTGAGACGCATCTCTCTTACTCTTTCTTCTTCTTTGAAAATAGTGACATGAGAAGATTATGCCATTATTTTCATTTTACTTTTCTTTTGTAATGAATTGAAGTCATGTTTAGGATTTTATGATGCATGATAGAAGTAAATTTAATTATAAATGTGATGGTTTTTACTTGCACTTCATTTACATTACAAAAAGAGTTCATTGTAGTGTTAAAATTTGTTGTAATTGCACTGACCCGAAAGGGCGGTGTAATTCTCAACAAAGTGGAACCACATTCAAATTCCATGGATGGTGAAGTTCATGGGACTTGAGTGCAAATAAATAGGGAAATAATATTAATCGCGCGTAGAATTGGAGATTTTAGAGTGACATGATAAAATTCTCAATTCGGTCCTATCGTTTGGGTGTTGAAGTGTAGATTATTAGCCCTCAGGTGAGGGGAACGTGAGAGCTCCAAATTGAGAGCCAGTATCCTCTCAGCCTTGCCACGGATTCAGTAAACAAGTATAGGATTAGTCAATATTCTTTATGCCTGGACCAAAGGGTAAAGAATAGGATTGCTCCTATTTGACACATACAATATTTAATGCATCTCATTCCTATACATTATCCATTTTATTACATAAGAATAGTAGTTTTTATTACCTCAAAATTCTCCAAACCAATTCATCCAAAAAGGGTTATCTTTAGAATTATTATTTGCATTTAATTATAGTTACTATTACATTTAACACTTTCATTTATGAGTAGTTGCTAGATAAAACACAATTTTAATCAACATTCCAAACTAAGGACTATTAGTAGTCGACTAGAATTTGACAAAAGACCTCTTACTTCACATCCTCGTGGGATCGATACTGGCGTTTCTAAAGAAAACTCTATATTACTTTAAATGATACGTATACCTGCGTAGTACCCCTAGTGTGTAAAATATTTTCCAATTTTTATATCATTTAAGATTTTGCACACTAGCCGCTATTTATAAATCGGGTTAAGTTTTTTGCCATCTTTTGGAAGTTAATTTACTGCGTAATTGCGGGTCAGACGAAGTTTTTGGCGCCGTTGCCAGGGAAGCTTCGGTAAGAACTTTAGGAGAATTTTAGTTGAAGTAATTAGGCTTAGACTTGGAAAACTGTAGTGTCGTAAAAACTATTTTGGTGTGAAAAGTGTTTTTATATGAAAAAGTGTTGTGAAAAAAGAAAAAAAAATTGTTTATGTGAAAAATATGGTTTGTGAAAAATGTTTTGTTGTGTTGAATATATTTTTCGTTTTATTTATTTAATTGTTAATGTATTGTTTGTTGTGTTACGTATGTGAAACAAAGAATCTACAGGACTTGTGCCTTATGATCTTGAGTTAGAAAAAAATAAAAAAAAATAAAAATACAGAAAGGACTCGAAAAACTAAAAATGGAAATGGAAAATATTCAAGATAATAACTTGGAAAATCATCATACTTCATTGAGGGATTACGTAAATCCTACGACAGATGAAATTCACTCAAGTATATAAAATCCTATCGTAGAAGCTGACTCGTTTGAAATAAATCCTGAAATTATCCAACTGGTGCAGAACAATCAATTTGGGGGAACTCCTTCGGAGGAACCCTATTTACACTTATCAAATTTTTTAGAACTTTGTGCTATATTTCGTTATAACGGTATGTCTGACGATGCTGTAAGACTACGGCTTTTTCCTTTCTCACTAAGGGATAAGGCTAAAATGTGGTTATACTCATTAGCACCTGGCTCTATTAAAAATTAGGAGGAGTTAACTCAGAAATTCTTAGCTAAGTATTTTCCACCTTCAAGGACTACTAAACATAGAAACGATATTATCTCATTTTGTCAATATGAAGGGGAATCAATATACGAAGCCTGAGAAAGATTTAAGGAACTTTTAAGAAAGTGTCCACACCATACTCTGCCGGATTGGTTAATCATTCAAACTTTTTATAATGGGTTAGTAGGATCCCTTAGGTCTATAATTGATGCTACTGCTGGTGGTTCATTAATGTCAAAACCATTTTATGAAGCGTATGAGTTAATTGAAAAAATGGCTTCAAATGAGTTTCAATGGCCATCTACAAGGGTAAATCATAAAAATGTAGCTAGTGTTCATGATACACATACGATTACAATTTTTGCATCTCAGGTTGCTGCAATATCAAGGAAGGTGGACCAATTTGGAATGAACCAACCTCAATTTACTCCTGTAAGTGAGGAAAGTTCATTAGGGCCTATGATTGATTCTAACTTATCATATGATACTTTAAATACCATGAACAACCCATATTCTAACTTTTATAACCCATGTTGGGAGAACCATCCTAAATTTAACTAGAATCATACTACTGATGGTGGAAACCAAAAATGGGAAAATAATCATGCGAAACCTAATAGAAGTTGGAATAATCAGGGGAACACAAACTATAGACCTTCATATCCACCGAACTCTAACAATGATCAACAATTTGAGCATAAGAAGATGTCTATGGAAGAAGTGGTATTGCAAATGGGAAACCAGTTGCAAAGTCAAAATGCTGCGATTAGAAACATAGAGAATCAACTAAAAAAAATTGCTAATTCACTTAGCAATAGACCCCAAGGAACACTTCCTAGCAACATTGAGATCAACCCTAAAGAGAACATTAATGAACAAGTAGAAACTGTCTAATTAAAAAGTGGAAGAGAGATAGAGGATGTGGTTAGAAAAGAGAAAAATGTTGTGAGAGAAACAAAGAAAACTAAAAGATCTGAAGAAAATGTTTCTAAGGATCTGGAAAAATTAATATCTCCAACTAAAATCAGTTTGGAAAGACCACCACCTCCATTTCCTCAAAGACTTAGACAGTATGAGTTGGATAAAAAATTTTTAAAGTTCAAGAAATTACTTAAGAAGTTAACGATAAATATTCCTTTCACTGAAGCTTTGGAACAGATGCCACGTTATGCAAAGTTTATGAAGGATATATTAAATAAGAAAAGGAAAATTGGGGATTATGAGACAATTACACTAAGTGAGGAGTGCAGCGCTATACTTCATAAATTTTTTTCTCAGAAAGTTAAAGATCCTTGTAGCTTTACAATTCCTTGTGCTATTGGAAAAAGATTATGTGAAAAGCCTTTATGTGATTTAGGAGTAAGCATTAATGTTATGCCTCTATCTATATTTAGAAGTTTAGGTTAAGTAGATATTTCTCCCACTACTGTAACCTTTCTGTTAGCTGATCGATCTATCATTTATCCAAAAGGAGTTATAGAAGACGTGCTTGTTAAAGTGGATAAATTTATCTTTCCTTTGGACTTTATTGTATTAGATATGGAGGAAGATAAAGAAATTCCAATTATTTTTGGGAGACCTTTCCTTTTTACTAGACAAGCTATGATAGATGTGCAAAAAGGAGAGCTGACTATGAATATTAATGACCATGAAGTCACTTTTGATGTATTAAAGACTATGAAATATTCAGCTGAGAAAAAAGATGATGATTGTTTTTGGATAGATGAAATTGATTTCTAAATAAAGACCATTTCCAAGAAAGTTTTGAGAGTAAGATAACAGACGAGGTTGAAATAGACTTTCATGATGAGTCAAAAATGTTATGTAAAAAAGACTGTATGCATGTTCAGGAGAGGTGTGAAATGATGGACACTACCAAAAATAGTAAACTGTTAATTCCATTTGTTGAAAAATCTTATGAACTTAAGATGGATGTACCCAATACAATTTTAAAGCCTATGTATTTAGGGAATTCATCTACACAACCAGTCTTTATATCTTTAGATGCAACTCAATCACAAGAAAAACCTAAATTGAATGATGAACATGATAAAATTATTTAACTAGGACTTAGAAGAGAATTTGAGGATAAATTTCAAAAGAACTTTGAGTTGAGAAAAGAAGATAAGGATATAGGAAGACCATTGGAAGAAATTCCTAAGGAATTAGAAAAACCTATTTCCTCAACTAAGATAGATCCTCCATCATTTAATAGTTATAAAGGAGAAGAATTGAAAGATAACTAGAATCATAAGAGCGACATAGAAGAATTTGATCTTGAATCTGAATTATCTAAAGAGAATCTGATCCAAAATTTGGGAGATATTGAAGTATCTTATAAAGATCCATTTCTTATAAATTTCAAGGATGATATTAATATGCGGATTGAGAAAATCAATAGAAGAATATTGGATCTAGAAAGAAATATGAGGAACAATGATATAAATCCAACTGAAAATGAAGAGCTGAATGAAAAATTAAAATTTGAGGATTTTGTAGGAATCCCTAGATCCGGAAATGATTGGGCGATTGATCGAGGATTACTTAATTGGAATTTTGATCCAGATGGAATCCTTTGTCGGGCTAACGACGTTAAACCAAGCGCTTTATGGGAGGCAGCCCATAGTTATCAGTGTGTTTTGATTTAGTGTGCTTGAAAGTCATGATTGTTAGTGTTGTATTGTGTTTGATTTATAGTGGATAGACTTGATCTTTATGTGTCATTATGGATTGATAAGTTTGATTGTTGATTGGTTGATGTTTGAATTGTTATTTGTTTGATTTGATCTTCATGTGTCATGAGAGAGGTGATTCCTTAACTTCTTCTTATGGTTAGACTTGTATTTTCTCTTGTAGTAGTTGGATTGACGAGTTCACTATGACTTAGGCCTCACCCAGACTTGAGTTTTACGAAAGAGATCATGAATTTCGAACATTGATAGTTCCATCTTAATTTGTTACTTCCTTTCTGCAACTTTTTTTTGATTAGGTAGGAGTCGCGAACCTATTTGATGTATACCATGTGGATGATCTTACACTATCTTTATAACTGTTAGAGGTGCTTAATTATAAGGATTAGATGATGCTTGAGATTGGTGCCTAGGAGCCAATATATCAGGGATAATCTTATCTTTGGGATTATAATTTATAAAATCATTTGAAAGTACCTAATTTACTAGTGTAGTGATTCCATTAGAAATTGGAAGTAAGTTAGTAAGATGTGATGAGTTAATGAAAGAATTGACCTCATTTATCTTATGTGTGTTTGTGCTAGTGTTACAATTTTATATAATAATTGAATAACATTTTTATATTCCCTTGCTGATACATACTATGCTAGTTAGACTTTGGTTTAGTTAATTTCATTCTGGAATGTTTAGTTTAGATTTACTTTCTTCTACATGATTCCTATCCTGATTAATAATTGTAGATCTTTCTGATAGACACTTGTGGTAGATAGAATTTCTAAATTATTTTTCTTCCTACTTATATTTTCTGAACTAAATCTATATATGTTAAAAATTAAGTTTTGGGGTAGGAAGAAAAATAAAATTTTAATGTGAAAATACTTAATTTTAGTGTAATTTTATTACAAGCATGTTTTAGGTTAGCTTTAATTTCTCCTACAGTCATTCTATCCTAATTATGCATGTACATGAATTTGATAGGATGTTGTAGTAGTAAGGAGATTCAACTTTTACTTTTTCTTCCTGCTATATTTTATGGAATTAATTGCAAAATATTTTTGAAATTTAAGTTTGGAGGGAAGAAAAATATTAACTCTTATTTGTTCTCAATTGTTATATTTTCAAAAAGTATTAGCATAACTTCTGTCAGTTGAACCTCGCTTGAGATAACTAAAATTTTTTATTTTAGTTGAATGTTATGGAAGGATTGGATGAAAGTTTTTAGTAATAAAAGTTAATTTTATAAAGATAAGATATTTGGTATGAAAGAATTTGATTATAGTTAACTATTTAAAGTAAAGAAAACTGTATTTTTGAAATGTTAAGAGACTTAAAGTATTGTGTGTTAATAAGAGATTATGACTTTATGATGAATAATAAAGCTCATACCTAATTATAAAGTAAGGATGTGTTTCAAGTTTGAACTTTAGAAAGAGGAGAGTGAAGTTCAAAATCATTACAGGCTCTCCAGATATAGTAATCCTCATTAAAAAAAGAGAAAAAAGGAGAAAAAGAAAAGAGAGTAAAAAAAGGAGGATTGAAAATGATCCCGAAAGAAAAGAAAAAAAAGAAAGAAAAATATTTATGAGGAGAAACTTGAGGAGATGTCTAATCAAAAATTGGCTTCACTTGAGTCACCCTAAAGGGGGAACTTGATTTCATTTCTGAATTTATATTTAAAGTATTGGCCTACATTCTGATGAAGTTTGGATGAACTCCTTTTTCACATAATCTTTCAAGGCATTCTTAATGTAACAAATTATAGTTTATCTTGAAATAAATAGAAGACTAGAACCCTTAGACTTGATTGCTGAATATTCTTATACTTGTAGTGTTAACCCGAGTTACTGAATTTCTTTCTAAAAGTCAAACCAATATATTCTTTTAAATGAAAGATTTTAGTGTCTTACAGGTGAAAAGTACACTGCCTTGAGTTATATTTTTATGTAGTAAAAGGGTTACTTGAGAACAAGTAACAGTTAAGTTTGGGGGATTTTGACACGCCTAAAATATATACATTTTTTACTATATCATTTTACTTATTTTTTTATGATATTGCACTTTAAAGGAATGTATTTTGTATGTTTTTTAGTTTTAGGTACAAAAAATGGTGATTGGAGCAAAAAGAAGCAAAAACGGTGCAATTTGGAGCAAAAACGAGCAAGAAAACAAATTTTGGCTTGACACCTTTCGATAAGTCTTTTTATGCTTAATCTATTTTACACTTCTTGAATATTTTTGAATGAGATTACACTTTAAAGAAAGGTTTTTTTATGTTTATTTTGTAGGGCTATCTGTTAGGAACGCAACACAACTGAAATGGGGCAAAACAGAGCTAAAACGGAGCCAAACGGAGCGAAATGGTGGACCTGCACAGGAAGCTCACCGACGGCAGCCTCGAGCTTGTCGATGGCGGGAATATCCTGAGATGGCCAAAACTTAAATGTAAAAGCCCGCCGACAGCGTCCTCGGGCCCGTCGACGACGCCCGGGAAGATTCCAGACCGACTTTGGGCGGTTAAGGCGAAATTCAACGTATTTGGACTCTTTTTCGAAGGGGTGCTTATGGCAAGTCTTCAAACTTCATCCATACTCTTTAAAATGGCGAATTTAGGTTGAAAAAGTGAAGAAAAAATTAGAGAAAAAAAGAGAGGAATGTTTAGGATTCTTATATTAAGAGTAGAAATTTAGATTTCTACCCTTTTGGAGAGATTGGAGACGAGATTTTGAGAGAATTTGTAAGGGATTGCACTAGCATTGCATGGATCGACGGGAGACTTTGTGGGAGAGATCTTCTTCTTTCTTTCAAAGGGAAAAAGCTAAGTATTTTTATTCATTATCTTATAATTTTGTAAACAATTATCTATTGGATTTGCTTTGGTTAAATGAAGTTTCTGTTGTATTTTCTTCATGCTTTGTGACGCATCTCTCTTACTCTTTCTTCTTCTTTGAAAATAGTGACATGAGAAGATTATGCCATTATTTTCATTTTACTTTTCTTTGGTAATGAGTAGAAATCATGTTTAAGATTTTTTGATGCATGATAGAAGTAAATTTAATTATAAATGTGATGGTTTTTACTTGCACTTCATTTACATTACAAAAAGAGAGTGTTAAAATTCGTTGTAATTGCATTGACCCGAAAGGGCGGTGTAATTCTCAACAAAGTGGAACCACATTCAAATTTCATGGATGGTGAAGTTCATGGGAGTTGAGTGCAAATAAATAGGGAAATAATATTAATCGGGCATAGATTGGAGATTTTAGAGTGACAGGCTAAAATCCTCAATTCGGTTCTATTGTTTGGGTGCTGAACGTGGGAGCTTCGAAGTGAGAGCCGGTATCCTCCCAGCCTAGCCATGGATTCAGTAAACAAGCATAGGATTAGTCAATGTTCTTTATGTCTGGACCAAAGGGTAAAGAATGGGATTGCTCCTATTTTACAAATACAATATTTAATGCATCTCATTCTTATACATTATTCATTTCATTACATAAGAATAGTAGTTTTTATTACCTCAAAATTCTCCAAACCAATTCATCCAAAAAGGGTTATCTTTAGAATTATTATTTGCATTTAGTTATAGTTACTATTACATTTAACACTTGCATTTAGGAGTAATTGCTAGATAAAACACAATTTTAATCGACATTCCAAACTAAGGACTATTAGTAGTAAACTAGAATTTGACTAAAGACCTCTTACTTCACTTCCTCGTGGGATCGATACTGGGGTTTTTAATGAAAACTCTATATTACTTGAAATGATACGTATACTTGCGTAGTACCCCTAGTGTGTAAAATATTTTCCAATTTTTATATCATTTAAGATTCTGCACACTAGCCGCTATTTATAAATCGGGTTAAGTTTTTTCCCATCTTTTGGAAGTTAATTTACTGCGTAATTGTGGGTCGGGTCAATAAGGGATATTGTCGGTCAACAATGGTTCATAGACCAAACAGATGTCATGAATTCTTTAGTTTATTTGATCAAGCCTCACCCCAAAGGCATGTATCTATCTTTGATATATATACATGTCTTGTGATGAAGTGCTTGATTATCTAAACTAACGTTTATATGAAATCAATTTGATTTCGTATTCTTCAAGATTAAAATGTTATTTTTGAAATTCATATATATTAAACTTAATCAAAATTCTATTTTATAAAAACTATATTTTAAATCATTTTCAAAAATTCCAAACACATCATTAACACCACCATACCGAATCATGCAAAAGAAACCTTTAACGGCCGACACCACAGAACTACCACAATAAACTCTAATAACACCACAATAATATTCCAATAACTGCACAGTAACACCGCAGTAATACTCTAACAACACCAAAATAATACCACAATAACACTCAAATATAAACTAAAAAAAACCTCTATCCCACATAAATACAACCATAATACCATAAAACAACATCATAATAACATGAAAATACCGAAAAGAAAAACAATAAAAACTTCAGTAAAACACTAGTCATAATAACACCACAATAATACCACAATAACACTTAAATATGGATAAAATACAACCTTAATCTCACCTTAATACAACCAAAATACTACAAAGCAGCACCATAATTACATGAAAACACCTAAATGGAAAACAACATAAGGTTCACAAAAACAACATTCAAATACCATCACGGAACTGTGACACCAAAAAATGTTCAATTTTATATATACATTTTATGCTTAAATTTAGCGATATTGCACATTAAAGAAATGTGTTTTCATGTTTTGTTGCAGTTATATTCAGTCTAGGCACCTGGAGCAAAAAGAAGAAAAAAAGAAGAAATTTGGAGTCAAATGATGTAATTTTTGAAATTACACTAGCACCAGAACTGTCGTTAGTTTCCAAAGAGCAGGAGTTGCACTGGTGCCGATGGTGCTAGAACAGGCACGAATGGTGCCAGAATCTAAAGAGCACACGCAGAATCTAGATTTTGGCGCCAATGGTGCCAGATTTTAGCGCCAATGGCGCTAGAAGTGGTTATTCTCCTAAATTCATTGAATTTGGACAAATTCGACGGGGTACTTAAGAAAACTCTTGGGAATTTCGTGCTTACATTATAAAGGTGTGTTTTTATGTAAAAAAGTGTCTTTTTTTCAGTGTCTTTTTGTCTTTTTGTCTTTATCTTGTGTCATTTTGTCTTTTGGTCTTTGTCTTTTGTCTTTGTTGTGTGGGAAGTGTGAGTCAAGGTTGGTGTGTGAGAGAGTTTAGAGAAGATTTTCTCTAAGGGTTGTAAGAGGAGCAAGAAAATGAGAGATTTCCTCTTCATTACGCTTCTAAGAGAATTGAGTGGCATTGTAAAGAGAGAAAGTGACTCAAAAGAACTTCAAGGGATTTGCTTGGGGAGGAGATTGAGTTAAGTTGTGTTCTTTTCTTTTTGTTTTGTAAACTTATTTTTATATATATAATTCATGTTTTGTTGTATCTTCCTCATGAATTCTGCGTAGTTTTCTTTTTTCTTCTCCCTATAATGAGATATAGTCATGTGAAGAATGAAAATTGTTGCGCAATAATTAAATGTTCATAATTGTGATGATTCAAACTTTAAACTTCATTTATTTTTCGATTTGGCCAATTGAATTGTTATAATTTGTTGTAAAACATGATCTGAAAAAATTATGCTTTCTATAACAGAGTAAGAATCACATTTGATTTCGTGGATGAGAATGTAGTTCATGGGGTTGCGTGCAAATAAATAGGGAAATATACTTTGATGGGCGTAGAATTGGAGATTTTAGGGTGACAGACTAAAATCCCTAATTTGGTCAGGGAATTAAAGAGAGATGTTAGCCTTCAGGTGAGGGAAACGTGGGAACTCTGGAGTGAGAACCAGTATCTTCTCAGCCTAACCACGAATTTAGAGACCAAACTCTGGATTAGCCAATGTTCTTTTTCGCTCATAGAGAGAAGAAAGAATATGAATGCTCATATTTGGCACAATACAATACAATTTACAACAATTTTAATCATTCACTGACTATAACCTCATTATAAAGGGGAAGGATACTTTATTAAATTTTAACTCTTCATCACAAAACTTGGTTTAGTTTTTGTAAATTTAACTTTAAAGTTTAGAGATTAGTTTAGTCAACATAGTTTTGTTATCTACATTAAACCAACTTCGACTTGTTTTTCTTACTTAATTTTATATACTTTGAATATTGTGTTTTTGTGTTATTATCATAAGAATTAGCACCTCCCTGTGGGATCGATACTTAGGACTCCATCAGAGCCTTGTATTACTTAAGCGACATGTATACTTGCATTTACATCATAGAACAATTTGAAATCGAAACTACACATTAATTCATTAGGAGTTACAGCTTAAAGATTTTTAAATGATAAAAATAATAATAATGAAGTAAATATTATTGTGATTGATCTGCATATTTCCTAATTTAGCTGACGTGTGTGTTGTGGTGTTGAAAGAAATTTAAAGCACATTAGAAAACCCCCATCAAACTGCCATAACACCAATTTACTAACACCACAATAATACTTCAATAACACTCCAATAACACCACAATAACACCACAATAATACTCTAATAACACCACAATAACACAATAATAACACCACAATAATACCACACTAACACTCAAATATTGACAAAATATAACCTCAATCCCACCTCAATAAACCATAATACTGCAAAACAACATCATAATAACATGAAAGCACCCAAAACACAAACAACAAAAAAATCACAAAAAATTCAGTCGAATGCCACCATGGAGCTGTCATAATACCACTCCAATAACACCACTGTAACACTACAATAACACTCTAATAACACCGCAATAGCACTCCAATAACACAACAATAATACCACAATAAGACACAAGAAAGGACAAAATAAAACCTTAATCCCATCTCAATACAACCACAACACCATAAAACAATGTCATAATAACATGAAAACACAAAGAAAACAATAAAAAACTCAGAAAAACACCAGTTAAATACCACTACAATAACACTCCAATAACACCACGATAATCCCACAATAACACCACAGTAATACCACAATAACATTAAAATATAAACAAAATACAAACTCAATATCTCCTCAATACAACAACAATATTAGAAAACAACATCATAATAACATTAAAATAGCCAAAACAAAAACAAGAAAAACTTTACAAAAACACCAAGCGAATACCACCAAAAAGTCGCCACAATACAACTACAATAACATCACCGCAACAACACTATAATAACACTATAATAAAATCACAATAACACTCAAATATAGACAAAATACAACTTCAATCTCACTTCAATACAACCAAAATACCATAAAACAACATCATTATAAAATGAAAACACCCAAAAAAAAAGCTACACGAAGATAACAATCGAATAATACCATAGAACTGCCATAATAACACCACAATATCGACAAAATACAACCTTAATCCCACATCAATACAACCACAATACCACAAAACAACATCAAAAAAACATGAGAACACCAAATATAAAAACAATAAAAACTTCACAAAACGTCAGTCGAATACAACTTCAATAACACCACAATAACATCATAATAACACCACAATAACACTCCAATAACACTATAATAACCACAATAATTTCACAATAACTGTAAAAACTAAAAATAATACAATCTCAATTCCACCTCAGTACAACCACAAAACTGCAAAACAACATCATAATAATGTGAAAACACCTAAAAGTTAAACAACAAAAACTTTACAAAACACAAGTTAAATACTACCATAATGCCACCATAATATCATTTCAATAACACGACAGTAACACCTAATAACACTCCAATAACGCCACAATAACACTACAATAACACTAAAAAAACACCACGGTAACACAACAATAATATCACAATAACACTCAAATATGGCTAAATACAACTTCAATCCCACCTTAATACAACCACAATACTACAATTCATCATCATAACAACATGAAAAAATCCAAAAGAAAACAAGAAAAACTTTACAAAAATACAATTCTAATACCACCACAATAACACCACAAAAATAATATAATAACACCACAATAACACCAGAATAATACCACAATAACACTTAAATATGGACATAACATAATCTCAATCCCACAACAATACTGCAAAACAACATCAAAATAACACGGAAACACACAAAAGAAAAACAAAAAAAATTCACAAAAGCATCATTCAAATACCTTCACAAAACCACCATAATACCAATCCAACAACACCAAAATAACACAACAATAACACTGCAATAACACTACAATAACGCCACAATAACAACACATTAATATTACAATAATACCATAATAACACTCAAATATTGACAAAATACAACCTCATTCACTTCTTAATACAACCACAATATCGCAAAATAACATCATAATAACGTGAAAATAACTAAAAGAAAAACAACAAAAACTTCACAGAAATACCAATCGAATACCACCATAGAACTGCCACAATAGCGCCATAATAAATTCACGATAACATAAAAATAACACTACAATAATATTCCAATAACACCATAATAATATTATAATTAAACTTAAATATGGACAAAATGAAACCTAAATCCCACCTCAATACAACCAAATGCCACAAAACAACATTATAATAACATTAAAATACCCAAAAGAAAAACAACAAAAACTTCACACAAACATGAACCAAATATCACCACAGAATTGCCACAATACAACTCCAATAACACTATAATAACACTTCAATAACTCTACAGTAACACTACGGTAATACTTCAATAATTTTATAATAACACCACAATAATATCTTAATAACACTTAAATATAAACAAAAAACAACCTCAATCTCACATCAATACAACCACAATACCGCAAAACAACATCATATTGACATGAAAACACCCAAAAGAAAAACAACAGAAGCTTCACTAAAACACCAGTCGAATACTACCACAGAGCCGCCACAATACCACTCCAATAAACGCACAATAACACCATAATAACAGCACAATAACACTCCAATAACACCACAATAAGAACACAATAGCACTCCAATAACATAACAATAACACCACAATAATACCATAACAACACTCAAATATTGACATAATACAACCTCAACCACATCTCAATATAACCAAACTATCACAACACAACATCATAATTAAATGAAAACACCTAAATGAAAAACAATAAAAACTTCAAAAAAATACCACTCAAATACCACCACATAACTGCCACAATACCACTCGAATAACATCATAATAACACTAAAAAAACACTACAATAACACCACAAACACCACAATGACACTCTAATAACACCACAATAACACAATAATAACACTATAATAATATTGCAATAACAGTCAAATATTAACAAAATATAACCTCAATCCCACCTCAATAGACCACAATATCGCAACACAACATCATAATAGCATGAAAACACCCAAAACACAAATAACAAAAACTTCAAAAAAACACCTACCGCCATAGAACTGCCACAATAGTACTCTAATAATACCACAATAACACCACAATAACACTATAATAACACTTAGATTTGAAATACAAAAAAAATACAACCTCAATCCTACCTCAATAACCATATAACTGGTATAGTACCACAAAGCGAAGTCATAATAACATGAAAACACTCAAAAGAAAAACAATAAAAACTTCAAAGAAACACTGGTCGAATACCACCACGGAACCGTCACAATACCACTCCAATAACACCACAATAATACCACAATAACACTCTAACAACACCAAAATAACACCACAATAATACTCCAATAACACCATAATAACACCACAATAATACCACTGTAACACTCAAATATGAACAAAATACAAATTCAATCCTACCTCAATACAACCACAACACAACTCTAATAATATCACGGATTACAACAATACCACCAAAATAATAGGACAATATAACTACTAAATCCTTACAATATCTCCACAATCCCACAAAAAAATGACTATAATCTGAATAACATACAACCTCAATCTCAACTCAATACAACAACAATATCAGTCAAATAACTTCATAAACAATCAAAATATCACTAGAATAATATGGCAATACTACCAAAATAATATCACAATGCCACCTCAAAACAACCATAATAATAAAAAAAAAACTCAACATTAATGTAAATACCATAGAAAACTTCACTGTTAGAATAACATTGTAATAACACCACAACTCCACAAAAGTAACATAATACCATTGATTCGGAGTACAAAGAAAATCAAATAAACATAAATTAATGTTGACATTTCAAACGAAGCTAAACTCTCGTCCATTTCAAACTTCTCGTCATTATTTTCAGATTTCATCATCAGTATTTCTCTTCCGACGAGAGAGAATGACTGTGAACTTCTCTTCTGACGAACGACACTGTGAGGGATTTCAAACGGACTAAACCCTAGCTACCAAAATCGCAGGTGAAAATCGCCCCCCTACCCAATGGCAATAGAAGAAAAATGTAGATTGATTCGGCGCGCAAGGTTTTTTTTCGAAGCTACGAGTTGGTTCAGACCTGGTCATGAGGTAATATATATGACCCTGATCCGCAAATAACGCAGTAATATTCGCTTCCAAAAGATAGCCAAAAGCTTTGACTTAATTTATAAATAGTGGGTAGTGTATAAAATTAATATAATTTAGAAAATATTTTTTTACACTAGGGGTACTACGCAAGTATACATATCGTTTCAAGTAATATAGGGTTTTTAAACAAAGACCCCAGTATCGATCCCACAGGGAAGATTTATAGAAATAAATTTTCTATGAAGTGGAAGCGAAATAAAATAGTAAAGATATTTTTATTTTATCTTTTAATTTGATTATAAATTACTATTTAATTTACTAGATGCAAATAAAGAAAACAATAATAAGATAATGATTTTATGAATTCTATATAAAATAAACAACTTTCTTTCCTTCAATTAATTTAAGATTTCTAAGATAATTTAATATTCGTTGGAGAATTTGGTTTATTGTATTGTGCCAAATAGAAGCATTCCTATTCTTTACCCTTTGATCCAGGCGCAAAGAACATTGACTAATTTACAGAATAGGTCCGGATGTATTGTTAGTAGAATGGGTTAATCTAGGCTCACACTTCTAGATGTCCGAGGGTGGCTATGGTCGGCCCTACTAGTGACCCTTCCCTAGTCTATAAATCAAATTATAAGAATTTAGTCTGTCACTCTAAAAACTTATCAATTCTGCGCCCTTTAAATATTATCTTCCTATTTATTTGGATTTCACCATGAATAGCCCGCTCATGGCCTTCGACTACCCAAGGATTCATGTGACATTTACAAGTTAAGAGTTCTTCTCCTTCAAGGTTTCAAAACTCTTCGATAGATTTTAACATTTCAAACAGTACTAATTTTAAAAGTAAAGTAAGATCAGGTATTAATGTCATCACAATGTTTTGAAATTATTTTGAATTTTAATTCTCCATCGAATCTTTATATTATCTTATCTATCTCTTCATAATTGAAGTAGGAAAGTAATTAAGTACTCATAACACATTGAAAATAAATAACAAAACATGATAATTAAACATTGAATCAAATATAAAAATATACTTATCTCAAATATTTCTTCTACAGATCTTCTGATTCCTACTAACTCCACAGTGTAATGAACTCCAGGTGCAATAACTTGAAAATAAACTCACTAAACTAAACAGAAGTGGCCCTAAATTTCTCTCTCTAATTCTCTCTCTAAGTATGAGAGATCCTAAAGTAGATAAGAGAAAGGGGTACAATGGGAGGGGCACGTTTTCTGAAGAAATGGACTTCTATTTATAGGCTTCAAGAGTTGCCTTGAGGCACCTCTTCAAAACATGTCCACATTCAATAAATCTTCTAGAAGGTCGGTCTGGCGCCTAGGCGCCGGACACCGTGTCCAGTTCTTCGCACCTCTTCACTTTGGCTCGCACCTCTTCACGATTAAAACCGTTCTGGAGCGTCCAAATGCAATGTATCACATGTCCTATTATCAAGGAACAACTGCCAGCCTTCTAGAATGTCTAATAACAGTTCACTCCGTCAAAATAACTGATCAAACGTTGTAAAAAACTTGACAGTTTTCATATCGATTCTGGCGCCTAGGCGCCAGGCCATATTTTTTTACACTTTTGGTATTTTGTTCCATTTTTGCTCCATTTTGCTCCTTTTTCCTTCTTAGACCTTTTTACATTACCTACATCCAAAAACACAAAAAATACCTTTCATTAAAGCATAATATCCTTAGAAAATAATAAGAATTAAGACATAAAGAAATAGGTATTTTCTTAGAGATCAAAATCCCCCATACTTAAATGTTACTTGTCCTCAAGTAACTCTTTTTACTACATAAAATATAACTTTTGGAAATAAAAGATAAATATTTAAGATTCCTTATAATTTTTTATTTTATAAAGTCTTTAGTAAATTATTCACCCAATTTCACAATCTAGGTTTAATTTTTAGAATTTAAAGAATATTTAACTATCAAATCATAACATTTCAAACTTTTCATTCACTTCGAAAATAATAGAAGTCTATTATATTAAGCTTTCATAGATTATTTACAAGAAAAAGATCTTCTTGAAAAATTTTTTCTAAATAAATATTTATGTATAAAAATCAAGTAAAATATGTAACTAGTTTTCTTCCTATAAGGTAATTCAAGTGAAGCCAATTTTTGATTAGGCATTTCTCCAAGCTTCTCCTCTCTATCATCTTTTATATATATATATATATATATATATATATATATATATATATATATATATATATATATATATATATATATATATATATATATATATATATATATATATGGATTACTATATATGGATAGCTCTGTTAATGGTTTTGAACTTCACTATCCTTAACTTATATTTTCAAAACTTATACATTTCCAGTTAATTATTATAACATAAATAAAAATTCAAAAAGAATTACAATCTTTTCTTTTTCAAGTGATAATTTTTTATTACTTAATATTTCTAAAATTCTATTATTTCTACCATGAATAGAAAATTTTTTTATCTCATTCTTCTTTAAGTTAAATAATTCTATTCTTAAAATCAATCAAAGTTAGTAAAAATTTTGGTAATTTCACTAAATTGTTTATAATTTCAAAAATAAAAGTGATCTCAAATAAATTCTTCATTCCTTAAGTTATGTTAAAAAGTTTTTTTTATTTTTATTTTTATTAAACTATTAGCTCTTTAAGGACAAATAAAAGTTTAATTTTGAATGGATTTTCCCTTCCCCAAAACTTAAGTTTTTGTAGACTATGATAATTTGAGAGTATGAGAGAAAAAAATCATAAAAATTTTTAATAAGTATGTAAAAAAAATCTTAAAAAGAAAAATTAACTTCTAATCATGCTTTTATGAATAATTAAGAATAAATTAAAGCATGTATATAAAAAGTAAGCAGCTAATTGATGATGATATTAAATTTGAAATAGAATTAAAACATAGCAAAATAATTAAATACTGAACATTAAACTAAAACAACATATAAATTAAGTCTAAATTCAGTCTCAACACAACAGAATCCTAACACTAAGCAGTCAACATACATCAAATACAAAACTAACAAACAATCCAAATAAAACAAACTAACAGAGTAGCACATCAAAGAAATCTATAACTACTAATCACTAGCTGTAGCCTCATTATCATCTTCATCACCAAAGGAAAATTCTACGTCCTTAGGATCTACAAAGGGTGTGAAACTAGGAAAAGTAGGAAAGCTAACATCATGTTCACCCTTCAGAAATCTGACTAGGGCTTCATCATACTCAGCATCGTAATTACTCTTCCTCTGGGTATAATCAGATAAATGATCTAGTTTTATGTCAATAATATCAATCATGCGATGAGTTTGAAATAACTCTCGCTCGTTGCTCTAAAAGCCGATCATGCATTGATTCCCAGAAATCTGATGATGGCTCAGCAGAAGTAGAGGGTCTTGAAGTAGAAGGTCTACCTGAAGTATGTGTAGAAGTAGAAGGAGTGGTTGATCTCTTCCCTCGAAGACGATCATAGATACAAACACTCTCCTGCCCAATTGGCTTAGTAGACTTCAGCTTCTCCTCATAAATATCAGGAGTGACTCCATTACTAACACATAGTGAGTAGATCAAAGATGGAAATCCCAATCCAACAGAAGTGCTGAACCTCGCAGTAGACTCCACAGAATCATAAATAATGCTCCCGACATCGATAGGCTTCCTCTTCTGAATGCAGTAATTTAAGATCGCTCGATCTCTAGTCACTTCACTCAGGTGGTTGGAAGGTAACAATCTTGCAGATATAAAGTAGTGCCTTGCTTTAGATACACCATTTAATTCAGAGGATTTGAATTTTATCCTCTTTCCGTTCATGATCTTCCAAAATCCAGTACCGTTACTCAGATAAGCAATAATCATATCCAAATCTCCCTCAGATGGTGATAATCCAGAATAATAGCACTCAATAGTCAGCGGCAGGTCATAAAATATGTTGATTCTTTCTGGACTAAATCCTACTCCGATACCTCTGACAAGACTTCATAATCCTCGGCATCCAGAAAATTTGCATAAAATTCTCGAACAATCGGGATAACAGCAACAGCAGTAAAATAACAAAATCATTGCCAATTGTGTGCAACAATAGTGTTTTCGATCATTTCTCCAGGATGGTAGAAACTTCGTTCAGAAATGAACTTTCTGGACGTCGCAAATTCATGGAAACGAAAATGCGCAACCGCAGTAGAGAATTTGCTGCTATCAAAGTTATCTCGTGCCTTCCCGCGTTTAGATTTTGGAGCCATCTAAACGTGAAAGAAAACAAGAACAAATTTAGGAATCAAAGGTTTAAACTCTTTTAAGTTTATAAACTTAAAATAAGTTTAGAAATCCAAAGAAATCACTAAAAATCGAATATTTTTTTTAAATTTTCGGTTCTTAGCAAAACTTAGGGAAATCTATGGTGAAAATCGAAAATAAATGGTTTAAAGTGTAGATCTGACCTTGAGACGAAGCAATCGAGTGGTTTCGTGCTCAAATCCTTGATGTTTTGACCTCAAAATGGATCTAGAGGATGTATTTTCTCGAAAATGGGGAAGAAGATGAAGCTTAGGCGTCAAAAATGGCTTTTGGGGGTTATTTAAGTAAATTTTCGGATACAGGCCGAACTGGCGCTTAGGCGCCGAATTCTGGCGCCTAGGCGCCAGACTCGCCTTTCACAAAAAATTTTTTAAAATTTATTTTTCCACCAAAATTCATAAATTCAACTTCCAATTACTCTTATCAAAGTAGAGCTTCAGTTTCTAACTTCCACAACATTTTTCAAAAATTTATATAAAGTAAATATTAAATCCACCAATCAAACATAAGGTTTTCAATCAAACTCACTAATTTCCATTTAAAATCTTCAATTTTGACTCAATACATTCAGATAAGTACTACATTTGATTCAAGTTCCTAATACACACTCAATCATAACAATTTCAAAGCAAAAACAACACACATTGAACATGAAAGCAAATACACTAACAATCACAATCGATTCTCTAAATCGATACAATGACTCAACAAACCATAATAACTATCTCGTTACCAGAATATTCTAATCTTCACAAGGGAAATTGTGTATTCCACTTGGAAAGAATACTAATGCTCTCGGGAAATCCGTAGTCATCTTTTCATCAATCCACTTGTTCTTCACATACATTTCAACTTGAGCATCTTGATAAGCCGCACAATGATCAAATTGAAGTTTCATTTGCCATTCTAGATGTTCAACTTGATGAAACATCTCATGAAGGCGATCTCCAATCCTTTTAAAATCTTCTTCAAACTTATCCAAATGACTAGAAATTTTCTCTAAACTTACAGCGATAAAACCATTGAAGTAGGGTTGAGGATCCCTTGATACCTTGTCCCTAGCCTCTTCTCCATGATTTCTCCTTTCCATTTCTTCAAAAATTTCTCAAATCTCTCATGAATGAAATGTAAGGGACGTAATTTTGATTGTTCGATGGTTAGGGAAGAAGATGGGTTGATTTAAAGGGGAAAATCGTGTGAAAAACTGAAAATTTTTTGTTTTTGCACGACCCAGTAACTGTGGCGCTTAGGCGCCAAATCTGGCGCCTAGGCGCCGGACCTATTGACACATATTTGATTCTGGCGCTTAGGCGCCGAATTCTGGCGCCTAGGCGCCGAAACAATGTTCAACTCTGTTTCGCCTAATCGTCAAATTTTCAAAATTTCGTTCTCCAAGATAGGTAAATTATACTGGTAAGAGTAATTTAGACTCGATAACTCACATTGTAAACTATCATAATGAAGGTTAACTTGATCTCATTTTTACTCATATTCAAAATAGAGTGATCCTATTTTTAATTCTTACATACTTCAAAATAATTTTCAGCCTAAGTCAACCAAGACTTATGAGCATCAAATTTTTCTAAAGTAATATAAAATTAATCAAGATCGAGGCATAACCTTTCATTAAAACACAAAAACACAAGACAATTATGGGTTGCCTCCCACAAAGCGCTTGGTTTAACGTCGTCAGCCCGACTTAAGTAAATCTTTAATCAAGTTGATTCAATTCATAAGCCTCTTTATAAATCTTTTTAATATCTCCCAAATAAGGCTTCAATCTTAATCCATTTACTTTAAAAAATTTTCCAGTTTTGGGATCTTTAATATCCACAGCTCTATAATGGTATACTTTCTCAACTAAATATGGTCCAATCAATTTAGATCTTAATTTTGCAAGAAAAAGTCTTAAACGAGAATTAAACAGTAATACTTTTTGTCCAGGCTCAAAACATTTTCCTTAAATTTTATTATCATGCAACATCTTCATTTTCTCTTTATAAATTCTCGCATTTTCATACGATTCATTTCTAATTTCTTCCATCTCATTTAGTTGCAATAATCTCTTTTCTCCTGGATTATTCAAATTAAAATTAAACTCCTTTATCGCCCAATAAGCTTTATGTTCAAGTTCTACAGGTAAGTGACAATGTTTACCATAAATTAACCGGTAAGGTGACATTCCGATTGGTGTCTTATAAGCTGTTCTATAAGCCCATAATGCAGAATCAAGTCTATGAACCCAATCAGTTCTTTTACGATTAACAGACTTTTCTAAAATTCTTCTAATTTCTCTGTTTGATACTTCAGCCATTCCACTAGTTTGAGGGTGATAAGCAGTTGCAATTCTATGTTTGATTCCAAGTTTTTGTAGTAATGAATGAATTCTTATATTCCTGAAATGACTTCCACCATCAGTGATAATTACCTTAGGCATTCCAAATCTTGAAAATATCATTTTCTTTAAAAATTTTGAAACACTTTTGGAATCACAGTTTGGTAAAGCAATAGCTTCAATCCACTTTGAAACATAATTAACTGCTAATAAAATATAAATTTTTCCAGATGATGGAACAAATGATCCCATAAAGTCTAATCCCCATATATCAAAAATTTCAACTTCCAATATATAGTTTAAAAGCATTTCATCTTTCCTAGATATATTTCCCATCTTTTGACATCGATCACATGTTTTCACATATTGTCTCACATCTTTAAATAAGGTAGGCCATTAAAATCCAGAATTTAAAATTTTAAATGCAGTTTTATCTATGCCAAAGTGTCCTCCAAAATCAGAATCATGACATTTTTGAATAATAGCAAAAGTTTCCTCATAAGGTACACATCTTCGAATCATAGAATCTTTACTAATTTTAAATAAATGAGGTTCTTCCCAAATATAAGATTTAGCGTCATATTTAAATTTCTTAATAATTTTGTTATCCAAGTCATAAGGCAAAATATTGCTAACTAAATAATTAACAATATCAGCATACCACGGTGTTTTGTATCTTTGAATAACATATAAAGATTCATAAGGGAATTTCTCATTTATATTTTCTTCCGAAATAATATCATTTTTAATTCTAGACAAATGATCGGCAATTTGGTTTTCGAGTTCCTTTTCTATCTACTATTTGAAAATCAAATTTTTGTAGAAGTAAAACCCATCTTATAAGTCTAGGTTTAGAATCCTTCTTAAATATTAGATATTTAATAGCGAGAATGATCGGTATGAACTATGCATTTAGTACCAAGAAGATAAGGTCTAAATTTATCAAAGGCATATACTATAGCTAGAAGCTCTTTCTCAGTGGTAGTGTAATTTCTTTGTGTTTCAGTAAGAGTTTTACTAGCATAATATACAACTGTGAAAACTTTCTCATATTTTTTTCTTAATACAACTCCAATTGCAAAATCACTTGCATCACACATTAATTCAAAAGATTTATTCCGATCAAGTGCAACAATGATAGGTGCGAGTTATTAATTTTTCTTTTAGAATATTAAAAGCATTAATATATTCTTCATTAAATTCAAATTGTGCATCTTTTTCTAATAAATGACAAAGAGGTTTAGAAATTTTAGAAAAATCCTTTATATATCTTCTATAAAATCCGAGCATGACCTAGAAAACTTCTTACATCGATAATGATAGTAGGTGGTTGCAATTCAGCAATAATTTTCACTTTTGCTTGATCTACTTCCATCCCTTTTCGTGATACTTTGTGACCAAGTACAATGCCTTCTGTGACCATGAATTGACATTTTTCTCAGTTAAGAACTAAATTTGTTTCTTCGCATCTTTTCAAAACTTTGGTTATGTTTTCCAAACAAGATTCAAAAGAAGTTCCAAAGACTGAAAAATCGTCCATGAATATTTCAATTCCTTTGTCAATCAAATCACAAAATATTAACATTATACATCTTTGAAAAGTTGCAGGTGCATTACATAAACCAAAAGACATTCTTCTAAAAGCAAATGTTCCATAAGGACTTGTAAATGTTGTCTTTTCTTGGTCCTCAGGAGCAATAAGTAATTGATGATAACCAGAATATCCATCCAGAAAATAGAAATATGAGTGTCCAGCTAATTTATCGAGCATTTGATCCAAGAAAGGTAAAGGAAAATGATCCTTTCTAGTGGCTTTATTTAATTTCCTATATTCAATACAAATTCGCCATCCAGTAACTTGTCTTGTAGGAATAAGTTCATTTTTATCATTAACAATGACAGTTACACCTCCTTTCTTCGGAACACAATGAATAGGACTTACCCATTGACTATCCGAAATAGGATAAATAATACCAAGCATCTAACCACTTAATAATTTCTTTTTTAACAACCTCTTTCATGATAGGATTTAATCTTCTTTGCGATTCTATAGTAGGTTTAAAATTTTCTTCCATTAAAATTCTATGCATGCAAATGGAAGGGCTTATTCCTCTTATATCAGCAATAGTCCAACCAAAAGCTTTCTTATAATTCTTTAACACACCTAGTAATTTTTCTTCTTGATCTTTACTCAGTTCAGAAGAAATAATAACAAGTAAAGTTAACGAATTTCCAAGAAACACATATTTTAAATGTGAAGGTAACATTTTTAATTCCAGTTCGAGTGCTTTTTTAATTGAGACTAAAAGTATATCATTTTGAGTTATGTCTAAAGTTTCCCAGTTATCTTTAATAAAATGAGTCTCTTCTTCTTCTACTACTTCTTCGTCATTAGTTAAAAATTCAAATTTTTCTTCAGAAATAACTTTACATTTTTCTTGATAATGTTTTTCAATTAAATAATCAATTATATCTATTCGATAACATTTCTCTTTATCAGGGTACTTCATTGATTTAAGAACATTAAATTTAATTTCTTGATCATTGACTTTCATGGTTAATTCTCCTTTTTGCACATCAATCATAGCTCGTCCGGTAGCTTGAAAAGGTCTTCCTAAAATAATAGGTATCTATTTATCTTCTTCCATGTCAAGTACTATGAAATCTAAAGGGAAGATAAATTTATCCACTTTAACAAGGACATCCTCTATAACTCCTTTAGGATAAGTGATAGATCTATCGACTAATCGAAGAGTTACAGTGGTGGGAGTAATATCTCCTAAATCCAATCTTCGAAAGATAGAAAATGGCATGAGATTAATACTTGCTCCTAAATCACATAAAGCTTTTCCGCAAAATTTTTCTCCAATAGCATAGGGTATAGTGAAACTTCCAGGATCCTTAAGCTTTTCAGGTAATTTCTTTTGAATTATTGCACTGCATTCTTCACTTAATGCAACGGTTTCAAAAGATTCAAATTTTCATTTTTTGCTTAAAATATCCTTCATAAATTTTGCGTAAGTTGGCATTTGTTCCAAAGCTTCGGCAAAAGGTATGTTAATAGTAAGTTTCTTAAAAATTTCAAAGAACTTAGAAAATTGATAATCAAGTTTCTGCTATTTAAGTCTTTGAGGAAAAGGTGGTGGTGGTTTTTCAACTTCCACATTAACGAGTATAACGATCGATCTTGACTAGGAGAGAGAGTTTCTTTAGGTTTTTCAATCTCTTCAACCTCAATCTCTTTTTCAATTTCATTCTGCAATATTTCTTTTAATTCCTTTCCACTTCTAAGTTGCACGGCTTTAACTTGTTCATGTTCTTTTCCAGTTTCTTTTGGATTGATTTCAACATTACTAGGAAGTGTTCCTATAGGTCTATTATTAATTAAAGTAGTAATTTGCCCCATTTGATTTTCAATATTACGAATAGCAGTATTTTGATTTTGTAATTGATTATTCATTTGCATAATTAATTCTTATATTGATAAATTTTTCTGTTGATTATTAAATCCAGGAGGTTTATAATTTGAATTAACTTGATTATTCCAATTTCCAGTGGGATGAGATTGATTATTACCCCATTGTTGTTGTGAATTATTCCAGTTAAAATTAGGATGATTTTTCCACCGAGGATTATAATAATTTGAATAAGGATTATTTTTACTTGCAATAGCTTGTAAAGTTTCAATAGTTTGAGAATCTTCAATATTAGCAGAGTTATTATGTGAAATATTAATTGCAAAATTATCTAATTTCTTAGACATTGCTGCAACTTGTGAAGCTAAGATAGAAAAGGCTTCATTATCTTGAATACTGGCCATCTTTTTAAGGTTAATCCTTTCGGAAGGCCATTGAAAATTATTATTAGCCATTTCTTCAATTAAAGTGTAAGCTTCTTCAAATGATTTAGACATTAAAGAACCTCCAAGCAGACAGCATCAATAATTGATTTTAAAGATCCAATTAATCCATTATAAAATATTTGAATAATCAACCAATCGAGCAAAGCATGATGAGGACATTTTCTTAATAGTTCTTTAAATCTTTCCCAAGTTTCATATATTATCTTCCTGTCAAATTGACTAAATGAAGTAATATCATTTCTTAATTTAGCAGTTTTAGAAGGAGGAAAATATTTAGCAAGAAATTTTTGTGCCATTTCATCCCATGTTTTAATAGAACCAATCGCTAATGAGTTTAACCACATCTTTGCTTTATCTCTTAAAGAAAAAGGAAAGAGTCTAAGTCTAATAGCATCGTCAGAAACATTGTTATATTTAAAGGTAGCACAAAGTTCTAAAAAACTAATAAGATGTAAATTTGGATCCTCATTTGGTGATCCACCAAATTGATTGTTTTGCACCAATTGAATAATAGACGATTTAAGTTCAAAAGAATTAAGCATCTACAAGTGCATATTCGAATACTACTATGAAGTTCATCAACTGTAGGGTTAGCATAATCCCTTAATGGTTTATAAACATTTTGATCATTAAGTTCAATTGGATTTTGTAAAGTAGCTATTTCTTGAAATTTTTGAATTTTTTTTTCCCTTTTTAATTTTTCTAATTGTTCTTTCCAATTCAGAATCTAAAGGTATTAATCCTTCAGAACCAAATCTTCGCATAAAAAAAACAATAAATATAAAATTTAAACTATTCTATTTCTTTCTTCTTTACTTCCTTTTCTTCCCCGGCAACGGCGCCAAAAACTTGACCCTGATCTGCAAATAACGCGGTAATATTCGCTTCCAAAAGATAGCCAAAAGCTTTGACTTAAATTATAAATAGCGGCTAGTGTATAAAATTAATATAATTTAGAAAATATTTTTACACACTATGGGTACTTACGCAAGTATACATATCGTTTTAAGTAATATAGGGTTTTTAAACAAAGACCTCAAGTATCGATCCCACAGGGAAGATTTATAGAAATAAATTTTCTATGAAGTGGAAGCGAAATAAAATAGTAAAAAAAATTTTATTTTATCTTTTAATTTGATTATAAATTACTATTTAATTTACTAGATGCAAATAAAGAAAATAATAATAAAATAATGATTTTATGAATTCTATATAAAATAAACAACTTTCTTTCCTTCAATTAATCTAAGATTTCTAAGATAATTTAATATTCGTTGGAGAATTTGATTTATGGTATTGTGTCAAATAGAAGCATTCCTATTCTTTACCCTTTAATCCAGGCGCAAAGAACATTGACTAATTTATAGAATAGGTCCAGATGTATTGTTAGTAGAATGGGTTAATCTAGGCTCACACTTCTAGATGTCCAAGGGCTATGGTCGGCCCTACTAATGACCCTTTCCTAGTCTATAATCAAATTATAAGAATTTAGTCTGTCACTCTAAATACTTATCAATTCTACGCCCTTTAAATATTATCTTTCTATTTATTTGCACTTCACCATGAATAGCCCGCTCATGGCCTTCGACTACCCAAGGATTCATGTGACATTTACAAGTTAAGAGTTCTTCTCCTTCAAGGTTTCAAAACTCTTCAATAAATTTTAACATTTCAAACGTACCAATTTAAAAAGTAAAGTAAGATCAGGTATTAATGTCATCACAATGTTTTGAAATTATTTTGAATTTTAATTCTTCATCGAATCTTTATATTATTTTATCTATCTCTTCATAATTGAAGTAAGAAAGTAACTAACTACTCAGAACACATTGAAAATAAATAACAAAACATGATAATTAAACTTTGAATCAAATATAAAAATATACTTATCTCAAATATTTCTTCTACAAATCTTCTGATTCCTACTAACTCCACAGTGTAATGAACTCCAGATGCAATAACTTGAAAATAAACTCACTAAACTAAACAAAAGTGGCCCTAAATTTCTCTCTCTAATTCTCTCTCTAAGTATGAGAGATCCTAAAGTAGATAAGAGAAAGGGGTACGATGGGAGGGGCACATTTTCCGAAGAAATGAACCTCTATTTATAGGCTTCAAGAGTTGCCTTGAGGCACCTCTTCAAAACATGTCCACATTCAATGAATCTTCTAGAAGGTCGGTCTGGCTCCTAGGCGCCGGAATCAGGCGCCTAGGCGCCTGACACCCGTCCAGTTCTTCGCACCTCTTCGCGATTAAAACCGTACGGAGCATCCAAATGCAATGTATCACATGTCCTATTATCAAGGAACAACTGCCAGCCTTCTAGAATGTCCAATAACCGTTCACTCCGTCAAAATAACTGATCAAACGTTGTCAAAAATTTGACAGTTTTCATATCGAGTCTGGCGCCTAAGCGTCAGGCCATATTTTTTTACACTTTTGGTATTTTGCTCCATTTTTGCTCCTTTTTGCTCCTTTTTCCTTCTTAGACCTTTTTACATTACCTACATCCAAAAACACAAAAAATACCTTTCATTAAAGCATAATATCCTTAGAAATTAATAAGAATTAAGACATAAAGAAATAGGTATTTTTTATAGATCAATATACACCTTTTATACTTTTTTTTCGGTGGGTCCGCCGCTTACATGTGGCGAACTATCATTGAAGTCCGGACGCATAGCGGCGTCCGGAATCCGGATGCAATATTTTCTCTTTAAAAGGGGCTTATGTTTTAAGAAGTTTGGATGCTTAGCATATTGAATTGAAAGTTTAGGGTGATGGGCATGTTAAAATCCCCAAAAAATTTGATAAGAGCGTTGCAAAATGCTTTAGCAGCTGTTTTGGAATCCCTGTGGAAAGTTTTCGGATGCAGGACAATGGCAGCAGTATTCCGACCGATTTTAATCCGCATGTAATTTTTTGTAAAGCGGCTGAGTTATGGCCAGTTCTAGCTGGAGCCTTTTCTTTACTGTAATGCATATGGTTTCTTTACTACTTCTCTCATTAATAAGCTGTGCTTGGTAATATCAATCGATTTTCGGATTCAACTTCAGTGAACTTTATAATATGATGCATAATTGATATCTTGTATCATTAAGGCTCCGTTTGGTGCCGCGGCTGGGCTGCGGCGCGGTGCTAGGCCGCATGATTTATCCGTTTGGGGCGGCGATCCTGCTGCGGTGTGCCGCATTTTACCCCGAAAGCGGAACGCGGGCAGGTAGGTGCGGCCCAGCTTCGTCGTCCGCCATTTTACGCGCATACCCTCTTTTACCGAAACATTTCTCCCCGTGAGACTAGAGGCCGAAATTTCTCCCCTCATAGGAGCGGTAAGTTCCCAAACCCTCGGTTCCCAATTGAAATCTTCATAGCCTACTCTCTTCGTGAGATAGCTTCCCTGCCGCAGTCACCGCACATAGCAGTGTGTCTGCATACATCTTTTATATTTTTGTATAAAATAATTAATTATACTTTTTATGCATGAACTCACAGAAACGTTCTTCAAGATCTTGTTACGGAGAGAGAAGATTAGTGAAAGAATGGAGTTTCTTTAATATCTTGTTCCTAGGGTATCTGCTTCTAATGATTGTTTAGCTGCATCTTTTTAAATATTTGTAGACATTTTTTTTTGAATGTACAATAAATATAAATAAAAACAGTCGAAATCACTTTGATCAGTGTTTTTCAAACATGACTCTTATAATTTTTGTTGTTGAAGGATATTTGCATCTTTGTGCCATTCAAACATGACTCCACTTTTTGTAATTTTTAACACTCACCACAACAATTTTTGCAGGTGTAGCAAGCGTTCATGCTGTTGGAAGAGAAGGGTGAGTTGAGGAAGAGATCGGATGCAAGTGGAATGAGAAAGGATGCGGCACGGAGTTGGGTTTGAGGTTTAGATATTTGATTAGGAGATTTAAATACTTATTATTTAAATAATAATGATTTATATAATATGTAAATTCTTTAATGAAAAATACATAAATAATTTGAGAACATCAAAAAAAAGAATTTTTGCTTCTGAAGTTTTAAAAATGCGGCTGTTACAGTCTTCTTTTAAACTGTTTTACAAAACAGGGGCAGGATGGTCATTTTTCTACAAACAGCTGCTCCACAGCTGTTTCCATACAGCTGCACCAAACAAGCAGCCAGCTTTCTCGCATGATGTCTTCAAGATAGCATTTCTAGAGGCAATGTAATTGCAGAGTGAAAATGAGAAGTTTCGAATGCCTTAGAATAGAGCCTAAATCTTATAATATCTGACACATGTTTGCATTTAACATGTGTATGATAATTATTGGATTTGTTATATATATATATATATATATTTGAGGTATATGCTAAGAATTGAGTGAAATTGTGATGTTGAAAATAATGAAACTCTGAAAAAAAAGAAAGAATTAAAAGTTTTAGTAATTGATTTATTTGGATTAGTTATATTCTATAATTTATTTTTACATTTTCCTTATAATAATTAAAATTAGTATGTAGATTTTTTAATTGCATAATTCATTCAACTAATATATCATTAATTTAGATACTGAACTTCTTATACATGCCTAATGGGCATTCTTGTGGAAGAAGTTGACGTGGTAAATTTTGATTTTATTTTAATAAGACACTGGCGTACTTGGGTGGCCGGCGATTACAACTATTAGGTTTTTTTTTTTTTTTTTTTCACTTTTATCTCATCGAAGACGACTTTTAGGCATTGAGGCAAGATGAGCTCCGCTTATGGAAGATATTTTGATCCAGTGATTTTTATTTGGTCGAGTGGAACAAGAATCTTACAAAGAACCTTACCAGCTGGTAGTGCTTCATAGCTTTTCATAAAAAAAAATAATAATAAATAAATAAAATGAAATAACTTTTATTTTTTTTTTTTTTTGTATTTAGTTAGAAGAATAAGCTTTTACCCAAGATTGAAAGCTTCTTCAGGAAAAAAATGGCAAATTTCAGATAATTTTTAGAAGGGTGATTTACATGTTGTATATTACATAAATGCTAGCATAAATCTTGAAGCGATCGAGTGATTAGGAATTGGGGCATACATGTGGGGTCCCGGACAGTTGAACATAGAATCCATCAGCAAAGCCGTCGATTCATTGGATTGCGTGGCCGACCGACGCGGCCGACCGACCCAAAGGAATCCTTCGTATAGTGAAGTCACCCGATTGACGAACCTACCAACCGAGAGGCCACCCTCGAAATCCACTCGGCTTGATCGAGCGAATGAATCTTTGAAGAGAATATAGTCGGTTGTCGCTGTCGACTGATACACACATACGACGAATGATCAAAATAATCAGCTGATCCCAAAGTATTGGCCGACCAACCGGATCTCTACTCTCAATATCAATGTCATGTAATTTGAATAAGAATCATTGAGACGATTATATAAACTATCGTTTCCTTACATGTACTTGTATTCTAAGACCTTTAAAAATAGGAGGTCCTGACATCAATAAATAAACTTTGGAACTCTCAAATTTTTGGATTCTAGTGCTTTTGGATCCTCAGACTTGCGGATTCTGACATCAAAATATTTTCTTACATTCCTTAGCTATCTCTCTCCCTCTCTCTCTTCTCAGCTCTAATTCTTGGGACTACTTTCCTTGGCCCTCTCTCTAGCACACGCTCTCTCTCTTCTCAGCTCTAATTCTTGGGACGTGTTCACAAGAGGAAAATCTTAGATTTAACATCTTCAAAGGTGGTGCAAGAAGCATGGACATGCCATATACAAGAAGCAGAACCAATCACAAAGAAGAATCACAATAAAGAGATCCAACGGAGATTGAATTCATTAGACAATCTGTGAATCAAGTAATTCAGTGATAGGTTCAAGAATTGTGGGATCAGCTGATGGTCCAATTTGAGGCCCTTTCACACTCAATATTTCAAAGAAATGATCAGCCTGCACTCTTAGGGGTTGAATCTCGAGAAACTTGTCCTCTAAAGGTTCACCCTGAACACCTTCCAGTGTCAGTTAGACGTGTCGACAACTTAGAAGTTTAGGGAGAGGAGACTCTCAACAACCAACCAATATTGGATCTAACTTAACGGTTAGGCATCAGAAAGAACGAGTTGAGGTGTCCATTCAAGCCATCTAATGAATGTTCCTTCACTTAACAAATTCAAGAGATAATATCTTCGACGAAGCTGCATATTCCGCATTTAGACCCCCTACAGGAGTAGAAGTGTTCCAATCGACCACTTGGCATATTTTGAATCATCGATCGGAATCTTGTAAATTGATGATTCCATAAAGTCTCGCCTCTTCTTGACGATACTCAAGGGGTCAGCTCTTCGCTAGATCCATGCTCTACATGTCAGAATCATCCAGACTTATGTTGAAATTAAGAAGTTTCTTCTATCACACTTTACTAACATGCAGAAGTCGAGGAAGAAAACTCAAGCTCTGCTATTGATCATGCAGAGGCAGAATGAGAGCCTGTGATCATACATCTATCATTCTCAGAAGGAGATGTTAGAAGTACAGGACTTCCAGCCATCCATAGCCCAGACTGCTCAAGCACAATGGGTTAGAAATGGGCACTTCAAGCTTGATCTAGCAATGCTTAAACCGAAGTCTCTTTCTGAGACGGTCAAAAATGGCCAACCGCCATATCGCCGGTGAAGAATCCTTGTCAGACTCCTCTCTGATAGGTTTAGCATTGACCAACCTACAATTGAAGAAGAGAAAGGCTGGAGATGAGGGACAAAGTTTAAAGGGTGGCTAGAAACCCTCTAATCATCAAAATCGTAAGAACATCATCAACCCCCGGAAAACTGATGCCAGAGCAAGAATCAGAGTTCGGATCAGTAACCGCCTCGATATTTCGAGCAACATCATGTGCACTAAGAGAAGCAAGGTTTGAATTCACTAAATGTCTCAATGGTTGAATTAGTGACAACCATTTAAAATAAAGTATATTTTAAAAAAAATCCCCATCAATGTAAGACAGTCATGCACTTCGAAACCCTCAACAATATTATGAATACCATTGAGATCATGGGCACGATACAGAGATATGTCATCACCTCCATTACCTGGTCAAAGAATTGATTAAGGAAGCAAAGCTAGAGGAATTCATCACCGTGGGCAGACAAATGCAGTGACAGGGAAAGGTACCCGCTAAAGAACCATCTGACGGGTCGATTAGAGCAAGCGAGGCTCATGGCACCGGAATTATTTTGGCTATCTTGAGAGGAGGAGAACGAATATCTTGACGATCCAGCTAGAAGAGGCTTTAGTCTGGTGAGGTATGTTCTCTTATTTCTTATAAGCATAATTACTTACCTATTGACTTTACAGATGCAAACCTTCTGTAAAGGGAAATTCTTATAATGATGTGGTTTTCCTTATGATATTGATCAATAACTACAAGGTGAGTAGCATCCTATTTAACAAAGGAAGCTCAATGAATATCCTTTTCAAGATGGTGTTCAACAAGAACAGCCAGAAGACTAATTGGTTGACAACACCATTCACCCCACTATTTGTCTTCTCTGGTGAGACAAAAGAAGCCTTGGGTGTCATTGCGCTGGCCATATCATGGGGGTAGCGTGAAGGGCAGTACACCAATATGAAGGACTTTCTAGTTATCTAATTCCCTCCAACATACAACTCCATATTAGATTGACCACTGGTAAACAACTAATAAGCAGTGGTTTCGACTTACCACATGGTTGTGATGTTTTCTAGCAACAAAGAAATTATAATCGTTCAAGGGAAATTAGAGCAATCAAAGAGTTCTTATCTTTGGACTGTCAGTAGCATGATCCACAAGTCACTTGATATTCAGAAACCAACAAAAGCGGGTCTCAAGACTAGTGATACCATCCTTGAAATACCTGCTACCAATGATAATGAATACGATAAAAATTTTCTATTACGTGAAAGTTTTGAGGTAGTACACGAAAATTTTTTGATACATACTTTTCACGAGCATTGAGAAGTCTTCACTTGGATATCTCAGAGATGTTAGTGATCCCTATTGACGTAGCTTTTCATTAACTAAATATCAGCCCAACCGCCTGACTGATCCAACAGACGATGAGAACGAAAGTTAAAACCTAGACCGAGCACATATCAACAGAACTATAGAAGTTAAAGAAGGTTGGTAACTTCCTTGAGGTATAATATCTAGCTAGGCTCTCAAACATCGTTACAGTTTGAAAGCCCAATGAAAAATGGAGAATGTGTGTTGACTTCACCAACCTCAATGTTGCATGTCCAAAGGACACATAAGTGTTGTTGAAGATCGATAAGTTTGTGGAAGCTGCAGTCAGTTACTCTAAATTGAATTTTATCGACGCATTCTCCCAATACCACCAAATAAAAATCCACATAGCCAACACTGAGAAAATAGCTTTCATTACTGCACAAGGAGCGTTTTGTTTCGATGTAATGTCGTTTAGGCTAAAAAATGTTGGGGAGAGCTACTAGCACCACATGATGTAATTTTTTTCAAATCAAAAATGAAAAAAAAAAGTTGAAGTGTATGTAGATGATGCCCTCGCTAAAATAAACTCACCCAAACAACACCTATTCGATCTGAAAGAATCATTCAAAACACTAAAAAAATATAATATAAAGTTGTACCCCACAAAATGCACTTTTGGTGCATCGACTGACAAGTTTATAGGCTTTTTACTTGCTACCGAAGGAATAAATGCCAAAGCTGAAAAATTGCAAGAAATTTTGGATATGTCATATCCCAGGAATACCAAAGAAGTTCAAAAGCTAACCAGTTGAATTGCAAGTTTGAGTTAGTTCATTTCAAAAACAGGCGACAAATGCATAACATTCTTCTGAGCCCAAAGGAAAAGTCAACGTTTTGAATGGACATCTGAATGTGAAGATGCATTCAAGACTCTAAAAAATTCTCTAGCGTTGTACCCTCTAGTTCAAAGTCCAGTGTTGGTAGAAGAACCTTCTATGTATCTCGATGTTGGGTGCTGTCAGCTCAGTGCTGGCTCAGGAAGAAGCCGAGAAGCAAATTCCTATTTATTACACCAGCCAAGTACTCAGAGGTTCCAAAAACCAGGTAGCCAATTATGCAAAAGTAACATTTGCCTTGATTTTTACATCTATCAGACTTCGACCATAAATTTAAATACATTTAAGTCAGGTCATCATCAACCACCTTTTAAATTCGGTACTCATGCCGTCCGAACATTCTAGTAGATTTCTAAAATTGTCGATGGAACTCAGTGAGTTTCATATAATGGTCGACAGGACAAAGAGTTGGGTAGATCTCTACATCTTCTATGTAGAGACAAGAAAATATTGAAAGATTTTACTGGCCCAAGACATTTAAATATTAAAGCTGCATTGAAATTGAGGATCTATGAGAAGCCCTTTAGATGGTAACCTCGAAGTACCTGAGATGTTTGATGGAAGACGAAGCAATGGATGATCTAAAAGAGGTATGATCCACCTAAAAAATACCCATTTTTATGCCTTATTTATGATTCAATTCTTAAGGATATTATTCTTTAATGAAAGGTATTTTCATGTTTTTGGATGTAGATGATTAAAAAGAGTTTAAGAAAGAAAAAGAAGAAAAAAGGAGCAAAGAGGAGCAAAAATGGAGCATATGGAGCAATTTTTGGAATTATTGGCCTGGTGCCTAGGCGCCAGAGTCCGGCGCCGAAGCGCCAGTTCGATACAAATGCTGTTAATTTTTTTTTTATGAATTTGGGCAGTTATTTTGACTGTGTTAAGCGGTTATTGAAGCTTCTAGAAGACTGGAAGTTATTCCTAATATATGGAATATGTGATACAATGTATTTGGACACAAGGAAACGGTCTAGATTGCGAAGAAGTGCGACCCAAAGTGAAGTGGTGCGAAAGACCTGGTCACGGAGTCCGGCGCCTAGGCGCCAGATCCCTGCGCCTAGGCGTGACGGTAACCTTCTAAAAGATACATTGAATTTGGACGAATTTTGAAGATGTGTCTTAAGCAACCCCTGGTCAAATTCAAAGTTCTATAAATAGGAGCCCATTCTACAGAGAAAATCGCACCAAAACCCCCCCCCCCTCGTAGTACACATACCCATTTTAGCATCTTCTCTCTCATCTCTAGTTTAATTTAGTGTCTTCCATACTTAGGGTGCCACTTTATTTTGTATCCAGTGAGTTTATTTTAAGTGTTTATTGTGTGTAAATGCTGTTGGAGTCTTTCATCATTCTCTGTGGAGTCGGTAGAAGTCGGCGGAGCTCTTGAAGGAACACTTCGGATAAGTATTTGTACTTTGGTTCAAAGTTTTATAAATATGTTTTGTTGTGTTATTTTAATGAGTTCTGAGTAGTTAGTTATGTTTCTCCTTTCAACTATGAAAAGATTAAAAATTAATTAAATTTTGTAGGAGAATTAAATATAAAATATTTTGAAATATTGTTATGATATTAATACCTGATCTTAGTTTACTTTTTAAATAGGTCATTTAATTTGTTAAAATCTGTTGAAGAATTTTGAGACATATCCGGGGTTAAATTCTTAACTAGTAGATATTACATGAATCCTTAGGTAATTGCAGGCTATATGCGGATTGTTTAATGTGAAGTACAAATAAATAGGAAGATATGTTTAATTGGGCGTAGAATTAATTAGTTTTTAGAGTGATAGACTAAATTCTAATAATTTGGTTTATAGAAATGTAACGGGTCACTGTTAGGGCCAAAAATAGCCACCCTTGGACATCTAGTAGTGTGAGCCTAGATTAACCCATTCTCCTAATAAAACATCCTGAGCCTAACTATAGATTAGTCAATGTTCTTTGCACCAGGACCAAAGGGTAAAGAATAAGAATGCTTCTATTTGGCACAATACCATAATGTTAATTCCCTACAAAAGATAATTAATTTTTAATTCTTGGATTAGTTGAAAAAGGAGAAAGTTGTTTTTACACTTGCATAAAATTTTAATTACTTCTTATTTTAATTTACTGCTTTTTGCTTCCTTTATTTTAGTAAAAATTATTATTTGAATATATATAAAAAAAGGTATATATAATTTGCATAAGAAATTTCAAAATATTACTTATATATTTTACTTTTTATTTCACTATCCCTGTGGGATCGATAACCAGGACTCCACTAGAGCCCTTGTTGATCTCATTATTGGTGAGGTCTTTTCTTTTTCTTAGTACTTAGGATCTAGCTATAAGACTTCTCCTTGACTATCCTAGAGGACTAGAATTGGGACCCACCCTTTTAGCAATTCAGCTACTTCTTGACTCCTCTTGGGACCCCACTTAGATGGTTGCAAACCTCTAAATTACCTTGGAAGGTTAAAACCACCATATGGGTAACCAATAGTGAGTTCCTATAGGATTGTTTGGACTTAGGGTGACCTTGGGTGACTTGGGCTTCTCTTGCACACACACACACACCCCTAAGCCACTTAACCTAAACCCCGAACCCTTGCCTTTCTACCCTTTGTGAAACTCACATAATTGAATCCAAGCGACCAATTTTTGATTAAGATGGCCAAGGTCAATATGTGAAGGATCATAAAGTGGTTACCATTTGGCTAGACTTAGTCCCGAAGTGGTTGAACTTGACTAAGTCCATGGCTCATGCTTCCAAACCCTAATTCCATTCCAAATCACTTTTTACTCAATCTTGACTCCACTAAAATGATCCCATTCTTCCTTATTTGAAACCCCATCCATTTTGCCAAATTTCTGATTTTGACATTGGGTCCCCTAAACTTACCCAAAACTACCTAAATTGCCCCACAACCACCAAAATCACCCAAAAATTCTCAAAAATTACCCAAAATTCCTAAAAATCCTAAGAATCGTTTTGAAACAATTCCCACCTCTCAAATTCACCAAAATACCCCAATACTCTCCAAATAACCTTCAAATACCCTAAATACCCCTTTTAACCCAAAATTCCAAAAATTTCAAATATTTCCAGAAAATTCCAAAAAATCCCAAATATCCTCAATTTCATTTTGTTCAACTACAACATAAGCTAATTTTTCCAAAATAACCCACTTTTATCAAAATCCCCAATTTAACCCATCTTTAACCTAGGTGGACCCAATGTCAAACCAAATCAACTTAATTGACCTCAATGTTGCCCAAAATAAATTCTAAACTTCAATTCAACATATCCAATACCAATTTAAACAAAATTTAAGCCCTATTTGATCCACATTTAAGTTCAATTTCAACTTTAAACCAAAACCCCCAATTTTAACCTATGACCCAAATCTACCCAAATTCAACCCAATTCAACTCATTTTTCCCCCAAATCAACTCTAAAATCTCCCAAATACATCCCTACACCAAATACAACATCAATTATCCTTCAATTTTAACCCAACCCCCATGCAAAAAGCATTTGAAACCAAAATCCCCAAAATTTTCCTTAAGGTTGTCACCTAGCCCTAAATCTCCAAATTGAATCCCCTAAACCCAAAATTTCCACCCAATTTCCATCATAAACCCTTCCTAACAATCATTTGAAACATTTTGAATCATCAATTGAGACTTATTCAAGCTCTAGTCAAACCTAAACCCAACCTAATCCATGGTGACCAAAATTGATCAAAACTCAAAAATCCTCCAAATTGAAACTCCAAATGAACTCCAATCCATTTCATGTCTTCATGAAAAGTCTTCCTTACAATCATATACACAATGTTGATCAATCAATTTGATCCAATCCAAACCTAAGCTCAAGCTAGCCCAACTCAAACCCATGTGAACCCATGTGTACACATGAACCAAATTAAATCAAACCAAACCAAATATGATCAAACCAACCCCTTGGCTGCCAACCCTAGACCTCCTAGGGTGGGTTTGACCTGACCCAACCCAAGCCTCATGAGCCATGGACCAATGGTCCATCACTTTGGACCAATGGGCTAAGCCACATGTCTAAGGCCATGTCCTATCCTTAATCTCCCTTTAAGCAACCATCTCTGCCAAATTAATTGAGTTAAACTCCTCCTCAGCCTGCTCAGCCGCCTGACTGTCCTTGCCAGCCACCCCAGCCGCCAGAACAGTCACTCACAAGCACCCCTTTGTCTTTGAAAATTCAAAATTGAACCTGGGCAGTGGCCAATCCTTTCACCAGCCACCCTGCCTGCACTGCCCTCACCCTAAGCGGCCCAGGGCACTCATTGCCTGGCCCTGAGCTCCCCTCTCCGGCCATGGCTATAAAGCCACCACCTTTCAGCCTTGCCAAGGGTGCTGATAATTTCTTCATGAATCCCTTCCAAATTGCTCCCAGACCTTCTCCTAGCCTAGAGGATAGAAACTTTACCATGGTCATGTTGTTGAATTTTCATTGAAAATCCTTATTTTTCATTAAAATAAATATATAAATTAAATTAAAAACAGAAAAATAACATTTTCTTCTCTAATATCTTAATTGACGTGTGAGTGAAGTGACATAAAAATTTCAGGTTCATTTGCGCTCAATTTAGTGAGTTATGAAGTGAACAAGCTTAAGAGGGCATAAAGGTTATTAAGGATTTTAACCCTAATTAATACTTTAGGCTTAATCAAAGAGAGGGATGAATATTTGATCTTAATTTTCTCTTGAATGATTGAAACTTAGGGAATTAAGGGGTAGAACCCATTGATCACCTACAACATCAAAATGAAATCCTAATTAAATAATTCATTTAAATTTTGGAAGAATAATTAAAATTTGGATTATTAAGATTAGGGATGTGACTTAAGGAGATACAAATTCTTTAATTTAAAGTCCCTAAATGGATTAATAATATTTAAAATCTTAATTAACTCTAAAACATAATAATAATTGAAATTAATAATCCTTAATCAAATTAAAAGTTTAAAACATTGAATGATTTAATGATTAAATTATAATAAACCTAAAACATCAGAGTTAATTTGAAATCACTTACAACTTAACTTAAAACAAATTTGAAATATAAAAAATTAATCTCAAAATAATTTATAATCAAGATGTGATAATTAAAATCAATCTAAAAAAAATTTAAAATAAGTTTAAATCATTAAAACTTAATAGAATTAAATAATTCAAACACTTCTTTAACCTAAATAATTTTAAAAAATTTTAAAAAAAAGCAGTTTAAAATTTTATAACTAAACTAAACTGTTTTGATATAACAAACTAATTTGATCTACCTAAAAAATACCCATTTTTATGTCTTATATATGATTCAATTCTTAAGGATATTATGCTTTAATGAAAGGTATTTTCATGTTTTTGGATGTATATGATTAAAAAGAGTACAAGAAAGAAAAAGAAGGAAAAATGAGCAAAAAGGAGAAAAAATGGAGCTTATGGAGCAATTTTTGGAATTATGGCCTGGCGCCTAGGTGCCAGAGTCCGGCGCCTAAGCGCCAGTTCGATACACACATTGTTAAGTTTTTTTGATGACTTTGGGCAGTTATTTTGACGGTATTAAGAGGTTATTGGAGCTTCTAGAAGACTGAAAGTTATTCCTAATATATAGGACATGTGATACAATGTATTTGGACACAAGGAAATGGTCTAGATCGCGAAGAGGTGCGACCCAAAGTGAAGAGGTGCGAAAGACCTGGTCACGGAGTTCGGCGCCTACGCACTGATTCGGGCGCCTAGGCGTAACGGTTACCTTCTAAAAGATACATTGAATTTGGACAAATTTTGAAGAGCTTCCTTAAGAACCCCTGGTCAAATTCAGAGCTCTATAAATAGGAGCCCATTCTACAGAGAAAATCGCACCAACCCCCCCCCTCTTAGTACTCATACCCATTTTAGCATCTTCTCTCTCATCTCTAGTTTAATTTAGTCTCTTCCATACTTAGGGTGCCACTTTATTTTGTATCTAGTGAGTTTATTTTGAGTGTTTATTGTGCGTAATTGTTGTTCGAGTCTTTCATCGTTGCTTTGGAGTCAATAGAAGTCAGCATAGCTCTTGAAGGAACACTTCAGATAAGTATTTGTATTTTGGTTCAAAGTTTTATAAATATGTTTTGTTGAGTTATTTTAATGAGTTCTGAGTAGTTAGTTATCTTTCTCCTTGAACTATGAAAAGATTATAAATTAATTAAATTTTGTAGGAGAATTAATATAAAATATTTTAAAATTTTGTGATGATATTAATACCTGATCTTAGTTCTTTTTAAATTGGTCATTTAATTTGTTAAAACCTGTTGAAGAATTTTGAGACCTATCCGGAGATAAATTCTTAACTAGTATATATTACAAGAATCCTTAGGTAATCGCAGGCTATACGCGGATTATTTAAGGTGAAGTGCAAATAAATAGGAAGATATTGTTTATTGGGTGTAGAATTAATTAGTTTTTTTAGTGACAGACTAAATTCTAATAATTTGGTTTATAGAAAGGATATGGGTCACTGGTAGGGCCGACCATAGCCACCCTTGGACATCTAGTAATGTGAGCCTAGATTAACCCATTCTACTAATAAAATATCCTGAGCCTAACTATAGATTAGTCAATGTTCTTTGCACATGGACCAAAGGGTAAAGAATAGGAATGCTTCTATTTAGCACAATACCATAATCTCAATTCCCTACAAAAGATAATTAATCTATAATTCTTGGATTAGTTGAAAAAGGAAAAAGTCATTTTTACACTTGCATAAAATTTTAATTACTGCTTATTTTAATTTACTGCTTTCTGCTTCCTTTATTTTTGTAAAAATTATTATTTGAATATATATATATAAAAGGTATATATAATTTGCATAAGAAATTTCAAAATATTACTTATATATTTTAATTTTTATTTCATATCCCTATGGGATCTGTATTGCTTGAACGATAAGTATACTTGCGTTTAAAATTGCGAATTTTACAATAATTAAATCTAAATATAAAGTTATAAAAGTAAACCTTGCACATCAAGTTTTTGGCACCATTTGCTGGAGGATAAACTTCTAAAAAGTGGTATCAAATTCTTGCATTTTAAGGCATATTTAAAGTCGCATCGCATCAAGGTACACTCTAGAGAATGCGGGAGTCACTCCGGAGGAAAAAACTCTGGCTTATCAGGTACATCAACATGGTTAATTCTAGCCCTCACTCTTTAAAAATACTAAAAAATTCTCCTAGAAATGCAAGCAATTTTAGAAGTACGGACCTTTACATTATCAGCCAATTCACAAGATTCAACCGATTTCAAGTCCCTAACCTTTCACCCTTTGGGGATTGGACATCTTGGGTCGTTTTCCCTCATGTAAAGGCCAGTAGAAGTTTCTTTTAGTAGCACTCGACTACCTTTCCAAGTAAATCGAAGTTATATAGCTCACCTGAATTACCACAGAAGTGGTACAAAACTTCATTTGGTTAAATCTCATATGCAAATATGAACTGCCAAAATTTATCAACACCGACAATAGAGCACAGTTATTGGATCATTGTGTAATAGATTTATGTATGAGCCAACAAATTGATTTGAAGTTTGTTCTAGTCCATCACCCCCCAAATGAATGAGTAAATCGAGGTAGCTAACAATTATCCTGAATTTGCAAAAGAAGAAAGTTGAAACAACCAAGTAAAACTGGGTGGACTTGCTACTATCAGTATTTGGGCAATTTGGATGCTACCATCATTGGTGAATGAACAAACACCATTTATGTTGACTTATGGAATGGAGGTAGTGTTACCTGTCAAATATAACCATCACAACCAGAGGGTCATCACACCTGCCTCATTCACATAGGTGAATCTTGTTGAATGGTAGGAAGTAAACATTGAGGGTGCTATTTTTGCTCTTAATCTAGAGGAATAAAGGCAAACTGATTCAGCTCTTCCACAGTTAGGCATGGCAATTTGGCTCATTGTTCGCGAACATCTTGTGTTCGACTCGTTGAGTAGCTCATGTTCGACTCGTTTATTAAGCCTAACGAGCTGAACACGAACAAATTTTTAAGCTCGAAATGTTAACGAGCCGAACACGAACAACTGTTTGTTCGCTCGTGTTCGGCTCAAATTAGCTCGAAATAAAAAAATAATCATATAATTATTTATATAATAATTTATTATATATATTATTTATATATTAATATATTATATATATTTATATTTAAGTTTAAATCATAATTGCTTCTGTGGTAGCGTGGTTATGCTTCTTGTTTCCATTCATTTGGTCCAGGTTCGAATCCGGCGCTAGACATATATTTTTCCAATTAATTTTAACGAGCCGAACACGAGCCGAACACGAACAAGAATATTTAATTCGAGCCGAACACGAACACACCTTTCACGAGCCATTTCGAACACGAGCCGATTTCGAACCGAGCTAATTTCGAACGAGCCGAACACGAGCAAAGCCTGAGCTCGCTCAAGCTCGGCTCGTTTACAGCCCTATCCACAGTAAGAATTTAATAGGCTGACCACACGCTACTTCAATAAACACGTCCGAGAAAAGGTATTGGTCCCAGAAGAATTGGTGCTAAAGAAAGTTGATTCAGCTGCCCATGGATAGTTTGCTGGAAAATTAGGCCAGACAAGTAGCAGACCATACACAATCAGCCGAAGAGTCTCTCTTGGAGATTACAAGCTTAAGACATACACCGCAAAAGGAACTCTCCCAGAAATGGAGCAAAGGTGACTTGAAATTTTTCCTTAGAAAATTTTATGTAAACATAAAAGGGAGTGTCCTTACCAAATTGTAATCTCGATTAATACAATGAATATTATAGTTAACTCATTTTACTTAAATATTGTACAAGTATCTCCAATACTCGGGAACTCGATCTGATTGATTGATTAATGACGACCAATTTTGAAACTCGGAAAACATGTTTTCAAATTGATCATGTTTGACGATCATTTTTCATACCTGCTGTTGACCTCATTTTTGATGAGGTCTTCTCTTCCCTCTTTAGTGTTTAGGATCTAGCCTTAGGCTTTTCCTTTGACTATCTTAGAGGACTAGAATTGGGACCCATCCCTTAGAAATTTAAACCACTTATTGCCTCCCTGCAAACCCCACAAGCTTGATTGTAGACCCCTAATCACCTAGAGGGTTGAGATCAAATGTGGAGGTTTAAAGGATGAGTTCCTTATAGGACTCTTTGCCTTAGTACTACCCTGGGTGGCCTGGTCTGGTGAGGGTTGACTTACACACTCACTACACTCACACTCTACACTATCACACACACAATCCAAATTCTAAAACCACACCTATACCCAACTTGACTCCCTGACTCATGTAGGTAATTCATATGGATGGACCTTAACCCCTAAGCCCCTGGTTAAGAGGGTTAGGAACAACATAGTGAATGCCTCCAATGAGTCCTCTCATGGCTCATATATGCTTAATATGGCTTCATGGCTCAATCAAAGTGATTCCATTTCACTCACATTTGATCAACCTTCATTCTTCCAAAATTTCAATTTTTGACCCCGGGGACCCTACACCCATCAAACCTACCAAAAGCCCTTGAAATTGCCCAAATTTTCCAAAATCTCCAAATTACCCAAAATCCCTCAAAACCAATCACAAACATTACCACATCACTCAAATTGATCATCCATAGCCAAATATACCAAAATTTCTAAAAATACCCCCAATACCCTCCAAATTACCAAAATGCCCCTCTTCACCCAAAATTCCATAAATTCAGAAAATTCCCAAAAAATTCCAGAAAATCCCAAATATTCCCAATTTCATTTTGTCCAACTACACCATGGGCCAATTTTGTCAATTTACCCTACTTTTACCAAAACCCCCAATTTAGCCCATTTTAAACCCAAATGAACCTAATGTCAAACCTAATCACCCCAATTGACCTCAATTTTGGTCCAATTCAATTTTAAACTACAATTCAATATCCCCAATATCAATCTAGACCAAATACAAGCCCAATTTGATTGACATTTAATTTCATTTTTAAGCTTACGGCCTAATTTTGACCCATGACCTAAACCTACCTCAAACCAACTCAATTCAATCTCAATTTGACCCAAATCTTTTCTAAAACCTTCCTAGCATCCCCACAAACAAAACACTAACATGATTTGCCCAAAATTTGGACCCAAACCTTACTCAAATTCAACCCAAACCCAAAATTCCCTAAATGGGCCTACACCCAAACCCAAATCCCAAAATCAAAACCCAACCAAAGTTGAAACCTATTTGTAACACCCCCATAAACATTTCCCAACATTAATTTTACATCAATTTCAACCCTAGCCCAACATTGGCCCAAATTAGCCCAATTTGACCTATGTTGGCCCCTTTACCAAAGAAGCCCAAATCCAACCCAATTCAAACCCAAGCCACCTCAAATTTGTTTCAAATCACTCATGACACATCCCTAAACCAAACCCAACAATTATTTGGCTCAACCTTTTACAAAATTCCCATCCATAAATTTATTTTAAAACCTAAGGCCCACTTCCTTAGGCCTTCCTAAAAAGCCCATCCAAAATGATTTCAAACATTCCAAAATCCATCTTAAAGCCCACATGACAATCCTCTATCATCATCCATTTGATAAAACCATCCCCTAAGTTCTAAATCCATAATGAAATAAATCCAAATCAAGCCATATGTCAAATCCCATCAAATCACCCCTAAATTACCAAAATTCCTAAAAACCTCTTTCATGAAAGTTGACTTAGCCTTTTCCAAGCCAAAGGTGAGCCATGAAGCCATGCATGTGCCACATGCGAGCCATGAAAGCCTTGGACACTTCACCATACCCAAAATGGCAAGAAGAGGGGACCCTTTAATGATTCTCTTAAGGGTGATTAACCACTCCCATGTCTCCCCTAACTCATGCTTAAGCCTAATTGTACTTGGATTGTGACTTGACCCCACTAATCAAGCTGATCCAAGTGGCTTTCTCTTCAGCCCAAATTGGCCTTGGATGGTGCACCTAACCCAAAACCATGGGTTGACCCATTTAGACCCAAAACTAGCCATTTTTCATTCCAATTTGATTCAAACCCTTTACACATGACAGCAACCAATTGACTTCATAAACATCAAGCCCTGAGCCTCCTGACCCTGAGGGTGACCCATGCCTGCCGGCCAGCCACCTGGGCCGACGGAAAACACCACACCCGTGAGCTCCCATGTGAGCCCAAGCTTGGAATTCTCACCTGCTGAGTTGCCCCATGCCTAATGGCCACCATGGTTGTTCTTCTCCTCACCAGAGCAGCTGATCCCAACCCCTAACTCCCTCTGAGAGAGCCTCCAGCCAGCTCTATTTAAACCCCACTTCTCTCGGCCATGGAGGAGGTGCTGAAACAAATCACACAGAAACTCTGCCAAAATCATTCCAGACTCTTCCCCACACCTGGAGAACTTGATCCCCACTGAAATCCCCTGCCATTTCCTCTCTGTGAGCTCGATTTCGAGTTGAAATTCAAGCCCAAAACCAGGACACTTCACCACAGTGAGCCAATCTCCAAATTGATTGGTCCTACACCTTCACCAGACCAAGAGGAGAAGTTCCTCAGTGAAAGCCCCCTCTCCAGGCCACCCAGTTGCTCCAGCCTCCAAGCTTTATGATCGGCTGTGGTCACTTTTGTACCTAGGCAATTCACCAGGCCAAGGGACTTCATCTGGAGCTTGCTTGGACCCAATCGAATGTGACAAAACTCTCAGATCGAAGCTTCACTTCTCTGAGCAAAGGTATGAGCTCTCTCTTCTTCCGGAGCTTCTGAACATTCTCCATTTCAAATGCCTTAATTTCAATGCATGATCACCGTATAGATGTATTCGTCTCTTCAAGACGAATCCATAGAGCACAAGAACACAAAAATCCGTTAAGTATTGAGTGAGATCTTAGGGTTTTAGTGTGGACGGTCACGGGTTCACACCAGTCGTAGACGATGACTGGGAGCCGTCGGATCTAGCGTGTATCGAGCGGACGGTCGGGATCGAGCCGGACAGGGCGATGGTACATGAACCACAGGCCCCTTGAGCGCAGAGTCGGATGGCGGCGTCGAACCAGAAAGCGCCGCGTGGCTGTTCAGAGATGCTAAGGATGACGCGGCGCCGATTCGGATAAGTAGAAAATTAGGATTTTTTGGATTTATTTAATTACCATAACTTAGAAAATCCATAACTTTGTGTAGAAAAATCCTAAAAATAAAATAAAAATACCCTCTTGCTCAGTGAACATAGGAGAATAATGCGGAAAAGAAATCAATTAATTTTATTCAGTATTTTATTTTTAATGATTTAATTACTCTCTGCACTATTTCAATTCTCCATGCATATAGGAAATTCACCATGGCATGAGACCATAGGGCTTTTAAAGCCTCTGAACTTCGAAACATTCCCTGAATTTTCCAAGGTCAGAGGCCATCCCTATGAGAAGTTATTGATTATTCAATTGCATGTTACTGTTTTGAGTATTTTAATTCCAATAATTAGCATGTTGAGAAATAAATATTTTAGGAAAATTTGGTGATGTTTCTTATGACCAGAGAAACCTAAAGAAAATAAATTTTGAGTTAGTTCACTTGGAATAACTCTAATTGGTCTAAACATTGAAAATTGAACTTTAATTAATTAAGGTTAATTACACATCAAATTAACTTGAAAACAATTCTCCACTGTCCTTTAGGGTCAGGAGAGTCTCATATAAAAATTTGAAACTAATTGGACTTGATTAACCTCATCAAATGGGTTGATTAAGCCTCTTAAGTAAAATGGATAAAATTAAACTTTAAAAATTCATAACTCACAAAATACTTTTCGAAAATTCACAAAAATGGTTTTGGAGTTTCTCTGACATCAGAGGAACTTAGGAAAATTAAAATTGTAATTTTATAAAAAAAGTTGATTTTTATCAATAATTTAATATTTTTAATAATTAAAAAATAATAAAAATCATAAAAATATTAAAAATCACCAAAATGTCACATTTTGAATTCTAATTACTTAGGGACAAACCAAATATTTTTCTTAAGTCCCTAGGATAAGATATTGAATTTTAAAGGCTTAATGTAATTTTTAATATTAAAAAATGTTTTTTCCAACCTTTTCACTAAAATAATTCTAATAAATCAAAGAAAAATAAGAAAAATATAAAAATTGTTTCTCTGAACTCCAAAAAGTCAGAGAGATTTAAGAAAAATATAAAATCCATTTTTCAACTTTAATTTTATTTTAAAATTAATTAATACTCCAAAAGACAAAATAATTCTAATAAATAAAATATAATTCAAAAAATCACCAAAATTGGTACAAATGGTCCTCTGGTCATTAAAAATGTCTCATAATTTTCTTAAGGACAGAAACAATTCCTTGGTCATGTTATTGAATTTTCCTTTAAAACCCCTATTTTCCATTAAAAATAATTACATAAATAAATTAAAAACAGAAAAATCACATTTTCTCCTCTAAAGTCTTAATTGACATGTAAGTGAGGTTACATAAAAATTTCAAGTTTATTTGAGCTAAATTTAGTGAGTTAGAGAATTTTTAAGCTTGAAGGGCAAAATGGTAATTAAAAATTTCAACCTTTAATTAAAATTTTAGGATTAATCAAAAGGAGAGGGTAAAATATTTGATTTTAAACTCATTTTGGATGATTGAAACTTAAATGATTGAGGGTAGAAAACTACTAACCATTTCAAATATAATTAAAATAAAACTTTAATTAATTAATTAATTGAAATTTTGGGAAAATGATGGAAATTGGAATTATTAAGGTAGGGATATTATTAAGAGGATATTTATTCTTTAATTTAAAAATACCTAAATAAACCACTTCAATAATACTTAATTCTTGATAAATAAAAAAAATTAATTAATTAAAATAATAATCCAAGTTAAAATTAAACTAAAATTTAATTAAAATTAAAATCAAATTAAAATTAAAACTAAAATTAAAATTAAATTAAAACTAAAATAAAAATTAAATTAAAATTAAATTAAAATTAAATTAAATTAAATTAAAATTAAATTAAATTAAATTAAAATCAAATTAAATTAAATTAAAATTAAATTAAATTGAATTAAATTAAATTAAAATCATTTAACAACAAACTTAAATGAAATCCTTAAGAATCAAATCTAAAATAACTTGAACACTATTCCAAACTTAAACTAACTTTTTATAATTAAGTCAAAGTTAAAATTAAATTATTAAGTTTAAATCATCAAAATATTTAATAATTCGATTTGCCCTTTTAAAGCTCTTATTATTATAACTCTTAAATGATGCATCAAGTGAAGTGTTACTTCACTTATAGGATATTCGAATGTCCTAGTTCATCGAGCAAGATAAAAAAACTTAAACTCATTGATGATTAATTCACTTGTATAATTAAATTCTCTTGGACTTAAAAAAATCCTAGAGGTATTGAAAAGATGTTTAAGACTCGTCTTAAGCACTTCCTCAATATGATAGGATGTTTATAAGAACAACTGAATTTAATTGTTCTTGGGTGAAGAGAGTCATCCTTAAACCAAAACACAAGAACCTAAACGTCATAGGAGATGATTAGCTATAGGATTAGGACTTTGGTAGACAACCAAAACTTTCCTTGGCTTTACTAGGTACTTGTTGAAACATTTAAATGTCTTAACATGTGTTTTAAGTGCGGCTTGGGATGACGGGAAGACCCTCCGAGTACGCTTTTATTTTATTGCAATTTACTTACGTGCGATGCACTTTACTTTTCTTGCATGATAAACAACTGTTGCATGAAAACCAAAACCTTTAGGATAGTCCACGAGCCGAAACCAAAACTAAATTAAAAGTCATTGCAAGATAAAATTCACCGCCACAACATTCCAAAATATAAAACAACTCGAAATTTAATCACAAACGAACAATAAAACTACGATTGCAACTAAATTAAAATGTCTCGTTGAATGATCGGGAATACCTTGGATGATGTAACCCACGTGTTGCTAACGGGATTTCCCATGGTCTAAATGAAAGTGTGGAACTCATTCGGTTGAGTTTAGCAAATTCATACTGGACTAAGTGAATTCGATGAAAATAACGGTGTCGGGATGACGGAACCGTGGGATCTTAATCGGTTCCGTTTAAACAACTTTAAGATTTGTTTTAATTAAAATATTAAAAACACTTAGATTTTAAGATTCTCTCTGAACCAAAACACTTCTCTCATCTTCTGATTTATGACTTCTAAAACTAAACCTCTGCAACAACAAGGAGCTCGGAGCATGGTGGGCAGCTCGGTCATCGTCTTCAGCAAAACTCGAATCTACTTCAACAAAACTTTCTTAGAATTAAATAACCAGGCCATAGGATTTTGAGGTAGTTTGTTTAGTGCAACATAAATCCTCAACACTTTTCTTTAGGCATTTGCATAATCATGCTATTTAAATTAAGCCCTAACCGGTCTTAGGACTCCGAGGTAGTCGTTCGGTAGGATATAAACCCTCACATCTTCGAGGCTGTTTGTATGATCATGTCATACAAATATAAGTCCTAAATAATTAAAATTGACAAGATCGAAATACTAAATAGTTCTTCCTAAATTGAAGCCAAACAATAGGATAGTCAGCAAGTTGCCAAGATTCCTCTTGGATCTCCAACTTCTCCTACCTCTCTTCCATTGGACTCCAAAATATATTGTTCCCAATTTGAGCTAATCCCTATTTAAATTTCTAAAATCCAATCCTTTGAAAACCTTAAACTTTGAAATTCTTGAGAGAAAACCCACTGATCATTATAGAGAGTTTTCTTAAGTGATTCCCGTCACTTAGGATGTAATTAACTATAGGGGCTTGCCCTTATAGGGAACTTTAAGAACCCATGTAATATAAACCCTGCTTAATTCATTTATATTAAGCAGGGGAACTTGTCGGCTTATAAAATTGGTTCGCAGACCAAACGGATGTCACAAATCTTCTAGTTTATTTAATCGAGCCCCATCGTCAATTAGTGTGTCTATTCCTCGGGATAAATACACAGTTTATGGTGCGGTGCTCGTTTATATAAACTATTCGGGATGTGAGATCAGTTTGATTTCATATCATAAAATTTTCAAACTAAAAAATTATTTTCAAAATCAAATACTACTTTCTAAATTATATATATATTTAAATTAAATTTAATTCGCCGACAATTTCTGTTAGGCAACCCCTTTTCAAAATACAACACATAACCTAAAATTATGCCGACAACTTCTGGCGACTCCGCTGGAGACTATTTCCTCTCTCCATTTTGATCAGATGGTTTTGCTTTCATAAATCGGTAGCAAGTCCATGTCCCTAGTGGACCAAGCTACCATTCTTCCGTTGAAATATCACGTTCATTTCTGTCTTGAAGGGGTATAGTCAACTCTCTTGGATTTAGGAGCCACTGTTTAGACACCCCTAAACAGAGAGGTTCTGAGATCCTTTTACCTCTTTTCTAAGGTAGGGTGGACTCCCAATAGGTGTTAGCTTACGAGCGGTCCTTCGAGTTGAGAAGTCTTGCATAAGACTTTCTCTTCCTTTCCAATTCTAAATCAGGCCCTTTACCTTTTCTATAACCTTTTTCCTTTAATTGTTTTGTTTCTAATAAACGAACTACCTAATAAACAACCTCTTTTATAAATTACAAATGCACTAACATAAACGAAAATGTGTTCGGACTCTTTCTTTTTCGTCCTAAACTTTTCGACGAAAGGAATTATAATTCGGGACTGACATTCAGAATCTGCCCTGCAGAAAATGGATGCCCCAAAGTTAATCTTCTCCTTTACCAATGGACTAGACTTCGCTGTTTACAAGGATGAAGTTGCCGACAATGGGATCATCCATTTTGGACAAGGATTTGGCAACACGGATGTCGAAGATCGGCGACGTCACTCTCTTCACACTAATGGACAAAATGTCAAAAACTCAAGAGTTCCCTGCAAAGAGCCCGTGATTAAATTCAACCTGAAGTCAGCTCAAGAGTTCCCTCCCCTGCAAAGGGTTCCAGTTGAGAGGAATACTGTTGTTCGTAGGAGGACCGTTGTCTCTACCCCCACTGGTCTAGTCGTCTCTGCACCTACCCCGGTTCCCGCTAAAATAAAGGGGAAGGAAGTACGAGTTTGTAATGAGCACATTGCACGTGGAGGGTACGGATCTCCCTGCGAGACCTTCGTTTTCAAAATTGGGTCCGACTCGAGGGTTCGACCCCTAACACGGACTCGAGAGGAGGAACGAGTAGAAGGATTACCGGAAAGGCCGGAGCTGCCGAAGTCGCTTTCTTAGAACGGATCCACGAGTACACACCATTGCACGAGTATACACCGCTTCGGAAGGGAGTAGATTCCATCCCCTCTCCGCCGCAGCTGACGAGGAAAATGTCCTCAAGATTGCTTTTACATTACCTCAACCCGCATACTATAGCAACAGCCGAAAGAAAAGGGCTAGGATCACACCATTTGCTCGACTGCAGACTCTGATAGAGAAGTTAGCAAAGAAAGAGAAATGTCCTGTATCAGAGATTTTAAGAAGGATAGGGCGGGTGCCAGCCAAATCCCACCTTGGGTCGTGAATAGAACCCGTTAGCGCCACAGAAAAGCCGAATAAGAAGATGAAAGCCAGTCCACCTATTGTTGTTTCAGGTTTACAGATCAGGGAGGATACCACCTTCCGAGCATTCGACCGACGGACCATCCGGTCCTCAGGCCTTCTGGCTGCTAAAAGGATGGTATGGCGTCCTACTACGGCCGATTAAGACCGAAACAACGACACGAAAGAAAAGTCTCGTCAGGAGACTCGAGTCCGAAGAGAGCGCCACTGCGATGAAGGGGACTTCCGAGAAGGAAATCCAACAACCATCTCATGATAACTGCGAAACCGTAAGAAAAAGACCACTGGAGGACGCTATGGAAAAGCTAAGGACCGACATTCAACGATTAGCAAGGGAAAGAGAAGAAGAATTTGGAGATGAAGTCGATTCATCGGAATTCATGGATGACGAATATGTGGAGATCAACATGGTTGAGACACGAGCATCGTCAGCTTCGCAAGGTGCTCTGGCAGCTGCGGAGAGATGAACCGGAAGCATTAAGAGCACAACTTCGAGAAAAAGATGATACAATCTCTCGAATGGCAAAAAGGATGGAAAAGATGGCGCAGCCACTAGCCACTCTTCGAGTCGAGTTCGACCCCCAAGAGAAACGCCTCCGAAGTTATTCATATTACGGACGGAGGAAAAGAGATTACATCCGTTAACGGAGATGATCGGCCGAAGAAAGATTCTACCCGAAATATGATTCCGAGAGAAAGACATCAAGAATATGGTAGAACGGCGAGTGCGAGAAGCCTTAGCACGGTTTAAGAGCGGAGCATCTATTCAAACGGGTAGACCTTACCTCGAAGAATTTGATGCGGTACGGTACCCAGAAGCTTCGTACCACCTCTGTTCGAAGACTTTTGATGGTACGGAAACCCTCGACATCATGTTGCACATTTTCGTGGTAGTTGTTGCAACGCCGGTGGAAGTGACGCCTTACTCTTCCGACAGTTCGTCAGCAGCCTGTCAGGGATCGCCTTCGATTGGTACGCAGAGTTACCGAACGGTTCAGTAAAGACATTTTCAGAATTAGAGAACCTCTTTGTGAAACGGTTTGCCGGAGCTCAACACCATATCACCATCGGTGATCTAGTGGTGGAGAAACAGAAACCGAATTAACTTTAGTGGACTACATACTTCGATGGAGGAATCTAAGCATGAAGTGTGAGCCACAGCTACAAGAGCAGCATACAGTCGGTATCTTGCTTAAAAGCATTCACGACCCAATAGCACTTCTCCTTAAGGGATTTACGATTAAGACTTTCGAGAAGTTGTTAAGCAAGGTCGGAAGCTTGCAATAGGAAGCAAAGCAACTAAGTTTCGTCGACAAGACAGACAAACAGAAGCCTGTGAAGACACTTGAAAAGAAATGCGGGATCGTCGCGGCGGTCGATAAGGGCGAGCGACCAATGCGAAATACGACGGAGCGGCCGCGGCCAGCTATCGGCAACCTCAGCAGAACTACCAACAACCTCGACCCGGTTATCAGCCAACTCAACAGTATGAGCAACTGCCTCGCCAACAGCGCACGTTAAAGGAGCTTATAAATAGAGAATATCCGTTCAAGAATGAGGCAGTGCCAAAGATGTTCCGAAGTTTGATGAAGACTCCGGATTTTCAACTGCCAGAACCCAGGAAGCCAGAAGAAGTCAATAAGAAAGACCATCCCAACTACTGCCCTTACCACCAGATGCTTGGACATAAGATATAGGATTGCATCACCTTCAAGAGTTGGCTTGACAACAATCTCCGAAAAGGGAACATAACGATTCCGAAGGAATACATGAAGGAACCCCAGAAAGGCGGTTCCGTCAATGTTATTTCAACGGATCCTATTGTTCCTATAGATCCCTACACGACGAATGATGGATAGAGTACCGCTTAGACGAAGTCATCGAAGAAAATTTTGGACCGCATCCAGACCGCTTCGGTGCATGCTTCAATTCAAAGTTCGAAACTTGTCAAGACGGCGCTATTACTTGCGATTGAAGAACCACCCCAGGAAGAAAAGATCGTAGAAAAGAAGGAAATCGTAGAAGAAGAAAAGACCGAGGCTCTTAAGGCTAGACTAGGGGCTGCTTATCCTAGGATGGTTGTTTCCGATTCGGGGGAAAATTTCCTCAAACCTCTGAATCTGTATGATTATTTGCTCGCTCCGGCGGGATCTTATAATGATAAGAGTTATGGCATTGGCTACGTTTTGACTCTTTCTAATGATCACGCAACTAACGACAACCAACCTAATCCGGATCTCGATTCCGATACAAATAACAATTCTCAAATCATACACAACCTCGACAATCACGATGACAAAGAAGACATTCACCAAGAAGGCTACGAAAGTTCAACGAGAAATGAATCTATTTGTTAATTTTAAGGAACTCCAATCACAATAGAGTTAGAACTTTCGGATTCTGAAGCGACTCCAGAAGAACCTGTCATGCCGATTCAAAAGGAGACACCAGTAAACTCAGTACCAGATTCAGAAGAAATCATAAAATTCAACTTAAGGAGCGGAAGGGTTCTACCTCCGAGAATGGGTCCAAAAGACAAAGGAAAGCAGGTGGTTGTTCAGGAAGAATCAACCCCAGCAGAAGAATTGCCCATTCGGGAAGAAACTGAAACACATAGTAACAAAGTGGATTATAACGTGCTAGCCCATCTTAGGAAACTACCAGCCAAACTAAGCATCTACGACGCTCTCATCTTATCAAAAGAGATGAGGGAAGCTCTGATTAAGGCCTTACTTGATCCAGAGATTTGTTTAGCTCAGATGGCCGGAGATTCCTTAGACGAGGTTTGCTCGTTAAAGGAACAGTGAGGTGTTACCTTCACGGACAGTGATCTACTACTTGGGACAGCCGATCACAACCGACCGTTGTACATTTCAGTTACAATCGGAAAGTTTACGCTCTCCAGAGTATTGGTGGATCCAGGAGCGTCAATCAACATAATGAATCTTTGGACGTTAGCATACTTGGAAATTGATGCTCGTGAGCTTGAAGCGGACAAGATGTTACTAAGAGGATTCAACCAGAAAGGAGAAAGAGCCCTCGGATCAATAACGCTGTTGATGAAGACCGGTGATTTAACAAAGACGACCGCAAAATTCCATATAATTGATTCTGAAACATCGTTCAACGCACTACTGGGCCGACCGTGGATACATGAGAACCGGATGGTACCGTCGTCTCTACATCAGTGCATAAAATACTACGATGGAGGAGAACAGTGCATTAAAGGTGACTTGCAACCTTTCTCCATACATGAAATTGGAATTCATGAAGATGCGACCCTACTAAGCGCCTCCAAAGAAAACAATCTTCTCCGGAAATACCATGCCAAATGAAGCAAAAGAAGTTCAAGACGACGAAGAACCTGAAGTTCTAGTCCAACAGTCACTCACCACTCCCTTACGGCGAGATGGTGAAGGGTTCTTCACAACTTGCACCCGAGGTCGAGGCCGGGGACGAGGTCGTGGCAGAAACGTTGGGACGAGTTGGACGAGAAAAGCTCGGTAATCAACGTGAATTAGGAGAACGGCTATGAAGAAGAAGAAGAAATCAAGAAAAAGCAGCGATAATAAACCGAAGGAACCACAATTCAAGATCTCCTCGAAGATGAAAAGAATGAAGAATATAAATCGATGTACGAGAAGATTAACTAACATGTACACACTATGGCCCCGACCCCGATCCGATCTAATAAGATCGAGGGTATGGTGATCGAGGAAGTGCATGGCGGTGGTGCTAAACCGATCGAATTTTACTCGTGGTACTCCTTCTTCCAATAATGAAAAAGATGTACAATTTGAAGATGTCGCTTCTTCCGAATTAATGGAATTACCGTTTGAGTGGTACTCTCCCTGTGTTCAAAATTTAATTCAACGTGGTGTCTTGCCTAGACAATGGACAAAGGGTCAATCACAACATTTTGAAAGACTATGGAACAACGTCAGTCGGCCACCCAATTCAAAACATGGTCTCGGATTCGGCACAGTAGGTTCAGTTGACGATACAAAATTTTGCTTGGTTGTCACTTGCGAGCCTAATAAAGACTGCTTAGAAGCTTCAGAGGACCTTGAAGATCTACCAATCGGAGATGCTCACCAGAATTTGAAGAAGAAATCAAATCTACAGTAGACGAGTTAATAGAAATTAACTTAGGTACTAGCGAAAAGCCTAGACCAACCTTTGTTAGCTCCTTTCTCAATAAAGAAGATTCCGAGGAAATGATCAAGCTATTAATGGAATTCAAGGACTGTTTTGCTTGCAGTTACGATGAAATGTCAGGATTAGCTCCTGAAGTCGCAGTTTACAAGTTAGGAGTAGATCCTACTTCTGTTACAATCAGACAAGCTCCGAAAAGAATGCGTCTAGAAATTGAGCAACAAGTAATAGCCGAAGTTAAGAAGCTAATAGACGCTAAATTTGTCCGTGAAGAACAAGACCCTACTTGGTTAGCCAACGTGGTACCAGTCAGAAAGAAAAATGGTCAGATCAGAATCTGTGTAGACTTCGAGGATTTAAATAAAGCATGTCCAAAGGATGAATTTCCACTTGCCAATCCCGGAACCGATGATCGACATTGCTTCAACACATGAAATATTTTCATTCATGGATGGATCATCGGGATACAACCGGATAAAGATGACAACGAAGAAGAAAAGCTCACGGCTTTCGAACGCCGATCGGAGTGTATTGCTTACACGATAATGCCATTCGGACTAAAGAACGCAGGAGCGACATATCAAAGAGCAATGACAAAGATTTTTGATGATCTCATTCACAACCAAGTCGAGTGCTACGTGGACGATGTGGTCATCAAAAGCAAACTGAAGGAAGATCACCTGTATGCTTTGAGAATTGTTTTCGAGCAACTAAGGCAATACAACTTTAAGATGAATCCCTTAAAATGCGCCTTCGGCGTCACTTCCGGGAAATTCTAAGGATTTGTTGTCCGACATCGCGGAATCGAAATTGATCCGGAAAAGATTAAAGCTATCTTAGAGATGCCGCCTCCCAAAACCTTAAAATAGCTACGATCCTTTCAAGGGAAGCTGGCATATCTTCGACGCTTTATCTCGAACTTGTCAGGTAGGTGTCAGCCCTTCTCGGCATTAGTTAAAAAGGACGCCAAATTCGTTTGGGAAGACAAATGCCAACGGGCCTTCGAGGACATTAAGCAATACTTAATGACACCTCCTGTCTTAGCAGCCCTAGTCTCGGGTAGACCGTTAATACTTTATACCGCGGCTTTAGACGACTCTCTCGGAGCCCTGCTGACGAGGGAAAAGAAAATGCTCTTTATTACTTAAGTCGTCGTCTATTGCCGACGGAAGTAAAGTATCCTCCGATTGAGAAGCATTGTTTGGCCCTGATCTTCGCCGCTCAAAAGCACAGGCACTACATGCTTTCTCATAAGATCAACCTCATTTCGAAAGTTAATCCATTGCAATATTTAATGACCCGACCGACACTTTACGGCGGGCTTGCCGAGTGGTCGATGATACTATTACAATTTGATATAACTTTCGTTCCTCTTCGCACCGTAAAGGGACAAATACTAGGCGACTTCCTTGCGGCACATCCTTCTACGGCGGATTCGCCTCTCGACGACGATTTGCACGACGAGCGGATAATAAGCTTAGAAGACACCGATGATCAACGTTGGGAACTATACTTCGACGGAGCGTCCTCAGCACATAAAGACAAAGAATCGCAAACGATAGTGCCCGGTAAAGCAGAAATCAGACTAATCTTTATAACACCGGAGCGGGGGATGTTAATATACTCCTACCACTTAACAGATCCATGCACAAACAACGAGGCAAAGTATGAGGCCCTCATAGCAGGACTAGAACTGACCATTCAAATGGGGATAACGAATATCAACATCTACGGAGATTCTCAGTTGATCATTCAACAGGTCGCAGGACAATACAGAATCTTAAAGCCAAGACTCGAGCAAAACTTTCAGTATGCCATGAAACTGTTGGAACAAATTCCGAATGTAACAATCTATAAGATCCCCAGAAGAGAAAATGCTCTCGCGGATGCACTAGCTCGCCTTGCAAAAGAATTTGCATGCTTACAAGATGAGTCAGTTGAAGTGTCGGTTCGAGGACGACGGGTCCTATCACGGCTCGACATGGATATGATACGGAAATCGGAAAAGCGAGAGGAATCGGTTGCGGCGGTGACGGAAAACACGGAAGATTGGCGTCGGCCGCTAATAGACTACATGCAAACAGGTAAATTACCGGACGATAAGTCATTAGCCCATCGAATCAAGAAAAGAACTCTGTCTTATGCATTAATAAACAATACATTATACGAGAAGGTCTTTTGATCGGATGTGGTTAAGATGCACGAACGGGTCCGAGGCTCGAGAAATTGTCGAAGAGGTACACTCGGGACTTTGTGGTGCTCATCGGTCGGGTCCAAAAATGAAAATGAAAATTAAAAGACTAGGGTACTACGGCCCTCGATGATGACCGACTTGTATGAAAGTCGCCAAGAGGCTGTCACCGGTGCCGAGTGCACGGAGTGGTTCTACACCAACCTCCAAATGTGCTACATCCAGACAAGCTGCGTCGTGGCCATTTGAGTGTTGGGGCACGGATATAGTGGGTCCGATAGAACCGCCTTCTTCGAGAGGACATCGCTTCATCCTTGCGGCTACGGACTACGTTTCTAAATGGGCGAAGTTGTTCCACTCGGAGAAGTAAAGGCACACCACGTGCTACGGTTTTTCAAAATCGAGTTGTATACCGTTTCGGAGTACCGTGCGAATCATTTCGGATAATGGGTACGCATTCGAAAGTACAAAGATCAACAATTTTGTTAGAAGACACGGGATCGATTGGCGATACTCAACGATCTATTACCCAAGAGCAAACGGCTTGGCCGAGGCTTTTAATAAAACTCTCATTCATATTTTAAAGAAAACCTTGGATGACAACAAGAGAAATTGGCACGAGAAGTTGTTAGAAGCCTTATGGGCCTACAGGACAACTTTCAGGACTCCTACTCAGTCTACGGCTTACACTTTAGTGTACGGGTCCGAGGCCGTTTTACCTTTGGAGGTCCAGCTTCCATCAATCAGGATTACAGTTGCAAATAAAATTAATACAGAAGAAAATGCCAGATTACGACTGGAAGAACTGGAGAGCTTGGAAGGGAAAAGACTTGCAGCGCAACAAAATTTGGAACTGTACCAAGCTAAGATGATCCAGGCCCATGATAAACTGGTCCGCCTAAGAACTTTCAAAGTTGGTGACTTAGTTCTTGTTCTCAGAAGACCTATTCTTACACATCGCAAGATAGGAGGCAAATTTGAACCGACTTGGGAAGGGTTGTTTGTGGTCGAGGCAGTCTACTCAAGAGGCTCCTACCAACTTGTGAATTGCCAAGGAGAACGACAAATGCTTCCAATCAATGGACGGTATTTGAAGAAGTATTACGCAACCTGATGTTTCGAAGGGTGGCTCCTAAAATAGAGTCTTATCCCTAGAAACACGGGTGAAGCAATCACTTTGTATTTGGGTCCAGAACCAAAAACATAAAAATGGATAAAAAAAAATTAATATGTGCTAAAAATAAAATATGTGAAATCATAATAATAAAGTTTTACCCTTCCTTTCAAATTGAATCTTGTTCCTGATATTTCTTCATCTTTTCCTACTTTCCTTAAAAATTAAAATTAAACTAAGTGAATAAGAATCTTCAGTGGTAAATATTTTCTTAATGTTCTTGTTCTTAGTACAGCCCCTGATCCTTTCCTTGTCTTTTTCGCAGGGAAATGTCGAACGGGTGGTTGGTCCTAAACTTTAAAAATGGCATGAGTCTCGCACTCGATGAAAAAGGATGGAGCAGTGATAGAAATTGATTCTGACTTCACACCAGCCAGCCTACGATACGAGGAAAATGATTGGGTCCCGATAGACCGAGAAGAGCTTCATAGCCGGACGGTGATGAAGATGGATGGCCCGAGCCACCAATCCGGCAACGAAAAGAAAGACAAACACCGAGGAAAGCAAGAAAATCGAGTCGATGGTTGCCGCGGCAGAGGGCGAGCTCGTCGGCGCCGCGCCCGCGAAATTCGAGGGTAAGGAGAGCTACTCTCACTTGCTTACTCAAAGAAGGAATAAAAATCGCCGTATCCGCAAGATGTTGACTAAACTAGCGAGCGGATCAACACGAGAAACGACCACCTTCGCCGATACACACATTTCGAAGATACCGGTTCGTCGGGAACCGAGAAGAAGAAAGTCGACGACAAGAAAATCGAACGAGATCGAAAAAGTGCCAAGAAGAACAGAAATAGAATCGGTGCCTAGGCACGGGACACGAATACCATATCGAAGAACCTTGTTGCGGAAGCGACCCGGAGGATGTCCCGATAAAGACAATCCCGAGGAGCCGAGGTATGCGGGGAGAACGTGACGGGATTGAGCCATACATCCCGCAATACGTTACTAGGCCTCGTCACTTGCAGATCATCCCAGAATATGAACTAGAAAGAATGCAAAATGTTGAGAAGAAGACTTTCGAATACTTTGAAGGGATTAGAGGCAAAAGAATCAACATTTTGGAAGGCCTCGAGTTACACACAGGTGTATTCTCAGAGTACGAGCAACAACAGATTGTGGATTGCATTTTAGAACTTCGAGAAGATGGGTCGAGCGAGGCCGTACGAGAGAAAAGACTTATTCGGAACCCGAAAATGGATGTCGGGGAAAGGAAGAGTCACGATACAATGCGGATGTTGCTATAACTTCGCGAGAGGACGGAAAAGGAAATCCACCGGGGATACTCGCGTCACGGTGACATGGATCCGATGCGAGAATAATTAAAAGAATGGTGAAAAGAATGATAGCATGGAGGGTGCGCGACGGATTGCATACCCAGCGGTTGCATCATCGACATTTATCGAAGGGCGATTGCATACCTCCACACATAGACCACCATGACTTTGTCATACCTTTACGCACGGTTTCGTTCATCGACCAATGCAATATCATGTTCGGATCGACCTCCGGATAGCGAGGCCGGGTAAGTTCGAGGGCGGTGGAGATACCACTTCCGGTAGGTTCCGTCATGATATTACAAGGAAATGGAGCAGACATCACAAAACATTACCGGGAGTACCAGTGGAGCGGATCTCCGTCACTTTTAGAAAGATGGACGACAGAAAGGCACCTTACCACTTCCAGCCAGATCCAGAATTGGAGAGTTCCCGGCCCTACGAGCTGTGAGTTACAAGGGAAATAGCACACCTCCATTGTACATCCATGCGACATTCCTGCCAAGGATGGCTTGGAAGGTGATGTTATTGACCATGTATCTCATTATTCAGACATGGATTTTTTAACAGATACCTTTTTGGATGGATCAACAAGGATCATACATAGTCCGTTTTAAGTCATGGATTGTATGAGAAATATTTCAGATCGAGTTGTATGATGTATCTTCAATAAGATTAGAATGAAAGTGACCATGTCACATTTTGCCTTCACCACTTTTTGTGCAAATTGGTAGGAAACGCCATTAAAGTTAAATGAACTTTGAACAAAGAACGAGAAAGAAAAGAGAAATAAATAAGAACCGTTCTTTGAAATCCAAATATTCACATGAACATCAAATCCACATGAACACCAAATAAAATTCACGTGAACATAAAATAAACAACAAAAATAAAATTGGATCATTAAAGGACAAACAAAATGAAAAATGAATCTCAAATGGAATTTCAATCTCAATCTATCTCTTTCAAATCCTTCGACTCTTCCTCGGATCAAAATCTACTTCAAACTACTTTGAAACCCTCTTTCGGGATGATTCTTCCTCACGGAAAACTCACACTTCAAATTTCGAAAATCCTACACCTTTTTTCATCACATCGAAATCCTTTTGATTTTACGTGATCTCCTTCCCCTCTTGTACGGAGATTGACTAGGTTCATTGATACGGAGCCACGAACTTGGTTCGGTTTGGTTACGATGGCACGAGACTGGGTCCTTCTTCATACATTAAAACTTCCGAGACTGGTACCTAAATTCCAGTTCTCACTTCGAGGTCGGTACCTAAATTCTGACTCTCCTTACGAGATCGATACCTAAATTTCGATTCTCTTCCGAATTGATACCTAAATTTCAATTCAAAATTTCCGAGGCCGGTACCTAAATTCCGGCTCTCATTTCGAGGTCGGTACCTAAATTCCGACTCTCCTTTCGAGATCGATACCTAAATTTCGATTCTCTCCCGAATTGATACCTAAATTTCAATTCTAAACTTCCGAGGCCGAGTACCTAAATTCCGAGTTCTCACTTCGAGGTCGGTACCTAAATTCCGACTCTCCTTTCGAGATCGATACTTAAATTTTGATTCTCTCTGAATTGATACCTAAATTTCAATTCTAAACTTCCGAGACTGGTACCTAAATTCCAGTTCTCACTTCGAGGTCGGTACCTAAATTCCGACTCTCCTTTTGAGATCGATACCTAAATTTTGATTCTCTTTCGAATTGATACCTTAATTTCAATTCTAAATTTCTGAGACTGGTACCTAAATTCCGAGTTCTCACTTTGAGGTCGGTACCTAAATTCCGACTCTCCTTTCGAGATCGATACCTAAAATTCGATTCTCTTCGAATTGATACCTAAATTTCAATTCTAAACTTCCGAGACTGGTACCTAAATTCCAGTTCTCATTCCGAGATCAGTACCTAAATTCTGATTCTCATCATTTTTGAGATCGATACCTAAATTTCGATTCACTTCCGAATTGATACCTAAATTTCAATTCTAACCTTCCGAGACTGGTACCTAAATTCCAGTTCTCATTCGAGACAAGTACCTAAATTCTAGTTCTCATTCTGAGATCAGTACCTAAATTCTGATTCTCATCCTTTTTCCATCAATACTTAAATTCTGATTCTCACTCTGAGGCTGGTACCTAAATTCCAGTTCTCTTCGCAATCCCGAGGTTGAAACCTAGGTTTCAATTCTCATTTCAAATCCAAATTTCAAATTCAAAATTTCCTCAAATTGATTTTAAACCAAACTTCAATCTAAATTAAAACTCAAACTAAAATCTAAACTCACACATCAAAGCTTGAACATGACATAAAGTTAAATCTAAATCGAATTCCCCAGATCATATGATTTGGAATTCATCTCCTTTTCCATTACCCAGCGAGAGCTCAGGAATCTCCAATCCTGGAAATATACCGGATACTCCCCAGTAGAAATTCTTCTACTTCGTCCTAAGCTTGTCACTTCGACTTCTGTGTTGGTTTTTTTTATCTCTTCGGTAAACACCAATACGCGCGGTTTGCTTGGTTAGCACAACACACCTATTTGGGGTCCATTTTTTTACCTCATTTTTGATGAGGTCTTCTCTTCCCTCTTTAGTGTTTAGGATCTAGCCTTAGGCTTTTCCATTGACTATCTTAGAGGACTAGAATTGGGACCCATCCCTTAGAAATTTAAACCACTTCTTGTCTCCCTGCAAACCCCACAAGATGGATTGTAGACCCCTAATCACCTAGAGGGTTGAGATCAAATGTGGAGGTTTAAAGGATGAGTTCCTATAGGACTCTTTGGCACTTAGACTTACCACAGGTGGCACAGTGCAGTGAGGGTTGACTTACACACTCACTACACTCACACTCTACACTCTCACACACACAATACAAATCCTAAAACCACACCTATACCCAACTTGACTCCCTGACGCATGTAAGTAATTCATATGGATGAACCTTAACCCCTAAGCCCCTGGTTAAGAGGGTTAGGAACAACATAGTGAATGCCTCCTATGAGTCCTCTCATGGCTCATATGGGCTTAATATGGCTTCATGGCTCAATCAAAGTGATTCCATTTCACTCACATTTGATCAACCTTCATTCTTCCAAAATTTCAGTTTTTGACCCCGGGGACCCTACACCAATCAAACCTACCAAAAGCCCTTGAAATTGCCCAAATTTTCCAAAATCTCCAAATTACCCAAAATCCCTCAAAACCAATCCCAAACATTGCCACATCACTCAAATTGATCATCCATAGCCAAATATACCAAAATTTCTAAAAATACCCCCAATACCCTCCAAATTACCAAAATGCCCCTCTTGACCCAAAATTCCATAAATTCAGAAAATTCCCAAAAAATTCCAGAAAATCCCAAATATTCCCAATTTTATTTTGTCCAACTACACCATGGGCCAATTTTGTCCATTTAACCTACTTTTACCAAAACCCTCAATTTAGCCCATTTTAAACCCAAATGAACCCAATGTCAAACCTAATCACCCCAATTGACCTCAATTTTGGTCCAATTCAATTTTAAACTTCAATTCAATATCCCCAATATCAATATAAACCAAATTTAAGCCCAATTTGATTGACATTTGAATCCAATTTCATTTTTAAGCTTAAGGCCCAATTTTGACCCATGACCTAAACCTACCTCAAACCAACTCAATTTAATCCCAATTTGACCCAAATCTTTTCTAAAACCTTCCTAGCATCCCCACAAACAAAACACTAACATGATTTGCCCAAAATTTGGACCCAAACCTTACTCAAATTCAACCCAAACCCAAAATTCCCTAAATGGGCCTACACCCGAACCTAACCCAAATGGGCCCAAATCCCAAAATCAAAACCCAACCAAAGTTGAAACCTATTTGTATCACCCCCATAAACATTTCCCAACATTAATTTTACATCAATTTCAACCCTAGCCCAACATTGGCCCAAATTAGCCCAATTTGACCTATGTTGGCCCCTTTACAAAGAAGCCCAAATCAACCCAATTCAAACCCAAACCACCTCAAATTTGTTTCAAATCACTCATGACACATCCCTAAACCAAACCCAACAATTATTTGGCTCAACCTTTTACAAAATTCCCATCCATAAATTTATTTTAAAACCTAAGGCCCACTTCCTTAGGCCTCCCTAAAAAGCCCATCCAAAATGATTTCAAAAAGCCCAAAATCCATCTTAAAGCCCACATGACAATCCTCTAGCATCATCCATTTGATAAAACCATCCCCTAAGTTCTAAATCCATAATGAAAGAATTCCAAATCGAACCATATGTCAAATCCCATCAAATCACCCCTAAATTACCAAAATTCTTAAAAACCTCTTTCATGAAAGTTGACTTAGCCTTTTCCAAGCCAAGGGTTAGCCATGAAGCCATGCATGAGCCACATGTGAGCCATGAAAGCCTTGGACACTTCACCATACCCAAAATGGCAAGAAGAGGGGGCCCTTTAATGATTCTCTTAAGGGTGATTAACCACTCCCATGTCTCCCCTAACTCATGCTTAAGCCTAATTGTACTTGGATTGTGACTTGACCCCACTAATCAAGCTGATCCAAGTGGCTTTCTCTTCAGGCCAAATTGGCCCTGGATGGTGGACCTAACCCAAAACCATGGGTTGACCCATTTAGACCCAAAACTATCCCTTTTCCATTCCACTTTGATTCAAACCCTTTACACATAGCAGACGAACCAATTGACTTCACAAACATCAAGCCCCGAGCCTCCCGACCCCGAGGGTGACCCATGCCTGCCGGCCAGCCACCTGGGCCGCGGAAAACACCACACTTGAGAGCTCCCATGTGAGCCGAGCTTGGAATTCTCACTGTTGAGTTGCCCCATGCCTAATGGCCACCATGGTTGTTCTTCTCCTCACCGAGCTTGGTCGATCCCAACCCCTAACTCCCCCAGGAGAGCCTCCGACCAGCTCTATTTAAACCCCACTTCTCTCGGCACATGGAGGAGGTGCTTGAAACAAATCACACGAAACTGCGCAAAATCATTCCGGACTTTTCCCCACATCTAGAGAACTTGATCCCCACGAAATCCCCTGCCATTTCCTCTCTGCGAGCTCGATTTCGTAGTTGAAATTCAAGCCCAAAGCTAGGACATTTCACCACGGTGAGCCGATCTCCAAATTGATTGGTCCTACACCTTCACCGACCGAGAGGAGAAGTTCCCTAGTGAAAGCCCCCTCTCCGGAGCTACCCGGATGCTCCGGCCTCCAAGCTTTGTGATCGAGCTGTGGTCACTTTTGTACCTAGTGTAATTCACCGGGCCAAGGGACTTCATCTGGAGCTTGCTTGGACCCAATCGAACGTGACACAACTGTCAGATCGAAGCTTCATGACCCACAATTTTATATTATGATATTTTTAATTTAATTGCAACGACGCCAAAAACTTGACCCCGCTATTTATATGTATAAAATTGTAATTGTTTATGTTGTGGATGCTACGCAAGTATACGTATCGTATCGAAGTAATACGGGGCTCTAGTGGAGTCCTGGTTATCGATCCCATAGGAAAGAGAAAATTAAATAACAAGCTAATTTAAAATAATAATAATAATTTTTAAAATAGTATACGAAAATTTGGACTTCTAAATTTGAGCGCAATAAAGTAAACTAAGTATTTTAATTAGGTAACTTAACTAAGTAGAAAATTAATACGTATTGAAAGTGCAGGAAATTAAACTAATTGCTAAATAAGTCTTAACTATTCAGAAAAAGTATCTTTCCCCTTGTTTAGAAATTTAAGTGATTAATGAATTTAAATAGATAATTTTAAGGTATTGTGAAAAATAGGAGCATTTCTATTCTTTACCCTTTGGTCCAGGTGTAAAAAATATTGACTAATCCTATGTTTGATTACTCGAATCTGCGGCTAGGTCGGGAGGATACCTGACTGCCACTCGGAGCTCCCACGTTCCCCTCGCCGAGGGCTAACATCTACACTTCGCTCTCGAACAATAGGACCGAATTGAATATTTTGGTACGTCACACTAAAAGACTCGATTCTACGCCCAGGTGATATTATTTCCTTATTTATTTGCACCCTCCTTCCAAGGCTTTTGAATTCCTCGAATATCGGATGTAATTTTTACTATAGTTGATAACCAATATATTTTAACAATTCAAATGGCCGGTTTGAAAGTAAATTAAGTTTTAAGTAAAAATTATCACAATTTATTAATATAGATAAGTATCTACTATTTTAATTTCATCAAGTCACTTAATTTCATAAACAGGGAGAAAGACTAATAAACTACTCGAATGCATGGGAACTAAACTAAGCATGGATTTCATTTAAAGTTAAAAACAATAAATACAAATACTTACATCGATTTATCCCAAACAGGACTCCTCGTAGTTCCTTTGACTCTTCCTTCCAGTCACGACACGACTCACTAATTACTCACTAAACTTACTAAAAGACTCACTAAAGACACACTACGCACACAAATTACACTTAGAACTCACAAAAGACTAAAAGATTGCACTTAGAACACAAAAGATCGCACAAAACTAACACACAAAAGGCGATTTTCGGCCTCTTATATAGAGGTGAGCAAAGGACCAAGAGGTGTGTAAGCATCTCTTCGAAAAGTGTCCGGGTTCGATGTATACGTGCCATTTGAACTACCTCGCCGTCGGCGACGAACTACCTCGGCTGTCGGCGAGGCTTCGAAGATCTTGAACCGCTCTATCTTCAGAAGATCTTCAAGCCGCTCTATCTCGCTGTCGGCGAGCTCGGGCTCGTTGTCGGCGAGACGATTATAAATCCTTCGGAAATGTCTCCTCGTAACCTCGCCGTCGGCGAGCTCGATCTCGCCGTCGGCGACTCGTAAAATTGCATGATTTTGCTCCAAATTCGCTCCTTTTTATGATTTTTGCTTTTATCACCTAAATTATTCAATTCTACTGATAAAATAAAGAAAATACCCTTCTTTAAAGTGCAATTTCATCAAAAATAGGTATGAATTTCTTAATAAATTTTTCAGCGATCAAAATCCCCCAAACAAACTTATTACTTGTCCTCGAGTAATTTTAGTACTTATATAAAAATAATGATTTCTATAGTAAGATTTTTCAATTCAAATAAACTATGAATTAGATTAATTAATATCATAATAAAGTTAAATAAAAATAATTCATGTAATTTAATTAATCTTATAGAAATAAATTATTTAGTTATCGAGTCTAAGATTTCTAGCTTACTATTCATTTCGGGAATGACTATATTTAAAAGAATAACTACTTAAGATATTCGTATGATAAGAAATTCAAGAAAACACTTATTAGGTAAAATTCTAATCCATAAATATAAGTTTGGAAATATTTAAGTTTTTCCTTTTAGGTTAATTCAAATGAAGCCGATTTTGATAAGGCATCTCCTCAAGCTTTCTCCTCATTTTTCTTTTTCTTTTCTTTTTCTTTTTTTTTCTTTTTCTTTTTTTTTTGAGGATTACTGTATACGGAGAGCTCGTTAATAATTTTGAACTTCATTTTCATCTTCCTAAATTTGAAACTTAGGAATATTTCTTAGCTTATATATACTTCATAGTTTTTACTTTATTGATTTTCAATCTTTTCTTTTTCACTTGAAAACTTAAGAATTTTAATTTTAGAATATAGTTTTCCTTACTAAAAATAGTTTACTATATTCTTATTCCCTTTAACCAAATATTTTATTCTATTTAATTAATTAAAGTACTAGAAATATTTCATTTAACCTTTTGTAATAATTAAATAAAATAATTCATATTAATTAAATTGAAAAAAATTGCTATAAAAATTATTTTATAATAATTTGAAAATAGAAATCGAGAACAAGTTAATAACTAAATTTGTATTTTACTCCCCCCCAAACATAAATTTTTATATCTATTCTAAATAATGAAAAAGAGAAAGTAAATAAATCATACCTTTGAAGTTTAGGTATTTCTTTTTCTTTGAAATTTTTTGCAGCTTTTTCATTTTTCATTGAATGCATCGATTAGTATTCTCCATATATATATAACAATTTAAAGAAAATGCAGGGATAAATCTAAGATAAGTATTAAACACAACAATTAAAATTAACTCTACACTACACATATGAATTACTAACATATTAAAACAATTTAACTAACAGATTAACAATTTTACAACTTAAAACAATACATAATAAAATAAAAACATACTAAAGAAAACTAACATCCTATTTAACATAAAAACAAATGTAATTAACTAACACAAAAACAAAAACTAAACTACTACAACAATTCAAGCAAATAATCCAACAAACATCCAATGTCTCAAAACATAAAGTACTGAATATTACAAATATATAAAGTCTTTAAAATAACTTAACATCAGACAAATAAAACAAATAAAGTCCTAATCTTCGACACCAAAGTTCCAATCTATATCATCTCCTCCCCGATCCGTAGGCCGAGAAGACCGAGCAGCCGGTACTCGTGAATATCGGGGGCACTCGGGAAAGACAACATCTAAATCACCACTCCTATAACGACGTTCGACTTCATAGTATGCAATCTCGTATTCTGAATGTCGCCGGAGATATTCGCTATCATAATCATGTCTCCTCTCCCGGATTATCAATTCTTTCGATCAAAATGATCAAATCTTCTCCCCATTGTTTCTCCAAACTCGCTCAAAACTTCTTCTATGCGGTGTCAATTCATTCATCGATCTTGTAGGGTAGGGGTGGTAGGCTCAGGAGGTTCCCGGCTAGGTAGAGGTATATCTCTACTGACCGAGTGAAATAACTTCTTACTCCTCGCTCTCCACCTTTCATGAGATTCATACTTCTTAATATTAGCAATTCGTGAGTGGTTTCATTGGTTCTACCCATTCTTCATTATCTCATAGCCTCAACTCCGGAGAGTTGACGAGTGAAAAAATTAATCCAGGGTGTCCCAATCCAGCTCCACTCTCATTTCTAGGAGTGGCCAGAATGTTTCGATAAATAAGTCTCCCGATGTTGATGCTTCTATTATTCTGAAAATAGAAATTCAGAATTGCTCTATCTCGTGTTACCTCACTATGGTGATAGGTGGGTAACAGAGTAGAACAAATAAAGTAATGTCAGGCTTTGGAGACTGCATTTAATTTAGAAAGAGGAAAATTCACTCTTTCCTGCTGCTTAATTTTCCAAACTCCGGTCCCATCGGCGAGAAAGTTAATGACTTCCTCCAAGTGGTCCTTCCATCATTCCAAAAGTTTCATACTCGCTAATGGGTGAGTCATGAACTTCATAGAACGCGTTTATTCTTGCGAGCATTGAATTCTACAAAAACCCTCGTACCTTTACCAGTGCATCTTCGCCAGCAGCTAAATTGGCATAAAATTCTTTAACCACTTCCACAATTCGCTCTATATCGAACGTAACGTAAATTCTCCCAACCTCGTTCCTTAATAATCCGCTCTACTTCTCCTCCCGCATTTTTGAAAACCCGATCTCGCAATGCACTTTCTTCCTTGAATATTTTCAAAATATTTAGTCTCTGTCGTGCATTGATGAATCGGTCTTCGTCGAATTCTACTCGACGTTTTTGTCGTGGAGCCATACGATCGATCTCGCGAAAATCATGAAAATTTTCACTAAACTTAAAAATAATCCTAAGAAGGCTTCCTACATCATTTATAAGCAATTTAAATTAAATTCCATGGATTTCCACCGAATATTTCTTCCATATTTTGATTTTTCCCAAAATTTGCAATGTGGTGAAAATACATGGTGAAAATCAAAAATTTTTGCATAGGAGTGAAGCACTTACCAAGAGAAGATGAAATCCGGTGTTTTTGAGTGATGGAATCGCCTCTAAATCCAAGATCTCTCAAGCCCTAGGTCGGTTTTTGCGAAAATAAGAGGTTGGGGATGATGAATAGTGTTTTTGACTGGTCAAATATAGGTCTTTTTACGTTCTCGCTGTCAGCGAGATTTTTCTCGCCGTCAGCAAGCTAATTAATTCCATAAGGCAAAAGTTTTGGGAAAAATCCGCCGTCGGCGAGAAATTCTTCGCTGTCAACGAGATCGATCTCGCTGTCGGTGGGATTTTGCTCGCCGTCGGCGAGGTCCTAAAAATTTTAATTTTTGAATTTCGTCAATCATTTTCAACCTCGATTTGCCTTATATTATATTTCCGATCATATCATTTATTAATTTAATATGAAGATTAGCTACTTATATACAAACAAATTCACACAACACAACAAATTAACTTTAATATTGAAATCCATGAGACATACAAACTAACATAATTTAAAACTCTATAATCAAACTTCAAACTTCAATCCTTACTACTAATCAGCATCGCAAACCAATCCACGACACACTAAATGCTCGATACAAAACTATGACGCATATCTCAATTAAGTTTGAGATATTCAAATCATCACTCCACACATAATAAAATCTAAATCAAATCAAATAACATAAATACAAACATACTATGAAAATCTTTACTCGCTACTCTTCAAGGTCGAATCTTCATCTTCTCTCGATATTTCCGATACGACGATGATGCACAAATAAGTTATAGAAAGGCTCGAAGGGAAATTCCAAAGCGGATTCTTCGATGATCCAACCCTTCTGTCGCGAGTAAATGAAGAAAGCTAGCTTCCGTGTGTCCGCGAATGATCAAAGTGTTCCTTCATCCTCCAGATCAATGTGATCAAATAAATCGGATATATTGTCGATTAAATCTCTCACATCTCGTAGTTCTTTCTCCATTCCATTAATTTTCTTCAAAAGTAACTCCGTTTTATCCGAAATAGGCCTTGCTATAGGATTATTCCGTGAAGCTTCTATCGCAGATAAATGTAATGTCTTCATTATTGTCCAAAGTAGGGAACATATCTCGTAGGATCAAGCGGCTTCCAAGGTAACGTAACCTTTTCCCAAGCTCCATAAGAAACTCCGGTACCGACCGCATAATGCAAAAATAGTAGATGGGTGTCCTAGTCCGTGAACCGACCCATGCACAATTAAACCCATACGTACTTAACAATTATTGATCCAACATCAATAGGTAATCCACTTTGAATACAATAATTCAATATAGCGCATTCCTTCGAAACCTTGTTTACCCTCATAGTAGGTAACAATTTAGATGAGATGAAAAAGTGCCAGGTGCTTTGAGACGAGATTCAAAAGTGATGCGGAGAAACTAACATACCCGTCTTCACGCATTTCCCCAATCTTCCGGTTCATCGCCGGATATCGAAATATCTCATTCATATTATATCGAGAAGGCACAAAATTTGAATAGTGACATACCGAGGTGTTTTCTATAGAGAATAATTCATTTACTCTTGATGGAGTACACGTCACCCATCTTCCTCGCACGTAGACATTCCCATTGTTGATCGCATGTAAGTTAGAGTAGAACTCTTTCACAACTCGGAATAACAACGACAGACGTAGTGTAACAAAATACCTCCCAAGAGTAGCACGCGCGATCGTTTCTTCTATCTTCGTAGTGGAATTCTCTAATCCTCGATTGACAAATCTCCGTTCTTTGATAACTCTTTTCTTTATCAAACCCTTGTCGAAGATCCGTCGCGCTTCCGCACTCACAAATTTCCTCCGTTAAACACTTCGCATTTAGAGGAATCTAAGAATTTGGAGGCCATTATGGTGAATGGAATGAATTCTAGTGAAGAAGGCGGACTTAGAGTGGTTTAAGAATGGGTTTTCACAAAGGAATTGGTGTTGAAACCGTCCAAATCGGCTCCAAAGTATATATAACTCATCTTTATAACTTCCTCGCCGTCGGCGAGGTCGTTCTCGCCGTCGGCGACTTAGTTATAAAACCGCCTTTCCGGTTCTCGCCGTCGGCGAGGACGTTTCTCGCCGTCGCCGAGCTCGATAAATAAACCGAATTTAATTTAGGAGCGAACCTCGCCGTCGGGCGAGTATCGACCTCGCCGTCGGCGAGATTTCAAAATAAAGTCCAATTTCGCTCTAAATCGAATAATTTCTTTTCTCATCATAATGGTTCGAATATGTGATGATTCTTAATAATAATTGAGTAGTAAAGTTTCAATAATATAAATTAACTATTAAGATATAATAAAAATAGATAACTAATATGGGTTGCCTCCCATAAAGCGCTTGGTTTAACGTCCTCAGCCCGACCTAATTTCAATTATTAATCAGGTCGACTAAGCATTAAAACCTCTTTATAGTTAGGTCTTATACCTTCGAAATATGGTTTTAATCTATGTCCATTAACTTTAAATTTATGTCCAAGCTTTTGGATCTTCGATTTCTATAGTTCCGTACGAAAATATTTGAGTTATGGTGAAAGGTTCTAACCATCGAGACTTCAATTTTCCAGGAAATAATTTCAATCTAGTATTATATAGCAAAACTTCCCGTCCTCGGTTCAAAATTTCTCTCGATTAATCTTCCGATTATGCCATAATTTCATCTTTTCTTTATAAATCCGATCATTATCATACGATTCATTTCTTAATTCTTCCAATTCATTTAATTGCAACAATCTTTTCTCACCAGACTTCCTTCATATTATAATTAAATTCTTTAATCGCCCAATATGCTTTATGTTCTAGTTCAACTCGGTAAGTGTGCACGTTTTTCCATATATAAGTTTGTAAGGAGTCATTCCAATCGGAGTTTTATAAGCGATCCTTTAAGCCCATAATGCGAATATCTAATCTAATAGACCAATCTAACCTATTTGGGTTTACAGATTTTTCTAAAATACGCTTAATCTCACGATTAGATACTTCACGTAATCCGTTAGTCTCGTGGATGATAAGCAATGGATATCTTATGAGTAATATTGTATTTTTCTACTAGTTTGTGAATGTATTTATTTCTAAAATGAGTTCCTCCGTCGGTGATAATCACTCTCGGCATTCCAAATCTAGTAAAAATATTTTTCATCGTAAATTTTGAAACACTCTTAAGCATCACACCTAGGTAAAGCTTGTGCCTCAATCCATTTGGAAACATAATCAACAGCTACTAATATATATGAGTTTCCAAACGAAGGAATAAAAGGTCCCATAAAATCTAATCCCCAAACATAAAAAATTTCAACTTCTAATATAAAGTTTAGAGGCATTTCGTTTCTTCTAGATATATTTCCTACTCTTTGGCATTTATCGCAAGTTTTAATATATCTATATACATCTCTAAATAGAGTAGGCCAAGAAAATCCAGATTGTTGAATCTTATAAGCAGCTTTATCGATCCCAAAATGTCCTCCAAAATTAGAATCATGACATTTTTGAATAATTGGTTCGAGCTTTCTTCATAAGGTACACATCTTCTAATAATTAAATCCTTACATCGCTTATATAAATATGGTTCATCCCAAAAATAAGTTTTCGTATCATGGATGAATTTTTTCTCGTTGTATGCAAAGTTAAGCATAGGTGGTATAATATTACTAACTATATAGTTTACTATATCAAGCATACCATAGTATTTTCCATTCATCGATATTATATAGATTGTTCATCGTGAAAACTGTCTATAATTTCATTTTCAATATCGATAATTCATGATTTTCTAATTTTGATAAATGATCCGCAATTTGATTATCGGCTCCTTTCTTATTAACAATCTCAAAATCGAATTCTTGCATTAATAACATCCATCTAATTAATCTTGTTCGGAATCTTTCTTTTGCATTAAATATTTAATAGCAGAATGATCGATATGCACGATACATTTTGTTCCAATCGATAAGGTCTAAATTTATTAAAACCATATACTACCGCTTAATAGTTCTCTTTCCGTAATCGTATAATTTATTTCAAAGATCATTTAGAGTTTTACTAAGCATAAGTATATAACTTTAAAAATCTTTTCATATCTTTGCCTCAAGAACTCGCTCCTACAAGCATAATCACTAAGCATCACACATAAGTTCAAATGGTTTCTCCCAGCTTAGGTGAAACTATTATAAGTGCTGTAATTAATTTTTCTTTTAAGAGTTCAAAAGCATTCGAGCATTCGATCGTAAATTCAAATTTCTTGTCCTTTTCGAGAAGTTGGCATAGAGGTTTAGTAATTTTTGAAAAATCTTTTATATAGCGTACGTAGAATCCAAGCATGTCCAAGAAAACTTCTTACCCCTTTTACCGTAGTTGGAGGTGGTAATTTAGCTATTACTTGAATTTTTGCGGGTCCACTTCCATGCCTTTTTCCGAAATTTTATGCCCTAATACAATGCCGCCCGCAACCATAAATTGACATTTCTCCCAATTTAGAACTAAATTTGTTTTCTCACATACTTCTAATACTTTTTCAAGATGAGTTAAGCATGTGTCAAATGATGTTCCAAATACAGAGAAATCATACATAAATATTTCTATTCCATTGTCAATTAACTTACTAAATATAGACAACATACATCTCTGGAATGTTGCTGGTGCATTACATAATCCAAAAGGCATTCTTCGAAAAGCGAAAGTTCCATAAGGACTAGTAAATGTAGTTTTCTCTTGATCCTCGTGAGCAATTTGTATTTGATGATAACTCGGTGTATCCATCTAGAAAACAAAAATACTTATGTCCGACTAATCTATCTAACATCCGGTCTAGAAATGGTAAAGGGAAGTGATCTTTCCCGGTGGCGGTATTTAATTTCCTATAGTCAATACATATACGCCAACCGATAACTTGTCTTATAGGAATAAGATCGTTATTTTCATTGGCAGTGACGGTCACTCCTCCCTTCTTAGGAACACGATGAATTGGGCTTACCCAAGCTATCGTCAGAAATAGGATATATAATACCATTATCTAACCATTTTAAAATTTCTTTCTTAACTACTTCTTTCATTATCGGGTTTAATCTCCTTTGGGATCTGCTTTAGGTTTATGTTCATCATCTAAAATAATTCTTTGCATACAGATTGAAGGACTAAGTCCTTTAATATTCGCTAAAGTCCAACCAAAAGTTTTCTTATATTTTTTTTAAGTTTCGAAAAGTTTTTGTTCTTGAGATTCGTTTAATGCGGATGAAATAATAATCGGTAAAGTTGAAGAATTACCTAAATAAGCATATTTCAAATGATCGGGTAATATTTTTAGCTCAAGTTCGGGAGGTTTAATAATTGATGGAACTATATTCTTGTCGATATTTTCGGTATTATCCAAAAATTCAAATCTTTCCTGAATAAAATCTAGTTCTTCATGATTATCTTCAATTAATTCAGTGTTTTCTTTTTCTAATTTATCCTCATAATAATCCTTAAAATGTTCTTGTTGTAAATATTCAAGTATTTCCATCTGAAAACATTCATCATCTTTTTCTAGCGCAGGATATTTTATTGATTTTGCAATAATAAATGTAACTTTTTGGTCATTTACTCTCATAGTTAATTCTCCTTTCTGAACATCAATCATAGCTTTTCCAAGTAGCTAGAAATGGTCTTCCTAAAATGATAGGAATTTCTTTATCTTCCTCCATATCTAAAACAATAAAATCTCATCGGGAAGATAAATTTATCCACCTTCACTAACACATCTTCAATAACTCCCTTAGGATAGGTAACCGAACGATCGCCTAATTGAAGGGTTACCGAAGTAGGTGTAATTTTTCCTAATCCTAATCTCTTAAAAATCGATAGAGGCATTAGATTGATGCTTCGCTCCTAAGTCACACAAAGCTTTTCCATAAAATTTTTCTCCTATAAGCGCAGGTATAGTGAAACTACCGAATCTTTTAATTTTTCGAGAGCTTCTTCGAATAATAGCACTACACTCTTCACTAAGTGCGACAGTTTCATTATCGTTGAATTTTCTTTTCTTATTTAGAATATCTTTCATAAATTTTACATAATTTGGCATCCGATCTAAAGCTTCAACAAAAGGTATATTAATTGTTAATTTCTTTAATATTTCAAGGAATTTAGCAAATTGTTTATCTTTTTTATGTTGAGCTAGTCGTTGAGGAAATGGTGGTGAGGTTTTTCAACGAAATTTTCATAGGTATTAAAGGATGTTCCAAGTTCGAATCTTGTTGAATTGTTTCCTTTTCAATTTCCACTTCCTCTATTCGGCTTTTAAGTTCTTTTTGAATTTGAGGTTCTAATTCTTTTCCACTCCTTAGTTGTATTGCTTTAATTTGTTCTTTTCCTTGATCTTTAGGATTTACTTCCACATTACTAGGAAAAGTTCCAGGTATTCTATTATTTAGCGTAGTAGCAATATGTCCAAGTTGAGTTTCGATATTTTTAATAGATGTTCCTTGAATTTGTAATTGATTTCCTTGAATTTGTAGTTGATTTCCTGATTTTGTAGCTGATGACCCATATTCAAAATTAATTCATCCATGGATAATTTCTTATCCTTGAATTGAGGGTTATTGTTATTAAATCAGTGGGTAATTAGGTTTATAGTTTGGATTTGCTTGATTAGGTTGATTCATCCATTGTTGATTAGATGTGTTATTCCAATTAAAATTTGGATGAGTTTTCCAACCAGGATTATAATAGTTTGAATAAGGGTTATTAGTTCTATTATTAATAACATTTAAAGTTTCATAATTAGTTTGAGATTCTATGATTTGTCCAGATGAGTTTTCTTCTAAAATAGGAGAGTAGTTCATTCCAAAATGATCTAACTTCTTAGATATAGCAGCAATTTGAGAAGCTAACATAGATATTGCATCGTTTTCATGAATGTTGGCTATCTTTTTAGGATTTACTCTTTCAGCGAGGCCATTGGAAATTATTTGTTGCCATTTCTTCGATTAGTGCATAAGCTTCATCAAATGGTTTAGACATTAATGAACCTCCAGCAGCAGCATCGATGATTGATCTTAAAGATCCTACTAATCCATTATAAAAGGTTTGAATAATCAGCCAATCAAGTAGCGCATGATGTGGGCATTTTCTAAGAAGTTCCTTAAATCTCTCCCAAGCTTCATATATTGATTCTCCATCTAACTGACAAAAAGAAGTTATATCATTTCTAAACTTAGCAGTTTTAGATGGTGGAAAATATTTGGATAGAAATTTTTGTGATAATTCTCCCCAAGTTTTAATAGATCCAGTGCTAACGAATTCAACCAAATTTTAGCTTTATCCCTTAATGAAAAAGGAAAAAGTCTAAGTCTTATAGCATCGTCAGATACTCCTTGATATTTAAAAGTAGCACAAAGTTCTAGAAAACTAGCAAGATGTAAGTTAGGATCTTCGAGTAGGTGAACCACTAAATTGATTGTTTTGTACCATTTGGATAATTGCGGGTTTAAGTTCAAATGAATTAACGACTACATCGGGGTTTTGAATAGTTAAATGAATTTCATCCGATATAGGGTTAGCATAATCTCTTAATGGTCTTTGTTGGTTCATATTTTGAATTTCGGGAATATTCGCCATTTTTGTTAAATTAATAATTTGTTTCTTTTGTTTTCTAATTCTTTTAATTGTACGCTCTAATTCGAATCGTAAGGTATTAAATTTTCGTTTCCAAATTTGCGCATACAATTTCGGAATAGATATTAATTTATTTATTATGATTATTTTAAAATAGTCCGTTACTTTAGTAAATTTTTCTTACTTTCCACGACAACGGCGCCAAAACTTGACCCACAATTTTATATTATGATATTTTTAATTTAATTGCAACGACGCCAAAAACTTGACCGTGCTATTTATATGTATAGAATTGTAATTGTTTATGTTGTGGATGCTTACGCAAGTATACGTATCGTATCAAGTAATACGGGGCTCTAGTGGAGTCCTGGTTATCGATCCACGGGGAAAGAGAAAATTAAATAACAACTAATTTAAAATAATAATAATAATTTTTAAAATAGTATACGAAAATTTGGACTTCTAAATTTGAGCGCAATAAAGTAAACTAAGTATTTTAATTAGGTAACTTAACTAAGTAGAAAATTAATACGTATTGAAAGTGCAGGAAATTAAACTAATTGCTAAATAAGTCTTAACTATTCAGAAAAAGTATCTTTCCCCTTGTTTAGAAATTTAAGTGATTAATGAATTTAAATAGATAATTTTAAGGTATTGTGACAAATAGGAGCATTCCTATTCTTTACCCTTTGGTAACATCTACACTTCAGCTCTCAAACAATAGGACCGAATTGAATATTTTAGTCTGTCACACTAAAATACTCAATTCTACGCCCAGTGATATTATTTTCCTATTTATTTGCACCCTCCTTCCAAGGCTTTTGAATTCCCGAATATCGGATGTAATTTTTACTATAGTTGATAACCAACATATTTTAACAATTCAAATGGCCGATTGAAAGTAAATTAAGTTTTAAGTAAAAATTATCACAATTTATTAATATAGATAAGTATCTCTATTTTAATTTCATCAAGTCACTTAATTTCATAAACAGTGGAGAAAGACTAATAAACTACTCATAATGCATGGGAACTAAACTAAGCATGGATTTCATTTAAAGTTAAAAACAATAAATACAAATACTTACCTCGATTTATCCCCAAACATACTCCTCGTAGTTCCTTTGACTCTTCCTTCCAGTACAGCACGACTCACTAATTACTCACTAAACTTACTAAAAGACTCACTAAAGACACACTACTGCACACAAATTACACTTAGAACTCACAAAAGACTAAAAGATTGCACTTAGAACACAAAAGACTGCACAAAACTAACACACAAAAGACTGATTTTCGGCCTCTATATATAGAGGTGAGCAAAGGACCAAGAGGTGTGTAAGCATCTCTTCAAAAAGTGTCCAGGTTCAATGTATCTGTGCCATTTGAACTACCTCGCCGTCGGCGACGAACTACCTCGCTGTCAGCGAGGCTTCTAGAAGATCTTCAAACCGCTCTATCTCGCCGTCGGCGGGCTCGGGCTCGCTCGTCGGCCGAGACAGCTTATAAATCCTTCGAAATGTCTCCTCGTAACCTCGCCGTCGGCGGGCTCGATCTCGCCGTCGGCGACTCGAGACAAATTGCATGATTTTGCTCCAAATTCGCTCCTTTTTATGATTTTTGCTTTTATCACCTAAATTATTCATTCCTGCAATAAAATAAAGAAAATACCCTTCTTTAAAGTGCAATTTCATCAAAAATAAGTATGAATTTCTTAATAAATTTTTCAGCGATCACTTCACTTCTCTAAGCAAAGGTATGAGCCCTCTTTTCTACACGAGCTTCTGAACATTCTCCATTTTAAATGCCTTAATTTAAATGCATGATCACCGTATAGATGTATTCGTCTCTTCAAGACGAATCCATAGAGCACAAGAACACAAAAATCCGTTAAGTATTGAGTGAGATCTTAGGGTTTTGGTGTGGACGGTCACGGGTTCACACCAGTCTTAGACGATGACTGGGAGCCGTCAGATCGAGCGTGTATCGAGCGGTCAGTCGGGATCGAGCCGGACAGCGCGATGGTACATGAACCGCTGGCACCTGGAAAGTGTCGCGTGGCTGTTCGGAGATGCTAAGGATGACGCGGCACCAATTCGAATAAGTAGAAAAATAGGATTTTATGGATTTATTTAATTACCAGAACTTAGAAAATCCATAACTTTGTGTAGAAAAATCCTAAAAATAAAATAAAAATATCCTCTTGCTCAGTGAACAGATGAGAATAATGTGGAAAAGAAATCAATTAATTTCATTCAGTATTTTATTTTTAATGATTCAATTACTCTCTGCACTATTTCAATTCTCCATGCATATAGGAAATTCACCATGGCATGAGACCATAGGAGCTTTTAAAGCCTCCCGAACTTGGGAACATTCCCCGAATTTTCCAAAGTCGCAGGCCATCCCTATGAGAAGTTATTGATTTTTTAATTGCATGTTACTGTTTTGAGTATTTTAATTCCAATAATTAACATGTTGAGAAATAAATTCAAGGAAAATTTGGTGATATTTCTTATGACCAGAGGAATCTAGGAAAAATAAGTTTTGAGTTAGTTCACTTGGAATAACTCTAATTGGTCTAAACATTGAAATTTGAACTTTAATTAATTAGGGTTAATTACACATCAAATTAACTTAAAAATAATTCTCCACTGTCCTTTAGGGTCAGGAGAGTCTCACATAAAAATTTGAAACTAATTGGACTTGATTAACCCCACCAAATGGGTTGATTAAGCCTCTTAAGCAAAATGGATAAAATTAAACTTTAAAAATTCATAACTCACAAAATACTTTTCGAAAATTCACAAAAATGGTTTTGGAGTTTCTCCGACATTAGAGGAACTTAGGAAAATTAAAATTGTAATTTTCTAAAAAAGTTGATTTTTATCAATATTTTAATATTTTTAGTAATTAAAAAATAATAAAAGTCATAAAAATATTAAAAATCACCAAAATGTCACATTTTGAATTCTAATTACTTAGGGACAAACCAAATATTTTTTCTTAAATCCCTAGGATAAGATATTGAATTTTAAAGGCTTAATGTAATTTTTAATATTAAAAAATTTATTTTCCAACCTTTTCACTAAAATAATTCAAATAAATCAAAAAAATAAGAAAAATATAAAATTTGTTTCTCTAAACTCTGTGAGGTCAGAGAGATTTAAGAAAAATATAAAATCCATTTTTCAACTTTAATTTTATTTTAAAATTAATTAATACTCCAAAACGCAAAATAATTCTAATAAATAAAATATAATTCAAAAAATCACCAAAATTGGTCCAAATGGTCCCCTACTCATTAGGGATGTCCCATAATTTTATTAAGGACAAAAACATTTCCTTGGTCATGTTATTGAATTTTTCTTGAAAACCCCTATTTTCCATTAAAAATAATTACATAAATAAATAAAAAATAGAAAAATCACATTTTCTCCTCTACAGTCTTAATTGACATGTAAGTGAGGTTACATAAAAATTTCAAGTTCATTTGAGCTTAATTTAGTGAGTTATAGAATTATTAAGCTTGAAGGGCAAAATGTTAATTAAAAATTTCAACCTTTAATTAAAATTTTAGGATTAATCAAAAGGGGAGGGTAAAATATTTGATTTTAAACTGATTTTGGATGATTGAAACTTAAATGATTGAGGGTAGAAACCTACTAACCATTTCAAATATAAGTAAAATAAAACTTTAATTAATTAATTAATTGAAATTTTGGGAAAATGATGGAAATTGGAATTATTAAGGTAGGGATATTATTAAGAGGATATTTATTCTTTAATTTAAAAATCCCTAAATAAACCACTTCAATAATACTTAATTCTTGATAAATAAAAAAAATCAATTAATTAAAATAATAATCCAAATTAAAATTAAACTAAAATTAAATTAAAATTAAAATCAAATTAAAATTAAACCTAAAATTAAAATTAAATTAAAATTAAATTAAAACTAAAATTAAAATTAAATTAAAATTAAATTAAAATTAAATTAAATTAAATTAAATTAAATTAAAATCAAATCAAATTAAATTAAAATTAAATTAAATTGAATTAAATTAAATTAAAATCATTTAACAACAAACTTAAATGAAATCCTTAAGAATCAAATCTAAAATAACTTGAACACTTTTCCAAACTTAAACTAACTTTTTATAATTAAGTCAAAGTTAAAATTAAATCATTAAGTTTAAATCATCAAAATATTTAATAATTCGATTTGCCCTTTTAAAGCTCTTATTATTATAACTCTTAAATGAGGCATCAAGTGAAGTGTTACTTCACTTATAGGATATTCAAATGTCCTAGTTCATCGAGCAAGATAACCAAACTTAAACTCATGGATGATTAATTCACTTGTATAATTAAATTCTCTCGGACTTAAAACAATCCTAGAGGTATTGAAAAGATGTTTAAGACTCGTCTTAAGCACTTCCTCAAAATGATAGGATGTTTATAAGAACAACTGAATTTAATTGTTCTTGGGTGAAGAGAGTCATCCTTAAACCAAAACACAAGAACCTAAATGTCATAGGAGATGATTAGCTATAGGATTAGGACTTTGGTAGACAACCAAAATCTTTCCCTTGGCTTTACCTAGGTACTTGTTGAAACATTTAAATGTCTTAACATGTGTTTTAAGTGCAGCTTGGGATGACGGGAAAACCCTCCAGGTACGCTTTTATTTTATTGCAATTTATTTTATTGCAATTTACTTACGTGCAATGCACTTTACTTTTCTTGCATGATAAACAACTGTTGCATGAAAACCAAAACCTTTAGGATAGTCCCTGAACTGAAATCAAAACTAAATTAAAAGTCATTGCAAGATAAAATTCACCGCCACAACATTCCAAAATATAAAACAACTCAAAATTTAATCACAAACAGAACAATAAAACTACAATTGCAACTAAATTAAAATGCCTCGTTGAATGATCGGGAATACCTCGGATGATGTAACCCACGTGTTGCTAACGGGATTTCCCACGGTCTAAATGAAAGTGTGGAACTCATTCAGTTGAGTTTAGCAAATTCATCTGGACTAAGTGAATTCGATGAAAATAATCGTGACGGGATGACAGAATCGTGGGATCTTAATCGGTTCTGTTTAAACAACTTTAAGATTTGTTTTAACTAAAATATTAAAAACACTTGGATTTTAAGATTCTCTCTAAACCAAAACACTTCTCTCATCTTCTGATTTATGACTTCTAAAACTAAACCTCTGCAACAACAAGGAGCTCGGAGCATGGTGGGCAGCTCGGCCATCGTCATCAGCAAAACTCGGATCTACTTCAACAAAACTTTCTTAGAATTAAATAACCAAGCCATAGGATTTCGAGGTAGTTTGCTTAGTGCAACATAAATCCTCTACACTTTTCGTTAGGCATTTGCATAATCATGTTATTTAAATTAAGCCCTAACCGGTCTTAGGACTCCGAGGTAGTCGTTCGGTACGACATAAACCCTCACATCTTCGAGGTTGTTTGTATGATCATGTCATACGAATATAAGTCCTAAATAATTAAAATTGACAAGATTGAAATACTAAATAGTTCTTCCTAAATTGAAGCCAAACAATAGGATAGTCAGGAAGTTGCCAAGATTCCTCTTAGATCTCCAACTTCTCCTACCTCTCTTCCATTGGACTCCAAAATATATTGTTCCCAATTTGAGCTAATCCCTATTGAAATTTCCAAAATCCAATCCTTTGAAAACCTTAAACTTTGAAATTCTTGAGAGCAAAACCACTAATCATTATCGAGAGTTTTCTTAAGTGATTCCCGTCACTTATGATGTAATTAATTATAGGGGCTTGCCCTTATAGGGAACTTTAAGAACCCAGGTAATATAAACCCTGCTTAATTCATTTATATTAAGCAGGGGAACTTGTCGACTTATAAAATTGGTTCGCAGACCAAACGGATGTCACAAATCTTCTAGTTTATTTAATCGAGCCACATCGTCAAACAGTGTGTCTATTCCTCGGGATAAATACACGGTTTGTGGTGCGGTGCTCGTTTATATAAACTATTCGGGATGTGAGATCAGTTTGATTTCATATCTTAAAATTTTCAAACTCAAAAATTATTTTCAAAATCAAATACTACTTTCTAAATTATATATATATTTAAATTAAATTTAATTCACCGACAATTTCTGTTAGGCAACCCCTTTTCAAAATACAACACATAACCTAAAAATATGCCGACACCTGCCAAGCTCAAGCCAATTAAGATAAAGAAAGAAAGTACATAATAAAACATTACGAGTTGACTGACCATACAACAATAAGCGGACGAAGCATTTGCAATTAAATAGAACCAGTTATTTTATTATCTCGGTTGAAAGATACAAACATCTTGGTAAAAATAAATACAAGGTACATTTATTACACATTTTTTATAAAGGATAAACTTCTAAAGGAAGAACTCTCATATTTTTTCTTTTCTCTCTCTTTCTCTCTCTCTCTCTCTCTCTCCACATTTACACTTTCTCTATAATGAGAGAAGCTAGAGAAAGTACAAGAAAGTCGAAGGCTCTGGGTTGAGGGTCGCTCAATGAGAGCACCCATTCTCCTCACCTTCCATTTCTCATAACTTCCTCGCAACGAAGAAATTTGGAGGCTAGAAGAGTGTAGGATAAGGGGGATATCTTTGTCAGGTGATCAACTCAGTTTGACATATGGCAGCAGCCATCAAACGGATGTGTTGCCCACTGGTAGCGTATTGTCAGTTCTTCTAAGGGGCTCGCCATCCGCTCATAGAGTGGATTTTGCACAGGTGTACTACCAAGATCTGCCCCCCTATTAACTCCTAAGATTCGATCAAACCTCTGAAGGAAGCTATCAATTATACATATTGCCCTCCATGAGAATGTGTTGTCAGTGCATCCTTTGCCCATGGGACACTATGCACTTTTGTGAGTTGGGATGACCTCGATAGTCCACCTTTCCTAATGTTACTTTCGTCACTCGACTCAGAGAAAATTGACTTTTCTGACACTCAAATCAAAGAAAAAAGAAAATAAGCACATGGTCCAAGGGAGGTCTACCATCCCTACCCCTGAAAAATCACTTTCACATCAACTCCACAAAATAGCTGATCACACTCTCTTAATCAAAACAAACTTGTTAAACTTATTTTGAGCATGAGTGCAAACAACAAAGACCTCCTCTGTGATTTTTATAGGAGGGATGGGGGTCAATTATATCAAGCTGAATTACCTAATAAAAGCATGCAGAAGGACCCATCGCAGTCAGACAATTCAACGTCATAACAAAACAGCTTGAGGTTGTAGCATGATAAATCATTGATGATTCCTTAAATTGAAAAGAAAATCATATCGCAATTAATGTAATCTTTAATGATGGCCCACCAAGGGTCACAAGAAATGATATGCCACCAGCAGCTTCACCGTGAGGATCAATGGTCATTCTCTTTGAAATACTTGGGGAACTCAAATAAATTGAGTGAAAAGGTATAAATCTCAAGACGATCGACAACAATACATCAATTGATTATTTTTACACTTCCTTTGAATCACAAAACTCAAGTCCCTAAAATTGAGAGGATCCAATTATTCGGGATGCTTCTTTGCCTACTTAGCAACAGATCCATAAAAGAGTATAGTGTAAATCTTCCCAGAAGCAAGTCTCGGGGGTTACCTGCATTAGGTAATGACAAGATCAGTGCCTAATGTTAGGAATAAACTTGGCCAAGGCAAGGATTAAATAATTCGAATAGGGTTATAGATTAGCAATTACTTCAGTTTAGTGCAAACAAATTAATCAGTGTAAGATAGGTGATCAACCAAAGTTAAGGTTTTCTAAAATCTATCAATTTCATCAATCAATCAAAATAAAGTCACTCAAAATTATAGTTTACATTATTTTTTGAAAGTTTTAGTCGATCGGTCTTTTAAGGTTAATAATCGATCAATGTTAATATGTGCATGTTCAAGTGTGGAATTTAGCTCTGTAGGCGATTTAATATATACTAGTGACAAGATTAATGACACTTTAAATCTCCAAAGATGTGAGTCTCTCTGTAGGTGACAAACTAATTGAAAAAGTTCAAATGGAGCATGACCATCGATAAACTTAAAATAATAGACTCACTTCTGAGTTAAGCAAAAAACCGATGGTCAAAGATCTATCACAAGTACCGAGAAACATACACAAAATGTCAAAGTAAAAAAGTTTTTTATATGCTGAAATCCTTAATTTTTTGGCATTAGTTTTCTTTTGACTAACTAAAAAAAATAATACAAATTTTCTGATAAAGGCAAGGAAGTTTAACGAGTAGCCGATCAATCTTCTTCGCTGCAGCTTTCTCTGTCATCTTCCTCCAAAAATTCCTCGACCTTGTCATTGAAAAATATTATGAATTCCTCTGGTCGGGAATACATAGTGTCAATCAAGCCTTGGTGAAAAAATCTTTGAACTGTAAAATCCTTGCCGCAGTGATAGAACTTATTCAACTCCGTCTCATGCTCTTCAAATGGAACAGACAAAGAAAAATTCTCATTTGAAGCCTCCAGCATCCCCGGCTGACTCTTTATTTTCTATGGAGGCATTTTCAGGCTTCACTCGGAGGAGTTGCCCATCATCTCTAGCCCTCTTCAGATCGACTTCCAGCAACGCGGTCCGCTTATTTTCTTCTCTCATGAATTTCTGATTATTAGACCTTGAATGTGGGCAGCTTGTGCTGCCAACATGTTAAATTGGGTCATATGTCGAATCCTCAATGAGCGGGTCAGCTTCTTAAACTCCTTAGCAAAGTTCTCTAGCCATAAAAGTTCTAGAAAAGCGAACGAAAAGCAGGCGGTTTTCATAAAACTGGGTACCAATCTTTGGAAGTATCCACTATATTGTATCAATCATTAGAACAGATCCATAATATTCCCTCTCCCACTTTCATCAGACGCCACACAAAGGATTTCCACTTCCTTTTTGGTGAAGGGTGGAGTAAAATTTGGCTTCTCCTCCAGCTCCTTCCCCGAACGATGAGATTGGTCCTCTCTTGGAGACTGGGAGGGCTCATAGCCAGTGGAGGCTTCTGAGTTCTGTCCTAGGAAGTAACTAGAAGCAAAATAGGCTCGATGTGGGTGGCCTTGTCCCTCTCCAAAAAATCAATAAGAGGAGGACTGAGCAATCAAGAGGCAAGCATAGTAGTGCCAATCACTAGAGGATCAAACAGCCATGAAGTGGCTGACTGAGTGGAATAATAACCATAAGAGCTAGGGTCCTCACCTCCTTTGAAAGCCCCTTCATCAGTAGTAGACCTATGTCCCTCACTTTTTTCTGCACTAACCAAATGAGATCAAGTAATAATTATGACCTCACCATCACCATACTCTGAATAACCATCAAGGTCTTAGAACAAGAAATAATGAATTTCTCACCTCTAGTGTCAGCTGTCGTAGAGGTTAGAACACTAGGCAGTGGACCTTCAATAACATTTTATGTAAGATGACCCACAAGGACTATAATTTAATATATTTATTTGCAAGAATTTGTTACCACTGTAAGAAGATTTTAAGCTTCAGCAACGGCACCAAAAACTTGATCGTGAGGGGCTTATATATATGTAATAATTTATGAACTCAAATTTATATTTTTATAATGATTTTGTAAAGTCCGTGTACTCAACGCAAGTATACGTATTGTATCAAGTAATACAAAGCTCTAATGGAGTCCTGGTTATCGATCCCACAGGGAGGTTTTAAGTTGAAGTAAAGTAAAAAGTTTCACAAGTTATAATAAAGCACCTAAATCTTATACTCTAATTAAGACTAATGATCAATTCTTACTTCTACTACTACTATGCAGAAAACAATAACAACTAACTAAACTACAATTACTTCTAATTACATGAAAATAGAATTATCTAACCGACACACTAAACTGAGTATTTGAAAGGTTTTTGATATATATGAGAAAAGTATCTTTCTTCTTGCAATGAGAATATGACGTGTGGATTGATATGGATCAGTTATCTAATTTATTGCGCTAAATAGGAGCATAGATGATTCTTTACCTTTAGAAGAGTACCCCTCCTCTAAATAAGAAAAGAACATTGACATATTCTAAGTTTAGTCATTAACTCTAAGGCTAGGCTGGGAGGATACCGGCTCTCACTTCGGAGCTCCCACTCACCTTTCACCTGAAGGCTAACATTTGATATTAATTACTAATCTTAGAACCAATTTGGGGATTTCAGCTTGTCACCCTGAAATCTCCACATTTAAGTCCTTCAAAACACATTTCCCTATTTATTTGCACGCAATTCCCATGACTACGTAATTCATCCATGAAAATTGAATGGATCTTTCATTATTATTGTAGGACATTAAATCATTTCAAACTTAATATTCAACAACATATTTTAACATTTCAATTAGCCAAATCGAAAGTAAATTAAGTTTAAATGAAAAACCATCACAATATCTTCAATACATTAAAAGCACATCAAATCCACATCAAACCATCATCACATCTCTAAGCAAGAAGAAAGACAAAGAAGACTACTCATAATTCATGGAGAAGATATAATAAAACATGGATTTTATATATATAAGAAAAGTCATACAAACCACAAAAGAAAATACAACTTATCTCTTTCTCTTCCCCAATGCAATCCCTTTGAAGTTCCTTTGAATCCTATTCTCTCTTCTTTACAACAATTGATTCTCTCTTTAGAATGGAAAGGAAGAAGCAATCTCTCACTTTACTTCTTCTCCTTCACTCCTTAGAGAAGAATTCCTCTCAAATCCTCTCTTCTACACACTACTCTACTAAACCCTAACACTTAACAAACACTAAATCACTAAGAGAGAGCAATAGAATGCATGAGAGCCCCCTTCTCTCATCCAAAATCAGTTATTTAAGAGTTAGGGACGAAATCCCAAGAGATTCCATAGGCATCCCTTCAAAATTTCACCAAAACTCTCAAATTTTGAATTCCACTGATTTTGGGCGACGGCGACTCCAGATAGGGTGCCGGCGGCGCCAGAACACTTTTTCACCATTTTGCTCCTTTTTGCTCCTTTTTGCTCTGAATTTGATCCTTTTTGCTCTGAATTTGATCCTTTTTGTATCTTTTCATTTCAATCACCTAAAATCATCATACCTACAACAAATCATGATAAATACCTTTCTTTAAAGTGCATTATCACTAAAAATGGGTAAAATTAAATAGCAAAAACCGTATATATTTTTTGTGCATCGAAATCCCCCAAACCTAAACTATTACTTGTTCTCAAGTAATCCTTTTACTACATAAAATATAACTCTAGGCAATGTACTTTTCAACTGTAAGACACTAAAATTTTCATTCAAAATAATATATTGGTTAGATTTTTAGAAAAAATTTACTAACTCAGGTGAACATTACAGGTATAAGAATATTCAGTAATCAAGTCTAAGAGTTCTAGTCTTCTATTTATTTCAAGATAACCCATAATTTGTCATATTAAGAGTGTCTTAAAAGAATGTGTGAAAAAGGAGTTCATGCAAACTTTACTAAAATGTAGGCTAGTATTTTAAATATAAATTCAGAAATGAAATCAAGTTTTCCCTTTAGGGTAATTCAAGTGAAGCCAATTTTTTACTAGGCATCTCCTCAAGCTTCTCCTCTTAAACATTTTTCTTTCTTTTTTTCTTTTCTCTTTTTCTTTTCTCTTTTTCTTTTCTCTTTTTTTAGGGATTGTTTTTCAATCCTTCTTTTCTTTTCTTTTCTTTTCTTTTCTTGAGGATTACTATATCTGGATAGCATTTAATGATTTTGAACTTCACTCTCCTCTTTCTAAAGTTTAAAATTGAAACACCACCTTACTTTATAGTTAGGCACAAGCTTTATTATTTTTCATAAAATCACAATCTCTTCTTAATACACAATACTTTAAGTCCTTAACATTTCAAAAATACAATTTTCTTGACTTTAAATAGTTAACTATAATCAAATCCTTTCATACCAAATATCTTACTTCTATAAAATCAACTTTTATTACCAAAAATTTTCATCTTATCCTTCCATAATATTCAACTGAAATAAAAAGTTTTATTTATCTTACAATGAAGTTCAACTGCCTGAAGTTTTGCTAATAACTTTTGAAAATATATAATAGTTGAGAACAAGTAAAAGTTTTGTATTTCTCTACCCTCCCCCAAACTTAAGTTTTTCAACATTTACAACTAGCAGGCATGAAACAATTAGTAGTAGTGATATAACAATTTTAAATATTTGCATGGGTAAAGAGAAATTAACATTAAACATCCAAACATCCAAAAGAACACTACAACATGAAACAAACAATCACACTACTAACAGTACAACTAACAGTTTTAAAATTTCAGTACAATATAACAATACAACATGAAAAGTAAATAGCACTACATCACACAGTACAACACAGGGTTACACATCACATGAAAAGAAAATATCCACTAAATTACATCAGTACAACACAACATAACAAGATCAACAGAAATAAAAAACAAACAAACTATCTACCAGTCTCCATCACCAGGATCAGCAGCAGGGTCATCAGCAGGGTCATCAGCAGGGTCAGGTTTATATGGTGTACGGCTGGGGAAAGTAGGAAAAATCACATCAGACTCCCCCTCATAAATCTAACATGTGCATCATAATAAGCAATATCAAACTCCACTCTCATTTGCAAATAATCTTTGTTCACATCACTCCTCACCTCAAATACATCCATCGGACCATGGAGTCTATCTATACTAGTACTCTGTAGTCTCAGCTGCTCCATAATATCAAATAAGTTAGGCGACTCAGATGTAGATGGAACATCATAACTCGTAGTAGGAATATCAGTACTGCTACGCTCAACTCTGGCTCCTACATGAGACTCATAAGTATGAACAATATTCTTTGTAATAGGTCTCAATGGTATAGCCACTTCCTCAGAACTACTGAACTCCACTCCAGACTGAACACACAAGGCATGGATTAAAGCAGGATGTCCTAATCCTCCAGTCGTCTCGCCTTTCGCAATCGTCTGAATATTCTTGTAAATAATAGATCCAATATCAATCTTTTTCGTCTTATGTATACTGTAGTTCAGAATCGCACTATCTCTAGTAACTTCCCTGTGGTGATAAGATGGTAATAGCCTGGCAGAAATGAAATAATGCCAGACTTTTGAAGCAACATTCAAAGTGGAAGCGGGGAAATTTATCAACTATTTTTTACTTACTTTCCATTCTCCTCGCTCGTCAATCAGAAAAGCAATAACTTCTCTCATATTCTCCCTTCCAGTGTTAAAGTTTTCGTACTCACACACGAATGGTTCCAGAGTCTGATAAAAAATATTGATGCATTAAGAAGTAAACTCAACCAACTTTCTTCTAACAAGCACATACTCAGTCTCAGTCCAGGGTACGTTCTTGTAGAATTCTCGAACAACTCCCATAACAGCATTCGCAGTGAAATAACAAAATCTTTCATAGTTTCGCTCTGCAATTAATTATTCTACAAATCCGCCAGGACTATCAAAATTTCGATCCTGGATACTCTTCTTGTTATGAAGGATAGAGTTATAGCGAAATTGGGCTTTGATATTAACAAATCTCTCATCATCAAAATCTAATTTCCTCTTTCCCCTTGGAGCCATGTGAATTTCTAAAATTTGCAAAAATAATTTCAATAAATCTCAAATTCACAATGTATCAACTCCAAACACTATCTTAAATAAGTAAGAGCAAATTTCATCATGGAAATCTCAAAATCTCTCTAAAACTCCAAAAATTCCAACATAAGCAATGTGAGAGATTTCCATGGTGAAAATCCTAAAATTTTAACTTAAAGTGAAGCTCTTACCAAGAGAAGTGCAAATCTGGTGTCGAAAAGCCTTGAAAACTCCTTAGATTTGGGATCTAGCAAGCCCTAGATCTTCAAAATCGCAAAAATGGAGGAAGAAGATGAAGGAAATGGAAAATTTTGTGGGTCTTAGGGCAAAAATCGTGAAATCGAGGGTTTAAGACCTATTTCTAGGTTTGGGCGCTAGCGGCGCTCTATTTAAAAATATTGGCCAAACTCTCTGGATTTGGACGCCAGTGGTGCCAGTCCAAAGGTCCGAAATTTTTTCATAATTTTGATCGTTTCGATGTCCACAATGATGTTTAACACTTCAATAAGCATTTATATCATCCCATAAGCAATAATTAACACATTTCTTCACACAAAAAACACACAACAATCTTCTATATATAAAATCCAAGTTACATTAAACACACCAAATAAGTTCATTCAAACCAACTATTCTTAGATATTTAGTGCAGCAAGTACTCTACGATAGGAAAGCACTAATATCTAAGCACACAATGAAAGCAAGCACGTCCAAATCCAAGTTCAAAGTAAAGTAAATACTACAAAAACCAAACATAACTAAGCAAATCAAACTAATCACACAACATATATAAGTAGAATCCATCAATTTACTACATGTCAGTTTCAGAACTATCCTCTCCTCTAATGTCTTCAATTGATTGCTGATGCACAAACAAGTTATAGAATGGACGAAATGGAAATTCGTCAGATGATTCTTCAGCAATCACCGTGTTCTTCTTCATAAGATTGATCAATCCCATCTCAATTTGACCAGTGTGATCGAACTGCTCTTTCATTCTCCAATCTATATGATCAAACAAATCAGAAATGTTATTGATCGCGTTCATAATGTTTTGTACCTATTTCTCCAATTGTTTGATACTCTGCAATATAATTCTGGAACATTCAGGAAAGTTGGGTTGAATCGGCTGCGAAGTCTACATCGGTTGATTAATAAGTAGATTCATGTCATCTTCATCTCCAACTGTCTGGTAGTCGTAGAATTTGGTTGGATCAATAGGTCTCCATGGAAGAATAACCTTTTCCCATCTTTCATATGGAACCTGTGACTGACTACATAACTGGAATATGGTGGACGGGTGTCCAAGCCCATATTTAGATCCATGCACAATTAATCCAAGTACTAATTTCACAATAAGATTACCAATGTCAACCGACCTTCCAGTTTAAATGCAGAAATTCAAAATGGCGCTTTCCTTGGTCACCATGCTTATCTTCAACGTTGGAAGCAATTTTACCGAAATGAAGTAATGCCACTACTTCGATACTAGATTGAGAGATGCAGATGGGAAACTAATATATACATTCTCCTTGATTTCCCATTCCTCATTCTCATCCGTTATATATCGATACACATCATTCATATTATCCTTCGTGGCATTGAAATTAGAATAATGGCAAATAGGAATGTTTTCAATCATGAAGAGATCGTTGATTCGTGCAGGAGTGAATTGCACTAATCTACCACACACAAATACAAACCCTTGGTTGATCCCGTGAAGATTCGCATAGAATTCTTTCATGACAGGAACAACAACGGCGGAGGTAGTGAAACAAAGGACTTCCCAACGTCTCTCCTTAATAATTTCTTCAGTTCTAATTGTAGGATTATCCATACCTCGATTTATGAAGCCCCTTTCCTTGATAGTCCGACTTTTCATCATCACTTTGTTAAACAAACGCTGTGCTTCAAAACTTATTAACTTCCTTCTATTGCAAATGCGAGATCGAGAGGTTTCAATGGCATAGGAATCCATAGGAATCAAATTGGTATTGGTGGATTTCATTTTTCTGAAGTTAAGAAGTCAAAAATGGAGTTTGGGGAGTTATAAGGACGAAGATCCCGCTAAAAACTGCCAAAACTCATGTTTTGAAACTTAAAAACCGCATACAGAATTTAGGCACCGGCGGCGCTCGATAGGGCGTCGACGGCGTTCAAACAGACAAGTTTAGTAGGGAAAAAATGATAGGGCGCCGGCGGCGCCAGTGGTAAAAAACTTTCACCAAACTTCGTTTGATCCAAAATATTCCAATATCTCGATTTGATCCATCATTTATTAATTTTTTTAAATATTTAGGACTAATTAGGATTCAGAAACAACTATCTAAAAGCATAACTACAACAGACAAGCAAACACACCACAAAGATACATATGGGTTGCCTCCATAAAGCGCTTGGTTTAATGTCGTCAGCCCGACAAACCATTCAGTTAATCGAGATGACTGAGCATTAAAACCTCTTTGAAATCAGATTGGAACCGTCAAAGTAAAGCTTTAATCGATGCCCATTAACCTTGAAAATCTTTCCAGTATTAGGATCTTTAATATCAACAGCTCCAAAAGAGTGAACTTTTACAAAAGGTCCTAACCATTTAGACTTGAGCTTTCCAGGAAATAACTTCAATCTTGTGTTGTATAATAAGACTTTTTGTCCAAATTCCAAGTTCTTTTTCAATATTTTCTGATCATGCCATAATTTCATTTTCTCTTTATAAATCCTATCATTGTGATAAGATGCATTTCTAATCTCTTCCAATTCATTTAATTGCATAAATCTTTTCTCTCAAGCGATTTTCAAATTAAAATTTAACTTTTTTATCACCCAATATGCTTTATGCTCTAATTCAACTGGTAAATAGCAAGTCTTACCAAACACTAGTCTATAAGAAGACATGCTGATAGGGGTTTTAAAAGCAGTTCTATAAGCCCATAAAGCAGTATCTAATCGAGCAGAACAATCTAATTTATGATTTTCCATAGTTTTCTCCAAAATTCTTTTAATTTCACGATTAGATACTTATGCTAAACCACTAGTCTGGGGATGATAACCAGTAGAGATTCTATGAATAATATTATACTTCTCACTTAATCTCTTAATTTGATTATTCCTGAAATGGGATCCACCATCAGTTATGATCACTCTCAGCATTGTATATCTTGTAAATATATTTTTCTTTAAAAATTTTGAAACACTCCGAACATCACATCTTGGTAAAGCAACAGCTTCAATCCATTTTGAGACATAATCAACAACAACCATTATATACAGATTTCCAAATGAATGAGTAAATGGTCCCATGAAATCTAATCCCCATACATCGAAAATTTCAACTTCCAAATTATAATTTAGAGGAATTTCATTTCTTCTAGATATATTACCTACTCTCTGACATCGATCACATGATTTAATATATCTATAAATATCTCTAAATAGAGTAGGCTAATAAAATCCAGATTGTAAAATTTTAAAAGCAGTTTTATCAACACCAAAATGACCTCCAAATTCAGAATCAGGACATTGTTGAATAATAAAATTTGTTTCTTCTTGTGGCACACATTTCCTAATAATTAGATCTTTACACTGTTTATATAGATAGGGCTCATCCCAAAAATAGAATTTTGCATCATATTTAAACTTCTTTAGTTGTTGTCTTTTTAAATCAGGTGGTACAATATCACTTACAATATAATTCACAATATCAGTATACCCAGGCAAATTTCTTTCCATAATAGTATAAAGTTGCTCATCAGGGAAAGTTTCCATAACTTCTTTTTCAAATTTAGATAATTTATCATTTTCTACTCTGGACAAATGATCAGCTATTTGGTTATCCCTTCCTTTCAACTATCATAAAATCAAATTCTTGCAGAAGAAGTATCCATCTAATGAGTATAGGTGTTGCATCCTTCTTTTGCATTAAATATTTGATATCTGAATGGTCTGTATGCACAATACTTTTAGTTCCAATTAAATATGGTTTAAATTTTTTAAAAGCAAATACTATAGCTAATAATTCTCTTTCTATTGTGGTATAATTAATTTGAGCCTCATTTTACTAGCATAGTAAATAACTTTGAAAACATTATCATACCTTTGCCCCAATGCTACTCCGATTGCATAATCACTAGCATCACACATCAGTTCAAATGGTTTCTCTCAATCGGGTGAAACAATTATAGGCGCAATGATTAACTTTTCTTTTAATAATTCGAAAGCACTTAAGTATTCATCAATAAAATCAAACTTTCTATCATTTTCTAAAAGTTGGCACAAAGGTTTAGTAATTTTTAAAAAATCTTTATTATATCGCCTGTAAAATCCAGCTTGTCCTAAGAAACACCTCACCTCTCTCACAGTAGTGGGTGGCGGCAATCTCTCAATTACTCTAATTTTAGCAGGATCGACCTCCATACCATGTTCAGAAATTTTATGCCCAAGCATAATTCCTCCTACAACCATAAATTGACATTTCTCCCAATTCAGAACTAGATTTGTTTTCTCACAAAGCTCCAAAACTTTTGCTACGTTTTCCAAAAAAATTTCAAATGAAGTCCTGAATACAGAGAAATCATCCATAAAAATATTTATTCCATTATCTATCATACTATTGAAGATAGATATCATACATATTTGAAATGTTGCAGGTGCATTACACAGTCCAAAAGGCATTCTTCAAAAAGCAAAGGTTCCGTAAGGGCTAGTAAATGTTGTCTTTTCTTGATCCTTAGGAGCAATAGGTATTTGGTGGTGTATATCCATACTGAAAACAGTAGTACTTGTGTCCAGCAAGTCTATCTAGCATTTGATCGAGAAAAGGAAGAGGAAAGTGATCTTTTCTGGTGGCGGCATTTAATTTCCTATATTCAATACAAATTTGCCATCCATTAATTTGTCTTGTGGTTATAATTTCATTGCTTTCATTTACTTCAACAGTCACTCCTCCCTTTCTAGGTACCCAATCTATTGGACTTACCCAAGCACTATCCGAAAGAGGATAAATAATTCCAGCATCCAGCCATTTTAAAATCTCTTTCTTAACTACTTTTTTCATTATAGGATTCAATCTCCTTTGCGGATCAACTCTTGGTTTATGTTCTTCATCCAATAAAATTTTGTGCATACAAATCGAAGGACTAACTCCTTTAATATCTGCCAAAGTCCATCTAAAAGCTTTCTTGTATCTTTTTAAAGTTTCCAACAGTTTATGTTCTTGATAATCATTTAACTCTGAAGATACTATAACTAGCAAGGTTGAAGATTCTCCTAAAAACATATACTTTAAATGATTAAGGAGAATTTTCATCTCAAGTTCAGGAGGTTTTATGATAGATGGAATTAAGCTTTTATCTTCACCTTCCATAGTGTCTAATATTTTGAATCTGTCCTAAACGTACTCCAAATCTTCATTCTTCTCATTATCTGAATTTTCATCATCTTTAATTTCTTCTTCAAATATTTGTTTATATTCTTCTTCTTTTTTAAATATATTTTTGAAATGATCGTTTCTCAGATAATTACAGACCTCCATCCTAAAACATTCATTATCTTTTTCCATTAAGAGATACTTCATAGATTTTAAAATATGAAAAGTCACCTCTTGATCATTAACTCTCATAGTTAATTATCCTTTTTTAACATCAATTACCACTCTTCCAGTAGCAAGGAATGGTCTTCCCAAAATGATTGGAATTTATTTATCTTCCTCCATATCGAGTACAATAAAATCCACAGGAAAAATAAATTTATCCACTTTCACTAACACATCTTCCACCACTTCTTTAGGGTAAGTAATGGAATGATTAGCCAACTGAAGAGTCACAGATGTAGGAGAAATTTCTCCTATTCCCAACCTTTTGAAAGCTGATAAAGGCATAAAATTAATACTCGCTCCTAGATCACATAAAGCCTTTCCGAAAAAATTTTCACCTATAGCATGCGGACTAGTGAAACTACCAAGATCTTTAAGTTTTTCAGGAAGCTTCTTCTGAATTATTGCACTACACTCTCCGCTAAGTGCAATAGTTTCATGATCTGTAAACTTTCTTTTCTTTCTCAAAATATCCTTCATAAACCTGGCATAATCAGGCATCTGTTCTAATGCTTCAACAAAAGGAATATTTATCGTTAATTTATTAAGGATTTCCAAAAATTTTCCAAATCTGTTATCCCAATTTTATTTCTTCAATCTTTGAGAAAATGGAGGTGGTGGTTTTTTAACAGTTATCTTCATTGGCTCAAGTGGATAATCTAAGTATGGATAAATCTTGTTTGAACCTTTTTCAATTTCCACCTTCTCCTTTTCTATTTCAACTTCTTTTTGCACTCTAGTTTCCAATTCTTTTCCACTCCTTAATTGAATAGTCTTAAGTTGTTCCTTGTTTTGATCTTTTGGATTGATCTCCACATTGCTTAGAACTGTTCCAGAAGGTCTATTATTAAGTGTAGTGAAAATATGTCCTAATTAATTTTCAATATTTTTCATAGCAACACCTTGAGCTTGTATTTGATTTCCCATATTCAAAATCATTTCTTCAGTAGACAACTTCTTATTCTTAAGTTATGGGTTACTATTGAATCCAGGGGGATAAGATGGTCTAAAATTAGTATTTTCTTGATTGTTTGAATTTCCAATTGGATTCATGGAATTGTTAGCCCAGTGCGGGTTAACATTAGCATTGCTATTATTCCAATTGAAATTTGGGTGATTCTTCCAACCAGGATTATAATAATTCGAATAAGGATTGTTAGGTCTATTAATAACATTTATAGTCTCATAAGGCGTTTGAGATTCAGTTATCTGTCCAAATGAATTTTCCTCTAACACTTGAGGTGGTTGAGAATAATTCATTCCATATTGATCTATTTTTTAGAAAGGGCTGCAATTTGAGAAACTACCATAGTCATCATATCTAAATCATGAATACTAGCTACTCTCTTAGGATTTACCCATTCAGAGGGCCATTGAAAATTATTAGTAGCCATTTCTTCAATTAATATGTATGCTTCATCAAAAAGTTTTGACATTAATGATCCACCAGCAGCAACATCTATAATAGATCTCAATGATCCCACTAATCCATTATAAAATATTTGAATTATTAACCAATCTGGTAAAGCATGATGTGGGCACTTCCTAAAAAGATCTTTAAATCTCTCCCAAGCTTCATATATCGACTCTCCTTCAAATTGACAAAAAGATGTAATATCATTTCTTAGCTTAGCAGTCTTTGATGAAGGGAAATATTTGGTAGAAACCTTTAAGATAATTCTCCCCAAGTTCTAATATATCCAGGTGCTAACGAGTTTAACCATGCCTTAGCTTTAACCCTTAACGAGAAAGGAAAAAGTCCAAGTCTGACAGCTTCACTAGACACTCCATCATATTTAAAAGTAGCACACAGTTCTAAAAAACTAGTGAGATGTAAATTTGGATCCTCATTAGGTGTTCCAGCAAATTGATTGTTTTGTACCATTTGGATAATAGCAGGTTTAAGTTCAAATGAATTAGCAACAACATCAGGATTTTAAATAGTTATATGAATTTTATTTGTTGTTGGGTTAGCATAATCTCTTAAAGGTCTTGACAAATTTCTAATATCATTTCTCTGATTATCTTGAATATTCTTCATTTTGCAATGATTTTTGCTTTGTTTTTGTTGTTTTCTAATCTTTCTGGCAGTACACTCTAACTCTGAATCATAAGGCACTAAACCTATAGATCCACTACTACGCATATACAATAACACAAATACTTTTTTTTTACTTTAACTTCGTTACCTCCTCGGCAACGGCGTCAAAAACTTGACACGCGTGGACTTTTATTTAATATATTTATATGCAAGAATTTGTTACCACTGTAAGAAGATTTTAAGCTTCAGCAACGGTACTAAAAACTTGGTCGTGAGGGGCTTATATATATATAATAATTTATGAACTCAAATTTATATTTTTATAATGATTTTTTAAAGTTCGTGTACTCAACGCAAGTATACGTATCGTATCAAGTAATACAGGGCTCTAATGGAGTCCTGGTTATCGATCCCACAGGAAGGTTTTAAGTTGAAGTAAAGTAAAAAAGTTTCACAAGTTATAATAAAGCACCTAAATCTTATACTCTAATTACGATTAAAGTTCAATTCTTACTTCTACTACTACTATGCAGAAAACAATAACAACTAACTAAACTACAATTACTTCTAATTACTTGAAAACAGAATTAATTAACAGACACACTAAACTAAGTATTTGAAAGGTTTTTGATATATATGAGAAAAATATCTTTCTTCTTGCAATGAGAATATGATGTGTGGATTGATATGAATCAGTTATCTAATTTATTGTGCCAAATAGGAGCATAGATGATTCTTTACCTTTAGAAGAGTACCCCCTTCTCTAAATAAGAAAAGAACATTGACATATTCTAAGTTTATTCATTAACTCTAAGGCTAGGCTGGGTGGGTATCGGCTCTCACTTCGGAGTTCCCACTCACCCTTCACCCGAAGGCTAACCTTTAATATTAATTACTAATCTTAGAACCAATTTGAGGATTTCAGCCTGCACCCTGAAATCTCCACATTGAAGTCCTTCAAAACACATTTTCCTATTTATTTGCACGCAATTCCCATGAACTACGTAATTCATCCATGGAAATTGAATGGATCTTTCATTATTGTTGTAGGACATTAAATCCTTTCAAACTTAATGTTCAACAACATACTATAACATTCAATTGGCCGAATAGAAAGTAAATTAAGTTCTAAATGAAAAACCATCACAATCTATTCAATACATTAAAAGCACATCAAATCCACATCAAACCATCTCTAAGCAAGAAGAAAGACAAAGAAGACTACTTAGAATTCATGGACAAGATATAATAAAACATGGATTTTATATATAAAAGAAAAGTCATACAAACCACAAAAAAATACAACTTATCTCTTTCTCTTCCTCAATGCAATCCCTTTGAAGTTCCTTTGAATCCTCTTCTCTCTTCTTTACAACACTTGATTCTTTCTTCAGAATGGAAGGGAAGAAGCAATCTCTCACCTTACTTCTTCTCCTTCACTCATTAGAGAAGAATTCCTCTCAAATCCTCTCTTCTACACACTACTCTACTAAACCCTAACACTTAACACACACTAAATCACTAAGAGAGAGCAATAGAATGCAAGAGAGCCCCCTTCTGTCGTCCAAAATCAGTTATTTAAGAGTTAGGGATGGAATCCCAAGAGTTTCCATAAGCATCCCTTTAAAATTTTGCCAAAACTCTCAAATTTTGAATTCCACCGACTTTGGGCGCCGGCGGCGCTCTATTGTGCCAATTAATTCTGGAGTCTCTGGATTTGGGCGCCGGCGGTGCCAGAACACTTTTTCACCATTTTGCTTCTTTTTGCTCCAAATTTATTCCTTTTTGCATCTTTTAGTTCCAATCACCTAAAATCATCATGCCTACAACAAATCATGAAAAATATCTTTCTTTAAATTGCAATATCACTAAAAATGGGTAAAATTAGATAGCAAAAATCGTATATATTTTTTGTGCATCATAAGACTACCTATTGTCAAGGGACACTTCAATTTTTATTGCTTGGCAGCCAGCTTTACCTTCGCTACTTTTCTCTCTCGTCCTTAGATTGATTTGAGGCATACCATTAGTTCTGAGTCATTTCACCCGTAAGCATCCGGGTACTGTTACTTCTACACTATATTGTGGGACCAAGTCAAGGTGTTCGTTTAGCATCGCCTCGACAACGTGCATCCTGTCCCATGCTTGCTTCGACGTCGTGGTCTAAATTCCCCAGTCGCCGAAGCAGGAATCAATCACAAACTGCTTCCTCTAATCAATTTTTTTATTCTCAACTCTAAGAAGTTAGAGTTTCTTATCGGTCGAGAACTGAATTCCTCCTTGTCGACCTTAAAAGATTAAAAAAAACTAAGGGTAGGCTGACCAGGTGATACTCTCTCAGTGAGAGAAGATAATTAAGTTTATTATCACAATAATGGAGTTTGACAATACTTGGGCCGAAATAACCTCTTTGTTATTGAAAACACTCAGAAGCTCGAGGCACAGGGGCAGTGGAGATGATACTTAAATTGATCCTGATAAAAGACTAGATCTGAACCCGCATCTTCCATCACATGCGATGGCCCTGACACTTTTCGAAGATAATGTTGTCAGAAAAAACAAACCACTCGGCACCTCCCTCACATTGTTCTCCGTCAAAAACCAAGGATTGGCAACTGCGAAGTATCCAAAGAGGTTGGGAGAATACTTGTAGAGACAAGGATACAATCAGAGGACAATAAAAAAAAAGAATTGAGAGGAAGAGAGAAAGAAACCAGAAAGTATAAAAGATAAAAGGTGGTCCCACACTTTGTTAGGGTAGGCGCATAAAAAGAGGTATCACATGATGATAAATGTCACACCAAATGTCATTTCAATCACATTAAATATTGTTTTATTGCAAATAATGTCATTACAATTTGCAAAGAAAAAACTTTATGAAAGGGAATTCCTTCTATTCAGCCGAGCCATATCCTCTATGAAGCATCCTACGGAAGACCAAATCTTCACCCAGTCTGCAATGCTTCAGTTAGTTGACATCATTTCCAAACCTATTCAAAACAGTTGACTCATAGATGGGCCCAAAATTAGCACACATGTCACAGAAGGAACTTTGAAACGAAGTAAGCTTCAGGTAATGTTGGCGGACATTCTCTATAAGGCAATGACTTATGCCTCCAAGCGCTCACAATAAACATGCCACTCTGGCGCGAATATTTTAGTCGAATGTACGACCACTTGAGTTAAAGAACCAACCATCTCTTTCATCTGACACTCCATTGACTCAGAAGATAGTCGCCGACCCCTCGACTACTCTTTCTTGGAGTTACCAGGTTGGTTGATCCCCGCAGAATCTGGTCGGTCACTGGGGGTACCATGATTGGTCTCAGAAGTGCAGCCTCGACCGTTGGGGTAAAATCAAGAATGTTCGGGGCTGGCTAGCTATCAACACGGGTCTCTAGAACAGTCGGCTCATCTATATCAAGGATGACTTAAAAAGATTATTACTAAAATATTTTTGAAAGAAATAATTTTCATACCTAAAATTAGAAGTAGTCGTCAACTCTTCCACTCGTAGAAGAAAAACCTCTCCTTTCTTACTTGGTATATAAGGTGGAGGAAGATCAACAAGTGAATTTTCCTTCGATCCCACTCAGCCAGCTTGAGTGGGAGGTTCAGGTCGTCGACTTTCTCTAGCAGCTACATTAACACTTGAACTGAGCGTTAGGCCAAGGTTTGTCGTGAACATCTTCTTAGACGGCTAAGCATCGAGACTATCATAAGAATTGACCTGATCGACCGACTCAGGTCCGCATGTCGCTCGCTTTTTTTTTTCTTAGGAAATCTTCTCCTTTTCTCTTTATTTGCAAAAGGCGCAAAACTACCAAACTTTCCAAAGCTATGAGTTGAGGATCCATTTCCTTCTTGTAAGAACCCTCAACCCTGACACTAATCGAAAGACGTAAAGATAATGTGAATAAAATGAAAGAATGCTAACTCAGCACCCTTATTTATAGGGTTTATTGGGCATGAAAAACAAAGGGAGAATCTTTTATCAATTATTTCTCTCAATTCTCGTGCCATTTATTACTTATTAATTTTACTATTCTTATCGTAGTTGTCACTGTTAAGGAGCAGGAAAATCGGATAACTACTATGTATATAACATAAATGTCAGCACAAATTTTAAAGTGAATGATCTGTCGAGGAATAGGGTAACACGTGAAGCCCCGGACGAGAGAACATAGAATCCATCAGTAAAGTCATCAATTGATTCGATGGCGTGGCCAACCGACGTGACCAACAAATCGACGGGCATCCTTCGTCTAGTGAAGTTAGTCCACCGATATGACTAACAACCGAGAGGCCACTGTTAAAATCCACTCAGGTTGATCGAGCAACAGAATCTTTGAAGGGAATATAGTCGGTCGTCACAGCCGATCGACGCACACATACGATGAAAGATCAACACAACTGGCCAATCCCAAAGCATCGACCGACTGACCGGAGGTCGACTCTCATTATCAGTATCATATAATTTGAATAAGAAAAATTTACTCTGTTATAGAAACTAAAACTATCTTTTCTATACATATACTTGTATTCTAAGACTCCTATAAACAAGAGTTCCTAACATTAACAAAGGCACTTTGGAACTTTCTTACTTCTGTATCATAGTGCTTTGGGATCCTCACACTTGTAGGTTTTGACATCTAAATATTCTCTAACATGCCCAACATTGTTTCTCTATCTCTATCTTCTCTCCTCTCAACTCTAACTCTCGGAGCGTGTTCACAAGAGGACAGTCTCAGATTCAATACATACATACGACCCATTTTTTATATATTTATATATCTAACAAGCAAATTTTAGTGTTTGTATCTATATCACCAAAATCTTTCATATCATATCAAAATTATCATTATTTTAACTTGAAAAAAAAAGTGAAGTACAGATATTCATGCATGAATAAGATGGTGGTGTGTGTGTGTGTTAGCATAAAAATTAGAATTTAAGTGCTAGATATTTAAATACAAAAAAATTGATTGATATGCATGTAAATCTTCTTTTTATAATGAATCCCATTATCCAAATACAAATAAGAAAGTGGCACAAATAAAAAGTTGAATTAAAAAGTTCATTTATATCAAAATCTTATCAATTTAATTTAATTAAAATCCTTAACATTATTAGCAAAATATAAAAATGAATTCCCATTTTTATTAAATTAATATTTGAGACCAAAAATTTTAAAAAATTAAAAAATGCATTTTCCCAACTAACCCAACCATAAGTCCCACCAAACATAATTCTTCAAGTCGTTGAATGCATGCATAATTACGGACCCACTTGTCATAAATCCGTCCATTTTCTAAGCCTCGCTTGATACGTGGAGCATATAAAGTGGTTTACTACGTTGAGAAATGCTAAAGGAACTCAACCTTTTAATAATGCTGATTAGTTGAAATAGTACTTAATAGGTTTGATATATTATTCAACAATTATGTACGATATAGACATCCAGACGCGCACGAAAGTGTTAATTGTTGAATAATTAAGAAAACAATTTCTATTCAGATTCAAGTATCATGTCGTCATGTGTGCTACATCATAGAGATTATTGGGGTTATTAGAGTGAAACTGTAGAGGTTATTGAGAGTTATTGGGGGGTTACTGAAGGGTTATTGAGGCGTTATTAAAGTTAATACCCAATAACCCTCCAATAACCTCCCAATGACTCTCCAAATAACATCCGCGGTTCCACTCCAATAACTTCCACGCTTCTACTCTAATAATCTCTTCGGTTCCAATGTAATATTTTCTAAGTGGGCTCATTCATTATAGCACACATGGTAGTACATTACTAGGAGTATACACTTAAAACTACATACGGAGTTCAGAAAGAAGGTTTTTCCAAAAATTAAACTCCTACTCTGCAAGAGCAATAAATTCTTAAAAAATATTATTAGAAAATTTAAAATGTATTACATAACTTGATTCTTAAATTTGACATATATATTTATAAAACTTAAGTGATAAAAACTGCTTAAAATGTATATTTTAGCTTTAAAAAACTGTTACAGGCAATATTTTTTATGTCTGTTTAAAAAAGGTTTAAGTATTAGATATATAAATGCATAAGAATCGTGTCGTCTGTATCAATGCCTCACAAACTTTCATGTAATGGTTATTCATGCGGGAAATATTATTAATCACACTAATAAAATATTTATTGCCAGTAGTGATGAAATTTATTAAGATATATTATCAATTTTTTTATTTACACATCATTGCCACACACTTCTTTGACTATAACTTTTTAATTATTTTTGAGAGTTTTCCATTGTTATCTTTTCACAATATAAACTAGAATGTCAACACAGAGCCTATATACTGCTATCAAAATCTCTGATTCCGATGTGGTAGATTTATGAAAATTATTCTATCATATATATATATATATATATATATATATATATATATATATATATATATATTTATAATGCTGATAATATTTAATTTCATTTTTTGTTCTTTATAACAATTCCATTGACTACTTTTGTGGCACTCAATTAGACTCACTTAATAAAGCTTGTGGATCAATATTATTGTATGCAAGGAAGTAGAGTTGCTAGAGAAGGGATTCCATTGACTTCTTCAAGGCATCTCACATAAATACAAAATCAAATAGTTTTCATGCAAAAGGTTTAGTAGGCAAAAAAATATTGGTATTAAGCCAAGCTCAAATAGCTTAATTTCATTAATATTGTAAGAGTTACAATAAGACCTTCACTAAATCTTTGGAAAGTATTAGTCAATAGAGATGAAATCAACATGTTACTATTCTATTTGTTGTTAAGGAAATAATAAAGCTGAGTCGGTAGCTAGAGGAAGCATGACTGTAAGACACCAATCATGTTGATAACATAAGAGCATCTTGGTGGCCATTGAAAATGTTTCATATTTGTCGGCCTCTATGTGAAAAGTCATGGTAGCTATTAAAAATGAGTATATGTCATTCCTTGAATGTGAATGTGACACAACTTATAAATAGCCAAGCTAAAAAAGAAATTCATGAATATCACTAAACATAGGTAATATATGATAATTTAAATTTTTTAGTTCCATTATATTTAATATGTTTTTTTTAAATTTATTATATAACAAGAATTTATTTAGTTGCGCTGCACGTTAACAAAATTTATAGTGGTAAAATATTTTTATATTAGCATTGCACAAATCACACACATGCAAATAAATAAATATTCTAACAAATTCAAGCGGTCATACAAAAAAATTTTAGAAAAAAAAATTACAAGACTTGGCCTAACAAAAATAATCTAATATATAGATAAAACTTATATCAATTTTCTCTTCTCTTTAGTTGAAGAAGGTTGTGAAAGAATAACTTAATTGTTGACATGGTTGATCACGCTGGGTTTCAGTTTTCTCGTCACTGACACGGGGCTTCTTTTTTTTTTGATGTTGTGTAGAATCGAGGATTTTGATTGTTTGAATAATCAAACACGTCACAGAAAGTTGTAAACCTCCTTGAAAGGTAAAAATCCATCTTCTCGATGGGTTTGATTATTCGAACTAGGAAAACATTAAATTTTTGCACTGGGCTGTGGTACAAACCCGACTGATCTTTTTTTCTATCCAATTTAAAAACTAGATAAGGTTTAGATTATTTCTGGGGTCTTCTCTTCCATATAGGGGCAAGCCCATATAGTTAATTACATCTTAAGCGGCTGAAGTTACATGAGAAACTCTTGATTAGTGTAGTCTTGTTCTTATGATGCAAGTGTTGATTCTAAAGAGTCGTTTTAATGTTTCATCCAGATGTTTCATTATAATGTTAGGACTTTTGTTGCACGACATACAATCATGTAGGAGCCTAAAAGTGAGGATTTGCGTTGTAACTCAGAGTCCTAGGGTGAAGTTCACTGATATAAGTGAACTTTGGAGCCCTAAAAGAAGGAAGGCATGCAATGTGGTAGACTTACAACCTATCTAGACCGCTGTCACCTAAACAAACTAATCACATTCAAATGCAAGATAGGGTAGATTGTTGTTTATTAAGAGTTGTAGGCCTTACGACTCAATTATAAATCAAGATGTCTTGGTTCGTATGGTATGCATAATATCCTAAAATTGCAAAAGTATTTTAGAATTTCATATTTAAATATTTTAGACCTCACTACACTCAAACATTTAGTTTAATTGGTGTTGAGTGCATCGAAGTAGGCAGTGTACTGAGTTACGCAAATCCTTAATGGTGAAGGCATGAAAGATTTGTTTCAAAAGGCATATCAATATGTGTAGGAAGAACTTATTGTATAAAAGCAGTGGTTCTCATTGGTCAAACCACTCATTTCCGTGCAATGAATGAGGGCCCAAAGATAAAGAATTGGAGTAACATGTTATGCATATGTCTACAGATCATGTTCTCGTTCATTCCTAGATCGAATTGGATTTCTACTCAGTTTTATTTTGAAGTCAATGGAGGTTGTTTAGATGTATAATGTTTCTATGGTTATGAATGTGATAATTTATGTGGTTTAACTTTTTGATTGATAAGTTTCATTTTGAAAAATTGAGCTAAAGTTGTTTAGGTTGGGGTAGAAGATTTATTCCTTAAACGAGCCTATGGGTAATCTACAAAAGACAGAAATGTAAATGTCGGCCTATCGAATGAGTACAAATAAAACAATAGTATGGGTACGAACCCTAACTTATGGCAGACTCGTCAATTGACATCATCCATACTATTATTGATGGTTTAATTGAGGTTCATCCTCCGCTTCATATTTTTTCTTCTTTTGTGTAGTTTGGATGTATATAGTTAGTTAACCATAACACCGCTTACCTCTACAAAAGAAAAAGAGACTCAAAGGAAAAATCATAGGTTACAACGACAGCTCATTTGTTCAAAGCAACCCTGCAAAATAAAGTTAGCATGCCCTAATAACATGTAAAATAAATCTAAGGCGGCATTTCATATGTCAATACTGCAAAATAGACTTAACACATTTTAAAAATATGTCAAGTAAATCTAAGGTGGCCTCTTGCGCTTTGTCTATAGCAGCACTACAAAACAGAGTTAACATGCTTCATTTTAATTTAAAATGTGTTTATTGTGATTGTTTATTATTTTTAGTTGGGACAATCTGGTCAACCTGCCCATGACTATCCATTGTCCGAAGATTATCAAGTTACTTGGTCTACTTAGATCAGAGAGAAAATCAAGCCTACTTCTACTGGAAGATTCTTGTCAACAACCAAGGTTTATGTCCTCCAGAAGATCTTCGTAGATCCTGGTAGCAAGTTTAAAGTCAAATTTTGTGATCTTTGTTCAACAAGGTTTCATTGAAATTTTCGTGTCTTTTTTTTTTGGATTTAAGGGGTTAAGTATTTTAGGTTGCTTAAAACTTCTTAGCCGATTAAATTTTGTGATTTATTTATTTATTTATTTTTATTTTTGAAATGACCCGGTCAAGATCCCATCATTCTTTCCTCTCAGGGTCATTGGGTTTGTGGTTTGATTAGTCATGATTGACTGGAAGATACTTTGTTAGCAGCCAATAGTTAATTCCTCTAAAGTCCCTCTTAAAACAAGTTGTGTTTTATGGTTGATGTTTAAGTTTTAATGATTTTTATGGTGTATTTTATGTTATTTCTTTTATGTTTATTTTGCATTTCAGCTCATATCATCTCTCAGATGTGTTACGTGTGATTTTATTCTCTTCTGAGAAGTCAAACACTCCTTAACCTGAGTTGTTATTATCAATTTTAAGTTTGATTTAGGTTTTCCTAGGTTAGCCAAAGTTAGTTTAACTTGATCTACTTGGCTTAGGTTGGATTAAAATTTATGTGGGTTGACCCAAGTTTGATTTTTGTTGATTTGGGTTAACCCAAATTAGGTCGAGTTGGCCCACGTTTTATTTAAGTTGATTGGGTTAGCCCGAGTTAGGTCGGGTTGACCCAAGTTTGATTTTAAGTTGATCCATGATTGGTTTAAGTTGACTAGGGTTAACTCGAGTCAGGTCGGGTTGACCCAGGTTTGATTTTAGTTGAATTGGGTTAATCCGAGTTTTGCCGTAGTGACCCGGGTTTGATTTAAATTGATTTGAGTTAACCCGAGTTAGGCAGAACTGACCTAGGCTTGATTTAATTTTACTTGGGTTAACCTGAGTTAGGTTTGATTGTCCATATTTGATTAAGGTTAATTTGGGTTAACCTGAGTTTGGTCGGTTTAATCTTAGTTTGATTTAAATTGGCTTGGGTCATTCTGAGATTTGTGAGGTCGACCCAGATTTGATTAAGGTTGATTTGAATTGACCTAACTTAGGTCGGATTGACCTAGGTTTGATTTTGAGTTGGATCGAAATTAGGTTAGACCAAAGGTAAGTTTAAAAGTTGAGTCAAGTTTAGTCAGGACTAAGGTTGAATTAGACATATGTCGAATGTTAAGTTTAAGATTCAAATCTTAAGTTAAGTTGAATTAGGTCAAAGTTAGGTTAGAACAAGGTTAGCTTGAGTTTGGAATTTGATTGAATCAAGTCTAAGACGGGTAGACTTAAGTGGGGTTGAGTTAAGCTAATTTAGGTCAAAGTTGGGTTTGTTCGAGTTAAGTTGGGCTAGTCTAGGTTGGATTAGACCTATGTTTAATCTAAAGTTGAGTTTAGGTCTAGGTTGAGTTCAAATTGAGAGTAGCTGAGTTAGGTCTAGGTTAGGTTAGGCCTAAGTTGAATACAAAGTTGAGTTTTATTTTGTACTAGATCTAGATTGGGGCTAGACCTAAGTTAAGCTTGAAGTCACTTAGGTTGAGTTAGGTCTAAGTCGGGTTAGACCTAAATTGAATTAAGGTAGATCTAGACTAGACTATTAGTTGAGTGAGGTAATCTTACAACTAAAGGGTATCCATGAGATTAACCCTCCCTAATTAACTTAATGTTTTCATTCGGATGTAATCCTAAATTTTGTAAGCTAATTTTGTATGTTTAATTTAATTTTAGGAGACAATTTGGGCTGAAATGCAAAATTTATAATTTTATCGATTTACCCCTAATACTTTAATTTTATTTTTTAGTTTTCAGATGTGAAAATTCTTATTTTAGTGTTTAGAGTTGTTGTCGTGATTTTTCTTTTTAATTTCCATCTTAGTTTATATTTTACTGATTTTTTTTATTTTTTATAATTATTTTTTAAAACGAGTATAATTTTGATGAAAAATTAGGCATTTTGGTGCTAGGGAGATCCCCTATCTTTGGAAAAATTAGGGAACAACTTTAATGACAGAAGGAATAATCCATGAAAATTTTTTATAATTAAAATGCCCTCTGGGATATTTAATTAGTAAAAAATTATATATAAGTTAATTAGTTTTATTTAATTTTAATTATTTTCCACTATGTTTATTAAATACATGGGTATTATTATTTTAATTTTGTGATTTTTCCTTATTAAGTTATGAATTTCTAAAGTTTATAAACATTTTCTGGAATTAAATAATCTGAAAAAACTTGAATTTTTCACTTAAACAAGTCATCCCTCGTACACTCCGAAACTACATGCAGTTTCTTCTGATTTGTGGTACTTTACAAGCAAGCGCAGAGCTGGTGTCGATCCGCTATGCTTCTCCCACGGTTCCACTTTTCGGATAGATCTCCACCATCCCTTTCAAATACAAAGAAATAGATAACATCCGTTCATCGTCCCCACTGAACAGAGGGATGAGAGCCGTCAGCACTCAAACCCTAAAATCTCGCTCTACATTCAACCAAATTGCATAGAGTTTGATCCTATAGCATCATTTAAGTGAGACGAACCTATATATAAGGTTAAGTGGACATGCATTGTGGTTTTGCTTCACAAAAGTCCAAATTGAGAGCAAAAATGGTGAATTCAAATCATTACCTTATCCCAAGTGGTGAGGCCTCGATTGGGTTTGAGAGAGACGATCACCTTGATATCAGAAAGCTCCCCATTTAATTTGCTCTGAGGTTGGGCCTAAGTAATAGACCAAAAAGAAGCTTGAGTTGGTGTTGAGCTAGGTTAGAGGGTGCGGGAATAGTGGGTTTTGATTGGGAGAGTGGTTTTAGGAATTGTTGAAGCTTAAGGGAGGGCTTATTTTTAGTTTTGGTAGGATTTTTGTCAAAACTATAGAACACCCTGGATTTTAATGGTGGAATAGGGATTTTGTGGTGGTGGAGATGGCTTAGAAATGGTAGGAGGTGTTGAAGGCAGGGACTTTAAGTGAGGGTTTTATGAGCTTGAGATATATTTGGAGCTCTGGGTTACCCCCCCCCCTTATATAGCCATGGAGGGTACATGGGGGAGCTTAGAGGTGCTTGGGGATCTCTAGTGGATTTTCAGAGAATGAGCCGAGGATTTCCAGAGGCTTTTAGTAGATGTAAAGTCCATTTTTGATGTCTTGAGCATGGGGCTCCAATGGAGATGAAGGTGGCATTGGTTGGAGCTTGGAGTGATTAGAGGAATTTTTGGTGTGGTGGCTAAGACCAGAATTGTTCTGGTTTGACTCCTGATGGGTTGGTTTAAAGAGTGATGACTTGGGTGCCATATGTTAGTCTCCTTGCTTAAATGTGCATGGTATTTCATTTTATGCTTGTTTTACGTTTAATTTCCTTTAATTAATTCATGTTTAGGTTGTAGTGTCATGGTGGGTTACCTGGCTTATTTAAGTCATGTCTGTCATGCCTGAACCATGGGGAATAAGCCATGGGCCCTCTCATTATGGTTTGGGTTTAAGCTTAAGTTTGGGCTTTTGTAGTTAAGCTTAGCCTTAGGTGATTAGGGTTAGTCCAAAATGATTAAACTTAGTGAGCCTTAATAATTTAATTTGATATAAAAGTGTCTTTGGCCTTAATATTTTGAATAAATTTTGATTTTAGCTATTCACTAATTGGCTTAGTGAATCTTGATGATTTCAATATCTAGAGTTAATGTGTTAGGGTTTATCATCACATCAAAATTATTACTACTTTAATTAAAAAAAAATGAAACACACATTTTTATGAATAAATAAATTGATGTGTATCCATAAAATATTAAAATTGAAAGGCGTTCGGTAAATATGTAAATTCATAAGAATTGAGCGGTTCAAATGTAAATCTTCCTATTTTAAACAATTTTTCGTACCAAATGATGAGCTGATACTTCTAGAAATGTTTACACAATGGCAAAGCCTCGTTTTTGGGAGTCACCTATTATTATTAGCACTTTATAATTAAAAATATTTATATTTTGAGTAGGCATCAAGGCAACACGCACCTGCCAAGCCTATTCAGTTTGATTAGAAAGGCAAATCGGCAGTTGGGAAATTATTTTTATCAAATTTCTTAAATAAGATCTAAGTTCGGTCGAAATGATTTGGTTGACAATATTACATACGTACCACCAAAATTCTTTGTATTTACATAACTAACACCAAATTTTTGCATTTTATATTTATAAATACCACCAAAATCTTTCATTATCACATCACAAATAACATCATTTCAATTTTTAAAAATGAAATAAATCTTTTCATACATAGGTTAGGGGGTAGGGGGCATGTATGTAATAAAGAAAGCTTTGGTTTTAGATATGTAAATGCATAGGAATTAAGGGGTATGTATATATAAATATACATACATACATACATACATACATACATACACACATGCATAGATACATAACACTTAAATATTTAACATTACAACAAAAATAATACCTTTGGTAGCTTTTTAAAAGTGAAATATGCAAGTTTATGCATAGGTTTATAATACAAAAAATTATTAAAAAATATCAAATTGGAGGCAATAGGTATTCAAATACATAAGAACTATGTATCATATATGTAAATTTTTCTTTTATTATTTAAATAAGAATCTTTTCATATGTGCAATGTTTTTTACAACACTGACACAAAGAATTGTCACTCTTATCTCATATATTCTCTAGGATGCAACATGTATAATTATAACATTTAAATGTTCAACAATTGTTTGTATAGTATTTTTCGTAAAATTTAATTATTTTACTACAGTAATAAATTCTTTCACTGTTTGAGCATTCAAGGCTTTCGAAATTATCATTGCTAATACTAGTTTTTAGGGATGATTTAGTGACTCAATTGAATCTCATTATTCATTTTATCCATTTTTACAAATCATAGTGAGTTGAGCCTGATTAGTATAGTGTTGAGTCAACGAAGGGACAAATGGAATGACACCAATCCCTTGCTTATTTCTTCTAAACAATTCATCAAAATATATCTCACATATTTCAAGAAAAAATTCTTCAGTTATACTTTTTTTTAACATCAATTCCTAAGGTTTTCAAAATGAGGATGACGATATTCTTGAATGAGAATAGCCCTCACATTACTTCTTGATGTGTAATTCATTAAAAATTAAAATAAATCTCAGGGGAGTGGAAGGACAATTTTCCCTCACTTAATAAAAAATTTGATTTATATTCATCTGAAGAGCTTCTACTGGAATCTAATCATGGGGAGAAGACAATACAACAGAGTTTTTAGATGGGATCAATATTCTAGGAATAGACATCAATCACTTAGGATTAAAATCAACTTCAATGTCTCCTTCAGACGTTTAAATGATCTAATCAATGTTTGGGTTTATCTTGGCTTCATAGTCAAGATGATTGAATAGTCCATGAATCAGGGAAGGTTACCTCATTCCATCTTATGGTTATATTAATAGCAATAAGGGAAATCAATAGATTGGTCTAAATCAAGGTGGTTCTTTCAATTAGCTGAATTACCTTTTAACATTAGAGTTTAAGGTATTCATAATTCTAAACTGAATTCAAAATAAAATATCTTTGGTTTCTTATCCTGGGAGGAAATCATAACCTTGTAATTGTAATTTATGTTTGATGGCCTCAAAAAGGTTAACATCTCTATAAGATAGACTTAGACTAGAAAACATGTTCAAATAGACCGGCCCATGGCACAAATTAGTTTCAATTACATCCACGAGAGATTGAGCCTAATAGAGGCATGACCCACTTTTTGTATGTATGTAATTTATGTTTATAGTAACGGAACCAAAAAATAGATCCCGCTTTAAATATAGGTATATGATTTAATGTATAATGTGGATTCTATGCAAGTATACGTATCGTATCAAGTAATACGAGGCTCTAGTGGAGTCCCAGTTATCGATCCCACGAGGAAGTTTTTAACGTAATTGTTATCGACTAAATTTAAAGGAATTACTTACTAATAAAGTGAACAGATATTCAAAGTAACTATAATAAACTAAAGTAAACTAATGCTTGAAATAAGTTGATTTAATTAATTCAGAAAAAGTATCCTTCTCCTTGTTTTTAGAAAATTAAGTGAAATGATGAATTTAAATAGAATTTTTAAATTGTATTGTGACAAATAGAAGCATTCCTGTTCTTTACCCTTTGGTCGGGTGCAAAGAACTTTGACTAATCCTATGTTTGATTACGAATCCGCGGCTAAGCTGGGAGGATACGGCTGCCACTTCAGAGCTCCCACGTTCCCCCGACCCGAGGGCTAACATCTACACTTCGACTCTCAAACAAGTAGGATCGAATTGAGTATTTTAGTCCGTCACACTAAAATATCCGATTCTACGCCCGATAATTAATATTTCCCTATTTATTTGCACCCGCCTTCCAAGGCTTTTGACTTCCCGAATATTGGATGTAATTTTTATTATAGTTGATAATTCAACATATTTTAACTACTCAATTGGTCAGATTGAAAGTAAATTAAGTTTTAAGTAAAAATTATCACAATTTATTTATATTATATTAAGTGCTTTTATTTAATCTCATCAATCCGCATAATTTTCATAAACAAGGAGAAAGACTAAGAAAACTACTCAGAATGCATAGGAATAAAACAAAGCATGAATTTCATTTAAAGTTAACAACAATAAACAAAGATACTTATCTTAATTTCCTTCACAAGCAGACTCTTTGAAGTTCCTTTGACTTTTCCTTCTAGTACAACAACTAAATAGCACTCAATGAACTCACTAAATACACTCAAACTAAATTAAACTCACACAAATTACACTAGAAATAGACTTACAGAAGACTCAAAAGACACACACACACTCTAGAATTCGACCTCTATTTATAGAGGTAGGCAAAGGTCCAAGGGGTGCTTAAACACCTCTTCAAAAAGTGTCCAGGTTCAATGTATATGCATTTTGAACTAGCTCGCCGTCGGCGGGAAACGACCTCGCCGTCAGCGGGGCTTCTAGAAGGTCTTCAAACCGCGCGATCTCGCTGTCGGCGGGCTCGGGCTCGTTGTCGGCGAGGCAGTTATAATTCCTTCAGAAATTTCTCCTCATGATCTCGCCGTCGGCGGCCTCGATCTCGCCGTCAGCAAAGTAGTTAAATTTGCATGAATTTTCTCCTTTTTGATCCAAATTTGTTCCATTTCATGCTTTTCGCTTTTATCACTAATAAATCTTCATTCCTGCAATAAAATAAAGAAAATACCTCTCTTTAAAGTGCATTTTCATCAAAAATAGATATAAATTTCTTTATATATTTTTCTGTGATCAAGGCATCTACTCTCTATCAAACTAGCAGTTAGCGATGCATTTAATCCTTTTAAGTTTAGATAAGTTGAAAGGTGTAAATGCAATATGTATTTGACTAATACGAAAACATTTATAATATTAAATATATCTATACAGGTCATCATCCATTAATAGATAGATTAGCATGATTAGTGTGGTCAATTTTCCATCCAAGTGTATTAGGGTTAATCACGGGTTTAAGAGAGTCATGAGAGTGGATAATCACTTTTAAGGGAATCATTAAAGTGGATCCTTCTTCTGCTACCTTGGGAATGGTGACATGGCATGGCTTCCATGGCCTGCATGTGACTTGGAGGTGGCTTCATGGCTTGCCTTTGGCTTGACTAATTTGCATAAGAAAGGATTTTTGAAATTTTTGGTATTTTTGAGAGGGTTTGTCATGGGGCTAATTTTAGAAATTTTTAATCATGAAGCTTGGAACCTAGGTTGGATGATGGGAAAGCTTTTTCATTTGGGCTTCTAGAATTTAAGCGTGATGGGCTAACTTTGGGCTTTTGGAATAAGGCATGTAGAATTGATTTTGAGCTTAGGATTTTAGCTTTTGGATTTTAGTTTAATGATATGAAAATTATTTATGATGGGCTTGAATTTTAGCAAAATTGGGTTTGGAATAGATTTGTTGGAAATTAGGGTAATTTGGGAATTTTGGACAGTTTGGGTAATTTTGGTATTTTTTGAGATTTTTTGGGATTTTGGTAATTTTGATTAATTTTTGTGAAGTTGGGGCAATTGGGTAATTTGGAGGGGTTTAAAGGTGATTTTGGTGGGAAAGTAGGTATTTGGGAAATTTTAGGGAATTTTGAGAATTAAAGGGTATTTTGGTCTTTGGGAAAATTGGGGTTTAAGGGTAAAAGTTGGACATTTTGGTAAATTTGGAGTTGATTAGGTATGGTGGACATGCAAGCCATTAAAAGCTTCACTGGAGTCACATGTGTCTTTTGAGAACTCATCTTAAAGCCTCTACATGTTGGTCCTAACCATTCTAACCAAAAGCTAAGGGCTTGGGTCGACCAAGCCACGACAAACGAATTATTGAATGACATAGTCCATGTGTAGTTTAAAGTACTCCGTCTGGCATCCTCTTATTGTTCTTTGGAGACCGAGTCAGCGTTTTCTTCTTCTAGAGCAGCTATGATGCCATGGGATGCATTGTTGGCCCTCAAAGACTCATAACCTGATCTTTAGAAGGTCTTGATCATCATGAGCCCTTTTCAAGTTCACCTTTAGTAAAGCCTCCTTCTTCTGAGCTTCCTCTAGTGACTGGTCAACCTCAACTAAGGCCATCCCCAGAAATTGAGTGCTCTACACCACCATTATTGCCACAGGCCCATGTTCTGGAGTAAGTCTTAGCGACTGAAGCCTCTTATAGTGTGGTCGAGTCGTCCGGACCATAGCTGTTTCAGCAATGTCTGCGGCAGTTTTCTATTGAAATTTGTATGTAGGTACCAATCCAAGGATCGATCTAGCAAACAGAACTGGTTACTGGCATCTCTCTATATCTTTCTGGCACTCTCGGGCATGGGCTCCCACATGGATCCCCTAATTCTTTTCATGGGAGGGGGATCAAGTGACTGCTCCCTCCATCAGCTCCCTTCCCCACTGGCATGCCACTATTCCCTCATGTAAAGGCGAAACCTTACTTTCAGGGATGAAGTCGGCTCCTGGTGAAGAACTAGATGAAAAAGAAAGGATGACCTGACTCATCTTGTCCCTCTCAGATACAGAAATGAAGGAAGAATCACTGATCTAAGGATCTGACAGAGCGGCAATGGTTGGAGATGTGTATGCCAGCGTAGAAGAAGAGTGAGCTACGACTGTAGCTCCGTTAGGATTGTCTTCAGAAGCGGGCTGCCTTTGTCACCTTCCCTCGAATTAACAAAGTGAGAAGAAGGTTTTTGAAGAACAACAGTGACCTTGCCTGTAACCTGGTCTTGAATAATAATGCTATGAGCATACACAAGATAAGGTATTTCACGATCACATTGTATGGGGGCGGATCCTTGTGTTCTGCAGGATTACCTAACTCTAAGAGACTCTTCTGCTTCCGATGCTTAGTACCTAGCTTTTCCTTCACTCCTTCTCTTGAACATCTTCTACAATGTCTTGATCACGCCACAGTGTTTTTGTCATCTCACTCGACAACAAACTAGTAATCGTCGCCTCTACAACATATTGCGGGACTGATAGATGCCGGCTGGTCAACATCTCCTTGATAACCTCCATGCTCTCCGGGAGAGACCTCGGCTTGGACACTGGTGTCTTATTAGCTCGTTTCGAATCCACTAAGCACAAGAACAAGAACCAATCAAGATCTTCTTTTAGTCCTTTATTTGGTTCTCCACTTTTGTCAAGTGGAGCTCTTTTCTCACCGAAAATATGGCAAAGCCCTTTCTGTTAACCTTAAACGAGAAAAAATACATAAAGAAGCCAATATTCTATGAAATATTCTCCTGCAGATAGAAAAGAACTAATGTCACTATCGTGACTATGGAGTTTGGCATTACTTGTGATGGAATAACTCCATACATGTGAAAGGCACTCTAAAACTCGTCTCACTGGGACAACCAGAGGACATATTTGAAGTGTTCTTGGTAATAAATCAGATCCCTACCCATAAAGTCCGTCGCTCATGACGACCATGGAAACCTCCGAAGGGTGACTCTACCTTGCATAACATATTTCCTCTTCAACTCCCGCACTTCATTCTTCATAAGAATAAAAGGATCAGCGCCCTTAATAGAGCTGAAGAGGGTGGGGGAGTACTTCAGGGCCATTTTAGAAAACTGAAGACAGGAGAAAGAATGAAATGATTAAAAAAGAAAAACCAAAAGCTCAAAATGCAAAAAGCAAAATGCTTAAAGTAAGAAACAATGTCCCGCTCCCTATTTATAGGGCCAACATGCAAAAACGAATCATCATACGATGAAGAGTAACATACGAAAAAACTTTTCAAAATTGAACAAAAATGTATTTTATTTCCAAATAACATTTTTATAGGTCTAAAATAAAATGCTTTATGAACAGGTCCTTCAAAACCTCAGGCAGGATGTACCCATTCTGAGCCAACCTTCGAAGAAATATCGCCCCTCCTATCTTAAGTTGTTCCATTCAGTCGGCCTTGCGGTGGAATTTTGACATGTTGGTCAACTCCCAAAGTGCTCGTAGCTCGCGCAACCTCTCAGTCTCTTCTATCTATTTCCCCAAGGTTCTAAGTGAAAGGGGATCAATGCTCCATTCGCTCTTGTCTAGTACCAATAATGGGCAAAGAAGTGGACATATGGTATTCTGCTGAAGTGACTGCTGGAAAGACTTGCACGTGCTTGACTTGTAGACCGGCCACTGCAGCAACGGACTTTAACCTTGATATTCTTTACAGAAGTCGAGGACTAGTAGCCCACCATCGCCAGAATCTTGCGGTCTACTTTTAGCTTCCTCAGATCATCAGCCATAACTTAAATTGGCGGATTAGGGAAAAAAGACGACAACATATGCAATGTTAAGCGTATGTCTCTATTTACAGAACATAATGAGCACAAAATCTGAAGAAAGTAGACTTTTAAGTTGACTTTCTTGATTTTTAGTATCATTGAATACTGATAATTTCTCTATTCTTATCCTACATTGTAACCTTCAAAGAGCAGAAAAATTCGGGGAACTAATATTTATAGCCACAACTGACAACATGAATCTCAAAGCAATTGAAGGATCTAGACAGTGACCAAATAACCAAGGCGTCCTACTGCCCTACTGTCATCCGCGTGGTCAAGAATCGACCAACATTCTGTGGTGAAAGATTTGAACGACGGAGCACACCAACATTCTTGAATGAACAGGGACGTAGACAAGAATCTTTGATCCGACTAATCGGTCGATCCACCTTACCGAGGCGGATGAGATCGACAGTCGACCAGGTGCCTCGACCGACTGACACGTACTTCAGAAGTCGCAATCGCAACTCCGTTAATCGCCTCAATTAGTCGAATTAAAGCAAGTCCACCTATTATGTTAAAATTGAAATTGTATTACAGATGTTGTATGAAATTCATACGACTAATAAGAAAATATATTGTATTAAGAGTGGTTTCCATTAACGTTCTCTCATTTCTGTAATTGTTCAAATACACTTCTATAAATATGAGGCAAAAATAAGAATAAAAGTGACGACTTCCGAGCTCTGTCTAAAGCAAGTTCTAAACCCTTTCTACTCGCTGTCTCCCTTCTCCCTCCTTCGTCCGGCCCAAACTCTCATAGCGTTTTCATAAAGGATAATTTAACATCCAACAATATATACATACATATACATCTGTATATATAAAATACACACACACACACACACACACACACACATATATATATATATAACATTTTTTTTCAAGCACACACCCCAATGCTCAAAGCTCGTTTGAACCAGACATTCATATCCATCTCTTAACTATAACATAAGAGGGGTTACCCTCGGAAGAGATAGCGTGCATCCACACATTCTAATACATATATTAATAATCTCATTTTCTACCCGCGTAGGAACTAGGAAGATATCACATGAAAGGCTCTTACTGAAAGCTTCCAGGTACAAGAAGATGAGGTAGGAGTGGTCGGTTCGATCCATGGGAGCTCCCAGCCTAGTGAAGAAAATGCTTAGAAGAGAAAATCTTAAACAAAAATCATGATAAGAGATTTAATATAATATTATTTTCGAATAAAAAAGATTTTCATGTCAAATAAAAATATGAGGATTATGATGCAAATAAAGGTAAATTTCTCACTTATTATTATTTTTTTTAACTAAGCCGTATAAATAACTCATTCCCACACCCCTGCCGGCAAATTTCAACTAAACTAGACAACTTAGCGGGAAATGCGTAAGATTCATATAATGACTGAGATAATATATCATCTCGATATTGATTTTGTTAGAAAAAATAAAATTTTTAAAACATATACCTTGTTTGGTAGGACATCCTTTCCTCCCCAAATCTAGCGCTACACGGCACGCGGACCCGGTCTCACAACCCTTTCGATCAACACACGTCACCGAACTAAACCGCCGGTTCACAAATGGACGGCGATCGAGCCCACTCACCTCCGGTCTATAACTAGACTCCACGCCGGTCCAAATTCAAATCTCGGACGGGGGCCAATATCTTTTAACCTTGCATCAAACGACCACGTGCACCAACAAATGCGATCACAGCCGTCCACGTCTCTCCATAAAATCCACGTCCTGATGCGACACCGGCACGGTCTTGTCCTTTCTTAACACGTGGCATGCATCCTTCGGCCTTTCGCAATCTAACGGTTGCTTTTTCTCATTCCCCCAAACAAAATTCTTATTAATGATTCTGTCCCTTGGTTCTTCTTTCTCTCCCTCTCGCTTCCGCTGCGTGTTGGAGCGGGGGAAGAAAGAGATGAGGAAAGAAATGGTTTCGCCCGCCATGGATGAAGGAGAGGAAAAGGCCTCTCTATGCAAGAAGGCGCAGTCAGCGAGGTTGCGCCGTCTGCATCTCCGGCAGAAGAAATCAGCTGGAGCTGAAACGGATGCGCCAGTGAAGAGGATGTTCGAAGAAGAGGATAGATCGATGTCGAATTTGTCGTCAGAGTCCATCTCGCCATCATCTGGCGAATCCGTTCCGGCCGATCACGGGTGGATATCGCTGATCGGACGGCGGAGCGAGATGGAGGACGAGGTGGCTATCGAGCTAGCTTTCGTTGGTGGGGAGTACGATTTCTTCGCGGTGTATGATGGACACGGTGGCGCAGCGGTGGCTAGGGTTTGTCGGGAGAGGATGCACGTGGTATTGGCGGAGGAGGTGGGGAATATTGAGGAGGGGAAGGAAGAGGAGTGTAAGTGGAGAGAGGCGATGGCCGTTAGTTTTGCCAAGGTGGATGAAGAGGTGTCAGCTGCGGCGGCGGATGGGGAGGCGGCGGCGGAAAGAACTATGGGGTCGACGGCGGTGGTGGCTGTAGTGGGGAGGAAAAGGATTTTTGTGGCCAACTGTGGGGATTCAAGGGCCGTTCTTTGTCGTGGCGGTGTGGCCGTTCCGCTCTCCACGGACCACAAGGTTTTGTTTCGCATTATTTTTCAGTCCCTTTCTTTTTTTTTTTTTTTTTTTTTGTTATTTTTACTCACTTCAGTATCTGCTGCTGTTTACGCTGGTGAAATTTTGTAATAATATTTAACTTCCATTAAACAATTCAGATATTCGTCAACGACGATGATATATTTAAATGTGCTCATGGAGAAGACAAGGCCTGCAAAGAAATGTTTATATCATTGTTTGATTTTTTTTTTGAAGTAATATTATACTGTTTAAATTAGACGCTACTGTCAAACAAACTATATTTATTGTCTGAATAATATTGACGGATTTTCGAAAACTATAGAGGTGCAGTATACTTCAACCATTACTGATTTAATTATACAAGACTGGTGTGAATTTCCAAAATATAAAATTTAATAATAAAATGTCAACCGCACAAGTTAAAATGGACGGCTTGAATGAGCCAAACCAGTTGAGATCTAAATCTCATTGAACGAATTTAAAATGAAATATTGCTACTTTTATGCTTGCTTCTCATTAGTCCTTCGTATAAATTTAAAGTTTAGTGCCTAATAATGCTTAAAGTAAAACCACATAAATTTCCAACTATATCAAATTTGATTGATTCCTCCTGAAATTTCTTTACCATTTCTTCTATTATGAGGTTCTATTGTGACTGCTGAATTAATTATCATATATGACAGATGTGGGAATCATGTTCATAACAGTTTCCTGCTTTAAATATGAATCAACTCAATAATATTTATTTCTGTGCATACATACCAATACAAATGCTATGATAATCATGAGCAGTTCTAGTTTAGGTCATTAGGGGAATATGCTATGATAATCATGGGCAGTTCTAGTATCAGGAGGGGATACCCTACACGCTTTCATCGGCCAAGGGTGGAATCAGACTCTATTTTTAGGGTGGCCAATTCTCTTATATAAATGAAATGATATTAAAAAATAAAATGGATATTATATTATCCGAAATAAAGCATTTCATTCCACCTTGAGTGTAATGAATTGATTAACCATTAAACATTTTCAACCTTTTTTTCATATTTTTATAAATAAAGTAACAGTCTTCCATTTTTTAATTTGTAAAGATTACGATTTGATATTGCTAAAATTTATTTTTTCAATAATATTACACGAATGAAATAAGAGGGGGGGGTGTGTGTGTGTGTGTGTGAGCACATACCGGCAACCTGCATCCAACCTACCAATTTTTTTCCTTGTTTAAAGCAGATATTTATGCTTGAAAATTAGCTGGAGGTATTTTTCTTTTTCTTTTTTTTTTTTTGGAATAATTTGACTTTGAATGGAGGTGACCAAAATTCCAAATTATTGAGCAGTCAAGCTGGCATAATCTGCCAGGGCTTGTCAGCTAGATCTTTGAAAACTGGGAACTATTATGAGGTGTTGTGTTCTTCAGTTTCCTACTGTAAGATTTTTGTTTGAAATTTGTTTAATTTATTGTGTTTGGTAACAAAATAAAGATTTCCAAAACACCTTTAAAAGGCAATGAGTCAACCAGAAATACATTGTTTAAGTTCAATGAATATAAATTATTTATATTAATTGAGTAGAAGCATCCGAGCCTTTTGGTCAATTGTGCAGGTTTTATTCTAATGATTGCTACCACTTCATTACAGCTATTGGGACCCTAGTTTTGACTTGAACGTCATTATTCATGTTTATACTCTACTTGTTGGTTTGAAAAACATTGACTATTTGGCTTTTCCCTTTCTCGTCTTATTTTATCTATATTCTTCATGCAAAAACAGTCTGAACTATTCTACTTCCGCTTGGTTGATTATGGGTGAAAGTAGTAGGCTGTTGTGATTTTCTTTATTGTTTGCTGGAAGGAAAAAATTTTACTGGTCTGTAGCTTTATATATAGCAATCAATATTCATTTGGAGGTTTTAATTAATTATGAACATAGAGGCTACTGTGATTGCTGAATAAAAATTGTCTTCGTACTTTACGCTATGGAAGCTTAATTCTTCTGCAATTTTGGCTTCTGTCTAGATTTGTAGAAATTAATTTATTTTTATTTCATTTAATAAATGCTTGTTCTAGCTTTTACTATATTGGTTCTGATTGCAAGGCCCTTGTTTTATAATATATGCCATGACTTATGAGTATTTTTATACATGAACAACTTTTTCTTCCTGAATATATCAGCAAGTTCTCTGATTTTCTGAGATAGCTTATTTTCATGGCTAGATTATTGGAGTAGTTGCTGGTAAACTTTGTAGGCAATTTGAAATTAGAAATTAACACCTATTGAAATTTAGTATAATTACGGGTACCCATCCCTCTGGTCACAGCAATATTGCTTGATTCCTCTGTTGATAGTAGCGTTAAAAAATTAGTTAATTCAATCAATCTTCCTTTTTGTTTTCCTTCTGTTTTTTTTTTTTATTAGTAATGTGCCTTCTCTCCTTAAATGTCAGAAATACTAAAACATAGGTTTCTTCCTCACCACACAGCCTAACAGACCTGATGAACTGGAAAGAGTAACAGCAGCAGGGGGAAGGGTCATCAATTGGGGCGGTTATCGCATCCTAGGAGTGCTTTCTACTTCCAGATCTATAGGTATGCGGATCTTATCAATGTTAATGTGGAGTACAAAATTCATATGTGCGCTTATATGCTATTATATATGGGTATCGTTATTATGGGCAATTGTTCCCCGACTCTTGGAGCCTTATTATTACTACAAGATCCACATTATAGTTGGAGATTAGTCCCATATGGAAATAAGATCCACATTATAGTTGGGGATTAGTCCCATATGGAAAGTAAAGCAAGTTAAATTTCTAATTTACTGGAAGTAGTTCTCTGTCATTTGCTTCAACTTTTGGGTTGATGATTGTTTATCTGTTGGTATATTAGGATAAATTTGGGGCCTTGGGATTTTTTGTTTTCTTATCACATGGTGGTATAAATGCTAGGTGGTATAAATGTAAAATGTGAAGTTTAAGATGTAATGGCTATGATGGGTCAAGAGCAGTTATGCACGAACACGTAGCATATTAGTAAAATTAGATGAATTTCTTTTTTTGGCGCTCAATTTGAGTGGTGTCACGCCATTTTGTCCCCTAAAATTGTAACATAATTTAATTGATGCTTGAATTTGTGATTTTAATTATTACCACTATTATTTAATTGGTTCATATGAAATTGTTTGTCATTTCTTGTTTGCAGTAGATATGGCAGTCATAATGATGCATCCTATTTTTCATTAATAAAAGCTTAGGATTTATAAGGTAACGTTTGTTTTTATGTGTTTTTATTTTTATTTTTAGTTTTTGAAAATATATTTAGTTAGTATAATTTATATATATATATATATATATATATATATATATATATATATATATATATATATATATATATATATATATATATATATTTTTAAATTAAATCATTTTGTTTTAAATTTTTAGAAATTCAAAACATATAAAATTATTTTGGCATTTTTAATAATTATCAAATATTTTGGCGTTTTTAATAATTATTTCAATTAAATATATTTTAATTTAAATTAAAATATAATAAAAAATTAAAATGATACCCAAAGGCCTTTAGCAGTTTTTTTTTTTTTTTTATTTTTATTTTTATTGATATTTTCACAACTATTCCAATTTAAAAATACTCAATATTTATGAAATCAAAACTAATACATTCAAATATTCCCTTCATTCATCCTTGAGCCAAAGACGATTTTACTGCAGGCGACTATTACCTGAAACCCTATGTGACAGCAGAGCCCGAGATTACAATGACTGAGCGGGATGAGAAGGACGAGTTCCTCATACTTGCCAGCGACGGCTTATGGGACGTCATCCCCAACGAAGTAGCCTGCAGAATTACCCGAAAATGCTTATCGGGACAAGCTGCAAAGCTGTTTCCTCATATGCAAATCGGCGGCCGAAGCGGCCAATCTGCTGGCTGAGCTCGCCATGTCCCAAGGCAGCAGGGATAATATCAGCGTCATCGTTGTCCAGTTGTCCTGTTCAAAGCTGTGACCTTTATGAAGATTTTATGATAAAAATTGGTGGTTGATGATGAGCTTTGTTTAAGGTGATGGTGGAGGGGTTGTTTAGGTTTGAGGCTCAGGGCTTCTTGGATGGTCTGTGCTGGGGTTGTATAAAAGGCTGTTGTTTTTAATTAATGCTAAGTTGAACCTTCCGATATTGTAAAGGAGTCGACGGTGGATAATATTTTGTTTTTTATCGGCTGTATTGTTTACGAATTTTACAATGTACAGTGAACTAGCCCTCTGCTTCCACTTTTGAAGATTTACATATATTCCGCTCAATTCCTATGCATTTATATATCTGACACCTCAACTTCTCTGTTTATATACATGGCAACTTTTTCATGCTTGAAAATATGCGTTTTCACTTTCAAAAATTTAAATGGTAATATTTTTTGATCTGATACAAGAGATTTGGGTGGTAAAAATTTAGAAGTTTAGCTGTTAGATATGTTAATACATAGAAATTGGGTGTATGTAAGGGCCCCTTTGATTTTTGAACCAACGGAGTTATATGCCGAAATGCAGGAGTTTTAGGGATATTGGGAGGCTCATTGAGGAAAAAAGTATTATGTCTATGCATTTAGATCGTCAATTGCTGGATGTCATGTCGTGTGGAGCCAGTGTGAATGATAATGTGGTGCTCGGTGGTTGTTCGGACATAAAATTTCTTCCTTATTGAGGGCTAGTTTGATTAAAATTTGATGGTTTGATGGTCTGCTTAAATTGCAAGACATGATAAATGTCTTAAATTGGTGAAGACATATGCTTTTTTAGGTTGGATGTGTGGATAATTTTTTTTAATTATGATATGTTTTCGTTAAACATAAATGATATTAATACGTCATCTATAATTTTTTATCATCCAACATAAATTTCGTGGTATGATGCCTATTTTGAAGTAATTTTGGAGTAAGAAATGTTTAAAATTTTATGCAGAGCTTTGATTTTAATAAATTTACTGTCAAATTGATTGGCTCAATAAGATAGACATATTGATAATAAAATTGGTCCAATTTGACTCAAATTAAGACATTAAATCTCTTTCAGAAGTTTCTGTGTGTTTTTGAAACATCAAACGGGTGTTGAATTTAGTGAGCTTATAATCGAATCGATCATCTCGATAAGAAAAATCAAACGAGGCTAAGATCGCTAATTTTCAATATTGTTAAGGCTCTCAAATATCCATCAAACGTCATTTGATTGAAATCCGATTATATATTCATTAATTGTAACCAGGATTCAAAAAATAGTGCATCACCCCTCTCATGAAGGGAAAAAAATTGCGTACATAAACTGTACGCAGGAGCTGCATGCGGAATGGGGTACACGGAGTTTACAATCGAGTTACAATCGGGTTACAAGCGAGTTGTAACCCCTTTGTACCCTTTATGTAACTCACTTGTAGCCTGTGCGCTCATATTGTAACCTTTATAACCTACAACTAGATGAAATAGGAGCGCGCAATGGGGTACACGGAAGTTACAATCGAGTTACAATCGGGTTACAATCGGGTTGTAACCCATTTGTACCCTCCATGTAACTCACTTGTAACCTGCTCGCTCATATTGTAACATTTGTAAAATAGGAGCGCGCAGGTTACAAATGAGTTACATGGGTCTCTTGTAACCCGATTGTAACCTCCGTGTACCCCATTCCGCACGCAACTCCTGCGTACGGTTTACGTACGCAATTTTTTTCCCTCATGAAGGGGAGGGGAGGGGGGGGGGGGGGGGTGGGCGGTAGACAAGGGGACCTTGAAGTTTGAAGAAGAGCTTCAAGTTTAGAGGAGTTTAAGTCTAGCATCACCTCGTCGAAGACCACCATCGACTACTAATCACCAATTGCTGACAAGCATCACTTGTCGGCTATCATTTGCCACCATTGACCGCCATCGATCACTATCGACCACCGCTGATCATCATCGGCCACCGTTCACTTTTTACAATAAATTCATCCTCCCAACGAGATTGTGTAACTCTTTCCCGCCCGTGAAATAATATATTATAACTTTAATTTACAGTTTATAATAGATCAATTCACTTCGGCCACGCCCTGTGGCTTTTACCTTTACGTGTTTTCCCCATAAAAATTTCTGGTGTTTTATTAGTTTTTTTTATCTGAGTGTGTGTTGAATTCTCGTGCAACGCTAAAAAGATAATTCATTACTCTACACTCGTGAATCTTCTAGCACGCATCAGTTTGGCATCGTATATTATAAGTATATTAGAAGCAAAGTTTTGTTTGACACTGCTTCAATTCCGAGACACTGAGCCCTTACTTTGTTTCCCAGTGACTTATATAATCCAATTGGTGAAGGAATATCCTTTACATCTTAAAGATCATCTCTGGAGTATCTTTAATGTGAGGGTTAGCCTTCATTATAGCCTCGAAAGGTCCTTCATGTCAACTTCACCAGTACGATTGTAGTGGTCTACTTGCATCTTAATCAGACACAAAATCTTTCACAACTTTCAGAATGGGGAGGTAGCCTTCTCTGTAATCTCCAAACGTCATTCATGTTAATGTATCGAGTACGATTGTAGGGCACTCATCCGCATTTCGTCAAGACAAAAAGTTCTTGAAAATCGCTTCAAGGGTGTGGGTAATTTTCATCGCAAATTATACTTCCTCAGTGTCGCCTCATCGTACTAGAGTTCCTTTTCAACCAGATCAAGAAGCTAATCTCTTTAAGGTTCAATAAATGGGCTGCTTTACGAGTTCATGTGGAAAACACACTAGCTTGAGGAAGGGTGGGGGACAAGATTTAAAAGCAACAACTAACGAGTTATCAACCATTATTCTTGAATATTGAAGCAACTATATTATCAAAAAACATACGATTCATTGTGACATATGCCCCAATCTTGTGAAACACAAAACATCTCTGACTTCTCATTCTGGGCATAATCGATCATAAGGGGACTCGATTCGACCTCTTCAATCACAAGTTACAGTCTTCAAGCATAAGCTTCAACTAACAGTCTTGAATATGTAAAAAATCCTTGGTGGATTTCCTTCGACCTCTTCCATAACAAGTTACGCCCGTCAAATAAAAGCTTTTATCAATAACATAGAATAGGTTAATCATCCTCAGTGGATTTTATATGACTTTGTCCACTACAGGTTAATGCTGTCGAGCATATCCAACTATAAAACCTAGGAAGAGTATTACATCCTTAATGAATTCTCCTTTTAATGCTTCAACACATGCTATAATTATTAGACAGACGTGCTTTGGTTAATAGCCTGGGAAAAGTTGGACATTCAGAGTGGCAGACAAGGTACCCAAACATGCACCTAGAAGTCGAGTTCAAGAGGCAAGACTCGATGAGAAGATACGATACTCATGGAAGTCGAGCCCAAGAGGCAAGACTCGATTGGCAGATATCCGATCCACTTAAAAAGTACCTATTTTTATGTCTTATTTATGATTCAATTTTTAAGGATATTATGCTTTAATGAAAGGTATATTTATGTATTTGGATATATGTGATGAAAAAAAGAGTTCAAGAAGGAAAAATGAGCAAAAATAGAGCTAAAAAAGTAAAGTTGCCAAAATTATAGGTCTGACGCCTAGGCGCCAGTTCGATACTGAAGCAATTAAGATTTTTGATAACTTTGGGCGGTTATTTTGACGGTGTTAAGCAGTTATCAAACCTTCGAGAAGACTGTAAGTTACTCCTGATACATAGGACATGTGATACAATGCATCTGGATACAGGAAAACGGTTTTAATCGCGAAGAGGTGCGATCCAAAGTGGAGGGGGGGGGGGGGCGAAGATCCGGTCACGGAGTCCGACGCTTAGGCGCTAGATCTCGGCGCCTAGGCGCCACAGTTACTTTCTAAAAGATTCATTAAATTTGGACGAATTTTGGAGAGGTGCCTTAAGCAACCCCTGGTCATTTTTGAAGCTATATAAATAGGAGACATTTCTACAGAAAACAGAGCTCTCCCGCCCCCAGAAATAGTTCTAGAGAGCCACCAAATACTTTTCTTAAGTATTTAGTGAGTTTATTTTAGTTTATTTTGTTACTTTGAGTGTTACTACTCAATTCCTTGACTAGTAAGCGAGAGTTTGTAAGAGTTGGTGCTGTTGAAGTCTTGTACTTTGCATTGGAGTCAGTAGGAGTTAAATGATCACTTGAAGGAATATTTCATATAAGTATTTGTAACTTGGTTCAAAGTTTTATAAATATGTTTTGTTTTGTGAATTCAATGTGTTCTGAGTAGTTACTTTTCTTTGTCCTTTCAACCATGAAAAGATAATAAAGATAATTTGATTTCGGTGGAGAACTTAAACTTAATTTTAAAAATTATTGTGATGATATTCATACCTGATCTTAATTTACTTTTTAAACTGGCCATTTGAATTGTTAAAATTTGTTGAAGAATTTTGAGACATATCTGGAGATGAGTTCTTAACTAGTAGATATCACATGAATCCTTGGGTAATCGAAGGCCATGTGCGGGTTATTCAAGGTGAAGTGCAAATAAATAGGAAAATATTATTTATTGGGTGTAGAATTAATTAGTTTTAAGAGTGACAGACTAAATTCTATTAATTTGGTTTATAGAAAGAAAGCGGGTCACTAGTTGGGCCGACCATAGCCACCCTTGGACATTTAGAAGTGTGAGTCTAGATTAAACCATTCTACTAATAATACATCCTGAACCAATCTATAGATTAGCCAATTTCTTTATACTATCGAGCGAAGGTAAAGAATAAGAATGCTTATATTTGGCGCAATACCATAATTTCAAGTTCTCCACGAATGATAATTTTTCTGAAAAATCTTGGATTTGTTGAAAAGGAGAAAGTTGTTTTATTTATACTTGCATCAACCTTTACTTTATTGCTACTTTACTTTCATCTATTAGAAATTTCATAAAACTTAAAATCTGATTTTTGAGAAGAAATAAAAATTATAATTACTTTTAATTTGAAAATCTATTAATTTCTAAAATTAATCTTCCATGTGGGATCGATAATCAGGACTCTAATAGAGCATTGTATTACTGGATACGATACGTATACTTGCGTAGTACCTCTGGTGTGCAAAATATTTTCTAAAATTATATATTTATTTTTGCATACTACCTTTTGAAATATAAATTAAAGGATAAATTGTAGGCATAGTTACGGGTCGAGGTCATCACTATCATACCTTTGGAAGACAAGCTCAAGAGACAAGACTCGATGGGAAGATACGATACTCTTGAAAGTCGAGCTCAAGAGGTAAGACTCGATAGAAAAATTGCAGTACTCTTAGAAGTCGAGGTCGGAAGGCCCAGACTCAATGAAAAACTACCATGCCCTTGGAATACGAACGCAAGAGGCAAGAATCAATGTGAAGCAAGTGGTGGACAAGGTCCTTCATGAGAGCAAATATTTGACATGATCTTTTCTTAAAATCCTCATAAGGCTACAAGCCTTAGAAGAAACAGTCACATCAAAGACCATAGAAGGCTAAAAGCCTCGGAAAGCATAAGTACATACAAAACCTCACACGGCTAAGAGACTCATCAGTTTTCAGTTCATTTCAAGCTCTTATAAGACTGTCCCTAAGAAGATACATACTTAAGAGGGCACAACCTTAAAAGGCAAAAGCATTAAAAGGTACACGATTCTTTTTTATTTAAAATGCACGTTCTAAGTTCGATTGCAGACTTTCACATGATTGAGAAGCCATAAAGTTTAGAAGGCATCAACATCAAAAATATCACAAAAGTGAGACAAGGACAACCCAGAAGCCAAAAAATGAGGCAAAAGCAACCTCAAAAGTGATATTAGAATTTTTATTTCAAGAAGCAAGTTAATGACATACAAAATAATATGTTTTTTACATTGTAAAAATGTCACATCATGCGATAAAAATGCTCTAAAGATCAACACACATCATACAAAGACAACAAGTATGTAGTTTTTCAAATGGTGTCAATATCATCTCCTTAAATTTTGGTACTTCCACCAACTTCTAGTGACAATCTTCAGAAATCATCTCATCAACACGAAAGAAGAACTCATTGATCGCCTGACAGATAGGACGTGGACGATTTTCTTCTTTGCTACAAAATAAAAAAAATCTCATTGATCACCTACTACGCAGGTCGAAGGCGAAGTTCTTCTTCATTCTAATAAGAAAAAATCTAGTTAATCATCTACTAAGCAGGTCGGAGACGATTTTCTTCTTTTTGAGAAATCTCAAATCACCTGCTCGGCAGGAATGAAAACTTCACGTCTATCCTTTTCTTCTTACCTAACTGTATTCTAAAAAATAATTCTGTCAATTAAGCCTCATTATTAAGAATAATAAAATGAATAAAAACTGAATTTTACCAAACTTCCCAAAAATGCCGAAAGCCTGGCATTCGCCCTTTCGCATCCGCGGTCCTGCATTGCTATTCCGCGTTGCATTTCCTGTCGTGCTGCCTTCCCGCCGATGTTCTGTTAGACATAAGAATAACCATAAGATTATATGGTACAAAGCATGAGAATTATGTGTATGTAAATGCCACCTCCATCCTCACGGTTTGAGAAAAACAAGGCGGGCGCGCGCGCGTGTGTGAAATTCAAAATCATAATATTGTGGACAATAAAAATGATCTTGCTTGAAAATAAGACAATAACTGATAGTACACCAATAAATTTTTATCATCTGACAAAAATCTTAAAGCATTACACGGATCTCAAGACAATCTCTTGTGCAAGAAATGTTCAAAGTTCAATTAAATTCATCTAGAACTTTGATTTCAATAAACTTACTATCAAACTGATTGACTTAATGAGACGTACTCAATGATAGCAAAATTAGTCTAGTCCGAGTGAAATCAAGCATCGATCATGACATTAAACCTCTTTTGGAAGCTTTTCGAGCATAGTTAGAAGGTCAAATTGGCGTCGAATCTGTTAGAGAGTACAAGACTATGTTTAGCTTCCCATCATCTAAGACATCCTATCGAACCTCTTGCTACATGCTCCGAGCTTGCATTCAAGATCGTTACTGACTTGACCCTACTTGGGAAAATTCACCGTGAGGTGGTGTTGGCCCTGACTTTGACATACTTTACATATGATGTTGAGAGAACCAAATCCATCAATCCAGAGTCTTTTGAAGCAAAGGGTAGTCACCAAGATCTCCCACACACATTTTAGGAAGGTCGAGTTCAGACCTATTTTACCCTGTGGGGGGTCCAGGATGCTTGTTGGCACCGAAACCTCAGTTTTGAACCCCTAGAATGTAAATGTATGAGTTACAGGGACGTATACTAGTGATATATAATTTTTTTGTAGCTTCCAGATCGATGAGCACCTTTCTACGGTCATCCGGGCAAAAAATAGGGTTTAGAATACCCTACCCATGTTGTGGTCCGGGGAAGCCATTAACAACGATTTTCTTGATGAATGACCAATCAAAATATTCATTTTAAATTTAAGGGACCATATTTCAATCTTACCTGATCCCATGTAGCTTACAGATTAAATTAAACCTCAGTCGGACAATCTCGTGAAAAGATATTTAGACCAGAATGGCGTCTAGGAACCAGTCTCGGCCTCCTAAGAGCCTAAAATTATATTCTAGGGCATTTTCCTGAGCTCTAGGAAAGTAGGCTTTAGCCTATTAGTGCCTAGGTGCCAGACAGGGAACCTAGGCACCCAAAATGCCCTCAGCCTTCTCCCAAGCAACAGAAAAGTAGGCGCCACCCTGCTGGTGCCTATATGCCATGTGCCAGACTTGGAGCCTAGGCACCAAAGTCGCAATGCCTAAACTCTAGTTCGATTTTAGAACGTGTTTTTTTTAGATTTTTGGGCCGTTTTGACCATGACACTTCCTCCCAAATTTGAGATCTCATTGGGCATGGAAATTTTATATGGGGGAGGCAAAAAGGGAGGTAATCATGCCCCTTTTTGACTTATTTTGGAAGATTTCCAAAGGCTTAATAATCAATTTATGGCAAAATTGGAGGGAAAGATGGTTGGCTATGGGCTTTATCTTAGCTAGGACTGATTTTATCCATTATTTGTTTTCGGTTTTGAAAAAGATTTCTCCTCATTCTCTTAGACTTAGGGCTGGTACTTAGAGCAAGAGAGGGGAGCTTGAAGCTTCTTTGGGAGAAAGCCTTTTTGAGCAAGAATCAAAGGAAGGCTTTTCATTTTCCTTAAGGAGAGAAGCCAAAGGGGTGGGTCTTCAAACTTCGACTTCTTCTTTTTCCGCCCTTCTTTTCTTTCGAGAACATTTTTTCTATGATGAACTTATTTTTTTCTGGCAAACTCTGATGGACTCAACATTCTCTCTTATAATAAGAAGAGCATCATCCTTCCTTGGAGAAGGAGAAACTGTGGCGATCCTTACCATCTCTCCGGTGAGAAGAGCTTCCTCCCCGATTTGAAGAAGGCTTCAAGTGATGGTAGTGTTCTCTTTGAGGAAGTAGAGCTTCCATTCTACATCAAGGAAGGAATCTGACCATCATATCTCCTAATTGAGGAGTGCTTTAAATTGCAAATGGAAACATCATCAAACATTTTGTAGGTTCTACACCTATTCCTTTGTGTTTTCGTTTCCTTAGCTAGCATTAAGATTATTTTAGAGAATTTTTAGGGCTAGGTTGTTGTCTTCCCAAAAAAATCTCTCAAGATAGGATTCCTTCATGGAAAAATCTTCTATAAATCCAAGTGACCTTCCCAATTAAACCTTTGCTTCAACCCTAAACAGTCAAAATCCATATTTCCCCTAGTTTTGCTAGTTCCAACCTTAGGTGGAGGGGTTGAAACACTTGGGATTTGAAGGATGAAAAAAGCTTTGTAGCTAGTTCATCTTACAAATAGTGGAGAACTTATACTTCGAGGAATCAAAAGGCAAAATTCCCTACACCCTTCACCAATGCCGGAGGCAGCAATATCACATATCCATGCATTGAAACCAAGGTACTTATGTGAGAGCGCTAGGACTAGTATGGCTCGCTATTAGACATTAGCATTTGCATTGCATCGTACTCTATCATGATGAGTGTCTCTCCATCTTACATGTTGTGTGTAGCGCGTTGGCTTGATAGGCCGCTATGACCCGTGATACACCTAAAATATATAGTATTTTTATACACATTTTTATACATATTTTGATGATATTGCACTTTAATGGAAGGTATTTGTGTGTTTTCCTTGGAGGTATGATAAAATAGATGAATATGAACAAATGAGTGAAAAGGGTCAATTTTGGAGCAAAAACGAAGAATGGTGCAAAATTGAATGCTAGAGCCTAAGCGCAGTGCCAGGGTCTTATGGATGAGAACCTAGACCCCACGCTTAAGCGTTGGTAGTTACTTTGGTAAATTAAATATTATTAAAATTAATTTCAAAGGGGTGTATGAGGCAACCTTTGGTACAAACATGGATAACTTTTTATTTGCACGAATTTTCATTCAAATGACTCTTGAAAGGAGGAAACTTTTAGAAGATTCATTGAATGGAGACACATTTTGAAGGAACACCAAAGCACCCATTGGAAAATTATATCAAGAAGAGAGTTATAGAGTTTTAGTGGTAGAGTCTTGAGGAGTTTAGTGAGCCTTTTATGAGTGTAGAACGCCACTCCAACTTCTCCATTTGTTTAGTAACTTTAGTATAGAATTTATTAGGATTAGAAGTGAGATTTGGAGACCTTAGGCTTAGGCATCCAACCCTAAGGAAGATTCTAAGGGAAAGCAAAGGATTCAAAGGAACTTTCAGAGTTTGGAGGAGAAGATTTCAGATAATTCATTATCTTTGTATCTGCATTTAGTTTTAATTTAGACTTTTTGTGTTTTCACTATGATTTTTACTTTTAATTCCAATTGTTGTTGTGTTTTCTCCATAAATGACTCGATATAAATATATGCGTACTAAAATCTTCTTCCCCGGCAACGGTGCCAAAAACTTGACCCGAAGTCCTCTGAAGATCAACATACTAATTAATGCTTTCAAAAATATATGTTATAAATAATAATAGCGGTTAGTGTATATAAATATTATTTTATGGAAAATATTTTACACACTAGGGGTTCTACGCAAGTATATGTATCGTTTCAAGTAATATAGGGCTTTAAAACAAAGACCCCAGTATCGATCCCACGAGGAGAGAGTTATAGATCTTTAAATATTTTTATTTTAAAGTATTTTTTTTATAAATTTTAATTTACTAGATGCAATAATAAAACAAGAATAAAATAATTGATGTAAATAGCAATAAGAAAGCAACTTTCTCCCTTTCAATTAATCCAAGATTTTCTAAGATAATAATAATATTCGTGAAGAATATAAATTTATGGTATTGTGCCAAATAGAAGCATTCATATTCTTTACCCTTTGATCAAGGTGCAAAGAACATTAGCTAGCCTATAGATCAGGTCCGGATGTATTGTTAGTAGAATGGGTTAATCTAGGCTCACACTACTAGATGTCCAAGGGTGGCTATGGTCGGCCCTACTAGTGAATGTTTCCTTTTCTATAAACCAAATCACAAGAATTTAGTATGTCACTCTTAAAACTTATCAATTCTACACCCATTATATAATATCTTCCTATTTATTTGCACTTCACTTTGAATAACCCGCACAAGGCCTTCGACTACCCAAGGATTCATGTGATATCTACAAGTTAAGAATTCATCTCCTTCTAGGTCTCAAAACTCTTCAAGAGGTTTTAACAATTGAAATGGCCATTTTAAATAGTAAATTAAGAACCGGTATTAATATCATCACAATGTTTTGAAAATATATGATTTTTAATTCTCCGACGAATTTTGTATTATCTTATTTATCTTTTCATAATTGAAAGGAGAAAGTAAAGTAACTACTCAGAATACATTAAAATTAAATAACAAAACATAATAAATAAACTTTGAATCAAAATAAAAATACTTATCTTAGATGTTTCTCCTATTGAACTTCTGATTCCTACTGACTCCACGGCGTAATGAACTACAGATGCACCAACTCTTTCAAACTCTGAATACAAACTCTAAAATAAACTCACTAATTTATGAAGGAAAGTAAAAAGGTGGCCCTAATAAGATCTCTCTAATTCTCTCTCTAGATAGGACTCTAGATAGATAGGGGTAGATGGGGCATTTTTCTCTGAAGGAATACCCTCCTATTTATAGGATTCAAGGGTTGCCTCAAGGCACCTCTTCAAAATGTTTCCACATTCAATGAATCTTCTAGAACGTGTGTCTGGCGCCTAGGCGCCGAAATCTGGCGCCTAGGTGCCGGACACCGAGTCCAGTTCTTCGCACCTCTTCACTTTGGATCACACCTCTTCGTGATTAAAACCGTTTTAAAGCGTCCAAATACATTGTATCACATGTCCTATAAACCAGGAACAACTGCCAGTCTTCTAGAAGGTCCAATAACCGCTCACACCATCAAAATAACTGCTCAAAAGTCTTCAAAAACTTAACAGTTTTTTGTATCGAGCTAGTGCTTAGGCGCCGGACTCTGGCGCCTAGGCGCCGGACTCTGGCGCCTAGGCGCCAGACCAATAATTTCAAAAATTTTGCATTTTGGCTCTATTTTTGCTCCTTTTTGCTCCTTTTTGCTCCTTTTTCATATATTTCTCCTTCTTGAATATTTTTGTATCACCTACATCCAAAAACTCAAAAATACCTTTCATTAAAGCATAATATCCTTAAAAATTAATAAAAATCAAGGCATAAAAATAGGTATTTTTTTCTTGGATCAAAATCCCCCAAACTTAAACGTTACTTGTCCTCAAGTAACCCTTTTTACTATATAAAATGTATAAAATTTGGAATAAAAAGGTAAATATTTAAGACTTCTTAAGTTTTTTGATTTTATAAAGGCTTTAGTAAATCATTAACCAAATTTCACTAACTAAGTTTAATTTTAAGAATTTAAAGAATATTCTAACTACCAAATCATAAGACTTCAAAAATTTTTCATTCACTTCGAAAATAATTGTAGTTTATTATATTAAGATCACATACATTATTCACAAGAAAAAGATCTTCATGAAATTCTTTTCTAATAAAAATATATGCATAAAAATTAAGTAATAAATGTAATCAGTTTTCTTTTTATAACTAATTCAAGTGAAGCCAATTTTTGATTAGGCATTTCCTCAAGCTTCTTCTCTTTTCTTCTCTTTTTTTTTTTTAAAGAGAGGATTACTGTATCTGGATAGTCTGTTAATGGTTTTGAACTTCACTATCCTTAAATTATATTTTCAAACTTATACATTTTCACTTAATTATTATAACATAAATAGATTTCAAAAAGAATTTCAATCTATTCTTTTTCGAGTTATAATTTTTGATTTCTTAATACTTCTAAAATTCAATTCTCTCTACTATGAATAGAAAAATTTCTTAATCTTATTCTTCTTTAAGTTGAATAATTCTATTCTTAAAATCAATCAAAGTTATTAAAATATTTTGTTAAGTCTACTAAATTATTTATAATTTCAAAAATTTAAGTGATCTTAAATAGATTCTTTATACCTCATGTTATGTTAAAAATTTTTATTTTAAGAAAATATTAGTTCTTTAAGGATAAATAAAATTTAAATTTGAATGTATTTTCCCTTTCCCTCAAACTTAAGTTTTGGTCTATCATGAAATTTTTTTTTAAAGTATGAGAGAAAGGAAAACATAATTTTAAAAAGGAATTTTTATAAGTATGTAAAAAAAAAAATTCTAGAAAGAAAAATTTACTTCTACACAAGCTTTTATGAAGAATACTGAAATAATGAAGCAGGTATAAAAGTAAGCAGACTCATTAATAACTAAATTAAATAACTATACTACTTAAAAAAAACATAACAACATTACTAACTACTAAACAGTAAGCTGAAACAGGAATAAAAATAAATTTATCCAAATTTCAATCTTTAGCACAATACATTAAAAATACTCTAACAACAGTCTTAACATCCAATAATCCACACAAAGTAAATATACAAATCTAAACTAGCAAACAACAAACAACAATCAATACTAGCAAACAAACTAAACTAACAACAAACTTAGCACAATTCGGAGGTAAATCGGGCCACTAATCACCGTGCCGTAGCCTCGGCATCGTCATCATCACCAAAAGAAAACTCAACATCCTTAGGATCAACATATGGTGATAAACTAGGAAAGGTAGGAAACTGAACATCATGCTCTCCCTTCAGAAATCTAACGAGAGCTTCATCATACTCAGCATCGTAACTACTCTTCCTCTTGGTATACTCAGATAAATGATCAATTTTCTTATCAATAGAATCAACTCTGCAGTGAGTTTGAAATAACTCATGCTGCTGCTCTAGAAACTGATCATGCATCGATTCCCAAAAACTAGATAGTGGCTCAACAGTAGAAGTAGAAGGTCTGGAAGTAGAAGGTCTACCTGAAGTGTGTGCAAAAGTAGAAGGAGCGGTCAATCTCTTCCTTCGAAGATGATCATAGATACTAACTCTCTCCTGCCCAATTGGCTTGGTAGACTTCAGTTTCTCCTCAGAAATATCAGCAGTGACTCCATTACTAACACATAAAGAATAGATTAAAGATGGGAATCCCAGTCCCACAGAAGTGCTGGATCTGGAAGTAGACTCCACAGAATCATAAATAATACTGCCGACATCTATTCGCTTCCTATCCTGAATGCAATAGTTTAAGAGATAGCTCGATCTTTGGCGACTTCACTCAGGTGGTTGGAAGGTAGAAGTCTATCAGAAATAAAATAATGCTAAGCCTTTGAAACACCATTTAATTTGGAGGATTTGAAATTTACCCGTTTTTCATTTTGGATCTTCCAGGCTCTAGTGCCGTGAGTCAAATAAGCAATAATCATCTCAAGATCTCCCTCAGATGGAGATAATCCAGAATAGTGGCACTCGATGGTAGGTGGCAGTCCATAAAACACATTGATCCTCTCTGGAGAAAATCCTATCCCAATACCTCTGACGAAGACTTCGTAGTCTTCCGCATCTATAAAGTTAGCATAAAATTCGCGAACGACTGGAATAATAACAACAGCAGTGAAATAACAGAATCGTTGCCAGTTGTGCGCAACGATTGTGTTTTCGATAATTTCACCCGGATTGTAAAAGCTTCGCTCTGAGATAAACTTTCTCAACGTCGCAAATTTGTGATATCGAAAATGCGCTGCCGCAGTCGCGAACTTGCTATTGTCAAAATTTTCTCGTCCCTTTCCTCGCTTAGATTTCGGTGCCATCTAAACGTGAAAGAAAAGAAGAAAAAAATTAGGAATCAAATATTTAAACTCTTTTTAAGTTTAAGAAACTTAAAATAAGTTTAAAAATCCAAATAGAATATCTAAAAATCAAAATTTTTCTGAAAATTTCAGCTTTTAGCAAAACATAGGAAAAACTATGGTGAAAATCGAAAATATATGGATTAGAGTGTAGATCTGACCTCGAGACGAAGAAATCAAGTGATTTCGCACCCAAATACTTGATGTTTTGACCTCAAAATGGATCTAAGAGGTGTTTTTTTTTGAAATTTGGGAAGAAGATGAAGCTTAGGCGTCTGTTGACCTCATTTTTGATGAGGTCTTCTCTTCTTCTCTTTAGTACTTAGGATCTAGCCTTAGGCTTTTCCTTTGACTATCTTAGAGGACTAGAATTGAGACCCACCACCTAGAAATTCAAACCACTTCTTAACTCCCTGCAGACTCCACAAACTTGACTATAGACCCCTAATCACCTAGAGGGTTGAAATCAAATGTGGAAGTTTAAAGGATGAGTTCCTATAGGACTCTTTGGCCTTAGAGCGCCACTGCAGGTGGCTCAGTGCAGTAAAGGGCTGACTTACACATACACTACACCTATGCACTACACTCTCACACACCTCCTAAAAACACACCTATACCTGACTTGACCTCCTGACTCATGTAGGTGATTCACATGGATGGTCCTTAACCCCTAAGCCTCAGCTAAGAGGGTTAGGAACAACATAGTGAATGCCTCAAATGAGTCCTTCATGGCTCATGTGGGCTTGATATGGCTTCATGGCTCAACAAAAATGATTTCATTTCACTTACATCCACCCAATCTTCAATTCTCCAAATTTTCAATTTTTGACCCCCCAATACCTTCCAAATACCCAAAATACCCCTTTTGACCCAAAAATCCAAAAATTCAGAAAATTCCCAGAAAATTCCAGAAAATCCCAAATATTCCCAATTTCATTTTGTTCAACTACACCATGGGCCAATTTTGTCAATTTACCCCACTTTTGTCAAAACCCCCAATTTGACCCATTTTAACCCAAAGTAAACCCGATGTCAAACCAAATCTACCCAATTGACCCCAATTTTGGTCCAATTCAATTCTAAACTTCAATTCAACATCCCCAACACCAATCTAGACCAAATACAAGCCCAATTTGATTGGCATTGGGATCCAATTTCACTTTTGGCCTTAAAGCCCAATTTGGACCTATGACCCAAACCTAACCCAAACTCACCCAATTCAACTCCAATTAACCCCAAATCTTTTCTAAACCTTCCTTGACATCCCCATAAACAAAAAACTAACATGATTTGCCTAAAACTTTGATCCAAACCCCACTCAAATTCAACCCAAAATCAAAAAAAGCCCAATTTTGACCTAAACCTAAACCTAGCCCAAATGAGCCCAAACCCCAAAATCAAGACCCAACCAAAGCCAAAACCTCTTTGAAACACTCCCATAAACATTTCCCAACATTAATTTCACATCAACTTCAACTCTAGCCCAACTTTGGCCCATGGTAGCCCATTTTGGCCCACTTTAGCCTCTTTACCAAAAAGCCCATATCCAACCCAATTCAAACCCAAATCACACCAAATTGACTCCAAACCACTCATGACACATCCCTAAACCAAACTCAACAATTTTTGGCCCAATATCTTTACAAAATTTCTATCCATAAATTCATTTTCAAACCTAAAAGCCCACTTCCCTAAACCTCCCTAAAAGCCCATTTCCACCAAATATAAAAGCCCAAATTTGGCCCTAAAGCCCACATGACACTTCCTTTCATCATCCATTTAATCAAAATCACCCCTAAGTTTCAAAATCATTATTTAAACCATTCCAAATCAAGCTTCATACAAATTTTCACCAAAATGTCCAAAATTCTTAAAACCCATTTTCATGAAATTGACTAAACTTTTCCCTAAGCCAAAGACAAGCCATGCAAGCCATGGACAAGCCACATGAAGCCATGGAGAGTTTGACATGTGATCAAGCCATTAATGGAAAAAGGAGGATCCCCTTTCCTAATCCTTCTTAAGCCTTTTTTTACCTTAAGCATGTCACACACTAAACCATGCTTTGCCACCTAATCCTTGATGGAGACTCCACCATTCTCTCTTGGCTGACCCAACTGATCCTCTCAGCCCAAAATCGAGGCCATGGGGAGGTGCACCCAACCCAAACCAATGGGTTGACCAAATTGAAGCCAAAATGACCTCTTCCCCATTCCATTTTAATTCAGCCACTTTACACATGGCGACCACCAATTGCCTTCACAAACATCAAGCCCCGACCCACCCGACCACGAGGGTGACCCATGCCCGCCGGCCAGCCACCCCGACCGCCGGAAAACACCATGGCCGAAAGCTCACATATGAGCCAACATTGGAATTCTCCATCGTCGACTTGTCCCAACCCGAATGGATAGCATGGTCGTTCTTCCCTTGACCTAAGCAGCTGATCCCAACCATTAAACCCCCCTGGGAGAGCCTCCAGCCATGCCTATTTAAACACCACCCCTCACGGCCATGAGAGGAGAGTTGCACAAACCTTGCCAAAACTCTGCCAAAATTGTTCCAGACCCCTCCTCATACACAGAGCACTTGATCCCCAGTGAGATCCCCCTGCCATTTCTTCTCTGTGAGCTCAATTTCAGAGTTGAAATCCAAGCCCAAAACCAGAACACTTCTCTCATCTCTTGATTTATGATTTCTAAAACTAAACCTCTGCAACAACAAGGAGCTCGGAGCATGGTGGGCAGCACGGCCATCGTCGTCAGCAAAGCCGAAATCTACATCAACGAAAACCATTCTTAGAATTAAATAACCAAGCCATAGGATTTCGAGGTAGTTTGCCTAGTGCAACATAAATCCTCAACTTTTCGTTAGGCATTTGCATAATCATGTTATGCAAATTAAGCCCTAACTTGGTTTTAGGATTCCGAGGTAGTTGTTTGGTACGACATAAACCCTCACATCTTCGAGGCTATTTGTATGATTATGTCATACTAATATAAGTCCTAATTAATTAAAATTGACAGTATTACAACATTAAATAAACTCTCAAATTGAAGCCAAACAATAGGATAGTTTGGGAAGTTGTCAAGATTCTTCTTGGATCCTCAGCTTCTCCTACTTTTCTTCCATTGAACTCCTGAAAATAACTGTTCCAAATTTGATCCATTCCCTATTGAAATTTCCAAAATTCAACCCCTTGAAAACTTAAACTTTGAAATTCTTGAGAGCGGAATTATTGATTATTATCGAGAGTTTTCTTAGGTGATTCCCGTCACTTAAGATGTAATTAACTATAGGGGCTTGCCCTTATAGGGAACTTTAAGAACCTGAGTAATATAAACCCCTGTTTAATAGTTTCATATTAAACGGGGAATTTGTCGGCTTATAAGAATTGGTTCGCGGACCAAACGGATGTCACAAACCTTTCTAGTTTATTTAATCGAGCCCCATTACCAAGCGGTGTGTCTATTCTTCGGGATAGACACACGGTTTGTGGTGCGGCGCTCGTTTATATAAACTATTCGGGATGTGAGATCGGTTTGATTTCATATCTTAAAATTTTCAAATTCAAAATTATTTTCAAAATCAAATACTACTTTTCAAATTATTTATTTAAATTAAATTAAAATTCGCCGACAATTTACGCAGGCGACCTCTTTTCAAAAATACAACACTCAACCTAAAAATATGCCGACAACTTACGGCGACTCCGCTGGGACTAGTTCCTCTCTCCATTTTAATCAAATAGTTACGCTTTCAAAAATCGGTAGTGTATCCATGTCCCTAATGGATCAAACTACCCTTCTTTCCGTTGGAATATCGTGTTCATTTCTACCTTGAACAAGTATAACCAACATTCTCTCGGATTTAGGAGCCACTGTTTAGACACCCATAAACGAGAGAGGTTCCGAGATCCTTTTACCTCATTTCCGAGGTGGGGTGGACCCCGATAGGTGTTAGTTTAGGAGTGATCCTTCGAGTCGAGAAGTCTTGCTTAAGACTCTCTTTTCCTTTCCAACTCCGATTCGGATTCCTTACCTTCTCTACACCTTTGAACACTCCGTTCTAAATAAACAAACCCTTTAATAAGTGATTCCTTTTTATAAATACATGAACATGAATGAGTTCGGACTCTTTTCAATTCCTTTCTTTTCGTCCTAAAGAAAAGAAGCATAATTTGGGATCGACAACCGGAATCTACCTGCGAGAAATGGAAGCCCCGAGCCGATTTTCTCCTTCACCAATGGATCGGACCTCGCCGTGCTATAAGGATGAGTTGCCCAACAATGGAATCATCCGATTTGGACAAGGATTTGAAAACACGAACGTCGAGGTCACCGACGTCTCCCTTTTCGCACCGATGAACAAGGTATCCGAAGCCGAAGAACCGCCGCTCGAGTTCGACCTTAGGTCAACCCAAGAATTCCCTCCCCCGCAAAGGATCCCGACTAAGAGGAACACCGCTGCCCACGGAGAACCTGTTCTTTCTACCCCCACCGGTCTAGTTGTTTACGCACCTACCCCGACTTTTGCCAAATCAAAGGGAAAGAAATCCAAGATTATGATGGACTCATTACCGTGGAGGGTACGGATCTTCTGTAAGACCTTCCGTTTTCAAGATCGGGTCCGGTTCAAGGATTCCGTCATCGACAAAGACCCGGAGAAGAAACGAAATAGAAGGATCGCTAAAGAAGCCGAGGCTGCTGAAATTGCTTTCTGAAGAAATTCCGAACCGCTGAATATTCGTCGCTGCTCGAATACATACCACTTGTTGGGAGGAAGCGATTTCATCCCCTCTCGCCGCGGAAGATGAAGAAAACATTCGCAAGATTGTCGCCAAATTACCACGACCCGCATATTACAACGATAGCCGTAAGAAAAGAACTAGAACTACGCCGTTTGCTCGACCGCAAACTTTGGTAGAAAAGTTAGCAAAGAAGGAAAAGCCGCCCAGTATCGAAATTCTACGGAGGATAGGGCGGGTGCCGGTCAAATCCCGTCTTGGGCCCCGAGTAGAACCCGCCATCATGACGGAAAAGCCAAGTAAAAGGATGAAGGCTAGTCCGCACGTTGTCGTCTCGGGATTACGGATTAGGGAGGATACCACCTTCCAGAGCATTTGGCCGACGGACCATCCGGTCCTAGACCTTCTGCCGCCGAAGGATGGTATGGCGTCCCACTTCTGGGCGATTGAGATTGAAACGACGGCCCGAGAAAGAAAGTCTTGCCGGGAGACTTGAATGCGAAGAAAGTGCTACCGCGATGAAGGGGACTCGTGAGAAAGGGACCCGGCGGCCTATCGCACGACAACAACGAAGACACACGAAAGCCCCGCTAGAAGATGCCATGGAAAAGTTGAGAACCGATATCCGACGGTTGGCAAAAGAAAGAGAGGAAAAGTTCGGAGACGAGATTGATTCATCGAATTTATGGACGACGAATACGCGAAAATCAACATGGTTGAGACACGAGCTTCATCGGCTTCGCAAGGTGCTCCTGCGGCCGCGAGAGAGAGGAGCCGGAGCGATGAGAAGGCGACTTCAAGAAAAAGATGATACGATCGCTCAAATGGCGAAAAGGATGGAAGAGATGGCCGTAGCTCTAGCCACTCTCCAGAGTCAAGCACAACCACATAGAGAAACACCCCCAGAGGTCATTCACATTGTAGACGGAGGAAAGGAGATTACGTCCGTCAATGGGGATGATCAGCTGAAAAAGGATACAACACAAAGTATGATTCACGAAAAGGATATCAAGAACTTGGTAGAACAGCGAGTGCGAGAAGCCTTAGCACAATCAAAGAGCGGGACATCCATTCGAACGGGTAGACCTTACCCCGAAGAATTTGACGTCTCAATACCCGAAAGGCTTCGTACCACCTCTGTTTAAGACCTTCGATGGAACCGGGAACCCTCGACGGCATGTAGCACACTTTCGTGCCGGTTGTTGCAATGCGGCGGGAGCGATGCATTACTCTTCCGACGGTTCGTCGGCGATCGCTCGGGAATCGCCTTCGGCGGTATGCGGAGTACCAAACGGTTCGGTAAAGACATTCTCGGAGCTAGAGAACCTCTTCATCGAGCGATTTGCGGAGCTCGGCACCACATCACTATAGGTGATTTAGTGGTAGAGAAGCGAAGCCGAATGAAACTTTGGTGGATTACATACTTCGATGGAGGAACCTAAGCATGAAGTGTGAACCACAGCTGCAAGAACGAGCATGCGATCGGCATTTTACTTAAAAGCATTCACGGCTCGATAGCACTTCTCCTCGAGGGATTCACTATTAAGACTTTCGAGAAGTTGTTAAGCAAGGCCGGAAGCTTGCAAGAAGAGGCGAAGCAATTAAGTTTCACCGACAAGACGGACAAACAAAATCCTGTAAAGACTTTTGAAAAGAAATCCGGGATCGTTGCAGCAGTTGACAAAGGCAAGCAACCGATGCAAATACCACAACAGAATTACCAGCAACCCCGGCCCAGCTATCAGTCATCTCCGCAATATGAACAACCACCTCGTCCGCAACGTACATTAAGAGAGCTTTTGAGCGAGAGAATATCCGTTCAAGAATGAAGCGATGCTGAAAATGTTCCGCGATCGATGAAGACTCAGATTTCCAGCTGCCGAGCCTAAAAGACCGAAGAGGTCAACAAGAAGGGTGATCCCAACTTTTGCCCTTACCACCAAATGCTTGGACACAAAATAGAAGATTGCATTACCTTCAAAAGTTGGCTCAATGACAACTCGCGGAAAGAAAATATAACGATCCCGAAGGAGTACATGAAGGAACCCCAGAAAGGAGGTTCCGTCAATGTTGTCTCGACTGATCCCATCATTCCGATAGATCCCTATACGGCTAACGATGGATGGACTACCGCTTGGACGAGGTCTTCGAAAAGATTTTAGACGGCATCCGAGCGCTGTCGGTACGAGCTTCAATTCGAGTTTGAAACCCGTTAAGCGGTACTATCACTTGCGATAGAAGAACCACCTCAACGAGGAGACGATTGAAGAAAAGAAGAAAATTGACGAAGAAGAGAAGAGCGAGGCACCTAAGGCTAGACTAGGGGTCGCTTATCCTAGGATAGTTGTTTCCGATTCGGGAGAAAAATCCCTCGAACCCACGACTCTGTATGATTATCTCGCTCACTTCGGTGGGATCATATAATGATAAGGGTGATGGCGTTGGCTACGTTTTGATCGTTTCTAACGATTACGTAACTAACGATAATCCGGATATCGATTTCGATACCAACGACAATTCTCAAATCATACACGATCTCGACAAGCAAAATAACGAAGAAGACATCCATCAAGGAGGCTACGAGAGTTCAACAAGCAACGAATCTATCTGCGAGTTTCGAGGAGCTCCAGTCACGATAGAGTTAGAGCCTTCAGACTCTGAAGCTAATCCGGAAGAGCCTGTCATCCCGATTCAAGAAGAGACACCGGCGATCTCAACAATAGCTTCAGAAGAAATTACAGAAGTCAACTTAAGGAGTGGGAAAGTTCTACCTCCGAGAATGGGTCCAAAGGACAAAGGAAAGCAGGTGGTTGTTCGGGAAGAACCAACCCCGGCGAGAGAAACACCCATTCGAGAAGAAAACGAGACACATGAAAACAAAGTGGACTACAACGTGCTAGCCCATCTTAGGAAACTACCGACCAAGCCGAGCATCTACGACGCTCTCATCTTATCAAAGGAGATGAGAGAAGCTCGATCAAAGCCTTACTTGATCCGGAAATTTGCTTAGCTCGAATGGCCGGAGAGTCCTTAGATGAGGTTTGCTCGTTAAAGGAACGACGAGGTGTTACCTTCACAGACGACGACCTACTACTTGGAACAGCGAGATCACAACCGACCATTGTACATTTCGATTACTAATTGGAAAATTTACACTCTCCGGAGTATTGGTGGATCCAGGAGCATCAATCAATATAATGAATCTTCGAACGCTAGCATACTTGGAAATTGATGCCCGTGAACTCGAAGCCGACAAAATGTTATTAAGAGGATTCAACCAGAAAGGAGAAAGAGCCCTCGGGTCGATAACGCTACTGATGAAGACCGGTGACTTAGCAAAGACAACCGCGAAATTTCACATAATTGATTCAGAAACGTCGTTCAACGCTCTATCGGGCCGACCATGGATACATGAAAACGGGATGGTACCATCATCTCTACATCGATGTATTAAATACTACGATGGAGGAGAACAGAGTGTATCAAAGGTGACTTACAACCATTCTCCGTACATGAAATTGGAATCCACGAGGATGCGACTTATTATGCACCACCGAAGAAAACGATCTTCTCCGGAGATACTATAACAAATGAAGCAAAGAAAGTTCGGGACAACGAAGAACCCGAAGTTCTAGTCCAACGATCACTCACCACTCCCTTACGGCGAGATGGTGAAGGTTTCTCCACAACTCGCATCCGAGGTCGAGGCCGGGGACGAGGTCGTGGTAGAGACGTTAGGACGATTGGACAGAGGAAACCAACCATCAATATTGATTGGGAAGATAGTTCTGAAGAAGAAAGAGAAATCAAACAAGAAGCAGCGACAATAAGTCGAAAGAAGCCGCAATTCAAAATCCCTATTGAAGATGAAAGAAACGAAGAATATAAATCGATGTACGAGAAGATTAACCACTATGTACATACTTATGACCCCGACCCCGATCCATTCTAATAAGATTGAGGGTATGGAGGTCGAAAGAGGTACGTAGCGGTGGTGCAAAACCAATCAAATTCTACCGTGGTGCTTCTTCCTCCAAAGCCGAAAATAATGTACAATTTGAAGATGCTACTTCATCGAATTAATGGAATTGCCTTTTGAGTGGTACTCTCCCCGTGTTCAAAATTTAATTCAGCGTGGTTTCTTACCTCGACGAGTGGACAAAAGGTCAATCACAACGTTTTGAAAATTTATGGAATAACTCCGGTCGTCCACCCGACTCGAAACATGGTCTCGGATTCGGCACGGTAGGATCGGTTGACGATACCGAATTTTGCTTGGTTGTCACTTGCGAATCTAATGAAAAGCTGCATGGAAACTACGAGAAGAACTCGAAGATTTGCAAATTGGAGACGCTCCACCGAATTCGAAGAAGAAATCAAATCTACGATAGATGAGTTAATAGAAGTTAACTTAGGTACTAGCGAAGAGCCTAGACCTACCTTTGTTAGCTCTTTACTCGATAAAGAAGACTCGAAGAAATAATCAAGTTATTAATGGAATTTAAAGACCGTTTTGCTTGGAGCTACGATGAGATGCCGGGTTTAGCTCCGGAGGTCGCGATCCATAAACTAGGAGTGGACCCTACTTCGATTCCGGTCGGACAAGGTCCCGGAAGAATGCGTCTAGAAATCGAACAACAAGTCATAGGCGAAGTTAAAAAGCTAATAGACGCTAAATTTGTCCGTGAAGAACAATACCCAACTTGGTTAGCCAACGTGGTACCGGTCGGGAAGAAGAATGGTCGGATCAGAATTTGTGTGGATTTCAGAGATTTAAACAAGGCATGCCCAAAAGATGAATTTCCTCTACCGATCCCAGAATTAATGATCGACATCGCTTCAACACATGAAATATTCTCGTTCATGGATGGATCTTCGAGGATACAACCAAATAAAAATGGCTCCGAGAAGATGAAAATCTTACAGACATTCGAACGCCGATCGGAGTATTTTGCTACACGGTGATGCCATTCGGATTGAAGAACGCGAGGAGCAACCTACCAAAGAGCAATGACAAGAATTTTTGATGATCTCATCCACAATCAAGTCGAATGCTACGTGGACGATGTGGTCATCAAAAGCAAAGTAAAGGACAACCACTTGTATGATTTGAGAATTGTTTTCGAACGATTAAGACAATTTAACCTTAAGATGAATCCCTTAAAATGCGCCTTCGGCGTCACCTCCAGGAAATTCTTAGGATTCGTTGTCCGACATCGTGGAATTGAAATCGATCCGGAAAAGATAAAAGCCATCTTAGAAATGCCGCCTCCCAAAACCTTAAAACAACTACGATCTTTTCAAGGGAAGCTGGCATATCTTCGACGCTTTATCTCGAACTTGTCGAGTAGGTGTCGGCCTTTCTCGGCACTAGTTAAAAGGACGCCAAATTTATTTGGGAAGAGAAATGCCGGAGGGCCTTCGAGGACATTAAACAATATTTAATGACACCTCCTGTCTTAGCGAGCCCTAGTCTCGGGTAGACCGCTAATACTTTATACCGCGGCTTTAGACGACTCTCTCGGAGCCCCGTTAGCCTGGGTCGATGATGAGGGTAAAGAAAATGCTCTTTATTACTTAAGTCGTCGTTCTATCGCCGACGGAAATAAGGTATCCCGCAATTGAAAAGCATTGTTTGGCCACGATTTTCGCCGCTCAAAAGCTCGGGCATTACATGCTTTCTCATAAGGTCAACCTAATCTCGAAGTTTAATCCATTGCAATACTTGATGACTCGTCCAACGCTTTCGGCGGACTTGCCGGATGGTCGATGATATTATTGCAATTCGATATAACTTTCGTGCCTCTTCGTGCCGTAAAGGGACAAGTCCTAGCGGACTTCCTCGCGAGCACACCCTTTGCGGCGGAATCGCCTCTCGATGACGACTTGCCGGATGAACAAATAATGAATCTAGAAGACCTTGATGATCGACGTTGGGAATTATATTTCGACGGAGCATCTTCGGCGCACAAAGACGAAGAATCGCAAGTGATAGTGCCGGTAAGGCGGGAATCGGGCTAATCCTTATAACACCGGAGCGGGGGATGTTAAGATACTCCTACCACTTGACGGAACCATGTACAAACAACGAAGCGGAATACGAAGCCCTCATAACGGGACTGGAATTAACCATTCGAATGGGGATAACGGACATCAACATCTACGGGGATTCGCGGTTAATCATTCGACGAGATCGTCGGACAATACGGAATTTTAAAACCAAGACTCGAGCAATACTTCCGAGTATGCCATACGATTGTTGGAACAGATTCCAAATGTGACAATCTACAAAATTCCCGAAAGAAAACGCTCTAGCGGATGCGCTAGCTCGTCTCGCAAAAGAATTTGCTCGTTTGCAAGATGAATCGGTGGAAGTGTCGGTTCACGGACGCCGGGTCCTATCACGACTTGACATAGACACGATACACAAATCGAAAAGGAAAAAGGATCGGTTACAGCGGTGACGGAAAAACACGGAAGATTGGCGACGGCCATTGATGGATTACCTACAAACGGGAAAACTACCGGAGGATAGGTCGTTAGCCTCATCGGATCGAAAAGAACTGCGTCCTACGCACTAATAAACAATACATTATACGGAAGGTCTTTTGATCAAATGTGGCTAAGGTGCCTAAGCGGGTCCGAGGCCCGTGAAATTGTTAAGGAAGTGCATTCGGGACTCCGTGGCGCTCACCGGTCGGGTCCAAAGATGAAAATGAAAATTAAAAGACTAGGGTACTACTGGCCCTCGATGATGACCGATCGCATGAAAATCGCCGAGAGCCGTCACCAATGCCGAGTGCACGGAGTGGTTCTACACCAACCTCCAAATGTGCTACATCCGACAATTGCATCGTGGCCATTTGAATGTTGGGGCACGGATATAGTGGGTCCAATAGAACCGCCGTCGTCGAAAGGACATCGCTTCATTCTTGCGGCTACGGATTACTTTTCCAAGTGGGCGAGGCGGTTCCACTCGGAGAAGTGAAAGCACATCACGTACTACAATTTTTCGAGAACCAAGTTGTCTACCGTTTCGGAGTGCCGCGCGGGATAATCTCGGATAATGGGTCGGCATTCGGAAGCACACAAATCAACAATTTTGTCGGGAGACACGGAATCGGCCGGCGATATTCAACAATTTACTACCCAAGAGCAAACGGCCTAGCCGAGGCTTTTAATAAAACTCTCGTTCAAATTTTAAAGAAGACTTTAGACGACAATAAGAGAAATTGGCACGAGAAGTTGTTAGAAGCCTTATGGACTCTACGGACAACCTTCGAACTCCTACGCAAGCTACACCTTACGCTCCGGTGTATGGGTCCGAGGCGAGTGTTACCTTTAGAGGTTCGGCTCCCTTCACTCGGAATTGCGAGTTGCAAATAAAATCACAACAGAAGAGAACGCCAAATTACGACTCGAAGAATTAGAAAGCCTAGAAGGAAAAGACTTGCAGCGCAACGAATTTAGAATTATACCAAGCTAAGATGATTCGAGCTCATGATAAACCGGTCCGCCCAAGAACCTTCAAAGTTGGTGATTTAGTTCTCGTTCTCAAAAGACCTATTCTTGCACACCGCAAGATAGGAGGAAAATTTGAACCCACTTGGGAAGGACCATTTGTAGTTGAGGCGATCTACTCGGGAGGCTCCTACCGGCTAGTGAATTGCCGGGGAGAACGACATATGCTTCAGATCGATGGACGATACTTGAAAAAGTATTACGCTACTCGATGTTTCGAAGGAATGAACTTTACATCCCTAGAAGCACGGGTGAAGTGATTACTTATGACTCGGGTCCGAACCCAAAAATAACAAAAATGTGCTAAAATAAATAAAATCCCGATAATAAAATTTTCCTTGTTTTCTTTTCCAAATCAAAATCTCTTACCCGATCTTATCCCACTTCATTCCTGTTAAGTTTGAAAATATAAAAATAATAATAAAACAAGATGTCTTTAATAAACATTTTCTTGATGTTCTTGTTCTTAGTACGACTCACGATCCTTTTCCTTGTCTCTTCGCGGGGAAATGTCGAGCGGGCGGTTGGTCTTGAACTTTAAGAATGGCGTAAGCCTTGCACTTGATGAAAAGAGGGTGAAAGATGGAGCGATAATCGAGATTGACTCGGATTTCGCACCGAGCGGAGCCTACGATACGAGGAAAGTGACTAGGTCCCGGTTAACCGAGAAGAATTGCTGGACATACGGTAATGAAAGTGGGTGGCCCAAGTCACCAATCCAGCGAGCAAGAGAAGAAAGACAAACCTTGAAGAAGATAAGAAAATGAAGTACGTAGTCGCTACGGCGAGAGGGCGAGCTTGTCGGCGCCGCGCCCACGGAGATTCAAGAAGTTCGGAGAGCTACTCTCACGACAACGCAACGAAGAAATAAGAATCGCCGTATCCAGTAAGATGTTGACAAAACTAGCGCGCGGATCGGCACGACGAGGCAGCTGCTAATGTCGGTGCATACACTTCGAGGACACCGGTTCACCGAGAACCGGAAGAAAGGAGGCCGGCTCCTAGGATGACGAAAGAACCGAGAGAAATCTCACAAAGACCGGAAGAAAGAAGGCTACCACGCCACCGGATAGAACCACCGATGACGCATGACCTTGTTGCGAAGCAACCCGGGGGATGTCCCGACGGACATCATCCCCGAGGAGCCGAGGTATGCGGGGAGAACGTGAAGGGATCGAACCTTATATCCCACAATATGTCACAAGGCCTCGCCATCTGCAGATCATTCCGGAATACGAGCTGGAGAGAATGCAAAATGTTGAAAAGAAAACCTTTGAATACTTCGAAAGGATTAGAGGCAGAAGAATCAATATACTGGAGGGCCTCGAATTACATACGGACGTATTCTCGGAGTATGAGCGACGACAAATCGTGGATTGCATCCGGGATTTGAAAAGACCTGGCCGAGCAGAGCCGCCTGAGGGAAAACACATACTCGAGCCCGGAGATGGATGCCGGGGAAAGGAAGAATCACGATACAATGTGGATCTTCGTTACAACTTTGCCGAGGACGGGAAGGGAAACCCGCCGGGAATACTCCGTCATGGGCAAGTGGACCCGATGCCATTAGTCATCAAGAGAATGGTAAAGAGATTGATAACATGGAGGGTACTGCCACGGTCGCATACCCAATAGTTGCATCATCAACATCTACAAACAGGGTGATCGTATACCCCCGCACATTGATCACCATGATTTTGTCGGGCCTTTCGCACGATCTCTTTCTCGAGCGAGTGCAACATCATGTTCGGATGCGACCTCCGGATAGCGGGCCCGGGTGAGTTCCGAGGGCCGGTGAAGATACCACTACCGGTAGGTTCCGTCATGATACGCGAAGGGTAACGGAGCGGATATCGCCAAGCATTGCATACCGGGAGTACCGGTGAAACGGATCTCGGTTACGTTCGGGAGGATGGACGACGAGAAGATACCTTACCATTTCCGGCTGGACCGGAGTTAGAAAGCCTCCGACCTTACGAGCTGTGAGTTACATGGAAAATATCACACCTCCAATGTACATCCATACGGCATCCTTGCCAAGGATGGCTTGGAAGGTGATGTTATTGACCATGTATCTCACTATTCAGACATGGACCTTTGACAGATGCTTCTTTAGATGGATCGACAAAGATCATACACGATCCGTTTTGAGTCTACATGGATTGTATGAAATATATTCCGGATCAAGTTGTACGATGTATCTTCAGTATGATTGGAATAAAAGTGACCATGTCACATTTTTGGCCTTCACCTCTTTTGTGCAAATTGATTGGGAAACGCCGTTAAAGTTAAATGAACTTCGAACAAAGAACAGAAAAGAAAAAAAAAAGAATAGAAGAAAACTTTCGTTAAAAAAAAAAAAAAAAAAAAAAAAAAGGACCTAAAAAAAATGACAAACACCAAATTCACATGAACATTAAATAAACAACAAAATAAAATTTGAATAATTAAAGGATAAACAAAATCAACAAGAATGTTAAATCAAATTCTCGATCAAATTTCGAATCCAATCTCGATCAAAGTTCAAATTCAATCTTTCCAGATTCCAAATCTCTATCAAATCTCAAATTCAATCTTTCCAGATTCCAAATCTCTATCAAATCTCAAATTCGATCTTTCCAGATCTCACATCAAACATCAAATCAAATTCAAACCTTTGGGTCGAGGATTTTACATCCAAGACCTACTGCTTTAGGATTCTTTTCCTACTGCACTGAAGTACATCAAATTCAAACCTTTGGGTCGAGGATTTTACATCCAAGACTGCACTGCTTTAGGATTCTCTTCCTACTGCACTGAAGTACATCAAATTCAAACCTTTGGGTCGAGGATTTTACATCCAAGACTGCACTGCTTTAGGATTCTCTTCCTATTGCCTTTGAAATACATCAAATTCAAACCTTTTGGGTCAAGGATTTTACATCCAAGACTGCATTTGCTTTAGGATTCTTTTCCTACCGCACTGAAATACATCAAATTCAAACCTTTGGGTCGAGGATTTTACATCCAAGACTGCACTTGCTTTAGGATTCTCTTCCTCATTGCACTTGAAATACATCAAATTCAAACCTTTGGGTCGAGGATTTTACATCCAAGACTGCACTTTGCTTTAGGATTCTCTTCCTATCGCACTAAAATACATCAAATTCAAACTCTTGGGTCGAGGATTTTACATCCAAGACTGCCTTGCTTAGGATTCTCTTCCTACTGCACTTGAAATACATCAAATTCAAACTCTTGGGTCGAGGATTTTACATCCAAGACTGCACTTGCTTTAGGATTCTCTTCCTACCGCATCTGAAATACATCAAATTCAAACTCTTGGATCGAGGATTTTACATCCAAGACTGCACTTGCTTTAGGATTCTCTTCCTACTGCACTTGAAATACATCAAATTCAAACTCTTGGGTCGAGGATTTTACATCCAAGACTGCCTTGCTTTAGGATTCTCTTCCTACTGCCTTTGAAATACATCAATTCAAACTCTTGGGTCGAGGATTTTACATCCAAGATCGCCTTTGCTTTAGGATTCTCTTCCTCTTGCCTTTGAAATACATCAATTCAAACCTTTGGGTCGAGGATTTTACATCCAAGACTCGCACTTGCTTTAGGATTCTCTTCCTACTTGCACTTCGAAATACATCAAATTCATACTCTTGGGTCGAGGATTTTACATCCGAGATCGCACTGCTTTAGGATTCTCTTCCTACGCATTGAAATACATCAAATTCAAACTCTTGGGTCGAGGATTTTACATCCAAGAATGCCTTGCTTTAGGATTCTCTTCCTCATCGCACTTCGAAATACATCAATTCAAACTCTTGGGTCGAGGATTTTACATCCAAGACCTGCCTTGCTTTAGGATTCTCTTCCTACTCGCATCTGAAATACATCAATTCAAACTCTTGGGTCGAGGATTTTACATCCAAGCACTCGCATTGCTTTAGGATTCTCTTCCTACTTGCACTTGAAATACATCAAATTCAAATTCCTTGGGTCAAGGATTTTACATCCAAGACTGCACTTGCTTTAGGATTCTTTTCTGTGCAGCTGAAATACATCAAATCAAACTCTTGAGGTTACGGATTTTACATCCAATACCGCATTATTCTGAGGTCTTTCATCATTGCAATGACTCAATCCAATCGATTCGATCTTGTTTTGGGGTTGAAGATGTTACATCTAAAACTTCAAAATTCCAATTTTCATTTCAAATCAAATTCCTTCAAATTAATCTTGACAAACTTCAATCTAAATTGAAACTCCAAATTGAAATCTAAACTCACGCATCGTGACTTGAACATGAAATAAAATAAAATCTAAATCGAAATTCTCCCGAGATCATGTGATTTGGGATTCACCTCCTTTTCCTTTCCTCAGCGAGAGTTCGAGAATCTCCTGTCCCGGAGATATACTTGACACTCCCTAGTGAAGCTCTTCTACTTCGTCCTAAGTTTGTTACTTGGACATACGTGTTGGTTTTGTTGATCGCTTCGGTCAACACCAATACGTGCGGTGTGCTCCGTCAGCTCACCACACCTATTGGGGGTCCATTTGTTGACCTCATTTTTGATGAGGTCTTCTCTTCTTCTCTTTAGTACTTAGGATCTAGCCTTAGGCTTTTCCTTTGACTATCTTAGAGGACTAGAATTGAGACCCACCACCTAGAAATTCAAACCACTTCTTAACTCCCTGCAGACTCCACAAACTTGACTATAGACCCCTAATCACCTAGAGGGTTGAAATCAAATGTGGAAGTTTAAAGGATGAGTTCTATAGGACTCTTTGGCCTTAGGATCGCCTACAGGTGGCACAGTGCGGTAAAGGCTGACTTACACATACACTACACCTATGCACTACACTCTCACACACCTCCTAAAAACACACCTATACCTGACTTGACCTCCCGACTCATGTAGGTGATTCACATGGATGGTCCTTAACCCCTAAGCCCTGGCTAAGAGGGTTAGGAACAACATAGTGAATGCCTCAAATGAGTCCCTTCATGGCTCATGTGGGCTTGATATGGCTTCATGGCTCAACAAAAATGATTTCATTTCACTTACATCCACCCAATCTTCAATTCTCCAAATTTTCAATTTTTGACCCCCAATACCTTCCAAATACCCAAAATACCCCTTTTGACCCAAAAATCCAAAAATTCAGAAAATTCCCAGAAAATTCCAGAAAATCCCAAATATTCCCAATTTCATTTTGTTCAACTACACCATGGGCCAATTTTGTCAATTTACCCCACTTTTGTCAAAACCCCCAATTTGACCCATTTTAACCCAAAGTAAACCCAATGTCAAACCAAATCTACCCAATTGACCCCAATTTTGGTCCAATTCAATTCTAAACTTCAATTCAACATCCCCAACACCAATCTAGACCAAATACAAGCCCAATTTGATTGGCATTGGGATCCAATTTCACTTTTGGCCTTAAAGCCCAATTTGGACCTATGACCCGAACCTAACCCAAACTCACCCAATTCAACTCCAATTAACCCCAAATCTTTTCTAAACCTTCCTTGACATCCCCATAAACAAAACACTAACATGATTTGCCTAAAACTTTGATCCAAACCCCACTCAAATTCAACCCAAAATCAAAAAAGCCCAATTTTGACCTAAACCTAAACCTAGCCCAAATGAGCCCAAACCCCAAAATCAAGACCCAACCAAAGCCAAAACCTCTTTGAAACACTCCCATAAACATTTCCCAACATTAATTTCACATCAACTTCAACTCTAGCCCAACTTTGGCCCATGGTAGCCCATTTTGGCCCACTTTAGCCTCTTTACCAAAAAGCCCATATCCAACCCAATTCAAACCCAAATCACACCAAATTGACTCCAAACCACTCATGACACATCCCTAAACCAAACTCAACAATTTTTGGCCCAATATCTTTACAAAATTTCTATCCATAAATTCATTTTCAAACCTAAAAGCCCACTTCCCTAAACCTCCCTAAAAGCCCATTTCCACCAAATATAAAAGCCCAAATTTGGCCCTAAAGCCCACATGACACTTCCTTTCATCATCCATTTAATCAAAATCACCCCTAAGTTTCAAAATCATTATTTAAACCATTCCAAATCAAGCTTCATACAAATTTTCACCAAAATGTCCAAAATTCTTAAAACCCATTTTCATGAAATTGACTAAACTTTTCCACTAAGCCAAAGACAAGCCATGCGAAGCCATGGACAAGCCACATGAAGCCATGGAGAGTTTGACATGTGATCAAGCCATTAATGGAAAAAGGAGGATCCCCTTTCCTAATCCTTCTTAAGCCTTTTTTTACCTTAAGCATGTCACACACTAAACCATGCTTTGCCACCTAATCCTTGATGGAGACTCCACCATTCTCTCTTGGTCGACCCAGCTGATCCTCTCAGCCCAAAATCAGGCCATGGGGAGGTGCACCCAACCCAAACCAATGGGTTGACCAAATTGAAGCCAAAATGACCTCTTCCCCATTCCATTTTAATTCAGCCACTTTACACATGGCGGCCACCAATTGCCTTCACAAACATCGAGCCACGACCCACTCGACCACGAGGGTGACCCATGCTGCCGGCCAGCCACCCCGATCGCCGGAAAACACCATGGCCGAAAGCTCGCATATGAGCCAACATTGGAATTCTCCAATGTCGACTTGTCCCAACCCGAATGGATAGCATGGTCGTTCTTCCCTTGACCTAAGCGGCTGATCCCAACCATTAAACCCCACGGGAGAGCCTCCGACCATGCCTATTTAAACACCACCCCCTCACGGCCATGAGAGGAGAGTTGCACAAACCTTGCCAAAACTCGCGCAAAATTGTTCCAGACCCTCCTCATACACGAGCACTTGATCCCCAGGTGAGATCCCCCGCCATTTCTTCTCTCGCGAGCTCGATTTCGGAGTTGAAATCCGAGCCCAAAACCGGAACACTTCTCTCATCTCTTGATTTATGATTTCTAAAACTAAAACCCCTGCAACAACAAGGAGCTCGGAGCATGGTGGGCGGCACGGCCATCGTCGTCGGCAAAACTGAAATCTACATCAACAAAACCATTCTTAGAATTAAATAACCAAGCCATAGGATTTCGAGGTAGTTTGCACTAGTGCAACATAAATCCTCGACTTTTCGTTAGGCATTTGCATAATCATGTTATGCAAATTAAGCCCTAACTGGTTTTAGGATTCCGAGGTAGTTGTTTGGTACGACATAAACCCTCACATCTTCGAGGCTATTTGTATGATTATGTCATACTAATATAAGTCCTAATTAATTAAAATTGACGGTATTACAACATTAAATAAACTCTCAAATTGAAGCTAAACAATAGGATAGTTTGGGAAGTTGTCGAGATTCTTCTTGGATCCTCGGCTTCTCCTACTTTTCTTCCATTGAACTCCCGAAAATAAGCTGTTCCAAATTTGATCCATTCCCTATTGAAATTTCCAAAATTCAACCCCTTGAAAACTTAAACTTTAAAATTCTTGAGAGCGAGAATTATTGATTATTATCGAGAGTTTTCTTAGGTGATTCCCGTCACTTAAGATGTAATTAACTATAGGGGCTTGCCCTTATAGGGAACTTTAAGAACCCGAGTAATATAAACCCTGTTTAATAGTTTCATATTAAACGGGGAATTTGTAGGCTTATAAGAATTGGTTCGCGGACCAAACGGATGTCACGAACCTTTCTAGTTTATTTAATCGAGCCCCATTACCAAGCGATGTGTCTATTCTTCGGGATAGACACACGGTTTGTGGTGCGGCGCTCGTTTATATAAACTATTCGGGATGTGAGATCGGTTTGATTTCATATCTTAAAATTTTCAAATTCAAAATTATTTTCAAAATCAAATACTACTTTTCAAATTATTTATTTAAATTAAATTAAAATTCGCCGACAATTTCTGTAGGCGACCTCTTTTCAAAAATACAACACTCAACCTAAAAATATGCCGACAGCGTCATCCATGGCTAATGGGGTTTATATGGTGTTTTTCAGGTAAGCAGGCCGAACCGGCGCTTAGGCATTTAATTTTGGCGCCTAGGCGCCAGACTCGCCTTTCACAAAAATCACTCTAAAAATTTTATTTTCCACCAAAATTCATAAATTCAACTTCCAATAACATTTTCCAAAAATTTTAAAAATTAATTATTAAATCCACCAATCAAACACAAGGTTTAAATCAAATGTCTCTAATTTCCATTTATAATCTTCAATATTGGTTCAATACACTTCAGATAAGTATAATATAATGATTAAAGTCCTAACACACAATCAAACAACATAATTTGAAAACAAATACAACACACATTGAACATGAAAGCAAATACACAAACAAACACAATCGATTCTCTAAATCGATACAACGACTCACTAGATAAATCACGATCTCACCAAATCACTATCTAATTTCCATTATCTTGGCAATGAAGATTGCTTGGCCTACTAAGGAAGAATACTAACGCTCTCGGAAAATCCGTAGCCGTTTTCTCGTCGATCCACTTAATTTTCGCATACATCTCCACTTTAGCATCTTGATAAGCTGCTAGATGATCAAATTGGAGTTTCGCCTGCCATTCCATATGTTCAATCTGATGATACATCTCATGAAGGCGATCTCTAATAATTTTGAAATCTGCTTCAAATTTATCAAGACGACTAGAAATTTTCTCCAAACTTACAGCGATGAAACCATTGAAGTAGGGTTGAGGATCTTTTGGACATTTGTCTCTAGTCTCTTCTCCAAGATTTCTCCTCTCCATTTCTTCAAAAATCCTCTCTAATCTCTTAAGAATAGAGTGTATGGGTCAAAATATTGATTGCTTAGGGATTTGGGATGAAGATGGGTTAATTTAAAGATGAAAATCGTGTGAAAAACTGAAAGTTTTCGGTTTTTACACGACCCAGTAACCGTGGCGCTTAGGCGCCGGACCCATCGATACACAACTTATTCTGGCGCTTAGGCGCCGGAACCATGTTCGACTCTGTTTCGCCTAACGTCAAATTTCAATGTTTCGTTCTAAAAAAATAGGTAAATTATAATGGTAAGATCAGAACAATCTCAATAACACAGTTATACATAATTTCAATGAAGGTTAACTTGATCTCCTTTTTACTCACATATGAAATGGAGTGATCCAAAGTCAAAACTTTATATACTTCAAGATAGTTTTAAATTTTCTGAAGTTATATAAAATTAATCAAGACCGAGGCATAACCATACATCAAAAATGTAAAAACACACTAAAAATAAAAATATATGGGTTGCCTCCCATAAAACGCTTGGTTTAACGTCGTCAGCCCGACCTAAGTAATTCTTTAATTAGGTTGACTTAATTCATAAGCCTCTTTATAAATCTTTTTAATATCTCCCAAATAAAGCTTTAATCTTAATCCATTAACTTTAAAAATTTTTCCCATTTTGGGATCTTTAATATCCACAGCTCCATATTGGTATACTTTTTCAATTATATATGGTCCTATCCATTTTGATCTCAATTTTCCAGGAAAAAGTCTTAAACGAGTATCAAATAGTAATACTTCTTGTCCAGGCTCAAATATTTTTTCTGAAAACTTTTTATCATGTAATACCTTCATTTTCTCTTTATAAATTTTTGCATTATCATATGATTCATTTCTTATTTCATCCATCTCATTTAATTGTAATAATTGTTTTTCTCCTGCAGTATTCAAATCAGAATTAAACACCTTTATCGCCCAATAAGCTTTATGTTCAAGTTCACCAGGTAAGTGACAGTGTTTTCCAAAAACTAACCGGTAAGGTGACATTCTGATTGGTGTCTTATAAGCTGTTCTATAAGCCCGTAATGCAGAATCAAGTCTTCTCTAAAATTCTTTTAATTTCTATGTTTGATACTTCAGCCATTCCACTTGTTTGTGGGTGATATGCAGTTACAATTTTATGTTTGATTCCAAATTTTTGCAGTAATGATTGAATTCTTATATTTCTAAAATGACTTCCACCATCTGTGATAATTACCTTAGGCATTTCAAATCTTGAAAAAATCATCTTCTTTAATAATTTAGATACACTTTTGGAGCCATAGTTAGGCAAAGCTACAGCTTCAATCAACTTTGAAACATAATCAACTGCTAATAAAATATAAATTTTTCCAGATGATGGTACAAATGGTCCCATAAATTCTAAACCCCATATATCAAAAATTTCAACTTCCAATATATAGTTTAAAGGCATTTTATCTTTCTTGGATATATTTCCCATTTTTTGACATCGATCACATGTTTTAACATAATGTCTCACATCTCTGAATAAAGTAGGTCAATAAAATCCTGAATTTAAAATTTTAAATGCAGTTTTATCTATTCCAAAGTGTCCTCCAAAATCAGAATCATGACATTTTTGTATAATAACAAAAGTTTCTTCATAAGGTACGCATCTTCAAATTATAGAATCTCTTCCTAATTTAAATAAATGAGGATATTCCCAAATATAATATTTAGCATAATTTTTAAATTTCTGAATAATTTTTTCATCCAATCCATAAGGTAGAATATTGCTAACTAAATAGTTAACTATATCTGCATACCAAGGTGTTGGTATCCTTGAATAACATATAAATGTTCATCAGGAAATTTATCGTTTATATTTTCTTCAGTAATAACATCATTCTTAATTTTAGATAAATGATCAGCAATTTGGTTGTCCGTTCCTTTTCTATCCACTATTTGAAAATCAAATTCTTGTAGAATCAAAACCCATCTTATTAGTCTAGGTTTAGCATCCTTTTTTGACATTAGATATTTAATAGCGGAATGATCAGTATGAACTATGCATTTAGTACCAAGAAGATAAGGTCTAAATTTATCAAAGGCATATACTATAGCTAGAAGCTCTTTCTCAGTAGTAGTGTAATTTCTTTGAGTTTCAGTGAGAGTTTTACTAGCATAATATATAACTTTGAAAATTTTCTCATATTTTTGTCCCAATACAGCTCCAATTGCAAAATTACTTGCATCGTAAATTAATTCAAAAAATTTATTCCAATTAGGTGCAACAATGATAGGTGTAGTTATTAATTTTTCTTTTTAAATATTAAAAACATTAACATAGTCTTTATTAAATTCTAATTTAGCATTTTTTTCCAATAAATGACAAAGAGGTTTAGCAATTTTAGAAAAATCCTTTATATATCTTCTAAAAAATCTAGCATGACCTAGAAAACTTCTCACATCAGTAACAGTAGTAGGTGGTTGTAAATCAGCAATAATTTTCACTTTTTCTTGATCTACTTCCATCCCTTTTTGTGAAACTTTGTGACCAAGTACAATGCCTTCTGTGACCATGAATTGACATTTTTCCCAGTTAAGAACTAAATTTGTTTCTTCACATATTTTCAGAATTTTGGAAATATTTTCTAAACTAGATTCAAAAGAAGTTCCAAAAACTGAAAAATCATCCATGAATATTTCAATTCCTTTGTCAATCAAATCACAAAATATTGACATCATACATCTTTGAAAAGTTGCAGGTGCATTACATAAACCAAAAGGCATTCTTCTAAAGGCAAATGTTCCATAAGGACTTGTAAATGTTGTTTTCTTTTGGTCCTCAGGAGTGACGGTTAATTGATGATAATCAGAATATCCATCCAGAACACAGAAATATGAGTGTCCAGCTAATTTATCAAGCATTTGATCCAAGAAAGGTAAAGGAAAATGATCCTTTCTAGTGGCGTCATTTAATTTCCTATAGTCAATGCAAATTCGCCATCCAGTAACTTGTCTCGTAGGAATTAGTTTATTTTTATCATTGACAATGACAATTACTCCTCCTTTCTTCTGAACACAATGAATAGGACTTACCCATTGGCTATCCGAAATAGGATAAATAATACCAGCATCTAACCATTTAACAATTTCTTTTTTAACAACCTCTTTCATGATAGGATTTAATCTTCTTTGCGGTTCAATAGTAGGTTTAAAATTTTCTTCCATTAAAATTCTGTGCATACAAATGGATGGGCGTATTCCTTTTATGTCAGCAATTGTCCAACCAAATGCTTTCTTATAATTCTTTAACACTCCTATCAATTTTTCTTCTTGATTTATACTTAGCTCAGAAGAAATAATAACAGGTAAAGTTAATGAATTTCTCTGAAATGCATACTTTAAATGTGAAGGTAACATTTTTAATTCCAGTTCAGGGGCTTTTTTAATTGAGGGTAAAAGTATATCATCTTGAGTTATGTCCAAAGTTTCCCAATTATCTTTAATATAATGAGCTTCTTCTTCTTTTAGTTCTTCATCTTCATTGGTTAATAATTCAAGTTTTTCTTCAGAAATGACTTTACATTTTTCTTGATAATGTTTCTCAATTAAATAATCAATTATATCCATTCGATAACATTTTTCTTTGTCAGGGTACTTCATTGATTTAAGGACATTAAATTTAATCTCTTGATCATTAACTCTCATGGTTAATTCTCCTTTTTGCACATCAATCATAGCTCATCCGGTCACTAGAAAAGGTCTCCCTAAAATAATAGGTATTTCTTTATCTTCTTCCATATCAAGTACAATGAAATCTACAGGGAAGATAAATTTATCTACTTTAACAAGAACATCCTCTATAACTCCTTTAGGATAAGTGATAGATCTATCAGCTGGGAGTAATCTCTCCTAAATTCAACCTTCGAAAAATAGAAAATGGCATGAGATTAATACTTGCTCCTAAATCGCATAAAGCTTTTCCATAAAACTTTTCTCCAATAGCACAAGGTATAGTAAAACTTCCAGGATCTTTAAGTTTTTGAGGTAATTTCTTTTGAATTATTGCACTACATTCTTCACTTAATGCAACAGTTTCAAAAGCTTCAAATCTTTGTTTCTTACTTAAAATATCTTTCATAAATTTTGCATAAGTTGGCATCTGTTCCAAAGCTTCAGCAAAAGGTATGTTTATAGTATGTTTCTTAAAAATTTCAAAGAACTTAGAAAGTTGATGATCAAGTTTCTGCTGTTTAAGTCTTTGAGGAAAAGGTGGTGGTGGTTTTTCAACTCCCATATTAATATAAATATCAGTTTGATCTTTATTAGGAGAAGGAGTTTCTTTAGATTTTTCAATCTCTTCAACCTCAATCTCATTTTCAATTTCATTTTGCATTCTTTCTTTTAATTCCTTTCCACTTCTAAGTTGTACAGCTTTAACATGTTCATGTTCTTTTCCAGTTTCTTTTGGATTGATTTCAACATTACTAGGAAGTGTTCCTGGGGGTCTATAATTAATTAAATTAGCGATTTGCCTCAATATTACGAATAGCAGTGTTTTGATTTTGTAATTGATTACTTAGTTGTAAAATTAATTCTTCTATAGACAACTTTTTCTGTTGATTGTTAAATCCAGGTGGTTTATAATTTGAATTAACTTGATTATTCCAATTTCCAGTTGGATGAGATTGATTATTACCCCATTGTTGTTGTTGATTATTCCAGTTAAAATTGGGGTGATTTTTCCATGCAGGATTATAATAATTTGAATAAGGATTATTTTTACTAGCAATAACTTGTAAAGTTTCAATAGTTTGAGAATCTTTAATATTAGCGGAGTTATTATGTGATATATTAATAGCAAAACTATCTAATTTTTTAGACATTGCTACTTGTGAAGCTAAAATAGAAAAGGCTTCATTATCATGAATACGTGCCATTATTTTAGGATTAATCCTTTCAGAAGGCCATTGAAAATTATTGTTAGCCATTTCTTCAATTAAAGTGTAAGCTTCTTCAAATGATTTGGACATTAAAGAATCTCCAGCAGCAACATCAATAATTGATTTTAAAGATCCAATTAATCCATTATAAAATGTTTGAATAATTAACCAATCAGGTAAAGCATGATGAGGACATTTTCTTAATAGTTCTTTAAATCTTTCCCAAGTTTCATAAATTGTCTCCCCGTCAAATTGACTAAATGAAGTAATATTATTTCTTAATTTAGCAGTTTTAGAAGGAGAAAAATATTTAGCAAGGAATTTTTGTGCCATTTCAGCTCATGTTTTAATAGAACCTGTTGCTAATGAGTTCAGCCACATCTTTGCTTTATCTCTTAAAGAAAAAGAAAAGAGTCTAAGCCTAATAGCATCATCAGAAACATTGTTATATTTAAAGGTAGCACAAAGTTCTAAAAAACTAGCAAGGTGTAAATTTGGATCCTTATTTAGTGTTCCACCAAATTGATTGTTTTGAACCATTTGAATAATAGACGGTTTAAGCTCAAAAGAATTAGCATCTACAATGGGTATTTGAATACTACTATGAAGTTCATCAACTGTAGGGTTAACATAATCCCTTAATGGTTTATAAACATTTTGATCATTAATTTCAATTGGATTTCATAAATTTTTATGTAAATTAGTCATTTCTTGAAATTTTTGAATTTGTTTTCCTTTTTTAATTCTTCTAACAGTTCTTTCTAATTCAGAATCTAAAGGTAATAATCCTTCAGATCCAGAACTACGCATAGAAAGTCAATTAGCAAGAATTAAAATAAATATTATATATATATATATTGTTTTTTTTAATAAAGAAAAATGAATAAAATAAAAATACTTAAAAATCTAAAAGTTTGCCTCTGCTCTCCCCGGCAACGGCGCCAAAAACTTGACCCGATATAAATATATGCGTACTAAAATCTTCTTCCCCGGCAATGGTGCCAAAAACTTCACCCGAAGTCCTCTGAAGATCAACATACTAATTAATGTTTTCAAAAATATATGTTATAAATAATAATAGCGGCTAGTGTATATACATATAATTTTATGGAAAATATTTTACACACTAGGGGTTCTACACAAGTATACGTATCGTTTCAAGTAATATAGGGCTTTGAAACAAAGACCCCAGTATCGATCCCACGAGGAGAGAGTTATAGATCTTTAAATATTTTTATTTTAAAGTATTTCTTTTATAAATTTTAATTTACTAGATGCAATAATAAAATAGGAATAAAATAATTGATGTAAATAACAATAAGAAAGCAACTTTCTCCCTTTCAATTAATCCAAGATTTTCTAAGATAATAATAACATTCGTGGAGAATATAAATTTATGGTATTATGTCAAATAGAAGCATTCATATTCTTTACCCTTTGATCCAGGTGCAAAGAACATTGGCTAGCCTATAGATCAAGTCCGGATGTATTGTTAGTAGAATGGGTTAATCTAGACTCACACTACTAGATGTCCAAGGGTGGCTATGGTCTGCCCTACTAGTGACCCTTTCCTTTTTTATAAACCAATTCACAAGAATTTAGTCTGTCACTCTAAAAACTTATCAATTCTATGCCCATTATATAATATCTTCCTATTTATTTGCACTTCACCTTGAATAACCCGCACAAGGCCTTCGACTACCCAAGGATTCACGTGATATCTACAAGTTAAGAATTCATCTCCTTCTAGGTCTCAAAACTCTTCAACAGGTTTTAACAATTTAAATGACCAAATTAAATAGTAAATTAAGAACCGATATTAATATCATCCCAATGTTTTGAAAATATATGATTTTTAATTCTCCGACGAATTTTGTATTATCTTATTTATCTTTTCATAATTGAAAGGAGACAGTAAAGTAACTACTCAGAACACATTGAAATTAAATAACAAAACATAATAAATAAACTTTGAATCAAAATAAAAGTACTTATCTTAGATGTTTCTCCTACTGAACTTCTGATTCCTACTAACTCCACAGCGTAATGAATTACAGATGCACCAACTCTTTCAAACTCTGAATACAAACTCTAAAATAAACTCACTAATTTATGAAGGAAAGTAAAAAGGTGACCCTAATATGATCTCTCTAATTCTCTCTCTAGATAGGACTCTAGATAGGGAGGGGTAGATGGGGCGTTTTTCTCTGAAGGAATACCTTCCTATTTATAGGCTTCAAGGGTTGCCTCAAGGCACCTCTTCAAAATGTGTCCACATTCAATGAATCTTCTAGAAGGTGTGTCTGGCACCTAGGCACCGGACACCACATCCAGTTCTTCGCACCTCTTCGCGATTAAAACCGTTTTGATGTGTCAAAATACATTGTATCACATGTCCTATAAACCAGGAACAACTGCCAGTCTTCTAGAAGGTCCAATAACCGCTCACACCATCAAAATAACCACCCAAAAGTCGTCAAAAACTTAACAGTTTTCTGTATTGAGCTGGCTCTTAGGCGCCGGACTCTCGCGCCTAGGCGTCAGGCCAATAATTTCAAAAATTTTGCATTTTGGATCTATTTTTGCTCCTTTTTTGCTCCTTTTTCATATTTTTCTCCTTCTTGAACATTTTTGTATCACCTACATCCAAAAACACAAAAATACCTTTCATTAAAGCATAATATCCTTAAAATTTAATAAAAATCAAGGCATAAAATAGGTATTTTTTTCTTGGTTCAATAAACTCTGAGTAGTTTTCTTTATCTTCTTCCTTAAAATGAAGTAATTAAGTTGTGGATGAATGTCGCGTGAATATAGATAGTCAATGTTGGAAGAAGTTGTGATGATTCAAATCTTATACTTAATTTGCTTCTTAATTTGGTTAATTAAGTTGTTAATATTTGTTGTGAGAACATGTAAGAACTGATTTGGTATGATCTCGGTCAACTAATGGTAAGAATCACATGAGATTATATGGGTGAGAATGTAATCCATATGGTTGAGTGCAAATAAATATAGAGATGAACTTTGATGGTGTAGAATTAGAGGACTTTAGAGCAACAAGCTAAGGCACCCAATTCGATTTAATGTTTCATATCTTGATATGTGATATTGGCCCCCAGATGGAGGGAAAAGATGAAACTCTAGAGTGAGAGCCAGTATCTTCCTACCTAGCCTATCTTCAAGATATCTAAAGCATTAGATTAACCTATGTTCTTCATAGCATATCTAGTAAGGGTAAAGAATATTATTGCTTTTATATGGCACAACACATCTTTGATATTTCTGCAATAGAATTCTAAAACTTATTACTGATTCATAATAAGGAAAAAGATATTTTTATTTGCATTTGCTTTCATCTTACAAAAATCTTACTAAATTTAATTAGTTATGTACTTTATTTTCTATTATCCAAAATTGCCAAAAAGAATTAAACTTTCATTCCTGTAATATTATCTATAGTTTGTGTAAGATTGTTTTTAAAAAGTAAAGTTTGTTATCTGTTTTTTTTAGAAAGGCTCCCTGTGGGTTCGATATACTGGGCTTAGTCAGATATTCCTTTATTACTTGATAACGATACATATAATTGCATAGAATCCAAATTTAAAATATAATCAGTTAACTCTTATCTACATTAGAGTCAAGTATTTGGCACCGGAGTAAATAAAGAGATATAGTTAAATCCATATATAGAATGTAGGCATAAATGTCTGAAGGGATCAAGTTTTTGGTGTCGTTGCCTAGGAGTCAAAAATATTTTGAAGATATTTTTAAAGAAAAACAAAGTTTTACATTTTAAAGTATTATTTAAACCTTTTTAGATTTATTATAGGAAATTGTTGTTTTATTTTTTTATATATAAGTTTGTGTTTGTGTGATTTTATTTTATTTTGCTTTAAAATAATGTATGCTTAGTTCAGGTTCTGAAGGACTAGTGCTTTATGATTTTGAATTAGAAGGAACTATTAGAAAAATAAGAAAAGTTAAAAATCTAGAAAAAGATAAAAATGTTCAAGAAAAGACAAATCAAAATAATTAAAATGATGAAATTCATTAAGAATTTAGACCTTTAAGAGATTATGCTAACCCTACAATAGATGGATTTCATGGAATTATTCAAAATGTTGTTGTAGTGGCTAATTCATTTGAACTTAAACCTAATATTATCCAAATGGTATCTAAAAATCAGTTTGGGGGTGCACCAACTGAGGATTCAAATTTACATATTTCCAATTTTTTAGAATTATGTGCTACATTTAAATATGATGCTGTTTTAGATGAAGCTATAAGACTTAGACTCTTTCGATTCTCACTGAGGGATAAGACTAAGATGTGGTTAAATTCATTAGAACTTGGATTTATCAGAACCTAGGGTGACTTAGCATAGAAATTCCTTGTTAAATATTTTCCACCATAAAAAAACTACGAAGCTTAGAAATGATATTACATATTTTTTTAGTTTGAAGGGGAATCTATTTATGAAGCATGGAAGTAATTTAAAGATCTCCTGAAATAGTGTCCACACCATTCAATACTAAATTAGTTAATAATTCAAACATTTTATAATGGATTAGTTGGATCTCGTAGATCTTTTATTGATGCTGCTGCTGGTGGATCATTGATGTCAAAACCATATAATGACGCTTATGCTTTAATTAAAGAAATGACTATTAATAATCTTCAATGGCCTTTTGAGAGGGTAAATCCTAAAAAGGTAGCTAATATTCATGAATCTGATGCTTTTGTTATGTTAGCAAATCAAGTTATTGCAATTTCAAGGAAGATATGCCAATTTGGAATGAGTTTTTCTTAACCAGTTTCAATGATTGAAGAGAATTTATCAGGCCTTTGAATGTCATAAATAAGTCTAATAACCCATATTTCAATTATTATTACCTAGGTTGGAACCATCCTAACTTTAACTGGAATAACATTAATCCGGGTGGTAGCAATCAAAAGTGGGGGAGCAACCAAGTAAACCGCTTAGGGAATTGGAAACTAAGTGAATAGTAATTATAGACCTATCCTCGCGGTTTTAATTGTAATCCACAATTTAAGGAGAAGAAGTTGTCTATAGAAAAAGTGGTGTTACAAATGGGAAATCAGTTGCAAATTCAAAGAGCTATAATTAGAAATATTGAGAATCAATTGAGACAAATAGCCAATTCATTAAGTAATATATCTCAAGGAACACTTCCAAGTAATACAAAGATAAATCCAAAAGACAAGAATAAAGAGCAAGTAAAAGCAGTTCAACTGAGAAGTGGAAGTGTGTTGGAAGGTAGAGTTCAAAAAAAGATTGAAGTAGAGAAAGAAGAAATTGAAGAACCTCAAGAGGACACTCCGAAAGATTTAGAAATACACATTTCTCCACCAAAAATTGATTTAGAAAAACCACCGCCTCAATTTCCTCAGAGACTTCATTAAAAAATGTTAGATAAATAATTTTCAAAATTCTTGAAAATATTTAAGAATATTATAATTAATATTTCATTTGCTGAAGCATTAGAAAAAATGACAAGATATGTAAAGTTTATGAAGGATATTCTTAACAAAAAAAGGAATTTGAAGATAATGAGACTGTTGCACTTAGCGAGGAGTGCAGTGCTATAATTCAGAAAAAGCTTCCTGAAAAACTTAAATATCCTGGTAGCTTCAAAATTCCATGTGCGATTGGAGATAGAATTTTTGAAAAATCTATATGCGATTTAGGTGCAAGCATTAACCTTATGCCATTTTCTATATTTAAAAGACCACGATTAGTACAAATAACCCCTTCTAATGTAATGCTGCAATCAGTAGATCGTTCCATAACATATCCTGAAGGAGTTATAGAAGATGTTTTAATAAAAGTGGATCAATTTATCTTTCTAGTTGATTTCATTGTGCTTGATATGGAGGAAGATAAAGAGATAGCAATCATTTTGGGCAGACCTATCCTAGCCACAAGAAGAACACAGATAGATGTGCAGAAAGGGGAATTAACTATGCAGGTCAATGATCAAACAGTTTCTTATAATATTTCAAAATCAATGAAGTATCCTGCAAAAGGTAAAAATGATGAATGCTATAGGATGGATATACTTATATATCTTAGTGAATGCCAATTCAAATCAACTTATGAAGAAAATTTTGAAAGTGAAAAGTTGGAACACGAGCAAGAAGAGGAATTACAATATTATGATGATTTTCATAAGGAAGATTTAAATTGTGTTCAAGAAAGTTTTGAAGTGTTGGACATGACAGAAAAATGTGAATCTTTTAGTACATCAATTGAAAAGCTCCTGAACTTTAATTGAAGTTACTTCCTACACATTTAAAATATGTTTTTTTAGGTGATTTATCAACTTTGCTAGTTATAATTTTCTCATGTTTGACTTTAAAAGAAGAAGAGAGGCTGCTTCAAACTTTGATAAAATATAAAAAATCCTTTGGATGGACAATTGTTGATATTAAATGAATCAGTCTTTTAATTTTTATGCATAAAATTCTTATAGATGAAAACTGCAAACTCAGAGCTGATCCTCAAAGGATATTAAATCCTATTACGAGAGAAGTTGTTAAGAAAGAAATTTTAAAGTGGTTAGATGCTAGAATTATCTTTCCTATTTCAGATTAAGCATGTGTTAGTCCTATTCATTGTGTTCTTAAGAAAGGAAATGTTACTGTGACTATTAATGAACATAATGAGTTAATACCAACAAGACATCTCACAGGCTAGCGAATATGCATTGATTATAGAAAATTAAATCTGGCCACTAGGAAAGATCATTTTTCACTACTCTTTCTAGATCAAAAGTTGGATAGACTAGGTGGGCATACATACTTATATTTTTTGGATGGTTATACTGGTTATCACTAAATATAGATGTCAATTTTGGTTTATGTAATTACCCTGCTATATTTTAAAGATGTATGATGTCAATTTTGTGTGATTTAATTGAGAAAGGAATTAAAGATTTTATGGATGATTTTTCAGTGTTTGGAACTTCATTTAATCATGTTTAGAACATTTATCAAAATTTCTTAAGCACTGTGAAGAAATAAATTTAGTCCTTAAATGGGAAAAATGGTAGCTTATGGTGGCAGGAGGAATTGTTTTAGGACATCATATATCAAAAAATGGTATAAAAGTTGATCCTGCAAAAATCCAAGTAATTGCTAATTTACCTTTACCAACAAATGTGAGGAAAAGTAGGAGTTTTTAGGACATGTTGGATTTTACAAGCGATTTATTAAATATTTTTTTAAAATTGCTACGCCTTTATGCCATTAACTGGAAAAAGATGCAATTTTAATTTTGAAGAAGAATGCCTAAAAAAATTTGAGTTATTAAAAGAAAAATTAATCACTGTATCGGTTATTGTTTCACCAGATTGGGAAAACCTTTTGAATTAATGTGTGATGTAAGTGATTATGCTATTGGAGCTGTTTTAGGACAAAAGCATGATAAGAGTTTTAAAGCAAATTACTATGCTAATAAAACTCTTAATGAAGCTCAAATTAATTATACCACAACTGAGAAAGTGTTATTAGCAATAGTATTTGCTTTTGATAAATTCAAATAATATTTGATTGAAATAAAATGTGTAGTGCATACCCACCATTCTTCTATTAGATATTTAATGAAAAGAAAGACGCAAAACCAAGACTGATAAGTTGGATTATTCTTTTACAAGAAATTAAATTTGAAATAGTAGATATGAAGGGTGCTGATAATCAAATTGTTGATCATCTGTCCAGGCTTGAATCATAAAATTCTCTCTGTTTTGAGAAAGAAATTAATGAACTTTTTTCAGATGAAAAATTATTCACCATTAATAAGTGGCGTGTTCCATGGTATGATGATATTGTGAACTTTATTGTTTGTGATATTATACCGTATGGTTTGACATATCAACAAAGGAGGAAATTTTTATATGAAGCAAGAACTTATTTTTGGGATAACCCATTTTTATATAAACAAGGAAAGGATCTAATTATTTGAAGATGTGTGCCTTTAGAAGAAACTTATGAAATTATCCAAAAATGTCATGATTCTAATTTTAGAGGATATTTTGGTGTTGATAAGACTGTATATAAAATTCTTCAACCTGGATTTTATTGGCCTACAATTTTTAGAGATGTTAATGCTTATATTAAAAATTGTGATTAACGTCAACATGTAGGCAATATTTCTAGAAGAGATGAGATGCCCCTCAATTATATGTTGAATGTTAAAATATTTGATGTTTGGGGACTAGATTTCATGGGACTATTTATACCATATTTCAAAAATGTATTTATATTATTAGCAGTAGACTGTGTATATGAATAGATAGAAGCTGTTGCTTTACCTCGATGTGATGCTCAAAGTGTTGCAAAATTTTTAAGAAAGAATATATTTTGTAGATTTGAAATGCCAAGAGAGATTATATCTGACGGGGGAAGTTATTTTAGAAATGTAATTATGAAGAAGCTAGTAAAGAAATATCAAATCAACCATAGAATTGCTAATGCTTATCATCCTCAGACAAGTGGTTTGGTTGATTTATCCAATTGTGAAATTAAAAGTATTTTGAAAAAATTTGTGAATCCAAATAAAAAGGATTGGTTAATCAAACTTGATTTTGCTTTGTGGGTTTATAGGATTGCATATAGAACTCCTATTGGGATGCCCCCATATAGGCTAATTTTTGGGAAAGCTTATCATTAACCAGTTGAACTTGAGCATAAAACATATTGGGCTATTAAGGAGTTTAATTATAATATAAAAGTTGCTGATGAGAAAATCTTATTGTAATTAAATGAGTTGGAAGAGAAAAAGAATGAATCTTATGAAAGTGCTAAGATTTATAAAGAAAAGATGAAATTATTGCATGATCATAAGATTCTTACTAAAACTTTTGAGCCAGGATAGCAAGTTTTGCTATATAATACTAGATTAAGATTATTTGTTAGAAAACTGAAGTACATGTGGATGGGCACATTTATTGTAATAAAAGTTTATCCCTATGGAGATGTGGATATTAAATATCCTAAAACTGAAAAAATATTCAATGTGAATGGTCATAGACTAAAACCTTATTTTTCAGTTGATCAATTTAAAATTGATAATCTTATGATGTTGGGTTATCCATAGTAAGCACTGGGTATGTCGGGCTGACGAGGTAAAACCAAGCACTTTGTGGGAGGCAACCCATAGTTATTGGTGTGATTTGCTTTGAATTTACTTTGAATTTGTGTTGTTTGGTTTGAGTAAGAAAATGTGGTAGTATTTTGATTATATTATGATATAGTGAAGATTATGAGACCTTAATTAATAATTTGAATGAGTTAAATTGAATGTTTGCATATTTAGTAGACCTGTGTTAAAATGAGTATTGGCGCCTAAGCGCCATAAGTTAGAGCTTAAGCGCATCAGTCAAGAAAAATTTGAAAAATGATGTTATAGAAGACCTAAACATGAAGAAGTTAATTAGAACGTTATTTAGTGGTTCGTGAATGTGGGAGGATAGTTTTAGTGCTTCTTAAATCTTTAAATAGAAGGATAAAGAAGAGATCTTTATCCCATTCCAAATTTTCACCTAAAAAGTTTAAGTGAAAGTGTTTTAAGTTGCAAAAATGTCTTCTTAGGAGTTAAATTATGAGGAAAGAGGAAGCTAACAAAAAAATTTTATAAGTCAGAATGTGCAAGAGTTATATAACAGATTCCTAGCCGTTAGTATCGAAGGAAAGTAGAGAAACTTGCAATGAATTGAGGCTGATGTGGCTTCAATTGAAGCAAAGGTGAATGAGACTAATGCAAATTTGGCGCATATTGAATGGCAACTGAAGATGCAATTTAGTCAAGCCAGTAATGTAGAGGAAGCAGACAAAGCGATGTATTTGAAGAACAAGTGGATTGAAGAGGATGAAATTAGAAATTTTAATCATCGTCCGTTCTATCAAATTTATGTATCTAATGTCTTAGAAGGGACAAATGGAGGTTCGAGATATGTTCCACCAAATTGAGAATGGAATTAAATTTCAGAGGGTTGTTTCTTTATTAGAATTAGTATGTTGTATGTTGTATATGTTTAATTTATGTGTGTTTAGTGTTTATGTGTTCGTTATGAAGATATCTCATCCAAGGATCTAGGATTGAGGATTTATTTGTTCATGTGTTTGTTTTTTTTTTTTTTGAAAGTGTTTATTTGTGTGAAATTTATGTGTGAATCGATTTATTTTTAGTATTTGATTATGGAGTAAATGAAGAATAGATGGGAAGTAAATAGTTACTAAAAATTATTAAGACCATTTAAGGTTGATTATCTGAGCTTAAAAGTACATTTAGCGAAACCAAACCACCGCGTTTAAGCACCGGTCCACAGATTTATTAAAACCCAAAAATCACCATTTTTGATTCACCCGTCATCTTCTTCCTCCAAAGTCGTGACCGAGAGAGTTAGGGCATCCTCTAACTTGAGGTTTTGTGAGCTGATTCAAGCAAAATTTGTTGGATTTCATCTTATTAAGGTAAGAGGATTACTCCTAACTAAATATTTATGATTTTCACCATGTAGTTGAAGAGCATTATGGAGAAAACTGAAAATTACTATGATTTTAGGTTTTTTTGTGACTTTTACATGACTTTTAGATTATGGCATCAAAATTAGAAATGAAGAAGGGGAAAGCTAGTTACGATTCAGACAAGTTCATCAGTTCCTAAGCTCAAGGTAGATATGTGCAGGCTTTACAATCATGGAAGTTGATTCCCGAGTGCTGCTTCAAAAATCTGGGAGGTGAAATCAAGGATATAGTTATTAGGAGACTTTGGGACATATTCTGCTATTTCTCGGCCGTAGCACTGAGTTTAACTTGATTTTAGGATTTGTTGTGATTTTTACATGATTTTTAGATTATGGCATCAAAACTAGAAACGAAGAAGGGGAAAGCTAGTTACTATTCAGACAAGTTCGTCACTTCTTGGGCTCAAGGAAGATATGTGCAGGCTTTACAATCAAGGAAGTTGATTCCCGAGCACTGCTTCAGAAATCTGGGAGATAAAATCATGGATATAATTACTAAGAGACTTTGAGACAAATTCTACTGTTTTTTGGCCGTAGCAGTGATTTCTACTGTGTAGGAATTTTATGTTAATCTTCCCGAGGTGGAGGAAGATTTTGTTATGGTGCGAGGGCAGCTAGTTCATTTTACTCTTGAGGTAATAAACTTATTTTACCTACTGCCAACGATTTTCATGTGATTTTATTCAAATTATAATCCTACGCAGGGAGAACTAGATGAAATTATTTTTTGCTTTGACTGATGGGAGAGGGTTATTGAAGATAACAATTGAAAGAAGAGTCAATTTTCCCAGTTCAAAGTTGAATGCCATCTCGAAAGTGTGGCATTATTTTATATTATTCCGATTACTACCTACAAATAATTTGAGCAAAGTAACAAGAGAAAGGGCCACATTGAATTATTGTATTCAATTGGGAAAATATATAGACATAGGAGCTATTATCTACCAGGCTATTGTAAGTTCTTCTAGAGCTGCTACTACTACAGGTATGGGATTATCTTCCCTGATCTTTTCATTATATGAGCAAGCTGGAGTTATGTTAGATACTTGGTAGGAAATCCTTCAGCCTTTAAAGCCTATTACCAGTGTGAATGTGAAGTCTTATATTGAGCATTCTATGTTTGGCTGGAGAGGAGGATTCTCAAGAGCTTTTGGTGCTTCTACTTCCGGTGCTTTGACATCTCGTGCTTCTACTTCACATGCATGATCTCAAGGTTAGTATTCTGATTCACAAGTATAGTTATTGCATAAAATGAAGGATAATAACAATTATACTGTAGCTAAGGTTTTAAATTTAGAGATCCATATAGATTATATTGGAGCTTATCTTAAAAGACATAGTGATTATGAGGAAAAGTATCATACATCTTTGGAAAGGCTCATTAGAGGTGACCAAAGTGTGGTATTTCCTTCACATCCACCATATATCCAATATGAACCTACAAAGGTTTGGGATGAGGATGATGATGATGATGATGAGGAGTGATTAGTGTTATGTGAACTTTTATTTTTGTTTGTGTTTGTTTAGTGAACTTTATTGGTATGCGTGTGAACTTTTAGGATGTAGTTTTTAACTACTATGGTCTTTATTATGTGTAATGTGTTATTTTTTGTGAAATGTTATGAATAGTTATGTTTTTTGATTTTGTGGTAGTATTTGTGGTTACATAGTTTTTAGTGTATTTTGTTTAGTTGTGTAGAACTTATTCCAGTACTTTTTTAGGAAAGTTTAGAACACTGCTAAATGCCACTATTAAGCTTCAATGTTTAACTTTTCAATTTACTACCATATATTTTCTTTATGTAGTTGTGGATTTCTACTAAGTTTGTGTGTATTTGCTTTTGTAGCCTCCACTGCTTTAGAAGTCTTTTTAATTTCTTTTATATTGAACTTAAGATAGAATTTGATCAATTTATTTTTACACTTGTTTTTAAATTTTTGTACTTACATATTTAGGATATGAAAATTCTTGCTATTGTAGATTTTAATTCTTACCCATGTATCTTTTGTTATGCTAAAATTTTTTAACTTAAGAAAAATTTTAAAGTTTGGGGGGGGGGATAAAGACAATTTTCAAAATTTATAATTTAATTGTTCTCAAATTGTGCTTCAAATAAATTTGATTTTGATTGAAAAATGATTATTTGTATGAAGTTTTATTAGATAAGTAAAATTTTGAATATAGAATTGAGTAAGAAAATTTTGTGAAAATCTAAAGTAATGATGAAAATTTTAAAGTAAAAAATTTCTTAATGAAGAAATGATAAATATTATGTAAATATCTATAGTAGGAGATGTTGTATTTTTAAAAAAATAAATAAGGATTGGAATTTTATTTTTAATACTTAAATTTCCTTTATTAAAAATAGTTTTCAAAACTATTATTATATTATAAAGTAAAAGATATATATCAAACCTTTATAATAGGAAAGGAATGGTGGAATTAAAAATTATTAAAGGTCTATCCAGATATAATAATCCTTAATAGTAAAACAAAAAAAAAAGAATAAAAAGAAAATAGAACAAGAAAAGAAGAATAAAAAGAAAAGTAAAGTATAATATGTGAAAAGGGAGAAGAAGCTGGAGGATTAGTGCCTAATCAAAAATTGGTTCCACACCTAATCTTTTTAAAGTATAAGACTCGAAAAAAAATCTTAAGCTTTAGGGTATAATACAGTAAGAATCATTATTTTTAATATAAACTTTTTAAGTTGAGAAGATAAAATACCCAAGCTCTATATTTTGAAAAATTTACAAGTATTTCTGTTAGATAGGAACTCATATTTTTTATACTCTTTTACTTAAGAGATTTCTAAACTTTAAATTGGTCTCATTTACAAAAGTTTTTTTTAATTAATTTAAACTACTACATTTATATAACAAAATTTTAAAATCTCCTAAGGAAACTCTTTCACATAATTTGTATAGTTTATGTTTTAAAAGATTGGAGTGTCACTTGAGGACATGTAACATTTTAAGTTTGATGGATTTTGATACACCTAAAATATATAGTACTTTTATACACATTTTTATACCTTCTTGTTGATATTGGACTTTAATGGAAGGTATGTGTGTGTTTTCCATGCAGGTATAATAAAAAAGATGAATATGAACAAATGAGTGAAAAAGGGTCAAATTTGGAGCAAAAATGAAGAATGGTGCAAAAAATTGAACTCTAGCACCTAAGCGCCAGGGTCTCGCTTCTAAGTGCCTAGACCCTGTGCTTAAGTGCCGAAAGTTACTTTGGAAAATTAAATATTTTTTGAATTAATTTCGAAGGAGTGTTTGAGGCAACCTTTGGTACAAACGTGGAAAACTTCTTATTGGTGCAAATTTTCATTCAAATGGCTCTAGAAAAGAAGAGAATTCTATAAGATTCATTGAATGAAGACACATTTTGAAGGGACACCAAAGCACCCACTGGAAAGTTATATCAAGAAGGGAGTTATAAAGTTCTAGTGGTGGAGTCTTGAGGAGTCTAGTGATTCTTGTATGAGTGAGGAATGCCACTCCATATTCACCATTTATTTAGTCACTTTAGTGTTGATTTTGAGATTTAGAGTCCTTAGGCTTGGGCGTCCAACCTTAAAGATGATTGTAAGGGAAAGCAAAGGATTCAAAGGAAATTTCAGAGTTTGGTGGAGAGGAATTTTAGATAAGTCTTTATCTTTGTATCTACATTTTGTTTTAATTTAGACATCTTGTGTTTTCACTACGATTTCTACTTTTAGTTCCAATTGTTGTTGGGTTTTCTCCATGAATTCTGTGTAGTTTTCTTTATCTTTTTCCTTAAAATGATGAAGTAATTAAGTTGTGGACGAATGTTGCGTGAAATATAGATCCTAATGTTGGAAGAAGTTGTGATGATTCAAACCTTGAACTTCATTTACTTCTTAATTTAGCATATTAAGTTGTTAATATATGTTGTGAGAACATATAAGAACTGGTTTGGTATTGTCTCGGTCAACTAATAGTAAGAATCACATGAGATTATATGGGTGAGAATGTAATTCATGTGGTTGAGTGTAAATAAATAGGGAGATAAAGTTTGATGGGTGTAGAATTAGAGGATATTAGAGTGACAGGCTAAAGCCCTTGATTTATTGTTATACATCTTCATACGTGATATTAGTCCCCCAAGTGGAGGGAGAAGAGGGAACTCTAGCGTGAGAGCTAGTATCTTCCCTATCTAGCCCGTCTTCAAGATATATAAAGCATTATATTAACCTATGTTTTTTATAACATTTCTAGTAAGGGTAAAAATTATTATTGCTCTTATTTGGCACAACACATCTTAGATATTTCTGCAATGGAATTCCAAAACTAATTACTGATTCATAATAAGAAAAATGATATTTTTATTTGCATTTGCTTTCATCTTATAAAAATCTTGCAAAATTTAGTTAGTTATTTACCTTATTATTTATTATAAAAAATTGCCAAAAGGAATTAAACTTTCATTTATGTAATATTATTTATAGTTTGTGTAAAACTATTTTTAAAAAGTAAAGTTTGTTATCTATTTTCTTTTAAAAAGGCTCCCTGTGGGTTCGATATTCGTGGCTTAATCAAAAAGTCATTTAGCACTTGATAACAATACATTTACTTGCGTAGAATACCAATTTAAAATATAATCAGTGAACTCTTATCTGCATCGGAGTCAAGTATTTGGCACCAGAGTAAAGAAAGAGATATAGTTAAATCTATATGTAGAACGTAGGCATAAATATCGTAAGGGATGATCCCGCTCGACCGAACATTTAGGCCTGACTGGTCAACCCAGCCCAGTCGACCGATCACTTAGGTCTGACCTGTTGTCTTGACTCAGTTGACTGATCACTTTCTTCTAGTTAGCTGGCCTGGTCTTGTGGACCCTGTTGACCATGACACCTGGTTGACCCCCTAATTGACCTGAGGGAGTGAATGACCAACTTCACTTGCATATTTATGTGCTTTGCATGCGAACTTGCATTATTTTCATTACCCATATGGCATTTTTGATTTTATGCTTGTATGTGAATGAAAAGTAGATTTTTTGTGTTTTTTTTTTATGTTCTGCTATATGATAATGTCATTTACATGATAAAAATTTAAATACTTTCACTTTGGTACATGCCCATATTTGGTGCCTTAATGAGCATCAACACTTGCGATATTACCACATGTAATTTGATAATCATGTTTTGTGCGGAATAATGGATAACAATGCTAGCTCATCGGTGGGTAATTTTCTATACAAAGGATTGATGGCGTTCCAGGATTGGCTCGTCTCCATCAAGACCTTCAATTTTCTTGTGTCAGTGTAGATGTCAGAATGTCATTGTTTTATTTTTGGAGTCTCCACTATATTTATCTATCATATCACCTTAATCTTCAAGTAATATTATTCTTTAAGATCATGTAAATGATCCTTAAATGTTAATAAAGTTGAAGAAGAAGGATAAGGGCTGATAAAATAGAAAACAATAGAACAAGGAAATGTCAGGGGGAGTCCTTACGAAAAAGATTCCAGAATACCTACTTCTAGAATTTTCCGGTAAGGATGACCACTTGGAAAAACTAATAGCTAGAAATTTTAAGTGTGATACATAATTTGAGTTATTTAATTCTCTTATAGAAGCAAGCTCCTGTAGTTAATTACATCTTAGACAATTAGGATTGCCTAAGAAATACCCTGATTAACGTTAATACTCACTCTTTAAAAAAAAGTCAAGATGAAGGAAAGAAACGTCAATGTTCAATCTTAGAGGTAATAAGTGTACTACCCCAAAGGTTTTGCTTTATTTTATTTTGTTGATGTCATTTTGGTTTTGTCGTTTTAGTTTTATCTACTTTTGATTTTAGTTTTTGATTTTATTGTCGTTTTATAGTTTGTTCAGTGGCTAACGTAAATGTTTTGGTTTTGTTTTGTTATAATTTTGGTTTTGTTATTTTAGTTTTTTTTTAATTTCTTTGTTTTTTTTTAATGTCACTTTGGTTTTGTTTTGTTGTTGTTTGTTCCATTTTCATAATGTCGTTTTGCAAAACAGAGTTAGCACATCCTAATAACATACAAAGTAAATCTAAAATGGAACTTATCTTCAACTTGCAAGAAAAACAATGTCATTGTTATTCTTGCATAAGAAATAATGTTGATTTTATTTATTAAATTGTTGTTTTAGTGGGTTAATTTTAATTTTTAGACAACCTGGTCAAGATGTCAATGACTTCGTTATCTGAGAGTAATCAGATGCCTTGATTTACTTAGTTCGAAAGGTAATTAAACCAGGACTAGAAGATTCTTGTCAACAACCAGATTTACATCATCAAAGAGACCTTCGTTGATCAAGAATGCTGAGGTTTAAGTTGCATTCGATGTTTTTGGTAGATTAATGTTTCATTTAAGTTTTAATGTCTTTTATCGATTTTTAAAGGTTGAAATCTTTTAGTTTGTTTATGATTTATTAATCAATTAATTTTTTGGTTTTTGTCATTTATTTTTGTTTTGTTTATGGTTCCATTATTACGATTTGAATTGGTGTAAAATCTAACATAAGTTAAAATTTATGATTTTAGATTGAATGTCTTTTGAATCTAAAGATATTTGGGTTAAGCTTAATATAAATTAGACTTAAAATTGGGTAACATCTAACATAAGTTGATTCAATGTTTTTTGAATCTTAAGATATTTTGTTTAAGAGTAATATAAATTAGACTTAAAATTGTGTACAATCTAATATAAGTTAAAATTTAGGATTTTAGATTTAATGTCTTTTGAATCTAAAGTCATTTGATTAAGCCTAATTAGACTTAAAATTAGGTAGAGTCTTATTTTCAATGTCAGTTGAATATAAAGATATTTGGGTTAAGTCTAATATAAATTAGACTTAGAATTTGGGTAAAATCTATCATATGTTAGACTTTAGGATTTTAGATTCAATGTCTTTTGAATCTAAATATATTTGGGTTAAGCCTAATATAAATTGGACTTAAAATTGGGAAAATATAACAAAAGTTAGACTTTAAGATTTTAAATTCAATGCCTTTTGAATCTAAATTCAATTGATTAAGCTTAATTAGACTTAAAATTGTGCAGAGTCTTAGATTTTTTGTTGTTTGAATCTGAAGATATTTAGGTTAAGTCTAATATAAATTAGAGTTAGAATCTGGGTAAAATCTAACATAAGTTACACTTTAGGATTTTAGACTTAATGTCATTTGAAAATGAAGGATTTTTTAATTAAGTCTAATACATATTAGACAGATTCAATTTGAGTTTAGTCTGGGTTCAGACTAATTTTAATTTAAGTTGATCCTAAAGTTTTGGTTAACTTAAGTTTAACCCAAGATTTGATTGATTTAGATCCAATTTAGATTGAACCTAGGGTTTGGTCAACTTAAGTTCAATTTGAGTTGAACTTACAGTCTAAATTTGACTTAGGTTCCATTTTGGTTGAACCTAAATTTTGATGGGTTTAGGTTCAATGTAGGTTGGGCCTAAAGTTTGGTTGTGTTAGGTTCAATGTTGGTTGAACCTAGTGGTTTGGTTAGGTTTAATTTGGGTTGAACATAAATTTTGGTTGAGTTAGATTCAATCTAGGTTGAACCTTGAGATTTGGTTAGTGTGGAACCTAAGTTATAGTTGTTAACTTGGGTTCAAGTTGGGTTGAACCTAAGTTTAGATTTGATTTAGGTTAAATGTAGGCTGAACCTAAGGTTTTGGTTAACTTAGGACCTAAGTTATTGTTATTAATTTGGGTTCAAATTGGATTGAACCTAAGTTGTAGGTTTGATTTAGCTTCAATGTGGGTTGAACCTAATTTAGGTTAACTTGGGTTCAAGTTGGACTGAACCTAAGTTATAGGTTTTATTTAGGTTCAATGTAGGTTGAACCGAAGGTTTCAGTTAACTTGGGTTCAAGTTAGGTTGAACCTATGTTTTGGTTTGGCTTAGGTTCAATGTTGGTTGAACTTAAGGTTTGAGTAAACTTGGTTTCAAGTTAGGTTGAACCTAAGTTTAGGCTTAACTTAGGTTCAATGTAGGCTGAACCTAACGTTTGAGTTAACTTGGGTTCAATTTAGGTTGAACCTAAGTTATAATTTTAATTTAAGTCTAAAATCACTTAGGCCTAATGTAAGTAAGGCTTAAGGTTTAAATAAGCCTAATTAGGGTTAGATTTAATTAAGGTTTAGGGTTACTTAAACCTAAATTAAGTAAGGCTTAAGTATTAATTATGTCTAATTAGGCAAGACTTAATTAAAGTTTAAGGTTACTTATAGCTAATGTCAGTATGGCTTAGTGATTAACTTTGTCTAATTAGGGTTAGACTTAATTAAGGTTTAAGTTCAATTTAAATTAATTAAGCATAATGTAAGTAAGGCTTAATATGTAATTAATTCTAATTAGGTTAGACTTAATTGAGGTTTATGATTATTTAAACCTAATTTAGTTAAGATTTAAGGGTTAATTAAGTTTAATTATAGTAATACTTAATTAAGATTTAGGATTAATTAAGCCTAAGGCTTAAAGTTTAATTAAGTCTAATTAGGGTTAGACTTAATTATGATTTAAAGGTTGCTTAAGCCTAATGTAAGTAAGGTTTAGGGGTTACTTAAGTCTAATTAGAGTTAGACTTAATTAGGGTCTAAGGTTACTTAAACCTAATTTAAGTAAGGCTTAAATGTAAAGTCTAATTAGCGTTAAACTTAATTATGCTTTAGAATTATTTAAGCCTAATGTATGTAAGGCTTAAGGGTAAAGTAAGTCTAATTAGAGTTAGGTTTAATTTGTGATTAAGAGTTAATTAAATCTAATTTTGGTAAGGTTTAATTGAATTATTTAGATTAATAAGACCTAATTAGCAGCTAGGTCTAATTAGGGTTAATATTAATTAAACCTCTTTTAGGTAACGTTTCATTGGATTAATTAGAACTAATAAGGGTTAAGTCTCATTAAGATTTAAGTTTAATTAAACCTTATTTAGATAAGGTTTAATATGATTAGTTAGACCAAATTAAGGTTAGGTCTAATTAGGGGTTAAAATTAATTAAACCTAATTTAGGTAAGGTTTAATTAGATTAATTAGGCCTAATTAAGGTTAGGTTTAATTAGAGTTTAATTTTAATTAAAAATTATTTACAAAGGTTTAATTAGCTTAATTAGACCTAATTAGGGGGTCTAATTAGAGTTTAAGATTAATCAAATGTTATTTAGGTAAGGTTTAATTAGATTAATTAGACATATTTAGGGTTAGGTCTAATTAGGGTATATGGTGTTAAACCTAATGTGATTAAGGCTTAACAAAGTTTAATTAGGTTTACTTGGAAGTTAGACAAAAATAGGGATTATGGTGTTAAACTTAATGTGACTAAGGCTTAACTGAGTTTAATTATTAGGTCTAATTGGATTTTAGACTTGATTAGGGTTTATGGTGTTAAACCTAATGTGATTAAGGCTTAACAGAGTTTAATAAGGTCTAATTGGATTTTAGACCTAATTAGGGATTACGGAGTTAAACCTAACATGATTAAGGCTTAACAGAGTTTAATTAGATCTAATTAGAGTTTAGATCTAATTAGTTGTTATGGTGTTAAACCTAATGTGATTAAGGCTTAATTGAGTTTAATTAGGTCTAATTGGAGTTTAGAAATAATTAGAGTTTATGGTGTTAAACCTAATGTAATTAAGGCATAACAGAGTTTAATTAGGTTTAATTGGAGTTTAAGCCTAATTAGGGTTATATAGGTTCCCATGGGTTAAGTCTATCAGTTGAGTTGGATTTGAATTCATTTGGAACTGGATTCAGATTAAACTAAGTTCATATGTGTTAACCTTAAGATTTTAGGGTCCAATTCTACATGTCGTTTAGGGTTTAAATTTTACGGTTTAAATAAAAGAATTTATTATTTTTAACCCTAAGTGATGAAGATGTCACTTTAAATTTTCAAATGGCTAAAAATTATCATTTTTAGAGTTTAAAAGTGTCACTCTAAATTTTCTAACCATTTTCAAATTTACTTTCCAATTTCTTCATTTTTTATAATTATTTTTGGAAATAATTACAATGTGTGATAGAAATTAGGAAATTGAACCCTAGGAAATTTTCCTAGTCTTAGAAAAATCACACAGTATTCCCATGGATGAGAGGACCAATCTGTGAAAATTTCATAATTTTTGGGTTTATAAACAATTTTTAATAATTAAATTACTCCCAAGAGTAATTAATTAATTAATAATTAAATATAACTTGTTAATTTGAGATTTCATTTTCCAATTATTCTCCTCATTATTCTGAGTTCAACTATATTTTTACCATATTTTTGTGGAATTTCTATGTCAAGTTATGTATTTTTGAAGTTAAATGGGATTTTCTGAATTTATTTAAATCCTACTTAACCGAAATTCCACACGGCGCTGACTGTATCATTGGACTTATTAAAATGACGTGCGGTGCTACGGGATTGGCTGTGATTTTCCATGCGGCAGCTGACACGGCTATGTTATGTATTAACAGATGCGCGGTTCAATGAGATAAACCATCCATTTCTATGTAATAGAAATGGACGACATCCCGTCGTCTTCCCCAACCTATTATAACTCGCAGAGCATCTGTTTTCAAGACACATGACACATCCATACGGATACGTGGGTATTTTGAATTGGTCTTCTTCACAAAGGTTCAGACTCGAATAGGAATTAGGTTAAAATGGTCATTCTTGGTCTTGATGAAGTGAGGCTTCAATCAAGCTAGACAAACACGATCGTCGGGTCCTTATGAAGCTTCCCATATACTTAATTTGAGGTGAAATTGGGTGGAGGTAAGACTTCATTGAAATGGGCTCATGGCTTGGTCTTGAACTTGGTTAGGGCTCACGGGAATATCCAATTTTGATTGGAAACTTCTTCGTAAACCTCAGGGATGGTGTAGGAGTGATCAATTTGAGGATTGGTGAGGTTTCATCTAGACTCGATAACTTGTCCTATTTTTAGGGCATGAAATTGGGATAGATGGGTGGGTATAAAGGGCTTCTTAGGTTATGGAAAATACTTTTTTTTCTTGGGTGTGTTTGAGTTTGGACAGTGTAGGTGGTTTTTCTCCTCTCCTTGAGGGCTCTCGGGTTAGCCTCATTTAGCCATGGATGAGGCCATGGCTGAACTTGGATAGACATGTAGGTTCTTGGGGATGGAGATAAACAATGTCATGATAGTTTGGAGAGAAGATTCAGGCTTGGAGATGATCATGGCTGAGCTCCCCAAGGTTAATCTATGTTATACTCAACTAGAGTGAAGGTTTGGTTTCATGTTTTGGCCTCCCTCCATTGGAAGGTTTAGGAGGTGGATAAGGCTTCCTAAGTGTGTCTTGAATCAACCTTCCCCATGTGATTCATTGATCATTCAATAAATTAAGAGAGGGAATGATACATATCCCTCCAGTTCCTTATTTTTGATGTCTTGCTCATGATGGCCCTATTCATGTGTATTATACAGTTTAGAGGAGTTTTTCATTTATTGGAGAAGGGTGGAGGTGAGTGATGACCTCTCGTCATCTTTATTTAAAAATTCATGAGGGAATGAAACCTCATTATTCCCTTCATGATGATTCCATAATTATTTTTTTTATTTTGTCAAGGATGATGTGTCATAGGTCATAATGGGTTTTATGGGTCATGGTTAACTCATGGGCAACCCTAAATAAGTTCAAATTAATTTTAAAAATCATTTATGGATTTTAGGTGTTATATGTGATGTCATGAATTTAAATTTAGCTTAAGGTTATTAAATTATAATTTCTTTTTGAATTAATTATGTAATCAATTAAAAATGTATGAAATTATAATATTAACCCATAAATTGGTCAAAATGATTTTTGGTGTTTACCATTTGACCAAATTTATCAATTTAGTCCAAAATTGAATATTTTGATCCAAGTTGACCAAAATTGACCATGGTTGATTAGGGTTGACCATGGATGACCAAGATTGACCAGTTTAGGTCCAGGGTTGACCCAAGTGATTTACTTAACCTTGCATGATTGAATGAGTCATGGGGAGCTATTAGATAACTTAACTTGGTTAAATGATTTGGTTTAACCCATTTTAGTGTTTAAGTTGACCGAATGGTCATGCTTAGTCATTTTGATGTCTTAAATTGATCAAAGGGGTCAAGTTTGGCCAATTTGGTGACTGAGTTAAGCTGTTGTCAATGGGGTGGTCAATGAGTTCATTTTGACCAAAGTTTGACTAGCTAGGTCAAGGGTTGACTTGTTGGTCAATGGGATGGTCAATGGGTTCATTTTAACCAAAGTTTAACCAGTTAAGTCAAGGGTTGAATTGTTGGTCAATGGGATGGTCAATGGGTTCATTTTGACCAAAGTTTGACTAGTTAGGTCAAGGGTTGACCTTTGGGTCAATGTGGTGATCATTAGGTAAATATTGACAAAGTGTGACCATTTAGGTCATTAGGTTAACCTTTGGGTCAATGTGGTGGTTATTAGGTCAATTTTGACCATGTTTGACCATTCAAGTCATTGGGTTGACCTTTGGGTTAATGTGGTGGTCATTTGGTCAAATTTGACCAAGTTTGACCCTTTAGGTCATTTGTAAACTTGTTGGTTAATATAGTCCCAAATTAAGGTTTAATGTCATTCATATGATCATTTTAAGATGTCATAAAGATTTGGGCTAAAAGAGCTTCATTAGGGTTTTACCCTAGACTTTAGGGTTTAGTAACCCTTAATAAGATTTAGGAGGTCAGTATTGGTAGACTTCCTTTCTCAAATGAATCATAAATGATCCTCACAAAAGTGAGGTCAAAAAGGACATACCATCACATATCTTGTGGTGTCATAGTTGAACGCCACAAGCCTTTTCATATTGTATACTCAATCATGGTTATGCCTTAGAGCCTTTGAACCCGTTGAGTGTACAACATATCTACATTTGGATTCTGTCATTTGCATGTTACTTGAGGATCTTTCATCATGTTTGTTGATACCCTATTTTGGTGATCTTGGTGTTGAACCTTGTGTTATACTTGCTTCCATTTGCATTTGTCTGCATGCTTTGGTAGTGAGCTAGACTCGATAGGTGAGTGGCCTTGTGTCGATTACGATACTTTAAAAAGCTATGTTTACTGGGTAGATCCTGGAGAGCAGTGTGGTTCAAAGCATCAGGATCAATATGAATATGATTGTGCTAAGGATCCAATGGATTTAACTTGTGTCACCTTGCATTTTACGGATCTGCATTTAATGGCCCTATTTTAACATAAGAAAAATTACTTTTTTACCTATGATATCCATCCTTATTTTAGAACTATGTAAGTAGTGAGCTAAATCATATGGAAAGCCAACTCTCTAAAAAAAATCAATCTTGGGTGATGTTTGAAACATCCCTTGGATCATTTGAATGGGTTCGATGTGGGGACCTTTTTAAAGTCATGCATGCCCTAAGACTTTATCCTGGGTACTTGGATGCTGGTTAGGACATTTTTCATTACATTGTGTGCTAGGCTAGAATTACGATGCCAGGTAGTCTTCTTTTATGTTTGGCTATTTCTCTTTGCTTGTTTGATTGCCCTAGCAAGACATTACTTTGCTTGTGCTTTCGTGTGTTTATTGAGTGTGGACAAGTGAAATAGTGCATCAGGTCAATCTTATTGCGGGGATCCATGCCTAAATACACACACACACACACACACAAAAGTTTAATAAGAGGGGAGTAATGTCATGATTTATATGCTAACCCTTTCTTGTAGTTGTTGCTATAAGCACCTCCAGCTAGATATTGCTCATATGCGTTGCATGTTAACCAATTCTAACATTTTATGTAGACCGAGTACTTATTACTCTATTGTCATGTATTTTCTAGGGTCCAAGGACTGAGTTTATAATAGAAATATGGTATGGGCATCGGTTTTAATGCGTTTGACACTGAAATCAAGTGATGGGGACCAAGAATATCAGCTTATGTTACATAACATAATTATAAATTTATATTATTGTATAGAATTATCTCTTGGTGTGTATATGGAGGGTTTGACCACTTTTACTGCTTTCCTGGAAAATGTTGCTGACCTATCAGTGCTAGCTTGTTTTTATATTTTGCTTGGTTTGGCTTGATGATTCACTGAAAATTTGATAGCTTTTTACTATTCATTTCATACCAGACTTTGATGATATTGCATTTTAAAGAAATGTATTTTTCATGATTTGATGCAAGTACAATGATTTTAGGCCTTTGAAGCAAAAGAAAGCGAAAAGGAGCAAATTTGGAGCAAAAAGGGACAAAAGTGCATTGTCGGCGAATTTTCATATTTTAAATTTAATTTAAATATATATATAGTTTAAAAGATAACATTTGATTTTGAAAGTAATTTTAAGTTTAAAAGTTTTAAGATATGAAATCAAACTGATCTCACATCCCAAATAGTTTATATAAACGAGCACCGCACCACAAAACGTGTATCTATCCCGAAGAATAGATACACTGCTTGATGATGGGGCTCAATTAAATAAACTAGGAGATTTGTGACATCCGTTTGGTCTGCGAACGAATTTTATAAGCCGACAAGTTCCCCTGCTTAATATAAATGAATTAAGCAGGGTTTATATTATCTGGGTTCTTAAAGTTCCCTATAGAGGCAAGCCCCTATAGTTAATTACATCCTAAGTGACGAGAATCACTTAAGAAAACTCTCGATAATGATCAGTGGTTTTGCTCTCAAGAATTTCAAAGTTTAAGGTTTTCAAACAATTGGATTTTGGAAATTTCAATCGGGATTAGCTCAAATTCGGAACAGTTTATTTTGAGAATCCAAAGGATGAGAAGTAGGTGAAGCTGAGGATCAAGAGGAATCTTGGCAACTTCCCAAACTATCCTATTGTTTGGCTCGGATTTAGGAAAATCCTAAAATTATCTGATATTTCAATCTTGCCAATTTTAATTAATTAGGACTTATATTTGTATGACACAGTCATGCAAATAGCCTCGAAGATGTGAGGGTTTATGTCGTACCAAACGACTACCTCGGAGTCCTAAGACCGGTTAGGGCTTAATTTACATAAACATTATTATGCAAACGCCTAACAAAGAGTTGAGGATTTATGTTGCACTAGGCAAACTACCTCGAAATCCTATGGCTTTGTTGTTTAATTCTAAGAAATGTTTTGTTGAAGTAGAGTTGAGTTTTGCTGATGACGACGGCCGAGCTGCCCACCATGCTCCGAGCTCCTTGTTGTTGCAGAGGATTAGTTTTAGAAGTCTTAAATTAGGAGATGAGAGAAGTGTTTTATTTTAGAGAGAATCTTAAAATCCAAGTGTTTTTAATATTTTAATTAAAACAAATCTTAAAGTTGTTTAAACAGAACCGATTAAGATCCCACGATTTCGTCATCCCGGCACTGTTATTTTCATCGAATTCACTTAGTCCAGTTGAATTTGCTAAACTCAACTGAATGAGTTCCACACTTTCATTTAGACCGTGGGAAATCCCGTTAGCAACACGTGGGTTACATCATCCAAGGTATTCCCGATCATTCAACGAGACGTTTTAATTTAGTTGCAATTGTGGTTTTGGTTGTTCTGTTTGTGATTAAATTTTGAGTTGCTTTATATTTTGAAATGTTGTGGCAGTAATTTTTATCTTTTAATGAATTTTAATTTAGTTTTGGTTTCAGTTCAGGGACTATCCTAAAGGTTTTGGTTTTCATGCAACAGTTGTTTATCATGCAAGAAAAGTAAAGTGCATTGCAATAAAGTAAATTGCAATAAAATAAAAGCATACCTGGAGGGTCTTCCCGTCATCCCAAGCTCTACTTAAAACACATGTTAAGGCATTTAAATATTTCAACAAGTACCTAGGTAAAGCTAAGGGAAAGGTTTTGGTTGTCTACCAAAGTCCTAATTCTATAGCTAGTCATCTCCTATGACGTCTAGGTTTTTGTATTTTGGTTTAAGGATGATTTTCTTCATCAAAGAACAATTAAGTTCAATTGTTCTTATAAACAACCTATCATATTGAGGAAAAGCTTAAGACGAGTCTTAAACATCTTTTCAATATCTCTAGGATTGTTTTAAGTTCAAGGGAGTTTAATTATACAAGTGAATTAATCATCCAGGAGTTTAAGTTTTGTTCTCTTGCTCAGTGAACTAGGACATTTGAATATCCTATAAGTGATGTAACTCTTCACTTGATACCTCATTTAAGAGTTATAATAATAAGAGCTTTAAAAGGGCAAATCAACTTATTAGGTATTTTAATGATTTAAACTTAATGATTTAATTTTAATTTTGACTTAATTATAAAAAATTAGTTTAAGTTTGGAATAGTGTTCAAGTTATTTTAGATTTTATTCTTAATGATTTCATTTAGGTTTGTTGTTAAATGATTTTAATTTAATTTAATTCAATTTAATTTTAATTCAATTTAATTTATTTTTTAATTTAATTTGATTTGATTTTAATTTAATTTAATTTAATTTAATTTAATTTGATTTAATTTAATTTTAATTTAATTTAATTTAATTTTAATTTTAATTTAGTTTAATTTTAATTTACTTTTTGATTTTAATTTAATTTAATTTAATTTAAATTAAATTTAAATTTAATTTAATTTAAATTTAAATTTAATTTAATTTAATTTAATTTAATTTAATTTTAATTTAATTTTAATTTGGATTATTATTTTAATTTTTTTTAAAATTAAGAATTAAGTATTATTGAAATGATTTATTTAGGGATTTTTAAATTAAAGAATAAATATCCTCTTAGTAATATCCCTACTTCAATAATTCCAATTTCTATCATTTTCCCAAAATTTCAATTAATTAATTAATTAAAGTTTATTTTAATTATTTTTGTTTTAAATGGTTAGTAGGTTTCTACCCTCAATCATTTAAGTTTCAATCATCCAAAATCAGTTTAAAATCAAATATTTTACCCTCCCCTTTTTGATTAATCCTAAAATTTTAATTAAATGTTGAAAATTTTAATTACCATTTTGCCCTTCAAGTTTAATAATTCTATAACTCACTAAATTAAGCTCAAATGAACTTGAAAGTTTTATGTAACCTCACTTACATGTCAATTAATACTTTAGATAAGAAAATGTGATTTTTCTGTTTTTTAATTTATTTATGTAATTATTTTTAATGGAAAATTGGGGATTTCAAGGAAAATTCAATAACATGAACAAGGAAATGTTTCTGTCCTTAAGAAAATTATGGGATATTCATAAGTACCAGAGGACCATTTGGACCAATTTTGGTGATTTTTTGAATTATATTTTATTTATTAGAATTATTTTGTGTTTTAGAGTATTAATTAATTTTAAAATAAAATTAAAGTTAAAAAATAGATTTTATATTTTTCTTAAATCTCTCTAACCTCAAGGAGTTCAAAGAAACAAATTTTGTATTTTTCTGATTTTTCTTTGATTTATTAGAATTATTTTAGTGAAAAGGTTGGAAAATACATTTTTTAATATTAAAAATTACATTAAGCCTTTAAAATTCAATATCTTATCCTAGGGACTTAAGAAAAATATTTGGTTTGTTCCTAAGTAATTAGAATTCAAAATGTGACATTTTGGTGATTTTTAATATTTTTATGATTTTAATTATTTTATAATTATTAAAAATATTAAAATAATGATAAAAATTAACTTTTTTAGAAAATTACAATTTTAATTTTCCTAAGTTCCTCTGATATCAGAGAAGCTTCAAAACCATTTTTGTGAATTTTTGAAAAGTATTTTGTGAGTTATGAATATTTAAAGTTTAATTTTACCCATTTTTGCTTAAGAGGCTTAATCAACCCATTTGGTGGGGTTAATCAAGTCCAATTGACTTCAAATTTTTATGTGATGTTCCTCTAATCCTAAAGATTAGTGGAGAATTATTTTCAAGTTAATTTGATGTATAGTTAACCCTAATTAATTAAGTTCAATTTTGGGTGTTTAGACCAGTTAGGGTTATTCCAAGTGAGTTAACTCAAAACTTATTTTTCCTAGGTTCCTCTGGTCATAAGGAACATCACCAAATTTTCCTAGAATTTATTTCTCAACATGCTAATTATTGGAATTAAAATACTCAAAACAGTAACATGCAATTGAAAAATCAATAACTTCTCATGGGGATGGCCTCTAACATTAAAAATTTCAGGGAATGTTCCCAAGTTCAGAGGCTTTAAAAGCCCTATGGTCTCATGCCATGGTGAGTTTCCTATATGAATGGAGAATTGAAATAGTGCAGAGAGTAAAAAAATTATTAAAAATAAAATACTTGATGAAATGACCTGATTTCTTTTCCACATTATTCTCCTCTGTTCACTAAGCAAGAGAATATTTTTATTTTATTTTTAGGATTTTTCTACACGAAGTTATGGATTTTCTAAGTTCTGGTAATTAAATAAATCCATAAAATCCTATTTTTCTACTTATCCGAATCGGCGCCGCGTCATCCTTAGCATCTCCGAACAGCCACGCGGTGCTTTCTGGTTCGACGCCGCCATCCGACTCAGTGCTTCAGGGGCCCGCTGTTCATGTACCATCACGCTGTCCAGCTCGATCTCGACCGTCTGCTCGATACACACTCGATCCGAAGGCTCCCAGTCATCGTCTACGACTGGTGTGAACCCGTGACCGCCCACACTAAAACCCTAAGATCTCACTCAATACTTAACGAATTTTTGTGTTCTTGTGCTCTATGGATTCATCTTGAAGAGACGAATACATCTATATGGTGATCATGCATTGAAATTGAGGCATTTGAAATGGAGAATGTTCAGAAGCTTGGGAAGAAGAGAGAGCTCACACCTTTGCTCAGAGAAGTGAAGCTTCGATCTGAGAGTTGTGTCATGTTCGATTGGGTCCAAGCAAGCTCCAGATGAAGTCCCTTGGCCTGGTGAATTGCCTAGGTACAAAAGTGACCACAGCTCGATCACAAAGCTTGATGGTCGGAGCAACCGGGTGGCTCTGGAGAGGGGCTTTCACTGGGGAACTTCTCCTCTTGGTCTGGTGAAGGTGTAGGACCAATCAATTTGGAGATTGGCTCACTGTGGTGAAGTGTCCTAGTTTTGGGCTTGAATTTCAACTTTGAAATTGAGCTCACAGAGAGGAAATGGCAGGGGGATTTCAGTGGGGATCAAGTTCTCCAGGTGTGGGGAAGAGTCTGGAATGATTTTGGCAGAGTTTCTGTGTGATTTGTTTCAACACCTCTTCCATGGCCGAGAGAGGTGGGGCTTTCACTGGGGAACTTCTCCTCTTGGTCTGGTGAAGGTGTAGGACCAATCAATTTGGAGATTGGCTCACTGTGGTGAAATGTCCTGGTTTTGGGCTTGAATTTTAACTCTGAAATTGAGCTCACAGAGAAGAAATGGTAGGGGGATTTCAGTGGGGATCAAGTTCTCCAGGTGTGGGGAAGAGTCTGGAATGATTTTGGCAGAGTTTCTGTGTGATTTGTTTCAGCACCACCTCCATGGCCGAGAGAGGTGGGGTTTAAATAGAGCTGGCTGGAGCCTCTCCCAGGGGGAGTTAGGGGTTGGGATCAGCTGGCCTGGTGAGGAGAAGAACAGCCATGGTGGCCATTGGGCATGGGGCAACTCAGCAGGTGAGAATTCCAAGCTTGGGCTCACATGGGAGCTCTCGGGTGTGGTGTTTTTCGGCGGCCCAGGTGGCTGGCCGGCAGGCATGGGTCACCCTCAGGGTCAGGAGGCTCAGGGCTGGGGTTTAGTGTAGGGAATTGGCAATGGCCAAGTGTAAAGTGGTTGAATTAAAATGGAATGGGGTAAGGGTGTATTTTGGCTAAGTTTGGTCAAATGTATGGATTGGGCTAGGTGCACCTCCCCATGGCTAGTTTGGGCTGAAGAGAAAGTGGTTTAGGTCAGCTTAATTAGTGAGGAAGGTCACCATCCAAGTACAATTAAGTTTAAGCAAGGTTTAGTGGAGTCATGGAAGTGGCTAATCCCCTTAAGGGAATATGGAAAGAGCCTTCTCCTCTTGCCATCTTGGGTATGTTGAGGTGTCCAAGGCTTTCATGGCTCCCATGTGGCTCATGCATGGCTTCATGGCTCCATTTGGCTTGGGAAAAGTTAAGTCGACTTTCATGAGGAAGGATTTTGTGATTTTTTGGCATTTTGGTGAGAGTTGTCATGAGGTTTGATTTGGAATGGTTTGATGATGAATTTGAAAGTTAGGGAAGGTTTTAATTGGAATGGATGATGAAGTGTAGTGTCATGTGTGCATTAGAGTCAAATTTGGGCCTTTGAAATTATTTTAGGAGTGGGCTTTTTAGGAAGGCTTAAGGAAGTGGGCCTTAGGTTTGAAAATAAATTTATGGATGGGAATTTTGTGAAGGATTGGGCCAAAAAATGTTGGGTTTATCTTAGGGATGTGCCATGATTGATTTGAAGCAAGTTTGAGGTGTTTTGGGTTTGAATTGAGTTCATTTGGGTTTAAAATGGGCTAAATTGGGGGTTTTGATAAAAGTAGGGTAAATTGACAAAATTCGCCCATGGTGTAGTTGGACAAAATGAAATTGGGAATATTTGGGATTTTCTGGAATTTTCTGGGAATTTTTGGAATTTTTGGATTTTTTGGGTTAAAAAGGGTATTTTGGGTATTTGGAGTGTATTTTTGGAAATTTTGGTATATTTGGCTATGGATGATCAATTTGAGTGATGTGGCAATGTTTGAGATTGGTTTTGAGGAATTTTGGGTAATTTGGAGATTTTGGAAAATTTGGGCAATTTCAAGGGCTTTTGGTAGGTTTGATAGGTGTAGGGTCCTTAGGGTCAAAAATTGAAATTTTGGAAGAATGAAGATTGATCAAATGTGAGTGAAATGAAATCACTTTGATTGAGCCATGAAGCCATATTAAGCCCATATGAGCCATAAGAGGACTCATTGGAGGCATTCTCTATGTTGTTCCTAACCCTCTCAACCAAGGGCTTAGGGGTTAAGGTCCATCCATATGAATTACCTACATGAGTCAGGGAGTCAAGTTAGGTATAGGTGTGGTTTTAGGATTTGGATTGTGTGTGTGAGAGTGTAGAGTGTGAGTGTAGTGAGTGTGTAAGTCAACCCTCACCGGACCGGACCACCTGGGGTAGTCCCAAGTGCCAAAGAGTCCTATAGGGAACTCATCCTTTAAACCTCCACATTTGATCTCAACCCTCTAGGTGATTAGGGGTCTACAATCAAGCTTGCGGGGTTTGCAGGGAGACAAGAAGTGGTTTAAATTTCTAAGGGATGGGTCCCAATTCTAGTCCTCTAAGATAGTCAATGGAAAAGCCTAAGGCTAGATCCTAAACACTAAAGAGGGAGGAGAAGACCTCATCAAAAATGAGGTCAACAAATGGACCCCCAATAGGTGTGGTGTGCTGACGGAGCACACCGCGCGTATTGGCGTTGACCGAAGGGATCAACAAAACCAACACAGATTCCCGAATGACAAACTTAGGACGAAGTAGAAGAATTTCCGCTGGGGAGTATCAGGTATACTTCCAAGACTGGAGATTCCTGAACTCTCGCTGGGGAATGGGAAAGGAGATGAATTCCAAATCATATGATCTGGGGAATTCGATTTAGATTTCATTTCATGTTTAAGCTTTGATGTGTGAGTTTAGATTTTAGTTTGAATTTTAATTTAGATTGAAGTTTGGTTTAAAATCAATTTGAGGAAATTTTGAATTTGAAATTTAGATTTAAAATGAGAATCGAAACCTAGGTTTCAACCTCGGGACTGCAAAGAGAACCGGAATTTAGGTACCGACCTCGAGTGAGAATCGAATTTAGGTATCGACGAGAAAAAGGATGAGAATCGAATTTAGGTACTCGATCTCGAGAGGGATGAGAATTGAAATTTCGCATCAATCTCGGAAGAGAATCAAAATTTAGGTATCGATCTCGGATGAGAGTCGGAATTTAGGTACCGACCTCGAAGGAAGAGAACTGGAATTTAGGTACCAGTCTCAGAAGAGAGTCGAAATTTAGGTATCGACCTCGAAGGAAGAGAACTGGAATTTAGGTACCAGTCTCGGAAGAGAGTCGAAATTTAGGTATCGACCTCGAAAAGGATGAGAATCAAAATTTAGGTACTGATCTCAGAATGAGAACTGGAATTTAGGTACTAGTCTCGAATGAGAACTGGAATTTAGGTACCAGTCTCGGAAGAGAGTCGAAATTTAGGTATCGACCTCGAAAAGGATGAGAATCAGAATTTAGGTACTGATCTCAGATGAGAGTTGGAATTTAGGTACCGACCTCGAAGTGAGAACTGGAATTTTGGTACCAGTCTCGGAAGTTTAGAATTGAAATTTAGGTATCAATTCGGAAGAGAATCGAAATTTAGGTATCGATCTCGAAAGGAGAGTCAGAATTTAGGTACCGACCTCGAAGTGAGAACTGGAATTTAGGTACCAGTCTCGGAAGTTTAGAATTAAAATTTAGGTATCAATTCGGAAGAGAATTGAAATTTAGGTATCGATCTCGAAAGGAGAGTCGGAATTTAGGTACCGACCTCGAAGTGAGAACTGAAATTTAGGTACCAGTCTCGGAAGATTAGAATTGAAATTTAGGTATCAATTTGGAAGAGAATCAAAATTTAGGTATCGATCTCGAAAGGAGAGTCGGAATTTAGGTACCGATCTCAGATGAGAGTCGAAATTTAGGTACCGACCTCGAAGTGAGAACTAGAATTTAGGTACCAGTCTCGGAAGTTTAGAATTGAAATTTAGTATCAATTCGGAAGAGAATCGAAATTTAGATATCGATCTCGAAAGGAGAGTCGAAATTTAGGTACCGACCTCGAAGTGAGAACTGGAATTTTGGTACCAGTCTAGGAAGTTTAGAATTGAAATTTAGGTATCAATTCAAAAGAGAATCGAAATTTAGGTATCGATCTCGAAAGGGGAGTCGGAATTTAGGTACCGACCTCGAAGTGAGAACTGGAATTTAGGTACCAGTCTCGGAAGTTTTAATGTATGAAGAAGGGTCCAGTCTCGTGCCATCAGAACCAAACCGAACCAAGTTTGTGGCTCTGTGTCAATGAACCTAGTCAATCTCCGTACAAGAGGGGAAGGAGATCACGTAAAATCAAAAGGATCTCGATGTGACGAAAAAAAGGTGTAGGATTTTTGAAATTTGAAGTGTGAGTTTTCCGTGAGGAAGAACCATCCCGAAAGAGGGTTTCAAAGTAGTTTGAAGTAGATTTTGATCTGAGGAAGAGTTGAAGGATTTGAAAGAGATAGATTGAGATTGTAATTCCATTTGAGATTCATTTTTCATTTTGTTTGTCCTTTAATGATCCAATTTTATTTTTGTTGTTTATTTGTTGTTGTCGGCGAATTTTTAATTTAATTTAAATAAATAATTTGAAAAGTAGTATTTGATTTTTAAAATAATTTTAAATTTGAAAATTTTAAGATAAGAAATCAAACTGATCTCACATCCCGAATAGTTTATATAAACGAGCACCGCACCACAAACTGTGTATCTATCCCGAAGAATAGACACACTCGCTTGATAATGGGGCTCGATTAAATAAACTAGAAAGGTTTGTGACATCCATTTGGTCTCGCGAACCAATTTTATAAGCCGACAAGTTCCCCGTCTAATATGAAAACATTAAACAAGGTTTATATTACTCGGGTTCTTAAAATTCCCTATAAGGGCAAGCCCCTATAGTTAATTACATCTTAAGTGACGGGAATCACCTAAGAAAACTCTCGATATTAATCAGTAGTTCTGCTCTCAAGAATTTCAAAGTTTAAGTTTTCAAGGGATTGAATTTTGGAATTTGAATAGGAAATGGATCAAATTTGGAACATTTTATTTTGGGAATTCAAAGGAAGAAAGGTAGGAGAAATCACAGATTCGAAGCGAACTTCGGTAATTTCCCGACTATCCTATTTGTTTGGCTTGAATTTAGGAAAGTCCTAATGTTTATTTAATGTTTTGATCTTGCCAATTTTAATTAATTAGGACTTAGATTTGTATGATAAAATCATACAAATAGCCTTGAAGATGTGAGGGTTTATATCGTATCGGACGACTACCTCGGAATCCTAAGATCGGTTAGGGCTTAATTTGCAATGCAAATGCCTAACAAAAGGTTGAGGATTTAGGTTGCACTAGGCAAACTACCTCGAAGTCCTATGGCTTGGTTATTTAATTTTAAGAAAGTTTTGCTGAAGTAGACTCAGGTTTTGCTGATGACGATGGTCGAGCTGCCCACCATGCTCCGAGCTCCTTGTTGCAGAGGTTTAGTTTTAGAAGTCATAAATCAGGAGATGAGAGAAGTGTTCTGGTTTAGAGAAAATCTTAAAATCCAGGTTTTTTTAATATTTTAATTAAACAAATCTTAAAGTTGATTATAACAACACCGGTTAAGATCCCACGGTTCCATCCTTCCGGCATCGTTATTTTTAACGGATTCACTTAGTCCAGATGAATTTGCTAAGCTCAACTAAATGAGTTCCACACTTTCATTTAGACCGTGGGAAATCCCGTTAGCAACACGTAGGTTACATCATCCGAGGTATTCCCGATCATCCAACAAGTCGTTTTAATTTAGTTGTAGTTGTAGTTTTGTTGTTCCGTTTTGTGATTAAATTTTGAGTTGTTTTATATTTTGAAATATTGTGGCGGTGGATTTTATCTTGTAATGACTTTTAATTTAGTTTTGGTTTCAGTTTTAGGGACTACCCTAAAGGTTTTGGTTTTCATGCAACAGTTGTTTATCATGCAAGAAAAGGTAAGTGCGATGCGATTAAATAAATTGCAATAAGGTAAATTGCAATAAAATAAAAGCGTACCTGGAGGGTCTTCCCGTCATCCCAAGCTGCACTTAAAACACAATTAGAATATTTAAGCATTTAAAGCAAGTTCCTAGGTAAAGCTAAGGGAAGGGTTATGGTTTTCTACCAAGTTCCTAATCCTATAGCTAGTCACCTCCTATGACGTCTAGGTTCTTGTATTTTGAGGATGATTTTCTTCATCAAAGAACAATTAAGTTCCGTTGTTCTTATAAATATCCTATCATATCGAGGAAGTGCTTAAGACGAGTCTTAAACATCCTTTCAATATTTCTAGGATTATTTTAAGTCCAAGAGAATTTAATTATACCAATGAATTAATCGTCCGGGAGTTCAAGTTTTGTTATCTTGCTCAGTGAACTAGGACATTTGAATATCCTATAAGTGAAGTAACACTTCACTTAACGCTCCGTTTAGGAGTTATGACAACAAAAGCTTTCGAGGGCAAATTGATGTTCAAATGGTTTATGATTTAATTTAATTTCAGTTAATGGATTTAAGTTTGGAATAGTGTTCAAGTTGTTTTAGATTTATTTTGAATTTCTTTATGTCTTTTGATGATGTTATTTTTAATTCAATTTAATTTAATTTAATTTTAGTTTGATTTAATTTAGTTTAATTTTAATTTTAATTTAATTTATTTAATTTACTTTAATTTTAATTTTAACTTGGTTTTATTTTTTTTTTTAATTTAATTTAATTTAATTTAATTTAATTTAATATGATTTAATTTAATTTAATTTAATTTAATTTAATTTAATTTAATTTAATTTAATTTAATTTAATTTAATTTAATTTAATTTAATTTGATTTAATTTAATATGTTTTAATTTAATTTAATTTAATTTAATTTAATTTAATCTAATTTAAATTTTAATTTAATTTTATTTTTAATTTTAATTTAATATTTTATTTTTTATGTTTTAAAGATGATTTAATTTTAATAGTTAAAGTATTAATTTAATTGAAATTTTAAAAGGATTTAATTTAAATAATTTAACTTTAATTTAATTTAATGATTAAGTGTTTTAGCATTTTAAATCTTGAATTTGGATTATCATTTTAATTAGGAATTAAATATTATTGAGGTGATTAATCTAGGGATTCTTAGATTAAAGAACAAATCTCTTCCTAATGACATCCCTATTTTAATAATTCCAATTTTTTTATTATTCTTCCAAATTTGACTAATTATTTAATTAAGGTTTTATGTTAATTATTTTCAAATTATTTGGTAGGTTTCTACCCTTTAATTATTTAAATTTCAATCATCCAAATCAGATTAGGATCAAATATTTTACTATTTCATTTTATTAAGCCTAAAGTTTTAATTAAGGGTTAAAATTTTAATTACTATTTTGCCCTTCAAGCTTAATAATTTCATAACTCACTAAATGGAGATTAAATGAATTTGAAATTTTTATGTGACTTCACTCATATGTCAATAAAGACATTTGAGGAGAAAATATGATTTTTCTGTATTTAATTTATTTATGTAATTATTTTTGGTGGAAAATAGGGATTTTCAAGGAAAATTTAATAATATGACCAAGGGAAAGTTTCTGTCCTTAAGAAAATTATGGGATATTCCTAATGACCAGAGAACCACTTGGACCAATTTTGGTGATTTTTTGAATTATATTCTTTTTATTACAATTATTTTGAGTTTTGAAGTATTAATTAATTTTAAAATAAAATAAGGGTTGAAAAATGAATTTTATATTTTTTAAAAATCTCTCTGATATCAAGGAAATTGGAAAACCAATTTTTATAATTTTCTGATTTTTCTTTGATTTATTATAATTATTTTAGTGGAAATGCTAGAAAATACATTTTTTTTAATTTTAAAATTACCTTAGGGCTTTAAAATTTAATATCTCATCATAGAGACCTAAGAAAAATATGGGGTTTGTTCCTAAGTGATTAAAATTCAAAATGTGACATTTTGGTGAATTTTATTATTTTTGTGATTTTTATTATTTTTTAATTATTAAAAATATTAAAATAATGCAAAAAATCAACTTTTTTAGAAAATTGTAATTTTAATTTTCTTAAATTCCCCTGATATCATAGAGGCTCCAAAATCAATTTGGTGAATTTTTAAAAAGTATTTTCAAAGTTATAAATTTTTTAAATTTAATTTTGGCTAAATGGCTTAATCAACTCATTTGATAGGGCTAACCAAGTCCAATTGACTTCATACTTTTATGGTGGGTTCCTCTAATCTTAAAGGTCAGTGGAGAATTAATTTCACGTCAATTTGATGTATGATTAGCTCTAATTAATTAAAGCTCCATTTTGGGTGTTTAAGCCAATTAGGGTTATTCCAAGTGAGTTAACTCAAAACCTATTTTTCCTAGGGTCCTCTGGTCATAATAAACATCACCAAATTTTCCTAGAATTTATTTCACAATATGCTAATTATTAGAATTAAAATACTCATAATAGTAACCTAGAATTGAAAAATCAATAACTCTTCATAGGGATGGCCTCTGACTTTGGAAAATTCAGGGAATGTTCCCAAATTCAGAGGCTTCAAAAGCCCTATGGTCTCATGCCATGGTGAATTGTATACATGCATGGAGAATTGAAAATATGCAGAGAGTAAATAAATTATTAAAAATCAAATACTCAATTAATTTAAATGATTTCTTTTCCACATTATTCTCCTCTGTTCACTTAGCAAGAGGGTATTTTGATTTTATTTTTATGATTTTCCTACACAAAGTTATGTATTTTTGAAGTTTAGGGAATTAAATAAATAGAAAAATAGCCTAATTTCCTACTTATCCACGCGGCGCCGGCTCAACCTCGGCAGCTCCGAAGCTCCACGCGTCGTCTCCTGATTCGGCGCCGCCATCCGACTCGCCGCTCCAGGCCCCGCGGTTCATGTTCCGTTGCTCCGTCCGGCGCGATCCCGGCCGTCCGCTCGATACACGCGCAATCCGACGGCTCCTCGGTCATCATCTACGACTGGTGTGAACCCGTGACCGTCAACCTTCTAACCCTAATTTCTCACTCTATTCTCAATGGATTTTTGTGTTCTTATGCTCTATGGATTCGTCTTGAAGAGACGAACACATCCATACGGTAAACATGTATTTAAATTGACTCAAATTAAATGGAGAATCTCCGTAAGCTTCGGGAAGAAGAGTGAGTCCATACCTTTGCTCGCAGAAGTGAAGCTTCGATCCGAGAGTTGTGTCACCTTCGATCGGGTCCAAGCAAGCTCCGATGAAGTCCCTCGGCCCAGTGAATTGTCTAGGTAAGATTTCGACCAAGCCCGATCACAAAGCTTGGAGGCCGGAAGCAATGGTTGGCTCGGTGAGGGGTTTTTGCTGGTAAACTTCTTCTCTTGGTCCGGTGAAGGTGTAGGACCAATCAATTTGGGGATTGGTCCACCGTGAAGAAGTGTCCCGGTTTTTATGCTGAAATTTGAACTCAAAATCGAGCTCGACCTGGAGGGAATTGGGGCCGGAATCCAGTGGGAATCAAATGCTCTATGTGTGGAGAGTGGTCCGGAATGATTTTGCGCAGTTTCCTTAAGGTTGGTTCAGCACCTCTTCCATGGCCGAGAGAGGTGGTGTTTAAATAGGAGAGGCTCGGAGGGCCTCCCGGGGGAGTTAGGGACCGGGATCAGCTGCTCTTGGCAAGGGAAGAACAGCTGCAATGGCCATCGGGCATGGGGCAACTCGGCAAGGTGGAATTTCAATGCTCGGCTTCTTCCCATGTCTCGGCCATGGCGTTTTCCGGCGGCCCGTGTGGTCGGCCGGCAGCATGGGTCACCCTCGGTGGTCAGGAGGTCCACGGCTTGAAGTTGGTGAAGGCAATTGGGCTTGGACATGTGTAAAGTGTTTGAATCAAAGTAGAATGAGGTAAGGGTATATTTTGGCTAAATTTGGTCAAATGCATGGATTGGGCTAGGTGCACCTTCCCATGGCTAGTTTGGGCTGAAGATAAAGTGGTTTAGGTCAGCTTAATTAATGGGGAAGGGTCACCATCCAAGTACAATTAAGTTTAAGAATGGTTTAGTGGAGTCATGGAAGTGGCTAATTCCCCTTAAGTGAATATGGAAAGGGCATCTTCCTCTTGCCATCTTGGGTATGGTGAGGTGGAAAGTAGATTCCATGGCTCTCATGGCTCCCATGTGGCTCATGCATGGCTTCATGGCTCCATTTGGCTTGGGAAAAGTTAAGTCAATTTTCATGGAGAAGGATTTTGTGAATTTTGGCATTTAGGGGTGATTTGGCATGAGGCTTGATTTGGAATCATTTGATGATGGGATTGGAACTTAGGGAATGACATTGATTAAATGGATGGTAAATGAAAATGTCATATGGGCTTTAGGGTAGATTTTGGGCTCTTTGAAATGGTTTTAGATGGGCTTTTAATGTGATTTAGGGAAGTGGGTTTTTTTATTTTAGGATGGGCATTTGGGTGAAAATTTTGTGAAGGACCATGTCAAATAAATGTTGCAATTGGTTTAGGGATGTTTCATGAATGGTTTGGAGTCAATTTGGTGTGATTTGAAATTGAATTGGTTTGAATTTGGGTTCATTTGGTAAGTGGGCCAATGTAGGTCAAATTGGGCTAACTTGGGCCAATGTTGGGCTAGGATTGAAATTAATGTAAAATTAATGTTGGGAAATGTTTATGGGAATGTTTCAAAGAGGTTTTGACTTTGGTTGGGTTTTGATTTTGGGGTTTGGGCTTATTTTGGTTAGGTTTGGGCTTAGGTCAAAATTGGGTCTTTTAGCTTTGGGTTGAATTTGAGTGGGGTTTGGGTCTAAAATTTGGGCAAATCATGTTAGTGTTTTGTTTGTGGGGATGTTAGGGAAAGTTTAGAAAAGATTTGGGGTTAATTGGAGTTAAATTGGGTGAGTTTGGGCTAAGTTTGGGTCATGGGTCCAAATTGGGCTTTTAAGGTCAAAAGTGAAATTGGATTCAAATTTCAATCAAATTGAGCTTGGATTTGGTCTAGATTGGTGTTGGGGATGTTGAATTGAAGTTTAGAATTGAATTGGACCAGAATTTGGGTCAATTGGGTAGGTTTGGTTTGACATTGGGTTTACTTTGGGTTAAAATGGGTCAAATTGGGGATTTTAATAAAAGTGGGGTAAATTGACAAAATTGGCCCATGCTGTAGTTGGATAAAATGAAATTGGAAATATTTGGGATTTTTTGGAATTTTTTGGGAATTTTCTGAATTTTTGGATTTTTTGGCTAAGAGGGGCATTTTGGGTATTTGGAGGGTATTGGGAGGTATTTTTGGAATTTTTGGTATTTTTGGCTATGAATGATCAATTTGAGTGATGTGGGAATGTTTGGGATTGGTTTTGAGGAATCTGGGTGATTTTGGAGAATTTTGAAAAATTTGGGTAATTTCAAGGGTTTTGGGTAGGCGGGGTCAAAAATTAAAAATTTGGAAAATTAAAGATTGGGTAAATGTAAGTGGAATGAAATCATTTTTGTTGAGCCATGAAGCCATGTTAAGCCTATATGAGCCATGAGAGGACTCATTTGAGGCATTCACTATGTTGTTCCTAACCCTCTTAGCCAAGGGCTTAGGGGTTAAGGACCATCCATGTGAATCACCTTCATGAGTCAGGAGGTCAAGTTGGGTATTGGTGTGGTTTTAGGAGGTGTGTGAAAGTGTAGTGTATAAGTGTAGTGTGAGTGCAAGTCAGCCCCTTAACCAGACCAGGCCACCCAGGGCAGTCCTAAGGCCAAAGAGTCCTATAGGCACTCATCCTTTAAACTTCCTCATTTGATTTCAACCCTCTAGGTGATTAGGGGTCTACAATCAAGTTTGTGGAGTTTGCAGGGAGTTAAGAGGTGGTTTGAATTTCTAAGTGGTGGGTGCCAATTCTAATCCTCTAGGACAGTTAAAGGAAAAGCCTAAGGCTAGATCCTAAGTACTAAAGATAAGAAGAGAAGACCTCATCAAAAATGAGGTCAACAAATGGACCCCCAATAGGTGTGGTGTGCTAACCCAGCACACCGCGCGTATTGGCGTTGACCGAAGCGATCAACAAAACCAACACAGATGTCCAAGTGACAAACTTATGACGAAGTAGAAGAATTTCCGCTGGGGAGTGTCAAGTATATCTCTGAGATTGGAGATTCCTGAACTCTCGCTGGGAAAGGAAAAGGAGGTGAATCCCAAATCACATGATCTGGGGGAATTTCGATTTAGATTTCATTTTGTTTCAGTTTAAGTTTTGATGTGTGAGTTCAGATTTTAGCTTGAGTTTTAATTTAGATTGAAGTTTTGTTAGAATTAATTTGAAGGGATTTGAACTTGAAATGAAAATTGAAATTTTGTGGTTTTAGATGTAACATCTTCAACCTCAAAAGAAAATTGAATTGATTGGATTGAACCATTACAATGAGGAAAGAACTCAGAGCAATGCGGTATTGGATGTAAAATCCTTAACCTCAAAAGTTTGATTTGGTGTGCTTCATTGCAATAGGGAGAGAACCTAAAGCAATGGGGTATTGGATGTAAAATCCTTAACCTCAAAAGTTTGATTTGGTGTGCTTCATTACAATAGGGAGAGAACCTAAATCAATGTGGTATTGGATGTAAAATCCTCAACCCCAAGAATTTGATTTTTTGATGTATTTCATTGCGATAGGGAAATAACCTAAAGCAATGTAGTCTCGGATGTAAAATCCTCAACCCCAAAAGTTTGATTTTGATGTATTTCATTGCGATAGGGAAAGAGCCTAAAGCAATGCAGTCTCGGATGTAAAATCCTCAACCCCCAAAAGTTTGATTTTGATGTATTTCATTGCGATAGGGAAAGAACCTAAAGCAATGCAGTATCGGATGTAAAAAATCCTCAACCCTAAAAGTTTGATTTTGATGTATTTCATTGCGATAGGGAAAGAACCTAAAGCAATGCAGTCTCGGATGTAAAATCCTCAACCCCAAAAGTTTGATTTTGATGTATTTCATTGCGATAGGGAAAGAACCTAAAGCAATGCAGTCTCGGATGTAAAATCCTCAACCCCAAAAGTTTGATTTTGATGTATTTCATTGCGATAAGGAAAGAACCTAAAGCAATGCAGTCTCGGATGTAAAATCCTCAACCCCAAAAGTTTGATTTTGATGTATTTCATTGCGATAGGGAAAGAAACTAAAGCAATGCGATCTCGGATGTAAAATCCTCAACCCCAAAAGTTTGATTTTGATGTATTTCATTGCGATAGGGAAAGAACCTAAAGCAATGCAGTCTCGGATGTAAAATCCTCAACCCCAAAAGTTTAATTTTGATGTATTTCATTGCGATAGGGAAAGAACCTAAAGCAATGCAGTCTCGGATGTAAAATCCTCAACCCCAAAAGTTTGATTTTGATGTATTTCATTGCGATAGGGAAAGAACCTAAAGCAATGCAGTCTCGGATGTAAAATATCCTCAACCCCAAAAGTTTGATTTTGAATGGTAATCGATTTTGCAAAGATTTGTAGTATTGATTTGAAAAGTGTGGAATTTTGGTGTTTTGAAAATTTCATGAAAGTTGTAAAAGACTTTCATGGAAAGAAATAGATTAGGAGGGGATATGTAGATGCTACATATCCCATTCAAAAGAGTTGATTGAAAGTTGCTGGTTTGGATTGGATACAATTCCTCGCCATTAGATCTGAATCGAAAACCTCGTGGGTCCATGTCAATGGAATCGTCCGCTTCCATCCCAGACAAAGGAGAAAGTAGAACGGATTGGATTTCAGATTTGGATGGTTGAGTTTGAATTTGATTGAGATTTGATTTGAGATCTGGAAGGTTGAATTTAAAATTGATTGAGATTTGATTTGAGATCTGGAAGGTTGAATTTGAATTTGATTGAGATTTGATTTAAAATTTGGAAAGTTGAATTTGAAATTTTGATTTAAAATTTGTGTTCATTTTGTTTATTCTTTATCGATTTATCGTTCATTTAATGTTCATGTGAATTTGGAGTCCATTTTTTATTTAGATTTTTAAGGAAAGTTTTCTTTTATTCTTTTTGTTTCTTTTCTGTTCTTTGTTCGAAGTTCATTTAACTTTAATGGCGTTTCCTGACTCAACTTGCACAAAAGAGGTGAAGGCCAAAAAATGTGACATGGTCACTTTCATTCCAATCATATTGAAGATACATCATACAACTCGATCCGGAATACATCTCATACAATCCATATAGACTCAAAACGGATCGTGTATGATCTTTGTTGATCCATCCAAAAGGTATCTGTCAAAAATCCATGTCCGAATAGTGAGGTACATGGTCAATAACATCACCTTCCAAGCCATCCTCGGCAAGGATGCCGTATGGATGTACGTTGGAGGTGTGATATTTTCCATGTAACTCACAGCTCGTAAGGCCGGAGACTCTCTAGCTCCGGGTCTGGCTGGAAGTGGTAAGGTGCTTTCCTGTCATTCATCCTTCTAAAAGTAACTGAGATCCGCTTCATTGGTACTCCCGGTATGCAATGTTTAGCGACATTTGCTCCGTTGCCCTTTAGTATCATGACGGAACCTACCGGTAATGGTATCTTTACCGGCCGTCGAACTCACTCGGGCTCGCTGTCCGGAGGTCGGATCCGAACATGATATTACACTCGTTCGGAAAAGAAGCCGTGCGGAAGGTCCGACAAAGTCGTGGTGATCTATGTGCGGGGGTATGCGATCACCCTTCTTGTAAATGTTAATGATGCAACCGTTGGGTATGTAACTCGTCGGCGGTACCCTCCATGCTATCATTCTTTTTACCATCCTTTTGATGACTAATGGCATTGGATCCACCTGGCCATGACGGAGTATCCCGGTGGGTTTCCCTTCCTGTCTTCTGAGAAGTTGTAGCAGCATCCACATTGTATTGTAATTCTCCCCTTCCCTGGCATCCATCTCCGGGGTTCCGAGTAAGTGCTTTCTCTTAGGCGGCCCGCTCGGCCCATTCTTTTCAAATCCCGGATGCAGTCCACGATTTGTTGTTGTTCATATTCTGAGAACACGTCTGTATGTAGCTCGAGGCCTTCTAGTATATTGATCCTCCTGCCTCTGATTCTCTCGAAGTATTCAAAAGTTTTCTTCTCGACATTCTGCATTCTTTCTAGCTCGTATTCTGGAATAATCTGCAAATAGCGAGGCCTGGTGACATACTGTGGGATATATGGCTCAATCCCTTCGCGTTCTCCTGCATACCTTGGCTCCTCGGGGATGGTCTCCGTCGGGACATCCTCCGGGGTTGCTCCTGCAACAAGGTTATGCATTACTGGTGACTTTATCTGGTGGCGTGGTAGCCTTCCTTCTTCTGATCTTCTTGAGATTTCCCTGGTCTCTTCTGTTATCCTTGGAGCTATCCTCCTTTCTTCAGGTTCCTGGCGAACCGGTATCCTTGAAGTATATGTACTGGGAGTAGCAACTGCCTCGTCGCGCCGGTCCGCTGCTAGTTTAGTGAACATCTTGCGGATACGGCGATTTTTATTTCTTCGCCGAGTTCGTTGTGAGAGTAGCTCTTCGTACTTCCCGAATTCCGTGGGCACGGCGCCGACAAGCCCTGCCCTCCGCCGTAGCGACTACGGACTTGATTTTCTTGTCCTCCTCGGTGTTTGTTTTCCTTTTCTTCGTCTGCTGGATTGGTAGCTTGGGCCACCCTCTTTCATTACTCGTCCGATCGGGCGGTTCCTCTCGGTCAATTGGGACCCGGTCACCTTCCTCGTATTGCGGGCTCGCCGGTGCGAAGTATGAGTCAATCTCTATTATCGCTCCATCTTTCACCCTCTTTTGTCGAGTGCAAGGCTTACGCCATTTCTAAAGTTCAGGACCAACCGCCCGTTCGACATTTCCCTGCGAAAAGACAAGGAAAAGGATCAGGGGCTGTACTAAGAACAAGAACATTAAGAAAATGTTTATTAGAGATAGAATTTTCTTCTTTTTTTTATTCCTTTTGTATTTCTTAAATTCAACAGGAATGAAGTGGGAAAAGATCAGGAAAGAGATTTTGATATGGAAGAGAAAACAAGGAAAACTTTATTATCATGATTTTATTTATTTTAGCACATTTTTTATTATTTTTAGGTTCGGACCCAGTCATAAGTAATTACTTCACCCATGCTTCTAGGGATGAAAAATTCATTCTTTCGAAACATCAGGTAGCGTAATACTTTTTAAAGTATCATCCATTGATCGGAAGCATATGTCGTTCTCCTTGGCAATTCACTAGCTGGTAGGAGCCTCCTGAGTAGACTGCCTCGACCACAAACGGCCCTTCCCAAGTGGGCTCAAATTTTCCTCCTATCTTGCGGTGTGCAAGAATAGGTCTTTTGAGAAAGAGAACTAAGTCACCAACTTTGAAGGTTCTTGGGCGGACCAGTCTGTCATGGGCTTGAACCATCTTAGCTTGGTATAGTTCTAAATTTTGCTGCGCTGCAAGTCTTTTCCCTTCCAGGCTTTCCAATTCCTCCAGTCGTAATTTGGCATTCTCTTCGTCGTGATCTTGTTTGCAACCGCAATTCCGAGTGAAGGAAGCTGGACCTCTAAGGGTAACACTGCCTCGGACCCATACACCAGAGCGTAAGGTGTAGCTTGAATAGGAGTTCTGAAGGTTGTCCGGTGGCCCATAAGGCTTCTAATAACTTTTCGTGCCAATTTCTCTTATTATCGTCCAATGTTTTCTTTAAGATTTGAATGAGAGTTTTATTAAAAGTCTCAGCCAGGCCGTTTGCTCTTGGGTAGTAAATTGTTGAATATCGCCAGTCGATTCCGTGTCTCCCGACAACATTGTTCATTTGTGTGCTTCGAATGCCGACCCATTATCCGAGATGATCTCGCGCGGCACTCCGAAACGGTAGACAACTTGGTTCTTGAAAACCGTAGCACGTGGTGTGCTTTCACTTCTCCGAGTGGAACCGCCTCGCCCACTTGGAAAAGTAATCTGTAGCCGCAAGAATGAAGCGATGTCCTTTTGAAGATGGTGGTTCTACTGGACCCACTATATCTGTGCCCCAACATTCAAATGGCCACGACGCAATTGTCGGATGTAGCACATTTGGAGGTTGGTGTAGAACCACTCCGTGCACTTGGCATTGGTGACAGCTCTTGGCGATTTTCATGCGATCGGTTATCATCGAGGGCCGGTAGTACCCTAGTCTTTTGATTTTCATTTTCATTTTCGGACTCGATCGGTGAGCGCCACGAGTCCCGAATGCACCTCTTTAACAATTTCACGAGCCTCGGACCCGCTCGAGCATCTTTGCCACATCCGATCAAAAGACCTTCGTATAATGTATTGTTTATTAATGCATAGGACGAGTTCTTTTCTTGATCCGATGGGCTAATGACCTATCGTCGGGTAGTTTTCCTGTTTGCGGGTAGTCCATTAATGGCCGTCGCCAATCTTCCGTGTTTTCTCGTCATCATTGCAACTGATTCTTCTTCTTTTTCTAATTTGCGTATTGTGTCTATGTCGAGCTGTGATAGGACCTGACGTCTGTGAACTGACACTTCCATTGATTCATCTTGCAAGCAAGCGACTTCTTTTGCGAGGCGGGCTAACACATCTGCTAAAGAGTTTTCTTTTCTGGGAATTTTGTAGATCGTCACATTCGAAATTTGTTCCAACAGTTTCATGGCATACTGGAAGTATTGTTCGAGTCTTGGCTTTAAAATTCTGTATTGTCCGGCGATCTGTTGAATGATTAACTATGAATCCCCGTAGATGTTGATGTTTGTTATCCCCATTTGAATAGTTAATTCTAGTCCCGTTATGAGGGCTTCGTATTCTCGCTCGTTGTTTGTACACGGCTCTGTTAAGTGGTAGGAATATCTTAACATCCCCCGCTCCGGTGTTATAAAGATTAGTCCGATTCCTGCCTTACCGGGCACTATCACTTGCGACTCTTCGTCTTTATGTGCTGAAGATGCTCCGTCGAAATACAATTCCCAACGTCGATCATCAGGGTCTTCTAAGCTCATTATTTGTTCGTCTGGAAAGTCGTCATTGAGAGGAGATTCTGCCGGCAAAGGGTGTGCTGCGAGGAAGTCTGCTAGGACTTGTCCCTTTACGGCACGAAGAGGCACGAAAGTTATATCGAATTGCAATAATATCATTGACCACCTGACAAGTCCGCGTAAAGCGTCGGAAGGGTCATCAAGTATTGCAATGGATTAAATTTCGAGATCGAGTTGACCTTATGAGAAAGCATGTAGTGCCCGAGCTTTTGAAGCTGCGAAGATCGGGGCCAAACAATGTTTTTCAATTGGGGGATACTTTATCTACGTTGGAAGTAAACGACGGCTTAGGTAGTAAAGAGCATTTTCTTTACCCTCATCATTGACACAGGTTAACGAGGCTCGAGAGAGTCGTCTAAAGCCGCGGTATAAAGTATCAACGGTCTACCCGAGACTCGGGCCGCTAAGACAGGAGGTGTCATTAAATATTGTTTAATGTCCTCGAAGGCCCTCCGGCATTTCTCTTCCCAAATAAATTTGGCGTCCTTTTTAACTAATGCCGAGAAAGGCCGACACCTACTCGACAAGTTCGAGATAAAGAGTCGAAGATATGCCAACTTCCCTTGAAAAGATCGTAGTTGTTTTAAGGTTCTAGGAGGTGGCATTTCTAAGATAGCTTTAATCTTTTCCGGGTCGATTTCAATTCCACGATTGCGGACAACGAATCCTAAGAATTTCCCGGAGGTGACGCCAAAGGCGCATTTTAAGGGATTCATCTTAAGGTTAAATTGTCTTAATCGTTCGAAAACAATTCTCAAATCATACGAGTGGTTTTCCTTTACTTTGCTTTTGATGACCACATCATCCACGTAGCATTCGACTTGATTGTGGATGAGATCATCAAAAATTCTTGTCATCGCTCTCCGGTAGGTTGCTCCCTGCGTTCTTCAGTCCGAATGGCATCACTGTGTAGCAATATACTCCGATCGGCGTTCTGAATGTCGTAAGTTTTTCATCTTCTGGAGCCATTTTTATCTGGTTGTATCCTGAATATCCATCCATGAATGAGAATATTTCATGTGTTGAAGCAATGTCGATCATTAATTTCGGGATCGGTAGAGGGAATTCATCTTTTGGACATGCCTTGTTTAAATCTCTGAAACCCACACAAATTCTGATCTGACCATTCTTCTTCCTGACTGGTACCACATTGGCTAACCAAGTCGGGTATTGTTCTTCACGGACAAATTTAGCCTCTATTAGCTTTTTAACTTTAGCTATGACTTGTTGTTCGATTTCTAGCCGCATTCTCCCGGAACCTTGTCCGACCGGAATGTAGTAGGATCCACTCCTAGCTTATGGACTGCGACCTCTGGAGCTAATCCTGGCATCTCATCGTAGCTCCAAGCAAAACAGTCTTTAAATTCCATCAATAACTTGATTATTTCTTCGGAGTCTTCTTTATTGAGTAAGGAGCTAACAAAGGTAGGTCTAGGCTCTTCGCTAGTACCTAAGTTAACTTCCGTTAACTCATATATTGTAGATTTGATCTCTTCTTCGAACTCTGGTGGAGCGTTTCCAATTTGTAAATCTTCAAGTTCTTCTGTAGCTTCCATGCAGTTTTCATTAGACTCGCAAGTGACAACCAAGCAAAATTCAGTATCGTCAACTGATCCTACTGTGCCGAATCCGAGACCATGCTTTGAATTAGGTGGACGACCGGAGTTATTCCATAATTTTTCAAAATGTTGCGATTGGCCTTTCATCCATTGTCGAGGTAAGAAACCACGCTGAATTAAATTTTGAACACAGGGAGAGTACCACTCAAAAGGCAATTCCATTAATTCTGATGAAGTAGCATCTTCAAATTGTACATTATTTTCAGTTTTGGAGGAAGGAGCACCACGGTAGAATTTAATGGGCTTTGCACCGCCGCTACGTACATCTTTGACCACCATACCCTCGATCTTTTTAGAATGGATCGGGGTCAGGGTCATAGTATGTACATAGTGGTTAATCTTCTCGTACATCGATTTATATTCTTCGTTCTTTTCATCTTCGAGAGAGATCCTGAATTGCGGCTTCTTCCGACTTATTGTCGCTGCTTCTTGCTTGATTTCTTTTTCTTCTTCAGAACTATCTTCCCAATCAACATTAATGGCTGGTTTGCTCTGTCCAATTGTCCTAACGTCTCTGCCAATACCTCGTCCCCGGCCTCGACCTCGGATGCGAGTTGTGGAGAAACCTTCACCATCTCGCTGTAAGGGAGTGGTGAGTGATTGTTGGACTAGAACTTCAGGTTCTTCGTCGTCTCAAACTTCCTTTGCCTCATTCCTTATGGTATCTCTGGAGAAGATTGTTTTCTTCAGAGGTGCATAATAAGCTGCATCTTCATGGATTCCAATTTCATGTACGGAGAATGGTTGTAAGTCACCTTTGATGCACTCGTTCCCCTCCATCATAGTATTTGATGCACGCGATGTAGAGATGATGGTACCATCCTGTTTTCATGTATCCATGGTCGGCCCGAGTAGAGTGTTGAATGACGTTTCGAATCAATTATGTGAAATTTCGCGGTTGTCTTTGCTAAGTCACCGATCTTCATTAGCAGTGTTATTGAGCCGAGGGCTCTTTCTCCTTTCTGGTTGAATCCTCTTAATAACATTTTGTCTGCTTCGAGCTCGCGAGCATTAATTTCCAAGTATGCTAGCGTTCGAAGGTTCATTATATTGATTGATGCTCCTGGATCCACCAATACTGCGGAGAGTGTAAACTTCCCAATTGTAATCGAAATGTACAACGGTCGGTTGTGGTCTCGTCGTCCCAAGTAGTAGGTCATTGTCCGTGAAAGTAACACCTCGTTGTTCCTTTAACGAGCAAACCTCATCTAAGGAATCTTCGGTCATTTGAGCTAAGCAAATTTCTCGGATCAAGTAAGGCCTTGATCGAGCTCCTCTCATCTCCTTTGATAAGATGAGAGCGTCGTAGATGCTCGGCTTGGTCGATAGTTTCCTAAGATGGGCTAGCACGTTGTAGTCCACTTTATTTTCATGTGTCTCGTTTTCTTCCCGAATGGGTATTTCTTCTGACGGGGTTGGTTCTTCCTGAACAACCACCTGCTTTCCTTTGTCCTTTGGACCCATTCTCGGAGGTAGAACTCTTCCACTTCTTAAGTTGACTTCGTGATTTCTTCCGAATCTAGTATTGAGTTTGCTGATGTTTCCTTTTGAATCGGAATGACAGGTTCTTCTGGATTAGCTTCAGAGTCTGAAGGCTCTAAATCTATTGTGACTGGAGCTCCTCGAAACTCGCAAATAGATTCGTTGCTTGTTGAACTCTCGTAGCCTCCTTGGTGGATGTCTTCTTCGTCATTGTGATCGTCGAGATTGTGTATGATTTGAGAATTGTTATTTGTATCGGAATCGACGTCCGGATTAGGTTGGTTATCGCTAGTTACGTAATCGTTAGAAACAGTCAAAACGTAGCCAACGCCATAACCCTCATCATTATAAGATCCCACCGGAGTGAGTAAATAATCATACAGAGTCAGAGGTTCGAGGGATTTCTCCCCCGAATCGGAAACAACTATCCTAGGATAAGCAGCCCCTAGTCTAGCCTTAAGAGCCTCGGTCTTTTCTTCTTCATCAATTTTCTTCTTTTCTTCAATCGTCTCTTGTTGAGGTGGTTCTTCTATCGCAAGTGATAGTGCCGACTTGACAGGTTTCGAACTCTGAATTGAAGCTCGCACCGAAGTGGTTTGGATGTGATCCAAAATCTTCTTCGAAGACTTTGTCCAAGCGGTAGTCCATCCATCATCAGTCGCATAGGGATCTATCGGAACAATGAAGTCCGTTGAGATAACATTGACGAAACCTCCTTTCTGGGGTTCCTTCATGTATTCCTTCGGGATTGTTATGTTCCCTTTTCGAAGATTGTCGTTGAGCCAACTTTTGAAGGTAATACAATCTTCTATCTTGTGTCCAAGCATCCGGTGGTAAGGGCAAAAGTTGGGATCACCTTTCTTGTCGACGTCTTCGGTCTCTTAGGCTCGGCAGCTGGAAATCCGGAGTCTTCATCGGATCGCGGAACATTTTTAGCATCGCCTCATTCTTGAACGGATACTCCCTGCTCGAAGCTCCCTTAACGTACGTTGTGGACGAGGCGGTTGTTCATACTTGTTGAGATGACCGATAAGCTGCGTCGGGGTTGCTGGTAATTCTGTTGAGGTTGTTGCGGCCATTCTGACGGTATTTGTATCGGCTGCTTGCCCTTATCGACTGCTGCGACGATCCCGGACTTCTTTTCAAAAGTTTTCATGAGCTTCTGTTTGTCTGTTTTGTTGATGAAACTTAATTGCTTCGCCTTCTCTTGCAAGTTTCCAGCCTTGCTTAACAACTTCTCGAAAGTCTTAATAGTAAATCCCTTGAGGAGAAGTGCTATCGGGCCATGAATGCTCTTAAGTAAAATGCCGACTGCATGCTGTTCTTGTAGTTGTGGCTCACACTTCATACTTAGATTCCTCCATCGAAGTATGTAATCCACCAAAGTTTCGTTCGGCTTTTGCTTCTCTACCACTAAATCACCTATAGTGATGTGGTGCCGAGCTCCGACAAATCGCTTGATGAAGAGGTTCTCTAATTCTGAAAATGTCTTCACCGAACCGTTTTGTAATTCCGTATACCAATCAAAGGCGATCCCTGATAGGCTGCTGACAAATTGTCGGAAGAGTAAAGCATCACTTCCGCTGGCATTGCAACAACTGGCACGAAAATGTGCAACATGCTGCCTAGGGTTTCCGGTTCCATCAAAGGTCTTGAACAGAGGTGGTACAAAGCCTTTCGGATATTGGACAGCGTCGAATTCTTCGGGGTAAGGTCTACCCGTCCGAATGGATGTCCCGCTCTTTGATTGTGCCAAGGCTTCTCACACCTGCTGTTCGACCATGCTCTTGATATCCTTTTCCAGAATTATGTTCGGTAGAATCTTTCTTTGGCTGATCGTCTCCGTTAACAGATGTAATCTCTTTTCCTCCATCTATAATATGAATAACTTCTGGAGGTGTTTCTCTTGGGGGTTGAGCTTGACTCTGAAGAGTGGCTAGGGCTGCAACCATCTCTTCCATTCTTTTTGCCAATTGAGAGATTGTATCGTCTTTTTCTCGAATTTGTGCTCTTAATGCTTCTGGTTCATCTCTTTCCACAGCTGCCGGAGCACCTTGCGAAGCTGACGATGCTTGTGTTTCAATCATGTTAATCTCCACATATTCGTCATCCATGAACTACGACGAGTCAACTTCATCTCCAAAATTTTCTTCTCTTTCTCTTGCTAATCGTTGAATGTCGGTTCTTAGCTTTTCCATAGCGTCTTCCAATGGTCTTTTTCGTGCGGTTTCGCAGTTATCATGCGATGGCTGTCGGGTTTCCTTCTCATGAGTCCCCTTCATTGCGGTAGCGCTTTCTTCGGACTCAAGTCTCCCGACGAGACTTTCCTTCTCGGAGTTGCTTTGTTTCGGTCTTAATTTGCGGTAGTGGGACGCCATACCATCCTTCTAGCGAGCAGAAGGACAAGGACCGGATGGTCCGTCTGCCGAATGCTCGGAAGGTGGTATCCTCCCCGATCTCGTAAACTCGAAACAACAACAGGTGGACTAGCCTTTATCTTCTTATTCGGCTTTTCTGCAGCGATAGCAGGTTCTACTCGTGGCCCAAGACGGGATTTGGCCGGCACCCGTCGTATTCTTCTTAAAATCTCCGATACAGTGCATTTCTCTTTCTTTGCTAACTTCTCAATCACAGTCTGTAGTCGGGCAAATGGTGTAATCCTTGCCCTTTTCTTTCTGTTGTCGCTATAGTATGCTGGTCGAGGTAATGTGGAGGCAATCCTGCGGACATTTTCCTCGTCACTCGCGGCGAAAGGGGATGGAATCTACTTCCTTCCAAAAGTGGTGTATACTCAGGCAATGGTATGTATTCAGGTAGTGGTGTGTACTCAGGGATTTCTTCTAAGAAAGCGACTTCAGCAGCTCTGGCCTTCCTGGCAATCTTCCTGCCTCTATTTCTCCTATGAGTCCGTGTTAGGGGTGGAACCCTTGAGCTGGACCCAATTTCAAAACGAAGGTCTTGCACGGAAATCCGTACCCTCCACGGTAACATGCTCGTTACAAATTTGAACTTCCTTCCCCTTCAGTTTGGCGGAAGCCGGGGTAGGTGCAGAGACGACTAGACCAGTGGGGGTAGAGATAACGGTCCTTCTATGGACAACTGTACTCCTCTCAGCTGGAATACTTTGCAGAGGAGGAAACTCTAGAGTTGACTTAAGGTTGAACTCGATCAAAGGTCTTTCAGTTTCAGATACTTTGTCTGTCAGTGCGAAAAGGGTAACGTCAGTGATCTTGACATTTGTGTTCTCGAATCCTTGTCCAAACCGGATGATCCCATTGTCGGGCGAGCTCATCCTTGTAAACGGCGAAGTCTAGTCCGTTGGTGAAGGAGAAAATTAGCTTTGGGGCTTCCATTTCGCAAGGTAGATTCCGATTGTCGGTCCCAAGTTATGCTTCTTCTCATCAGGGCGAAAAGAAAGGAATCGAAAAGAGTCCGAACACATTCTTGTTCATGTATTTATAAGAAGGAGTTATTTGTTAAAAGAGTCATTCATTAAAGGGTTTGTTTATTAGGAACAGAATGTTCAAAGGTGTAGAGAAGATAAGGAATCCGATTCAGAGTTAGAAAGGAAAAGAAAGTCTTTTGCAAGATTTCTCGAGTCAAAGGACCACTCCTAAACTAACACCTATTGGGGGTCCACCCCACCTCAGAAATGAGGTAAAAGGATCTCGGAACCTCTCTGTTTAGGGGTGTCTAAACAGTGGCTCCTAAATCCGAGAGAATGTTGGCTATACTCGTTCAAGGTAGAAATGAACATAGTATTCCAATGGAAAGAAGGGTAGTTTGATCCATTAGGGACATGAATACACTACCGATTTTTGAAAGCAGAATTATCTGATTAAAAATGGAGAGAGGAATTTTCCCCAGCGGAGTCGCCAGAAATTGTCGGCGAATTTTTAATTTAATTTAAATAAATAATTTGAAAAGTAGTATTTGATTTTGAAAATAATTTTAAATTTGAAAATTTTAAGATATGAAATCAAACTGATCTCACATCCCGAATAGTTTATATAAACGAGCGCCACACCACAAACCGTGTATCTATCCCGAAGAATAGACACACTGCTTGATGATGAGGCTCGATTAAATAAACTAGGAGATTTGTGACATCCGTTTGGTCTGCGAACCAATTTTATAAGCCGACAAGTTCCCTCGCTTAATATGAAAACATTAAACGAGGGTTTATATTACTCAGGTTCTTAAAATTCCCTATAAGGGAAAGCCCCTATAGTTAATTACATCTTAAGTGACGGGAATCACCTAAGAAAACTCTCGATACTAATCAGTAGTTCTGCTCTCAAGAATTTCAAACTTTAAGTCTACAAGAGATTGAATTTTGGAATTTCAATAGGGAATGGATCAAATTTGGAACATTTTATTTTGGGAATTCAAAGGAAGAAAGGTAGGAGAAATCACAGATTCGAAGCGAACTTCGGTAATTTCCCGACTATCCTATTTGTTAGGCTTGAATTTAGGAAAGTCCTAATGTTTATTTAATGTTTTGATCTTGCCAATTTTAATTAATTAGGACTTATATTTGTATGATAAAATCATACAAATAGCCTTGAAGATGTGAGGGTTTATATCGTATCGGACGACTACCTCGGAATCCTAAGATCGGTTAGGGCTTAATTTGCAATGCAAATGCCTAACAAAAGGTTGAGGATTTAGGTTGCACTAGGCAAACTACCTCGAAGTCCTATGGCTTGTTTATTTAATTCTAAGAAAGTTTTGCTGAAGTAGACTCAGGTTTTGCTGATGACGATGGTCGTGCTTGCCCACCATGCTCCGAGCTCCTTGTTGCGGAGGTTTAGTTTTAGAAGTCATAAATCGGGAGATGAGAGAAGTGTTCTGGTTTAGAGAAAATCTTAAAATACGGGTGTTTTTAATATTTTAATTAAACAAATCTTAAAGTTGATTATAACAACACCGGTTAAGATCCCACGGTTCCATCCTTCCGGCATCGTTATTTTTATCCGATTCACTTAGTCCGGATGAATTTGCTAAGCTCAACTAAATGAGTTCCACACTTTCATTTAGGCCGTGGGAAATCCCGTTAGCAACACGTAGGTTACATCATCCGAGGTATTCCCGATAATCCAACAAGACGTTTTAATTTAGTTGTAGTTGTAGTTTTTTTGTTCCGTTTCGTGATTAAATTTTGAGTTGTTTTATATTTTGAAATGTTGTGGCGGTGGATTTTATCTTGTAATGACTTTTAATTTAGTTTTGGTTTCAGTTTTAGGGACTACCCTAAAGGTTTTGGTTTTCATGCAACAGTTGTTTATCATGCAAGAAAAGGTAAGTGCGATGCGATTAAATAAATTGCAATAAGGTAAATTGCAATAAAATAAAAGCGTACCTGAAGGGTCTTTCCGTCATCCCAAGCTGCACCTAAAACACAATTAGAATATTTAAGCATTTAAAGCAAGTTCCTAGGTAAAGCTAAGGGAAGGGTTATGGTTTTCTACCAAGTTCCTAATCCTATAGCTAGTCACCTCCTATGACGTCTAGGTTCTTGTATTTTGGGTTTGAGGATGATTTTCTTCATCAAAGAAAAATTAAGTTCAATTGTTCTTATAAATATCCTATCATATCGAGGAAGTGCTTAAGACGAGTCTTAAACATCTTTTCAATATTTCTAGGATTATTTTAAGTCCAAGAGAATTTAATTATACCAATGAATTAATCGTCCAAGAGTTCAAGTTTTGTTATCTTGCTCAGTGAACTAGGACATTTGAATATCCTATAAGTGAAGTAACACTTCACTTAACGCTCCGTTTAGGAGTTATGACAACAAAAGCTTTCAAGGGCAAATTGATGTTCAAATGGTTTATGATTTAATTTAGTTTCAGTTAATGGATTTAAGTTTGGAATAGTGTTCAAATTGTTTTAGATTTATTTTGAATTTCTTTATGTCTTTTGATGATGTTATTATTCAATTTAATTTAATTTAATTTTAGTTTGATTTAATTTAGTTTAATTTTAATTTTATTTTAATTTATTTAATTTACTTTAATTTTAATTTTAACTTGGTTTTATTTTTTTATTTAATTTAATTTAATTTAATTTAATTTAATTTAATATGATTTAATTTAATTTAATTTAATTTAATTTAATTTAATTTAATGTAATTTAATTTAATTTAATTTAATTTAATTTAATTTGATTTAATTTGATTTAATTTAATATGTTTTAATTTAATTTAATTTAATTTAATTTAATTTAATCTAATTTAAATTTAAATTTAATTTTATTTTTAATTTTAATTTAATATTTTATTTTTTATGTTTTAAAGATGATTTAATTTTAATTGTTAAAGTATTAATTTAATTGAAATTTTAAAAGGATTTAATTTAAATAATTTAACTTTAATTTAATTTAATGATTAAGTCTTTTAGCATTTTAAATCTTGAATTTGGATTATCATTTTAATTAGAAATTAAATATTATTGAGGTGATTAATTTAGGGATTCTTAAATTAAAGAACAAATCTCTTCCTAATGACATCCCTATTTTAATAATTCCAATTTTTTTATTATTCTTCCAAATTTGACTAATTATTTAATTAAGGTTTTATGTTAATTATTTTCAAATTATTTGGTAGGTTTCTACCCTTTAATTATTTAAATTTCAATCATCCAAATCAGATTAGGATCAAATATTTTACTATTTCATTTTATTAAGCCTAAAGTTTTAATTAAGGGTTAAAATTTTAATTACCATTTTGCCCTTCAAGCTTAATAATTTCATAACTCACTAAATGGAGCTTAAATGAATTTGAAATTTTTATGTGACTTCACTCATATGTCAATAAAGACATTAGAGGAGAAAATGTGATTTTTCTGTATTTAATTTATTTATGTAATTATTTTTGGTGGAAAATAGGGATTTTCAAGGGAAATTTAATAATATGACAAAGAGAAAATTTTTGTCCTTAAGAAAATTATGTGACATTTCTAATGACCAGAGAACCACTTGGACCAATTTTGGTGATTTTTTGATTTATATTCTTTTTATTACAATTATTTTGAGTTTTGAAGTATTAATTAATTTAAAAATAAAATAAGGGTTGAAAAATGAATTTTATATTTTTTAAAAATCTCTCTGATATCAAGGAAATCAGAGAACCAATTTTTATAATTTTTTTATTTTTATTTGATTTATTATAATTATTTTAGTGGAAATGCTAGAAAATACATTTTTTTAAATTTTAAAATTACCTTAGGGCTTTAAAATTTAATATCTCATCATAGAGACCTCAAAAAATATGGGGTTTGTTCCTAAGTGATTAAAATTCAAAATGTGACATTTTGGTGAATTTTATTATTTTTTTGAGTTTTATTATTTTTTAATTATTAAAAATATTAAAATAATGCAAAAAATCAACTTTTTTAGAAAATTTCAATTTTAATTTTCTTAAATTTCCCTAATATCAGAGAGGCTCCCAAACCAATTTGGTGAATGTTTGAAAAGTATTTTGAAAGTTATAAATTTTTTAAATTTAACTTTGGCTAAATGGCTTAATCAACCCATTTGATAGGGCTAACCAAGTCCAATTGACTTCAAACTTTTATGGTGGGTTCCTCTGATCTTAAAGGTCAGTGGAGAATTGATTTTAAGTCAATTTGATGTATGATTAGCTCTAATTAATTAGAGCTCCATTTTGGGTGTTTAAGCCAATTAAGGTTATTCCAAGTGAGTTAACTCAAAACCTATTTTTCCTAGGGTCCTCTGGTCATAATAAACATCACCAAATTTTTCTAGAATTTATTTCACAATATGCTAATTATTAGAATTAAAATACTCAGAATAGTAACCTAGAATTGAAAAATCAATAACTCTTCATAGGGATGGCCTCTGACTTTGGAAAATTCAAGGAATGTTCCCAAATTCAGAGGCTTCAAAAGCTCTATGGTCTCATGCCATGGTGAATTGTATACATGCATGGAGAATTAAAAATGTGCAGAGAGTAAATAAATTATTAAAAATCAAATACTCAATGAAATTAAATGATTTCTTTTCCACATTATTTTTCTCTGTTCACTGAGCAAGAGGGTATTTTTATTTTATTTTTCTGATTTTACTACACAAAGTTACGTATTTTTGAAGTTTAGGGAATTAAATAAATAGAAAAATAGCCTAATTTCCTACTTATCCACGCGGCGCCAGCTCAACCTAGGCATCTCCGAAGCTCCACGTGTCGTCTTCTGATTCGGCGCCACCATCCGACTCAGCGCTCCAGGGCCCCGCGGTTCATGTTCCGTTGCTCCATCCGGCGCGATCCTGGCCATCCGCTCGATACACGCGCAATCCGACGGCTCCTGGTCATCGTCTACGACTGGTGTGAACCCGTGACCGTCAACCTTCTAACCCTAATTTCTCACTCGATTCTCAACAGATTTTTGTGTTCTTATGCTCTATGGATTCGTCTTGAAGAGACGAACACATCCATACGGTAAACATGTATTTAAATTGACTCAAATTAAATGGAGAATCTTTGTAAGCTTGGGAAGAAGAGTGAGTCCATACCTTTGCTCAAAGAAGTGAAGCTTTGATCTGAGAGTTGTGTCACCTTCAATTGGCTCCAAGCAAGCTCCAGATGATGTCCCTTGGCTTGGTGAAATGTCTAGGTAAGATTTTGAACCAGCCCGATGTCGGCATATTTTAGGGTTATGTGTTTTGAAAAGGGGTCGCCTACAGAAGTTGTCGGCGAATTTTTATATTTCAAATTTAATTTAAATATATATATAGTTTAAAAGATAACATTTGATTTTGAAAGTAATTTTAAGTTTAAATATTTTAAGATATGAAATCAAACCGACCTCACATCCCAAATAGTTTATATAAACGAGCGCCACACCACAAACCGTGTATCTATCCCGAAGAATAGACACACTGCTTGATGATGAGGCTCGATTAAATAAACTAGGAGATTTGTGACATCCGTTTGGTACGCGAACCAATTTTATAAGCCGACAAGTTCCCCGCTTAATATGAAAACATTAAACGGGGTTTATATTACACGGGTTCTTAAAATTCCCTATAAGGGCAAGCCCCTATAGTTAATTACATCTTAAGTGACGGGAATCACCTAAGAAAACTCTCGATACTAATCAGTAGTTCTGCTCTCAAGAATTTCAAACTTTAAGTCTTCAAGAGATTGAATTTTGGAATTTCAATAGGGAATGGATCAAATTTGGAACATTTTATTTTGGGAATTCAAAGGAAGAAAGGTAGGAGAAATCACAGATTCAAAGCGAACTTCGGTAATTTCCCGACTATCCTATTTGTTAGGCTTGAATTTAGGAAAGTCCTAATGTTTATTTAATGTTTTGATCTTGCCAATTTTAATTAATTAGGACTTATATTTGTATGATAAAATCATACAAATAGCCTTGAAGATGTGAGGGTTTATATCGTATCGGACGACTACCTCGGAATCCTAAGATCGGTTAGGGCTTAATTTGCAGATGCAAATGCCTAACAAAAGGTTGAGGATTTAGGTTGCACTAGGCAAACTACCTCGAAGTCCTATGGCTTGTTTATTTAATTCTAAGAAAGTTTTGCTGAAGTAGACTCAGGTTTTGCTGATGACGATGGTCGTGCTGCCCACCATGCTCCGAGCTCCTTGTTGCAGAGGTTTAGTTTTAGAAGTCATAAATCGGGAGATGAGAGAAGTGTTCGGTTTAGAGAAAATCTTAAAATACAGGTGTTTTTAATATTTTAATTAAACAAATCTTAAAGTTGATTATAACAACACCGGTTAAGATCCCACGGTTCCATCCTTCCGGCATCGTTATTTTTATCCGATTCACTTAGTCCAGATGAATTTGCTAAGCTCAACTAAATGAGTTCCACACTTTCATTTAGACCGTGGGAAATCCCGTTAGCAACACGTAGGTTACATCATCCGAGGTATTCCCGATAATCCAACAAGACGTTTTAATTTAGTTGTAGTTGTAGTTTTGTTGTTTTGTTTGTGATTAAATTTTGAGTTGTTTTATATTTTGAAATGTTGTGGCGGTGAATTTTATCTTGTAATGACTTTTAATTTAGTTTTGGTTTCAGTTTTAGGGACTATCCTAAAGGTGTGGGTTTTCATGCAACAATTGTTTATCATGCAAGAAAAGTAAGTACGATGCGATTAAATAAATTACCATAAGATAAATTGCAATAAAAGCGTACCTGGAGGGTCTTCCCGTCATCCCAAGCTGCACTTAAAACACAATTAGAATATTTAAGCATTTAGAGCAAGTTCCTAGGTAAAACTAAGGGAAGGGTTATGGTTTTCTACCAAGTTCCTAATCCTATAGCTAGTCACCTCCTATGACGTCTAGGCTCTTGTATTTTGGGTTTGAGGACGATTTTCTTCATCAAAGAACAATTAAGTTCAATTGTTCTTATAAATATCCTATCATATCGAGGAAGTGCTTAAGACGAGTCTTAAACATCTTTTCAATACTTTTAGGATTGTTTTAAGTCCAAGAGAATTTAATTATACAAATGAATTAATCGTCCGGAGTTCAAGTTTTGTTATCTTGCTCGATGAACTAGGATATTTGAATATCCTATAAGTGAAGTAACACTTCACTTAACACTCCTTTTAAGAGTTATGACATCATGAGTTTTTGAGGGCAAATTGATGTTCAAGTGATTTATGATTTAATTTAATTTCAATTAATGGGCTTAAGTTTGGAATAGTGTTCAAGTTGTTTTAGATTTATTTTTGAATTTTTGATGTCTTAGGTGATGTTATATTTAATTCAATTTAATTTAACTTAGTTCAATTTAATTTAATTTAATTCAATTTTAATTTAATGTGGTTTAATTTAATTTAATTTAATTTAAGTTAATTTAATATAATATGATTTAATTTAATTTAATTTAATTTGACTTAATCTAATTTGATTTAATTTAATTTAATTTAATTTAATTTAATTTGATTTAATTTAATTTGATTTAATTTAATTTAATTTAATATGTTTTAATTTAATTTAATTTAATATGTTTTAATTTAATTTAATTTAATTTAATTTAATTTAAATTTTAATTTGATTTTATTTTTAATTTTAATATTTTATTTTAAAAGGGTTTAATTTAAATAATTTAATTTAATTCAATTTAATGATTAAGTCTTTTAGCATTTTTAAATCTTAAATTTGAATTATCATTTTAATTAGTAATTAAATATTATTGAGATGATTAATTTAGGGATTCTTATATTAAATAACAAATTTCTTCCTAATAACATCCCTATTTTAATAATTCCAATTTTATTATTCTTCCAAATTTAATCAATTATTTAATTAAAGTTCATTTCAATTATTTTTAAATTGTTTAATAGGTTTCTACCCTTTAATTATTTAAATTTCAATCATCCAAGTCAGATTAGAATCAAATATTTTACTCTTTAATTTTATTAAACCTAAAGTTTTAATTAAGGGTTAAAATTTTAATTACCATTTTACCCTTTAAGCTTAATAATTTCATAACTCACTAAATTGAGCTTAAATGAACTTGAAATTTTTATGTGACTTCACTCATATGTCAATAAGGACATGAGAGGAGAAAATGTGATTTTTCTGTATTTAATTTATTTATGTAATTATTTTTTGTGGAAAATAGGGATTTCCAAGGAAAATTTAATAATATGACCAAAGGAAATTTTCTGTCCTTAAGAAAATTATGGGACATTTCTAATGACCAGAGGACCACTTGGAACAATTTTGGTGATTTTTTGAATTATATTATTTTTATTATAATTATTTTGAGTTTTGGAGTATTAATTTATTTAAAAATAAAATAAAGGTTGAAAAAAGAATTTTATATTTTTCAAAAATCTCTCTAACATCAAGGAAATCAGAGAACCAACTTTTACAATTTTCTGATTTTTCTTTGATTTATTAGAATTATTTTAGTGGAAATGCTATAAAATACATTTTTTTTAATTTTAAAATTACCCTAGGGCTTTAAAATTTAATATCTCATCATAGAGACCTAAGAAAAATATGGGATTTGTTCCTAAGTGATTAAAATTCAAAATGTGACATTTTGGTGAATTTTATTATTTTTGTGATTTTTATTATTTTTTTAATTATTAAAATATTAAAATAATACAAAAAATCAACTTTTTTAGAAAATTGAAATTTTAATTTTCTTAAATTCTCCTAATATCAGAGAGGCTCCAAAACCAATTTGGTGAATTTTTGAAAAGTATTTTGAAAGTTATGAATTTTTAAAGTTTAAATTGGCTAAATGGCTTAATCAACCCATTTAGTAGGGCTAACCAAGTCCAATTGACTTCAAATTTTTATGGTGGGTTCCTCTAATCCTAAAGGTCAGTGGAAAATTGATTTCAAGTCAATTTGATGCATGATTAGCTCTAATTAATTAAAGACCTATTTTGGGTGTTTAAGCCAATTAGGGTTATTCAAAGTGAATTAATTCAAAACCTATTTTTCCTAGGGTCCTCTGATCATAAGAAACATCACTAAATTTTCCTAGAATTTATTTCACAATATGCTAATTATTATATTTAAAATACTCAAAACAGTAACATGAATTTGAAAAATCAACAACTCTTCATAGGGATGGCCTCTGACTTTGGAAAATTCAGGGAATGTTCCCAAATTCAGGGGCTTCAAAAGCCCTATGGTCTCATGCCATGGTGAATTGTATACATGCATGGAGAATTGAAAATGTGCAGAGAGTAAATAAATTATTAAAAATCAAATACTTGATGAAATTAAATGATTTCTTTTTCACGTTATTCTCCTCTATTCACTGAGCAAGAGGGTATTTTTATTTTATTTTTCTGATTTTTCTACACAAAGTTATGCATTTTTGAAGTTTAGGGAATTAAATAAATAGGAAAATAAACCTAATTTCCTACTTATCCACGCGGCGCCGCGTCAACCTAGGCATCTCCGAAGCTCCACGCGGCGTCTCCTGATTCGACGCCGCCATCCGACTCAGCGATCCAGGGCCCGCGGGTCACGTACCAACGCGCTGTCCGACTCAATCCAGACCGTCTACTCGATACACGCTCGATCCGACGGCTCATGGTCATCGTCTACGACTGGTGTGCACCCGTGACTGTCAACCTTCTAACCCTAATTTCTCACTCGATTCTCAACGGATTTTCGTGTTCTTATGCTCTATGGATTCGTCTTGAGGAGACGAACACATCCATACGGTAAACATGTATTTAAATTGACTCAAATTAAATGGAGAATATCTGTAAGCTCGGGAAGAAGTGTGAGTCCATACCTTTGCTCAGAGAAGTGAAGCTTCGATCCGAGAGTTGTGTCACCTTCGATTGGGTCCAAGCAAGCTCCGGAAGAAGTCCCTTGGCCCGGTGAATTGCCTAGCTATGAAAGTGACCACGATCGATCACAAAGCTTGGATGCCTGGAACAACCTGGGTGGCCTCGGAGATGGGGCTTTCGGTGGGAAACTTCTCCTCTTGGTCCGGTGAAGGTGTAGGACCGGTCAATTTGGGGATTGATCCACTGTGGAGAAGTGTCCTGGTTTTTGTCGTTGAAGTTTGAGCTCGAAATTGAGCTCGATCTGAGAGGAATGGGGCTGGAATCCGAGTGGGAATCAAGTGCTCTATGTGTGGAGAGTGGCTTGGATTGATTTTGGCAGAGTTTCCTTAAGGTTTTTGTTCAGCACCTCTCATGGCCGAGAGGGGGTGGTGTTTAAATAGGAGAGGGTAGAGGGCCTCCCGTGGGGGTTCGAGGCTTGGGATCAGCTGCTTAGGTCAAGGGAAGAACGGCCATGGTGGCCATTGGGCATGGGGCGGCTCGAGCGAGGTGGAATTTCAATGTTTGGCTCCTGCCCATGTCTCGGCCATGGTGTTTTCGGCGGCCGGGTGGCTGGCCGGCAGGCAAGTGTCACCATGTTGACCAGGGAGGTCAGGGCTTGGCAATGGTGAAGTCAATTGGGCTTAGACATGTGTAAAGTGCTTGGATTAAAATGGTATGTGGGAGAGGCCATTTTGGCTTGATTTGGGTCAACCCATCCTTTTGGGCTAGGTGCACCACCCAAGGCCTGGTTTTGGGGAGAAAAGAGCCATTTGGGTCAGCTAGGAGAAAATGGTGTGGTCTCCATCAAAATAGTTTAAGTTAATTTTGGGTTATGGTGTTGCATTAAAGAGGTTAAAATGGCTTAAGGAAGGTTTAGGAAAGGACTCCCTAATGGCTTGGTGACAAGTCAAACCCCCCATGGCTTCATGTGGCTTGTCTATGGCTTGCATGTGGCTTCATTTGGCTCACCCTTGGCTTAGGAAAAGTGGATCCATTTATATGAAAAAGGAATTTGGGGATTTTGGCAATTTAGTGAAAAATTTAGATGGTGCTTAATTTAGGTTGGTTTGATGATTGATTTGGGACTTAGGAATTGATTCCAATTAAAGGGATGATGAGAAGGAATTGTCATGTGGGCTTTGGGCTTTTAGATTTCACTTTGGATGGGCTTTCAAGATGGTTTAGAGAGTGGGCTTTTAGATTTCAAAACAAATTTTAGGATGAAAATTTTGCAAAGGATTGGATCCAATAAGTGTTGAATTTAATTTAGGAATGTTTCATGAATGATTTGGAATCAATTTGAAGTAGTTTGGGCTTGAATTGGGTTGGATTTGGACTTCTTTGGTAAGTGGGCCAATGTAGGTCAAATTGGGCTAACTTGGGCCAATGTTGGGCTAGAGTTGAAATTGATGTAAAATTAATGTTGGAAAATGTTTATGGGAATGTTTCAAAGAGGTTTTGGCTTTGGTTGGGTTTTGAGTTTGGGATTTGGGCTCATTTGGGTTAGGGTTAGATTTAGGTCAAAATTGGGCCTTTGGTTTTAGGTTGAATTTGAGTGGGGTTTAGATACAAATTTTGGGCAAATCATGTTAGTGTTTTGTTTGTGGGGATGTTAGAGAAGGTTTAGAAAAGATTTGGGATTAATTGGAGTTAAATTGGTTTGGTTTGGGCTAGGTTTGGGTCATGGGTCCAAATTGGGCTTTAAGGTCAAAAGTGAAATTGGATTCAAATGTCAATCAAATTGGGCTTGGATTTGGTCTAGATTGGTGTTAGGGATGTTGAATTGAAGTTTAGAATCCAATTGGACCAGAATTTGGGTCAATTGAGTAGGTTTGGTTTGACATTGGGTTCACTTTGGGTTAAAAATGGGTCAAATTGGGGGTTTTGACAAAAGTGGGGTAAATTGACAAAATTGGCCCATGGTATAGTTGAACAAAATGAAGTTGGGAATATGTGGGATTTTCTGGAATTTTCTGGGAATTTTCTGAATTTTTGGATTTTTTGGCTAAGAGGGGCATTTTGGGTATTTGGAGGGTATTGGGAGGTATTTTTGGAATTTTTGGTATTTTTGGGTATGGATGATCAATTTGAGTAATGTGGGAATGTTTGGGATTGATCTTGAGGAATTTTGGGTAATTTAGGTGATTTTGCAAATTTTTGGGTATTTTTAAGGGTTTTGGGTTAGGCTAGGCGGGTGTAGGGTCCCGGGGGTCAAAAATTGAAAATTTGGAAAATTGAAGATTGGGTGAATGTAAGTGGAATGAAATCATTTTGTTTGAGCCATGAAGCCATATCAAGCCCACATGAGCCATGAAGGGACTCATTTGAGACATCCACTATGTTGTTCCTAACCCTCCAGCCAAGGGCTTAGGGGTTAAGGACCATCCATGTGAATCACCTTCATGAGTCAGGAGGTCAAGTTGGATATGGGTGTAGTTTTAGGAGGTGTGTGTGAAAATGTAGTGTATAGGTGTAGTGTGTGTGTAAGTCAGCCCCTTCACCAGACCAGGCCACCCAGGGCAGTCCTAAGGCCAAAGAGTCCTATAGGAACTCATCCTTTAAACTTCCACATTTGATTTCAACCCTCTAGGTGATTAGGGGTCTACAATCAAGTTTGTGGAGTTTACGAGGAGTTAGGAAGTGGTTTGAACTTCTAAGTGGTGGGTCCCAATTCTAATCCTCTAAGATTAGTCAAAGGAAAAGCCTAAGGCTAGATCCTAAGTACTAAAGAGAAGAAGAGGAGACCTCATCAAAAATGAGGTCAACACCCGATCACAAAGCTTGGAGGCTGGAAGCAATGGCTGGCTTGGTGAGGGGGCTTTTGCTGGTAAACTTCTTCTCTTGGTCTGGTGAAGGTGTAGGACCAATCAATTTGGGGATTGGTCCACTGTGAAGAAGTGTCCTGGTTTTTATGCTGAAATTTGAACTCAAAATTGAGCTCAGCTGGAGGGAATTGGAGCTGGAATCCAGTGGGAATCAAATGCTCTATGTGTGGAGAGTGGTCTGGACTGATTTTGGCAGAGTTTCCTTAAGGTTGGTTCAACACCTCTTCCATGGCCGAGAGAGGTAGTGTTTAAATAGGAGAGGCTGGAGGGCCTCCCAGGGGGAGTTAGGGACTAAGATCAGCTGCTCTTGGCAAGGGAAGAACAGCTGCAATGGCCACTGGGCATGGGGCAACTCAGCAAGGTGGAATTTCAATGCTTGGCTTCTTCCCATGTCTCGGCCATGGCGTTTTCCGGCGGCCCAGGTGGCTGGCCGGCAGGCATGGGTCACCCTCAGGGTCAGGAGGTCCAGGGCTTGAAGTTGGTGAAGGCAATTGGGCTTGGACATGTGTAAAGTGTTTGAATCAAAGTAGAATGAGGTAAGGGTATATTTTGGCTAAATTTGGTCAAATGCATGGATTGGGCTAGGTGCACCTTCCCATGGCTAGTTTGGGCTGAAGATAAAGTGGTTTAGGTCAGCTTAATTAGTGGGGAAGGGTCACCATCCAAGTACAATTAAGTTTAAGCATGGTTTAGTGGAGTCATGGAAGTGGCTAATCTCCCTTAAGGGAATATGGAAAGGGCCTCTTCCTCTTGCCATCTTGGGTATGGTGAGGTGGAAAGTAGATTCCATGGCTCTCATGGCTCCCATGTGGCTCATGCATGGCTTCATGGCTCCATTTGGCTTGGGAAAAGTTAAGTCAATTTTCATGGAGAAGGATTTTGTGAATTTTGGCATTTAGGGGTGATTTGGCATGAGGCTTGATTTGGAATCATTTGATGATGGGATTGGAACTTAGGGAAAGACTTTGATTAAATGGATGGCAAATGAAAATGTCATATGGGCTTTAGGGTAGATTTTGGGCTCTTTGAAATGGTTTTAGATGGGCTTTTAAAGTGATTTAGGGAAGTGGGTTTTTTTATTTTAGGATGGGCATTTGGGTGAAAATTTTGTGAAGGACCATGTCAAATAAATGTTGCAATTGGTTTAGGGATGTTTCATGAATGGTTTGGAGTCAATTTGGTGTGATTTGAAATTGAATTGGTTTGAATTTGGGTTCATTTGGTAAGTGGGACAATGTAGGTCAAATTGGGCTAACTTGGGCCAATGTTTGTCTAGGGTTGAAATTGATGTAAAATTAATGTTGGGAAATGTTTATGGGAATGTTTCAAATAGGTTTTGACTTTGGTTGGGTTTTGATTTTGGGGTTTGGGCTTATTTGGGTTAGGTTTGGGCTTAGGTCAAAATTGGGTCTTTTAGCTTTGGGTTGAATTTGAGTGGGGTTTGGGTCTAAATTTTGGGCAACTCATGTTAGTGTTTTGTTTGTGGGGATGTTAGGGAAAGTTTAGAAAAGATTTGTGGTTAATTGGAGTTGAATTGGGTGAGTTTGGGCTAAGTTTGGGTCATGGGTCCAAATTGGGCTTTAAGGTCAAAAGTGAAATTGGATTCAAATTTCAATCAAATTGGGCTTGGATTTGGTCTAGATTGGTGTTGGAAATGTTGAATTGAAGTTTAGAATTGAATTGGACCAGAATTTGGGTCAATTGGGTAGGTTTGGTTTGACATTGGGTTTACTTTGGGTTAAAATGGGTCAAATTGGAGATTTTAACAAAAGTGGGGTAAATTGACAAAATTGGCCCATGGTGTAGTTGGACAAAATGAAATTGGGAATATTTAGGATTTGCTGGAATTTTCTGGGAATTCTCTGAATTTTTGGATTTTTTGGCTAAGAGGGGCATTTTGGGTATTTGGAGGGTATTGGGAGGTATTTTTGGAATTTTTGGTATTTTTGGCTATGAATGATCAATTTGAGTGATGTGGGAATGTTTGGGATTGGTTTTGAGGAATCTGGGTGATTTTGGAGAATTTTGAAAAATTTGGGTAATTTCAAGGGTTTTGGGTAGGCTAGGCGGGTGTAGGGTCCCCGGGGTCAAAAATTAAAAATTTGGAAAATTAAAGATTGGGTAAATGTAAGTGGAATGAAATCATTTTTGTTGAGCCATGAAGCCGTGTTAAGCCTATATGAGCCATGGGAGGACTCATTTGAGGCATTCACTATGTTGTTCCTAACCCTCTTAGCCAAGGGCTTAGGGGTTAAGGACCATCCATGTGAATCACCTTCATGAGTCAGGAGGTCAAGTTGGGTATAGGTGTGGTTATAGGAGGTGTGTGAAAGTGTAGTGTATAAGTGTAGTGTGAGTGTAAGTCAGCCCCTTCACCAGACCAGGCCACCCAGGGCAGTCCTACGGCCAAAGAGTCCTATAGGCACTCATCCTTTAAACTTCCTCATTTGATTTCAACCCTCTAGGTGATTAGGGGTGTACAATCAAGTTTGTGGAGTTTGCAGGGAGTTAAGAGGTGGTTTGAATTTCTAAGTGGTGGGTCCCAATTCTAATCCTCTAGGACAGTCAAAGGAAAAGCCTAAGGCTAGATCCTAAGTACTAAAGATAAGAAGAGAAGACCTCATCAAAAATGAGGTCAACAGTTGTTCACGTGAATTTTATTTGGTGTTCATGTGGATTTGAAGTTCATTTGAATATTTGGATCGTTAAGAAAGGTTCTTATTTATTTCTCTTTTCTTTTTTTGTTCTTTGTTAAAAGTTCATTTAACTCTAATGGCGTTTCCCAATCAATTTGCACAAAAAGAGGTGAAGGCAAAATGTGACATGGTCACTTTCATTCCAATCTCGTTGAAGATACATCATACAACTCGATCTGAAATATTTCTCATACAATCCATGACTCAAAACGGACTATGTATGATTCTTGTTGATCCATCCAAAAAGTATCTGTTAAAAAATTCATGTCTGAATAATGAGATACACGGTCGATAACATCACCTTTCCAGCCATCCTCGGCAGGAATGCCGCATGGATGTGCATCAGAGGTGTGCTATTTCCCGTGTAACTCACAGCTCGTAGGGCCGGAGACTCTCCAATTCTGGATCTGGCTGGAAGTGGTAAGGTGACTTTCTGTCGTTCATCCTTGTAAAAGTGACGGAGATCCGCTCCACTAGTACTCCCGGTATACAATGTTTTGCGATGTCTGCTCCATTTCCTTGTAATATCATGACGGAACCTACCAGAAGTGGTATCTCCACCGGCCCTCGGAACTTACCCGGGCCTGCTATCTGGAGGTCAGATCCGAACATGATATTGCATTGGTTGACGAACGAAGCCGTGCGAAAGGTCCGACAAAGTCATGGTGGTCTATGTGTGGAGGTATGCAGTCGCCCTTCTGATAAATGTTGATGATGCAACTGTTGGGTATGCAGTCTGCTGGCAGTACCCTCCTTATTATCATTCTTTTCACCATTCTTTTAATTATCCTCGGCATTGGATCCACCTCACCGTGACGGAGTATCCCTGGTGGATTTCCTTTTCTGTCCTCTGCGAAGTTATAACAACATCCGCATTGTATTGTGACTCTTCCTTTCCCTAGCATCCATTTCCGGGGTTCCGAATAAGTCTTTTCTCTCAGACGGCCTGCTCGTCCCATCTTCTGAAGTTCTAAGATGCAATCCACAATTTGTTGTTGCTCGTATTCTGAGAATACACTTGTGTATAACTCGAGGCCTTCCAAAATGTTGATTCTTTTGCCTCTAATCCTTTCAAAGTATTTGAAAGTCTTCTTTTCAACATTTTGCATTCTTTCTAGTTCATATTCTGGGATGATCTGCAAGTGACGAGGCCTAGTAACGTATTGCGGGATGTATGGCTCAATCCCGTCACGTTCTCCTGCATACCTTGGCTCCTCGGGGATCGTCTTTGTCGGGACATCCTCCGGGGTTGCTTCCGCAACAAGGTTCTTCAGATATGGTATCTCCGTCCGGTGTCGAGGCACTGATTCTATTTCTGTTCTTCTTGGCACTTTTTTGATATGTTCTGATTTTCTTGTCGTTGACTTCCTTCTTTCTGGTTCCTGACGAACCGGTATCTTTGAAATGTGTGTGTTGGCCAAGGTGGCTGTTTCCTTATGTTGATCTGCTGCTAGTTTAGTCAACATCTTGCGGATACGGCGATTCTTATTCCTTCCTTGAATTTCCGCGGGCGCGGCGCTGACGAGCCTGCCCTCTGCTGTGGCAACTACTGACTTGATTTTCTTGCTTTCCTCGGTGTTTGTCTTTCTTTTCTTGTTGCTGGATTGGTGGCTTGGGCCATCCATCTTCATCACTGTCTAGCTATGAAGCTCTTCTCAGTCCACTGGGACCCAATCATTTTCTTCATACTGTAGGCGGGCTGGTGTGAAGTCAGAATCAATTTCTATCACTGCTCCATCCTTCACCTTCTTTTCATCGAGTGCGAGACTCACGCCATTTTTAAAGTTTAGGACCAATCACCCGTTCGACATTTCCCTGCAAAGAAGACAAGGAAAGGATCAGGGGCTGTACTAAGAACAAGAACATTAAGAAAATATTTACCACTGAAGATTCTTATTCTCTTATTTTAATTTTAATTTTTAAGGAAAGTAGGAAAAGATGAAGAAAGATCAGGAACAAGATTTGATTTGAAAGGAAGGGTAAAACTTTATTATTATGATTTCACATATTTTATTTTTAGCACATATTTTATTTTATCCATTTTTATGTTTTTGGGTTCAGACCCGGTCACAAAGTGATTGCTTCACCCGTGTTTCTAGGGATAAGACTCTATTTTAGGGGCCACCCTTCGAAACATCAGGTTGCGTAATACTTCTTCGAATACCGTCCATTGATTGGAAGCATTTGTCGTTCTCCTTTGCAATTCACAAGTTAGTAGGAGCCTCCTGAGTAGACTGCCTCGACCACAAATGGCTCTTCCCAAGTCGGTTCAAATTTGCCCCTTATCTTGCGATGTGTAAGAATAGGTCTTCTGAGAACAAGAACTAAGTCACCAACCTTGAAAGTTCTTGGGCGGACCAGTTTATCATGGGCCTGGATCGTCTTAGCTTGGTACAGTTCCAAATTTTGCTAAGCTGCAAGTCTCTTCCCTTCCAAGCTTTCCAGTTCTTCCAGTTGCAATCTAGCATTTTCTTCTGTAGTAATTTTATTTGCAACTGCAATCCGGAGTGATGGAAGCTGGACCTCCAAAGGTAAAACGGCCTCGGACCCGTACACTAAAGCGTAAGGCGTGGACTGAGTAGGAGTCCTGAAAGTCGTCCTGTAGGCCCATAAGGCTTCTAACAACTTCTCGTGCCAAATTCTCTTGTTGTCATCCAAGGTTTTCTTTAAAATCTGAACGAGAGTTTTATTAAAAGCCTCGGTCAAGCCATTTGCTCTTGGGTAATAAATTGTTGAGTATCGCCAATCGATTTCGTGTCTTCTGACAAAATTGTTGATCTTTGTACTTTTGAATGCGGACCCATTATCTGAAATGATTCTGCGCGGTACTCCGAAAGGGTAGACAACTTGATTTTTGAAAAACTATAGCACGTGGTGTGCCTTTACTTCTCTGAGTGGAACTGCTTCTGCCCATTTAGAAAAGTAGTCTGTAGCTGCAAGGATGAAGCGATGTCCTCTTGAAGAAGGCGGTTCTATCGGACCCACTATATCTGTGCCCCAACACACAAATGGCCACGACGCAATTGTTGGATGTAGCACATTTGGAGGTTGGTGTAGAACCACTCCGTGCACTTGGCACTCGTGACATCTCTTGGCGACTTTCATACAGTCGGTCATCATTGAGGGCCAGTAGTACCCTAGTCTTTTAATTTTCATTTTCATTTTCGGACCCGACTGATGAGCGCCACAAAGTCCTGAGTGTACCTCTTTGACAATTTCACGAGCCTCGGACCCGTTCAGGCATCTTAACCACATCTGATCAAAAGACCTTCTGTATAATATATTGTTTATTAATGCATAAGACAGAGTTCTTTTCTTGATTTGATGGGCTAATGACTTATCGTCCGGTAATTTACCTGTTTGCAGACAGTCTATTAGCGGTTGACGCCAATCTTACGTGTTTTCCGTCACCGTTGCAAGTCGATTCCTCTGCTTTTTCTGATTTTTGTATCATATCCATGTCGAGCTGTGATAGGACCTGTCGTCCTTGAACTGACACTTCAACTGACTCATCTTGTAAGCAGGCAAATTCTTTTGCAAGGCGAGCTAGCGCATCCGCGAGGGCATTTTCTCTTCTGGGGATCTTGTAGATCGTTACATTCGGAATTTGTTCCAACAGTTTCATGGCATACTGAAAGTATTGCTCGAGTCTTAGCTTTAAGATTCTGTATTGTCCTGCGACCCGTTGAATGATCAACTGAGAATCTCCGTAGATGTTGATATCCGTTATCCCCATTTGAATGGTCAGTTCTAGTCCTGCTATGAGGGCCTCGTATTCTGCCTCGTTGTTTGTGCACGGCTCTGTTAAGTGGTAGGAGTATCTTAACATCCCCCGCTCCGGTGTTATAAAGATTAGTCCGATTCCTGCTTTACCGGGCACTATCGTTGGTGATTCTTTGTCTTTCTGTGCTGAGGACGCTCCGTCAAAGTATAGTTCCCAATGTTGATACTCGGTGTCTTCTAGGCTTATTATCTGCTCGTCAGGAAAATCGTCGTCGAGAGGCGAATCTGCCGGTAAAGGATGTGTTGCAAGGAAGTCAGCTAGTATTTGTCCCTTTACGCTGCGAAGAGGAATGAAAGTTATATCAAATTGTAATAGTATCATCCACCACCTAGCAAGTCTGCCAGAAAGTGTCAGTCGGGTCATCAAATATTGCAACGGATTAACTTTCGAAATGAGGTTGATCTTATGAGAAAGCATGTAGTGCCTGAGCTTTTGAGCGGCGAAGATCAGGGCCAGACAATGCTTCTCAATCGGAGGATACTTTACTTCCGTCGGCAATAGATGACGACTTAAGTAATAAAGAGCATTTTCTTTTCCCTCGTCATTGACCTGGGCTAGCAGGGCTCCGAGAGAGTCATCTAAAGCCGCGGTATAAAGTATTAACGGTCTACTCGAGACTGGGGCTGCTAAGACAGGAGGTGTCATTAAATATTGCTTAATGTCCTCAAAGGCCCGTTGGCATTTTTCTTCCCAAACGAATTTGGCGTCCTTTTTAACTAATGTCGAGAAGGGCTGACACCTACCTAACAAGTTCGAGATAAAGCTTCGAAGATATGCCAGCTTCCCTTTAAAGGATCGTAGCTGTTTTAAGGTTTTGGGAGGCGGCATCTCTAAGATAGCTTTAATCTTTTCCGGATCAATTTCGATTCCGCGATGTCGAACAACAAATCCTAAGAATTTCCGGAGATGACGCCGAAGGCGCATTTTAAGGGATTCATCTTAAGGTTGTATTGCCTCGGTCGCTCGAAAACAATTCTCAAATCATACGAGTGATCTTCCTTCAGTTTGCTTTTGATGACCACATCGTCCACGTAGCACTCGACTTGGTTGTGAATGAGATCATCAAAAATCTTTGTCATTGCTCTTTGATATGTTGCTCCTACGTTCTTTAGTCCGAATGGCATTACTGTGTAGCAATACACTCCGATCGGCGTTCTGAAAGCTGTGAGCCTTTCCTCTTCTGATGCCATCTTTATCCGGTTGTATCCCGATGATCCATCCATGAATGAAAATATTTCATGTGTTGAAGCAATGTCGATCATCAGTTCTGGGATTGGTAGTGGAAATTCATCCTTTGGACATGCTTTATCTAAATCCCTGAAGTCTACACAGATTCTGATCTGACCATTTTTCTTTCTGATTGGTACCACGTTGGCTAACCAAGTAGGGTATTGTTCTTCACGGACAAATTTAGCGTCGATTAGCTTCTTAACTTCGGTTATTACTTGTTGCTCAATTTCTAGACGCATTCTACTGGGAGCTTGTCTGACTGGAACAGAAGTAGGATCTACTCCTAACTTGTGAACTGCGACTTCTGGAGCTAATCATGGCATTTCGTTGCAACTCCAAGAAAAACAGTCCTTGAATTCCATTAATAGCTTGATCATTTCCTCGGAATCTTCTTTATTGAGTAAGGAGCTAACAAAGGTTGGTCTAGGCTTTTCGCTAGTACCTAAGTTAACTTCCATTAACTCGTCTATTGTAGATTGATTTCTTCTTCGAATTCTGGTGGAGCATCCCCGATTGGTAGATCTTCGAGGTCCTCTGAAGCTTCCAAGAAGTCCTTATTAGGCTCGCAAGTGACAACCAAGCAAAATTCTGTATCGTCAACTGAACCCACTGTGCCAAATCCAAGACCATGTTTTGAATTGGGAGGCCGACCGGCATTGTTCCATAATCTTTCAAAATGTTGTGATTGACCCTTTATCCATTGTCGAGGTAAGACACCACGTTGAATTAAATTTTGAATACTGGGAGAGTACCACTCAAACGGTAATTCCATTAATTCAGAAGAAGCGACATCTTCAAATTGTACATCTTTTTCATTATTGGAAGAAGGAGTACCACGGTAAAATTTGATTGGTTTAGCGCCACCGCCATGCACTTCCTTGACCACCATACCCTCGATCTTATTAGACTGGATCGGGGTCAGGGCCATAGTGTGTACATGGTAGTTAATCTTCTCGTACATTGATTTATATTCTTCATTCTTTTCATCTTCGAGGAGATCTTGAATTGTGGTTCCTTCGGTTTATTGTAGCCGCTTCTTTCTTGATTTCTTCTTCTTCTTCGGAGCCGTTCTCCCAATTCACGTTGATTACCGGCTTTTTCGTCCAACTCGTCCCAACGTTTCGCCACGACCTCGTCCCCGGCCTCGACCTCGGGTGCAAGTTGTGAAGAACCCTTCACCATCTCGCCGTAAGGGAGTGGTGAGTGACCGTTGGACTAGAACTTCAGGTTCTTCGTCGTCTTGAACTTCTTTTGCTTCATTTGGCATGGTATTTCTGGAGAAGATTGTTTCTTTGGAGGCGCGTAGTAGGCTGCATCTTCATAAATTCCAATTTCATGTATGGAGAAAGGTTGCAAGTCACCTTTAATGCACTGTTCTCCTCCATCGTAGTATTTTATGCATCGATGCGAGATGACGGTACCATCCTCGTTCTCATGTATCCACGGTCGGCCCAAGTAGTGCGTTGAACGATGTTTCGAATCAATTATATGGAATTTTGCGGTCGTCTTTGTTAAATCACCGGTCTTCATCAACAGCGTTATTGATCCGAGGGCTCTTTCTCCTTTCTGGTTGAATCCTCTAAGTAACATCTTGTCCGCTTCAAGCTCGCGAGCATCAATTTCCAAGTATGCTAACGTCCGAAGATTCATTATGTTGATTGACGCTCCTGGATCCACCAATACTCTGGAGAGCGTAAACTTTCCGATTGTAACTGAAATGTACAACGGTTGGTTGTGATCGGCTGTCCCAAGTAATAGATCACTGTCCGCGAAGGTAACACCTCGTTGTTCCTTTAACGAGCAAACCTCGTCTAAGGAATCTCCGGCCATCTGAGCTAAGCAAATCTCTGGATCAAGTAAGGCCTTGATCAGAGCTTCCCTCATCTCTTTTGATAAGATGAGAGCTTCGTAGATGCTCAGTTTGGCTGGTAGTTTCCTAAGATGGGCTAGCACGTTATAGTCCACTTTGTTACTTTGTGTTTCAGTTTCTTCCCGAACGGGCAATTCTTCTGCTGGGGTTGTTTCTTCCTGAACAACCACCTGCTTTCCTTTGTCTTTTGGACCTATTCTCGGAGGTAGAACCCTTCCGCTCCTTAAGTTGACTTCTGTGATTTCTTCTGAATATGGTACTAAGTTTACTGGTGTCTCCTTTTGAATTGGTATGATAGGTTCTCCTAGAGTCTCTTTAGAATCTGAAAGCTCTAACTCTATTGTGATTGGGGTTCCTCGAAATTCACAAATAGATTCATTGCTTGTTGAACTTTCGTAGCCTTCTTGGTGAATGTCCTCTTTATCATCGTGATTGTCGAGGTTGTGTATGATTTGAGAATTGTTATTTGTATCAGAATCGAGATCTGGATTAGGTTGGTTGTCGTTAGTTGCGTAATCGTTAGAAACAGTCAAAACGTAGCCAACGCCATAACTCTTATCATTATAAGATTCCGCCGAGCGAGCAAATAATCATACAGAGTCAACGGTTCGAGGAATTTTTCCCCCGAATCGGAAACAACCATCCTAGGATAACCAGCCCCTAGTCTAGCCTTAAGAGCTTCGGTCTTTTCTTCTTCTACGATCTCCTTCTTTTCTACGATCTTTTCTTCCTGGGGTGGTTCTTCAATTGCAAGCGATAGCGCCGGCTTGACAGGTTTCAAACTTTGAATTGAAGCACGCACCGAAGCGGTTTGGATGCGATCTAAAATTTTCTTCGATGACTTCGTCTAAGCGGTACTCCATCCATCATTCGTCGTGTAGGGATCTATAGGAATAATAGGATCCGTTGAAATAACATTGACGAAACCGCCTTTCTGGGGTTCCTTCATGTATTCCTTCGGAATTGTTATGTTCCCTTTTCAGAGATTATCGTAGAGCCAAGTCTTGAAGGTAATGCAATCCTTTATCTTGTGCCCGAGCATCCGTGGTAAGGGCAATAGATGGGATGGTCTTTCTTATTGACTTCTTCTGGCATCCTGGGTTCTAGCAGTTGAAAATCCGAAGTCTTCATCAAACTGCGGAACATCTTTGGCACTGCCTCATTCTTGAACGGATATTCTCTATTTATAAGCTCCTTTAACGTGCGCCTGCGGCGAGGCGGTTGCTCATACCGTTGAGTTGGCCGATAACCGGGTCGAGGTTGTTGGTAGTTCCGTCGAGGTTGTTGATAGCTAGGCTGCGGCCGCTCCGATCGTATTTGCATTGGTTGCTTGCCCTTATCGACTGCCGCGACGATCTCGGATTTCTTTTCAAGTGTCTTCACAGGCTTCTGTTTGTCTGTTTTGTCGACGAAACTTAGTTGCTTCGCTTCCTCTTGCAAGCTTCCGACCTTGCTTAACAACTTCTCGAAAGTCTTAATCGTAAATCCCTTAAGGAGAAGTGCTATCGGGCCGTGAATGCTTCTAAGCAAGATACCGACTACATGCTGCTCTTGTAGCTGTGGCTCACACTTCATGCTTAGATTCCTCCATCGCAAAATGTAGTCCACTAAAGTTTCGTTCGGTTTCTGTTTCTCCACCACTAGATCACCGATGGTGATATGGTGTTGAGCTCCGACAAACCGTTTCACAAAGAGGTTCTCTAATTCTGAAAATGTCTTTACCGAACCGTTCGGTAACTCTGCGTACCAATTGAAGGCGATCCCTGACAGGCTGCTGACGAACTATTGGAAGAGTAAGGCATCACTTCCACCGGCGTTGCAAAAACTAGCGCGAAAATGTGCAACATGCTGTCGAGGGTTTGCGGTACCATCAAAAGTCTTGAACAGAGGTGGTACGAAGCCTTTTGGGTATTGTACTGCGTCAAATTCTTCGGGGTAAGGTCTTCCCGTCTGAATAGATGCTCCGCTCTTAGACTGTGCTAAGGCTTCTCGCACCTGTTGTTCTACCAAATTCTTGATGTCTTTCTCTGGAATCATATTTTGGGTAGAATCCTTCTTCGTGCGATCGTCTCCGTTAACGGATGTAATCTCTTTTCCTCCGTCCGTAATATGAATAACTTCGGAGGCATTTCTCTTGGGGTCGAATCCGACTCGAAGAGTGGCTAGGGCCGTAGCCATCTCTTCCATCCTTTTTGCCATTTGAGAGATTGTATCATCTTTTTCTCGAAGTTGTGCTCTTAATGCTTCCGGTTCATCTCTCTCCACAGCTGCCGGAGCACCTTGCGAAGCTGACGATGCTCGTGTCTCAACCATGTTGATCTCCACATATTCATCATCCATGAATTCCGACGAATCGACTTCATCTCCAAACTCTTCTTCTCTTTCTCTTGCTAATCATTGAATGTCGGTCCTTAGCTTTTCCATAGCATCCTCCAGCTGGTCTTTTTCGTACGGTTTCGCAGCTTATCATGCGATGGTCGTTGGATTTCCTTCTTGGGAGTCCCCTTCATCGCAGAGGGCACTCTCTTCGGACTCGAGTCTCCCGACGAGAATTTCCTTTTCGTGTTGTTGTTTCGGTCTTAATTGGCCGGTAGTAGGATGCCATACCATCCTTCTAGCGACAGAAGGCCTAGGACCGGATGGTCCGTCGATCGAATGCTCGGAAGGTGATATCCTCCCTGATCTGTAAACCTGAAAAAACAACGGGTGGACTAGCTTTCATCTTCTTATTCGGCTTTTCTGTGGTGCTAACGGGTTCTACTCGCGGCCCAAGACGGGATTTGGCTGGCACCCGCCCTATCCTTCTTAAAATCTCTGATACAGGACATTTCTCTTTCTTTGCTAACTTCTCTATCACGATCACGTAATCGAGCAAATGGTGTAATCCTAGCCCTTTTCTTTCGGCTGTTGCTATAGTATGCGGGTTGAGGTAATGTAAAAGCAATCTTGCGGACATTTTCCTCGTCAGCTGCGGCGGAGAGGGGGTGGAATCTACTCCCTTCCAAAAGCGGTGTATACTCAGGCAATGGTGTGTACTCAGGGATCTCTTCTAAGAAAGCGACTTCAGCAGCTCTGGCCTTTCTGGCAATCCTTCTACTTCTGTTCCTCCTCTGAGTCCGTGTTAGGGGTTGAACCCTCGAGCCGGACCCAATTTCAAAACGAAGGTCTCGCAGGGAGATCCGTACCCTCCACGCGTAACGGTGCTCATTACAAACTTGGACTTCCTTCCCCTTTAGTTTAGTGGGAGTCGGGGTAGGTGCGGAGACGACTAGACCGGTGGGGGTAGAGACAACGATCCTCCTACGAACGAGTAGTATTCCTTTCAGCTGGAACCCTTTCTAGGGGAGGGAACTCTTGAGCTGACTTCAGGTTGAATTCAATCACGAGCTCTTCAGTTTCTGACATTTTGTCCATTAGTGTGAAGAGAGTGACGTCAGCGATCTTGACATTTGTGTTGCCAAATCCTTGTCCAAAACGGATGATCCCATTGTCGGGCAGCTCATCCTTGTAAACAGCGAAGTCCAGTCTGTTGGTGAAGGAGAAGATTAACTTTGGGGCATCCATTTTCTGCAGGGCAGATTCCGAATGTCAGTCCCAAATTATACTTCCTTTCGTTGTAAAGTTTAGGACGAAAAAGAAAGAGTTCGAACACATTTTCGTTTATGTTAGTGCATTTGTGATTTATAAAAGAGGTTGTTCATTAGGTATTTTGTTTATTAGAAACAAAACGATTAAAGGAAAAAGGTTATGGAAAAGGTAAAGGGCCTGATTTAGAATTGGAAAGGAAGAGAAAGTCTTATGCAAAACTTCTCAACTCGAAGGACCGCTCCTAAGCTAACACCTATTGGGGGTCTACCCTACCTCAGAAAAGAGGTAAAAGGATCTCGGAACCTCTCTGTTTAGGGGTGTCTAAACAATGGCTCCTAAATCCAAGAGAGTTGACTATACCCATTCAAGACAGAAATGAACGTGGTATTTCAACGGAAGAATGGTAGCTTGGTCCACTAGGGACATGGACTTGCTACCGATTTATGAAAGCAAAACCATCTGATCAAAATGGAAAGAGGAACTCCTCCCCAGCGGAGTCGCCAGAAATATGTCAGTGAATTTCCATATTTTAAATTTAATTTAAATATATATATATATATAGTTTAAAAGATAACATTTGATTTTGAAAGTAATTTTAAGTTTAAAAATTTTAAGATATGAAATCAAACCAATCTCACATCCCAAATAGTTTATATAAACGAGCACCGCACCACAAAATGTGTATCTATCCTGAAGAATAGATACACTGCTTGAAGATGGAGCTCGATTAAATAAACTAGGAGATTTGTGACATCCGTTTGGTCTGTGAACCAATTTTATAAGCTGACAAGTTCCTTGCTTAATATAAATGAATTAATCAGGGTTTATATTATCTGGGTTCTTAAAGTTCCCTATAGAGGCAAGCCCCTATAGTTAATTACATTCTAAGTGACGGGAATCACTTAAGATAACTCTCGATAATGATCAGTGGTTTTGCTCTCAAGAATTTCAAAGTTTAAGGTTTTCAAACAATTGGATTTTGGAAATTTCAATTGGGATTAGCTCAAATTCAGAACAGTTTATTTTGAGAATCCAAAGGAAGAGAAGTAGGAGAAGCTGAGGATCAAGAGGAATCTTGGCAACTTCCCAAACTATCCTATTGTTTGGCTCGGATTTAGAAAAATCCTAAAATTATCTGATATTTCAATCTTGCCAACTTAAATTAATTAGGACTTATATTTGTATGACACAGTCATGCAAATAGCCTCGAAGATGTGAGGGTTTATGTCGTACCAAACGACTACCTCGGAGTCCTAAGACCGATTAGAGCTTAATTTACATAACATTATTATGCAAACGCCTAACGAAGAGTTGAGGATTTATGTTGCACTAGGCAAACTACCTCGAAATCCTATGGCTTTGTTGTTTAATTCTAAGAAATGTTTTGTTGAAGTAGAGTTGAGTTTTGCTGATGACGATGGCCGAGCTGCCTACCATGCTCCAAGCTCCTTGTTGTTGCAGAGGTTTAGTTTTAGAAGTCATAAATCAGGAGATGAGAGAAGTTTTTGGTTTAGAGAGAATCTTAAAATCCAAGTGTTTTTAATATTTTAATTAAAACAAATCTTAAAGTTGTTTAAACGAACCGATTAAGATCCCACGGTTTCGTCATCCCGACACCGTTATTTTCATCGAATTCACTTAGTCCAGATGAATTTGCTAAACTCAACTGAATGAGTTCCACACTTTCATTTAGACCGTGGGAAATCCCGTTAGCAACACGTGGGTTACATCATCCGAGGTATTCCCAATCATTCAACGAGACGTTTTAATTTAGTTGCAATTGTGGTTTTGGTTGTTCTGTTTGTGATTAAATTTTGAGTTGTTTTATATTTTGAAATGTTGTGGCGGTAATTTTTATCTTTTAATGACTTTTAATTTAGTTTTGGTTTCAGTTCAGGGACTATCCTAAAGGTTTTGGTTTTCATGCAACAGTTGTTTATCATGCAAGAAAAGTAAAGTGCATTGCAATAAAGTAAATTGCAATAAAATAAAAGCATACCTAAGGGTTTTCCCGTCATCCCAAGCTGCACTTAAAACACATGTTAAGGCATTTAAATATTTCAACAAGTACCTAGGTAAAGCTAAGGGAAAGGTTTTGGTTGTCTACCAAAGTCCTAATCCTATAGCTAGTCATCTCCTATGACGTCTAGGTTTTTGTATTTTGGTTTAAGGATGATTTTCTTCATCAAAGAACAATTAAATTCAATTGTTCTTATAAACATCTTATCATATTGAGGAAGTGCTTAAGACGAGTCTTAAACATCTTTTCAATATCTCTAGGATTGTTTTAAGTCCAAGGGAGTTTAATTATACAAGTGAATTAATCATCTAGGAGTTTAAGTTTTGTTCTCTTGCTCAGTGAACTAGGACATTTGAATATCCTATAAGTGAAGTAACTCTTAACTTGATACCTCATTTAAGAGTTATAATAATAAGAGCTTTAAAAGGGCAAATCAACTTATTAGGTATTTTAATCATTTAAACTTAATGATTTAATTTTAATTTTGAATTAATTATAAAAAATTAGTTTAAGTTTGGAATAGTGTTCAAGTTATTTTAGATTTTATTCTTAATGATTTCATTTAGGTTTGTTGTTAAATGATTTTAATTTAATTTAATTCAATTTAATTTTAATTCAATTTAATTTAATTTTAATTTAATTTGATTTGATTTTAATTTAATTTAATTTAATTTAATTCAATTTGATTTAATTTAATTTTAATTTAATTTAATTTAATTTAATTTTAATTTAATTTAATTTTAATTTAATTTTTGATTTTAATTTAATTTAATTTAATTTAAATTTAAATTTAAATTTAAATTTAATTTAATTTAAATTTAATTTTAATTTAATTTTAATTTTAATTTAATTTAATTTTAATTTAATTTTAATTTGGATTATTATTTTAATTTTTTTTAATTAAGAATTAAGTATTATTGAAGTGATTTATTTAGGGATTTTTAAATTAAAGAATAAATATCCTCTTAATAATATCCCTACTTCAATAATTCAAATTTCCATCATTTTCCCAAAATTTCAATTAATTAATTAATTAAAGTTTATTTTAATTATTTTTGTTTTAAATGGTTAGTAGGTTTCTACCCTCAATCATTTAAGTTTCAAACATCCAAAATCAGTTTAAAATCAAATATTTTACCCTCCCCTTTTTGATTAATCCTAAAATTTTAATTAAAGGTTGAAATTTTTTATTACCATTTTGCCCTTCAAGCTTAATAATTCTATAACTCACTAAATTAAGCTCAAATGAACTTGAAATTTTTATGTAACCTCAATTACATGTCAATTAAGACTTTAGAGAAGAAAATGTGATTTTTTTGTTTTTTTAATTTATTTATGTAATTATTTTTAATGGAAAATAGGGGATTTCAAGGAAAATTCAATAACATGACCAAGGAAATGTTTCGGTCCTTAAGAAAATTATGAGATATTTATAATGACCAGAGGACCATTTAGACCAATTTTAGTGATTTTTTGAATTATATTTTATTTATTAGAATTATTTTGAGTTTTGGAGTATTAATTAATTTTAAAATAAATTAAAGTTGAAAAATGGATTTTATATTTTTCTTAAATCTCTATGACCTCAAGGAGTTCAGAGAAACAATTTTTGTATTTTTTGGATTTTTCTTTGATTTATTAGAATTATTTTAGTGAAAAGGTTGGAAAATATATTTTTTAATATTAAAAATTACATTAAGCCTTTAAAATTCAATATCTTATCCTAGGGACTTAAGAAAAATATTTGGTTTGTTCCTAAGTAATTAGAATTCAAAATGTGACATTTTGGTGATTTTTAATATTTTTATGATTTTTATTATTTTTTAATTATTAAAAATATTAAAATAGTGATAAAAATTAACTTTTTTAGAAAATTACAATTTTAATTTTCCTAAGTTCGTCCGATATCAGAGAAGCTCCAAAACCATTTTTATAAATTTTTGAAAAGTATTTTGTGAGTTATGAATCTTTAAATTTTAATTTTACCCATTTTTGCTTAAGAGGCTTAATCAACCCATTTGGTGGGGTTAATTAAGTCTAATTGACTTCAAATTTTTATGTGATGTTCCTCTGATCTTAAAGATCAGTGGAGAATTGTTTTCATGTTAATTTGATGTATAGTTAACCCTAATTAATTAAAGTTTAATTTTGGGTGTTTAGACCAATTAGGGTTATTCCATGTGAATTAACTCAAAACTTATTTTTCCTAGGTTCCTCTGGTCATAAGAAACATAACCAAATTTTCCTAGAATTTATTTCTCAACATGCTAATTATTGGAATTAAAATACTCAAAATAGTAACATGCAATTGAAAAATCAATAACTTCTCATAGGGATGGCCTCTAACCTTGGAAAATTCAGGGAATGTTCCCAAGTTTAGAGGCTTTAAAAGCCCTATGGTCTCATGCCATGGTGAATTTCCTATATGCATGGAGAATTGAAATAGTGCAGAGAGTAAATAAATTATTAAAAATAAAATACTTGATGAAATGACCTGATTTCTTTTCCACATTATTCTCCTCTTTCACCGAGCAAGGGGGTATTTTTATTTTAATTTTAGGATTTTTCTACACAAAGTTATGGATTTTCTAAGTTCTGGTAATTAAATAAATCCATAAAATCCTATTTTTCTACTTATCCGAATCGGCGCCGCGTCATCCTTAGCATCTCCGAACAGCCACGCGGTGCTTTCTGGTTCGACGCCGCCATCCGACTCAGCGCTCCAGGGGCCCGAGGTTCATGTACCATCGCCCTGTCCGGCTCAATCCCGACCGTCCGCTCGATACACGCTCGATCCGACGGCTCTCAGTCATCGTCTACGACTGGTGTGAACCCGTGACCGCCCACACTAAAACCCTAAAATCTCACTCAATACTTAACGGATTTTTGTGTTCTTGTGCTCTATGGATTCGTCTTGAAGAGATGAATACATCTATATGGTGATCATGCATTGAAATTGAGGCATTTGAAATGGAGAATGTTCAGAAGCTCGGGAAGAAGAGAGAGATCATACCTTTGCTTAGAGAAGTGAAGCTTCGATCTGAGAGTTGTGTCACATTCAATTGGGTCCAAGCAAGCTCCAGATGAAGTCCCTTGGCCTGGTCAATTGCCTAGGTACAAAAGTGACCACAGCCGATCACAAAGCTTGGAGGCTGGAGCAACTGGGTGGCTTGGAGAGGGGGCTTTCACTGGGGAACTTCTCCTCTTGGTCTGGTGAAGGTGTAGGACCAATCAATTTGGAGATTGGCTCACTGTGGTGAAGTGTCCTTGTTTTGGGCTTGAATTTCAACTCTGAAATTGAGCTCACAGAGAGGAAATGGCAGGGGGATTTCAGTGGGGATCAAGTTCTCCAGGTGTGGGGAAGAGTCTGGAATGATTTTGGCAGAGTTTCTGTGTGATTTGTTTCAGCACCTCTTCCATGGCCGAGAGAGGTGGGGCTTTCACTGGGGAACTTCTCCTCTTGGTCTGGTGAAGGTGTAGGACCAATCAATTTGGAGATTGGCTCACTGTGGTGAAGTGTCCTGGTTTTGGGCTTGAATTTCAACTCTGAAAGTGAGCTCACAGAGAAGAAATGGCAGGGGGATTTCAGTGTGGATCAAGTTCTCCAGGTGTGGGGAAGAGTCTGGAATGATTTTGGCAGAGTTTCTGTGTGATTTGTTTTAGCACCACCTCCATGGCCGAGAGAGGTAGGGTTTAAATAGAGCTGGCTGGAAGCTCTCCCAGGGGGAGTTAGGGGTTGGGATCAGCTGCCCTGGTGAGGAGAAGAACAGCCATGGTGGCCATTGGGCATGGGGCAACTCAGCAGGTGAGAATTCTAAGCTTGGGCTCACATGGGAGCTCTCGGGTGTGGTGTTTTCTGGCGGCCCAGGTGGCTGGCCGGCATGCATGGGTCACCCTCGTGGTCGGGAGGTTCGGTGGCTGGGGTTTAGTGTAGGGAATTGGCAATGGCCATGTGTAAAGTGGTTGAATTAAAATGGAATGGGGTAAGGGTGTATTTTGGCTAAGTTTGGTCAAATGTATGGATTGGGCTAGGTGCACCTCCCATGGCTAGTTTGGGCTGAAGAGAAAGTGGTTTAGGTCAGCTTAATTAGTGGGGAAGGGTCACCATCCAAGTACAATTTAGTTTAAGCAAGGTTTAGTGGAGTCATGGAAGTGGCTAATCCCCTTAAGGGAATATGGAAAGAGCCTCCTCCTCTTGCCATCTTGGGTATGTTGACGTGTCCAAGGCTTTCATGGCTCCCATGTGGCTCATGCATGGCTTCATGGCTCCATTTGGCTTGGGAAAAGTTAAGTCAACTTTTATGAGGAAGGATTTTGTGATTTTTTGGCATTTTGGTGAGAGTTTTCATGAGGTTTGATTTGGAATGGTTTGATGATGAATTTGAAAGTTAGGGAAGGTTTTAATTGGAATGGATGATGAAGTGTAGTGTCATGTGGGCATTATAGTCAAATTTGGGCCTTTGAAATTATTTTAGGAGTGGGCTTTTTAGGAAGGCTTAAGGAAGTGGGCCTTAGGTTTGAAAATAAATTTATGGATGGGAATTTTGTGAAGGATTGGGCCAAACAAATGTTGGGTTTATCTTTGGGATGTGCCATGATTGATTTGAAGCAAGTTTGAGGTGGTTTGGGTTTGAATTGGGTTCATTTGGGTTTAAAATGGGCTAAATTGGGGGTTTTGGTAAAAGTTGGGTAAATTGACAAAATTGGCCCATGGTGTAGTTGGACAAAATGAAATTGGGATTATTTGGGATTTTCTGGAATTTTTTGGGAATTTTTGGAATTTTTGGATTTTTTGGGTTAAAAAGGGTATTTTAGGTATTTGGAGTGTATTTTGGAAATTTTGGTATATTTAGCTATGGATGATCAATTTGAGTGACGTGGCAATGTTTGGGATTGGTTTTGAGGAATTTTGGGTAATTTGGAGATTTTGGAAAATTTGGGCAATTTCAAGGGCTTTTGGTAGGTTTGATAGGTGTAGGGTCCCTAGGGTCAAAAATTGAAATTTTGGAAGAATGAAGATTGATCAAATGTGAGTGAAATGAAATCACTTTGATTGAGCCATGAAGCCATACTAAGCCCATATGAGCCATAAGAGGACTCATTGGAGGCATTCTCTATGTTGTTCCTATCCTGATTTTAAACTAGATTCAATGTATTTGGCCGGATTTTGAAGGGTTGCTTTAGGAAACTCTTGGAAATTCAATTTTGGCCAAATTAAACACTTTTGGAGCCAAGTATAGAGAGGGGGAGAGAAGAGAAGAAAATAGTTTAGAGTTTAGAGAGTGTATCTTTCCATTTTGTTTAGGAAATCTAGGTATTGTGTTTTCTCTTCTAAGGAGTATGAGAGGAGAGGGAAAGTGAGAGATTTCTTCTTCCTTACTTATCTAAAGAGAGAATTGTGTGTTGTTGTGAAGAAAGAAGAGGATTCAAAGGAATTGCTGGAGATTTTCTTGGGGAAGAGTTTGAGATAAGTTGTCTTTACATTACTCCATTTGCATAACGTTGTTTTTATATATAAAATCCATGTTTTGTCATCTTTTCCTAATGAATCTTGAGTAGATTTTTTATCTTTCTCCTTTTCATGTGATGTATTAATGTTGTGATATGGAAATGATGTGCCAATTTATTATGGAGAATTTATGATGGCCTTTTCACTTCGGACTTCATTTACATTTTGATCTGGCCAATTGAATTGTTAAAACTTGTTGGGAAACATATTTTCCGAAAGGATAATGAGTTCCACAGCAAAAGTGAAGGTCACATTCAATGTCCATGAATGAGAGACGTATTCATGGGGATTGAGTGAAAATAAATAGGGATATATACTTTGATGGGTGTAGAATTGGAGATTTCAGAGTGACAGGCTGAAATCTTTAATTTGGTCATAATGTTTGGAAACTAAAGCGAGAGTTAGCCTTCAGGCGAAGGGAAGTGGGAGCTCTGGGGTGAGAGCTAGTATCCTCCCAGCCTAACCACGGATTTGGGGACTAAACTTAGGATTAGCCAATGTTCTTTATAAGCTAAAATATGGGTATAGAATAGGAATGCTCCTTTTTGGCACAATACATTTGCATCACTGATCTATGTTACAATAATCATCATTATGATTGGAAAGGAGGAAGACTCTTTCTTGTAACTGAAATTTGTTATAAATTTAGTCTTGTGTTAATTTAACTTTGGTAGAAGTAGTAATTAAAACTATTATCTTTATTTTAAGAATTAAACTTACTTTCAATTGTACTGTAATTCGATAAGTGATTTCTATGCTAGGTCATAAAATTAATTTTGTAGTATTTGAAATCTTATATTTGAATTACAATTCATAACTGTGTGTGTCTGTTTATTGTTAGCGTGCTTATTGTGTTTGTATGCATAGTATCTGTTCTATAGGTTTAGTGTCTTATGATTCTGAATTAAAGCGTACTATTAGAAAAATTCGAAAACAACAAAAACAATCTGCAAATCCTTACAAAATGATGAACAACTTAAACAATAAAAATGAAAATATACCATGATCTTTAAGAGATTATGTTAATCCAACAACATATGAAATTCACTTAACTATCCAAAACCCTGATGTTGCTGCTAATTCATTTGAGCTTAAACTTGCTATTGTCCAAATAGTACAGAATAATCAATTTGGAGGAACAACCAATGAAGATCCTAACTTACATCTCGCTAGTTTTCTAGAACTGTGTGTTACTTCAGAAGAAGATCCTATAAAGATCCTAACTTACCATGGTGCTTCTTCTTCTTATGAAACTCATCATTTAAACCTCCACATTTGATCTCAACCCTCCAAGTGACTCAGGGCCAGTGACTTGGGGGTTTACAATCAAGCCTATAGGGTTTGCAGGGAGTTAAGAAGTGGCTTGAATTTCTAAAGGATGGCTCCCAATTCTAGTCCTCTAGGATAGTCAAAGGAAAAGCCTAAGGCTAGATCCTAAGCACTAAAGAGAAAAGGGAAGACCTCATCAAAAATGAGGTCAACAATTATATAACAAAACTTCTTGTCCAGGCTCAAATTTCTTTCTTAATATCTTCCGATCATGCCATATTTTTATTTTCTCTTTATAAATTTTTGCATTATCATATGCTTCATTTCTGATCTCTTCAAGTTCATTAAGTTGCAACAATCTTTTCTCACCAGCATCCTTCAAATTGTAATTAAATTTCTTAATAGCCCAATATGCTTTATGTTCCAATTCTACTAAAAAGTGGCAAGTCTTTCCAAAAATTAGTCTATATGGGGACATTCCTATAGGAGCATTATAAGCTATCCTATAAGCCCAAAATGCAGTACCTAATCTAGCAGACCAATCCAATTTGTTGGAATTTATAATTGTTTTCCAAAATTCATTTAATTTCTCAATTTGATACTTCTGCTAGACCACTATCCTGGGGATGATAACAGTTGAGAATCTATGCATAATATTATATTTTCCAACCAGTTTCTCAATTCTCTTATTCCTAAAATGGGATCCACCATCAGTGATGATCACTCTCGGCATTCTATATCTTGTAAAAATATTTTTCATTAAAAATTTTAAAACACTCCGAGCATCACATTTAGGTAAAGCTATTACTTCAATCCATTTGGATACTTATTCTACAACAATCAATATATATAAATTTCCAAATGAAGGAATAAATTTCCCATACATCAAAAATTTCAACTTCCAATGTATAATTCGGAGGCATCTCATTTCTTCTAGAAATATTCATTACTTGCTGACATTGATCACATATTTTAATATATTTATTAACATTTCTAAAATGAGTAGGAAAATAAAATCCATATTGTAAAATCTTATGTGTAGTTCTATTATTTCCAAAATGTCCTCCAAATTCAGAATCATGACACCTTTAAATAATTAGTTTAGTTTCTTCATAAGGCACACATCTCCTCATAACTAGATCCTTAAATTATTTATATAAATATGGGTCATCCCAAAAGTAAAATTTAGCATCATGCATAAATTTCTTTTGTTGTTGCGTTGTTAACTTAAATGGTAAAATATCACTCACAATATAATTTACAATATCTGCATACCACGTTATATTCTTTCCATTAATACTATATAATAGTTCAACAAGGAAACTTTCTATGATTCATTTGCAAAATCTGATAATTGTTTTTGTTCTAGCCTAGATAAATGATCGGGAATTTGATTATCAGTTCCTTCTCTATCCACTATCTCAAAATCAAACTTTTGCATTATAAGTATCCATCGAATTAGTCTTGGTTTCGCATCATTATTTTACATTGGATACTTAATAGCAGAATGGTCTGTAAGCACTATAGATTTAGCGCCAATTAAATATGACCTAAATTTAACAAAATCATAAACAATAGCTAATAACTCTCTTTCAGCTATGGTATAATTAATGTGAGCATCGTTAAGAGTTTACTAGCATAGTATATTACTTTAATAACTCTATCATATCTTTGTCTTAGAACATCTCTAAAGGCATAATCACTAGCATCGCACATTAGCTCAAATGGATTCTCCCAATAAGGTGAAACTATTATCGGAGCAGTGATTAATTTTTATTTTAATAGTTCAAAGGCTTTTATGCATTAATCATTAAAATCAAATTTCATGTCATTTTCTAAAAGTTGACACATAGGTTTATAAATTTTTGAAAACTCTTTTATATACTGCCTGTAGAAACCAGCATGCCCTAAATAACTTCTATCCCCTCTCACTGTGGTAGGTGGTGGTAGTTTAGCAATAATTTGGATTTTTTTCAAACTTACTTCCATGCCATTTTAAAAAATTCTATGCCCAAACATAATTTCTCATGCAATCATAAATTGACATCTCCCTAAATTTAATACTAATTTTTTTTCATAGAGTTCTAAAACTTTTTCTAAATGATTTAAACATAATTTAAATGAAGTTCTGAACACTAAAAAATCATTCATAAACACTTATATTCCATTTTCAATTAAATTACAGAAAATTGGCATCATACATCTTTGAAATGTTGTAGGTGCATTACATAATACAAAGGGTATTCTTCAAAAAGCAAATGTTTCTGAAGGATTAGTAAATGTTGTATTTTCTTGATCCTCGAGAGAAGTTGGAATTTAATGATAGCCGGTATACCCATCCAAAAGCAATAATATTTGTCCCTAAATAATATATCCGACATTTGGTCTAGAATAGGTAAAGAAAAGTGATCTTTCATAGTGGCAGCATTTAATTTTCTATAAGCAAAACAGATTCTCCATCCAGTGACTTATCTTGTGGGTATTAATTCTTTTTTCTCATTTACATCTATTGTCAGTCTCCCTTTCTTTGGAATGTAATGAATTGGAGTCACCCCCAAGCACTATCTGAAATAGGATATATTATTTCAGCATACTAACCATTTTATAATTTCTTTCTTAACCACTTCTTTCGACATCAGATATAATCTCTTTTGAGGATCAGCCTTAGGCTTATGAAATTCATCCAATAGAATTTTGTGCATACAAATCAAAGGACTGATTCCTTTAATATCAACTAAAGTCCATCCGAAGGCTTTTTTGTATCATTTTAAAGTTTCTAATAATTTTTGCTCTTGTGATTCAGTTAAATTTGAGGATATAATAACAGGTAATGTAGATGAATCTCCTAAAATTTTGTATTCTAAATGGGTAGGTAATATTTTCATTTCAAGTCCAGAAGGTTTTATAATTGAAGGAATGAGATTTATATTATCACTTTCTGTAGTATCTAAAATCTCAAATCTTTCCTGAACTTAATTTAACTTTTCATTTTCTACCTCAACATTGTTATCTTTCATCTCATCCTTATCCTCATATTTCAAATTTTCTTGCTTTAATTTCTCTTCAAACTTTTCCTTAGAATGCTCATTACATAGATAATCATAAATATCCATTCTAAAACATTCATTATATTTTTTTGTTGCTGGATATTTCATGGCTTTGGATATATTAAATGTTACATCTTGATCATTGACTCTTATAGTTAATTCTTTTTTTTGAATGTCTATCACAGCTCTTCTAGTTGCAAGGAATGATCTCCCCAAAATAATAGGAATTTCTTTATCTTCTTCCATATTTAAAACCACAAAATCCATCAGAAAGATAAATTTATCAACCATTACCAATACATATTCTATAACTCCTTTAGGATAGGTGATTGAACAATCAGCTAACTGAAGTGTTACAGTAGCAGGTGAAATCTCTCCTAAACCCAACCTTTTAAAAATTGATAGAGGCATAAGGTTAATATTGGCCCCCAAATCACATAAGGCTCTTCCAAAAAATCGTTCACCAATAGCACAAGGTATAGTAAAGCTGCCAGAATCTTTTAGTTTTTCAAGAAGCTTTTTCTAAATAATTGTACTACACTCCTCACTAAGTGCAACGGTCTCGTTATGAAAACTTCCTCTTCTTGTTAAATATATCCTTCATAAACTTCACATAATTTAGCATTTTTTCTAAGAATTCAAAAAAAAGGAATAATTATAGTTAATATTTTAAGGATTTCTAAAAATTTTGAAGATTATTTATCTCTCTGTTCTTGTTTCAATCTTTGAGGAAACGGAGGTGGAGGACTTGTCGGCATATTTTTAGGTTGTGTGATATTTTAAAAAGGGGCCGCCTAACAGAAGTTGTCGGCGAATTTTAAATTTAAACATAGATATAATTTAGAAAATAATATTTGATTTTGAAAATAATTTTAAATTTGAAGATTTTAAGATATGAAATCAAACCGATCTCACATCCCAAGTAGTTTATATAAACGAGCACCGCACCGCAAACCGTGTATTTATCCCTAAGGATAGACACATCGCTTGATGGTGGGGCTCGGTTAAATAAACTAGAAGATTTGTGACATCCGTTTGGTCCGCGAACCAATTTTATAAGCCGACAAATTCCCCGCTTAATATGAAAATATTAAACAGGGGTTTATATTACTCGGGTTCTTTAAAATTCCCTATAAGGGCAAGCCCCTATAGTTAATTACATCTTAAGTGACGGGAATCACCTAAGAAAACTCTCGATAATAATCGATAATTCTGCTCTCGAGAATTTGAAAGTTTAAGTTTTCAAAGAATTGAATTTTTGAATCTCAATAGGGAATGGATCAAGTTTGGAACATTTTTATTTTGGGAGTTCAAAGGAAGAAAAGTAGGAGAAATTACGGATTCGAAGCGAACCTCGGTAATTTCCCGACTATCTTATTGTTTGGCTTAGATTTAGGAAAGTCCTAATGTTTACTTAATGTTTTAATCTTGCCAATTTTAGTTAATTAGGGCTTATATTTATATGATAGAATCATACGAATTTCCTGGAAGATATGAGGGTTTATGTCGTATCGGACGACTACCTCGGAATCCTAAGACCGGTTAGGGCTTAATTTGCAATGCAAATGCCTAACGAAGAGTTGAGGATTTATGTTGCACTAGGCAAACTACCTTGAAGTCCTATGGCTTTGTTGTTTTAATTCTAGGAAAGTTTTGCTGAAGTAGGTTCAAGTTTTGCTGACGACGATGGCCGTGCTGCCCACCATGCTCCGAGCTCCTTGTTGTTGTAGAGGTTTAGTTTTAGAAATCATAAATCAAGGGATGAGAAAAATGTTTTGGTTTAGAGAAGTCTTAATTTCCAAGTGTTTTTTTGTGTTTTAATTAAAACAAATCTTAAATTTGATTATAACAACACCGGTTAAGATCCCACGGTTCCATCCTTCCGGCATCATTATTTTTATCGGATTCACTTAGTCCAGATGAATTTGCTAAACTCAACTGAATGAGTTCCACACTTTCATTTAGACCGTGGGAAATCCCGTTAGCAACACGTAGGTTACATCATCCGAGGTATTCCCGATCATCCAACAAGACGTTTTAATTTAGTTGTAATTGTAGTTTTGTGTTCTGTTTGTGGTTAAATTTTGAGTTGTCTTATATTTTGAAATGTTGTGGAGGTGAATTTTATCTTGTAGTGTCTTTTAATTTAGTTATGGGTTTCAGTTTTGGTTTCTGTCCTAAAGGTGTAGATTTTCATGCAACTGTTGTTTTATCATGCAAGAAAAATAAGTGCGATGCAATTAAATAAATTACCGTAAAGCAAATCGCAATAAAATAAAAGCGTACCTGGAGGGTCTTCCCGTCATCCCAAGCTGCACTTAAAACACAATTAGAATATTTAAGCAAGTTCCTAGGTAAAGCTAAGGGAAAGGGTTATGGTTTTCTACCAAATTCCTAATCCTATAGCTAGTCATTTCTATGACGTCTGAGTTCTTTGTGTTTTTAGTTTGAGGACGATTTTCTTCATCAAAGAACAACTAAGTTCAATTGTTCTTATAAATATCCTATCATATTGAGGAAGTGCTTAAGAAGAATCTTAAACATCTTTTCAATATTCTTAGGATTGTTTTAAGTCCAAATGAATTTAATTGTGTAAGTGAATCGATCGTCCGAGGTTTTCAATTTTTGTTAACTTGCTCAGTGAACTAGGACATTTGAATATCCTATAAGTGAAGTAACATTTCATTTTATATTCTGTTTAGGAGCTATGATAACTAAAGCTCTTGAGGGTAAATTGGTGTTCAAACGGTTTGTGATTCAAATTTAAGTTTGGAATAGTGTTCAAGTTATTTTAGATTTATTTTTGAGTTCTTTATGTCTTAGGTGATGTTATTTAATTCAACTTAATTCAATTTAATTTAATTTAATTTAATTCAATTTAATTCAATTTAGTTTGATTTGATTTAATTTAATTCGATTTAGTTTGATTTGATTTAATTTTTAATTTAATTTAATTTAATTTAATTTAATTTAATTTAATTTAATTTAATTTTATTTATTTAATTTAATTTATTTAATTCATTTAATTTAATTTAATTCAACTTTTAATCTTAATTTAATTTATTTTAATTTTAATTTAATTTACTTAATTTAATTTAATTTTTAATTTAATTTAATTTAATTTTAATTGAAATTTTTGAAAGAGTTTAATGATTTAATTTTAGTTTAATGATTAAGTCTTTTAATATTTTAAATTTGAGTTATCATTTTAATTAAGAGTTGAATATTAATGTGATGATTAAATTTAGGGATTTTTAAATTAAAGAATAAATCTCTTCCTAATAATATCCCTATTTTAATAATTCCAATTTTATTATTCTTTCAAATTTAATCAATTATTTAATTAAGGTTTAATCATCTTAAATTGCTCAATGGGTTTCTACCCTTTAATTATTTAAATTTCAATCATCCAAATCAGATTAGGATCAAATGTTTTACTTGTTAATTTTTTTTATTAAACCTAAAGTTTTAATTAAGGGTTAAAATTTTAATTACCATTTTGCCCTTTAAGCTTAATAATTTCATAACTCACTAAATTGAACTCAAATGAACTTGAAATTTTTATGTGACTTCACTCACATGTCAATAAAGACATGAGAGGAGAAAATGTGATTTTTCTGTATTTAATTTATTTATATAATTATTTTTAGTAGAAAATAGAGATTTTCAAGGAAAATTTGATAACATGACCAAGGGAAAGTTTCTGTCCTTAAGAAAATTAGGGGACATTCCTAATGACCAGAGGAGCACTTGGACTAATTTTGGTGATTTTTTGAATTATATTATTTTTATTATAATTATTTTAAGTTTTAGAGTGTTAATTAATTTAAAAATAAAATAAATGTTGAAAAATGAATTTTATATTTTTCAAAAATCTCTCTGATATCAAAGAAATCAGAGAATCAAATTTTGCAATTTTTTGATTTTTCTTTGATTTATTATAATTATTTTGGTGAAAATGCTAGAAAATATATATTTTTTTAATTTTAAAATTACCCTAGAGCTTTAAAATTTAATATCTCACTAAATAGACCTAGGAAAAATATGGGATTTGTTCCCAAGTGATTAAAATTCAAAATGTGACACTTTGGTGAATTTTATTATTTTTGTGATTTTTATTATTTTTTAATTATTAAAAATATTAAAATAATATTAAAAATCAACTTTTTAGAAAATTGAAATTTTAATTTTCTTAAATTCCCCTGATATCAGAGAGACTCCAAAACCAATTTGGTGAATTTTTGAAAGATATTTTGAAAGTTATGAATTTTTAAAGTTTAAAATGACTAAGTGGCTTAATCAGCCCAATTAGTGGGGCTAACCAAGTCCAATTGACCTCAAATTTTTATGGTGGGTTCCTCTGATCCTAAAGGTCAGTGGAGAATTGATTTCAAGTCAATTTGATGTATGGTTAGCTCTAATTAATTAGGGGTCTATTTTGGGTGTTTAAGCCAATTAGGGTTATTTTAAGTGAATTAACTCAAGTCCTATTTTTCCTAGGGTTCTCTGGTCATAAGGAACATCACCAAATTTTCCTAGAATTTATTACACAACATGCTATTTATTGGAATTAAAATACTCAAAACAGTGACATGAATTTGAAAAATCAATAACTCTTCATAGGGATGGCCTCTGACTTTGGAAAATTCAGGGAATGTTCCCAAATTCAGCAGGCTTCAAAAGCCCTATGGTCTCATGCCATGGTGAATTGTATACATGCATGGAGAATTAAAACAATGCAGGGAGTAAATAATTAATTAAAAATAAAATACTGGACAAAATTAATTAATTTCTTTTCCACATTATTCTCCTCTGTTCACTCGAGCAAGAGGGTATTTTTATTTTATTTTTATGATTTTCCTACACAAAGTTATGAATTTTTGAAGTTTAGGGAGTTAAATAAATAGAAAATACCCCTAATTTTCTATTTATCCACGCGGCGCCAGCGCATCCTCGGCATCTCCGAACTCACACGCGTCGCGCTCCCATTCGACGCCGCCATCTGAGTCAGCAGCCCGGGCCCCGCGGTTCTCGTACCGTCTCCCGGTCCAACGCCATCCGAGCCGTCCGCCCGCGCGTGTATTAAATGGACGCGCATCCGTTCATCGTCCCCGAGCGTCCTCACCCGAGAGCCGTCCACACTAAATCCCTAAGATCTCACTCGATACTCAACGGATTTTTATGTTCTTATGCTCTATGGATTCGTCTTGAAGAGACGAACACATCTATACGGTTATCATGCATTGAAATTAAGGCATTTGAAATAGAGAATCTCCAGAAGCTCGGGATGAAGAATTAGTTCATACCTTTGCTCAGAGAAGTGTGGCTTCGATCTGAGAGTTGTTGCACCTTCGATTGGCTCTCAGCAAGCTCCAGATGAAGTCTCCTGGTCTGGTGAATCGTCTAGATGTGATTTCGACCAAGCCCGATCACAAAGCTTGGAGGCTAGAGCAACTGGGTGGCCTGGAGATGGGGCTTTTGCTGGTGGACACCTTCCCTTGGTCTGGTGAAGGTGTAGAACCAATCAATTTGGGGATTGGCTCACTGTGGAGAAGTGTCCTGGTTTTGGGTGGAATTTCAACTCTGAAATTGAGCTCACAGAGAAGAAATGGCAGGGGGATCTCACTGGGGATCAAGTGCTCTAAGTATGGAGAATGATCTGGAGCAATTTTGGCAGAGTTTCAGTAAGGTCTGGTTCAGCACCTCTCTTGGCCGTGAGGGTGAGGGGTTTAAATAGGAGAGGCTGGAGGGCCTCCCAGGGGAGTTGAGGGCCGGGATCGAGCTGCTCTTGGCATGTGAAGAACAGCCATGGTGACCATTGGGCATGGGGCAGCTCAGCAAGGGAGAATTCCAAAGTTTGGCTCCTCCCAAGGTCTCGGCCATGGTGTTTTCCGGCGACCCAGGCGGCTGGCCGGCAGGCATGGGTCACCCTCAGGTCCAGGTGGGTCAGGGTTAGAGGTTTGTGCAATCGATCGGCCATTGCCATGTGTAAAGTGGCTGAATTAAAATGGAATGGGGGAGGGGTTATTTTGGCTTCAATTTGGTCAACCCATTGGTTTGGGTTGGGTTCACCCTCCAAGGCCAATTTGGGCTGAAGGGAAAGTCACTTGGATCAGCTTGATTAGTGGGGTCAAGTCACAATCCAAGTACAATTAAGCAAGAGTTAGGGGAGACATGGGAGTGGTTAATCACTCTTAAGAGAATCATTAAAGGGTCCCCTCTTCTTGCCATTTTGGGCATGGTGACAAGTCAAACCCCCCATGGCTTCATGTGGCTTGTCTATGGCTTGCATGGCTTGCATTTGGCTTGAAAAAAAGTTGACTTGTTTCATGAAAAAGGGTTTTAGAAATATTTGTCATTTAGGGGGTAATTTGGCATGAGGCTTAATTTGGAATTATTTGATGATGTGATTAGAACTTAGGGAATGGCTTTGATTAAATGGATGGCAAATGGAAATGTCATGTGGGCTTTAAGGCCAATTTTGGGCTTTTGTATTTGGTGGAAATGGGCTTTTAAATGGTTTAGGAAAGTGGGCTTTTAGGTTTGAAAATGAATTTATGGATAGAAATTTTGTAAAGAGGTTGGGCCAAATAATTGTTGAGTTTGGTTTAGGGATGTGTCATGAGTGGTTTGAAACAAATTTGAGGTGATTTGGGCTTGAATTGGTTTGAATTTGGGTTTAATTGGTAAGTGGGCCTATGTGGGTCAAATTGGGCTAACTTGGGCCAATGTTGGGCTAGAGTTGAAATTGATGTAAATTTAATGTTGGGAAATGTTTATGGGAGTGTTTCAAAGAGGTTTTGGCTTTGATGGGTTTTGATTTTGGGATTTGGGCTCATTTGGGCTAGGTTTGGGTTTAGATCAAAAATGGGCCTTTTATGAGTGGGGTTTAGGTCTAAATTTTGGGCAAATCATGTTAGTGTTTTGTTTATGGGGATGTCAAGGAAGGTTTAGAAAAGATTTGGGTTTAATTGGAATTGAATTGGGTGAGTTTGGGTTAAGTTTGGGTCATGGGTCCAAATTGGGCTTTAAGGCCAAAAGTGAAATTGGATCCAAATGTCAATCAAATTAAGCTTGGATTTGGTCTAGATTGGTGTTGGGAATGTTGAATTGAAGTTTAGAATTGAATTGGACCAGAATTTAGGTCAATTGGGTAGGTTAGGTTTGACATTGGGTTCACTTTGGGTTAAAATGGGTCAAATTGGGGGTTTTGATAAAAGTGGGGTAAATTGACGAAATTGGCTCATGGTGTAGTTGAACAAAATGAAATTGGGAATATTTGGGATTTTCTGGAATTTTCTGGGAATTTTCTGAATTTTTGGATTTTTTGGCTAAGAGGGGTATTTTGGGTATTTGAAGGGTATTGGGAGGTATTTTTGGAATTTTTGGTATTTTTGGGTATGGATGATCAATTTGAGTGATGTGGAAATGTTTTGGAGTGATTTTGGAGAATTTTGGGTAATTTGGAAATTTTTGAGAAATTTGGGCTATTCAGGGCTTTGGGTAGGTTAGCGGGTATAGGGTCCCGGGGGTCAAAAATTAAAAATTTGGAAAATTGAAGATTGGGTGGATGTAAGTGGAATAAAACCATTTTGGTTGAGCCATGAAGCCATATCAAGCCCACATGAGCCATGAAGGGACTCATTTGAGGCATTCACCATGTTGTTCCTAACCTCTAGCGCAAGGGCTTAGGGGTTAAGGACCATCCATGTGAATCACCTACATGAGTCGGGAGGTCAAGTCGGGTATGGGTGTGTTTTAGGAGGTGTGTGAAAGTGTAGTGTGTAGGTGTAGTGTGTGTGCAAGTCAACCCTTCACCAGACCAGGCCACCCAGGGCAGTCCTAATGCCAAAGAGTCCTATAGGAACTCATCCTTTAAACTTCCACATTTGATTTCAACCCTCTAGATGATTAGGGGTCTACGATCAAGTTTGTGGAGTTTGCAGGGAGTTTAGAAGTGGTTTGAATTTCTAAAAAAGGTGGGTCCCAATTCTAATCCTATAAGATAGTCAAAGGAAAAGCCTAAGGCTGGATCCTAAGCACTAAAAGAAGAGGAGAAGACCTCATCAAAAATGAGGTCAACAAATGGACCCCCAATAGGTGTGGTGAGCTGACGGAGCACACCGCACGTATTGGTGTTGACCGAAGCGATCAACAAAACCAACACAGATGTCCAAGTGACAAACTTAGGACGAAGTAGAAGAGCTTCAGCTGGGGAGTGTCAAGTATATCTCTGGAACTGGAGATTCTTGAACTCTCGCCGGGAAAGGAAAAGGAGGTGAATCCCAAATCACATGATTTAGGAGAATTTCAATTTAGATTTTATTTTGTTTCATGTTTAAGTCATGATGTGTGAGTTTAGATTTCAATTTGGAGTTTCAATTTAGATTGAAGTTTGCCAAGATTAATTTGAGGGAATTTGATTCGAAATGAAAATTGGAATTTTGAGGTTTTAGATGCAACATCTTCAACCCCAAAAGAAGATCGAATCGATTGGATTGGATCATTACAATGAGGAAAGATCTCAGAGTAATGCGGTATTGGATGTAAAATCCTTAACCTCAAGAGTTTGATTTTGATGTATTTCATTGCGATAGGGAAATGATCCTAAAGCAATGCGAGTCTCGGATGTAAAATCCTTAACCCCGGGAATTTGATTTGATGTATTTCGAGTGCAATAGAGAAAGAATCCTAAAGCGAGTGCAGTCTTGGATGTAAAATCCTCGACCCAAGAGTTTGAATTTGATGTATTTCAGTGCAATAGGGAAAGAATCCTAAAGCAGTGCGGTATCGGATGTAAAATCCTCAACCCAGAAGTTTGAATTTGATGTATTTCAGTGCAATAGGGAAAGAATCCTAAAGCAGTGCAGTCTTGGATGTAAAATCCTCAACCCCAAAAGTTTGAATTTGATGTATTTCAGTGCAATAGGGAAAGAATCCTAAAGCAAGTGCGATCTTGGATGTAAAATCCTCGACCCAAGAGTTTGAATTCGATGTATTTCGGTGCAATAGGGAAAGAATCCTAAAGCGATGCGAGTCTTGGATGTAAAATCCTCGACCCAAAAGTTTGAATTTGATGTATTTCGGTGCAATAGGAAAGAATCCTAAAGCAATGCGATCTTGGATGTAAAATCCTCAACCCCAAAAGTTCGAATTTGATGTATTTCGGTGCGATAGGAAAGAATCCTAAAGCGATGCAGTCTTGGATGTAAAATCCTCGACCCAAAAGTTTGAATTTGATGTATTTCGAGTGCAATAGGAAAGAATCCTAAAGCAAGTGCAGTCTTAGATGTAAAATCCTCGACCCAAAAGTTTGAATTTGATGTATTTCGAAGTGCAATAGGAAAGAATCCTAAAGCAAGTGCGATCTTGGATGTAAAATCCTCGACCCAAAAGTTTGAATTTGATGTATTTCAAGTGCACAGGGAAAGAATCCTAAGCAAGTGCAGTCTTGGATGTAAAATCCTCGACCCAAAAGTTTGAATTTGATGTATTTCAAGTGCAATAGGGAAAGAATCCTAAGCAGATGCAGTCTTGGATGTAAAATCCTCGACCCAAAAGTTTGAATTTGATGTATTTCAGGTGCAATAGGGAAAGAATCCTAAAGCAATGCAGTCTTGGATGTAAAATCCTCGACCCAAAAGTTTGAATTTGATGTATTTCAGTGCAATGGGGAAAGAATCCTAAAGCGATGCAGTCTTGGATGTAAAATCCTCGACCCAAGAGTTTGAATTTGATGTATTTCAGTGCAATAGGAAGAGAATCCTAAAGCGATGCGAGTCTTGGATGTAAAATCCTCGACCCAAAAGTTTGGATTTGATGTATTTCAAAGGCAATAGGAAAGAATCCTAAAGCAGTGCAGTCTTGGATGTGAAATCCTCGACCCAAAAGTTTGAATTTGATGTATTTCAGTGCAATAGGGAAAGAATCCTAAAGCAGTGCAGTCTTGGATATAAAATCCTCAACCCAAAAGTTTGAATCTGATGTAGGTTTGATGTGAGATCTGGAAAGATCGAATTTGAGATTTGAAATTTGACTGAGATTTGATTTAAGATCTGGAAGATCGAATTTGAGATTTGAAATTTGATCAGGATTTGATTTAAGATCCGGAAGATCGAATTTGAGATTTGATAGAGGTTTGGAATCCGGAAAGATTGAATTTGAAATTTGGAAGGATGAGTTTGAACTCGATTGAAATTTGATTTAAGATTTGATTTGAAATTTGGAAGATCACATTTGAAATTTGATCAAGATTGGATTCGAAATTTGATTGAGAATTTGATTTAACATTTATGTTGATTTTGTTTATCTTTTAATGATTCAAATTTTATTTTATCGTTTGTTTAATGTTCATGTGAATTTGGTGTTTGTCATTTTTTTTTTTATTATTCTTATATTTTTAAAATTAACAGGAATGAAGTGGGATAAGATCAGGTAAGAGATTTTGATTTGGAAAAGAAAACAAGGAAAAATTTATTATCAGGATTTTATTTATTTTAGCACATTTTATTATTTTTCGGGTTCGGACCCAGTCATAAGTAATCACTTCACCCGTGCTTCTAGGGATGGAAAGTTCATTCCTTCGAAACATCAGGTAGCGTAATACTTTTTTAAGTATCATCCACTGATCGGAAGCATATGTCGTTCTCCCTGGCAATTCACTAGCTGGTAGGAACCTCCTGAGTATACTGCTTCAACTACAAATGGTCCCTCCCAAGTGGGTTCAAATTTTCCTCCTATCTTGCGGTGTGCAAGGATAGGTCTTTTGAGAACGAGAACTAAATCACCAACTTTGAAGGTTCTTGGGCGGACCAGTTTGTCATGGGCTTGAACCATCTTAGCTTGGTATAGTTCTAAATTCCGTTGCGTCGCATTTCTTTTCCCTTCCAGTGCTCTCTAATTCTTCGAGTCGTAATTTGGCGTTTTCTTCGTTGTGATTTTATTTGCAATTGCAATTCCGAGTGAAGGAAGCCGAACCTCTAAAGGTAACACTCGCCTCGGACCCATACACCAAAGCGTAAGGTGTAGCTTCGAGTAGGAGTTCGAAGGTTGTCCGGTAGGCCCATAAGGCTTCTAACAACTTCTCGTGCCAATTTCTCTTATTGTCGTCTAAAGTCTTCTTTAAAATTTGAACGAGAGTTTTATTAAAAGCCTCGCAAGGCCGTTTGCTCTTGGGTAGTAAATTGTTGAATATCGCCGGTCGATTCCGTGTCTCCCGACAAAATTGTTGATTTGTGTGCTTCGAATGCCGACCCATTATCCGAGATGATTCGCTCGGCACTCCGAAACGGTAGACAACTTGGTTCTTGAAAAATTGTAGCACGTGATGTGCTTTCACTTCTACGAGTGGAACCGCTTCGCCCACTTGGAAAAGTAACCCGTAGCCGCAAGAATGAAGCGATGTCCTTTTGAAGATGGTGGTTCTATTGGACCCACTATATCCGTGCCCCAACATTCAAATGGCCACGACGCAATTGTCGGATGTAGCACATTCGGAGGTTGGTGTAGAACCACTCCGTGCACTTGGCATTGGTGACAGCTCTTGGCGATTTTCATGCGGTCGGTCATCATCGAGGGCCGAGTAGTACCCTAGTCTTTTAATTTTCATTTTCATCTTTGGACCCGACCGGTGGGCGCCACGAGTCCCGAATGTATCTCTTTAACAATTTCACGGCCTCGGACCCGCTTAGGCATCTTAGCCACATTTGATCAAAAGACCTTCCGTATAACGTGTTGTTTATTAATGCGTAGGACGTAGTTCTTTTCTTGATCCGATGGGCTAACGACCTATCATCCGGTAGCTTTCCTGTTTGCGGGTAGTTATTAATGGTCGTCGCCAATCTTCCGTGTTTTCTCGTCATCATTGTAACCGATCCTTTTTTCTTTTCGATTTGTGTATCGTGTCTATGTCAAGCTGTGATAGGATCTGGCGTCCATGAACTGACACTTCTACTGATTCATCTTGCAAACAGGCAAATTCTTTTGCGAGACGGGCTAGCGCATCTGCTAAAGCGTTTTCTTTTCTAGGGATTTTGTAGATCGTCACATTCGGAATCTGTTCCAACAGCTGTATGGCATACTGGAAGTATTGTTCGAGTCTTGGTTTTAAAATTCTGTACTGTCCGGCGATCTGCTGAATGATTAACTGTGAATCCCCGTAGATGTTGATGTCTGTTATCCCCATTTGAATGGTTAATTCCAGTCCCGTTATGAGGGCTTCGTATTCCGCTTCGTTGTTTGTACATGGTTCTGTCAAGTGGTAGGAGTATCTTAACATCCCCCGCTCCGGTGTTATAAAGATTAGCCCGATTCCTGCCTTACCGGGCACTATCACTTGCGATTCTTCGTCTTTGTGTGTTGAAGATGCTCCGTCGAAATATAATTCCCAACGTCGATCATCAAGGTCTTCTAGGTTCATTATTTGTTCATCCGGCGGATCGTCATTGAGAGGAGATTCGCGGCAAAGGGTGTGCTGCGAGGAAGTCTGCTAAGACTTGTCCCTTTACGGCACGAAGAGGCACGAAAGTTATATCGAATTGCAATAATATCATTGACCATCTGGCAAGTCTGCCGAAAAGCGTTGGACGAGTCATCAAGTATTGCAATGGATTAAACTTCGAGATTAGGTTGACCTTATGAGAAAGCATGTAATGCCTGAGCTTTTGAGCGGCGAAGATCGGGGCCAAACAATGCTTTTCAATTGCGGGATACCTTATTTCCGTCGGCGAAGAACGACGGCTTAAGTAGTAAAGAGCATTTTCTTTACCCTCATCATTGACACCGGCTAACGAGGCTCCGAGAGAGTCGTCTAAAGCCGCGGTATAAAGTATTAGCGGTCTACTCGAGACCGGGGCTGCTAGGACGGGAGGTGTCATTAAATATTGTTTAATGTCCTCGAAGGCCTTCTGGCATTTCTCTTCCCAAATAAATTTGGCGTCCTTTTTAACTAGTGCCGAGAAAGGCCGACACCTACTCGACGAGTTTGAGATAAAGCGTCGAAGATATGCCAGCTTCCTTGAAAAGATCGTAGTTGTTTTAAGGTTTTGGGAGGCGGCATTTCTAAGATAGCTTTTATCTTTTCCGGGTCGATTTCAATTCCACGATGTCGGACAACGAATCCTAAGAATTTCCGGAGGTGACGCCGAAGGCGCATTTTAAGGGATTCATCTTAAGGTTAAATTGTCTTAATTGTTCGAAAATAATTCTCAAATCATACAAGTGGTTGTCCTTTACTTTGCTTTTGATGACCACATCGTCCACGTAGCATTCGACTTGATTGTGGATGAGATCATCAAAAATTCTTGTCATTGCTCTCTGGTAGGTTGCTCCTGCGTTCTTCAGTCCGAATGGCATCACCGTGTAGCAAAATACTCCGATCCGCGTTCCGAATGCTCGTAAGCTTTTCATCTTCCGGAGCCATTTTTATCCGGTTGTATCCCGAAGATCCATCCATGAATGAGAATATTTCATGTGTTGAAGCAATGTCGATCATTAATTCGGGATTGGTAGAGGGAATTCATCTTTTGGACATGCCTTGTTTAAATCTCCGAAATCCACACAAATTCCGATCCGACCATTCTTCTTCCCGATCGGTACCACGTTGGCTAACCAAGTCGGGTATTGTTCTTCACGGACAAATTTAGCGTCTATTAGCTTCTTAACTTCAGCTATGACTTGTTGTTCGATTTCTAGACGCATTCTTCCGGGACCTTGTCCGACCGGAACAGTGCCGGATCCACCCCTAGCTTATGGATCGCGACCTCCGGAGCTAAACCCGGCATCTCATTGTAGCTCCAAGCAAAACGAGTCTTTAAATTCCATTAATAACTTGATTATTTCTTCGAGTCTTCTTTATTGAGTAAGGAGCTAACAAAGGTAGGTTTAGGCTCTTCGCTAGTACCTAAGTTAACTTCCGTTAACTCATCTATCGTAGATTTGATTTCTTCTTCGAATTCTGGTGGAGCGTCTCCAATTTGTAAATCTTCGAGTTCGTCCGTAGTTTCCATGCAATTTTCATTAGACTCGCAGGTAACAACCAAGCAAAATTCAGTATCGTCAACTGATCCTACTGTGCCGAATCCGAGACCATGCTTTGAGTTGGGTGGACGACCGGAGTTATTCCATAAATTTTCAAAATGTTGAGATTGACCTTTTGTCCATTGTCGAGGTAAGAAACCACGCTGAATTAAATTTTGAACACGGGGAGAGTACCACTCAAAAGGCAATTCCATTAATTCCGATGAAGTAGCATCTTCAAATTGTACATTATTTTCGGCTTTTGGAGGAAGAAGCACCACGGTAGAATTTGATTGGTTTTGCACCACCGCTACGTACCTCTTTGACCTCCATACCCTCGATCTTATTAGAATGGATCGGGGTCGGGGTCATAAGTATGTACATAGTGGTTAATCTTCTCGTACATCGATTTATATTCTTCGTTTCTTTCATCTTCAATAGGGATTTCGAATTGCGGCTTCTTTCGACTTATTGTCGCTGCTTCTTGTTTGATTTCTTTTTCTTCTTCAGAAGTATCTTCCCAATCGACATTGATGGTCGGTTTCCTCTGTCCAATCGTCTTAACGTCTCTACCACGACCTCGTCCCCGGCCTCGACCTCGGATGCGAGTTGTGGAGAAACCTTCACCATCTCGCCGTAAGGGAGTGGTGAGTGATCGTTGGACTAGAACTTCGGGTTCTTCGCCGTCCCGAACTTTCTTTGCTTCATTTGTTATGGTATCTCCGGAGAAGATCGTTTTCTTCGGTGGTGCATAATAAGCCGCATCCTCGTGGATTCCAATTTCATGTACGGAGAATGGTTGTAAGTCACCTTTGATGCACTCGTTCCCCTCCGTCGTAGTATTTAATGCATTGATGTAGAGATGATGGTACCATCCCGTTTTCATGTATCCATGGTCGGCCCAAGAGAGCGTTAAACGACGTTTCCGAATCAATTATGTGAAATTTCGCGGTTGTCTTTGCTAAGTCACCGGTCTTCATTAGCGATGTTATTGAGCCGAGGGCTCTTTCTCCTTTCTGGTTGAATCCTCTTAATAACATTTTGTCCGCCTCGAGCTCGCGGGCATCAATTTCCAAGTATGCTAGCGTTCGAAGATTCATTATATTGATTGATGCTCCTGGATCCACCAATACTCTGGAGAGTGTAAACTTCCCAATTGTAACTGAAATGTACAACGGTCGGTTGTGGTCTGTCGTCCCAAGTAGTAGGTCGTTGTCCGTGAAGGTAACACCTCGTTGTTCCTTTAACGAGCAAACCTCATCTAAGGAATCTCCGGCCATTTGAGCTAAGCAAATTTCCGGATCAAGTAAGGCCTTGATCAGAGCTTCTCTCATCTCCTTTGATAAGATGAGAGCGTCGTAGATGCTCGGCTTGGTCGGTAGTTTCCTAAGATGGGCTAGCACGTTGTAGTCCACTTTGTTTTCATGTGTCTCTCGCTTCTTCTCGAATGGGTATTTCTTCGCCGGGTTGGTTCTTCCTGAACAACCACCTGCTTTCCTTTGTCTTTTGGACCCATTCTCGGAGGTAGAACTTTTCCACTTCTTAAGTTGACTTCTGTAATTTCTTCTGAATATATTGTCGAGCTTGCCGGTGTCTCTTCTTGAATCGGAATGACAAGCTCTTCCGGATTAGCTTCAGAGTCTGAAGGCTCTAACTCTATCGTGACTGGAGCTCCTCGAAACTCGCAGATAGATTCGTTGCTTGTTGAACTCTCGTAGCCTCCTTGATGGATGTCTTCTTCGTTATTTTGCTTGTCGAGATCGTGTATGATTCGAGAATTGTCATTGGTATCGAAATCGATATCCGGATTATCGTTAGTTACGTAATCGTTAGAAACAATCAAAACGTAGCCAACGCCATCACCCTTATCATTATATGATCCCACCGAAGTGAGCGAGATAATCATACGAGTCGTGGGTTCGAGGGATTTCTCCCCCGAATCGGAAACAACTATCCTAAGATAAGCAGCCCCTAGTCTAGCCTTAGGTGCCTCGGTCTTCTCTTCTTCGTCAATTTTCTTCTTTTCTTCAATCGTCTCCCGTTGAGGTGGTTCTTCTATCGCAAGTGATAGTACCGGCTTAACAGGTTTCAAACTCTGAATTGAAGCTCGCACCGAAGCGGTTTGGATGCTGTCTAAAATCTTTTTCGAAGACCTCGTCCAAGCGGTAGTCCATCCATCGTCAGTCGTATAGGGATCTATCGGAATGATGGGATCAGACGAGACAACATTGACGGAACCTCCTTTCTGGGGCTCCTTCAGGTACTCCTTCAGGATCGTTATATTCCCTTTCCGAAGGTTGTCATTGAGCCAACTTTTGAAGGTAATACAATCTTCTATCTTGTGTCCAAGCATCCGGTGGTAAGGGCAAAAGTTGGGATCACCTTTCTTGTCGACTTCCTCCGGTCTTTTAGGTTCCGGTAGTTGGAAATCTGGAGTCTTCATCGACTACGGAACATTTTCGGCACTCGCTTCATTCTTGAACGGATATTCTCTCGCTCAAAAGCTCTCTTAATGTACGTTGCGGACGAGGCGGCTTGTTCATACCTGCGGAGATGACCGATAGACTGGGCCGGGGTTGCCGGTAATTCGTTGAGGTTGTTGCGGCCGTTCGGTGGTATTTGCATCGGTTGCTTGCCTTTGTCAACTCGCTGCAACGATCCCGGATTTCTTTTCAAAAGTCTTTACAGGCTTTTGTTTATCTGTTTTATCGGTGAAACTTAATTGCTTTGCCTCCTCTTGCAAGCTTCCGGCCTTGCTTAACAACTTCTCGAAAGTCTTAATAGTAAATCCCTTGAGGAGAAGTGCTATCGGGCCGTGAATGCTTTTAAGTAAAATGCCGATCGCATGCTCGTTCTTGCAGTTGTGGTTCACACTTCATGCTTAAGTTCCTCCATCGAAGTATGTAATCCACCAAAGTTTCATTCGGCTTTTGTTTCTCTACCACTAAATCACCTATAGTGATGTGGTGCCGAGCTCCGGCGAATCGCTTGATGAAGAGGTTCTCTAGCTGCGAGAACGTCTTCACCGAACCATTTGGTAATTCCGCATACCGGCCGAAGGCGATTCCCGACGGACCGCCGACGAACCGTCGGAAGAGTAATGCATCGCTCCCGCCGGCATTGCAACAACCGGCACGAAAGTGTGCCACATGCTCGTCGGGGTTTCCGGCTCCGTCGAAGGTCTCGAACGGAGGTGGTACGAAGCCTTTCGGGTATTGGACGGCGTCGAATTCTTCCGGGTAAGGTCTACCCGTCCGAATGGATGTCCCGCTCTTCGATTGTGCTAAGGCTTCTCGCACTCGTCGTTCCACCAAGTTCTTGATATCCTTTTCGGGAATCATACTTTGTGTTGCATCCTTTTTCGATCGATCATCCCCATTGACGGACGTAATCTCCTTTCCTCCGTCTACAATGTGAATGACCTCTCGGGGTGTCTCTCTATGTGGTTGTACTTCGACTCCGGAGAGTGGCCGGAGCTACGGCCATCTCTTCCATCCTTTTCGCCATTCGAGCGATCGTGTCGTCTTTTCCTGAAGCCGCCTTCTCATCGCTCCGGCTCCTCTTTCTGCGGCTGCAGGAGCACCTTGCGAAGCTGCTGAAGCTCGTGTTTCAACCATGTTGATTTCTGCGTATTCGTCGTCCATGAATTCCGATGAATCAATCTCGTCTCCGAACTTTTCTTCTCTTTCTTTTGCCAATCGTCGGATATCGGTTCTCAACTTTTCCATGGCATCTTCTAGCGGGGCTTTCGGTGTGTCTTCGTGGTTGTCGTGCGATAGCTGCCGGGTCCCTTTCTCACGAGTCCCCTTCATCGCGGCAGCACTTTCTTCAGATTCAAGTCTCTTGGCGAGACTTTCTTTCTCGGGCTACCGTTTCATTCTCAACTGCCCAGTAGTGGGACGCCATACCATCCTTCTGGCAGCAGAAGGTTTAAGACCAGATGGTCTGTCGGCCAAATGCTGGAAGGTGGTATCCTCCCTAATTTGTAATCCCGAGACGACAACGGGCGGACTAGCCTTCATTCTTTTACTCGGCTTTTCCGTCATGATGGCGGGTTCTACTCGGGGCCCAAGACGGGATTTGACCGGCACCCGCCCTATCCTTCGTAGAATTTCGATACGGGCGCGTTTTCCTTCTTTGCTAACTTTTCTACCAAAGTTTGCAGTCGAGCAAACGGCGTAGTTCTAGTTCTTTTCTTGCGGCTATCGTTGTAATATGCGGGTCGTGGTAATGTGGCAAAGCAATCTTGCGAATATTTTCTTCATCTTCTGCGGCGGAGAGGGGATGAAACCTGCTTCCTCCCAAGAGTGGTATGTATTCGAGCGGCGGTGTATATTCTGGCAGCTTCGGAATTTCCTCTAGGAAAGCAATTTCAGCGGCTACGGCTTCTTTAGCGATCCTTCTATTTCCGTTTCTTCTTTGGGTCTTTGTCGGTGACGGAATCTTTGAACTGGACCCGATTTCGAAAACGAAGGTCTTACAGAAGATCCGTACCCTCCACGGTAACAAGTCCATCATAATTCTGGATTTCTTTCCCCTTTGATTTGGCAAAAGTCGGGGTAGGTGCAGAAACAACTAGACCAGTGGGGGTAGAGATAACAGTCCTTCTATGGACATCGGTACTCCTCTTAGTCGGGATCCTTTGCAGGGGAGGGAATTCTTGGGTCGACCTAAGGTTGAACTCAAGCAGCGGCTCCTCAGCTTCAGATACCTTGTTCATCAGTGCGAAAAGGGAGACGTCGGTGATCTTGACGTTCGTGTTTTCAAATCCTTGTCCAAATCGGATGATTCCATTGTCGGGCAGCTCATCCTTATAGACAGCGAGGTCCAATCCGTTGGTGAAGGAGAAAATCAGTTTTGGGGCTTCCATTTCTGCAGGGTAGATTCTGGTTGTCAGTCCCAAGTTATGCTTCTTTTCTTTAGGATGAAAAGAAAGGAATTGAAAAGAGTCCGAACTCATTCATGTTCATGTATTTATAAGAAGGAATCACTTATTAAAAGAATCACTTATTAGAGGGTTTGTTTATTTAGAACGGAGTGTTCAAAGGTGTAGAGAAGGTAAGGAATCTAAATCGGAGTTGGAAAGGAAAAGAGAGTCTTAAGCAAGACTTCTTGACTCGAAGGATCACTCCTAAACTAATACCTATTGGGGGTCCACCCCACCTCAGAAATGACGTAAAAGGATCTTGGAACCTCTCTGTTTAGGGGTGTCTAAACAGTGGCTCCTAAATCCGAGAGAATGTTGGTTATACTTGTTCAAGGTAGAAATGAACATAGTATCCCAACGGAAAGAAGGGTAGTTTGATCCATAAGGGACATGGATGCACTACCGATTTTTGAAAGCGAATTGTCCGATTAGAATGGAGAGAGGAATTTTCCTCACGTGAGTCGCCGTAAGTTGTCGGCATATTTTTAGGTTGTGTGATATTTTAAAAGGGGCCGCCTAACGTAAGTTGTCGGCGAATTTTAAATTTAAACATAGATATAATTTAGAAAATAATATTTGATTTTGAAAATAATTTTAAATTTGAAGATTTTAAGATATGAAATCAAACCGATCTCACATCCCAAGTAGTTTATATAAACGAGCACCGCACCGCAAACCGTGTATTTATCCCTAAGGATAGACACACTGCTTGATGGTGGGGCTCGGTTAAATAAACTAGAAGATTTGTGACATCCGTTTGGTCTGCGAACCAATTTTATAAGCCGACAAATTCCCTCGCTTAATATGAAAATATTAAACAGGGTTTATATTACTCGGGTTCTTTAAAATTCCCTATAAGGGCAAGCCCCTATAGTTAATTACATCTTAAGTGACGGGAATCACCTAAGAAAACTCTCGATAATAATCAATAATTCTGCTCTCAAGAATTTCAAAGTTTAAGTTTTCAAAGAATTGAATTTTTGAATCTCAATAGGGAATGGATCAAGTTTGGAACATTTTTATTTTGGGAGTTCAAAGGAAGAAAAGTAGGAGAAATTACGGATTCGAAGCGAACTTCGGTAATTTCCCGACTATCCTATTGTTTGGCTTGGATTTAGGAAAGTCCTAATGTTTACTTAATGTTTTAATCTTGCCAATTTTAGTTAATTAGGGCTTATATTTATATGATAGAATCATACGAATTGCCTGGAATATATGAGGGTTTATGTCGTATCGGACGACTACCTCGGAATCCTAAGACCGGTTAGGGCTTAATTTGCAATGCAAATGCCTAACGAAGAGTCGAGGATTTATGTTGCACTAGTGCAAACTACCTCGAAGTCCTATGGCTTTGTTGTTTTAATTCTAGGAAAGTTTTGCTGAAGTAGGTTCAAGTTTTGCTGACGACGATGGCCGTGCTGCCCACCATGCTCCGAGCTCCTTGTTGTTGCAGAGGTTTAGTTTTAGAAATCATAAATCAAGGGATGAGAAAAATGTTTTGGTTTAGAGAAGTCTTAATTTCCAAGTGTTTTTTTGTGTTTTAATTAAAACAAATCTTAAAGTTGATTATAACGACACCGGTTAAGATCTCACGTTGCCCATCCTTCCGCATCATTATTTTTATCGGATTCACTTAGTCCGATGAATTTGCTAAACTCAACCGAATGAGTTCCACACTTTCATTTAGACCGTGGAAATCCCGTTAGCAACACGTAGGTTACATCATCCGAGGTATTCCCGATCATCCAACAAGACGTTTTAATTTAGTTGTAATTGTAGTTTTGTGTTCTCGTTTGTGGTTAAATTTTGAGTTGTCTTATATTTTGAAATGTCGTGGAGGTGAATTTTATCTTGTAGTGTCTTTTAATTTAGTTATGGGTTTCAGCTTTGGTTTCTGTCCTAAAGGTGTAGGTTTTCATGCAACTGTTGTTTTATCATGCAAGAAAAATAAGTGCGATGCAATTAAATAAATTACCGTAAAGTAAATCGCAATAACATAAAAGCGTACCTGGAGGGTCTTCCCGTCATCCCAAGCTGCACTTAAAACACAATTAGAATATTTAAGCAAGTTCCTAGGTAAAGCTAAGGGAAAGGGTTATGGTTTTCTACCAAATTCCTAATCCTATAGCTAGTCATTTCCTATGACGTCTAGGTTCTTTGTGTTTTTAGTTCGAGGACGATTTTCTTCATCAAAGAACAACTAAGTTCAATTGTTCTTATAAATATCCTATCATATCGAGGAAGTGCTTAAGAAGAATCTTAAACATCTTTTCAATATTCTTAGGATTGTTTTAAGTCCAAATGAATTTAATTGTGTAAGTGAATCGATCGTCCGAGGTTTTCAATTTTTGTTAACTTGCTCAATGAACTAGGACATTCGAATATCCTATAAGTGAAGTAACATTTCATTTTATATTCTCGTTTAGGAGCTATGATAACTAAAGCTCTTGAGGGTAAATTGGTGTTCAAACGGTTTGTGATTCAAATTTAAGTTTGGAATAGTGTTCAAGTTATTTTAGATTTATTTTTGAAGTTCTTTATGTCTTAGGTGATGTTATTTAATTCAACTTAATTCAATTTAATTTAATTTAATTTAATTCAATTTAATTCAATTTAGTTTGATTTGATTTAATTTAATTCGATTTAGTTTGATTTGATTTAATTTTTAATTTAATTTAATTTAATTTAATTTAATTTAATTTAATTTAATTTAATTTAATTTAATTTTATTTTATTTAATTTAATTTAATTTAATTTTATTTATTTAATTTAATTTATTTAATTCATTTAATTTAATTTAATTCAACTTTTAATCTTAATTTAATTTATTTTAATTTTAATTTAATTTACTTAATTTAATTTAATTTTTAATTTAATTTAATTTAATTTTAATTGAAATTTTTGAAAGAGTTTAATGATTTAATTTTAGTTTAATGATTAAGACTTTTAATATTTTAAATTTGAGTTATCATTTTAATTAAGAGTTGAATATTAATGAGATGATTAAATTTAGGGATTTTTAAATTAAAGAATAAATCTCTTCCTAATAATATCCCTATTTTAATAATTCCAATTTTATTATTCTTCCAAATTTAATCAATTATTTAATTAAGGTTTAATCATCTTAAATTGCTCAATGGGTTTCTACCCTTTAATTATTTAAATTTCAATCATCCAAATCAGATTAGGATCAAATGTTTTACTTGTTAATTTTTTTATTAAACCTAAAGTTTTAATTAAGGGTTAAAATTTTAATTACCATTTTGCCCTTTAAGCTTAATAATTTCATAACTCACTAAATTGAACTCAAATGAATTTGAAATTTTTATGTGACTTCACTCACATGTCAATAAAGACATGAGAGGAGAAAATATGATTTTTCTGTATTTAATTTATTTATATAATTATTTTTAGTAGAAAATAGAGATTTTCAAGGAAAATTTGATAACATGACCAAGGGAAAGTTTCTGTCCTTAAGAAAATTAGGGGACATTCCTAATGACCAGCAGGACCACTTGGACTAATTTTGGTGATTTTTTGAATTATATTATTTTTATTATAATTATTTTAAGTTTTAGAGTGTTAATTAATTTAAAAATAAAATAAATGTTGAAAAATGAATTTTATATTTTTCAAAAATCTCTCTGATATCAAAGAAATCAGATAATCAAATTTTGCAATTTTCTGATTTTTTTTTGATTTATTATAATTATTTTGGTGAAAATGCTAGAAAATACATTTTTTTTTAATTTTAAAATTACCCTAGAGCTTTAAAATTTAATATCTCACTAAATAGACCTAGGAAAAATATGGGATTTGTTCCCAAGTGATTAAAATTCAAAATGTGACACTTTGGTGAATTTTATTATTTTTGTGATTTTTATTATTTTTTAATTATTAAAAATATTAAAATAATATTGAAAATCAACTTTTTTAGAAAATTGAAATTTTAATTTTCTTAAATTCCCCTGATATCAGAGAGACTCCAAAACCAATTTGGTGAATTTTTGAAAGATATTTTGAAAGTTATGAATTTTTAAAGTTTAAAATGACTAAGTGGCTTAATCAGCCCAATTAGTGGGGCTAACCAAGTCCAATTGACCTCAAATTTTTATGGTGGGTTCCTCTGATCCTAAAGGTCAGTGGAGAATTGATTTCAAGTCAATTTGATGTATGGTTAGCTCTAATTAATTAGGGGTCTATTTTGGGTGTTTAAGCCAATTAGGGTTATTTTAAGTGAATTAACTCAAGTCCTATTTTTCCTAGGGTTCTCTCGGTCATAAGGAACATCACCAAATTTTCCTAGAATTTATTACACAACATGCTATTTATTGGAATTAAAATACTCAAAACAGTGACATGAATTTGAAAAATCAATAACTCTTCATAGGTATGGCCTCCGACTTTGGAAAATTCAGGGAATGTTCCCAAATTCAGCAGGCTTCAAAAGCCCTATGGTCTCATGCCATGGTGAATTGTATACATGCATGGAGAATTAAAACAATGCAGGGAGTAAATAATTAATTAAAAAAAAATACTGGACAAAATTAATTAATTTCTTTTCCACATTATTCTCCTCTCGTTCACTGAGCAAGAGGGTATTTTTATTTTATTTTTATGATTTTCCTACACAAAGTTATGAATTTTTGAAGTTTAGGGAATTAAATAAATAGAAAATACCCCTAATTTTCTATTTATCCACGCGGCGCCAGCGCATCCTCGGCATCTCCGAACTCACACGCGTCGCGCTCCCATTCAACGCCGCCATCCGAGTCGCAGCCCCGGGCCCCGCGGTTCTCGTACCGTCTCCTGGTCCAACGCCATCTGAGCCGTCCGCCCGCGCGTGTATTAAATGGACGGCATCCGTTCATCGTCCCCGAGCGTCCTCACCCGAGAGCCGTCCACACTAAATCCCTAAGATCTCACTCGATACTCAACGGATTTTTATGTTCTTATGCTCTATGGATTCGTCTTGAAGAGACGAACACATCTATATGGTTATCATGCATCGAAATTAAGGCATTTGAAATGGAGAATCTCCGAAGCTCGTGGATGAAGAATTAGTTCATACCTTTGCTCGCAGAAGTGTGGCTTCGATCCGAGAGTTGTTGCACCTTCGATCGGATCTCGCGAAGCTCCGGATGAAGTCTCCGGTCCGGTGAATCGTCTAGATGTGATTTCGACCAAGCCCGATCACAAAGCTTGGAGGCCGGAGCAACCGGGTGGCCTCGGAGATGGGGCATTTGCTCGGTGGACACCTTCCCTCGGTCCGGTGAAGGTGTAGAACCAATCAATTTGGGGATTGGCTCACCGTGGAGAAGTGTCCTCGGTTTCGGGTGGAATTTCAACTCCGAAATCGAGCTCGCGGAGAAGAAATGGCAGGGGGATCTCACCGGGGATCAAGTGCTCTAAGTATGGAGAATGATCCGGAGCAATTTTGGCGAGTTTCGCAAGGTTCGGTTCAGCACCTCTCTTGGCCGCGAGGGTGAGGGGTTTAAATAGGAGAGGCCGGAGGGCCTCCTGTGGGGAGCCGAGGGCTGGGATCACCTGCTCTTGGCATGTGAAGAACGGCCATGGTGACCATCGGGCATGGGGCAGCCTCGGCAAGGGAGAATTCCAAAGTTCGGCTCCTCCCAAGGTCTCGGCCATGGTGTTTTCCGGCGACCTGTGTGGCCGGCCGGCAGCATGGGTCACCCTCGTGTCCAGTGGGTCGTGGTTAGAGGTTTGTGCAATCAATTGGCCATTGCCTTGTGTAAAGTGGTTGAATTAAAATGGAATGGGGGAGGGGTTATTTTGGCTTCAATTTGGTCAACCCATTGGTTTGGGTTGGGTTCACCCTCCAAGGCCAATTTGGGCTGAAGGGAAAGTCACTTGGATCAGCTTGATTAGTGGGGTCAAGTCACAATCCTAGTACAATTAAGCTTAAGCAAGAGTTAGGGGAGACATGGGAGTGGTTAATCACTCTTAAGAGAATCATTAAAGGGTCCCCTCTTCTTGCCATTTTGGGCATGGTGACAAGTCAAACCCCCCATGGCTTCATGTGGCTTGTCTATGGCTTGCATGGCTTCGCATTTGGCTTCGAAAAAAGTTGACTTGTTTCATGAAAAAGGGTTTTAGAAATATTTGTCATTTAGGGGGTAATTTGGCATGAGGCTTAATTTGGAATTATTTGATGATGTGATTAGAACTTAGGGAATGGCTTTGATTAAATGGATGACAAATGGAAATGTCATGTGGGCTTTAAGGCCAATTTTGGGCTTTTGTATTTGGTGGAAATGGGCTTTTAAAATGGTTTAGGAAAGTGGGCTTTTAGGTTTGAAAATGAATTTATGGATAGAAATTTTGTAAAGAGGTTGGGCCAAATAATTGTTGAGTTTGGTTTAGGGATGTGTCATGAGTGGTTTGAAACAAATTTGAGGTGATTTGGGCTCGAATTGGTTTGAATTCGGGTTTAATTGGTAAGTGGGCCTATGTGGGTCAAATTGGGCTAACTTGGGCCAATGTTGGGCTAGAGTTGAAATTGATGTAAAATTAATGTTGGGAAATGTTTATGGGAGTGTTTCAAAGAGGTTTTGGCTTTGATGGGTTTTGATTTTGGGATTTGGGCTCATTTGGGCTAGGTTTGGGTTTAGATCAAAAATGGGCCTTTTATGAGTGGGGTTTGGGTCTAAATTTTGGGCAAATCATGTTAGTGTTTTGTTTATGGGGATGTCAAGGAAGGTTTAGAAAAGATTTGGGTTTAATTGGAATTGAATTGGGTGAGTTCGGGTTAAGTTCGGGTCATGGGTCCAAATCGGGCTTTAAGGCCAAAAGTGAAATTGGATCCAAATGTCAATCAAATTAAGCTTGGATTTGGTCTAGATTGGTGTCGGGAATGTTGAATTGAAGTTTAGAATTGAATTGGACCAGAATTTAGGTCAATTGGGTAGGTTAGGTTTGACATCGGGTTCACTTTGGGTTAAAATGGGTCAAATTGGGGGTTTTGATAAAAGTGGGGTAAATTGACGAAATTGGCCCATGGTGTAGTTGAACAAAATGAAATTGGGAATATTTGGGATTTTTTGGAATTTTCTGGGAATTTTCTGAATTTTTGGATTTTTTTCGGCTAAGAGGGGTATTTTGGGTATTTCAAGGGTATCGGGAGGTATTTTTGGAATTTTTGGTATTTTTGGGTATGGATGATCAATTTGAGTGATGTGGAAATGTTTTGGATTGATTTTGGAGAATTTTGGGTAATTTGGAAATTTTTGAGAAATTTGGCTATTCAGTGCTTGGGTAGGTTAACGGTATAGTGGTCCCGGGGTCAAAAATTGAAAATTTGGAAAATTGAAGATTGGGTGGATGTAAGTGGAATAAAACCATTTTGGTTGAGCCATGAAGCCATATCAAGCCCACATGAGCCATGAAGGGACTCATTTGAGGCATTCACCACGTTGTTCCTAACCCTCTTACGCAAGGGCTTAGGGGTTAAGGACCATCCATGTGAATCACCTACATGAGTCGGAGGTCAAGTCGGGTATGGGTGTGTTTTAGGAGGTGTGTGAAAGTGTAGTGTGTAGGTGTAGAGTGTGTGCAAGTCAACCCTTCACTGCACCGTGCCACCTGTGAGGGCCCTAAGGCCAAAGAGTCCTATAGGAACTCATCCTTTAAACTTCCACATTCGATTTCAACCCTCTAGATGATTAGGGGTCTACAAGTCAAGTTTGTGGAGTTTGCAGGGAGTTTAGAAGTGGTTTGAATTTCTAAAAAAGGTGGGTCCCAATTCTAATCCTCTAAGATAGTCAAAGGAAAAGCCTAAGGCTGGATCCTAAGCACTAAAAGAAGAGGAGAAGACCTCATCAAAAATGAGGTCAACAGGACTATCTACATTAATTTTCATTATTTTAATTATATATTCCAAATTTGGATATGTATCATCGTTACCTTTTTCAATTTCCACCCTTTCCTTTTCAGTCTCAATTTCTTTTTGTACTCTTGTTTCCAATTCATTTACACTTCTTAGTTGAATAACCTTAATTTGCTCTTTATTTTGATCTTTTGGATTAATTTTGAATTTACTAGGAAGAATTCCCGAAGGTCTATTACTAAGCGCAGTCACAATTTGTCCCAAGTTATTTTCAATGTTTCTAATAGCAACTCCTTGACTTTATAATTACATACCTTGACTTTGAAATTAATTCTTTATGTTTAATACCAATTCTTCAATAGAAATTTCTTCTCCTTAACTTGTGAGTTACCGACAAAACCGGGAGGATAATAAGATGTATAGTTAGGATTTCCTTAGTTGTTTAAACTTCCCAATGAGTTCACCGAATTTTTCTTATTATTCCAATTTAAGTTTGGTTGATTCTTCCAACCGAGATTATAATATTTAGAAAGGGCATTACTGGGTCTATTATTTATGACAGTCAAAGTCTCATAAGATGATTGAGATTCCATTATTTGTCCCAATGAATTTTCCTCTAACACCTAAGGTGTTTTAGACTAGTTAATTCTAAGTTGATTAATTTTCTTTGATATAGTAGCAATTTGAGAAGCCAAAATAGATATTGCTTTAAAATCATGGATACTAGCTACTCTTTTTGGATTTACCCATTCAGCAAGCCAATGAAAATTATTAGTAGACATCTCCTCTATTAAAGAATATGTTTCAACAAAAGGTTTTGAATGTAATGATCCACAAACAACAGCATCGATAATAGATCTAATAGATCCAATTAATTTATTATAAAATGTTTGAATTATTAACCAGTCTGCTAAAGTGATACACAAAAATATATATAGTAATTTTATACACATTTTTATACCAATATTTAATGATATTGCACTTTAATGAAAGTATTTTGTGTATTTCTCTTGCAAGTATGATTAAATAGATAAATGTGATGAAAGGAGTGAAAAAGTATCAAAATTGGAGCAAAAATGAAGAAAGGTGCAAAATTGATCTGTGGCGGCTAAGTGCCCAGATTGCACTTACGCACAGAGACCTTGCGGCTATGTGCCATATTAGGAGCTTACACGCCAGAAGACTCGTTACTAAGCGTCGAGACCTCGTGCTTACACATGGCAGTTACTTTAGAGAAGTTATTTAATTTTAGGCGCCATTTTGAATGGGGGTTTAGGCTTCTATTAGTACAAATGTGGGTAAATCCCTATTGGCACCAAAATTAATAAAAGTTACACTTGAATGGATGTATCTCTGAGAGGATTCATTGAATCTAAACACAATTTGAAGAGATACGAAGGAACCTATTGGAAATGTATAAAAAGAAAACTTGAAGATTAGAAAAAGGGGGTAATTTTATAGAATAATTTAGAGTGTTGTGAAATTTATTATTGTGTGTTGACCTCACTTTTGGTTGAGGTCTAGTCTGTCTTTAGAATAGCCTAGGGTCTAGCCATAAGACTCTCCAGGTGACTTTCTTAGAAGACTAGTCATGGAACCCCTCCCCATAGAAATTTGAACATTTCTCACCTCACTGGGAGTTTTCATATGCTTAAAGTCTAACCTCCAAATTTTGGGAGGAAGAGACTGACCCACTTTTTTATGTTTGCAAATTATGTTAATAGCAACGGCACTAAAAACTTGATCCCGCTTTAATATACATATTTGATTTTATGATGGAATGTATAATGTGAGTTCTACGCAAGTATACGTATCGTATCAAGTAATACAGGGCTCTAGTGGAGTCCTGGTTATCGATCCCACAGGGAAATTTTAAAAGATTTGTAACAGCTAAATATAAAGGATTCACTTACTAATATAGTATACGAAAATTTAGAATACCTAACTAAAGCAAACTAAAGTAAACTAATGCTTTAAATAAAGTTGATTTAAAGATTTCAGAAAAAGTATCCTTCTCCTTGTTTTTAGAAAATTAAGTGAATGATGAATTTAAATAGATTTTTTTTATTGTATTGTGACAAATAGGAGCATTCCTATTCTTTACCCTTTCGTCCAGTGTGCAAAGAACATCGACTAATCCTATGCTTCGATTACCGAATCTGCGGCTAGCTGCGGAGGATACCGTCGCCACTTCGTAGCTCCCACGTTCCCCTCACCTGAGGGCTAACATCTACACTTCAGCTCTCAAACAATAGGACCAAATTGAATATTTTAGTCTGTCACACTAAAATGTCCAATTTTACGTCCGATAAATAATATTTCCCTATTTATTTGCATCATCCTTCCAAGGCTTTTGACTTCCCTGAATATTGGATGTAATCTTTACTATAATTGATAATTCAACATATTTTAACAATTCAATAGACCGATTGAAAAGTAAATTAAGTTTTAAGTAAAAATTATCATAATTTATTTTAATATATTAGGCACTTCTATTTAATTTCATCAATTCACATAATTTCATAAACAAGGAGAAAGACTAAGAAAACTACTCGTAATGCATGGGAATTAAACAAAGCATGAATTTCATTTAAAGTTAACAACAATAAACAAAGATACTTATCTCGATTTCCTCATCAAGCAGACTCCTTCAAGTTCCTTTAACTTTTCCTTCTAGTACAACACACTTCTAAACTCACTAATTACACTTACTAAAACTCTTAAAATAGACACCAAGTAGACACTAAGACTCTCTAAAATAGACACACAACATACTAAAATTCATCCTCTATTTATAGAGGTAGACAAAGGTCCAAGGGGTGCTTAAACACCTCTTCAAAAAGCGTCCAGGTTCAATGTATCTGGCATTTTGAACAGTCTCGCCGTCGGTGAGAAACAACCTCGCCGTCGGCGGGGCTTCTAGAAGGTCTCCAAACCGCGCGATCTCGCCGTCGGCTGGCTCGGGCTCGCTGTCGGCGAGGTAGTTGCAAATCCTTCAAAAATTCTCCTCATGATCTCGCCGTCGGCGGGCTCGATCTCGTCGTCAGCGACTTAGTTCATTTTGCATGAATTTCTTCCTTTTTTTATCCAAATTCGCTCCATTTCATGCTTTTTGCTTTCATCACTTATAAATCTTCATTCCTGCAATAAAATAAAGAAAATACCTTTCTTTAAAGTTCAATTTCATAAAAAATGGGTATGAATTTCTTAATATATTTTCTTGTGATCAAAATCCCCCAAACTTAGTTATTGCTTGTCCTCAAGTAATTTTAGTACTAAATAAAAATAATGATTTCTGAAATAGAGTTTTTCAATTCAGATATACTATAAATTAAATTTAAATAATACTATAGTAAAGTTAAATAGAAATATTTTTAAGTAATTAAATTAACTTTATAGATATAAAATTATTTAGTTATCAAATCTAAGATTTCTAGCTCGCTATTTAATTCAGGAAAGACTATATTAAAAAGAGTAATTTACTTAAGATATTTAGATGATAGAAAGTTCAAGAAAACACTATTTAGTAAAATACTTATCCATATATATAAGTTTAGAAATATATTTGAGTTTTACCCTTTAGGTTGATTCCATTGAAGCCAATTTTTGATAAGGCATCTCCTCAAGATTCTCCTCACTTATATTTTTTTCTTTTCTTTTCTTCTTTTTTTTTTTTTTGGATTGATTTTCAATCCTTCTCTTTTTCTTTTTCAAGTGAGGATTACTATATCTGGATAGCCTGTTAATAATTTTGAACTTCAACTTTCTCTTCCTAAATTTGAAACTTAAAATATTTCTTTGCTTATATGTATTTCATAGCCTTTACTTCATTGAGTTTCAATCTCTTCTTTTTCGTCTAAATACTTAAGAATTTCAATTTTAGAATATAGTTTCCCTTACTTTAAATAGTTTACTATATTCTTATTTCTTTTAACCAAATATCTTATTCTATTAAATAATTGAATTACTATAAACATTTTATTTAACTTTCTATAATAATTAAATAAAGTAATTCATGTTTATTGAATTGAAAAATTATTATAGAAAAATCATTTGATAATATTTTTTTAAAATAGAAATTGAGAACAATTTAATAATTAAATTTGTATTTTTCCTCCCCCAAACTTAAATTTTTTTATCTATTTCTAAATGGTGAATAGGAAAATATAAAATGATTTTACATCATACCTTTGAGCTTTAGGTATTTCTTTTCCTTAAAATTTTTGCAGACTTTTTCATTATTTAAAGAACATGTACTGTTAGTATTCTTCCATATATATAGTATTTAAAAGAAAGTGCTGGGATAAGAAATTTTTAATAAGTATAAAACACAACAAATGAAAACTTAATCTATTACTACACATACAATCAACTAACCTACTTTAAACATATTAAAATAATCTAAACATATTAAAAGTTCATAACTTATAAAAACTTAAACAACACATTAAAGAAAAACTAATATCCTATCTAAAAGAAAAATTGCAAACTAACTTAACACAAATAAAAAGTCTAACATTACAGCATAAGCAAACACACAAACACACCAAATCCACAATCCACAGAAAGTACATAATAATTATACACAGAACAATAAAGTTTTCAAAATAACAATTATTCTAAACAAACTAAACAAAGTCTCTAATCTTCCGCATCAAAATCCCGTGCTATATCATCTCCCCGATCTCTGAGCCGAGAAGGCCGAGCAGCCGATACTCGTGTGTAGCGGGGGCACTCAGGAAAGACAACATCTAACTCACCACTCCTATATCGACGTTCAGCCTCATAATATGCAATTTCGTACTTTGAATGCCGCTGGAGATATTCACTATCATAATCATGTCTTCTTTCCAAGCCATCAATCCTGTGGTCCATATGCTCAAATTTTCTTTCCATATTCTTTCCAAATTGTTCAAAACTCTTTTTACTTAGTGGTCGCCTCATTCATCGGATCTTGAAGGGTAGGAGTGGTGTATCGAGGGGTTTCATAACTAGTAGAGGGTATATCTCTACTCGAAGAAGGTACATAGTCCCTCGTCCCGTATCTCCATCCTTCGTGGGATTCATATTTCTTAATATTAGCCGCAGTAATGGGTTTCATAAGCTTAACCCATTCCTCATCATCTCTTGCCTCTACCCCAGATAATTGGCAGAGTGCATAGATAAGACCAGGATGTCCTAGTCCTCCTCCACTTTCACTTCTTGAGGTGGCTAATATATTCTTATAAATTACACTTCCCACATTAATACTTTTTTGGTTCTGAATATAGAAATTCAGAACTGCTTTATCTCTTGTTACCTCACTATGGTGGTAAGTAGGTAACAAAGTAGAACAAATAAAATAGTCAGGCTTTTGAAGTTGCATTTAACATAGAAAGAGGAAAATTTACCCTTTCTCGCTGCTTGATCTTCCAGACGCCTTTCCCACCAGTGAGAAAGTCGATCACCACTTCCAGTGGTCCTTCCATCGTCCCAAAAGTCTCGTACTCGCTAAGATGCAGATCACGAACTTCATAGAACAAGTTTATCCTTGCAGCGTTAAATTCTACCAAAAATTCCCGGACCTTGATTGTTGCATCATCAATTGTAGTCAAATTAGCTTAGAACTCCTTAACTACCTCCGCATGTCGCTCCGTATGAAACATAGCAAAAATTCTCCCATCCTCGTTCCTTTATTACTCTCTCCACCTCTCCTCCCGGATTCTTAAAAACTCGATCTTGAATGCATTTTCTTGATCGAATGTTGTGAAAATATCTTGATTGTGCTTTTGCATTCACAAATCGGGTTTCGTCGTAATCCAACCGTCGCTTTTGTCGTGGAGCCATTTTCGATCTGTGAAATTCGCAAAAAAATCTTAACTAAACTCCCAAATATTACTAGGAAGGCTTTCTATAACATCTAAAATCCATTTAAATCAATCTCCATGAATTTCTTCCAAGTATTTTCTCCACATTTCTAATTTTTTTTCAAAATTTCCCAATGTAGAAGAAATCCATGGTAAAAATCAAAAAGTTTTGCATAGGAGTGAAGCTCTTACCAAGGGAAGAAGAAATCCGGTGTCAAAAAGTGTTGAAATCGCCTCAAATCCAAGATCTCACAAGCCCTAGGTCAGTTTTTTTGAAGTTTTGAGGAAGGGGATGATGAATAGTGTCGGTTGACTGGTCAAATATAAGACTTTTCGGGATCTCGCTATCGGCGAGATTTTTCTCACTGTCGGCGAGCTAATTAATTTGACAGAGGCAAAAGTTTCGGGAAAATCCGCCGTCGGCCGAGATCGTTCTCGCCGTCGGCCGGATTTCCCTCGCTGTTGGCAGGATAATTCGCGCCGTCAGCGAGATCCCAAAATTTTAAATTTTTGAAATTCGTCAATCATTTTCAACCTCGATTTGTCCTTAATCAATCTTCCGATCACTTAATTTCATAATTTAGTATGAAGATTAGATACTTATACTCACAAAAAGTTCACACAACACAAACAATATAACTTTATATATGAAATCCCTGAGACTTACAAACTTCACACTAACAACTAACAACATACTTAACTTAAATGTCTAAATCCATAATACTCAGCATCGCAATCCAAACCACTATACACTAAATGCTGAGACATAACAAATACATATAATTTCATCAAATCCAAGATGATCAAATTAAAGTTTAAATCATAGTAAAACCTAAATCCAAATCAACACAAATATACACACAAATATAACATAAGATAAAAATCTTTACTACTCCTCAGTATCTAAACTAACATCCTCTCCGATATTCCCGATGTGACGCGAGTGCACAAATAGATTGTAGAAAGGCTCGAAAGGAATTCGCAAGTAGATTCTTCATCGATCCACCCTTTCTATCTCGCAAATGAATAAAACTCGGCCTCCGGATCTCCAAGATGATCAAAGTACTCCTTCATCCTCCAAATCAATGTGATCAAACATATCAGAGATATTATCGATGGAATTCATCACGTTTTGCAACTTTTTCTCTAATCCTTTAATCTTTTTCAGAATGAAATTTGTTTTATCAGTAAGCGGCCTCATTAAAAGATTGTTCTGTGATGCTCTATCAGAAATAATGGTAATCTCATCATTGTTATCCAAAGTTGGAAACATATCCGTAAGATCGAGTGGTTTCCATGACAAAAGTACCTTTTCCCACGGCTCATAAGAAACTTAGTACTGACTGCATAAAGCAAATATAGTCGATGGGTGTCCAAGTCCATGGACCGACCCATGCACAATTAATCCCAATGCAGATTTTACTATAATTGATCCAACATTAATAGGTAGTCCAATTTGAATACAGTAATTTAATATAACACATTCTTTTGAAACCTTATTTACCCTCATAGTGGGTAATAATTTTGATGAGATAAAGAAATGCCAATGCTTCGAGACAGAGTTAAGAAGTGATGCAGAGAAACTGACATACTCGTCTTCACGCAACTCCCAATCATCAGGTTCGTCGGTCAGGTATTTATAAATCTCGTTCATATTGTATCTCAAGGAACAAAGTTCGAATAATGACGGACGGGGTATTCTCTATAGAAAATAATTCATTTATCCTCGAAGGAGTAAATGTTACCCATCTTCCTCTCGACGTAGACACTTCCATTGTTGATCGCATGTAGATTAGAGTAAAACTCTTTAACTACAGGAATAACTACAGCGGATGTCGTATAACAAAATACTCTTAATGCCGCTGCACGATCATTTCTTCAATTTTTGTGGTGGAATTTTCTACTCCTCTGTTGATAAATCCTCTTTCTTTAATAAGTCGCTTCTTCATCAAAACTTTGTTGAAAATACGCTGCGCCTCCGAACTGACGAATTTTCTTCGGTTGAAAACTCCAGTTTTTGTGGTTTCTAAGAGTTTGGTGGCCATTTCGGATTGAAAGGAATGGTCTCTAGTCGTTTCTTAGGAAGAAAACAGTGTAAAAATGAATTTGGGATGGTTTTCTACAAAGAAATGGCTTTAGAACCGTCCAAAACCGCACAAAAAACTTAAGAAACCAATTTTTCAACTGCTTCGCCGTCGGCAGGAAGTTTCTCGCCGTCGGCGAGCTGGTTATAAAACTGATTTAAAATATGGCACGCGATCTCGCTGTCGGAGGGCAGTTTCTCGCCGTCGGCGAGCTCGTTAATAAACTGAAATGTAATTAAGCGCTAATTTCGCTGTCGGCGAGAATCGACCTCGCCGTCGGCGAGATTTCGTAAAATTGCCCAATTTTACTCTGGTCTGAATATTTTCTGATCTCATTATATTGGTTCAAATTTGTGATGATTCTAATTAAAAAATTGAGTAGTAAGATTTGTTTTAATAATACAGACTCATTAATTTGTATATAATTAAAATAAAAGACTACTATGGGTTGCCTCCCATAAAGCGTTTGGTTTAATGTCGTCAGCCCGACCTAATTTCAGTTAGTAATCAGGTCAACTAAGCATTAAAACCTCTTTAAGATTTGGTCTTCTACCTTCGAAATATGGTTTTAATCTATGTCTATTTACCTTAAATCTATGTCCTGTTTTTGGATCTTCAATTTCTATAGTTCCATATGAAAATATTTGAGTTATAGTGAAAGGTCCTAACCATCGAGATTTCAATTTCCCAGAAATAATTTCAATCTAGTATTATATAGTAAAACTTCTTGTCCTGGTTCAAAATTTCTCTGATTATTCTTCCGATCATACCATAATTTCATCCTTTCTTTATAAATCCTATCATTATCATATGATTCATTCCTTAATTATTCTAATTCATTTAATTGCAACAATCTCTTCTCACCAACCTTCTTTCATATTATAATTAAATTCTTTAATTGCCTAATATGCTTTATGTTCTAATTCAACCGGTAAGTGGCAAGTTTTCCATATATAAGCTCGTAAGGAGTCATTCCAATCGGAGTTTTATAATCGATCCCGCATGCCCATAGTGCAGTATCTAGTCTTATATGACCGACTCCAATCTATTAGGGTTTACGTACTTTTCTAAAATACGCTTAATCTCTCGATTAGAAACTTCACCTAATCCACTAGTTTGTGGACGATAAACAAGTTGATATTTTATGAATAATATTATATTTTTCTACTAGTTTGTGAATATCTTTGTTTCTAAAATGAGTTTCTCCGTCGTTGATAATCACTCTCGCATTCCAAATCTAGTAAAAATATTTTTCATTAAAAATTTTGAAACACTTTTAGCATCACACCTAGGTAAAGCTTGCGCTTCAATCCATTTGGAAACATAATCAACAACTACTAATATATATGAATTTCCAAATGAAGGAATAAAAGGTCCCATGAAATCTAATCCCCAAACATAAAAAATTTCAACTTCTAATATAAAATTCAGAGGCATTTCATTTTTCCTTGATATATTTCCTACTCTTTGGCATTTAACGCAGGTTTTTATATATCTATATACGCAGTTTTATCAGTCCCAAAATGTCCTCCAAAATCAAAATCATGACATTTTTGAATAATTGGTTCAGTTTCTTCATAAGGCACGCATCTTCTAATAATTAAATCCTTACATTGCTTATATAAGTATGGTTCATCCCAAAACTATGTATTAGTATCATGAATGAACTTTTTTTGTTGTTGCAAAGTTAACATAGGTGGTAAAATGTCACTTACAATATAATTTACTATATCAGCATACCAAGGTATTTTCCACTCATTTATATTATAAAGTTGTTCATCAGGAAAACGATCCTATAATTTCATTATCGATATCGTATAATTCATGATATTCTAATCTTGATAAATAATCAGCAATTTGATTATCGGCTCCCTTTTGTTAATGATCTCAAAATCAAATTCTTGCATTAATAATAACCATCTAATTAATCTTGGTTTAGAATCCTTCTTTTGCATTAAATATTTTATAAGACACGGTGATCAGTATGCACAATACATTTAGTTCCTATTAGATAATGCCGAAATTTATTAAAAGCATATACAATCGCTAATAATTCTCTTTCAAGAATCGTATAATTTATTTCAAGCATTATTTAGAGTTTTACTAGCATAATATATAACTTTGAAAATCTTATCATATCTTTGCCCAAGAATCGCTCCTATAAGCATAATCACTAGCATCACACATAAGCTCAAATGGTTTCTCCCAATTTGGTGAAACTATTATAGATGCTGTAATTAATTTATCTTTTAATAATTCGAAAGCATTCAGGCATTCAGTTGTAAATTCAAATTTCTTGTCCTTTTCAAGAAGTTGGCATAGAGGTTTAGTAATTTTTGAAAAATCTTTTATATAACGTCTGTAGAATCTAGCATGTCTAAGAAAACTTTTTACCCTTTTCACCGTAGTTGGAGGTGGTAATTTAGCTATAACTTGAATTTTTGCAGGGTCTACTTCCATGCCCTTTTCCAAAATTTTATGCCCTAATACAATGCCGCCTGCAACCATAAATTGACATTTCTCCCAATTAAGAACTAAATTAGTTTTCTCACATACTTCAAATAATTTTTCAAGATGATTTAAGCATGTGTCAAATGATGTTCCAAATATAGAGAAATCATCCATAAATACTTCTATTCCATTATCAATTAACTTACTAAATATAGACATCATACATCTCTGGAATGTTGCAGATGCATTACATAATCCAAAAGGCATCCTTCGAAAAGCGAAAGTTCCATAAGAACTAGTAAATGTAGTTTTCTCTTGATCCTCGTGAGCAATTTGTATTTGATGATAACCGGTGTATCCATCTAAGAAACAAAAATACTTATGTCCGACTAATCTATCTAACATCTGGTCTAGAAATGGTAAAGGGAAGTGATCTTTCCTGGTGGCTGCGTTTAATTTTCTATAATCAATACATATTCGCCATCCAGTAACTTGTCTTAAAGGAAAAGATCATTATTTTCATTAGCTTTTATGGTCACTCCTCCTTTCTTAGGCACACAGTGAATTGGGCTTACCCAAGCACTGTCAGAAATAGGATATATAATACCATTATCTAACCATTTTAAAATTTCTTTATTAACTACTTCTTCCATTATCGGATTTAATTTCCTTCGGGAATCTACCTTAGGCTTATGTACATTATCTAAAATAATTCTATGCATACAGATTGAAGGACTAATTCCTCTAATATCTGCTAAAGTCCAACAAAAAAATTTCTTATATTTTTTAAGGTATTTAAAAGTTTTTGTTCTTGAGATTCATTTAATTCAGATGAAATAATAACTGGTAGAGTTGAAGAATTACCTAAGTAAGCATATTTCAAATGATTAGGTAACATTTTTAACTCAAGTTCAGTGAGGTTTAATAATCAATGGAACTATATTTTTTTCAGTTGTTTTCCGTATTATCCAAAAATTCAAATTTCTCGAATATAATCTAGTTCTTCATTTATATCGGCTTTTTCAATTAATTCAGTATTTTCTTTTTCTAATTTTTCTTCATAATATTCCTAAAAATGTTCTTTTTGTAAATGATCGAGTACTTTCATTCGAAAACACTCATCATCTTTTTCTAGCACAGGATATTTCATTGATTTAGCAATATTAAAAGTAACTTTTTGGTCATTTACTCTCATAGTTAATTCTCCTTTCTGAACATCAATCATTGCTTTCCCAGTGGCTAAAAATGGTCTTGCTAAGATGATAGGAATTTCTTTATCTTCTTCCATATCTAAAACAATAAAATCTACAGGGAAGATAAATTTATCCACGTTTACTAAAACATCTTCAATAACTCCCTTAGGATATGTAACAGAACGATCAGCTAACTGAAGGGTTACTGAAGTAGGTGAAATTTCTCCCAATCCTAATGTCTTAAAAATTGATAGAGGCATTAGATTGATGCTTGCTCCTAAGTCACACAAAGCTTTTCCATAGAATTTTCTCCAATAAATGCAGGGTATAGTGAAACTACCAGATCTTTTAATTTTTCGAGAAGCTTTTTCTGAATAATAAGACTACACTCTTCACTAAGTGCGACTGTTTCATTATCAGTAAATTTTCTTTTTTTATTTAGAATATCTTTCATGAATTTTACATAGTTTGGCATCCGTTCTAAAGCTTCTACAAAAGGAATATTTATTGTTAATTTCTTCAGAATTTCAAGGAATTTAGCAAACTGTTTATCTTTTTTACGTTGATTTAGTCGTTGAGGAAATGGTGGTGGAGATTTTTCAACAGAAATTTTCATTAGTCTTAAAGGATTTTCTAAGTTTGGATCTTGTTGATTCTTTTCCTTTCAATTTCCACTTCCTCTTTTTGACTTTCCAGTTCTTTCTGAATTCGAGGTTCTAATTCTTTTCCACTTCGTAATTGTATCGCTTTAATTTGTTCATTTCCTTTGTCTTTGGGATTTATTTCCACATTACTAGGAAATGTTCTAGGTATTCTATTATTAAGCGCGGTAGCGATATGTCCAAGTTCAGTTTCAATATTTTTAATAATTGTTCCTCGATTTTGTAATTGGTTTCCTTGTATTTGTAATCGATTTCCTTGATTTTGTAATCGATTTCCTTGATTTTGTAAATGTCGACCCATATGTAATATTAATTCTTCTATAGATAATTTCTTATCTTTAAATCGAGAGTTATTATTATTAAATCCAGGTGGATAACTAGGTTTATAATTAGAATTTCCTCGGTTAGAGGGATTTTCTAATGGTTGTGCTATGTTGTTCATCCATGGTCGATTAGTTGTATTATTATTCCAATTAAAATTAGGATGATTTTTCCATCCAGGATTATAATAATTCGCATAAGGATTATTGGGTCCGTTATTAATAAGCATTCATAGTTTCATATGAAGGTCGAGATTCTATAAGTTGTCCGTATGAGTTTTCTTCTAATATAGTTGAGAGTAATTCATTCCAAAATGATCTAATTTTTTAGATATAGCAGCGATTTGCGAAGCTAACATAGATATTGCATCATTTTCATGAATACCGGCTATCTTTTTCGCATTTATTCTCTCAAATGAGCCATTAAAAATTATTGGTAGCCATTTCTTCGATTAGTGCATAGGTTTCATCAAATGGTTTTCGACATTAATGATCCTCCAAGTAAGAGCATCGATGATTGATCTAAGAGATCCTACTAATCCATTATGAAAGTTTGAATAATTAACCAATCTAGTAACGCATGATGTGGGCATTTCCTAAGAAGTTCTTTAAATCTCTCCCAAGCTTCATATATTGATTCTCCATCAAACTGACTAAAAGAAGTTATATCATTTCTAAGCTTAGCACTTTTAGATGGTGAAAAATATTTGGATAGAAATTTTTGTGTTAACTCTCCCCAAGTTTTAATAGATCCAGGTGCTAACGAATTTAACCACATTTTAGCCTTATCCCTTAAAGAAAAAGGAAAAAGTCCAAGTCTAATAAGCATCGTTAGATACTCCTTCATATTTGAAAGTAAGACATAGTTCTAAAAAACTAGCAAGATGTAAATTAGGATCTTCAGTAGGTGAACCACTTAATTGATTGTTTTGTACCATTTGGATAATTGCAGTGTTTCAGTTCAAATGAGTTAGCAACTACATCGTGGTTTTGAATAGTTAAATGAATTTCATCTAATCTAGGGTTGGAATAATCTCTTAATGGTCTCTCGTTGATCGATATTTTCATTTTCGAGAATATTCGCCATTTGTGTTAAATTTATAATTTCTCTTTTTGTTTTCTAATTCTTTTAATCGTACGCTCTAATTTCGAATCGTAAGGTATTAAATTTTCATTTCCAAATTTACGCATACAATTTTGTAAAATAAATTTTAAAATAGTCTCGTTACTCTGAATCAATTTCTTTACTTCCCAGCAACGGCGCCAAAAACTCGACCCACTTTTTTATGTTTGCAAATTATGTTAATAAGCAACGGCATCAAAAACTTGATCCCGCTTTAATATATATATTCGATTTTATGATGGAATGTATAATGTGGGTTCTACGCAAGTATACGTATCGTATCAAGTAATATATGGCTCTAGTGGAGTCCTCGGTTATCGATCCCACAGTGAAGTTTTAAAAGATTTGTAATGAACTAAATTTAAAGGATTTACTTACTAATATAGTATACGAAAATTTAGAATACGTAACTAAAGCAAACTAAAGTAAACTAATGCTTTAAATAAAGTTGATTTAAAGATTTCAGAAAAAGTATCATTCTCCTTGTTTTTAGAAAATTAAGTGAATGATGATAAGATATGATAAGATTTTCAAAGTTATATATTTTGCTAGTAAAACTCTAAATAATGCTGAAATAAATTATAGAGTTACTGAAAGAGAATTATTAGCAGTTGTATATGGCTTTAATAAATTTCGGCATTGTCTAATAGGAACTAAATGTATTGTGCATATTGATCACTCTGCTATAAAAAATTTAATGCAAAAGAAGGATTCTAAACAAAAACTTGACCACTTTTTTATGTTTGCAAATTATGTTAATAACAACGGCACCAAAGACTTGATCCCGCTTTAATATATATATTTGATTTTATGATGGAATGTGTAATGTGGGTTCTACGCAAGTATACGTATCGTATCAAGTAATACAGGGCGCTAGTGGAGTCCTGGTTATCGATCCCACAGGGAAGTTTTAAAAGATTTGTAACAGCTAAATTTAAAGGATTTACTTACTAATATAGTATATAGAAATATAGAATACGTAACTAAAGCGAACTAAAGTAAACTAATGCTTTAAATAAAGTTGATTTAAAGATTTCAGAAAAAGTATCATTCTCCTTATTTTTATAAAATTAAGTGAATGATGAATTCAAATAGATTTTTTTATTGTATTGTGACAAATAGGAGCATTCCTATTCTTTACCCTTTGGTCCAGTGCAAAGAACATCGACTAATCCTATGCTCGATTACCGAATCTACGGCTAGTGCCGGGAGGATACCGGTCGCCACTTCGTAGCTCCCACGTTCCCCTCACTCGAGGGCTAACATCTACACTTCGACTCTCAAACAATAGGACCAAATTGAATATTTTAGTCCGTCACACTAAAATGTCCAATTCTACGTCCGATAAATAATATTTCCCTATTTATTTGCATCCTCCTTCCAAGGCTTTTCGACTTCCCGAATATTGGATGTAATCTTTACTATAGTTGATAATTCAACATATTTTAACAAATCAATGGGCCAGATTGAAAATTAAATTAAGTTTTAAGTAAAAATTATCACAATTTATTATAATATATTAAGCACTTCTATTTAATTTCATTAATTCACATAATTTCATAAACAAGGAGAAAGACTAAGAAAACTACTCAGAATGCATGGGAATTAAACAAAGCATGAATTTCATTTAACGTTAACAACAATAAACAAAGATACTTATCTCGATTTCCTCCCTGCGTACTCCTCAAGTTCCTTTCGACTTTTCCTTCTAAGTACTAAGACACTTCTAAACTCACTAATTACACTTACTAAAACTCTTAAAATAGACACCAAGTAGACACTAAGACCTCTAAAATAGACACACAGTAGACACACAACATACTAAAATTCGTCCTCTATTTATAGTGGTAGACAAAGGTCCAAGGGGTACTTAAAAACCTCTTCAAAAAGCGCCCAGGTTCAATGTATCTGGCATTTTGAACATTCTCACCGTCGGCAAGAAACGACCTTGCCGTCGGCGGGGCTTCTAGAAGGTCTCCAAACCGCGCGATCTCGCCGTCGGCAGGCTCGGGCTCGTTGTCGGCGAGGTAGTTGCAAATCCTTCAAAAATTCTCGTCATGATCTCACCGTCGGCGGGCTCGATCTCGCCGTCAGCGACTTAGTTCATTTTGCATGAATTTCTTTCTTTTTTTGATCCAAATTCGCTCCATTTCATGCTTTTTGCTTTCATCACTTATAAATCTTCATTCCTGCAATAAAATAAAGAAAATGCCTTTCTTTAAAGTGTAATTTCATAAAAAAATGGGTCTGAATTTCTTAATATATTTTCTTGTGATCAAAATCCCCCAAACTTAATTATTGTCATTCCTCAAGTAATTTTAGTACTAAATAAAAATAATGATTTCTGAAATAGAATTTTTCAATTCAGATATACTATGAATTAAATTTAAATAATACTATAGTGAAGTTAAATAGAAATATTTTTAAGTAATTAAATTAACTTTATAGATATAAAATTATTTAGTTATCAAATCTAAGATTTCTAGCTCGCTATTTAATTCAGGAAAGACTATATTAAAAAGAGTAATTTACTTAAGATATGTAGATGATAGGAAGTTCAAGAAAACACTATTTAGTAAAATACTTATCCATATATATAAGTTTAGAAATATATTTGAGTTTTACCCTTTAGGTTGATTCCATTGAAGCCAATTTTTGATAAGGCATCTCCTCAAGCTTCTCCTCACTTATATATATTTTTTTCTTTTCTTCTTCTTTTTTTTTTCTTTTTGGATTGATTTTCAGTCCTTCTCTTTTTCTTTTTCAAGTGAGGATTACTATATCTGGATAGTCTGTTAATAATTTTGAACTTCAACTTTCTCTTCCTAAATTTGAAACTTAAAATATTTCTTTGCTTATATGTATTTCATAGCCTTTACTTCATCGAGTTTCAATCTCTTCTTTTTCATCTAAATACTTAAGAATTTCAATTTTAGAATATAGTTTCCCTTACTTTAAATAGTTTACTATATTCTTATTTCTTTTAACCAAATATCTTATTCTATTAAATAATTGAATTACTATAAACATTTTATTTAACTTTCTATAATAATTAAATAAAGTAATTCATGTTTATTGAATTGAAAAATTACTATAGAAAAATCATTTGATAATAATTTTTGAAAATAGAAAATGAGAACAATTTAATAATTAAATTTGTATTTCTCCTCCCCCAAACTTAAATTTTTCTATCTATTTCTAAATGGTGAAAAGGAAAATATACAATGAATTTACATCATACCTTTGAGCTTTAGGTATTTCTTTTCCTTGAAATTTTTGCATGCTTTTTCATTATTTAAAGAACTCCGTACCGTTAGTATTCTTCCACATATATAGCATTTAAAAGAAAGTGTTGGGATAAGAAATTTTTAATAAGTATAAAACACAACAAATGAAAACTTAATCTATTACTACACATACAATCAACTAACCTACTTTAAACATATTAAAACAATCTAAACATATTAAAAGTTCATAACTTATAAAAACTTAAACAACACATTAAAGAAAAACTAACATCCTATCTAAAAGAAAAATTGCAAACTAACTTAACACACATAAAAAGTCTAACATTACAAAGATAAGCAAACACACAAACACACCAAATCCACAGATCCACGTAAAGTACGTAATAATTACACACGTAACAATAAAGTTTTCAAAATAACAATTAATCTAAACAAACTAAACAAAGTCTCTAATCTTCCGAATCAAAATCCCAGGCTATATCATCTCCCTGATCTCTAGGCTGAGAAGGCTGAGCAGGCTGATACTGTGTGTGGCGGGGGCACTCAGGAATGACAACATCTAACTCACCACTCCTATATCGATGTTCAGCCTCATAATATGCAATTTCGTACTCTGAATGCCGCTGGAGATATTCACTATCATAATCACGCATCTTTCCAAGCCATCAATCCTGTGGTCCATATGCTCAAATTTTCTTTCCATATTCTCACCAAATTGTTTAAAACTCTTTTTACTTAGGGTCAGCTCATTCATCAGATCTTGAAGGGTAGGAGTGGTGTACTGAGGGGGTTCATAACTAGTAGAGGGTATATCTCTACTTGAAGAAGGTACATAGTCCCTTGTCCCGCATCTCCATCCTTCATGGGATTCATATTTCTTAATATTAGCCAGCAGTAATGGGTTTCATAAGCTCAACCCATTCCTCATCATCTCTTGCCTCTACCCCGCATAATTGCGCAGAGTGCATAGATAAGACCAGGATGTCTTAGTCCTCCTCCACTTTCACTTCTTGAGGTGGCTAATATATTCTTATAAATTACACTTCCCACATTAATACTTTTTTGGTTCTAAATACAGAAATTCAGAACTGATATATCTCTTGTTACCTCACTATGGTGGTAAATAGGTAACAAAGTAGAATAAATAAAATTTACCCTTTCCCACTGCTTGATCTTCCAGACGCCTTTCCCATCAGTGAGAAAGTCGATCACCACTTCCAGTGGTCCTTCCATCGTCCCAAAAGTCTCGTACTCGCTAAGATGCAGATCACAAACTTCATAGAACAAGTTTATCCTTGCAGCGTTAAATTCTACCAAAAATTCCCGGACCTTGATTGTTGCATCATCAATTGTAGTCAAATTAGCTTAGAACTCCTTAACTACCTCCGCAGCTGCTCTGTATGAAACATAGCAAAAATTCTCCCATCCTCGTTCCTTTATTACTCTCTCCACCTCTCCTCCTGGATTCTTAAAAACTCGATCTTGAATGCATTTTCTTGATTGAATGTTGTGAAAATATCTTGATTGTGCTTTCGCATTCACAAATCGGGTTTCGTCGTAGTCAAACCTTCGCTTTTGTCGTGGAGCCATTTTCGATCTGTGAAATTTGCAAAAAAATCTTAACTAAACTCCCAAATATTACTAAGAAGGCTTCCTATAACATCTAAAATCCATTTAAATCGATCTCCATGAATTTCTTCCAAGTATTTTCTCCACATTTCGAATTTTTTTCAAAATTTCTCAATGTAGAAGAAATCCATGGTGAAAATCAAAATTTTTTGCATAGGAGCGAAGCTCTTACCAAGGGAAGATGAAATCCGGTGTCAAAAAGTGTTGAAATCGCCTCAAATCCAAGATCTCACAAGCTCTGGGTCGGTTTTTTCAAAGTTTTGAGGAAGGGGATGATGAATAGTGTCGGTTGACTAGTCAAATATAAGACTTTTCGCGATCTTGCTGTCAGCGAGATTTTTCTCGCCGTCGGCGAGCTAATTAATTTGACAGAGGCAAAAGTTTCGGGAAAAATCTGCCGTCAGCGAGATCGTTCTCGCTGTCAGCGTGATTTCGCTCGCTGTCGGCGGGATAATTCTCGCCGTCGGAGAGATCCCAAAATTTTAAATTTTTGAAATTCGTCAATCATTTTCAACCTCAATTTGTCCTTAATCAATCTTCTGATCACTTAATTTAATAATTTAGTATGAAGATTAGATACTTATACTCACAAAAAGTTCACACAACACAAACAATATAACTTTATATATGAAATCCGTGAGACTTACAAACTTCACACTAACAACTAACAACATACTTAACTTAAATGTCCAAATTCATAATACTCAGCATCACAATCCAAACCACTATACACTAAATGCTGAGACATAACAAATACATATAATTTCATCAAATCCAAGATGATCAAATTAAAGTTTAAATCATAGTAAAACCTAAATCCAAATCAACACAAATATACACACAAATATAACATAAGATAGAAATCTTTACTACTCCTAAGTATCTGAACTAACATCCTCTCTGATATTCCCGATGTGACGCAGGTGCACAAATAGATTGTAGAAAGGCCCGAAAGGGAATTCTGCAAGAGATTCTTCATCGATCCACCCTTTCGTCTCGCAAATGAATAAAACTGGCCTCCAGATGTCCAGTATGATCAAAGTTCTCCTTCATCCTCCAGTCAATGTGATCAAACATATCAGAGATATTATCAATGGAATTCATCACATTTTGCAATTCTTTCTCTAATCCTTTAATATTTTTCAGAATAAAATTTGTTTTATCAGTAAGGGGCCTTGCCAAAGGATTGTTCTGTGATGCTCTATCAGAAATAATGGTGATCTCATCATTGTTATCCAAAGTTGGAAACATATCCGTAAGATCGAGTGATTTCCATGGCAAAAGTACCTTTTCCCACGCCTCATAAGAAACTTGGTACTGACTGCATAAATCAAATATAGACGATGGGTGTCCAAGTCCATGAACTGACCCATGCACAATCAATCCCTATGCAGACTTTACTATAATTGATCCAACATCAATAGGTAGTCCAATTTGAATACTGTAATTTAATATAGCGCATTCTTTTGAAACTTTATTTTCCCTCATAGTGGGTAATAATTTTGATGAGATAAAGAAATGCCAATGCTTTGAGACAGGGTTAAGAAGTGATGCAGAAAAAATGACATACCCGTCTTCGCGCAACTCCCAATCATCAGGTTCGTCGGTCAGGTATCTATAAATCTCGTTCATATTGTATCTCAAGGAACAAAGTTCGAATAATAACTGCATGTGGGTATTCTCTATAGAAAATAATTCATTTACCCTTGAAGGAGTAAATGTTACCCATCTTCCTCTGACGTAGACACTTCCATTGTTGATCGCATGTAGTTTAGAGTAAAACTCTTTAACTATAGGAATAACTACAGCGGATATCGTATAGAAAAATACCTCCCAATGCCGCTGCGCGATCATTTCTTCAATTTTTGTGGTGGAATTTTCTATTCCTCTGTTGACAAATCCCGTTTCTTTAATAAGTCGCTTGTTCATCAAAACTTTGTTGAAAATACGCTGCGCCTCCAAACTGACGAATTTTCTTCGGTTGAAAACTCCAGTTTTTGTGATTTCTAAAACTTTGGTGGCCATTTCGGATTGAAAGGAATGGTCTCTAGTCGTTTCTTAGGAAGAAAACAGTGTAAAAATGAATTTGGGATGGTTTTCTACAAAGAAATGCCTATAGAACCATCCAAAACCGCACATAAAACTTAAGAAACCAATTTTTCAACTGCTTCGCCGTCGGCGGGAAGTTTCTCGCCGTCGGCGAGCTGGTTATAAAACTGATTTAAAATTTGGCACGCGATCTCACTGTCAGCGGGCAGTTTCTCGCCGTCGGCGAGCTCGTTAATAAACTACAATATAATTAGGCGCCGATTTTGCTGTCACAATACAATAAAAAAAATCTATTTGAATTCATCATTCACTTAATTTTCTAAAAATAAGGAGAATAATACTTTTTCTGAAATCTTTAAATCAACTTTATTTAAAGCATTAGTTTACTTTAGTTCGCTTTAGTTACGTATTCTATATTTCCGTATACTATATTAGTAAGCAAATCCTTTAAATTTAGCTGTTACAAATCTTTTAAAACTTCTCTGTGGGATCGATAACCAGGACTCCACTAGAGCCCTGTATTACTTGATACGATACGTATACTTGCGTAGAACCCACATTATACATTCCATCATAAAATCAAATATATATATTAAAGCAGGATTAAGTTTTTGGTGTCGTTGCTATTAACAGGATTTGGACATTTAAGTTAAGTATGTTGTTAGTTGTTTGTGTGAAGTTTGTAAGTCTCATGGATTTCATATATAAAGTTATATTGTTTGTGTTGTGTGAACTTTTTGTGAGTATAAGTATCTAATCTTCATACTAAATTATTAAATTAAGTGATCGGAAGATTGATTAAGGACAAATCGAGGTTGAAAATGATAGACGAATTTCAAAAATTTAAAATTTTAGGATCTCGCCGACGGCGAGAATTATCCCGCCGACAACTGAGGAAATCCCACCGACGACCGAGAACGATCTCGCCGACGGTGGATTTTTCCCGAAACTTTTGCCTCCGTCAAATTAATTAGCTCGCCGACAGCCGAGATCGAGAAAAGTCTTATATTTGACCAGTCAACCGACACTATTCATCATCTCCTTCCTCAAAACTTCGAAAAAACCGACCTAGGGCTTGTGAGATCTTGGATTTGAAGCAATTTCAACACTTTTTGACAGCGGATTTTGTCTTCCCTTGGTAAGAGCTTCACTCTTATGCAAAAATTTTTTATTTTCACCATGGATTTCTTCTACATTGGGAAATTTTGAAAAAAATTCGAAATGTGGAGAAAATACTTGGAAGAAATTCATGGAGATCAATTTAAATGGATTTTAGATGTTATAGGAAGCCTTCTTAGTAATATTTGGGAGTTTAGTTAATATTTTTTTGCAAATTTCACATATCGAAAATGGCTCCACGACAAAAGCGACGGTTGGATTACGACGAAACCCGATTTGTGAATGCAAAAGCACAATCAAGATATTTTCACAACATTCAATCAAGAAAATGCATTCAAGATCGAGTTTTTAAGAATCCAGGAGGAGAGGTGGAACGAGTAATAAAGGAACGAGGATGGGAGAATTTTTGCTATGTTTCATACGAGCAGTACTGTGGAGGTAGTTAAGGAGTTCTATGCTAATTTGACTACAATTGATGATGCACCAATCAAGGTCCGGGAATTTTTGGTAGAATTTAACGCTGCAAGGATAAACTTGTTCTATGAAGTTCGTGATCTGCATCTTAGCGAGTATGAGACTTTTGGGATGATGGAAGGACCACTGGAAGAGGTGATCGACTTTCTCACTGATGGGAAAGGCGTCTGGAAGATCAAGCAGCGGGAAAGTTTTTGGCGCCGTTGCCGGGGAGTTTCTCGCCGTCGGCAGGCTTGGGCTCACTGTCGGCGAGGTAGTTGCAAATCCTTCAAAAATTCTTCTCATGATCTCGCCGTCGGCGGGCTAGATCTCGCCGTCTGCGACTTAGTTCATTTTGCATGAATTTCTTCCTTTTTTTGATCCAAATTCGCTTCATTTCATGCTTTTTGCTTTCATCACTTATAAATCTTCATTCATGCAATAAAATAAAGAAAATACCTTTCTTTAAAGTGCAATTTCATAAATCATGGGTATGAATTTCTTAATATATTTTCTTGTGATCAGAGACCAAGTATAAGGAAGCCTAGCGAAGTGTCCTACAGCTGGTCAGACCTTAGGATCTACCCTGAGAGGTATGGAGCTTACATCACACTTACACTACACACTCACAACCCTAAACAAGGCACATCACCTTTGATCCCCTAACTCTTTGGAAACTCATGTAAGTGGTTTTCCCAAGCCATTAGCCTCAGGCTAGGGTTTGGCTAGTACCAACACATAGAGGACCAAATGAGGGTGACCCTTGGTCCATGGCTCAACCTAAACAATGCCATATTACTCACTTTCAACCAATCCCAATTTTTTCCAAAAAATTCCAATTTCTAACCTCTTTGCCCCAAAATACCAAAATACCCCCAAAACCCTAAAATCCCCCAAAATTTCCAAAATCACCCAAATTACCCATAATTCTTCAAAAATCATTCCAAAATACTCCCTACCACTCAAATTAACCAAAATTTCCAAATTTTCCAAAAAATCCCCAAAATGAACAAAATGCCCCTCTTAGCCAAAAATTCCAAAAATTCTCATAAATTCCCAAAACCGCCTAAATATTCCCAATTTCATTTCTCTTAACTACTACATGACCTAAGTTGGCCAATTTAGCCCAATTTGACCAAAAGCCCTAATTTGACCCATTTAACCCAAAAGTGCCCGAATTAAACCCAATGTCTGCCCAATTGACCACAATATTGCCTAATTTCAATACCAAACTTTTGTTAAACATCTCAAATGTCAATCTAAACCAAATCCAAGCTCAATTTGACCCACACTTGAGTTCAATTTCACTTAAAATCCAAAATCCCCAATTTTTCCTAAGTGACCTAAATCCCCCAAATTGACTTAATGTCAATCAATTTCTCCCCAATTTCAATTATAAACTTCCTATGACACTCCCCTAAACTGAATTAAACCATCTATGGCCCCCAATTTGAGCCCAATTCTCACCCAAATCCACATAAAGTCTAAAACCCCAAATTTTGACCCTAACATACCATATGCTCAAAATCTCCCAAATTGATTGCCCTACTCCCAAAAATTTGCACCCAATTGATGTTGGAAACTCTTTATGACATCCTCCTAGACCATGTGCAACCTTCAATTGGCCTTGAACCCAACTCTAGCCTAACCTAAACCTAAGTTAACCCAACTAGCCCCAAATTGACCAAAGTCCCAAATCAAGCCAAATTCACCTCCCAAACCAATCTAAAAGCACTCCAATCCTTCTCTAAACCATTTATGACAATCATATACACAGTATTGTTCAATCATTTGGGCTCAACCCAAGCACGCGCTGACTCAGAAAGTGGTGTTCAAACAAAAGGAGACGCATGTGCTTTCGACCTGCCATAGGTTCACGTGGCGCAGCGTCACTTAAGTAGAAAAATATGAAAATTTTGAATTATTTAAATCACCGGAACTTCAAAAATCCATATCTTTGTATAGAAAAATCATAAAAATAAAATAAAAATAACCTCTTGCTCAGTAAACAGAGGAAAATAACGTGAAAATGGTTTGAAATTTATTTAATGTAGATATGATTTTTAATTAATTAAATACCCTATGTAGTCTTTTAATTCTCCATATATATAGACATGTCACCATGGCTTGCCATTTTAGCATGATATAGCCTCTGTCATGAGGGATCTTCACTAATTTTTCTAAGATCAGAGAAGACCTCTATGAGGAGATCTATATTTCCTAAATTTTTGCGTCTGTTTTGATAATTTAATTCTAATACTTAGCATGGTGGTTATAAAATTCCAGAAAAATCATGATAGGTTTCCTACGACCAAAGGACCCTAGGATAAAATTCTCATGGGTTAAATCATTAAGAAATGACCTAATCATCAACTTGGTTTAAAAACTGAATTTAAATTAATTTGAGTTCATTAAATTTAGAAATCACTCAAAAATAATTCTCAACTGTATTTTAAAGGTCATATAACTCCCCATAAAAATTTCATGGCATTTGAAATTCATTTTGATCACCTAAATTAATTTTCTAAGTGAAATAATAATTTTGAACATTAAACTAATTTTAATTATTAAAATACAACTAAAAAATTATAAAATTGGTTTTGGGAGTTCTTTGTGATTAGATGATTTTTCTAAAAATAAAATTGGGATTTTTACAAAGTTTTCATTTTTAATCATATTTTAAATATTTAAAAAATTAAATAATAATAAAAATCACAAAATTGTCTAATTTTATTTCCTAATTACTTAGGAACTATCAACATAATTTTCCTAAGCTTCAAAATTAAAATGTCAATTTTTAAAGGCTTAAATCAATTTTTAAAAGGCTAAAATGAATTTTCTTCTTTTTCCACTAAAATAATTCTAATAATTAAACTAAAAATAAGAAAAATTTAAAATTTATTTCTCTAGGTTCCCTAAACTCAGAGAGACTTAATAAAAATATAAAATTGAATTTTCAACTTTTGAAATAGTTTATAATTAATTAAAACTCTAGAAATTAAAATAATTCCAGTAATTAAATTAAAACTCAAAAAATCATGAAATTTTGTTCAAGTGGTCCTCTGTTCTAAGTATACCTCCAATAAAAATTTCAAAGTCATATGTTTTGTTTTGGACAAGTTATTGAATTTTCATTTAAAACACCTATTTTTACATTAAAACAAATATATAAATTAAATTTAAAATTGAAAAATCACATTCTCTCCTTTGATGTTTTAATTAACCCATAAGTGTGGTCACATTAAAGTTTTAAAGTCATTTGAGCTAAATTTAATGAATTATGAAGTGATAAAGGTCTTTAGAGGAAAAATTGTAATTTTGAAAAATTTAGCCTTAATAAATAATTAGGCTTAATCAAAATGGGAAAAGAGCAATAAATGACCTTAATCATTATGCTTGGATGATTGAAACATCAAGGTGCAAATGGTAGAAACTCATTGCAATTTTTTCACACCAAAATTAAATATTTAAATTTCCTTAATTATCATATTTGGAAGAAAATCAAATTAAAAGAACCTTAAGGTTAGGGGTTGATTTTGGAAGTTAATATTCCACTAATTTAATACCCCTTCATTTGATGTTTAAATTATAATTCATTATTTTGATAAGAATCATAATCATGAAGGTCATTTAATTTCTTGTTTTTTTAAAAAACATGAAAATACCTACTAAAATTTTAAGGGTTTAGTAGTGAACTAGGCTTAATCAAAGAAATTAACTAACAGGAATTAGAAAAGAAATTATAGTTAATTTTAAACTACTTTTGAAACACTACGAGCCCATCAAAATTTAGTAAATTCTTCAGTAAGTTAAATTTTTCCTCTAAAGGCTCATTCACATAATTTCTAAGTAAGGCAACAAATGATAACTACCTTGCCTTTCGGTATGACTAAAACATTGGCTCGCTGAGCATAAAGGTATGAAATATATAAATCATTTAATAAATATGATAAGTCTAAAAGGACTTCAAGGAAGCTCAAAGGTATTGTGAAATATCTGGGCCTTTCCTAGATCTTTTCACAAGTCTTATGGACCCCTTATAAGACAACTGAACTTATTATATCCATTAAATGAAAATATTTCTCAATATGAATAGAATTCACCGGGTTATGACCTATGACATTGTAAGTATATGACGAACATATCCAAAGTTTTACTTCCCTACAAATTATAAATATTTATTGCAAGAATACTAAAGTTTCAGGTGGAGATGACGGGAAGACCTACCAGGTATGCTTTTATTTTAATGCAATCTACTTATCTGCACTGTATTGCACTTTCTTTCCTTGTAAATTTGCATGCTAAAAAACAATGCTACCTTGCATGAAAACTATAAATGTTTATTGTAATAATACTAAAGTTCCAGGTGGACATGATGGAAAGACCTACCAGGTATACTTTTATTTTAATGTAATTTACTTACCTACACTTTACTGCACTTTCTTTCCTTGCAAATTTGCATGCTAGACAACAATGCCCCCTGCATGAAAACTAAAATCTTTAGGATAGCCATAAAACCAAAAACCAAAATCAATATTAAAAAATCAAGACAAGATAAATTCACCACCACAACATTCAAAATATAAAACAACTCAAACATTAATCACAAACAAAACAAAAATCAAAATTGTAACTAAATTAAAACGTCTAGTTGGATGATCGGGAATCCCTCAGAGGAGGTAAACTACGTGTTGCTAACTGGGTTTCCCACGGTCTAAATGAAAGTATGGAACTCATTAAGTTGATTTTAGTAAATTCATTTGGACTAAGTGAATTTGATGAAAATAGTGATGCCGAAATAATGGAACCGTGCAATCTTAACCGGTGTCACTATAATCAACTTTAATGTTCCCCTAATAAAATATTAAGACACCTCAATTTAAATACTTTCCAAAACATGACACTTCTCTTTTCTCTTACAATTGACACTTCTTTAAACTAAACCTGCCACCACGAGGAGCTTGGAGCATACATAGTGGGCAGCACAACCATCTTCAACAGCAAAACTCCTAAGAAATTAAAACAACAAGCCATAGGACTTCGAGGTAGCTTGCTTAGTGCAACATAAATCCTCACCTTTTCTTTAGGCCCTTGCATAACCATGTTGTGCAACATAAGGCCTAACTCATCTTAGGATTCCAAGGTTGTCATCGAGTATGACATAAATCCTCCTATCTTCCAGGCCATTCACATGATCAGTATCAGGTGAATGTAAGTCCTAAATAATAAAATTGACACTATGAAACACCAAATAAATATCCTAAATCAAAGCCAAACGACATGATATTTTGGGAAGACATCAAGATTTTTCTTGAATCAATATCCTTCCCTTAGCCTTCTCTCCTTTGGATTCTGATAAAATGAAATGTTCCAAAACTTAAGCCATTCACCTATTGAATCTCCGACTATTGCATTTTCTTTAAAAACCTTACCTTTGAAAGTCATGAATATAAATATTTCCTGATCTATATTAAGAATTTTCTTAGGTGACTTTGGTTATCTAAGATATAATTAACTATAGGGACTTTCCCTTATAGGAAACATAAAGACCCCATATTAATATAAACCATATCTAATTTCTTTATATTAGATAGGAAAAATTTTTGGTCAACAATGGTTCCCAGACCAAATGGATGTCATAAATTCTTTAGTTTATTTGATCAAGCCTCACCTCAAGCAATGTATTTGTTCTTCAGGATAAATACATGTCTTGTGGTAAAATGCTTGATTATTTAAACTATTATTTATATGAGATCGGTTTGATTTCGTATTCTTAAAAAAAATATGATTTTCAAAATCCATATATATATATTAAATTAAATCAAAATTTTATTTTATAAAAACTATATTTTAAACCATTTTCAAAAATTCTAAATACCTCATTAACACCACCATACCCAATCAAGAAAAAGAAAAGAAAGGGAAGAAATTTAAATTGTCGACATTGTGTAGTGAGTTGTAGTTGTGTGGTTGTTGTAGAATGTGTAATTAGTGTATGAGAGTTCTTTCATTAACATACCACTCCACTTCACCATTTCTATTTAAATATAGTTTGTATTACAATTAGATTAGAGAATTGGAGTCCTCAAATTTGGGCTCCAACCTCTAAAGAGTATTGTAAGGAAAAGTAAAGTTTTCAAAGGAACTTGAAGAGTTTGTTGGAGAGGATTTTCATATGTCATTATTTTTGTTATTACATTTGGTTTTTAATTAACACTTCTTGTGTTTTCACTATGATTTCTATTTTTAAAGTAATTTGTGTTTGTATTTTCTCCATGAATTCTGATTAGTTTTATTTATCTTTTTTCTTAATGAGATGAAGTAATAAATTTATTGAAGTATGTTGTGTGAAGTATAGGAATTCAATGTTGAAAAATGTTGTATTGATTCAAAACCTTGCACTTCATTTACTTCTTGATTTGGATAATTAAGATGTTAAAATATGTTGTGAGAACATGTAAGAACCAGTATGGCATTGTCTCAGTCAACAATTGGAAAGAATCACATGAGATTAAATGGGTGAAAATGTAATCCATATAGTTGAGTTCAATAAATAGTGAGATATACTTTGATGGGTGTAGAATTAGAGGACCTTAGGATGATAAGCTAAAGCCCTTAATTTATTTATTATTTTAAGTTTTGATACATGATGTTAGCCTCCAGGTGGAGGGAATTGAGGAAACTCTAGAGTGAGAGCTAGTATCTTTCCAACCTAACCCATCTTAAAGATTAATAAAACAATATATTAACCTATGTTCTTTATAGCATCTCTAGTAATGGTAAAGAATATATTTGCTCCTATTTGTCATAACACATTTTAGATACTTCCACAACAAAAATTTCATGACTTGTTACTGATTCATAAGAAGGAAAAAGATATTTTATTTACATTTGCTTGCATCTTATAAAAATTTAGTTAAAGTAGTTGTTTACTTTCATTTCAAATTATAATAATTAAAAAAAGAATTGAATTTTCTTTCCTACAATATTTTCTTTAGTTTAAGTAAGATCTTTCTTAAATTGTAAAAAGTTATTTTTCTATTTTCTTTATTTAACACTTTCTCTGTGAGTTTAATATCTTGAGGCTTAATAAAATAATTCTATATTACTTGATAATGATATGTATACTTGCGTAGTATCCCAATTTATAATATCATTAAAGAGAAGTATTAATTCATAGATAAAACAAAAGCATAAATATTCTGGGATCAAAATTTTGGCACTGTTGCCGGGGAAAGAAAGAAAATAAAGAAAGTTAAAATAATATTTGAAAATAAAATTTAAGAAGAACTAATTTTTACTTTTTAAAATTCTTATTTAAACTTGTTAGATTTATTTTAGGAAATTATTGTTTTTGTTGTGTGATTCTATTTTATTGGGTTTTATAATTGTGTATGGTAGTTCAGGTTCTAAAGGACCTGTGTCCTACAATTCTGATTTAGAAAGAACTATAAGAAAATTAAAATAAAATAAATATATAGAAAATGATAAAAATATACAAGAAATGACAAATCAAAAAAATCAATAAACTGAAATCCATCAAGAATTTAAACCTTTAAATGATTATGATAACCCTACAGTAGATGAATTTCATGATAATATTCAAAATCCTTAGTGGCTAACTCATTTGAACTTAAACCTGTTATGATCCAAATGGTATCTAATAATCTGTTTGAGGGAGCACCAACTGAGGATCCAAATTTACATATTGCCAATTTTCTAGAATTGTGTGCTACATTTAAATATGATGGTGTTTCGGATGATGCTATGAGACTTCGACTTTTTCCTTTCTCATTAAGGGATAAATCTAAGATGTGGTTAAATTAGTTAGTACCTAGATTTATTAGAACTTGTGGTGATTTAGCACAAAGGTTTCTTGCTAAATATTTCCATCGTCAAAGACTGCGAAGCTTAGAAATGATATTACATCTTTTTGTCAGTTTTAAGGGAAATCTATTTTGGAAGCATGGAATTACTTTAAAGATATCCTTAGAAAGTGTCTACATCATTCGATACCAGATTGGTTAATAATTCAAACTTTTTTAATCGATTAGTTAGATCTCTTAGATCTATTATCGATGCTGATATTGGTGATTTTTTTATGTCTAAATAGTTTAGTGATGCTTATGCTTTAATTGAAGAAATGACAACGAATAATTTTAATGGCCTTCTGAGAAAGTAAATCCTAAAAAGGTAGCCAATATTCATGAATCAGATGTTTTTGTAATGTTAGCAAATCAAGTTGCTGCAATTTTAAGGAAGATAGACCAATTTGGAATGAATTTTTTTCAACCAATTTCAATGATTGAAGAAAATTCATTAAGTCAAATGGTAGATTTTCAAACATCATTAGAAAGTTTGAATGTCATTAACAAGTCTAATAACTCATATTCCAATTATTATAACTTAGGTTGGAAGAACCATCTAAACTTAAACTGGAATAATAATAATCTGGGTGGTAATAAACAACAATGGGGGAAAAATCAAGTAAACTAATTGGGGAATTGGAATAACCATGGGAGTAATAATTATAGACCTAGTTATCCTCTAGGTTTTAACATTACTTCACAATTTAAAGAGAAGAAGTTGTCTATAGAAGAAGTGGTGTAACAAATGGGAAATCAATTGCAAAGTCATGGAGCTACAATTAGAAATATTGAGAATCAATTGGGATAAATAGCCAATTCATTAAGTAATAGATCCTAAGGAACACTTCTTAGTAATACAGAGATAAATCTAGAGCAAGTAAAAGTCGTTCAATTAAGAAGTGGAAGAGAGTTGGAAGGTAGAGTTCAAAAAGAGATTGGAGCAGAGAAAGAAGAGATTGATGAACCAAAAAAGGACACTCAAAAAAGTTTGGAAAGATCTATTTCTCCACCAAAAATTGATTTATAAAATCCACCACCACCATTTCCTCAGAGACTTCGACAACAAAAGTAGAATAAGCAATTTTCAAAGTTCTTCAAAATTTTTAGAAACTTAAAATAATATTCCATTTGCTGAAGTCTTAGAACCAATGTCATGCTATGTGAAGTTTATGAAGGATATCCTAAACAAAAAAAGAAAGTTTGAAGATAATGTGACTGTTGCACTTAGTGAAGAATGCAGTGCAATAATTAGAAGAAGCTTCCTAAAAAGCTTAATGATCCTGGTAGCTTCACAATTCCATGTGCAATCAGAGACAGATTTTATGGGAAAGCTTTATGTGAATTAGGAGTAAGCATTAACCTTATGCCATGATTTAGAATTAAAAGACAGGGATTAGGAGAAATAACCCCAACTATTGTAACTCTGCAGTTAACATATCTTTTGATAACATATCCTAAAGGAGTTATAGAAGATGTTTTAGTAAAAGTGATCAATTTATCTTTCCTGTTGATTTCATTATGTTAGATATGGAGGAAGATAAAGAGATACCTATTATTTTGAGGAGACCTTTTCTAGCTACAGGAAGAGCAATGATAGATGTGCAAAAAGTGGAATTAAATGTGAATGTCATTGATCATACTGTAATATTTAATATTTCAAAATCAATGTAATATCTTGCAAAAGGAAAAAATGATGAATGTTTCAGGATAGATGTAATGAGATATCTGAGTGAATGTTATTTGAAAGAAACATTTAAAAAAAAATCTGAAAGTAAAAAGTTGGAACACGAGCTAGAAGTGGAAGCACAACATTCTGATGACTTTAATGAGGAATATTTAAATTATCTTCAAGAAAGTTTTGAAGTTTTGGACATGACAAAGAAAGATGAATCTTTTTGTCCATCAATTGAAAAACCTCCTTAACTTGAATTGAAGTTACTTCTTCAACATTTAAAATATGCATTTTTAAGTGATTCCTCAGCTTTTCCCATTATAATTTCCTTGAAATTAACTACTGAAGAAGAAGAGAGTTTGTTTGAAACTTTAAATAAATATAAGAAAGCATTTGTATGGACCATAGCTGATATTAAAGGATCAGTCCTTCAATTTGTATGTACATAATCCTTATGGAAGAAAACTCAAAACTTAGGGCTGATCCTTAAAGGAGATTAAATTTTACTATGAAAGAAGTTGTTAAGAAAGAAATTTTAAAGTGGTTAGATGTTGGAATTATCTACCATATTTTAGATAGTGTAGAGGTTAGTCATATTCATTGTGTGCCTAAGAAAAGAGGAGTAACTATAACTGTTAACGAAAAGAATGAATTAATACCAATGAGGAAAGTTACTGGATGGCAAATATGCAATGATTATAGAAATTAAATCTTTCCTCCAAGAAAGATCATTTTTCATTTATTTTTCTTGATCAAATTTGGATAGACTAGCTGGGTATAAATACTTTTGTTTTTTGGATGGATATAATGGATATAACCAAATACAAATTGCTCCTGATTATTAAAAGTAAACAACGTTTACCAGTCCTTATGGTACATTTGCTTTTAGAAGAATGTCCTTTGGTTTATGTAATGCCCCTGTTATATTTCAAATATGTATGATGTTAATTTTCTGTTATTTAATTGAAAAAGAAATTGAAGTGTTTATGGATGATTTTTTAGTGTTTGGAATTTCATTTGAATCATTTAGAACATTTATCTAAAGTTCTTAAATGTTGTGAAGAAATAAACTTATTCTTTAATTGGGAAAATGGTCAATTTATGGTAGCAGGGAGAATTGTTTTAGGACATCATATTTCAAAAAAAGGTATGGAAGAGTAATCGCTAATTTACCTTGCCCAACAAATGTAAGGGACATTAGGACTTTTTTAGTACATGCTGGATTTTACAGACGTTATATTAAAGACTTTTTAAAAATTGCTAAACCTCTATGACATTTATTGGAAAAGATGCAGTTTTTAATTTTGATTAAGAATGCCTAAAATCATTTGAGCTATTAAAAGAAAAATTAATCACTACACCAGTTATTGTTTCATGAGATTGGGAAAAACCTTTTGAACTACTGTAGGATGCAAGTGATTATGCTTTTGAAGTTGTTTTAGGACAAAAACATGATAAAACTTTCAAACTGATCTACTATGATAGTAGAACTCTTAATTAAGCTTAAATTAATTATACCACAACTGAGAAAGAGTTATTAGCTATAGTATTTACTTTTAATAAATTTAGATCATATTTAATTGGAACTAAATATGTAGTGCATGCTAACTATTCTGTTATTAAATATTTAATGAAATAGAAGGATGCAAAACCAAGACTTATAAGATGGATTCTTCTTTTACAAGAATTTAACTTTGAGATAATAGATAGGAAGGGTGCTGATATTCAAATTGCTAATCATCTGTCCAGACTTGAAAATAAAAATCTCTCTTTTCTAATGAAGAAATTAATGAGCATTTTTGTGATGAAAAATTATTCACTATTAAAGAGTGGTGTTTTCCATGATATGCCGACATTGTAAACTTTATTGTTAGTGACATTATACCCTATGGTTTGACATACCAACAAAGGAAGAAATTTTTATCTGAAGCTAAGACTTATTTTGGGATGACTCGTTTTTATATAATCAAGGAAATGATCTAATTATTTGAAGATGTGTGTCATTAGAAGAAACTTATGAAATTATTCAAAAATTTCATGATTATGATTTTGGGGGACATTTTGGTGTTGATAAAACTGGATATAAAATTTTGTCATCTGGATTTTATTGGCCTATAATTTTTAAGGATGTTAATGCATATATTAAAAATTGTGATCGATGTTAGCATGTAGGAAATATTTCTAGAAGAAATGATGTGCTCCTATATTATAGGTTTGAAGTTGAAATATTTGACAGTTGGGGATTAGATTTCACGGGACCATTTATACCATCATTCAGAAATTTATACATTTTGTTAGCATTAGACTATGTATCAAAATGGATAGAAGTTGTTGATTTACCTCGATGTGATGTCTGAAGTGTTGCAAAATTTTTAAGAAAGATCATATTTTCTAGATTTGGAATACCAAGAGTAATTATAGATGATGAAGAAGTCATTTTAAAAATGCAATTATGGAGAAATTACTAAAGAAATATCATATCATAAAACTGCTACTTTTTATCATCCTCAGACAAGTGTTTTGGTTAAATTATCCAACCATGAAATTAAAAATTTTTTAGAAAATTCTATTAATCCTAACAAAAAGGATTGGTCAATCAAACTGGATTTTGCTTTGTGGGCTTATAGAACTCCTATAGAAATGTTTGGAAAGCTTATCATTTACCAGTTGAACTTGAGCATAAAGCATATTGGACTATTAAAGAGTTTAATTATAATTTGAATGATGCTCGTGAGAAAAGATTATTACAATTAAATGAGTTTGAAGAGATAAGGAATGAATCATATGAAGGTGCTAAGATATATAATGAAAAGATGAAGATGTGGCATGATCGTGAATAAAAATATTGAGCCAAGACAACAAGCTTTATTATATAATTCCATATTAATATTATTTGCTAGAAACTTAAGTCCAGGTGGATGGACCATTTATTATAATAAGAGTTTATCCTTATGGAGCTGTGGATATTAAAGATTCTAAAACTGAGATAATATTCAAAGTGAACGGTCATAGAATGAAACCTTATTTCTCGATGGATCAACTTAAACTTGATGAGAACATGATGTTGGGTCACCCAGAATAAGCATCAGGTATGCAGGCTGATGACGTTAAACCAAGCGCTTTGTGGGAGGCAACCCATACTCTTCAGTGTGCTTTGCTTTAATTTTGTTTTGTGTGTTTTTTTTGGTTTGAAGTAAGATTTATATGGAAGTATTTTGATTATATTATGTTAATGAAGATTAATAAGACCTTAATTGATAAATTGGATGAATTTAAACGAGTATCCAGACGTTTAGTGGATCTTTGCTAAAAAGAGTACTGGCGGCTAAGCACCAGCAGTTGGCGCATAGGCGCTGGAGTTATGAAAAATTGAAAAATGAAGTTCTAGAAGCAGAGAAGTTATATGGAACATTATTGGATAGTTTGTGAATGTGGGAGGATGGTTTTAAGGCATCTAATGTCTATAAATAAGAGACAGATTAAATGATATTCATCCCATTCCAAATTTCCATCCTAAAAACTTTAAAGAATAGTTTATGTTAGAAAATTTCTTCTTGGGAGAGTGAAGTTAATAAGAAAAAAGATGCAAACAAGAAGAAGTTCATTTCTGAGAGTGCGCAAGAGTTATATAACGGATTTTTGGTCGTTAGTATTCAAGAAATATCAGAGAAGATTGCAAAGGTTCAGGCTGATGTTGCATCAAATCGAAGCAAAGGTAAATGAAACTAACATATGTTTATCACATTTTGGATGACAATTAAAGATCCAATTTAGTCATACTTGTCATGTTGAAGAACCAGATAAAGTGATATTTTTGAAAAGCAAGTGAATAGAAGAATATTCAATAAGAGTTTTCAACCATCGCCCGTTCTATCAAATTTACATACCAAATGGTTTAGATGGAACTAATGGAGGATATATTCCACCTAATGGAGAACAGAATTAAGTTCTTATGTTGTGTTTAGTTCTTATGTTGTGTTAAGTGTTAGTCTGTTTTGTTTAGTGTTACTGTTTAGTGTTTTATATTTTATTGTGTGTTATAAATTTGTTTGTGTTATAAAAACTTTTTTTACTGTTTTATTGTGTTTAAATGTGAGCTGAAAAGATGAGATCTTATCCAAGGAACTTGGATTAAAGACTTGTGGTATGAATTTGCAATTTGTATTTGTTTTATTTAGTAAAGAGTTTATGTTTGTGTGAAACATGTGTTGAATCCATTTTTAATTTATAAAAGTGTAATTCTGGAGATAAGAAGATTATAAGGAGATGATATACTTATTAAAACAATTTAAGGGTTGATTAAGTGAGCAAAAATGAGTATTTAACGAAAAAAATGAAAACAGCAAATTAGCAGTTAAGCTCCACTGCTAAGCGCCATACTTTCGTGTTTAGGCACCGGTTCACGAAAACCGTTTTCATCACCTCCATCTTTTTCTTTCTTCGTTGTTCACAACTTAGGAGGCTTGGGCATCACCAAAACTTGCGATTTTTGAGCCATTTCACATGGAAATTGCTAAATTTGATCTTCTTAAGGTAAGAACGCTACTCCTATGTAAACATCATTTATTTTCACCATATAGTTTGAGTACATTTTGGATAAATCTAAAAATCACTATTCATGGTAAAAATTTGAGAAAAAGCTTTAGAAATTAGTTTAAGACTTTAGAAGTTGAGTTTATTGATTTTGAGTTAAATGTGGAAATTATGGTAATTTTTATGCAAATTTTAGAAATGGCACAAAAGAGGAGCAAAACGAGATCCACTTTCGATTCAGACAAGTTCGTTAGTTCAAAGCTCAAGATCGTTACGTGCAAGCTTTACAGTCGCGTAAACTGATCCAGGAGCAAGGTCTTGATAAGCCCAACGGAGTGATAAAAGATATGATCGTTAGATACCTTTGGGATAGATTTTGCTGCTTCTCAGCTGTAACAGTTATTTTTATTGTCTGAGAGTTCTATGCAAATCTCCCAGTGTCAGAAGAAAACTTTGTGCTAGTACGAGGATAGTTGGTTCATTTTTACCCCAGAGGTAATAAACGAATTTTCTCTGCTACCACCGAATACATTTTTTTTCTATTAAAATTATAATTCTATGGAAGAAGAATTGGATGAAATCATTTCTGCTTTGACTGATGAAAAAGGATTATGGAAAATAACTAATGAGAGAAGAGTTAACTTCGCTGCTTCAAAGTTGAATGCCACCTTTAAGTCCTGGCATTATTTTATCATCCAAGTTGATTCCTACTAATCATCTAAGGGAGGTGACAAGAGAAAGTGCTACTTTAAATTATTGTATTCAGTAGTGGAAGGCGATCAAAATTGGGAAGATTATTTATGATTGTATTTGGATGTTTGCCAGAGTTGTCACCTCTACAGGTATGGGATTTGCTTCCCTTATACATTCATTGTGTGAGCACGCTGGTGTTAGATCTGAAAATTGGGAGGAGGTCCTTCAGCCTCTTAAGCTTATTTCTAGTGCAAATGTGAAAACAAATGCTGAGCATTCACTTTTTGGATGGAGAGGAGGAATCTCTAGAGCATCCAGTGCATTTACTTCTGCTGCTTCTACATCTCATGCTTCCACATCTCAGGCATCATCAGGTTAGTTTTTTTATTCATAGACTGAACTTTTAAATAAAATGAAAGATAATATTAGTTATATTGCGGATCGAGTTCATGATATAGAAGGAAAGGTAGATCATATTGGGGATTATCTTCAGAGACTTAGTGAATATGAGATGAATTATCATAGTTATATGGATAGATTGATGAGAGGTGACTATAGTGTTGTGTTACACTCTCATCTACACTTTACCCCATATATGCCAACACATACCTGGAATGAAGGGGATGATGATGAGGAAGAAGATGAGAATTTGGATTGATATTTCATTTGTTCTATGTTATGTTATGTGATGTATGTGTTAATTTTTTTTATTTTGTGTGAGTTGTTTATTTTCATTTGTGGTTGTTATGTGTACTATTCTGTGAAATTCTGACTGATGTTAGTGTTACTGAGCTAATTTAGTTTATTTTTATGTTAGTTGTGGATGTTGTTTGTTTGTGTTATGTGAAGTGAATGTTTAGAGTTTCTGTGAAAGTAAATATGTTAATGAATTGGTAGTGTATTTTGTATGATATTTTAGAACTTATTCTAGAAACTATTTAGGAAAGTTTAAAACACTATTAAAATCTACTATATAAATTTTATGCTAAACTTTTCAATTTACTACCATATATTTTAGTTATGGATATATGTTTAGTATGTGTGAATTTGTTTTTATTTCCTCCACTGCTTAATAAGTCTTTTGAATTTCTATAAACTAAGAAGTTAAAAAAAAAGTTGATCTAGTTATTTTCATTTCTGTTTTTAATTATTATACTTGCATATTTAGGATATAAAAATTCCTACAAGCATGATACTTATAGTTTTCAATTCCTACCCATGTATCATTTTAACTATGCTTAAATGTTTTATCATAATACTACTTCAATGTTTGGGGGGGGGGGATGAAAAACAATTTTCAAAAGAAATTTAAAATTTTATTTTGTTCTCAAATGTGCTAAAAATAAAATTTAGATTTTGCTTGTAAAATAATTATGTGTATGAAGTTATATTAGGGAAGTAAAATTTTGAATATATAAATGAGCAAGAGAATTTAGTTAAAATGTATAGTAAGGATGAAAAACTTTAAGTTAAAAATTTCTTAGTGAAGAAATAATGAATATTTTGTAACTATCTTTAGTAGGAAAAGTTGTATTTTTGGAAAAATAGAAGGATTAGACTTGTTTTTAATACTTAAGTTTCTTTTACTGAAAAATAATTTTCAAAACTTTTATTATATTTTTAAGTAAAAGATCTATATCTACCTTATACTTTAGGAAAATAATGGTCGAATTCAAAATTATTAAAGGCCTATTTAGATATAGTAATCATTGTCTACACACACACACACACACAAGATATATATATATATATATATATATATATATATATATATATATATATATATATATATATATATATATATATATATATATTTCTAGAAAAAATTTTAAAAACTCCAAAAGTAACTCATCCACATATTTTGCTTGTTTGATTTTATGTGATTATAGTGTCACTTGATGAGAAGTAACATTTCAAGTTTGGGGGATTTTGATATATCTAAAATATATCGTATTTTTATAGATATTTTTATACTTGTTTTTAATGATATTGCACTTTAATGGAAGGTATTTTGTGTATTTTTCTTACAGGTATGTTTAAATGGATAAATGTGATGAAAAGAGTGAAAAAATATCAAAATTGGAGCAAAAATGAAGAAAGGTGCAATATTGATCTATGGCGGCTAAGTACCCAGATGGTGCTTACGCGTAGAGACCCCGCGGCTATGTGCTAGATCTGGAGATTACACGCTAGAAGACTCACGGATAAGTGATGTTATGTCCCTCTTACGCGCGATTGTCGGCGAATTTTTATATTTTAAATTTAATTTAAGTATATATATAGTTTAAAGAATAACATTTGATTTTGAAAGTAATTTTAAGTTTAAAAGTTTTAAGATATGAAATCAAACCGATCTCACATCCCAAATAGTTTATATAAACGAGCGCCACACCACAAACCGTGTATCTATCCCGAAGAATAGACATACCGCTCGATGATGGGGCTCGATTAAATAAACTAGGAGATTTCGTGACATCCGTTTGGTCCGTGAACCAATTTTATAAGCCGACAAGTTCCCCGTTTAATATGAAAACATTAAACAGGGTTTATATTACCTGGGTTCTTAAAATTCCCTATAAGGGCAAGCCCCTATAGTTAATTACATCTTAAGTGACGGGAATCACCTAAGAAAACTCTCGATAATAATCAGTAGTTCTGCTCTCAAGAATTTTCAAGGTTTAAGTTTTCAAGGGATTGAATTTTAGAATTTCAATAGGGAATGGATCAAGTTTGGAACATTTTGTTTTGGAAATTCGAAGGAAGAAAGGTAGGAGAAATCACAGATTCGAAGCGAACTTCGGTAATTTCCCGACTATCCTATTGTTTAGTTTGAATTTAAGAAAGTCCTAATGTTTATTTAGTATTTTGATCTTGCCAATTTTAATTAGTTAGGACTTATATTTGTATGATAAAATCATACAAATAGCCTCGAAGATGTGAGGGTTTATGTCGTACCGACGACTACCTCGGAAATCCTAAGACCGGTTAGGGCTTAATTTACATGATATGATCATGCAAATGCCTAACGAAGAGTCGAGGATTTATGTTGCACTAGTGCAAACTACCTCGAAGTCCTATGGCTTGGTTATTTAATTCTAAGGAAGTTTTGCTGAGTAGACTCGAGTTTTCATTGATGACGATGGCCGTGCTACCCACCATGCTCCGAGCTCCTTGTTGTTACGGAGGTTTAGTTTTAGAAGTCATAAATCGTGAGATGAGAGAAGTGTTTTGGTTTAGAGAAAATCTTAAAATCCAGTGTGTTTTTTAATATTTTAATTAAACAAATCTCAAAGCCGATTATAACAACACCGGTTAAGATCCCACTGGCTCCATCCTTCCGCATCGTTATTTTGATCGGATTCACTTAGTCCGTATGAATTTGCTAAACTCAACTCGAATGAGTTCCACACTTTCATTTAGACCGTGGGAAATCCCGTTAGTAACACGTAGGTTACATCATCCGAAGTATTCCCGATCATCCAACAAGACGTTTTAATTTAGTTGTAGTTGTAGTTTTGTTGTTCGTTTGTGATTAAATTTTGAGTCGTTTTATATTTTGAAATGTTGTAGCGGTGAATTTTATCTTGTAATGACTTTTAATTTAGTTTTGGTTTCAGCTTTAGGGACTATCCTAAAGGTGTAGGTTTTCATGCAACGATTGTTTATCATGCAAGAAAAGTAAGTGCAATGCGATTAAATAAATTGCAAGTAAAGTAAATTACAATAAAATAAAAGCGTACCCGCAGAGTCTTCCCGTCATCCCAAGCCGCACTTCAAACACAGCTTAGAATATTTAAGCATTTAAAGTAAGTTCCTAGGTGAAGCTAAGGGAAGGGTTATGGTTTTCTACCAAAGGTCCTAATCCTATAGCTAGTCATCTCCTACGACGTCTAGGTTATCAGTGTTTTAGTTCGAGGACGATTTTCTTCATCAAAGAACAACTAAGTTCAATTGTTCTTATAAATATCCTATCATATTGAGGAAGTGCTTAAGACGAATCTTAAACATCTTTTCAACATTTCTAGGATTGTTTTAAGTCCAAGAGAACTTAATTATACGAATGAATTAATCGTCCGGGAGTTTAAGTTTTGTTATCTTGCTCAGTGAACTAGGACATTTGAATATCCTATAAGTGAAGTAACGCTTCTTTTAACACTCCTTTTTAAGAGTTATGACATCACGAGCTTTCGAAGGCAAATGGATGTTCAAGTGAGTTGTGATTTAATTTTAGTTAATGGATATAAGTTTGGAATAGTGTTCAAGTTGTTTTAGATTTATTTTGAATTTCTTTATGTCTTAAGTAATGTTATATTTAATTCAATTTAATTTAATTTAACTTAATTTAATTTAATGTGGTTTAATTTAATTTAATTTAATTTAATTCAATTTAATTTAATTTAACTTAATTTAATTTAATGTGGTTTAATTTAATTTAATTTAATTTAAGTTAATTTAATATAATATGCTTTAGCTTAATTTAATTCAATTTGATTTAATTTAATTTGATTTAGTTTTAATTTAATTTAATTTAATTTAATTTAATTTAATTTAATTTAATTTAATTTAATTTAATTTAATGTAACTTAATTTAATTTAATTTAATTTAATTTAATTTAATTTAATTTAATTTAATTTAATATGTTTTAATTTAATTTAATTTAATTTAATTTAATTTAATTTAATTTTTTTTAATTTAATTTAATTTAATTTAATTTAATTTAATTTAATGTGATTTAATTTAATTTAATTTAATTTACTTTAATTTAGCTTAATTTAATTTAATTTAATATTTTATTTTAAAAGGATTTGTCTGTAAATAATTTAACCTTAACTTAATTTAATGATTAAGTCTTTTAACATTTTAAATCTTAAACTTGGATTATCATTTTAATTAGGAATTAAATATTATTGGGATGATTAATCTAGGGATTCTTAAATTAAAGAGCAAACATCTTCCTAATAACATCCCTATTTTAATAATTCCAATTTTATTATTCTTCCAAATTTAATTAATTATTTTAATTAAAGTTCATTTCAATTATTGTTGAATTGTTTAATAGGTTACTACCCTTCAATTATTTAAATTTCAATCATCCAAACCAAATTAAGATCAAATATTTTACCTTTCCATTTTATTAAGCCTAAAGTTTTAATTAAGGGTTAAAATTTTAATTACCATTTTGCCCTTCAAGCTTAATAATTTCATAACTCATTAAATTGAGCTTAAATGAACTTGAAATTTTTATGTGACTTCACTCATATGTCAATAAAGACATGAGAGGAGAAAATGTGATTTTTCTATATTTAATTTATTTATGTAATTATTTTTGGTGGAAAATAAGGATTTTCAAGAAAAATTTAATAATATGACCAAGGGAAAGTTTCTGTCCTTAAGAAAATTATGGGACATTCCTAATGACCAGAGGACCACTTGGACCAATTTTGGTGATTTTTTGAATTATATTATTTTTATTATAATTATATTGAGTTTTGGAGTATTAATTAATTTAAAAAATAAAATAAAGTTTTAAAAAAATGAATTTTATATTTTTCAAAAATCTCTCTGATATCAAGGAAATCAGAGAATCAATTTTTATAATTTTCTGATTTTTTTCTTTGATTTATTAGAATTATTTTAATAGAAATGCTAGAAAATACATTTTTTTATTTTAAAATTACCCTAGGGCTTTAAAATTTAATAACTCATCATAGAGACCTAGGAAAAATATGGGATTTTTTCCTAAGTGACTAAAATTCAAAATGTGACATTTTGGTGAATTTTATTATTTTTGTGATTTTTATTATTTTTTAATTATTAAAATATTAAAATAATACAAAAAATCAACTTTTTTAGAAAATTGAAATTTTAATTTTCTTAAATTCCCCTAATATCAGAGAGGCTCCAAAACCAATTTGGTGAATTTTTTAAAAGTATTTTGAAAGTTATGAATTTTCAAAGTTTAAATTGGCTAAATGACTTAATCAACCCATTTGATAGGGCTAACCAAACCCAATTGACTTCAAACTTTTATGGTGGGTTCCTCTAATCCTAAAGGTCAGTGGAGAATTGATTTCAAGTCAATTTGATGTAGGATTAGCTCTAATTAATTAAGGACGTATTTAGGGTGTTTAAGCCAATTAGGGTTGTTCTAAGTGAATTAATTCAAAACCTATTTTTCCTAGGGTGCTCTAGTCATATGAAACATCACCAAATTTTCCTAGAATTTATTTCACAACATGCTAATTATTGGATTTAAAATACTCAAAACAGCAACATGAATTTGAAAAATCAATAACTTCTCATAGGGATGGCCTCTGACTTTGGAAAATTCAGGGAATGTTCCCAAATTCAGAGGCTTCAAAAACCCTATGGTCTCATGCCATGGTGAATTTCCTATATGCATGGAGAATTAAAACAATGCAGAGGGTAAATAAATTATTAAAAATAAAATACTTGATAAAATTAAATGATTTCTTTTCCACATTATTTTCCTCTGTTCACTGAGCAAGAGGGTATTTTTATTTTATTTTTAGGATTTTTCTACACAAAGTTATGAATTTTCAAAGTTCAGGGAATTAAATAAATTAGAAAAATCCCTAATTTTCTATTTAAAACGGCGGCGCTGACTCATCCTATGCAGCCCCGAACGCACACGCGTCGCCTCCTGATTCGGCGCCGCCTTCCGACTCAGCGCCACGAGGCCCACTGTTCATGTATCATCTCCTCGTCCGACGCCATCTGAGCCGTCCGTCCGCGCGTGTATTAAATGAACGGCATTCGTTCATCGTCCCCAAGCCTCCTAACCCGAGAACTGTCCACACTAAACCCCTAATATCTCACTCAATACTTAACGAATTTTCGTGTTCTTGTGCTCTATGGATTTGTCTTGAAGAGACGAACACATCTATACGGTGATCATGCATTGAAATTAAAGCATTTGAAATGGAGAATCTCCAGAAGCTCAGGATAAAGAGTTAGCTCATACCTTTGCTCAGAGAAGTGTGGCTTCAATCTGAGGGTTGTGTCACCTTCGATTGAATCCCAGCAAGCTCCAGATGAACTCTCCTGGTCTGGTGAATTGCCTAGGTATGACTTCGACCAAGCCCGATCACAAAGCTTGGAGGCTGGAGCAACTGGGTGGCCCGGAGAGGGGGCTTTTGCTAGTGGACTTCTTCCCTTGGTCCGGTGAAGGTGTAGGACCAATCAATTCGAGGATTGATCCACTGTGGAGAAGTGTCCCGGTTTTGGGTGGAATTTTGGCCGAGAAATTGGGCTCTGTTGGTGGGGATCGGGCAAATTGGTACGGGGATCAACTCGCTCTAAGTATGGAGAATGATCTAGAGCAATTTTGGCGAGTTTCGATAAGGTCCGGTTCGAGCACCTCTCATGGCCGAGAGGAGGTGGTGTTTAAATAGGAGAGGGTGGAGGGTCTCCTGGGGGGTTTAAGGTCGGGGATCGACTGCTCCGGTGAGGAGAAGAAGAGCTATGCTCGTCCATTTGGGTCGAGACAAGTCAGCAAGGGAGAATTGAATTTTTCGGGTCCTCCCAAGTTCTCGGCCATGGTGTTTTCCGGCGGCCCGGTGGTGGCCGGCCGAGCACCTGGTCACCATCTTGTTCGGGTGGGTCGTGGCTGGGGTTTAGTGCGCTCAATTGGCCATGGACATGTGTAAAGGAGTTTGATTTAAATGGAATGGGAGAAGGCTCACTTTGGCTTGGTTTGGGTCAACCCACCATTTTGGGCTTGGTGCACCCTTCCAAGCTCTGATTTTGAGCTGAGGGAATCATTTAGGTCAGCTTAGAAGGAGTGGTGAAGTCTCCATCCATGGTGAGGTGGCTAAGCATGGTTTAGTGTGTGACATGATTAAGGTAAAAAAGGGTTAAAGGAGGTTTAAGAAAGAACCCCCTCTTCTTGCCATAAATGGACTAATGACAAGTCAAAGCCCTCATGGCTTCATGTGGCTTCGAGAATGGCTTGTTCATGGCTCCATTTGGCTTGGGAAAAGTTTAGTCAACTTCATAAAAATGGATTTTAAGGATTTTGGACATTTTGGTGGAAAGTTGGATGAAGCTTTATTTAGAATTATTTGATCATTGGATTAGGACTTAGGGATGATTTTAATTGAATGCATGATGAAGAGAATTTGTCATATGGGCCTTAGATTGATTTTGCCCCTTTGGATTTTGGTGGAGATGGGCTTTAGGAAGGTTTAAGAAAGTGGGCTTTTGGTTTGGAAATAAATTTATGGATGGGGAATTTGTGAAGGATTGGGCCAAACAAATGTTGGTTTTAGCTCATGGATGAGTCATGAGTGATTTGGAGCAAATTTGGGGTGGTTTGGGTTTGAATTGGGTTGGATTTGGGCTTTTTTGGTGAATGGGCCAATATAGGTCAAATTGGGCTAACTTGGGCCAATGTTGGGCTAGGGTTAAAATTTATGTAAAATAAATGTTGGGAAATGTTTATGGGAGTGTTTCAAAGAGGTTTTGGCTTTGGTTGGGTTTTGATTTTGAGGTTTGGGCCTATTTGGGTTAGGTTTGGGTTTAGGTCAAAATTGGGCTTTTTAGCTTTTGGTTGAATTTGAGTAGGGTTTGGGTCTAGGCTTTGGGCAAATCATGTTAGTGTTTTGTTTATGGGGATGTTAAGGAAGGTTTAGAAAAGATTTGGGGTTAATTGGAGTTGAATTGGGTGAGTTTGGGCTAAGTTTGGGTCATGGGTCCAAATTGGGGGTTTTGATAAAAGTGGGGTAAATTGACAAAATTGGCCTATGGTATAGTTGAACAAAATGAAATTGGGAATATTTGGGATTTTCTGGAATTTTCTGGGAATTTTCTGAATTTTTGGATTTTTTGGCTAAGAGGGGTATTTTGGGTATTTGGAGGGTATTGGGAGGTATTTTTGGAATTTTTGGTATTTTTGGGTATGGATGATCAATTTGATTGGTGAGGCAATGTTTGGGATTGATCTTGAGGATTTTTGGGTGATTTAGGTGATTTTGCAAATTTTGGGGGGTTTCAAGAGTTTTGGGTAGGCCAAGCGGGTGTAGGGTCCCGGGGTCAAAAATTGAAAATTTGGAAAATTGAAGATTGGGTGAATGTAAGTGGAATGAAATCATTTTGGTTGAGCCATGAAGCCACGTCAAGTCCACATGAGCCATGAAGGGACTCATTTGAGGCATCCACTATGTTGTTCCTAACCCTCTTAGCCGAGGGCTTAGGGGTTAAGCGACCATCCATGTGAACCACCTACATGAGTCAGGAGGTCAAATTGGGTATGGGTGTGGTTTTAAGAGGTATGTAAAAGTGTAGTGTATAGTATAGTGTGTGTGTAAGTCAGCCCTCTTCACCGACCAGGCCACCCAGGGCAATCCTAAGGCCAAAGAGTCCTATGGGAACTCATTCTTTAAACTTCCACATTTAATTTCAACCCTCTAGGTGATTAGGGGTCTACAATCAAGTTTGTGGAGTTTGCAGGGAGTTAGGAAGTGGTTTGAATTTCTAAGTGGTGGGTCCCAATTCGAATCCTCTAGGATAGTCAAAGGAAAAGCCTAAGGCTAGATCCTAAGTACTAAAGAGAAGAAGAGAAGACCTCACCAAAAATGAGGTCAACAGCGATAATTACTATAGAGGAGTTATTTAATTTTAGGCATCGTTTTGAATGGGTGTTTTAGGCATGTCTTGGTACAAATGTGGGAAACTCCCTATTGGCTCCAAAATTAGTTCAAATTACTCTTGAATGAATGCATCTATTGGAGAATTCATTGAATCTGGACACAATTTAAAGAGATACGAAGGCACCTGTTGGAAAAGTATAAAAAGAAAAGTTGAAGATCAGAAAAGTGGGGGTAATTTTAGAGAGTAATTTAGAGTGTTGTGAGAGTTATTATTATGCAATGAGTTGTAGTATTCTGGTTGTTGTAGAGTGTGTAGTTAGTATAGGAGAGTTCTTTCATTAACGTACCACTCCACTTCACCATTTCTACTTAAATATAGTTTTTTTATGATTAGATTAGAGAATTGGAGTCCTCAGAGTTGGGCGCCAACCTCTAAGAAGTATTTTAACGAAAAACAAATTTTTCAATGGAACTTCAAGAGGTTGTTGGAGAGAATTTTCAGATAAGTCTTTATCTTTGTTATTACATTTAGTTTTTAATTAAGACTTCATGTGTTTTTACTATAATTTCTATTTTTAAACCAAGTTATGTTTGTTTTTTCTCCATGAATTCTGAGTAGTTTTCTTTATCTTTTTTCTTAATATGATGAAATAAAAAATTATTGAAGTATGTTGTGTGAAGTATAGGAATTCAATGTTAGAAGAAAGTGTGATGATTTAATACTTTGCACTTCATTTACTTCTTGATTTGGCCAATTAAGATGTTAAAATGTGTTGTGAGAACATGTAAGAACCGGTATGGTCTTGTCTCTGTCAACAATTAGAAAGAATAACATGAGATTATATGGGTGAGAATGTAATCCACATGATTGAGTGCAAAAAAATATGGAGATATAATTTTTGGGTGTAGAATTAGAGGAATTTAAAGTGAATGGCTAAAGCCCCCAATTCGATTTATTATTTTATGTTTTGATACGAGATGTTAGACCCTAAGTGGATGGAATTGAGGAAACTCTAGAGTGAGAGCTAGTATCTTTCATGCCTAACTCATCTTCAAGATATATAAAATAATAGATTAACATTTGTTCTTTATACAGTCTCTAGTAAGGGTAAAGAATATAATTTCTCCTATTTATCACGACACATTTTAGATACTTCTACAACAAAAATTCCATGACTTGTTACTAGTTCATAAGATGGAAAAAGATGTTTGATTTGCATTTACTTACATCTTAAAAAAATTTAGTTAAAGTGGTTGGTTACTTTCATTTCAAATTATAAAAATTAATAAAAAGATTTGAATTTTCTTTCCTAGAATATTTTCTTTAGTTTGAGTAAGATCCTTCTTAAAAAGTAAAGAGTTATTTTTCTGTTTTCTTTATTTAACACTTTCTCAGTGGGTTCGATATCTCGGGGCTTAATCAGAAAGTCCTATATTACTTGATAACAATATGTATACTTACGTAGTATCCTAATTTATAATATCATTAAAGAGAAGTATCAATTCATATATAAAATGTAAGCATAAATATTCTTGGATCATAAAGCATGATGTGGACACTTTCTAAGATCTTAAAATCTCTCCCATGCTTTGTATATTCATTCCCCTTCGATCTGACAAAAAGATGTAATATTGTTCCTAAACTTAGCATTTTTTAAAGGTGGGAAATATTTAGCCAAAATTTTTGAAATAGTTCTCCCTAAGTTATGATAGATCTTAACCATGTCTTAGTTTTATCCCTTAATGAAAAAGGAAAATGTCTAAGTCTGACAGCGTTATTCAACACTCCGTCATATTTAAAAGTATAACAGAATTCTTGTAAACAAGCAAGATGTAAATTCGGATCTTAAGTAGGTGTTCCCCCAAACTAATTATTTTGTACCATTTGGATAATAGCATGTTTAAGCTCAAATGAATTAGAAGCAACAGTAGGATTTTGAATAGCTAAATGAATTTCATCTTCTCTAGGGTTAGCATAATCTCTTAAAGGCCTCTGTTGATGTTCATTTTCAATTCCTTAATTATCTAAGTTCTCCGCCATTTTATTCAAATTTTCATATTTTTTTGTTGTTTTCAAATTTTTTTAATTGTTCATTCTAACTCAGGGTCGTAAGGTATTAAAACTTTAGATCTAATACTACGCATAAACAAACACGGTCAGCACAATTAAAAATAAGCAATAACACAAATATAAGTTTAATAAATTAAGCAAAAGCTTTTAAAGTATTACTAAATTTACCGCTACCTTCCCCGGCAACGGCGCCTAAAACTTCATGCAGTGTTTTTATATTTCAATATATTTTCTTATAGACACCAGAATACAAATGCAAGTAAATGTACCTCAAGTAATATATGGCTCTAATGGAGTCCTGGTTATCAATCACATAAGGAAGGTGTAAATTTATGATAGTAACACTAAAACACAATGTTCAAACTATATAAAACTTACAAGTAAAAAAGCAAAATTTGATAATGGTTAAGTATGTTAATAGAACTAAGTTTACCAAACTACTCTCCAAAATTGAAAATAATTATACTAACTGATGCGATGCGACTTTAATTATGCTTTAAAATACAAGATTTTGATACCACTTTTTAGAAGATTTAATTCCTGACAAATGGTTTCAAAAACTTGATGTGCGAGGTTTACTTTTATAATTTTATTAGATTTAATTATTGTAAAGCCACAATTTTAAACGCAAGCATACATATCGTTCAAGTAATACAGGGCTCTAGTGGAGTCCTGGTTATCGATCCCACGGGGATAATAAAAACAAAAAGTAAAAATATATAAAACCAATATTTTGAAATTTTCTTAAGCAAATTATATATACTTATATATATATATATATATATATATATATATATATATATATATATATATACATATTCAAATTTAATTAACTAATAACTTTTACTAAAAGAAAGTAAGCAATAAGCAGGAAAGTAAAGTAAGCAGCAATTTAATGAAATTACAAAAAATAACTTTCTCCTTTTTCAACTAATCCAAGAATTATAGATTAATTATCTTTTGTAGGTAATTAAGAATATAGTATTGTGCCAAATAGAAGCATTCCTATTCTTTACCCTTTGGTCCAAGTGCAAAAACATCGACTAATCTATAGTCAGGCTCGTGATGTGTTATTAGTAGAATGGGTTAATATAGGCTCACACTACTAGATGTCCAAGGGGGGCTATAGTCCGCCCTACCTATGACCCGTTATCTTTCTATAAACCAAATTATTAGAATTTAGTCTGTCACTCTAAAAACTAATTAATTCTACGCCCAATAAATAATATCTTCCTATTTATTTGCACTTCACCTTAAATAATTCGCGTAAAGCCTTCGATTACCTTAACGATTCATGTGATATCTACTAGTTAAGATTTTATCTCTGGATAGGTCTCAAAATTCTTCAACAGGTTTTAACAAATTAAATGGCCAATTTAAAAAGTAAACTAAGATCAAGTATTAAATAGTTCCTCCAATTTTTCATTTATTTTAAGAATAATTGTAGTTTATCATATCAAGGTCACATAGAATATTTACAAGAAAAAGATTTTCATGAAATATTTTTTATGTAAAAATATATGTACATAGAAATTAAGTTAAAAATGTAATCAGTTTTCTTACTATAAGATAATTCAAGTGAAGCTAATTTTTTATTAGGCATTTCCTCAAGTTTCTCCTCACCCTTTTTTCTTTCTTCTTCTTTTTTTTTAAGTGAGGATTACTATTTTTGGATAGCCTGTTAATGATTTTGAACTTCACTATTTTTGACTTATTTTCAAAAACTTATACATTTTACTTAATAAATATGACATTAATAATTTATTATTTTTCAAAATTTATTTCAATCTTTTCTTTTTCAAGCAATAATCTTGATTCCTTAGTATTTCAAAAAATACAATTCTCTTTACTATAAATAGAAAAAACTTCATCTTATTGTTCTTTAAGCTAAATAATTCTATTCTTAAAATCAACCAAAATTTTTGAAATTTTAGTTAACTTTACTAATTTATTTATAAATTAAAAAAGTTAGGTATTCTTAAATAGATTTTTCATTCCTTATGTTCTGTTAATATATTTTTAAAGAAAATATTAGTTCTTTAAGGACAAATAATATTTAAATTTGATAAATATTTTCCCTCCCCCAAACTTCAGCTTTAGTATAAATATGAATTATGAAATTTTCTAAAGCATGAGAGAAAGAAATAAATAGAAATTAATCTAAGTATAACAATGATGTAGTCAGGAAAAACTATACTCTACTTCCACACATGCTTCAATATGAATATAACAGAAACAATTAAGCATATGTAGAAAAGTTTTGCAGAGCAGGAGTTAATTTCTAAAAAAAAAATTTATTTTAGAACATGCAAATTTACTAACTATTCATGAACACTAAACAGTAGGTTGAAACAGAAATAAACTTTTATAGAAATTCATTCACATCTCAGTCTTAAACACACATCAAATAATCTAAAAACAATTTTAACATAAAAAGTTCACAACAACTCTAACAAATGATCATCACAATAAACAGTACAAGAAATAAGAAAACTCTCTAAAAACAGTATCAATAATCTCTAGAGATAAGTCAAGCTACTATCACTGTCTGTAGCTTCATCATCATCATCACCAAAAGAGAACTCCATATCCTTAGGATCAACATAGGGTGAAAATCTGGGACAAGTAGGAACCGAACATCATGCTCACCCTTTAGAAATCTCACTAAAGACTGCGAATGTTCAGCATCATAATCACTCTTTCTTTGTGTATACTCAGAAAGATGATCAATCTTCTTGTCTATGGTATCTAGTCTGCAGTGAGTTAGGAATAACACATGCTGCTGCTTTATGAACTGATCATGCATGGTTTCCCAAAATGTAGATGATGGCTCAGCAGAAGTAGATGGTCTAGAAGTAGAAGCTCTACCTGAAGTAGGTAATGAACCAACAGGTGCAGTAGAACTCTTACCTCGCAGTCGATCATAAATGCTGACACTCTCTCTTCCTATAGGCTTCATCAACTTAAGCTTTTCTTCAGAAAGCTCAGAAACTACTCTAGTACTTTGACAAAGAGAATAGATCATTGATGGAAAACCAAGTCCAATAGATGTGCTAGAACGAGTAGTAGCCTCCACAGAATCATAAATAATGCTCCCTACATCAATAGAATTCTTCTCTTGAATGCAGTAGTTTAGAATAGCTCTATCTCTGGTAACTTCACTCAGATGATTGGATGTAAGGAGACGAGCAGAAAAAAAGTACTGTCGGTCGGCATATTTTTAGGTTAAGTTGTGTGTTGTATTTTGAAAAAGGGGGTCGCCTAACAGAAATTGTCGGCAAACTTTAAATTTTAAATTTAATTTAAATATATATATAATTTAGAAAGTAGTATTTGAGTTTAAAAATAACTTTTAAATTTGAAAATTTTAAGATATGAAATTAAACTGATCTCACATCCCAAATAGTTTATATAAACGAGCACCGCACCACAAACCGTGTATCTATCCCGAAGAATAGACACACTGCTTGATAATGGGGCACGATTAAATAAACCAGAAGAACTGTGACATCCGTTTGGTCTGGGAACCAATTTTATAAGCCGACAAGTTCCCCGCTTAATATAAATGAATTAAGCGTGGTTTATATTATCTCGGGTTCTTAAAGTTCCCTATAAGGGCAAGCCCCTATAGTTAATTACATCTTAAATGACAGGAATCATTTAAGAAAACTCTCGATAATGATCAGTGGTTTTGCTCTCAAGAATTTCAAAGTTTAAGGTTTTCAAAGGATTGTATTTTGGAAATTTTCAATAGGGATAAGCTGAAATTTGGAACAGTTTGTTCTAAGAGTCCAAATGAAGAGAAGTAGGAGAAGCTGAGGATCCAAGAAGAATCTTGGCAACTTCCCGAACTATCCTACTGTTTGGTTTTAATTTAGGAGTTCATTTAATGTTTCATCTTACCTGTTTTAATTAATTAGGACTTATATTTGCATGACATGATCGTACAAATAGCCTCGAAGATGTGAGGGTTTATGTCGTACCAAAAGAATACCTCGGAGTCCTAAGACCCGTTAGGGCTTAATTTACATAACATGATTATGCAAATGCCTAACAAAGAGTTGAGAATTTATGTTGCACTAGGCAAACTACCTCGAAGTCCTATGGCTTGGTTGTTTAATTCTAGGAATGTTTAGCTGATGTAGAGTTGTTTTGCTGACGAAGATGGTCGTGCTGCCCACCATGCTCCAAGCTCCTTGTTGTTGCAGAGGTTTAGTTTTAGAAGTCATAAATCAAGAGATGAGAGAAGTGTTTTGGTTTAGAGAGAACCTTAAAATCCAAGTGTTTTTAATATTTTAATTAAACAAATCTTAAAGTTTTTTTAAACAGAACCGATTAAGATCCCACGGTTCCATCATCCCAGCATCGTTATTTTCATTGAATTCACTTAGTCCAGATGAATTTGCTAAACTCAACTGAATGAGTTCCACACTTTCATTTAGACCGTGGGAAATCCCGTTAGCAACACGTGAGTTACATCATCCGAGGTATTCCCAATCATTCAATGAGACGTTTTAATTTAGTTGCAATTGTAGTTTTGTTGTTATTTTTGTGATTAAATTTTCAGTTGTTTTATATTTTGAAATGTTGTGGCGGTGAATTTTATCTTGCAATGACTTTTATTTTAGTTTTGGTTTCAGTTCAGGGACTATCCTAAAGGTTTTGGTTTTCATGCAACAGTCTCGTTTATCATGCAAGAAAAAGTAGTGTACAGTGCATGCAAGTAAATTGCAATAAAATAAAAGCGTACCTGGAGGGTCTTCCCGTCATCCTAAGCTGCACTTGAAACACATGTTAAGGAATTTAAATATTTTGCAAGAATTACCTAGGTAAAGCTAAGGGAAAGGGTTCTGGTTGTCTACCAAGTTCCTAATCCTATAACTAGTCATCTCCAATGACGTCTACGTTCTTGGTTTGGTTTAAGGATGATTTTCTTCATTAAAGAACAATAAGATTCAATTATTCTTCTAAAACATCCTGTCATATTGAGGAAATGCTTAGGACGAGTCCTAAACATCTTTTCAATATTTCTGGGATTGTTTCGAGTCCAAGTAAATTTAGTTGCACAGGTGAATTAATCATCCAGGGGTTTAAGTTTTGTTCCCTTGCTCGATGAACTAAGACATTTGAATATCCTATAAGTGAAGTAACACTTCACTTGATACTTCATTTAAGAGTTATAATAATAAGAGCTTTAAAAGGGCAAATCAACTTATTAAGTATTTTAATGATTTAAACTTAATGATTTAATTTTAATTTTAACTTAATTATTAAAAATTAGTTTAAGTTTAGAATAGCGTTCATGTTTTAAGTTTACTTTAAGTGTTTGGTTTAACTCTTAATGATTTCATTTAGGTTTATTGTTGAATGATTTTAATTTAATTTAATTTAAGTTTAATTTAATTTTATTTAATTTAATTTGAATTAATTTAATTTAATTTAATTTGATTTAATTTAATTTGATTTAATTTAATTTTAATTTGATTTTTAATTTAATTGACTATAATTTAATTTAAATTTTGATTTTAATTTAATTTTAATTGATAGTTTTGGTTGAACTTTAATTTTAATTTAATTTTAAATTTAATTTAATTTAATTTAATTTTAATTTTAATTTTAATTTTAATTTTAATTTAATTTTAATTTAATTTATTTTAATTTTAGTTTTAATTTTAGTTTTAATTATTAATTTGGATTATTATTTTAATTTTTTCTTTATCAAGAATTAAGTATTGTTAAAGTGACTTATTTAGGGATTTTTAAATTAAAGAATAAATGTCCTCTTAATAATATCCCTACTTTAATAATTCCAATTTCTATTATTCTTCCAAAATTTCATATAATTAATTAATTAAAGTTTTTATTTTAATTATATTTGAAATGGTTAGTAGGTTTCTACCCTCAATCATTTAAGTTTCAATCATCCAAAATCAGTTTAAAGTCAAATATTTTACCCTCCCCTTTTTGATTAATCCTAAAATTTTAATTAAGGGTTGAAGTTTTTTTTTTAATTACCCTTTTGCCCTTCAAGCTTAATAATTCTATAACTCACAAAACTAAGCTCAAATGAACTTGAAATTTTTATGTAACCTCACTCACATATCAATTAAGACATTAGAGGAGCAAATGTGATTTTTTTATATTTAATTTATTTATGTAATTATTTTTAGTGGAAAATAGGGATTTTCAAGGAAAATTCAATAAGATGACCAAGGAAATGTTTTTGTCCTTAACAAAATTATGGGATGTGTCAAATGACTAGAGAACCATTTGGACCAATTTTGGTGATTTTTTGAATTATATTTTATTTATTAGAAATATTTTGGGTTTTATAGTATTAATTAATTATAAAATAAACTAAAAGTGGAAAAATGAATTTTATATTTTTCAAAAATCTCTCTGACCTCAGGAAAATCAGAGAACCAAATTTTATATTTTTCTGATTTTTTTTTTTATTTATTAGAATTATTTTGGTGGAAATGTTAAAGAAAATCATTTTTTAATTCAAAAATTGTTTTAAGCCTTTAAAATTCAATATCTTAGCCTAGAGACTTAGGAAAAATATTTGGTTTGTTCCTAGGTGATTAGAATTCAGAATGTGACATTTTGGTGATTTTTAATATTTTTATGATTTTTATTATTTTTTAATTATTAAAAATATTAAAATAATGCTAAAAATCAACCTTTTTAGAAAATTACAATTTTAATTTTCCTAAACTTCTCTAATACAAGAGAAGCCCCAAAACCATTTTTGTGAATTTTTTAAAAGTATTTTGTGAGTTATGAATTTTTAAAGTTTAATTTCACTTATGGGGCTTAATTAATCCATTTAGTGGGGTTAATCAAGTCCAATTGATTTCAAATTTTTATGTGATGTTCCTCTGACCCTATGGAACAATGGAGAATTATTTTAAAGCTAATTTGATGTGTAGTTAACCCTAATTAATTAAAGTTCAATTTTGGGTGTTTAGGCCAACTAGGGTTGTTCCAAGTGAATTAATCCTAACCATAATTATCCTAGGGTCCTTTGGTCCTAAGAAACTTCACCAAATTTTCCTAGAATTTATTTCTCAACATGCTAATTATTGAAATTAAAATATTCAAAACAGTAACATGAACTTGGAAAATCAATAACTTCTCATAGGGATGGCCTCTGACCTTGGAAAATTCAGGGAATGTTCCCAAGTTCAGAGGCTTCAAAAGTCTTATGGTCTCATGCCATGGTGAATTGTCTACATGCATGGAGAATTAAAATATGGAGAGAGTAAATAATTAATTAAAAATAAAATACTCAATGAAATGACTTGATTTCTTTTCCACATTATTCTCCTCTGTTCACTGAGCAAGAGAGTATTTTTATTTTATTTTTGTGATTTTTCTATGCAAAGATATGGATTTTTGTAGTTTTCGTAATTAAATAAATAGAAAAAAAACCCTATTTTCCTACTTATCCACGCGGCGCCACGCAATCCTCGGCAGCTCCGAAAGGCCACGCGGCGCGCTATGATTCGGCGCCACCATCTGAGTCAGCTGTCACGGGGCCCGCGATTGGCGTATCATCTCCTGGTCCGACGCCATCTGAGCCGTCCGTCCAATACACGTGCGAATGGACGGCATCCGTTCATCGTCCCCGATCGACCTCACCCGAGAGCCGTCCATCTTCCAGGCTTGATATATCCTTTGATACTTAACCAATTTCTACGTTCTTATACTCTATGGATTCGTCTTGAAGAGACGAACACATCCATATGGTTTATGTGGCATGAAATTGATCCAAAAAAAATAGAGAATGTTCAGAAGCTCGGGAAGAAGAGAGAGCTCATACCATTGCTCAGAGAAGTGTGGCTTCGATCTGAGAGTTGTGTCACCTTCAATTGAGTCCGAGTAAGCTCCAGATGAAGTCTCTGGCCCTAGGGAATTGTCTAGACTTGAATTCGACCAGACCCGATTACAAAGCTTGGAGGCTAGAGAAAATGGGTGGCCCTGGAGAGGGGGCTTCCACCTGGGAACTCCTTCTCCCGATCTTGTGCAGGTGTGGGTGAGTTTAATTTGAGTTTGGTGGAGAATTGGAAAGTGTCCTGGTTTTGGGTGGAATTTTGGCTGAGAAATTGAGCTCTGTGGATGGGGATTAAGGCAAATTATCACTGGGGATCAATTGCTCTAAGTGTGGAGGATGGTCTGGAAGAATTTTGGCAGAGTTTCTATATGGTTTGGTGCAACTCTTTTCTTGGCCGAGAGGGGGTGGGGTTTAAATAGGAGTGCCTGGAAGGCCTCCCAGGGGGAGTTAATGGCTGGGATCAGCTGCTCTGGGCAAGGGAAGAACAGCTCCAATGGCCACTGGGCATGTGGCAGCTCAGCAAGGGAGAATTTCAAAAATGGCTCTCATGGGAGCTCTCAGCCATGGGGTTTTCCGGCGATTGTGGTGGCTGGCCGGCCAGGCATGGGTTACCCTCAAGGTCAGGGAGGTCAAGGGTTGAATTTGGTGAAGTCAATTGGGGTTTGACATGTGTAAAGGGCTTGATTTAAGTGGAATGGGGCAAGAGTGTATTTTGGCTAAGTTTGGTCAAATACATGGATTGGGCTAGGTGCACCTCTCCAAGGCTAACTTGGGCTGAAGAGAAAGACATTTGGTTCAGCTTAATTAGTGGGGAGAAGTCACCATCCAAGTACAATTAGGCTTAAGCATGAATTAGGGGAGACATGAGAGCGGTTAATCACTTTAAGGGAATATGGAAAGAACCTCCTCCTTTTGCCCAAGATAGAATGGTGACATGTAAAGGGGGTTCCATGTGGCTCATGCATGGCTTCATGGCATGCCTATGGCTTAGTATGGCTTGGCTTGGTTTCGTAGAAATGGGTTTTAGGCATTTTTTATGAATTTTAAGGAGATTGTCATGTGGCTAAAATTGGAATGATTTGATGATAAATTAGGACTTTAGAGATGATTTTAAATTGAATTTATGATGAGGTAGAGTGTCATATGGGCTTGGATGAATTTTTGGGCTTTTGAGTTTGGTTAGGACTGGGCTTTTAAATGACTTAAATGGGTGGGCTTTTATGTTTCAAAATGGGCTTTTAGATGAAAAATTTTGCAAAGGACCATGCTAAATAAATGTTGGGTTTAGTTTAGGGATGTGTCATGAATGATTTGGAATCAATTTGAAGTGATTTGGAATTGAATTGAGTCTAATTTGGGTCCCCTTGGTGATAGGGTCAAAATATGTCAAAATGGACTAACTTGGGCTAAGGTTGGGCTAATGTTTAAATTGATGTAAAATTAATGTTGAGAAATGTTCATGGGAGTGTCACAAAGAGTTTTCAACTTGGTTGGGCATTGATTTTGGGATTTGGGCCTATTTGGGTTCATGGTGGATTTAGGTCTATTTAGGGAATTTTGGGTTTGGGTTGAATTCGAGTAAGGTTTGGGTCCAAATTTTGGGCAAACTATGTTATTGTTTTGTTTGCGGAAATGTTAGGGAAGATTTAGAAAGGTTTGGGGTTAATTGGAGTTGAATTGGGTTGGTTTGGGCTAAGTTTGGGTCATGGGTCAAAATTGGGCCTTAAGCTTAAAAGAGAAATTGAATTCAAATGTCAATCAAATTGGGCTTGGATTTGGTCTAGATTGATATTGGGGATATTGAATTGAAGTTTAGAATTGAATTGGACCAAAATTGAGGTCAATTGGAGTGGTTTGGTTTGACATTGGGTTCACTTGGGTTTAAAATGGGTCAAATTGGGGGTTTTGGTAATAGTGGAGTAAATTGATAAAATTGGCCCATGGTGTAGTTGAACAAAATGAAATTGGGAATATTTGTGATTTTCTAGAATTTTCTGGGAATTTTTGAATTTTTGGGTCAAGAGGGGCATTTTAGTGATTTGGAGGTATTGGGGGGTATTTTTGGAATTTTTGGTATGGTTGTCCAAGGATGGTCAATTTGAGTGGGGGGAAACGTTCAAGGTTGATTTTGGAAAAGTTTTGGGTGATTTGGAAATTTTGGTGGTTTTGGGTAGTTCCAAGGGCTTTTAGTAAGTTTGGTGGGTCCGGGGCCCTGGGGGTCAAAAATTGAAATTTTGGAAAAGTGAAAATTAAGCAAGTATGAATGAAATGGAATCATTTTGGTTGAGCCATAAAGCCATATTAAGCCCATAGGAGCCATGAGAGGACTCATTTGAGGCATTCACTATGTTGTTCCTAACTCTCTTAGCTAGGGGCTTAGGGGTTAAGGACCATCCATATGAATTATCTACATGAGTCAAGAGGTCAAGTTGGGTGAGAGTGTGGGTTTTAGGATTCGGAATGTGTGTGTGAGAGTATAGTTTATGTGTAAGTCAGCCCTCACCAGACCAGGCCACCCAGGGTGATCCTAAGGCCAAAGAGTCCTATAAGGAACTCATCCTTTAAACCTCCACATTTGATCTCAACCCTCTAGGTGATTAGGGGTTTACAATCAAGCTTGTGGGGTTTGCAGGGAGTTAAGAAGTGGTTGAGTTTCTAAGTGGCGGGTCCCATTTCTAGTCCTCTAAGATAGTCAAAGGGAAAGCCTAAGGCTAGATTCTAAGTACTAAGGAGAGAGAAGAGAAGACCTCATCAAAAATGAGGTCAACAAATGGACCCCCAATAGGTGTGGTGTGATAACCAAGCACACCGCGCGTATTGGTGTTGACCGAAGAGATCGACAAAACCAACACAGATGTCCAAGTGACACACTTAGGATAGAGTAGATGAATATCCGCATGGGGAGTATCAGGTATATTTCCAAGACTGGAGGTTCCTGAACTCTCGCTGGGAAAGGAAAAGGAGGTGAATTCCAAATCACAAGATCTCGGGAATTCGATTTAGATTTCGTTTCACTTTTAAATTTCAAGTTTCAATGTGTGAGTTTGGATTTTTTTTTATTTAGAGTTCCAATTTTAGATTGAAGTTTGATTTAAAATCAGTTTGAGGAAATTTTGAATTTGAAATTTGGATTTGAAATGAGAATTGAAACCTAGGTTTCAACCTCGGGATTCCGAAGAGAACTGGAATTTAGGTACCAACCTCGAAGTGAGAATCAGAGTTTAAGTGTCGATTGAAAAGGATGAGACTCAAAATTTAGGTACTGATCTCGAAAGAGAACTGGAATTTAGGTACCAGTCCCATAAGTTTGGAATTGAAATTTAGATGTCAATTCGAAAGAGAATTGAAATTTAGGTATTGATTTTGAAAAGAGAGTCGGAATGTAGGTACCGATCTTGGAATGAGAACTTGAATGTAGGTACCAATCTCGAAAATTTTGAATTGAAATGTAGGTATCAATTCAGATGAGAATCGAAATGTAGGTATCGATCTCGAAATGAGAACTGGAATGTAGGTACCAGTCTCGAAAATTTTTGAATTGAAATGTAGGTATCAATTCAGATGATAATCGAAATGTAGGCATCGATCTCGAAATGAGAACTGGAATGTAGGTACCAGTCTTGAAAATTTTTTTTGAATTGAAATGTAGGTATCAATTCGGATGAGAATCGAAATGTAGGTATCGATCTCGAAAAGAAAATTGGAATGTAGGTACCAGTCTCGAAAATTTTTGAATTGAAATGTAGGTATCAATTCAGATGAGAATCAAAATGTAGGTATCGATCTCGAAATGAGAACTGGAATGTAGGTACCAGTCTCGGAAATTTTTGAATTGAAATGTAGGTATCAATTCAGATGAGAATCGAAATGTCGGTATCGATTTCGAAATGAGAACTGGAATGTAGGTACCAGTCTCGAATTTTTTTGAATTGAAATGTAGGTATTAATTCAGATGAGAATCGAAATGTAGGTATCGATCTCGAAATGAGAACTGGAATGTAGGTACCAGTCTCGGAAATTTTGAATTGAAATGTAGGTATCAATTCAGATGAGAATCGAAATGTTGGTATCGATCTGGAAATGAGAACTGGAATGTAGGTACCAGTCTCGTAAATTTTTGAATTGAAATGTAGGTATCAATTCAAATGAGAATCGAAATGTAGGTATCCATCTCGAAATGAGAACTGGAATGTAGGTACCAGTCTCAGAAATTTTGAATTGAAGTATAGGTATCAGTTCAGATGAGAATCGGAATGTAGGAATCGATCTCGAAATGAGAACTGGAATGTAGGTACCAGTCTCAGAAAATTTGAATTGAAATGTACTGTGGAGATTTGGATTTAGCGGGAGATTGAAATGAGATGTGAAAGTGTTCCATATCCCACGAGAGTCAATCAAAGTTTGATTATTTGGCGAAGGGTACGAATCCATGTCATCAGAACCAAATCAAAAATTTTTCGTGGTTCTGAAATCATCCCGAGAGAGGGTTTCAAAGGAGGCTGAAGTAAATCTTGATTTGAAGAAGAACTGGAGGGTTTGAAAAGATGGATTTAAACTGGAATTCAATTTGAGATTTAGATTCATTTTGTTTGTCCTTTAACGATCCCATTTTTTATTTTTGTTATTTATTTAGTGTTCATGTGAATTTGAAGTTCATTTTAATATTCAGATTTTTTTTTAGGAAGAAAATTTCTCCTTTATTTTCTTTTATTTTTTGTTCTTCGTTCAAAGTTCATTTAACTCTATTGGCGTTTCCCAGTCAATTTGCACAAAAAGAGGTGAAGGCAAAATATGATGTAGCTGTTTTCATTCCAACTTATTGAAAATACATCATACAACTTGATCTAGTCATGATGACATTTTCTTCAGAAATATAATGTCTTATACAATCCAGGTAAATCCAAAATGGATTGTTGTTAGATTCTTGTTGATCCATCCAAAAGCGTGGGTAATAACATCACCTTCCAAGCCATCCTTGGCAGGAATGCCGCATGGATATGCATTGGAGGTGTGCTATTTCCCGTGTAACTCACAGCTCGTAGAGTCGGAGGCTCTCCAATTCTGGATCTGGTTGAAAGTGGTAAGGCATCTTTCTATCGTCCATCCTTCTAAAAGTAATAGAGATCCGCTCCACTGGCACTCTCAGTATACAATGTTTTGTGACGTCTACTCCATTTTCTCTTAATATCATGACGGAACCTACCGGAAGTGGTATCTCCACCAGCCCTCGGAACTTACCCGGGCCTGCTATCCGGAGGTCAGATCTGAACATGATATTGCATTGGTTGAGGAATGACACTGTGCAGAATGGTCTAACAAAGTCATGATGGTCTATATGCAGCGGTGTGCAGTCGCCTTCCTTGTAGAAGTTGATAATGCAGCAGTTGGGTATGCAATCTGCAGGCAATACCCTTCATGTTATCATCCTTTTCACCATTCTTTTAATTATCCTTGGCATTGGATCCACTTCACTGTGGCGGAGTATCCCTGGTGGATTTCCTTTTCTGTCCTCTGTGAAGTTATAGCAACATCCACATTGTATTATGACTCTTCCTTTCCCTGGCATCCATCTCCGGGGTTCTGAATAAGACTTTTCCCTCAAACGGCCTGCTCGACCCATCTTCTGAAGTTCTAAGATGCAATCCACAATCTGTTGTTGCTCATATTCTGAGAATACATCTGTGTGTAACTCGAAGCCTTCCAAAATGTTGATTCTCTTGCCTTTAATCCTTTCAAAGTATTCAAAAGTCTTCTTCTCAACATTTTGCATTCTTTCTAATTCATATTCTGGGATGATCTGCAAGTGACGAGGCCTAGTAACGTACTGTGGGATGTATGGCTCAATCCCGTCATGTTCTCCTGCATACCTTGGCTCCTCGAGGATTGTCTCTGTCGGGACATCCTCCGGGGTTGCTTCCGCAACAAGGTTCTTCAAATCTGGTATCTCTGTCCGGCGTCGAGGCGCTGACTCTATTTTTGTTCTTCTTGGCACTTCTTCGATTTGTTCTGATTTTCTTGGCGTTGACTTTCTTCTTTCTGGTTCCTGACGAACCGGTATCTTTGAAATGTGTGTGCCGGCAAAAGCGGTTGTTTCCTCGTGTTGATCTGCTGTTAGTTTAGTCAACATCTTGAGGATACGTTGATTCTTATTCCTTCTTTGGGTAGCAGTGAGAGTAGCTCTCCTTACCCCTTGAATTTCTGCGGGCGCGGCGCTGACAAGCCTGCCCTTTGTCGTGGCAACTACAGACATGATTTTCTTGCTCTCCTCGATGTTTGTCTTTCTTTTCTTGTTGCTGGATTGGTGGCTTGGGCCACCCATCTTCATCACTGTCTGGCTGTGAAGCTCTTCTCGGTCAACTGGGACCCAATCATTTTCTTCGTACTGTAGGCTGGCTGGTGTGAAGTTAGAATCAATTTCTATCACTGCTCTATCCTTCACCCTCTTTTCATCGAGTGCAAGACTCACGTCATTTCTAAAGTTTAGGACCAACCGCCCGTTCGACATTTCTCTGTGAAGAAGACAAGGAAATGATCAAGGGCTGTACTAAGAACAAGAACATTAAGAAAATATTTATCACTGAAGATTCTTATTCACTTATTTTAACTTTAAGGAAAGTAGGAAAAGATGAGGGAAGATCAGGAACAAGATTTGACTTGAAAGGAAGGGTAAAACTTTATTATTATGATTTCACATATTTTATTTTTTAGCACATCCTTTTTTTTGTTAATGATTTTTTTGTTAATGGATTTTTTTCATTCATTTTTTTTTATGTTTTTGGGTTCGGACCCAATCACAAGTGGTTACTTCACCCGTGTTTCTAGGGATGAGAATTCATTCCTTCGAAACATCAAGTTGCGTAATACTTCTTCAAATATCATCCGTTGATTGGAAGCATTTGTCGTTCTCCTTGGCAGTTCACAAGTTGGTAGGAGCCTCCTGAGTAGACTGTCTCGACCACAAACGGCCCTTCCCAAGTTGGTTCAAATTTGCCTCCTATCTTGCGGTGTGCAAGAATAGGTCTCTTGAGGACAAGAACTAAGTCACCAACTTTGAAAGTTCTTGGGCGGACCAGTTTATCATGGGCCTGGATCATCTTAGCTTGGTACAGTTCCAAATTTTGCTGCGTTGCAAGTCTTTTCCCTTCCAAGCTTTCCAGTTCTTCCAGTCGTAATCTGGCATTTTCTTCTATAGTAATTTTATTTGTAACTACAATTCTGAGTGATGCAAGCTGGACTTCCAATGGTAACATTGCCTCGGACCCGTACACTAAAGTGTAAGGCGTAGACTGAGTAGGAGTCCTGAAAGTTGTTCTGTAGGACAATAAGGCTTCTAACAACTTCTCGTGCCAATTTCTCTTGTTGTCATCCAAAGTTTTCTTTAAAATCTGAACGAGAGTTTTATTAAAAGCCTCGGCCAAGCTGTTTTCTCTTGTGTAGTAGATCGTTGAGTATCGCCAATCGATCCCGTGTCTTCTGACAAAATTGTTGATCTTTATACTCTTGAATGCAGACCCATTATCTGAAATGATCCTGCGTGGTACCCCAAAACGGTAGACGACTTGATTCTTGAATAACTGTAGCACGTGGTGTGCCTTTACTTCTCTGAGTGGAACTGCTTATGCCCATTTAGAAAAGTAGTCTGTAGCTGCAAGAATGAAGCGATATCCTCTTGAAGAAGATGGTTCTATTGGACCCACTATATCTGTGCCCCAACACTCAAATGGCCACGATGCGATTGTCGGATGTAGCACATTTGTAGGTTGGTGTAGAACCACTCCGTGCACTTGGCACTGGTGACAACTTTTGGCATTTTTCATACATTCGTTCATCATTGAGGGCCAGTAGTACCCTAGTCTTTTAATCTTCATTTTCATCTTTGGACCCGATTGATGAGCGCCACAGAGTCCTGAATGTACTTCTTTAACGATTTCACGAGCCTCGGAACCGCTCAGGCATCTTAGCCACATCTGATCAAAAGACCTTCTGTATAATGTATTGTTTATTAATGTGTAAGACAGAGTTCTTTTCTTGATCTGATAGGCTAACGACTTATCATCTGGTAACTTTCCTGCTTGCAGGTAGTCTATTAGCAGTTGACGCCAATCTTCTGTGTTTTCGGTCACTGCTGCAACTGATTCTTCAGCTTTTTCTGATTTGTGTATTGCATCCATGTCGAGTTGTGATAGGACTTGTCGTCCTTGAATTGACACTTTAATTGACTCATCTTGTAAGCATGAAAATTCCTTTGCAAGTCGAGCTAACACATCTGCAAGAGCATTTTCTTTTCTGGGGATCTTGTAGATCGTTACATTCGGAATATGTTCCAACAGTTTCATGGCATACTGAAAGTACTGCTCGAGTCTTGGCTTTAGAATTCTTTACTGTCCGGTGACCTGTTGAATGATCAACTGAGAATCCCCGTAGATGTTGATGTCCGTTGTTCCCATTTGAATGGTTAATTCCAATCCTGTTATGAGGGCTTCGTATTCTGCCTTGTTTTTTGTGCATGGTTCTGTTAAGTGGTAGGAGTATCTTAACATCCCCCGCTCCGGTGTTATAAAGATTAGTCTGATTCCTGCCTTACCGGGCACTATTGTTTGCAATTGTTTGTTCTTCTGTGCTGAGGACGCACCTGTCGAAGTATAGTTCCCAACATCGATCATCAGTGTCTTCTAGGCTCATTATCTGCTCGTTAGGCAAATCGTCATCAAGAGGCGAATATGTCGGTAAAGGGTGTGCTGCAAGGAAGTCAGCTAGGACTTGTCTCTTTACGGCGCGAAGAGGAACGAAAGTTATATCAAATTGCAATAGTATCATCGACCACCTGGCAAGTCTGCCATAAAGCGTCAGTCGGGTCATCAAGTATTGCAACGGATTAACTCTCGAAATAAGGTTGACCTTATGAGAAAGCATGTAATGCCTGAGCTTTTGAGCGGCGAAGATCAGGGCCAAACAGTGCTTCTTAATAGGAGGATACTTTACTTCCATCGGGATTAGACGACGGCTTAAGTAGTAGAGAGCAGTTTCTTTTCCCTCATCGTTGACCTGGGCTAGCAGGGCTCCAAGGGAGTCGTCTAAAGCCGCGGTATAAAGTATCAACGGTCTACCTGAGACTGGGGCTGCTAAGATAGGAGGTGTCATTAAGTATTGTTTGATGTCATCGAAGGCATGTTGACATTTAGAATCCCAAGTAAACTTGGCATCCTTCTTAATCAAAGCAGAAAAAGGCTGACACCTTCCTGACAAATTTGATATAAAGCGTCGAAGATATGCCAACTTTCCTTGAAAGGATCGCAGCTGTTTCAAGGTTTTAGGAGGTGGCATTTCTAAGATAGCTTCAATCTTTTCCGGATCGATCTCAATCCCGCGATGTCGGAAAACAAATCCTAAGAACTTCCCGGAGGTGACGCCGAAAGCGCATTTTAAGGGATTCATCTTAAGGTTGTATTGTCTTAGTCGCTCAAAAACAATTCTCAAATCATACAGGTGATTTTCTTTCAGTTTGCTTTTGATGACCACATCATCCACGTAGTAATCAACTTGGTTGTGAATGAGATCACCAAAAATCTTCATCATCGCTCTTTGGTATGTTGCTCCTGCGTTCTTTAGTCCGAATGGCATTACTGTGTAGCAATACACTCCGATCGGCGTTCTGAATGTCGTGAGCTTTTTGTCTTCTGGTGCCATCTTTATCTGATTGTATCCTAACGATCCATCCATGAAAAAAAAAGATTTCATGTGTTGAAGCAATGTCGATCATCAATTCTGGAATTGGTAGTGGAAATTCGTCCTTTGGACATGCTTTATTTAAATCTCTGAAGTCTATGCAGATTCTGATCTGACCATTCTTCTTTCTGACTGGTACCACATTGGGTAACCAAGTAGGGTATTGTTCTTCACGGACAAATTTAGCGTCTATTAGCTTCTTAACTTCGGCTATTACTTGTTGTTCAATTTCTAGACGCATTCTTCTGGGAGCTTGTCTGACTGGAACAGAAGTATGGTCTACTCCTAGCCTGTGAATTGCGTCTTCTGGAGCTAATCCTAACATTTCGTTGTAACTCCAAGAGAAACAGTCCTTGAATTCCATTAATAGCTTGATTATCTCTCCGGAGTCTTCTTTATTGAGTAAGGAGCTAACAAAGGTTGGCCTAGACTCTTCGCTAGTACCTAAGTTAACTTCCATTAACTCGTCTATTGTAGATTTGATTTCTTCTTCGAATTCTGGTGGAGTGTCACCGATTTGTAAATCTTCAAGGTCTTCTGTAGCTGCCAAGCAGTTTTCATTAGGTTCGCAAGTGACAACCAAGAAAAATCTCGTATCATCAACTGATCCTACTGTGCCGAATCCGAGACCATGTTTTGAATTGGGAGGCCGACCGGCATTATTCCATAATCTTTCAAAATGTTGTGATTGACCTTTTGTCCATTGTCGAGGTAAGACACCACGCTGAATTAAATTTTGAACACAGGGAGAGTACCACTCAAAAGGTAGTTCCATTAATTCAGAGGAAGTAACATCTTCAAATTGTACATCTTTTTTAGTATTGGAGGAAGAAGCACCACGGTAAAATTTGATAGGCTTAGTACCACCACCATGCACCTCCTTGACCAACATACCCTCGATCTTATTAGAATGGATCAGGGTCAGGGTCATAGTATGAACATGATGGTTAATCTTCTTGTACATTGATTTATATTCTTCAATCTTTTCATCTTCGAGAGAGATCTTGAACTGGGGTTTCTTTTGACTTATTATCGCTGCTTCTTTCTTGATTTCTTCTTCTTCTTCGAAGTGTTCTCCCAATCAACATCGATGACCGGTTTCTTCGTCCAACTATTCCAACATTTCTTCAACGTCCTCGTCCACGGCCTCGACCTCGGGTGCGAGTTCCGGAGAAATCTTCACCATCTCGCCGTAAGGGAGTGGTGAGTAACTGTTGGACTAGAACTTCAGGTTCTTCATCGTCTCAAATTTCTTTTGCTTCATTTGATATGGTATTTCTGGAAAAGAATGTTTTCTTCGGGGGTGCGTAGTAGGCCGCATCTTCATGAATTCCAATTTCATTTACGGAGAACAGTTGTAAGTCACCTTTGATGCACTGTTCCCCTCCTTCGTAATACTTTATGCACTGGTGCAGAGACGACGGTACCATCCAGTTTTCATGGATCCATGGTCGACCCAGTAGAGCGTTGAACGATGTCTCAGAATCAATTATGTGGAATGTTGTGGTTGTCTTTGCTAAATCACCGGTCTTCATTAGTAGTGTTATCGATCCAAGAGCTCTTTCTCCTTTTTGATTGAAGCCTCTTAATAGCATCTTGTCTGCTTCGAGCTCGCGAGCATCAATTTCCAAATATGCTAGCGTCCGAAGATTCATTATGTTGATTGATGCTCCTGGATCAACCAACACTCTGGAGAGCATAAATTTTCCAATAGTGACTTAAATGTATAATGGTCGGTTGTGATCTGCTGTTCCAAGTAATAGATCATTATCCGTGAAGGTAACACCTCGTTGTTCTCTTAACGTGCAAACCTCGTCGAAGGAATCACCGGCCATTTGAGCTAAACAAATCTCTGGATCAAGCAAAGCCTTGATCAGAGCTTCCCTCATCTCCTTTGACAGGATCAGAGCGTCGTATATGCTTAGTTTGGCTGGTAGCTTCCTAAGATGGGCTAGCACGTTGTAGTCCACTTTATTACTGTGTTCCTCGGTTTCTTCCCGAATGGGCAATTCCTCTGCGGGGTTGGTTCTTCCTGAGCAACCACCTACTTTCCTTTATCTTTTGGACCCATTCTCGGAGGTAGAACTTTTCCACTTCTTAAATTTACTTCAGTTATTTCTCTTGAATCTGGTGTTGAATCTGCCGGTGTATCCTCTTGAATTGGAACAACTGGCTCTTCTGAAGTTGATTCGGTGTCTGATGGTTCTAATTCTATTGTGATCGGAGCCCCTCGGAATTCATAAATGGTCTTGTTTCTTGTCGAGCTTTCGTAGCCTCCTTTGTGAACATCTTCTTCATTGTGGTCATCGAGGTTGTGTAAGATTTTAGAATCGTTATTTGTATTAGAATCGAGATCCGGATTAAGCCGGTTGTTGTTAGTTACATAATCGTTAGAAATAGTCAAAACGTAGCCAACGCCATAACCCTTATCATTATAAGATCCCGCCGGAGCGAGCAAATAATCATACAGAGTCAGGAGTTCGAGGGATTTCTCCCCCGAATCGGAAAAAACCATCCTAGGATAAGCAGCCCCTAGTCTACCCTTCAGACCCTCGGTCTTCTTTTCTTCCACGATCTTCTCCTCCTTCTGGGGTGGTTCTTCAATCGCAAGTGATAGTGCCGGCTCGACAGGTTTCAAACTCTGAGTTGAAGCACGTACCAAAGCGGCCTGGATGTGATCCAAAATTTTCTTCGATGATCTTGTCCAAACAGTACTCCATCCATCATCAGTCCTGTATGGGTTTACCGAAACAATGGGATCCGTTGAAATAACATTAACGGAACCTCCTTTCTGGGGTTCCTTCATGTATTCCTTTGGAATCGTTATGTTCCCTTGCCGGAGATTGTCATCAAGCCAACTCTTGAAAGTGATGCAATCCTCTATCTTGTGTCCGAGCATCTGATGGTAAGGGCAATAGTTTGGATGATCTTTCTTATTGACTTCCTCCGGCTTCTTGGGTTCTGGCAGCTGAAAATGTGGTGTCTTCATTAAGCTGCGGAACATCTTCGCTACTGCTTCAGTTTTGAATGGGTATTCTTTATTTAAAAGTTCTCTTAAAGTATGCGATGAACGCGACTGTTTTTCATAATGCTGAGGCGACTGATAGCTCGAACGAGGTTGCTGATAACCCTGCTGAGGTTGTTGGTATGTTCGTTGCGGTGGTTGGTAACTAGGTTGTGGCCGCTCTGACTGTATCTGCATTGGCTGCTTGCCCTTATCTACTGCCGCGACGATTCCAGATTTCTTCTCGAATGTTTTCACGGGCTTCTGTTTATTGTTCTTGTCCGCGAAACTTAATTGTTTTGCCTCTTCTTGCAAGCTCTCGGCCTTGCTAAGCAACTTCTCAAAAGTCTTGATTGTGAATCCTTTAAGGAGGAGTGCTATCGGGCCGTTGATACTTTTAAGTAGGATGTCGACTGCATGTTGTTCTTGAAGCTGTGGTTCACACTTCATGCTTAAGTTTCTCCATCGAAGTATGTAATCCACTAAAGTCTCGTTTGGCTTTTGTTGCTCCACCACTAGATCACCGATAGTGATGTGGTGCTGAGCCCCGACAAATCACTTAACGAAGAGATTCTCCAGTTCTGAAAAGGTCTTTAATGAACCGTTCGGCAATTCTGTGTACCAGTTGAAGGCAATCCCTGACAAACTGCTGGCGAACTGGTGGAAGAGTAGAGAGTCGCTCCAACCGGCATTGCAGCAACTAGCACGAAAATGTGCGACATGCTGCCGAGGGTTTCCTGTTTCATCAAAAGTCTTAAACAGAGGTGGTACGAAGCCTTTCGGGTATTGGACTGCATCGAACTCTTCGGGGTAAGGTCTACCCGTCTGAATAGATGCTCCACTCTTGGATTATGCTAAAGCTTCTCGCACCTGCTGTTCTACCATATTTTTAATATCCTTTTCTGGAATCATGCTTTGTGTAGAATCCTTTTTTGGTGGTTTATCTCTGTTGACGGATGTGATCTCTTTTCCTCCATCTGCAATATGGATAATTTACGGGGGTGTCTCTTTCTGAGGCTGGGCCTGACTCTGGAGAGTGGCTAAGGCAGCAGCCATCTCTTCCATCCTCTTTTCCATCTAGGAAATTGTATCATCTCTTTTCCGAAGCTGTGCTCTCAACAATTCCGGTTCATCTCTTTCCGCAGCTGCCGGAGCACCTTGCGAAGCGATGATGCTCGCGTCTCAACCATGTTGATCTCGGCATACTAGTCATTCATGAACTCTGATGAGTCAATTTCGTCTCCTAATTCTTCTTCTCTTTCTTTTGCTAACCATCGGATGTCGGTTCTTAACTTGTCCATGGCATCCTCTAGTGGCCCTTTTCGTGCGATCTCGCAGTTGTCTCGTGACAGTTGTTGAACTTCTTTCCCGGGAGTCCCCTTTATTGCAGTAGCGCTTTCTTCTGATTCAAGTCTCCTGACGAGACTTTTCTTCCCAGGACATTATTTTGGTCTTAGCTGACCAGTAGTAGGTCGCCATACCATCCTTCTTGCAGTCGGAAGCCTAGGACCGAATGGTCTATCGGCTATATGCTGGAAGGTGGTATCCTCCCTAATTTGTAGACCCGATACAACAACGGGTGGACTGGCTTTTATCTTCTTCTTTGGTTTCTCTGCGGCAGCAACATGCTCTATTCGCGGTCCAAGGCGAGATTTAGCTGGCACTCGTCCTATCCTTCTTAAGATTTCTGACACAGGGCATCTTTCTTTCTTTTCCAATCTTTCTATCACAGCTTGCAGTCGGGCAAATGGTGTAGCCTTATCCCTTTTCCTCTTGTAATTGTTGTAGTATGCAGGTCAGGGTAATGCGGTGGCGATCCTATGGATGTTCTCTTCATCTGATGCGGCAGAGAGTGAGTGAAATCTGCTCCCTTCCAATAGAGGTATATACTCAGGCAGTTTTTCTCTTTCCTCAGGAATTTCTTCTAGAAAAACAACTTCAGCAGCTCTGGCTTTCTTAGTGATTTTCCTGCTTCTATTTCTCCTTTGAGTCCGAGTTAAGGGTGAGATTCTTGAACTAGACCCAATCTCAAAAACAGATGGTATTGTAGCAAAATTTGTACCCTCCACGGTGACAAGCTCATCACAGACTTGGATTTCCTTCCCCTTCAGTTTGGCAGAAGTCGGGGTAGGTGCAGAGATGACTAGACCGGTGGGGGTAGAGACAACGGTCCTCCTACGAACAGTAGTACTCCTCTCAGCTGGAACCCTTTGCAGGGGAGGGAATTCTTTAGTCGACTTCAGGTTGAACTCAATCACGGGCTCTTCAGTTACCGACACTTTGTCCATTAGTGTGAAGAGAGTGACATCAGCGAACTTGACATCTGTGTTGCCAAATCCTTGTACGAAACGGATGATCCCATTATCAGGCAGCTCATCCTTGTAAACGGCGAAGTTCATTCCATTGGTGAAGGAAAAGATTAACTTTGGGGCAGTCATTTTCTCGCGGGCGATTCCGAATGTCAGTCCCGAATTATGCTTCTTTTCATCGTAAAGTTTAGGACGAAAAAGAAAGAGTCCGAACACATTTCATTTATCTTGGTGTACTTGTGATTTATAAAAGAGGTTGTTTATTAGCAGGTTCGTTCGTTAGAAACAAAACGATTAAAGGAAAAAGGTTATAGAAAAGGTAAAGGGCCCGATTCAGAATCAGAAAGGAAGAGAAAGTCTTATGCAAGACTTCTCGACTCGAAGGACCGTTCCTAAACTAACACCTATTGGGGGTCCACCCCACCTCAGAAAAGAGGTAAAAGGATCATGGAACCTCTCTGTTTAGGGGTGTCTAAACAGTGGCTCCTAAATCCGAGAGGAGTTGGTTATACTCGTTCAAGACAGAAATGAACGAGGTATTCCAACGGAAGAATGGTAGTTTTGGTCCACTAGGGATATGGACTCACCACCGATTTATGAAAGAAAAACCATCTAATCAAAAATGGAGAGAGGAACTTTCCCCAGCGGAGTCGCCAGAAGCTGTCAGCATATTTTTAGGTTAAGTTGTCTGTTGTATTTTGAAAAAGGGGGTCGTCTAACAGAAATTGTCGGCAAACATTAAATTTTAAATTTAATTTAAATATATATATAATTTAGAAAGTAGTATTTGAGTTTAAAAATAATTTTTAAATTTGAAAATTTTAAGATATGAAATCAAACCTATCTCACATCCCGAATAGTTTATAAAAACGAGCACCGCATCACAAACTGTGTATCTATCCAGAAGAATAGACACACTGCTTGATAATGGGGCTCGATTAAATAAACCAGAAGATCTGTGACATTCGTTTAGTCTGAGAACCAATTTTATAAGGCGACAAGTTCCCCTGCTTAATATAAATGAATTAAGCAGGGTTTATATTACCTGGGTTCTTAAAGTTCTCTATAAGGACAAGCCCCTATAGTTAATTACATCTTAAATGACATGAATCATTTAAGAAAACTCTCGATAATGATCAGTGGTTTTGTTCTCAAGAATTTCAAAGTTTAAGATTTTCAAAGGATTGGATTTTGGAAATTTTCAATAGAGATTAGCTGAAATTTGGAACAGTTTATTCTAAGAGTCCAAAGGAAGAGAAGAAGGAGAAGCTGAGGATCCAAGAAGAATCTTGGCAACTTCACGAACTATCCTATTATTTGGTTTTAATTTAGGAGTTCATTTAATGTTTCATCTTGCCTATTTTAATTAATTAGGACTTATATTTGCATGACATGATCGTACAAATAGCCTCGAAGATGTGAGGGTTTATGTCGTACCAAACGACTACCTCGGAGTCCTAAGACCGGTTAGGGCTTAATTTACATAACATGATTATGCAAATGCCTAACGAAGAGTTAAGGATTTATGTTGCACTAGGCAAACTACCTCGAAGTCCTATGGCTTGGTTGTTTAATTCTAGGAATGTTTAGCTGATGTAGAGTTGTTTTGCTGACGAAGATGGCCGTGCTGCCCACCATGCTTCAAGCTCCTTGTTGTTGCAGAGGTTTAGTTTTAGAAGTCATAAATCAGGAGATGAGAGAAGTGTTTTGGTTTAGAGAGAATCTTAAAATCCAAGTGTTTTTTAATATTTTAATTAAACAAATCTTAAAGTTGTTTAAACAGAACCGATTAAGATCCCACGGTTCTGTCATTCCGGCACCGTTATTTTCATTGCATTCACTTAGTCCAGATGAATTTGCTAAACTCAACTGAATGAGTTCCACACTTTCATTTAGACCGTGGGAAATCCCATTAGCAACACGTGGGTTACATCATCCGAGGTATTCCCGATCATTCAATGAGAAGTTTTAATTTAGTTGCAATTGTAGTTTTGTTGTTTTGTTTGTGATTAAATTTTGAGTTGTTTTATATTTTGAAATGTTGTGGCGGTGAATTTTATCTTGCAATGACTTTTATTTTAGTTTTGGTTTCAGTTCAGGGACTATCCTAAAGGTTTTGGTTTTCATGCAACAGTCTCGTTTATCATGCAAGAAAAAGTAGAGTACAGTGCATGTAAGTAAATTGCAATAAAATAAAAGCGTACCTGGAGGGTCTTCCCGTCATCCCAAGCTGCACTTGAAACACATGTTAAGGCATTTAAATATTTTGCAAGAAATACCTAGGTAAAGCTAAGGGAAAGGGTTCTGGTTGTCTACTAAGTTCCTAATCCTATAACTAGTCATCTCCTATGACGTCTAGGTTCTTGGTTTGGTTTAAGGATGATTTTCTTCATCAAAGAACAATTAGATTCAATTATTCTTCTAAAACATCTAGTCATATTGACGAAGTGCTTAGGACGAGTCCTAAACATCTTTTCAATATTTTTGGGATTGTTTCGAGTTCAAGTAAATTTAGTTGCACAGGTGAATTAATCATCCAGGGGTTTAAGTTTTGTTCCCTTGCTCAGTGACCTAAGACATTTGAATATAATATAAGTGAAGTAACACTTCACTTGATACTTCATTTAAGAGTTATAATAATAAGAGCTTTAAAAGGGCAAATCAACTTATTAAGTATTTTAATGATTTAAACTTAATGATTTAATTTTAATTTTGACTTAATTATAAAAAATTAGCTTAAGTTTAGAATAGTGTTCATGATTTAAGTTTACTTTAAGTGTTTGGTTTAACTCTTAATGATTTCATTTAGGTTTATTGTTGAATGATTTTAATTTATTTTAATTTAAGTTTAATTTTATTTTATTTAATTTAATTTAATTTAATTTAATTTAATTTAATTTAATTTAATTTAATTTAAATTTTTAATTTAATTTTATTTTGATTTTTAATTTAATTTAAATTTTGATTTTAATTTAATTTTAATTGATATTTTTGGTTGAACATTAATTTTAATTTAATTTTAAATTTAATTTAATTTAATTTAATTTTAATTTTAATTTTAATTTACTTTGTTTTAATTATAGTTTTAATTATTAATTTGGATTATTATTTTAATTTTTTTTATTAAGAATTAAGTATTGTTAAAGTGACTTATTTAAGGATTTTTAAATTAAAGAATAAATTTTCCCTTAATAATATCCCTACTTTAATAATTTCAATTTCTATTATTCTTCCAAAATTTCAATTAATTAATTAATTAAAGCTTTTATTTTAATTATATTTGAAATGGTTAGTAGGTTTCTACCCTCAATCATTTAAGTTTCAATCATCCAAAATCAGTTTAAAATCAAATATTTTACCCTCCCCTTTTTGATTAATCCTAAAATTTTAATTAAGGGTTGAAGTTTTTTTTTTTAATTACCCTTTTGCCCTTCAAGCTTAATAATTCTATAACTCACTAAACTAAGCTCAAATGAACTTGAAATTTTTATGTAACCTCACTCACATGACAATTAAGACATTAGAGGAGAAAGTGTGATTTTTTTGTATTTAATTTATTTATGTAATTATTTTTAGTGGAAAATAGGGGTTTTCAAGGTAAATTCAATAAGATAACCAAGAAAATGTTTATGTCCTTAAGAAAATTATGGGATGTTTCTAATGCCTAGAGGACCATTTGGACCAAATTTGGTGATTTTTTGAATTATATTTTATTTATTAGAATTATTTTGGGTTTTAGAGTATTAATTAATTATAAAATAAAATAAAAGTTGAAAAATGAATTTTATATTTTTCAAAAATCTCTCTGACCTCAGGGAAATTAGAGAACTAAATTTTATATTTTTCTGATTTTTTTTTTATTTATTAGATTTTTTTGGTGGAAATGTTAAAGAAAATCATTTTTTAATTCAAAAATTGTTTTAAGCCTTTAAAATTCAATATCTTACCCTAGAGACTTAGGAAAAATATTTTGTTTGTTCCTAGGTGATTAGAATTTAGAATGTGACATTTTGGTGATTTTTAATATTTTTATGATTTTTAATATTTTTATGATTTTTATTATTTTTTAATTATTAAAAATATTAAAATAATGCTAAAAATCAACCTTTTTAGAAAATTACAATTTTAATTTTCCTAAACTCCTCTGATACCATAAAAGCCCCAAAACTATTTTTGTGAATTTTTGAAAAGTATTTTGTGAGTTATGAATTTTTAAAATTTAATTTCACTTGTGGGGCTTAATTAATCCATTTTGTGGGGTTAATCAAGTCCAATTGATTTCAAATTTTTTTGTGATGTTCCTCTGACCCTAGAGAACAATGGAGAATTGTTTTCAAGCTAATTTGATGTGTAGTTAACCCTAATTAATTAAAGTTCAATTTTGGGTGTTTAGGCCAACTAGGGTTGTTCCAAGTGAATTAATCCTAACCATAATTATCCTGGGGTCCTCTAGTCCTAAGAAACTTCACCAAATTTTCCTAGAATTTATTTCTCAACATGCTAATTATTGAAATTAAAATATTCAAAATAGTTACATGAACTTGGAAAATCAATAACTTCTCATAGGGAATTTTCCCAAGTTCAGGGAATTTTCCCAAGTTCAGGGAATTTTCCCAAGTTCAGAGGCTTCAAAAGCCCTATGGTCTCATGCCTTGGTGAATTGTCTACATGCATGGAGAATTAAAATAGTGTAGAGAGTAAATAATTAATTAAAAATAAAATACTCAATGAAATGACTTGATTTCTTTTCCACATTATTCTCCTTTATTCACTGAGCAAGAGGGTATTTTTATTTTATTTTTGTGATTTTTCTATGCAAAGATATGAATTTTTGAAGTTATGGTAATTAAATAAGTAGCAAAAAAAACCCTATTTTCCTACTTATCCACGCGGCGCCACGCAATCCTTGGCAGCTCTGAAAGGCCATGCAGCGCGCTTTGATTCGGCACCGCCATCAGAGTCAGCTGCCACGGGGCCTGCGGTTCGCGTATCATCAACTGGTCCGACGCCATCTGAGCCGTCCGTCCAATACACGTGCGAATGGACGGCATCCGTTCATCGTCCCCGATCGACCTCACCCGAGAGCCATCCATCTTCCAGGCTTGATATCTCCTTTGATACTTAACCAATTTCTACGCTCTTATACTCTATGGATTCGTCTTGAAGAGACGAACACATCCATACGGTTTATGTGGCATGAAATTGATCCAAACAAAATAGAGATTGTTCAGAAGCTCGGGAAGAAGAGAGAGCTCATACCTTTGCTCAGAGAAGTGTGGCTTCGATCTGAGAGTTGTGTCACCTTTGATTGAGTCCGAGTAAGCTCCAGATGAAGTCTGCGGCCACGGGGATCGTCCGGACTTGAATTTGACCGGATCCGATTCCAAAGCTTGGAGGCTGAAGCAAATGGGTGGCCTCGGAGAGGGGCTTCCACTGCGGGAACTCCTTCTCTTGATCTTGTGCGGGTGTGGGTGAGTTTAATTTGAGTTTTGGCGGAGAATTGGAAAGTGTCCTGGTTTTGGGTGGAATTTTGGTGAGAAATTGAGCTCGTGGATGGGGATTAGGGCAAATTATCACCTGGGGATCAATTGCTCTAAGTGTGGAGGATGGTCTGGAACAATTTTGGCAGAGTTTCTATATGGTTTGGTGCAACTCTTTTCTTGGCCGAGAGGGGGTGGAGTTTAAATAGGAGTGGCTGGAAGGCCTCCCAGGAGGAGTTAATGGCTTGGATCGAGTCGCTCTGGCAAGGGAAGAACAGGCTCCGATGGCCCGCTGGGCATGGGGCGGCTCGGCGGGGAGAATTTCAAAATGGCTCTCATGGGAGCTCTCGGCCATGGGGTTTTCTGGCGGTTATGGTGGCTGGCCGGCCAGGCATGGGTCACCCTCAAGGTCAGGGAGGTCAGGGGTTTAATTTGGTGAAGTCAATTGGGGTTTGACATGTGTAAAGGGCTTGATTTAAGTGGAATGGGGTAAGAGTGTATTTTGGCTAAGTTTGGTCAAATACATGGATTGGGCTTGGTGCACCTCCCCAAGGCTAATTTGGGTTGAAGAGAAAGTCATTTGGTTCAGCTTAATTAATGGGGAGAAGTCACCATCCAAGTACAATTAGGCTTAAGCATGAATTAGGGGAGACATGAGAGTGGTTAATCACTTTAAGGGAATATGGAAAGAACCTCCTCCCTTTGCCCAAGATAGAATGGTGACATGTAAAGGGGGTTTCATGGCTCCCATGTGGCTCATGCATGGCTTCATGGCTTGCCTATGGCTTAGGATGGCTTGGCTTGGTTTCATAGAAATGGGTTTTAGGCATTTTTGATGAATTTTAAGGAGATTGTCATGTGGCTAAAATTGGAATGATTTGATGATAAATTAGGAATTTAGAGATGATTTTAAATTGAATGTATGATGAGGGAGAGTGTCATATGGGCTTCGGATGAATTTTTGGGCTTTTGAGTTTGGTTAGGAATGGGCTTTTAAATGACTTAAATGGGTGGGCTTTTATGTTTCAAAATGGGCTTTTAGATGAAAAATTTTGCAAAGGGACATGCTAAATAAATGTTGGGTTTAGTTTAGGGATGTGTCATGAGTGATTTGGAATCAATTTGAAGTGATTTGGAATTGAATTGAGTCGAATTTGGGTCCCCTTGGTGATAGGGTCAAAATAGGTCAAAATGGACTAGCTTGGGCTAAGGTTGGGCTAATGTTGAAATTGATGTAAAATTATTGTTGAGAAATGTTCATGGGAGTGTCACAAAGAGCTTTCAACTTGGTTGGGCTTTGATTTTGGGATTTGGGCCTATTTGGGTTCATGGTGGATTTAGGCCTATTTAGGGAATTTTGGGTTTGGGTTGAATTTAAGGAAGGTTTGGGTCCAAATTTTGGGCAAACTATGTTAGTGTTTTGTTTGTGGAAGTGTTAGGGAAGATTTAGAAAAGGTTTGGAGTTAATTGGAGTTGAATTGGGTTGGTTTGGGCTAAGTTTGGGTCATGGGTCAAAATTGGGCCTTAAGCTTAAAAATGAAATTGGATTCAAATGTCAATCAAATTGGGCTTGGATTTAGTCTAGATTGATATTGGGGATATTGAATTGAAGTTTAGAATTGAATTGGACCAAAATTGAGGTCAATTGGAGTGGTTTGTTTTGACATTGGGTTCACTTGGGTTTAAAATGGGTCAAATTGGGGGTTTTGGTAAAAGTGGGGTAAATTGACGAAATTGGCCCATGGTCTAGTTGAAAAAAATGAAATTGGGAATAGTTTGGATTTTCTGGAAGTTTCTGGGATTTTTTTGGAATTTTTGAATTTTTAGGTCAAGAGGGGCTTTTTAGTAATTTGGAGGGTATTGGGGGGTATTTTTGGAATTTTTGGTATGGTTGTCCAAGGATGATCAATTTGAGTGGGGGGAAATGTTCAAGGTTGATTTTGGAAAAGTTTTGGGTGATTTGGAAATTTTGGTGGTTTTGGGTAGTTCGAGGGCTTTTAGTAGGTTTGGTGGGTCGGGGCCACGTGGGTCAAAAATTGAAATTTTGGAAAAGTGAACATTAAGCAAGTATGAGTGAAATGGATTCATTTTGGTTGATCCATAAAGCCATATTAAGCCCATAGGAGCCATGAGAGGACTCATTTGAGGCATTCACTATGTTGTTCCCAACCCTCTTAGCTAGGGGCTTAGGGGTTAAGGACCATTCATATGAATTATCTACATGAGTCAAGAGGTCAAGTTGGATGAGAGTGTGGGTTTTAGGATTTGGAATGTGTGTGCGAGTCAGCCCTCACCAGACTAGGCCACACAGGGTGATCCTAAGGCCAAAGAGTCCTATAGGGAACTCATCCTTTAAACCTCCACATTTAATATCAACCCTCTAGGTGATTAGGGGTTTACAATCAAGCTTGTGGGGTTTGCAGGGAGTTAAGAAGTGGTTGAGTTTCTGAGTGGTGGGTCCCATTTCTAGTCCTCTAAGATAGTCAAAGGGAAAGCTTAAGGCTAGATCCTAAGTACTAAGGAGAGAGAAGAGAAGACCTCATCAAAAATGAGGTCAACAGTGCCATGCCTTGGAAACACCATTAAGCTTAGAAGATGAAAAATTTACCCTTTTTCTATTCTGAGTCTTCCAGGCTCCGATACTTATCGATCGGGTAGGCAATGATCATGTCCGAATCTTCCTCGGATGGAGATAAACCCGAGTAATAACACTCGATGTTTGGCGCCAGGCCATAGAAAATATTGATGCGTTCAGGAGTGAATCCTACTCCAACTTCTCGAATGAAAATCTCGTATTCCTCCGCATCCACGAAATTAGCATAAAACTCTCTAACCACCGGGATAACGGCAACAGCAGTGAAATAACAAAATCGTTTCCAGTTGAGTGCAACGATTGTCTCCTCAATTCCTCCTCCAGGATTATAGAAACTTCGCTCTGAGATAAAATTCGAGTCGTAGCAAAATCATTATATCGGAAGTGTGCAACAACAGTGACGAACTTGCTATGATCAAAGTTTTCTCGTTCCTTTCCTCGCTTAGATTTGGGTGCCATCTAAACGTGAAAGAAAAACGCAAAATAAATTCAACGGATCTAGGAAAATAAACTAATTTAAGCTTTTCAAACTTGAAATAGCTTAAACATCCATGAATTTAATCATAAAAAATCAAACGTTTTCTCAAAATTTCAGTTTTTCTTAATGAGAGCAAAATTCATGGTAAAAATAAAAAACAATGAGATTAGAATGTAGATCTGACCTCGAGATGAAGAAATCGGGTGATTTCAAGCCCAAAAACTTGAAAATCCGGCTCTAAATGGAATCTCTAGGTGATATTTTTGCGAAAATACTATGGAGAAGGAAGCTTAGGCGTCAAAAATGGCGTGGCGGGTTTAAGAAGATGAGTTTTCAGGTTCAGGCCGAACCGGCGGTTAGGCGCCGAATTCTGGCACCTAGGCGCCAAACTCGCCTTTCCAAAAATTTGATTTAAATTAAATATTTTCCACCAAATCTTATCAAATTCGACTCCTAATTACTCTAATGAGAGTATTAATCCATTTTATAACCTCCAAATATTTTCACAATCAATTTAAAATGATAGCATAGATCCACATAAATGTATCTAAATTCTTCAATTCAAAATCCTAATATCCATTCCAAATTCAATAATCTTCAGTACAAGACTTGTATCAAGGTTCATCATTTTATAAGTAACACAATCAAAAACATATTAAAAACAAACATTCAAATCCAACAACACACATTGAACATTTTAAGCAAATACACACATTAGATATTCAACACACTAAAACAAGATTCAATCACACCTAAAACACACATAGAATCTATTTAACACTGTTCTTCAATTTCCATCTCTTTCGCAATGAAGTTCTTTGGGACCGAAGGGATAGAACACCAACGCCCTTGGAAATTCCAAAGCCGACTTTTCATCAATCCATTTGTTCTTCGCGTACATTTCTACTTGAGGGGCTTGATAGGCAGCCATGTGATCAGATTGAAGTTTGGTTTGCCATTCCAAGTGTTCGTATTGGTGGTACATCTCATGGAGACGATCACCAATACTTTGAAGTTCCGTTTCAATCTTATCCATTCGACTAAACATTTTCTCTAAACTAACAACAATAAAACCATTAAAATAAGGCTGAGGATCTTTAGGAGATTTGTCTCTTACCTCATTTTCATGATTTCCTCTATCCATGGCCTCCAAATCCTTCCTAACTCCTCCAAAATGAATTGCTCTGGTCGAAATTAGTGTATCTATGGGATTGGGGACGAAAAATAGGCTATAAATAAAGAGATTTCGTGTGAAAAACTAAAGAAATTCAGTTTTTCCATGATCTGTAACCGCGGCGCTTAGGCTCCGGAATCTGGCACCTAGGCGTCGGATTCATCGATATGTCAGTTATTCTGGCTCTTAGGCGCCAACTTTTGGCGCCTAGGCGTCGGAACCTCTATCGACTCCGATTCGCCTATCGTTAAATTTTGCAAACTTTCGGTCGTAAAAATAGGTCTAATAAACGAATATGATCAACACACAAACAAAATTACGAAAAATTCAAATCACAAACAATCACAAACGAAGGTTAACTTGATCTCCTTTTTACTCATATTTGTCATGGAGTGGTACAAGGCCAACTTTTATATACTTTAAGAAAATGTTTAGCATAAGCCAATACAGACTCGTTAGCTATTTATTTCTAGAAGTTATATACAAATTTAGTCAAAACCAAGGCATAACCTTACAACGATAATTAAATTCAAACTAATAAATATGGGTTGCCTCCCACAAAGCGCTTGGTTTAATGTTGTCAACCCGACCTAATTAATTGAAGTAATTGGGTAGACTCAGTTCATAAGCCTCTTTGTAATTTAATTTCATTTTTCCCATATAAGGCTTCAGTCTTAATCCGTTAAATTTAAATACTTTTCCAGTTTTGGAATCTTTAATATCCACAGCTACATAAGGGTATACTTTATCAATTATAAATGGTCCCATCCATTTAGATTTTAATTTTCTAGGGAAAAGTTTTAAACGAGCATTAAATAATAATACTTCTTGTCCAGGCTCGAATATTTTCCTTGAAATCATTTTGTCATGTAATTTCTTCATTCTTTCCTTATAATTTTTTTCATTTTTATAAGATTCATTTCTTATCTCTTCCATTTCATTTAGTTGTAATAATCATTTTTCTCCTACAGTATTCAAATTATAATTGAACTCATATATCGCCTGATAAGCTTTATGCTCCAGTTCAACAGGTAAGTGACAATGTTTACCATAAATTAACCGATAAGGTGACATTCCGATAGGTGTCTTATAAGCTGTTCTATAAGCCCATAATGCGAAATTAAGTCTATCAACCCAGTCAGTTCTTTTAGGATTAAAAGTCTTTTTCCAATATTCTTTTAATTTCTCTATTTGATACTTCAGCCATTCCACTTGTTTGAGGATGATAAGCAGTTGCAATTCTATGCTTAATTTTGAATTTTTCCAGCAATAATTGAATTCTTATATTTCTGAAATGACTTCCCCCATCTGTGATAATTATCCTAGGCATTCCAAATCTTGTAAAAGTCATTTTCTTTAAAAATTTTGAAACACTTTTGGAATCACGGTTCAATAATGCTACAGCTTCGATCAACTTTGAAACATAATCAATTGCTAATAAAATATAAATCTTTCCAGATGATGGTACGAAAGGTCCCATAAAGTCTAAACCCCATACATCAAAAATTTCGATTTCTAGTATAAAATTTAGAGGCATTTCATCTTTTCTGGATATATTTCCCATTCTTTGACATCGATCACAAGTTTTCACATAATTTCCAACATCTTTAAATAAATTAGGCCAATAAAATCCAGAATATAAAATTTTAAATGCAGTTTTATCCACTCCAAAGTGTCCTCCAAATTCAGAATCGTGACATTTTTGAATAATAGCAAAAGTTTCTTCATAATGTACACATCTTCGAATCACAGAATCTCTTCCTATTTTAAATAAATGAGGATCTTCCCAAATATATGATTTACAATCATTCTTGAATTTCTTAATATATTTACTATTTATCTCATATGATAAAATATTGCTAACCAAGTAGTTAACTATATTTGCATACCACGGTATTTGTAATCCTTGAATGACATATAATTGCTCATCCAGGAATTTTTCATTTATAATTTCTTCATAAATCTTCTCATTATTGTTTTTTACTCTTGATAAATGATCAGCAATTTGGTTGTCAATCCCTCTTCTGTTTACTATTTCAAAATCAAGTTCTTGTAAAAGTAAAACTCATCTGATCAATCTAGGTTTAGCATCCTTTTTAGATATTAAATACTTAATAGCAGAATGATCAGTGTGTACGATACATTTTGTTCCAAGAAGATATGATCTAAATGTATCAAAGGCATATACTATTGCTAACAGCTCTTTTTCGGTAGTTGTGTAATTTATTTGAGTTTCATTAAGAGTTTTACTAGTGTAGTATATAACTTTGAAAATCTTCTCATATTTTTGTCCTAATACAGCTCTGATTGCATAATCACTTGCATCACACATTAATTCAAAAGGTTTATTCCAATCAGGTGCAATAATGACAGGTGCAATGATTAACTTTTCTTTCAGAATATTGAACGCATTCAGACAATCTTCATTGAATTCAAATTTAGTTTCTTTTTCTAACAAATGGCAAAGAGGTTTAGCAATTTTAGAAAAATCCTTTATATATCTCCTATAAAATCCAGCATGACCCAAAAAACTTCTTACATCGGTAACGGTAGTAGGTAGTTGCAATTTAGCAATAATTTTCACTTTTGCTTGATCAACTTCCATCCCTATTTGTGAAACTTTATGTCCAAGTACAATGCCTTCTGTAACCATAAATTGACATTTTTCCCAGTTTAGAGCTAAATTTTTTTATTCACATCTTCTGAAAACTTTCGTTATATTTTCCAAGCAAGATTCAAAAGAAGTTCCAAAAACTGAAAAATCGTCCATGAATACTTCAATTCCTTTAACAATCAAATCACAGAATATTGATATCATACATCTTTAAAAAGTTACAGGTGCATTGCATAAACCGAAAGTCATTCTTCTAAAGGTAAATGTTCCATAAGGACTAGTAAATATTGTCTTTTCTTGATCCTCAGGAGCAACAGGTAATTGATGATAACCAGAATATCCATCCAGAAAACAGAAATATGAATGTCCAGCAAGTTTATCCAACATTTGATCCAAGAAAGGTAAAGGAAAATGATCCTTTATAGTGGTGTTGTTTAATTTTTGATAATCAATGCAAATTCGACATCCAGTAACTTGTCTTATTGGGATTACCTCATTTTTTTCATTAACAATGACAGTTACTCCTCCTTTCTTCAGAACACAATGAAGAGGACTTACCCATTGGCTATCTGAAATAGGATAAATAATTTCAGCATCTAACCATTTTAAAATCTCTTTCTTAACAACCTCTTTCATAATTGGATTTAATCTTCTTTGAGGTTCAATAGTGGGTTTACAATTTTCTTCCATTAAAATCCTATACAAACATATTGAAGGGTTTATTCCTTTTTTATCTGCAATAGTCCAACCAAAAGCTTTCTTATAACTCTTCAGAACTCTATTTAATTTTTCTTCTTGATCTTTGCTTAATTCTGAAGATATAATTACAGGTAAAGTTAATGAATCTCCAAGAAATGCATACTTTAAATGTGCAAGTAACATCTTTAATTCCAGTTCAGGGGCTTTTTCAATTGAGGTTAATAATATCTCATTTGTAGTTGTGTCTAAAATTTCTTAATTTTCATGAATATAATGAGCTTCTTCAGATGAATTCTCTTCATTTAATGACTCATCATATAACATAGATTCTTTATTTTTATCATCAAAAATGACATTACATCTTTCTTGGTAATGCTTTTCAATCATATAATCAAAAATATCCATCCAATAGCATTTTTCTTTTTCAGGATACCTCATTGATTTCAGAACATTGAATGTTATCTCTTGATTATTAACTCTCATTTTTAATTCTCCTTTTTGCACATCAATCATAGCTCGACTGGTAGCTAGAAAAGGTCTTCCTAAAATGATAGGTATTTCTTTATCTTCTTCCATATCCAGAATAATGAAATCTACAGGGAAGATAAATTTATCTATCTTAAAGAGAACATCCTCTATAACTCCTTTAGGATAAGTAATCGATCGATCAGCTAACTGAAGAGTTACAGTGGTAGGAGAGATCTCTCCTAAATCTAACCTTCGAAAGATTGAAAATGACATGAGATTAATACTAGCTCCTAAATCACATAAGGCTTTTCCACAGAATTTTTCTCCGATAGCACATGGTATAGTGAAACTTCCGGGATCTTTAGGTTTACGAGGTAATTTCTTCGGATAATTGTACTACATTCTTCACTTAATGCAACGAGTTTCATAAGCTTCGAATTTTCTCTTCTTACTTAAAATATCCTTCATAAATTTTGCATAGCTTGCCATTTGCTCCAAAGCTTCAGCAAAAGGAATGTTGATGGTAAGTTTCTTAAAAATTTCAAAGAACTTAGAAAATTGATGGTCAAGCTTCTGCTGTTTAAGTCTTTGAGAAAAAGGTGGTAGTGCTCTTTCAACTTCAACTTCAGTAGGTACAACATTATGATCTTTACTTGGAGAAATGGTATCATTAGGTTTTTCAATCTCTTAAACTTCTTTTTCTTTTTCAATCTCATTCTGTCTTTTCTCTATTAATTCCTTTCCACTTCTAAGTTGTACAGTTTTTGCTTGTTCATGTTCTTTTCCAGATCCTTTAGAATTAATTTCGACATTGCTAGGCAGTGTTCCTTGAGGTTTGTAATTAATAAAATTAGCAATTTGACCCATCGATTCTTAATATTACGAATAGCGGTGTTTTGACTTTGTGACTCGATTGCTAAGTTGCAAGATCGATTCTTCTACGAACAACTTTTCTGTCGATTGTTATAACTAGGTGGATAAGTTGGTACTATAGTTTGAATTTCCTTGATTGTTCCAATTTGGATTGGTTTGATTTCCATTACTCGATTAAAATTAGGATGTTTTTTCTAACCAGGATTATAATAATTAGAATAAGGATTATTAGTTTTACTAGCAATAGCTTGCAAAGTTTCCATTGTTTGAGAATCATCAGAATTTGCAGCATTTTCATTATTCACATGCAATATATTAATAGCAAAATAATCTAATTTCTTAGATATCGCAGCCACTTGTGAAACTAAAATAGAAAAGGCTTCATTATCATGAATATTGGCCATTCTTTTAGGATTAACCCTTTCAGAAGGCCATTGAAAATTGTTGTTAGCCATTTCTTCAATTAAGGTATAGGCTTTTTCAAATGTCTTAGCCATTAAAGAACCACCAGCAGCAGCATCAATAATTGATCTAAGTGATCCTATAAGTCCATTATAAAATGTTTGAATAAGTAACCAATCTGGTAAAGCATGATGAGGACATTTTCTTCATAGTTCTTTAAATCTTTCCCAAGTTTCATAAATTGTTTCTCCATCAAATTGTGTAAATGAAGTAATATCATTTCTCAATTTAGTAGTTTTAGAAGGAGGAAAATATTTAGCAAGGAATTTTTGTGTCATATCTGCCCATGTTTTAATAGAACGAGTTGCTAATGAATTAAGTCACATCTTTGTTTTATCTTTTAAGGAAAAAGGAAAGAGTCTAAGCCTACTTGCATCATCAGAAACATTATTATATTTAAAGGTAGCACAAAGTTCTAAAAAACTAGCAAGGTGTAAATTTGGATCCTCATTAGGTGTTCCTCCAAATTGATTGTTTTGAACCATTTGAATAATAGAAAGTTTAAGCTCAAAAGAATTAGCATCTACAGCTGGAACTTGTATACTAACATGAAGTTCATCAGCTGTAGGGTTTGCATATTCCCTTAATAGTTTATAAATATTTTGTTCATTAATTTCAATTGGATTTTGATTATTGTTATGTAAGTTAGCCATTTTTTTATGTTTTGAAATTTGTTTTCTTTTTTTAATTCTTTTAATTGTTCTTTCTAATTCAGGATCAAAAGGTAGTAATCCTTCAGATTCAGAACTACGCATAAAAATTTAAAGATAATAATTTTGTTTTGTTTTAATGTTTTTGTTTTGTTTTGTTTTGTTATTTATTTATTTTTTTTATTTTTACTTTTAATTTTTACTTTATTTTATCCCCGGCAACGGCGCCAAAAACTTGATGTGATGCGACTTTAATTAAGCGTTAAAATACAATATTTTGATACCACTTTTTAGAAGATTTAATTCTCAGCAAATGGCTTGAAAACTTGATGTGCGAGGTTTACTTTTATAATTTTATTAGATTTAATTATTGTAAAAGTCACAATTTTAAACGCAAGTATACGTATCGTTCAAGTAATACAGGACTCTAGTGGAGTCCTGGTTATCGATCCCACAGGGATAATAAAAACAAAAAGTAAAAATATATAAAAACAATATTTTGAAATTTTCTTAAGCAAGTTATATATACTTATATATATATATATATATATATATATATATATATATATATTTTCCAAAGCCCTAGGGCGAATTTTATTGAAATAAAAACGGTTACATGAGCTTGCGGAGGGGCCCAAAACATGTAGCCCAACCCTTACGATACAAAGCTAACAAAAGAAACGAAAGTTCAGTCCATAGACAACAATAACAATGTCTAAGAACGAGATCGCGCTGCTCTCTGTTTCTAGGAGATCCATAGAGTAAGCTCTTAATTGTTGCTCCATTGCCATGAGTGACCACGGTTTCATCAACTAGTAGAGTATCTCCAGGCTTCTTCTTCCGCCGAGAAGTGTAAACCTGCCAATCCTCTTCATCTTCTTCTTCTTCATCTTCATCTGCTTCTTCTTCAGCTTCTTCCTCTTCGGTTGTCGAGTCGCTGTGAAACTTACTGGGTGGGTGCAACGAGTAAGTTGGAGATTTCTTCTTTTCTGCTAAATTTTTTGGTGTATCGGTCAGAATCGACAGCTATGGTAGCCACCTGGGCGGTTTGCACCACAGGAGGAAGGACTACCTTTCCATCTTCAGCAACCATGGCGCTAACCACCGGGGTGGTAACTTGTGCAGTCTGCTGAGGAGTCTCCCCGACAGCCTTGTCAGCCTCAGACGCTACGTTGTTCACCTTTTGAACCAGGGTAGCATCAGCACTTTGTTGAAGAATCTCAACAGCAGCTAAAGAAGGCCCAGAAGCCCTTTTCCTTGATGGGGGATGCAGCCTGTAACAGGTGTCCCTAATGTGACCGAACATTTTACAATGCTGGCAAAAAAGAGGTCTATTCTCTACCACCACCTCCTGCCAAAACCCATCTTCACCATCCGTGATCCAAATTTTATCCACATCTGGGAGGGTAAAATCCCTTTCCACCTAAACCCTGGCACCATCAGGCGTGACCATATCATAAGTAGGTGAATCAACTCTGAGAGGAATACCAAGAGCTTAACTTATGTTATATAAAGCTTTTCGTTGGTACAAATGAAAAGGGAGTCCCGGAAGCTTGAACCACATAGAAACGACAGGAGGTTCCTTAGATGAGTCAAAATCAGGAGTCCATTTGATAAGCTTCATATAGGTACCGGCAACCAAAACAGATTGTTGGGCAAATATTCTAGCATAATCTTCTTCCTTTTGTATTCTAATAAGTAGATGTCTGCCATCTAAAACTCCCAACCTCCATCCTCCAATGAGCTTCAGATCCTCAAAGAACTTTCTAACCAAATCCATCTTGGGATGACCAAATTGAAATTTCCGAATTAGCGTGAACTTCACATCTTCAGAGAGAGCCTTCATTTCCAGGGTAGTGAAGATAATAGCAGGCTTCCCATTCTTTTCACCTATTGGTCTGATAAAATGTTGCTCGATATTACCAGCCACCGCATCGTGAAAGGATTGTGGAAAGAAAAGATGATCAGGAAATTTTTTGTGAGAGATGTTGTCCCTGCCCACCACTCTGGCAAAAGTAGTCGTTGCCATGAAGACGGCTCAGAAAACCAGCTGGTCACTGTCAAGATCGCTGACGGAAGTAGCCCGTTGTGCACTGTCAAGCTTTCCTTCCCAGTTTCGAACAAAACAGACCTGTAGCAACCAGCTGAATCAACAGTCGCGGACTACTGCGAAAGAAACAGCCGCCGCAGATGAAGGCCACGAGGAAGACGCCGCAGTAGCACGCGGTACGCACGGCGAGCGTCAGGCGAGCTCCAGATGACGCACGAAGAAGACCGCGCAGCGCCAGACGACAATGCTGCGCACGGTGACACGTATCGGACGCTCGGAACTGCAGCTATGCAGCGCCTGACGATGCCGGAGGAGACGCGGGATCGACGAGGGATCAGATGCGAAGAGATCACAATGACGGTCGCTAGGGTTCGACGCCATGCCGCGAAACCCTAGCAGAACCGATCGGGGACGACGCCATCAACAAAATATACTTATATATATATATATTCAAATTTAATTAACTAAAAGAAAGTAAGAAATAAGCAGGAAAGTAAAGTAAGCAGCAATTTAATGCAATTATAAAAACGACTTTCTACTTTTTCAACTAATCCAAGAATTATAGATTAATTATCTTTTGTAGGGAATTAAGAATGTAGTATTGTGTCAAATAGAAGCATTCATATTCTTTACCATTTGGTTCAGGTGCAAAGAACATTGACCAATCTATAGTTAGGCTCCGGATGTGTTATTAGTAGAATGGGTTAATCTAGGCTCACACTACTAGATGTCTAAGGGTGGCTATGGTCGGCCCTACCAGTGACCCGTTACCTTTCTATACACCAAATTATTAGAATTTAGTCTGTAACTCTAAAAACTAAATAATTTTACGCCCAATAAATAATATATTCCTATTTATTTGCACTTCATCTTAAATAATTCGCGTAAAGCCTTCGATTACCTTAAGGATTCATGTGATATCTACTAGTTAAGAATTTATCTCCAGATAGGTCTCAAAATTCTTCAACAGGTTTTAACAAATTAAATGGCCAATTTAAAAAGTAAACTAAGATCGGGTATTAATATCATCACAATATTTTAAAATATTTTATTTTAATTCTCTACAAAATTTAATTAATTTATAATCTTTTTATAGTTGAATGTAGAAAGATAACTAACTACTCATAACTCATTAAAATAACACAAGAAAACACATTTATAAAACTTTAAGTCAAAGTACAAATACTTATCTGAAGTGTTCCTTCAAGAGCTCCGCTGACTTCTACTGACTCCAACGCAATGATGAAAGACTCCAACAGCAATTACACACAATAAACACTCAAAATAAACTCACTAGATACAAAATAAAGTGGCAGCCTAAGTATGGAAGAGACTAAATTAAACTAGAATTGGCTAAAATGGGTATATGTACTAAGAGGGGGGGTTTTGGTGCGATTTTCTCTGTAGAATGGGCTCCTATTTATAGAGCTCTGAATTTAACCAAGGGTTGATTAAGGCACCACTTCAAAATTCATCTAAATTCAATGTATCTTCTAGAAGGTAACTGTCGTGCCTAGGCGCCGGGATCTGGCGCCTAGGCGCCGGACTCCATGACCAGGTTGTTTGCACCTCTTCACTTTGGGTAGCACCTCTTTGCGATCCAGACCGTTTCCTTGTGTCCAAATACATTGTATCACATGTCCTATATATTAGGAGTAACTTCCAGTCTACTAGAAGCTCCAATAACCGCTTAACACCATCAAAATAATTGCCCAAAGTCATCAAAAAAACTTAGCAGTGTCTGTATCGAACTGGCGCTTAGGCACCGGACTCTGGCATCTAGGCGCCAGACCAATAATTCCAAAAATTGCTCCATAAGCTCCATTTTTGCTCCTTTTTGCTCTTGTTTTCCTTCTTGGACTCTTTTTAATCATCAACATCCAAAAACATGAAAATATTTTTCATTAAAGCATAATATCCTTAAGAGTTAAATCATAAATAAGGCATAAAAATGGGTATTTTTTTATGTGGATCACAAATTCTACATAAAGTTCTACTATTTTGTAACGAAAGGTTCAAACTGGAGAAAGTAACATTCCCTTTGTAATGAAGTTATGTTTAATGAAAGAATTAGATCGTTAGAAATTTTATTGTGCCAAATAAGAGCATTCCTATTCTTTGCCCTCTTTTGAGTGCATAAAGAAGATTAGCTAATCCTAGGTTTAGTCTCTAAGTTCGTGGTTAGGTTGGGAGGATATTGGTTCTCACTCTAAAGTTTCGACTTCCTCCTCGCCTGAGGGCTAACACTCACTTTAGTTTCCAAACACTAAGGTCGAATTGGAGATTTTAGTCTGTCACCCAAAAATCTTCAATTCTACGCCCAACAAAGTATATTTACCAATTTATTTGCACTCCACTCCATGAATTACATTCCCATCCATGGAATTGAATGTGATTCTCACTTTGTTGTAGAACACATACTTCTCTTGGATCATATGTTTCACAATAATTTTTAACATTTTAATTGGCCAGATCGAAAAAGTAAATGAAGTACGAAGTGTAAAATCATCGCAAGTATTTAACATTTAAATTGCATATCCAATCTATCTCTTCATTTCACCATATCTCATAACAAGGAGAAAGACAAAAAAAATCTACTCATAATTCATGAGAAAGATGCGATAAGCACGGATTTTATATATAAAAGAAAGTTCATACAAATAGTAATTAATAAAAACAACTTATCTGAAACTCTTCCCCAAAGCAAATCCCTTGAAGTTTATTTGAATCTCATTCTCTCTTTACAATAACACCCAATACTCTCTTGGAAATGTAAGTAAGAAGAAATCTCTCACTTTTCTTCCTCTCCTACAACTCTAGATAAAACTCTCTTTTTACTTCACACACACAGCTCCTGTGACTCCTACAACAAAACTCTCCAAACTCTGCAAAACTCACACACAACCCACTTTTTTGGCATTCAAAACACTTTAATATAGTGTAGAGATGAATTTCCTAAGAGATACCTCAAGCAACCTTCCAAAAATCGTCCAAATTTGTCGAATCTAAAAAAAATTTGTGTAACTATCTTGGGTGCAATTGGCGCCAAGGTTCTGTCAAATGGCATTGTCAGCACCCACTCTGGTGCCATCGGTGCCAGAGTGTGGTTCTGGACTACTCCTTTGGATGTGGTCGTCGTCGCCGCCCAGAGCATAGTTTCCGAAAATTGCCTCATTTTACGCCAAATTTCGTCATTTTTTTCTTTTGCTCCAAATGCCAAAAATTAACATATGTACAAAAAAACATGAAAATGCCCTTTTTAAAGTGCAATATCAAAAAAAATGAGTATAAAATATAGATGAAAAATCAAACATATTTTTGGTGCATCAGCTTCTCCAGCACCTACCTTAGGCTCCTCGTGAGATTATAAGGATGAGCTTTATTTTGTTGTTAGAATTGATTGGATTTCATCTTGCATGTGATTGCATCCATGTTATGCATATAGCATGAATTTTAAAACATGCATCAAAATATCAATTTCTTGTGTTACCAATTGGCCGCTTACATCAGTTTGATCAGCTATTCTCGTCGGTTTGATCGATTAGCCACCATTGGCCCAATTAGCTCGATAGATCTCTTTCATCATTTCAGCTAATCGACCACCAACAGCTCGATCGGTTCATTGACCATTTTTTTTATTCGACTGATCGGTCATTATCAGCTAGATCCGTTCAATCAATCATATTTGTTGATTTGACTAATCAGCCACCACTAGCTCGATTGAGTTGACCAACCATTTTCTTTGTTTCAACCAATCAATCGCCACACAGTATCAATCAGTTTGATCGACCACAACGGGCCTGATCAATTCTATCGACCATATCAATCGGTTCGAGTGATCATCCGCCACCAGCCGATCGGTTTGATCGATAATTTCCATCGGTTCAACTGATTGGTTGCCATCAACTCGATCAGCTCAAACGATCATTTCCATCTGTTTAACGGATAGGCCACCACCAAGCTACTTAGCTTGATCAAACCTCCTAGATGTTTCAGCAGATAGGCTGCCACCAGCTCGATCAATCATATATGATTGTTCGACCGATAGACCATCACTGGCCTAATCATCTCAATCGAACTTTTTTCATCGACATGACCGATCGGTTGTTATCAGCTCAATTGATCAATCGACCACCTCCGCCAACCCGATCAATTGGTTGCACCCTGGTCCAATCGATCCATTTCAATTGAATGTCACAATGCTGTAAGTTTTATCTCATTGCTTACATTAACATGTTTGCACTAATACCTTGACGTGCATTTGTGAGCATTTGTCCTCATGCTTATAGTGGGTATCCTTGCCTACTTGGGTGTGATATTTCCTACACCCAGGCATATTTTCTTGCATAAGATCCCATATGTTTGTATATTGCATGTCTAAGGTTTGCACATGAGCTAGTGTTTTTACAAGCTCATTTTGACATTGATGTGTTCTCTGCAGAGATGGTTTGCACATCAATCCTACCTGATGTTTGATTATCCTTAACGGTTTACACTCCTTCACTCTCTAAGGTATCACTTTGAAGTTTCTTAGGTTTAACATCGTGTCACTTGGAAATGGGTCATGATATCTAGCCTCTAAATCGGTCTAGTGTGCAATGTATTTCCATTGAGGTTCACGACTCTCACTTTCCCAGTGTCATTCTCCTTAGCCTCTAAATCCACTTGGTGCACAGGTTACACTACCCATCACTCACGCCAGTGTCAAACTTTATAGTGAGCATGCTCCTTTACATGGAGCATGTGTTTGCTTGCTTGCATGGTGCATTACATATTTTATGTGCTTGGTCACTATTGAGGCAAGTTGTAGTCACATTTGGAGTCATATACCCTAGGCAACCAAGCATGACATCACTTATACAGTGTGTCTTGCAAGTGTATCTTTACACTATTGGCATATTCATCACTAGGGTATGCCACCGTATACTTGTGAATAATATTTTCTATATCATGATCACTCCTACTGTGACGTCGTGATCACATTGCACTGTAACATTTTGCATCTACATGTGCATTCTCTGATTATCTCGATAATAAATCTGGCTCATTAGTCAGATGGCCCATTGTTAGTCACAATGTGTTAATAAACATTTGTTGCGAGGATGTCTCAGAGATCAATGTTAGTTATTGCATCGTGATTAGCACGTTTATGTTGTGCTAAGGTTTTAAGGGGTCTAATATGTGCCACTTAAGCTTTTTTACTTTCTTAGGACCTATTTTAAAATCTAATAAAATTATATTTTTATCACCTGTATGCATCATAATTCAAAATCTATTTTGAAGCTATTACATCTTTATCTTAGACCAAAAATAAGGTACATCTTCTAAAGTTTTGTTCATACAAAACATGAATCTAGTAACACCCTTTATAATCCTTAGATCCTTAGGATGGGATTGGGATCGGCGACCCCATCAAAACATATGCTAACCTTTTACCCACACATTACACACACTCAGATGTTGTGACTAGGAGACCACGTAATAGATGGTTTGCTAGGCTAGGACTAGGGTGCTTATGTAGTTTTTAGGATGTCCTGGCTATTGTTCTTTGGTTTGTGCCCTAGCTGGGCATCTTTTTCTTGTTTTTTTAGTGTTTACTAGGTGTGAGACGTGTACCCTAGTATATTAGGGGTGGTATTCATGTAAGGAGTTGTGTCTAACAGAGAGGATTCATTATGATTTTAGCTAACACAATTTTTGCAGGTGTTGTTTAGTCTCCCTCCCACCGGGCATGGTTCACTACGTTGCATGTAGATAGCTTTCATGCTAACTTGATTTTCAGGCAGGTCAAGCCTTCTTTTAGACTTTTGTTATGTCCTTTTTAAAGTCCCCTAGGCTTAAGTCTGTATTAGAAATAAGGTATGAGCATGGGTTCGGAGGCTCTTGATAAACATAATCATGTGACAAGTACCAAGAATAGCTTGCGCTTATCTTGTACCTTAATTCTAAATTTCATTTATGTATACCCTTAATACATGGCATGTGTATGCATTATGTGGCCAACTTTTTACTTTTTTGGGATATGTTGTTGATCCAACAGTACCCTGTCTTTTATTCTTTGTATTTGGCTTGTTTACCTTGATGCAATGTGCTTGTCAATTATTCTTTCTTTGCTTGTGGCATGTTTAGACTTAACGAGAATATAATTTGGGCTCTATAAGGACCTAAAATTATAACTTTTTCTACAAATGCTTAATAAAAGATTAAGATTAATTTAAACTTAGGTTTAAAAAATCTCAACTTTTTCTAACTTGCTTTTACTTTCGTGCATAGCCCCGGGCCATATTTAAATTTATATGCATAGCATGATTATAACCCAATTCATACTAATAGGGCCTCCATATTAGAATTTTTTAGCTCATTGCATCATATTTGCATGTCTTGAGGAGAAGTCACCATTCTTCTTAAACCCGCCTGACTAAACATAAGATTTCTACTTATGTGGTTATTTAGCACGCTTATAACGTTAGAGGCTTCTCTAACCCAGACGGAAAATAAGTCCTTTTTGAGAGTGTCTCCGCTTCGTGGTTGTACCTCTTTTCTCTTTCCACTCCAATAGTCAGCAGCTTCCTTGCCAATTTGGCAAGTATAAGTCCCACCTCTACTTTTTCTACCTACAGAGGGTCATAGGACATAGGATTTCCTTCTCTTAACCTTAGGGCTACCAAGGTCCCATTAGACAATGCAATTCATGGATTGCTAACAAGGGCAGTCGTGTTGGGTCGACTGCCTTCACTACCAAGCAGACTAGGTGTCTTAATAGCTTGGGATGAGGGATGCTACCCGATTAGGAATACCCTACCTTCTCTTGCTATACCCACTTTGAGCCACGTTGCTCCTTTGACACATATTGGAAAGTGATTCACCCTCAACTCTTATGGCCCAGTTACACCTAAAAGTGTAGCGTGGACCTTATGAGGTGAGATGGTTGTTTCATAGACCTCGTCTATTGATGCACGTATGGGATTGTAAGTGACTCTCTACCAATATGGCTCGGCGTGAGCATTGAAAGTGTCGAGATACTCCTGTATTATAACCATTCTTTGTGACACCCTCTCACTATTCATCACTTTAATGTAAGCAAGGTTCCTTTAATCAAGACTATCATTGAGCAACCCCTAAGATGTAATTAACCAAAGGAATAAGTCCCTTTGGGGGTTGCTCTTGACTCCAACAGAAACACACATATTTAGTTCTCTAGTTTCTTAGGTACTTTATGTAGGTATTTTTCCATGGATATTCAGTTCAAGATATCTCAATCTGATTCAGTTTGGACGTACACTCTTGATCTATCACATGTGGTTTACCACACATAAGCTCTCAAAGATTCTTTTTAAACTTGTGTGCCTAGTTTTCGTCTCATTTCCCTTTTTCGATTCCTCTTTTCTGAATCGTTCTGATGGCTCAAGAATGCTCTTTAGAAAGAGAATTTTAAGAGGAAGATTAGACAACCAGGCGACTCTTAAATTAAAAAGAACAAAAAAATATTATCTCATTCTAATATATTATCACTTATATTAATAAAAACATTCATTAACACTCCTCATAAATAGCTTTATTTAGGTTTTAATCTCAAACCTTGACTAAATCAACCCATATAAATTGATAAAAGTACAGATGATTTGGAATTTTGCTTTATTTTGGTATAACAAAAATAAGAAGAAAACGTATTAAACAAAATTCTTTTCTTTCTTTCTTAAATCATTGCAAATTTTCTACTTGATATAATTCTCTCAAGTTTTTGTGCACAAGTATGAACTTGTACATATTGGCTTGAAAACCCTAGCATTTAATTTCGCCAGCTTGCAACTCTGTGCCTACGGCTTCCTCCTCTTGCAACATCACTAGTTTAGTTTTGCTACTCTTCCTTATTATCACTCCAATCATTTCCTCTGTATTTTCAACCACTCACTTTTTATTTCTTCTCTTATATACACATATTAACTATATAAATATATAGATGCAATGATAAGAATTTACAAATATTATATATATATATATATATATATATATATATATATATATATATATATATATATATATATATATATATTACTTTAAATGTAATGTAGGGCTCTTCTTAGCACTTTGTGATATTTGTTATTTTAATTACAACTTTAGACTCAGCCAAAGAATGACCTAAAGCTAATTATAATCAATTTGTTTAATCATATTTGGAAATAAATGATATGTTGAGATGGGTAAACCCATCGCGCCTATACTGCCGAATTTAAATGAACTTTAGGTCACTCAATTCTGCTTATTTTTCATTTCGACCATGATTGATTTGGATTAATGGTACCTTAGACTAAGAAAAATTAAGCCTCTTAGTTTGATGTGTGAAACCTTAAATGTTCTTCTATAGATGACCATTTAGCTCCAAATATCCCTTGAACCATTTTGAATACTTGGCTACTGTACCTTGACACAATATCGTTATGAGATTAAGTCTTCATTAGCACAAGCATTATTTAACTCGAGGCCTAAGGTGACATTGGACCTAATGTAGACCTTAGCAAACCCTTTAATCCTTATAACTAACTCAAGCTCTATAGTAGCTAAACTAACTCAGTCATCCCTCCACTCTTAACCATACCCATTTAACTTAATGAAAATCAATTGAGCTTATGCTATCTTGCTATCCATTAGGCCCTAATAAACCAAATGAACTCTAAACACTGATTTCAGTGAATAAACCACCTTAATCTAATCAAATCTAACCTAACCAACATTAATTTAGCTTATATTAAGAGTTTATTGTTGATGCATCATCATTACCTCCAACAATTTCAGCCATTAATACTTCAATATTTTTGTCATTTTAAAAGAATGAGAGCCATTAACATTGTTTGCAAACATGAATAAATAAACATCCATCTTATTGTTTAAAGACACTAAATTAAATAAATAATTTTCCGTCTTCGCTTAAGTTATTTATCGTGTATTTTGATCAAAAAAAGCTGCTCTGAAATTGGTATTTCAAACTTCAAAGTCACTGCACGCTGGTTTTTTAAAGCCGCTTCTCAACATTGTTTAAAAGGAATACATAAATTCTAATCAAGGCATCTATTATACAATTTAGACATAAATCAAAGCAAATTTATCGATGAATTTAAAATATTTTTGAATTTGTACGAAAATGCCTTTGCTGATGCTATATTAATTCGTCACACAGAAGTATCTGTTTTAATACATTAGAGAATTTTTTCCAAATGACTGCTCTTCAAGAGATTGTTTTTGCCTTCCGCTTATCATAAGATTTTAGTGATTGGGGTGATACGTGCGCATTCCAATGTATTAAAATATTTAATACAAAATTTTATATTTAACATTAAAGCATCCAAATAATTTTAAAATATATACTTAAATAATATAATATTATACATACAATACATACAAGTATAAGAATACAATGTTATGTATATGAATCTCCACCAATATTATGCTTCTTATCCTTAAAACTCATTATTTTAACTCAACACTTAAAAAGAACTCTTAGCCATCAAACTTATCATGTGCAATTTGAAAATATTTCACAAACAATACAAAAGATTAAAAAATCAATCTTATTCTTTAATATAATTATATTATATGAATATTAAATCATTCAAAAAGCATCAGTTTCTCAATGTAATGTAACATTGTTTTGATAAATGCACGCATAAAAATGCATGCCCTTATTTGCTAGTTGCTACATTGGTGGATCGACATCTGCTTACCATATCAACCAACGATGAAAGGAGATTTCCCCTCCCAGATGTTATATCAATCAAGCATCAGTCAACTCTCTTGTATCTGCGAGGCACACAATTCAATAATATTAATCAAATCAAAAAAAGACACAAGATAACATTCAAATGTTCAATAAAAAGCCAAAACAAATAGATTCTTACTGGTTAATAAAGATGACTCTAATCCATAATCCATATAATAATATTTACATATCTAACAACAAAATCTTTATATTTAGTTATATAACAGCATGAGCACTAGATCCACAAAAATAAAAAATAAAAAAATAAGAAAAAAATCCGCTAGCAAAAACTTAAAAGCAAGTGAAATACACAGTCTTTATATGATGTAGACGCTAAGAAGTTATAAAAATAAATATAAAGATGTGAGAAATTTAATGGACAAGAATTTAAAGACATTTCTGGAAATTCCCTATCAACTTCAATCAAAATATTATACATTTTAATCATTATAATTATCACAAGCAGAAAACAACAGAAATAAGGTGATCACAATACCTTTAAAACCCATGGGGCGAATCATTCAGCGTTGCGCCCAGCTCCCTTGTTACAAATGATGGCAATGCAAAGGCGGCCCTATGCATCTGTCAAAGGAACAAACAAAACCAATAATCTTCTCCAACAGAAAAATGCAAAAAAAATAATAATAATTATAAGATTTTATTACTCATTTCTCACAAATATTAAAAGTATGGTGTCCCACGACAGAAAATTAAATAGTTATGTATAATATACAAGAATACTAGTTATTTATTAAAGCCAATTTTTGACATTTGTTTCTGATATTAAATCTTGATTTTTAAATACAAGTTCGCTAAAAAGAAATGGGGGTATTTACATGCATACCACCCAATTTTTATGTATTTACGTATCTGACACCTAAACATTAATATTTACATTATAACACTCAAATCTTTAACATCACATAACAGAAAAAAAAAAACTTTTACAAACTTTTTAAAAGTCAAATGCACATTTCTATGCGTATGCTTATAGCATCAGGTTGTTACAAATGAAAATAGCAAACTTTAGGTATCACATATGTAAATCCATAATAAGTGTTTGGCAGGTATGTAAACTTGAATTAAGTCAAACCTAAAAATAACCTTGCAAACTCAGAACAAAATGAAATTATATAAGTGCAAATTTGATTCCATCCAGGCTCGAATAAAAGTCAGATCGTCAAGACTAAAATTAAACCAAACTCAACTTGAAATCAGATCAAATAACTTTGGGCCAAAATCATAGACATGATTGGATCGCTGAAAGCCCACAGCTAAATAGCTACCGGTTGATAATTAAAGCACTCATTAAACCCAACAGAACTAATTTAGATGAGAAATTCCTACTTAAAATCTGCAGAAGAGATCAACTTGTCATCAGTGTATTTTCTCGAAGATGAATATTTATGCCAAGCCTTTACGGTTTAATCACAAACCAAAACTGTTAAAAGTAGTTACGTTAAATTTGTTTGGAGAAACTGGTTACATATAGTCATCACAAATTAATTTTCCGAAAATCAAAAGGGGCATCCACATAACTATAACCAATTCCTATGTATTTACATATCTAAACTTCACTTTTACATTTATACCAACCAAATCTTCTATCACATAAAAAAATATCACCATTTTAATTTTTAAAAAGTGAAATACCATATCACAAAAAAAAAATCCCTATTTTAACTTTTAAAAACTGAAATGCACCTATGTACGTAAAAATTGAAGTTTAGGTCTTAGATATGTAAATACATAGGAATTGAGTGGTACGCATGTAAATCTTCAAAAAAACAAATAATTCCTTGACTGCATTTTGGAGTAGTAATAGGAATTAAAACTTCGGATCTCGTGATTTACTACCTCTGAGTTATAGAATCTGAGTTCTCCATTGAACTTTAGTCCCGCCTCCTGCTTCTCAATTGGATTTATTGGATTAAAAAAGTCAACATGAGGACCATCCGTCGAACACAAGAAGAATCCAATGACACCGCTGCATTAAAAAAAGGCAGCATGATGAACAAAATGTATAAAATTAACAAACATGCGCAATAATGTGTGACGAGAAAATTAATATCGGGTAGATATTTGCATGATAAAACACGAAAGATGATGTCAGATTTGTTGAATAAATAAGGATGATGCTATGATAAGCTCCTTAAGATCATCGAATATATACTATAATTCACTTCAGATAAACGCAAAAACTATAAAAATAATGGCCAATATACAAAAAATAGAAACTGCAAAAGTCTACCTAAGCCCAGCTTGAAGTAGGCTTTCCCAGTCAAATCAGGAGCATCAAGAACCTGGAGCTAAATGATACAAATGATAAGATGAAAAAAAAAATTTCCATTGAGGATTGCTTGATATTCTCGATCTCATAAATGATTGCTTTTAATTGAAGAAAGACATAAAATAAATTGGTAAACCAGAAGGTAAAGTAACTGAAGAATAATAAAAAATACCTGGGATATGTAGGAACACTAGTCCAAGCATAATGCACAGAACCCTTGAACACTTCACGACAAATGGAAAGCATATCCTGAATAAGATGTGTATGAAGCCACATACTTTCGGCTTGATTGCAGAGAACACCGCCAGGCCTCAAAGCCCTTGCAATAGTTTCAAAAAATGGCTTCTCTACAAGCTCCTGAGCAGGCCCTGCAAATAAGTAGAAAAAGATAAATTCACACATTCAGGACTTTTGTAAACTAAGTTTATATTCGTCATTTCCAAAATCTGTCATTAGAATAAAAATTGCAAATTATAAACCTATATCAGAGTATAAATTCATAAATTAAAGGTTCAAGCTGGAAGTCACAAGTCGGTTAAATGCAATTTAAAAGACAACAATATGGCTCAGTACCACAAGAACTCTATAGTGCATAAGAGATACTAGATGCCTTGGTTTACAGTGAACTCGCCTTGATTTTCATGCGATTAAGTAAGCTATCTATCTCATCTTATCATCACAATGACTGTGTTTTGCTATATACGATGACAAGATAACAATCAATTAAGCTTCCATGCAACAACTTGAATGATGTTATGAATATATATATATATATTTAAAAAAAAGATTGGTCCGAGACTATGATACGAGCCCCCAACAAATCTCATGCATCTAACCACTCGATCCCGCACATAAGCAGGCTCGAACTCATGACCTCAGGAGACTTAGACCGACTATATAGATGTCAACCAAAGTGTCACACACACGAGAGTATATATATATATATATATATATATATATATAGTATATGGCGTCGTCGTCATCCCCGATCGGCTCTGCTAGGCTTTCGCCGCATGGCGAACCCTAGCGACCGCGCGTCTCCTCCGAATCGTCTTCGTCCCTGCTCTCCGTGCGCAGCGTCGCACTAAAGTCTGTCTGCTTTTCATCGAGCTGCGATTGAGCTCCATGCGTCAACTAGAGCTCGCGTCCGGGTCGCTGCTCACCGTGCGCCGCGTCGTTCGTGTCTTCCTCCGCAGGCCACTGCGGTGCTGCTGCGGTGCTGCGACACTTCTGCAGCAGCGGTTAGCGGCTGGTTGCTACAGGGTCCTTCTCTGCTTTGTTCGAAACTGAGAAGGAAACAGAGTTTTGAAATCACAAGCTTGACAGTGAGCACAACGGGCTACTTTCTTGATAGTGAGCGACTGGTGCAAGCTTGACAGTGAGCCTCTTCTCCGCCTCTGGTTTTCTGAGCCTCTTTCATGGCAGCGACCTCTTCTGTCCCCGTTAATGTGCAGAGTTACTCTATGGATCTCCTAGAAACAGAGCGAGAGCAACGCGATCTCGTTCTTAAACATTGTTATTGTTATTTATGTACTGATCTTTGGATCCTTTTGTTAGCTTTGTATCGTATGGTAGGACTTCATATTTTGGGCCCCTCCACAAGCTCCTGTAACTGTTTTTATTTCAATAAATTGGCCCTAAGGCTTTTCTTAATATATATATATATATATATATATATATATCCGTATTCTTTGGGAGGATTTTGTTTGCCATAAATTATTGTTTATGTTTTTCTGCCTCCACATGCTACTTCTCTCTCATCGCTTTCCAGGTCATGCTGGTTATCTTCTAGGGGCACTTTTGCAGTTTCCGGATATTGGGTCCTGTGCTTCGAGCTTCGCTATTTGCTTCTTTTCGGTTACAGCCTGTTTGCTCACAGCTACATCTATTTTTCCATGATTGCTTTTTCTTTCTGTTGACATGGCATATAGAGCTTTTCTTTTTTGTTTGGGGTACATGTCTTTTGGATATACTTTTTTCTGTTGGTATACAATGTTGCATGTATTTTTTGAGATATCTTTCTCTTTTTTCGTGGAGTTGTTAAAGTGGAATGAGGACCCTCTAGGGGCCCTATGTATTTCTTTTTTTAAGTTGAGGATCCTCCATTCTCCCCCCCCCCCCCTTTCTGTAATTTTAAATTATATTAACACGTAGGGAGCTACGAGTCGCTCCTTCCCTACATATATATATATATATATATATACATATATGTGTGTGTGTGTGTGTGTGTGTGTGTGTGTGTGTGTGTGTGTGTGTGTGTGTGTGTATAACAAAATTGCATTAAAACTTGCATTATTTAAATGCAATTATGTATGCGAGAATCAAACAATAATATAAAGATTGAATAAATCCAAAAAGATTAGCAAAACATTTAATCTAATTAAAATCGAGCAACCATTACTTAATCACCAAAAGTACATTCTTAAACAAGTCAAATTAGAAAAAAAAAATCATATTAGAAAGCCAACCATAAATTAGGTAGAAGAAATCAGGTCAAGAAAAACTTCACCAAACAAATCTAAACCTAATACTTGTATAAAGAGATAATTCTTAACAGGAATGGATAGTCACAATTGTATCGTACTCGTAGAGGTAAAATAACTTACATATAAACTTGAAATACTAGAAAAGTAACTTTGACTCAATCAAAGTTATTAAATTAATTGCATTAGAATGTATATTTATAGGCACCTCATCCCTATGTTAATGGATAAGATTAATACAAGATCAACCCACCTGACATCATATAAACTTCAAGTTCATAATTCAATTATATCAACAAATCAGGAATTTTAACAAGCCATACAAATAAACTTATGAGCATAAAGGAGATAATAACTGCATAAGAGCTTTTCTTGCCATTAAAATTCCACTTTCCTGTAACAACAACTACCCTCTCCAAATTCACAGTAGTCAAATAAGGATGAAAATAACCGTGTAGCAAACACCGCCAAATGATAGCATAAGAAATAGAACACACACTAGCATATTTGAAACTCAAAAGAAGCAACAAATAATATTGTGAAGAACAATCACGTAAAGGTGTTACAATCAAGGAAGTATGATGAACCCTACACCTTTATAATATACAATAGACAAAAGAACGAAAAGAACCATTTAGACGTGGAAATCGTATGAAAGAATTAGCACTAGAAATTTAAAATCTAAAAAAGAATATTAGAAAAATAGAAGAACAAAAAGAAAAAATGAAACCATATGATATAGAAGTTTTAGAGAAAATGAAGGCCCATAAAATGGCTTCTATTTATGATGATTTTCTAAAAAGTGAATTCTTAGAATATAAAATTAAATATAAAGAAAAATAAAAATAACAATCAAATTTTGCTAAACAAAAGATAACAGCATTAAATATTTACAATATTTGTTATCTAAATTAATATAATTGTGATTATCAAAAAATCTTCTATAATATCTTAGTTGATGATAGATTATTATATTTAGATATGTATTTTTATAAACTACTCGAACCAGACAATATTCTATGAAGTCAAGAATTTACAAAACTACATCCAAATGACATTACTTTAGGCAGTTACATACAATACACTTTAGAAAAATTAGCTGAAGCTTGTGAGCATCTTCAACAACAACAACAACAACAAAGCCTTAATCCCACTAAGTGGGGTTGGCTACATGAATCCTTTTTCTCCATTGCGTCCTATTTAGTGTCAAATTTTCGTTTAATTCTAATAAATTAAGATCATTTTTTATGCAATAAGCCCAAGTTTTTCTAGGTCTACCTCTGTCTTTCTTAACATAAATTGTATTTAAAACATCTACTCTCCTAATCGGATCATCAGGTGGTCGACGTTTAATGTGACCAAACCATCAAAGGCGACTCTCTCTAATTTTATCCGTCACTGGTGCAACTCCAACCCTATTACGGATATATTCATTTCGCATTTTGAAAAAAATAAATAATATAAATAATCTTTATGTTGTGAAAAATCAGATTTAGCTGCCCAACAATGAGGATGCTCACCTTCACATAACACCTGTAATTTCTCTAAAAAAAGAAAAAAGAAATTCTTCAAGAAAATACATAAAAGAAATTTTAATTCTAACAAACGAACTTTCAGAAAAAAGGATAAAACGACCAACAATAATAAAAGTACAATAAAGGTCATAATTAGTATGAATTTGTAAACAAGGACATTAAACAAATACATACCGACAAAAATTCAAAAATAAGTTATGTAAAATCTGTAGCAATTATAGACGAAAAAGAGTTAGAACCAATTTTTTAATTTTTCTGACATAAATAGTGAAGAAGACCTTTATAAACTATCGGATACTGAAGAACATCTAATAAATATAAGTTATTCAGATAATGAAATAGGAAAATATTTGTATTCTGATTAATGGATGAGAACCTCGAATCAGATATTCTATTGAATTTTACAGACATTATATTATCCTAAGAAGCTTATAATAAAATACGAAAGCGAAAATTATACATCCCTTGAAACTAAAGATTATTTTTATATGCCTATTTTCATCTGAAAAATAAGTATACATTACAGTATTCGACAGGAGAACATCCCATTGATATATTAAATACAGAAGTAAGAACATGAATACATCTTTATAATCAACAAATAAATCATCAAGATTTAGAAAGAATTAAAAACCCTGAAAAATATAAGCATATATTTTTTTGGAGGAATTCAGATGTTAATTAAAGTCTATTTCTGAAAAGGTATTGCTAGTCCTATTACCAACTGGATACGATGATAGAATTATATATTCTAAAAAGGATGCATTGCTAGGAGTTATACAAGAATATTTATGTTATCAAACCTTAATGTTTAATTTACATCCTAATTATGTTGTAAACACGAATGATCGTCATCTTGATCCATCTCTTACATTACGACATAAATTAGACAGAGTAAAACTATGCGATGGTAGTGTCTATGTTTATAGCAATCAACATAATACGATAGCTTTTAAACCTATAATGATCCAATTCATTTAAGTCCTCTCTTCTCTCATATCGATCAAACTATCCAAACCAAATAAATTAATGATTTAGAAATTACACCTACATTCAATCTTCTCCTTGAATTCAACGAGGATAAAAATTACGGAAGCCAACGACATCCACGACTTAACTTCCCCAAAAATTTTAATTCACCTTCTATACAATCTCGAATTTCTTTTGATATAAGTCAATCTATCTTTTTCAACAGACCATCCACTAGCCTGAAAGAATATAACAACAATAATTTATTGATTTCTGGATATTATATTACACCAGAGAACCGGTGTATGATTTTATTAGATAGAGGTTCACACCGTTCACATATTGATCGAGACTTGGTTCCAACAAATTTACAAGTTTTAAAAGATACTCCATATGTATATCAAGATTATTTTGGACAAAAGCACTTTTGTACTCATGAAGCCAATCTACTTTTTGGATTTTGGGATAATTTCAATCAACGAATTGATTTCCAACATTTATTTTTGACTGATGGCAAAAATTCTAATTGAGTTTTAGTGGGAATGAATTTCTCCAACAACATACTATTAACTTTACACACAACATCATTCATATAGATGACATTGCCCTACAACGTGCTAGGCTTTCATATCTACATCACCATTGAATTATATATTCCTACATATGTACTTATTCCTATACATGTTTTATATGATACTAGTAGTGAAATTACTACCTGTAAAAATTATCCTTCACAATCATATCCTTGTTCATACCGAATATTTACTACTTGAAACCTTCAACGGTCTCCGAACTATAAATGAATATTGGACAAATCAATTAATAATTATTCAATCCGCTATTATTAAAATTCCTAAATTATGGTCTCCCAGATAATGGCCCCGATTTAATTCTTGAAAATAACTTCTTCAAAACTTTCATTTACTCTATCTTCGAAAACAATCACCTTGGTTACACCCACCAATCAAACACTTCTTTGTCCCTTAATTCGCACGCCTAAATTTCATTCTACCGCCCCAATTTTTCCCAGCCAGCGTGGTGATTCTCCTCTTAATCATCTAATTAAAACTATTTTTCCTCATCTAATCTTCACTTACACGCATACATCATTTTCCACCGAGCTTTCTAAACTTATTGAACTTCGCGCTTTTGCGTCCTCTTTATTTAATCTTTCCTTTTTTGAAAATTCCTTACAATATTGCTCTCAAGACGAACCTGTAGCAAATATTGAACCAATTAATCATTCTCTTATTATTAGAGTACGCCCTATGAAATACATCTCTGAAGATAAAAAAGAATTTCAGGTTCAAATTTACGAATTACTAAACCTCAGATTTAATTAAAGCAAGCACTAGTCCACATAGTAGTCTTGCTTTTAGTGTTCAAAATCATTTTGAACATGTTCAAGGAAAAGCACGTATGGTTATTAACAAAAAAAAACATAATGATAATACAAAATTTGATAGCTATTTCTTACCAAATAAGAAAGTGCTGATAAATCATATCAAAAACGGCCAATGGTTTTCTAAATTAGATTGCAAATCTGACTTTTGTCAAATTATGATGCACTCAAATAGTAAGGAATTTATAACTTTCAATACTCCGCAGGGTCACTATCAATGGACATTACGTGTTTTGGTTTAAAAGATGCACCACAAATATTCTAACGACGTAGGAACACTATCTTTTCTGAATTATCTCAATTCTGGCTTATCTATGTAGATGAGATTTTAATATTTAGCCAAACTATTATGCAACACTTAAAATATTTAGTTTTATTCTACCAAAAAGCATAAAAATATGGAATTGCTCTAAATAAAAAAAAAACTATTTTTGTGACTAATACTATTGAATTCTTAGGACTTATTAGATAACAATTGAATTACAAGATCATATTTTAACAAAAATTAATTATTTTAAAAATATTACTAATCAAAGAGATTTACGTTATTATGATGAATAAATTATGTTGAAGCATTTACTCAAAATGCTGCTGATTTACGAGCTCCATTACAGAAAAAAATTACGCACAAATATAGTCTGGTCTTAGGATAAATACAATTTAAGAATCAATGTAGAAATCTCACAAAACTATATTTACTAATACCTGGTGATTATTTAATCATAAAAACAGAAAGTTTTGAATTAGCCTGGGGAGCCATTTTAAAAGCTCGACGGAAGGCGGCTAAACTCGTCCAGGTATAGTTCAGATACGTATACAAATACAAAACAAAATTATCACATTAACGAAAAGAAGTACTAACAATTAAAAAACTTTAAATTTTTTTAATGAAACGTTCTTGATCATGACAGATAATAAAACGGTTATTTTGTTTATTAAAGGATTGTCTAATAAACAATTAATACGATGACAAAGATTGTTTTATGCATATAGTTTTGACATAGAATATATTGAAGGAAAGAAAAATGCTCTTACTGACACTTTCAAAGGTGAATTATGCAGAAAATAAGACTTTATATACTAAACATATTGATATATATGATATAACTGTTGAAGCCCACAAGTCCCTGCCTGACTTGAACAATTATTTGGAAATGCTTGAAATGCAGATATGAAAATTAGATTGTGAAATTGTCTACGGCAATAACATTCTAAATGAATTACTAAAAGTAAAAAATTATCTTAGTGAAAAAATCTAAGAAGAAGATTTATATTTTATTACTGATTTACAAAAAATACGAGATTTCACGAATCTCAAAATTATAAAGGAAAAGAAATATCTTCTCCTCCAAATAATAATAAGATACCTTTATATGCCGAGATATTACAAAATAACTCAAATAATTCTTCAAAAAATATTAATGAAATAGCCGATGAATGACAGTAAGCATCGCAATGAAAAGAAAGAATCAATTCACAGCTTTATTTTCGCACAGCTGGAAAATTTAAAGTCATATATGTATATAAAAATTCAGAGTCACAACTTATTACAGAATTATATAATTGCGGTCTGTTACGCATGATTTATTTAAATGAAAATCTTCTAAAAGAATTACCAGAACCAGTCATTTGATGCTGTGAAAACATTTCACAAGGTCATCAAACACTAGAATAAATATATATATATATATATATATATATATATATATATATATATATATATATATAAAGGAAATCAATATTTGGCAAAGGCCCAAATATCGATTTCCCATGCGCTCATGGCCTATGATGAGAATTCTGCGTCATGTGCATGTAATTCGATCCCTCATGCACCACGACGAGAATTGAACCCTCGCCAGAGGGGACTTACAGCTGACTCCGCCACCAACCTGGACAGAGGAATGCAACACTACACCTGGATATATATATATATATATATATATATATATATATTATTAAAAGATTGATAGACAGTTGGACACCGCCGATCAACCGCTATAGGTTGAACTGACCGAGGAGCGGACCCCCCTTCCAATCTCGTGTGTTATTTAAATCCTCCCGTAAGAGAGTGGGATTTGAACCCCTGACCCAAGGTACTTATGCCAAAAGCCGCAACCAATGAACCAAGGCTCACGCACCACACTGGAATTAGCAGTGAACCATTTACTCTCAAATACTACCTGTTGAAGTATTAATTCAACGATCTAAAGTTGAAGATTTATATCAAATATGGACTGAGAAAAAAAAGATAAATCCATCTAATATTTGGGTTTATCATTGTTCAGAACATTTATTTGTATACAGTCATTGTAAGAAACCAACGCGCAAAGTACATGATCTATATACAAAAAAATGGGTAACAATTCTATATAAAAATACTATGGCAACCAGTAGAGAAATGATTTATTTTGCCAAAAACTACAAAAGAAGAAAATACAAAAAACGTGACACTCTCCAAGGAGTAAGAGATAAGTTAGAGGCAAAAAATCATGGAATATAAAGGAGATAGCTGTAAAGCAAAGAAAATCCGAATAATTATCAGAAAAGAATCTTATTGTTCAAGCACCAAGTTAAAAAAAGAAAAACTTATTCTCCAACTCAATTATTGCAAACTTTATGATAAAGCAAATATTCTCCACCAGCTCAATTATTGGCGACTTATGTCATTTTGCTGAAAGGAATTATTAAAGACGACTCAGTTATGACGACTACAAATGGATTCAGATTCTATATAATGTTGCGTTCTCTGAATTTGAGAGACGTGAAAAAATTAGCAAGTTTCATTTCTTTCTTCTCTCCTTTTGCTGTAATCAAAGTATGTGTAATAGCTTTCACGGCTAAATAAAATCTTCTCTCTCCGATGTCTGTAAGTATATTATAAAGTATGTAACGACGTTGTGTTTTAGTTCTATCTTCTCCTTGAACATGGCATGATTTCGTACAAGAAAAGCAGAACTACTATGTGGATTAGTGCTTGCTTTAATTAATTTTGAGGTTTAGTAAGAGAAGAATTAATTGGTTCAATAGTTACTATAGGTTCTTCTGGAGGCCAAAATTGTAAGGGATTTTCAGAAAACAAAAGAGTAAATAAAGAGGATATAAAAGCGTGAAGTTCAGAAAGCTCAGGGAAAAACGATGTATATGTATATAAGAGAAGATTCAATAAATGAGAGAGTAGTTTTAATTCGATGAACAAGAGGAGAATCACCATGTTGGCTGCGAAAAACTGGGAAGGTATAATGAAATGTAGGCATGCGGATTAAGGGACAAGTAGTGGTTGATTGGCGGGTGTAACCAAGGTGATTGTTGTCGAAGATCGAGTAAATGAAAGGAAAGTTTTGAAGAAGTTATTTTCGGGGATTAAATCGGGGTCATTATCAGAGAGAGACCATAATTTAGGAATTTTAATAAGAGCAAATTGAATAATGATTAATAGATTGGTCCAATATCATTTTATAGTTCGGAGACCATTAAAAGTTTCAAGTAGTAAAGATTCGGTATGTACAGGGATATGATTTGGAAGCATTTTTTTTTTACACATAGCGATATCACTACCAGTATCGCATAAAGCATGTATAGGAATATGTTCATATGTAAGAATATATAATTTGATAGTGATGTAGCTATGAAACCCTGACATTACGTTGTAGGGTAATGTTATCTTTATAGATGATGTGTGTAAAGGTAATATTACGTTGTTGGGGAAAATTCATTTCAACTAAAATTCAATTAGAATTTTTGTCATCAGTCAAAAATAAATGTTGGAAATCAATTCGTTGATTGGCAATATCCTAGAAACCAAAACGTAGATTGACTTCATGAGTGCAAAAGTATTTTTGTCCAAAATAATCTTAAAATATATTGAGTATCTTTTAAAAGTTGTATATTTGTTGGAACTAAGTCTCAATCGATATGTGAGCGGTGTGAACTTGTATCTAATAAAATCATACATTGGTTCTCTAGTGTAATATAATATTCAAAAATTAATAATTGATTATTGGTATATTCTTTCAGGCTAGTGGATGCTCTGTTGAGAAAGATGGACCTTGAGGTTCTCTAGTGTAATAGGTTCTTTTGACTTGTATCAAAAAACCTTGAGGTTGTATAGAAAGTGAATTAGAATTTTCGGTGAAGCTAAGTCGTGGATGTCGTTGGCTTCCATAAATTCTATCTTCATTGAATTCAAGGAGAAGATTGGATGTAGGTGTAATTTCAAAATCACTAATTTTTTCGGGTTGGATAGTTTGACCAATATGAGACAAGAGAGGATTTAAATGAATTGGATTAGTATGAGGTTTAAAAGCTACTATATTATGTTGATTGTTCTATGCATAGGCAGTTTGATAAGTAATACTCTAAAAAGCACAACCATCTCATAGTTTTATTCTATATAATTGATGTCGAAATGTAAGAGATGGATCAAGATAGTGATCATTAATGCTTCCAGCATAATTCAGATGTAAATTAAACATTAAAGTTTGTTAGCAGAAATTTCCTTGTATAACTCCTAATAATGCATCTTTTTTATAATGTATGATTCTATCATCGTAGATCTAGATGGTAATAGGTTTATCAATACCTTTTCAAAAATAGGCTTATTCAATCTAATTCTAATGAAGCTAGTACAAGTCTAAGTACTAGTTCCTATGTGCATTTTCTACCAACAAATATTAAGCGTATTCCTACATCAAGATCAAATCGGTTAGGATCAAAAATCCAAAATCATATAATTGAAAATATTAGTCGACACGGTATTTATTTAAATATTGATTATTGCAAAAACATTAATGAAGTAATCGATAACGGTAATAGAAAATAGTTTAGCTATATATGTAATTATAATTTAAGAGGCGATGATGCTTATATTTTTTAGAAAATACACTTACTGGAATTGTAAAAAAATTATATCTTGGTTTAAAAGATAATAAAAAACAAAGTATTAGAGATACTTGCTTAGGTGAAAGTACTGTCAGTACACCTTGCAAATGTTCTGGTATTTATGGTGATTTTCTAAAAAGTGAATTCTTAGGATAAAAAATTAAATATACCACCAAAGCAGAAAAAGAAAAATACCAATCAGATATTGCTAAACAAAATTAAATATTTGCAATATTTATTATCAAAAAGAACATAGTTGCGATTATCAAAAATTCTTTTATAATATCTTAATTGATGATAGACTATTATATTTAGATATGTATTTTTATAAACTACCCGAACCACATAATATTATATGGAGTCAACTATTTACAGAACTACATCCAAATGACATTACTTTAGGCTTTAGTATACAATACGCATTAGAAAAATTAGCTGAAGCTTGCCAGCATCTTGACTTACATAAATAAAATAAACAATATAAACAATCTTTATGTTCTGAAAAAGTTAGATTTAGTAGCTCAACCATGTGGATGCTCTCCTTCCCATAACACTTGTAATTGCTCTAAAAAAAGAAAAAGAAAAAATTCTTTGAGAAAATACATAAAAGAAATTTTAATCCTGGTAAGCGAGCTTTCATAAGAAATTATAAAAAAAACAAACAAATAATACAAATACTAAAAAAGTTAGAATTAGCAGATGTTGGATCTGTAAACAAGAAAGACAATATTCAAATACATGCCCACAGAAATAAAAAATAAATCATGTAAAGTATGTAGCAATTATAGATGAAAATGAGTTAGAACTCATTTTTAATTTTTCTGACATCATTACTAAAGTAGACATTTATGAACTATGCGGATACTGAAAAATACCTCATAAATATAAATTACTCAGATAATGAAATAGAAGAATATTTATATTCTGATTAATGGATGAGAAGCTTGAATCCAATCTAATTAATGACAAATTTATTGAATTTGAGAGACATATTACATTATCCAAAGAAGCTTATAATAAAATATAAAAACGAAAATTATCCCTTGAAACTAAAGATTGTTTTAATATGCCTATTTTCCTCTGAAAAAGAAGTATACATTACAGTATTCGTAAGGGAGAACGTCACATTGACGTATTAAATGCAGAAGGAATAACTCGAATACCTCTTTATAATCAATAAATAGAACACCAAGATTTAGAAAGAGTTAAAAAACTTGAAAAATATAAGCATATATTTTTTGGAGGAATTCTGAACTTTATTAAAGCATGCTATCGAAAAGGTATTGATAGTCTTATCATCATATGAATCTATGATGATAGAATTATACATTCTAAAAAAGATGCATTATTAGAAGTTATACAAGAAAATTTATGCTATCAAACTGTAATGTTTAAGTTATATCCAAATTATGTTGTAAACATTAAAGGTCGCCATCGTGATCAATCTCTTACATAAATTAGACAAAGTAAAACTATGCGAGAATAGTATCGTTTATAACATTACTTATCAAACTGCCTATGCATATAGCAATCAACATAATACGGTTGCTTCTGAACCTCATCCTAATCTAATTCATTTAGATCCTCACTTCTCCCTATTGGTCAAACTATCCAACCCGAAGAAATTAGTGATTTAGAAATTACTCCATTAAATGCTCTCCTTGAATTCAATGAAGATAGACATTACGAAAGCCAACGACATCCACAACTTAACTTCAGTGAAAATTCTAATTAACTTACTATATAACATCAACGTTCTTTTGATACAAATCAATCTATCTTTCTCAACAAACCATCCACTAGCTTGAAAGAATATAATAATAATCAATTATTGATTTCTGGATATTATACTACACCGGATAACCGATGTATGATTTTATTAGATACAGGTTCACACTGTTCACGTATCGATCGAGACTTAGTTCCAACAATTTTACAAGTTTTAAAAGATATTCCATATATATATCAAGATTATCTTGGACAAAAATACTTTTGTACTCATGAAGCCAATCTACTTTTTGGTTTCTGGGATATTGCCAATCAACGAGTTGATTTCCAACATTTATTTTTGACTTATGACAAAAATTCTAATCGAATTTTAGTAGGGATGGATTTTCTCCAACAATATACTATTACTTTTACACACAATGTCATCCATACAGATAACATTACCCTACAACATAATTTCATGGCGTTAATAGCTCACAACATAGGAGAATAAGATGCTAATTATAGGAAGTTTAGGATAATCTTTAATGAGAAATATGAGCTTCAGCTCCACGCTCCACCTTCATTTGCACGGATATTTAATCCATCAATTTTAATATGCCTAGAAGAAGTAAACCAATCCTGAAATCAAATTGGGTCTATATCCCTGCATGAATGAATTGATTATTGGCCCAACTAAGGGAGCACTACTAATCTGTAACTTATTTCATTTAGGAATAAAGAATATTATTTTGGGCTACAACAAGAAAAAGATACTATTTCAAAAAGTTCATCAAATAAATTTTAAAAATGGTAAATCAATTTGGTGGCGGTGCTCTAAAGATAAGACACTTTATTATTAAAGTACTATCATCTATGTGTGAGCGCAATCAGATTACATAAAACTAATTTCACACAAAAGAGTGAAATTGTATGACAACCTTAAGAAATGAATTCCTTGGTATACATATGTACGATAAGAGATTGAAAGATAGAAGTGTAAAGAAATAAGATTTGAAGGATGCTCAGATCCCCTACTATGTGAAGATTTGCTATAAGATGAAGATTGTTTTGTAGATGATGATAATAAGGCTACAATGTATGAGCTACAATAAGAAAACTTGAACATTACTTTTCTTTTTATGAAAACATGAGCAAGGCTATCACATCCAGCACTAGACAATAAGAGAAAATAGGTATTTAATAGTCTTAAAGGTTAATTAAGAAAAGGCTTTATTGATTATCCTTCATTACTTGGTAGGAAAGAGAAAGATGATTGAGCTTGAAGGAGAAAATAAGAATGGGTGAACTTAGAATCAATTGAATAAGACGCAGCAGAAAAAGTTATACGTTATAATAATGACTCCAATGAAGACTTCCTGAGTGATGAGCGTGCTTAGGGCTTTTGATTATTTATTCTATTCTTATTAAATTTGTGAATTTTATTATGTTGGATAATACGGTAAGAGAAGTCTATTATGTTAAACTCATCTTATCTCTTACTATAATATTTATTTTATTTTCATTTCTAATTTTATATTAGTTTGATCAATTGATCTTTACATTATATTTTTATTTTATGCAATTTATTATATGATATTTTGTGGCTGATGGAATTTATCACTTTTTATCATGTAGGATATTAATATGTCTTTCTTTAATATAGTTATAAGTTATGATGCTAATATATTATTTTTTTATCTTTTTATTTTGACTTTGCAATTTTCAAACTATGGGGCTTATGCCCACACTATCTCGAGATTTATACCTCAACTCAAGAATGAAAAATGGCTCAATACTTAATTGTGCAACAAATCATTGTTGGGATTTATTTTTCACTAATCTTCAAATATTTCCATATTAAATTAAAGAAAGTTAAAATATTTGGGTGACTCTTCACCCTGAAAAAGACATTGATTTGGATAAGTTAATTTAAGTCAAACTTAAGTATACTTCTTCACTGAATGTTAGGCTTCACGGACATGTCCATAGCCTGTTATTTGAGAAAAAAGCATTTAAATCAGTTATGTTTAAAATGAAATTCTCTTAAATAATATTTACAAATTGACGTGGTAGTAAGAGTTAAAAAATCTTAAATTAATCATAGTTCTCATAAAGAACTAACCATGAATAGAAAAAGATAGAGAAGGTCCAAGAGATTTTTGGATTATCTTTGATATCTATTCCAGATAACAAAAGATACCATCCTTATAAATTCGAGGATCAAATTAGGCAGAAAATGATTAAAGGGTATCAGAAATAATTTGATATAATGTTTAAAATTCCAACTCATGTAGTGAAGATGAGACTGTTGCCAATAAAGATGAGTATATCAACGACTTGAAAGGAAAATAAAGATGAGCCCAAATTCCTAAACTACTTCAAAAATAATTCTAGTCTATACCATGTGGCAAGAAGTGCCACAATTTGAGAATACAAAAAATGTTAGTAGATGTCAGTTTCACTTATAAACTGAATGCTAGACAATGCCTCATCGGCAAGAAATTGCAATTTAAAGTGCAACATGTTTTTCTAATTTTCCTTTGCCTTTTGTAAAGGAGAAATTTTCCATCGTTATAGGTTATAGAAGATTTACTCTTATCTGCATATTATACAACTTTCAATATTTTGAAGTTCCATCCGATTTCCACTAGGCCTACAAAAAGATGCCCCATAGATCTGTTAGTGTGGAAGTTTTCGAAGTACGGTGTGTAAAGTAACCAATTTCTCTGACTTTTTAACTTCAATAAAAGTTTTGAAATGTGTATATTAAGTTTGTTTGATTTCATATTTGTAATCTTATACTTCTGCATATAAGTAATACTAGGAAGGATTACTGTGCAAATGTTGAAGTGTTAGTAAACAACAATTGCCATATATGATAAAGCATTTCCTATATATATTTTTTTTTCATTGTTTATTTTTTTGATGGCATTTATTCATGACTTTCATTCAAGGCTATGAATGAAATTTGTTCTAGAAAAGAAAGTTGTTCATATGACTTGTACTCAAGTCATTAATGATATTTATACTAGAGCTATTACTTGTGCTCAAACATAAGGAGAATTGACCAACTATTTTTCTATTTCAATTGGATTACATCAAGTATCGGCTTTAAGCCCGTATCTTTTTGCTTTAGTTATGGATGTTCTTACTAGAAATTTAAAGAGGATGTGAATATGTGTGTGTGTGTGTGTGTGTGTGTGTGTTGCTAATGATATCCTTATGATGGTTAAGACTAGAGAAAGAGTTGAGGAAAATTTTGAATTATCGAGGTCAACTTTAGAGTGACAAGACTTTCATTTGAACAATCTAAAACTGAATAAAGGAATGTAATTTTAGTACTAGTAGATCTAGTGGCGCAGTTATTACAATGGGTGATCTAGTCATTAAAAGTACTAAATGTTTTAGATATCTCGGATCAATTGTTCAAAGTGATGTTGAGATAGATGGGGATGTTATTAGTAGAAGTCAAGTTGGATGATAGGAGTGGAGGAATGCGTCGGGCCTATTGTGTGATAAAAAGCACCACTTAGACTTAAAGGAAAATTTTATAAGATGGTGACGGGACTAACAATGCTTTATGGTGCAGCATGTTAGCCTGTAAAAGAGAAGCATAAAACTAAGTTAAGCATTGTTGAGATAAGAATGCATATAGGTGAATAAGTGGCTTTACACAGAGACAAAATGCAAAATAAAAATATTAGTGAAAGGGATGGTGTAGCTTCAGTGGCAGACAAAATTAGAGAGAATTGTCTTAAACGATTTGGTCACATTAAACATCGACCATTTGATGATCCTGCTAGAAGAATAGATGTTCAGATTCGACTTTGGGTAAGAAAGATAGAGATAGACTTAAAAAGTCTTGGGCACTTTGTATAAAAAATGATCTTAATCTATTAGAATTTAATAAAAATATAACACTCAAAAGGACACAATGGAGAAAAAAGATTCATGTAGTGAACCCTACTTAGTAGGATAAAGGCTTTGTTGTTGTTGTTATTGTTGTTTATATTGTGAAGACATGAAATGCATGTGTATGACATCATGCTACACTATATGATGCTTCTAGTGAAAAATACTAGAAATTACTTATTTTATATTAACTATCTATAGAACATTACATTGTGTCTATGGAACATTATTGTCACAATGAAGAAAAAGGATTCCTGTAGCCGACCCCACTTAGTGGGATTAAGGCCTTGTTGTTGTTGTTGTATTGTGTCACATTATTTTTGTTCATACTTCATAGCCATGAATAAAAACCATCACAAAATCAAAAAGGGAGGCAAACAAAATGTGTAGAAAATGACACCAAACAACAGCAAATAATACAAAAAAGACCAGCACACTTGAATCCTGCAAGTAGCAATAGCGGCAGAAATCAATAACAACAAACCCATCAAGATGGTACAGCAAGCATTACTCATAGACTCACAACCAAATATGTTGTTAAATAGTCAATTCTTATTTGGCTCAATAACAGTTACATCACCAAACTTCAGAAAATGGATCTCTTCAACATTTTCTAGCCTCGTCCTAGTAAGCTGACAAATATATTTCTACAATAAATTAAAGCAGTTAATGTCAATAAAAAATTCACTAGGAATTCCATTGCTTTCCTTTTCCTGGATATAGAACTGCCATTTTCCAAGCAATCATAGATGGATTATTGTTTACAACTATCCTTACAGCTCTTTGTATATATGGTGGAAGTAACACTGCAAAAATTGTGAAGATGATACGTCTAGAAATAGGCAAAACTTATGAAACAAAAAAGATCAATCAACAAAAAATAATAAATGAATATTAATAAAAAAAAACCATCATAATTTTATGCAGGTTCACTCAATTGATGGCTACTTCTATCAACCTTGCAGATTTCACTATTAATTGTCAACCCTAATTTTCAATATGAATAAGATGCATATTATTGCACTTTCATTTTTTTAGTTTCTCAAGGATAAAATAAGTTCTAGGAAGCTAAATCACAGTAGTTTGCATTAAACATAAGCTTGCCAAAACACAAAATGGCAGAATCTTCACTCAAGCCACTATTCGAGCAAACAATGAAAAATCCTCCATCTTTTCTTGCGGGCATAATATTCTAAAAACAAACTGGAGATCTATTCTAGCCTCCATTCCCAGCAGTGTCCCCAGCAATTGTTTTTCAGAAAAGAAAACAAATGAAAACATGTATGTAAAGGAAAAGAAATTCGTAATACCTATAGGGTCAGCAACTGTTTCTAGAAAAAGTAAACAATTGAAAATATGTGAAGGAAAAGAAATTCGTAATACCAATAGGGTCAGATGAGTCTACAATAATTACATCATACATCCCTTCACGTGCATTTCGCAGAAAATCAACAGCTGCAAGACAGAAATCTTCATATATCACTATTTGATATCTGACAAAGCATCCTTGAAATTGAATCAATAGAAATATTTAAACAAGAAAATAATCAAGTATGATCATGAAAGAGTGAAAAATCAATGCAAGCTCAATCTTAGAATCCAACTTCTTTAGCATACCATCACCAACATGAAGTTGAACACGAGGATCCTCAAATCCAACAGAGATATCAGGGAAAAATTCCTTGCAAACCTATGGAGAATAGAGCATCTCATCCATATCAAGGCATCAATATCAAAAAAATTAAAAAGGCAAACACATATATTAAAGCTGTTACACTAATGACAAGCTCATCTATTTCACATATATCAATGTGCTCCACAGAACTGTGTTTACAAATTTCCCGCAGAACACCACCGTCGCCACCTCCTAAGACCAATACCTGTGAAAAGCAATTTCATTATAATCAAAGAATTAACTTAGTGATAAAAAGACAAAAGGAAACTGAGTGTGAAATTTAGTGATCATTAATGGAGACTATCATCACCAAGAACGTAACATTAATTATTTATACTCTAGTCAACTGCAATAAAAAAAAGGAAATCTCAACCTTGCCATCTAAAAAGAAGCTGGTTGGAGAAGAAATTAATTCTAGAACATCTACAAACCAAGTTGTATGAAATAAAGCCAATAAGCAAGCTTATCATAACCAAGACAATAGGAAATTGAGTATGAAATTTAGATATCATTAATGGACACTATCATCACCAAGAACATGACATTAATTATTTATAATATAGTCAGCTGGAATAAGAAAAAAAAGAAATCACCACTTGCCATCTAAAAAGAAGCTGGTTGGAGAAGAGATTAATTCTAGAACACCTAAAACCAAGTTGTATAAAATAAAGCCAATAAGCATAGCCTACTTTATGAAAAATAAAAAATAATAATAATTTTCAGTTAATTATAGAAACAAACTGATGCAGTATTATAGGATGTTGCATAATAATAAGACCCCTGTACTGGATCATCACAATCTTGTTAAGGATGAAACAAATCACTTGCAATACTATATCAAACCAACCAAAATAGCATTATTCTAATATAATATCCATCATGGAAACCTTACTACTGAATTAAAATGTTTCCAAGAAGCTTGTCAAATTATATAAATAAATATTGCTTCAAAATATGTCCATCTTCAGTTTGCCTACCGTAAAAAAGTAATCTTTCTTTTTTTAAAAGTAAGTTATTTTCCACTATGAATAAACATACCATTATTTGTAAGCCTATTGAGAAACCTATGAAGTCACACCCTGAATGATGACGATGATGTTTTAATGAATTGTCTTAATATCATACATTTGTTTGTGAATTGATTTATCATACTGCTACCAATTGCAACAATTCACTGCTAGAGTGGTCATTAATAAATGCAAAATTCATAAAATATGCATTAAAAAAACAAATTTCAATATATGCAAAATTCAAAAAAGATGCATTAAAAAAGACTCTTCAAACTCTCTCTCTCTCACACACACACACACAATTCAAGGGTAGAGATACATTAAAAATCACTCTTCAAATAATGCAAATTTAAGAGAAAAAAAGATAAATCTCTCTCTCTCTCTGATAGACACACGGTGATATATATATATATACATACATACATACATACATATGCATATGATATATGTACATATATATGTACATACGTATATATGTACATACGTACTTACGTACGCATATATGTACATATATACATATATATAGATAGATAGACAGGCAAATGTTATTTGGCCAATAATTTTATACTGCAACAATCATGTTGCAACCTATATTACCTAGTATCATATTTTTGATGAATCAATTAAACATATTAAAGTGGATTGTCATTTCATATAAGTTGTTATGCTTTTCAAGGAAAAATGTAACGCCACATATCTCCAATTTGTACTAGAGGCAAATATTATTATCAATTCTCTAAGAACCTTTCAGTTTCTCATTTATATAGCAAGCTAGAGCTCATATATATATGAATTATCTTGAAGGGAGGAGTTGAAGTATTCAACAATTGATAATCTATTGCTTTATTAGATAGAATTCCTAAAGATGGAGATTATTTAAAAGATATTTTCATAGTTGAGGAGGTATAAATCACAGTTATTTATTTAATTATTATATTCTCAGGCATGACTGTTTATAAAAACACTTACAAGTCAATAAGACAATTTTCTTTCCTCTGATCCACATCATTTTTGAGTTAGTATAGCATTCATCGGCATAAATTTACAAAAATTTGATTTTTAAGATTATTTTAGCAAAACTGAAGACAAAAGTTCATAACATGTGAAACTTAGAATGCCAGTACCAATATTGGGAGTAATTCAGCAACTTTAGTGACCAACAAAAATAAAAGATCATGACAAATCTCGGAATCTAGTTATTCAGATTAGTTTAAATCAAAAGGCAGATCATTGAATTATAACCAGTGGTATTCTACAAGCAATAGATACGAATAAGAGTGAAGCGATGAAGAGTGAAAGCTACCAATCCAATGGAAAAAATTCTGAAACAAATTGCATACATTTTTTGGGGATAAAACTGAACAAAGAGGAAGGTGAGCAATCATCTCCTGATATGCACTTTCATCCTTTTCCGTGAGCTGGACAATACCATCGAGTACAAGCACATTTCCATATATTAAGGACTGCAAATCAAGCACCCAATCAGTATCAGCCAACAGGAGAGAAATAGCGCATGAATCAGGGAGATAGTATGTACAAAAAGGTACATTTATAAACCTTAAAAACCAGTATCTCTTGATATTTTGACTTCCCCTGATATAAAATTTCTTCTACCATCAAGGAATGTGCTTCTCCTGTCATGGAGGTAGTCAATAATGTTTATCCATGTTAAGATACATGAAAAAATAAATTAGATAATGATCTGTAATGCTAGCGAAAATTCGCCGTCCCAATTGTGGTAGAAGCATAATTACCAAAGGAAATCAAATAATCTGCATAGTACTATAACAGATGGAGACCTTCTTGGCAACAAGTAATTTTCTCTTTAAAAAAATATCAAAGTAAGGACATTCAACATGGGATCATAATTTCCACGGTTACGACTGGAGTGAACGTTCCTTTTTTTTTTAGTTTTCATCAAACTCTGGCTTCAAATCTCTCATTACCATATGATATGATCAGGCATCAAAAGCTAGGGTTGCGATGGACATGTTAAACACTAAAAAAAAAGCGCATTAGAAAACTAGATTCGAATCCCCTATTTATGAGATATATCATATATGGTTGATTTCATAGATTAACTTGCCTTCCCTGCACATCCAAACAAGAGTATTTTTTGAATAGGAACTACTTTCCCAATGCTCTCAACACGCTAAAGATTTTTTAATCTTTCTTAAATTAAATTCAGTGTTAGGTTGCTTCATTGCTGTAAATTATGGGGGTTGAATCGAGCAGATCCATCAATATGCCTAAATCCAGTAGGAATGACTAGAACAGGAACAGGTAACATAAAAGATTTAAGATGCATGTGAAAAGTTCAAGTTGAACGGATTTCCTTAAGCAGTAACACTGCCATTGCAAGTCCCATGCCCGGATGTGAAAAATGGAGGGTTGCATTAGGATTCGACAGTCAGGATAAAATTTGTCAAAAAAATCATGAGACGAAACATTTTGATCATTGTGTAAGTGCTAGAAAGTCTCCTGAAAGTGACTCGTTGTATGGTTTGAATGCAGTGAAAAACGTGCAAGGAAACACCGGCGCCCGAGGTAGTGTCAAATAAGCAAGGGTTGCCACATTACGGACGGATGCGGGTAAAGAAGTTAGTTAGTATAGGATCATTGTGTAAGTGTTAGAAAGTCTCCTGGAAGTGACTCGTTGTATGGATTGAATACAGTGAAAAACGTGCAAGGAAACACCGGCGCCCGAGGTAGTGTCAAATAAGCAAGGGTTCCTTCCCACATTATGGACGGATGCGGGTAAAGAAGTTAGTTAGTATAGGATCTTGGAATTATAGATAGTCTCATTGGTAAATTAATGGAATTAGTTCATATTATGATTCATAGAAAGATAAATATCTTATGTGTTCAGGAAACTAAATGGGTTGGAGAAAAGGCTAAAGAGATTGATAACCTAGGTTTTAAACTTTGGTATTCAAGTAAGAGTCGCACTAGAAATGGTCTAGGTGTAATTATAGATAAACGCTTGAAAAATAATGTTGTAGAAATTAATAGAGTTGGAGATAGAATTATAGTCCTTATGATTATTGTTGATAATAAGAATTTTAATATTATAAGTGTTTATGCTCCTCAAGTAAGTTTAAATATTGGCTCTAAAGATAAATTCTAAAATGACTTAGAAGACTTAATACAAATGATACTTCTTGAAGAAAAATATTTTATTGAAGGAGATTTAAATGGACATGTCGGTAGCGTAGTAGAAAATTTTAGAAATATTCACAGTGGCTACGGCTTTGGAGTGTTTAATGATAAAGGTAAAGCTATATTAGATTTTGCTTTAGCGTATGATTTTATTATTACTAATAATTTTTTCAAGTGCTTTTGATCATTGTGTAAGTGCAAGGGCGTCCCCTGGAAGCGACGTGCTGTATGGTCTGAATACAGTGGAAAGGGTGCTAGGCGCCACTACCGGCGCCGGGTGTAAGTGTCGAGTAGCAAGGGTTCCCACATTACTGACGGATGCGGGTAAAGAAGTTAGTCCACGATACTAAGTATTAGGATAGGATCTCGGAATATAGGTACTCTCAATGGTCAATTAATGGAATCGGTTGATATTATGATCCATAGAAAGATAAATATCTTATGTATTCAAGAAACTAAATGGGTTGGAGAAAAGCTTAAAGAGATTGATAACTTAGGTTTTAAACTACAGTATTCCAGTAAGAGTCGTCCTAGAAATGGTGTAGAGTGTAATTATAAATAAGAGTTTGAAAGATAATGTCGTTAAAATTAATAGAGTTGGAGATAGAATTATAAAGACTTAAGATTATTATCGATACTAAGATTTTAATATTATAAGTCGTTTATGCTTCCTCAAGTTGCTTTAGATATAGACTTAAAGATAAATTCCGATACGATTTAGAAACTTAATACACTCGATACCCTCAAAAAAAAATTTTTATTGGAGGAGATTTAAATGGACATGTCAAGAGAGTAGTAGAAGATTTTAGAAATATTCACAAGTGCATTACTGATTATGGAGCGATTAACGAAGTAAGGTAAGCCATTTTAAATTTTGCTTTAGCAGTATGATATAATTATTACTAATACTTTATTCAAGAAAAGAGATGAAGCATCTTATTACTTATAAGAATGGATCTAATAAAACACAAATTGATTATTTTCTTGTGAGAAGAAAAGATCGTCGAGATTGTAAGGATTATAAGGTCATTCCAAGTGAGGAATTAAGTACCCATTATTGATTATTAGTTCTAGATTTTAAGATGAAGAGTTGTAAAATAAAGAATACTAGGATTCAACATCTTAGAATAAGATGGAGGGCACCTAAAAGACACAAATAAAATTATTTTTATGAGTAAAATTCAATATTTAAATATTTGGGATGTCCATGAAGATGTGAATGCTATGTGGGAAAAATTAACTAATACTATTAAACAAGTTATTTAAAGACAGTACTTGGAGAATCAAAAGAAAAAGTTTCTATAAATAAAAATAATTGGTAGTGGAATAATAATGTACGAGAAAAGATAAAATATAATAAGTTATGTTATAAAAATTGATTTAAATGTAAAACTTAGAGAGCTGGAAAAAATAAAACGACTGCAGTAATCTAAAATAATAATCTGTGATGCTAAAAATTCAGCTTTTAGTGATCTCTATAACATGTTAGATACTAAGGACGGTGAAAAACATATGTATAAACTAGCAAACAAAGAGAAAAGAAAAGTAAAGACTTAACTCAAGTAAAGTGTATTAAAGATGTAAAATCGAAAAGTTGTTTTTAAAAAAGATATTCAACATAGGTGGGTGAGTTATTTTGATAAACTTTTAATGAAGATGCTGAAAGTACGATCGACCTTAGTGATCTTAATATCGTTAATAATAATAAAACTTATTCATTTTTACCGTCGCATTAGTAAAAAAATTGATTAGGCTTTAAAGAAAACCAAGGGGGGAAAGTCTGTAGGACCTGATGATATCCCAATTGAAGTGCGGAAATATTTAGGTGATTTGGGGGTTTCCTGGCTTACTAAACTTTTTAATATTATTTTAAAAACTAAAAAGATGACTGAAGAGTGGAGAAAGAGCATTTGGTCCCCATTTTTAAGAAAAAAGGAGATACACAAGAGTGTGCAAATTATAGAGGAATTCAATTGATGTGGCATATTTTAAAATTATGGGAGAGGGTAATTGAACATAGGTTAAGACATATTACGAAGGTTTCTCATAATCAATTCGGATTTATGTCGGGCAGGTCTACCATGGAAGCTATACATTTATTGAGAGATTTGATGGAGAAGTACAGAGATAATAAGGAGGAGCTACATTTGATTTTTATTAATTTAGAAAAATCTTACGATAAGGTTCCTAGAGATGTTCTTTGGAGAGTCCTTGAGAAGAAAGGTGTTGATATGACTTATATTCAAGTCATTAAAGATATGTATGCTAGAGTTGTTACATGTGTTCGAACTGAAGGAGGATTGACCAAATATTTTACTATTTCTGTTGGTTTACATCAACGATCGGCTTTAAGCCCACATCTTTTTGTTTTATTTATGGATGGTCTTACTGGGGCATTTACAAGAGGATGTACCTTGGTGTATGCTTTTTGTCGATGATATCCTCCTTGTGGATAAGACAAGAGAAAAAGTCCGGGAAAAACTTAAATTATGGAGATCTACATTGGAGTCTAAAGGTCTTCGTTTGAGTAGAACTAAAACTGAATACATGGAATGTAATTTTAGTAATAGTAGGTACTATCGACGTAAATGTAACTTTGGGTGATCAAATTATTAAAAGGTGTGAACGATTTAGATATCTCGGGTCCATTGTTCAAAGCGATGGTGATATAGATGGGGATGTTAGTAGTAGAATTCAGGTTGGTTGGTTGAAGTTGATGAATGCGTCCGGCCTATTGTGTGATAGAAAAGTACCGCTAGATCGAAAGGAAAATTTTATAAGATGGTGGTGAGACCTTCAATGCTCTATGGTGCTGAATGTTGGCCTTTAAAAGAGAAGCATAATGTTAAGTTAAGTGTTGTCGAGATGAGAATGATTAGGTGCATGAGTGGCTTTATACTTGGAGACAAAATGCGAAATGATTATATCTGTAATAGAGATGGTGTTGCACCACTGACGGATAAAATTAGAGAGAATCGCCTTAGATGGTTTGGTCACATTAAACGTCGACCACCTGATGATCCGATTAGAAGAGTAGATGTTTTAAATACAACTTATGTTAAGAAAGGCAGAGGTCGACCTAGGAAAACTTGGGCTTATTGCATAAAAAATGATCTTAATTTATTAGAATTAAACGAAAAATGATCTTAATTTATTAGAATTAAACGAAAATTTAACACTAAATAGGCCGCAATGGAGAAAAATGATTCATGTAGCCGACCCTACTTAGTAAGATTAAGGCTTTGTTGTTGTTGTTGTTGTAATAATTTTTTCAAGTAAAGGGATGAGCAATAATATTATTTATAAGAATGAATTTAACAAAACACAAATTCATTATTTTCTTATGAGAATAAGAGATTGACAAAAATATAAAGATTGAAAGGTCATTCCAAGTGAGGATTTAAGTACTCAACATCAATTATTAATTCTAGATTTTAAGATGAAGATTTGTAAAATAAAGAATACTACGAGTCTTCATCATAGAATTAGATGAGGGTACCTAAAAAACACAAATAAAATTATTCTTACAAGTAAAATTCAATTTTTCAAAATTTGGGATGTTAATGAAGAAACAAATTCTATGTGGAATGAAGTATCAAACACTATTAAACAAGTGACAGCAGTTGTATTCGAAGAATCAAAAGAAAAAGTCTATAAATAAAAATAGTTTGTGGTAGAATAATAATGTGAAAGAAAAGATAAAATATAATATGTTATGTTATAAAAATTGGTTTAAATGTAAATGCTTAGAGAACTGTGAAAACTATCAAATAGCCTATAGGGAATCCAAGACAACAACCTGTGACGCTAAAAATTCTATTTTTAGTGATCATTATAATTAATTAGATATTAAGGAAGGTAAAAATTAAATGTATAAACTAGCCAAATAAAGAGAAAATAAAAGAAAAGGTTTAAAAGTAAAGTGTACTAAAGATGAAAATTAAAAAATACTTTTCTTAGAAGAAGATATTCAAAATAGGTGGGTGAGTTACTTCGATAAACTTTTTAATGAAGTTTCGAAAAATTTTATCGACCATAGTGATCTTAATATCAATATAATAACAAAATATTTCAGTTTTATTGTCGCAATAGTAAAAAAGAAGTTGATAAGATTTTAAAAAAAAACTAAGGGTGAAAGTTTGTAGAACCTGATGATATCCCAATTGAAGTGTGGAAATATTTTGGAGAATTGAGAGTTTTTTGGCTTACTAAACTCTTTAATATTATTTTAAAAACTAAAAAGATGTCTGAGTGGAGAAAGAGCATTTTTGTCCTTATTTTTAAGAATAAAAGGGATGCACAAGAGAGTGCAAATCATAGAGGAAGTAAGTTGATGTGTCATACTTTAAAATTATGGGAGAGGGTAATTGAACATAGGTTAAGACATGTTACAAAGAGTTCTCATATTCAATTTGGATTTATGTCGGGCAAGTCTACTATGGAAGCTATATATTTATTGAGAGGTTTGATGGAGAAGTTCAGAGATAATAAGGACTTACATATGATGTTTATTGATTTAGAAAAAGTTTACGATAAAGTTCCAAGAGAAATCCTTTGGAGAGTTCTTGAGAAGAAAGGTGTTGATATAACTTATATTCAAGTCATTAAAGATATGCATACAAGAGATGTTACTTGTGTTGAACAGAAGGAGGATTGACCAAATATTTTCCTATTTCGGTTAGTTTACATCAGGGATTGGCTTTAAGCCCATATCTTCTTGTTTAGTTATAGATAGTCTTACAGGACACTTATAGGAGGATGTACCTTGGTGTATGCTTTTTGCTGATGATATCCTTCTCATGGATAAGACGAGGGAAAAAGCTTAGAAAAAACTAGAATTATGGAGTTCTACCTTGGAGTCTAAAGGCATTCTTTTGAGTAGAACTAAAATTAAAAACATGAAATGTATTTTAGTGATAGTAGCTCTAGTGACAGAAATGTAACTATGGGTGATCAAATTATTAAAAGGTGTGAACGCTTTAGATATCCCGAGTCTATTGTTAAAATTGATGGTGATATTGATGGGGATGTTATTAGTAGAATTCAAGTTGGTTGGTTGAAGTGGATGAATGCTTCGGGCCTATTGTGTGATAGAAAAATACCGCTTAGACTGAAAGTAAAATTTTATAAGATGGGGTGAGACTTGAAATGCTCTATGGCATTCAATGTTGGCATTTAAAAGAGAAGCATAAAACTAAGTTAAGTGTTGCCGAGATGAGAATGCTTAGGTGGATGAGTGGCTCTACACTTAGAGACCAAATGCTAAATGAATATATCCGTGATAGGGTTGGAGTAGCTTTAGTGACAGACAAAATTAGAGATAGTCATCTTAGATGGTTTGGTCACATTAATCGTCGACCATCTGATGATCCGATTAGAATAGTAGATGTTTTATATTCGACTTATGTTAAGGAAGGCAGAGCTAGACCTAGGAAGACTTAGGCATATTGTATAAAAAATGATCTGAAATTATTAGAATTAAATGAAAATATGACACTAAATAGGACACAATGGAGAAAAAAGATTCATGTAGCTGAACGCACTTAGTAGGATAAAGGTTTTGTTGTTGTACTTGTAGTTGTTGGATTTCTTTAAGCAATAGTATAGAATTTGTTGCAGTGTTGAGTGAGAATTAGGTTTAAATACATGAGTGGACGAGATTTAGTTTTGGATTCTTCCAGTAGAAACTTGGGAATCAGGCCAATGGACACCACATTAGCCATAAACCTAATTTGCTCTTATCGTACAAAGTGGAACTTCTATATCTGCATTTCAATTCTAATGTATCTTGCTATATGGCAATGACTAGCCAAAACCAGTACCAGCCAAAAAGGTTTACCAACCAACTTCAGTTTCATAAAAACTTTCAGAAACTGAAACGAAAAATACAACAGCACGCAATCCAGAATTGGCTAAAAAATTTATCGTTAAGGGCATTGAACCTATGCATTGTATAAAACAAAAAACAGCAGCATATTAAGAAAAAACTTACCAGGCCACATCGGATTGTTGTAATAAATAGGCTTTGTGTTCTTATCTACAATTATTTTAACAAGAAACTTGTAAGAACAGCATCAACCTTAGATAAAATTCAAATAAAACGGCCAAAAGTAAACAGATATTGACCACAGCGGCGCGAATGTCCAGAGAACCATCCCGATACCACTGTGGCATGCAACTTCGCTTCCGCCTCAGGCAGTGCAGCCATCGCCTTCCTGCAGCAAGGAGGAATGGGTTTCTCAACCTTCTTCCCGCTTCCATTCAACTCTATCGCCTTGCTGCACCCAAACCCATTTCCTACGCCACTTCCCTCCATGGATCCTGTTCCTCTTTGCAGTTTCCAGTCTCTGAACAACAAGGAGAAAACCAAAAAAAAAAATCAAACACTTCTTGATCAAATTTGACACCCACAAATGAAAAAAAAAAAACCTACTAGGTCTTCGCAACGAGAAGGTGAATGAGATATTAAATGGAAAACAGAGGATTTATAGCCATCTTCAATCAGGTTTTGGCGAAAGTAAGACCGCAGAAGGCTTATTCGATACGACGTCCTACAGAGAAAGTGTGGACGAGATAGAGGCCAAGGAGAAGCGTATCAGGTTCGATTTCGGCCTCCTCCTTTTCAAAAGGCTCGCAATCCGATCCCTTCCGTGCCGCTTCACCTACTCGATTCTTCTTGAATACCACCGAAGCTCGGGGGCTTAGAATTCTTATCAAACTCCTCAGTCGGAAAAAGAAAGTGCGTAATTCAGTGGACGCATATAAATGCAGCGTTATATTGTGTTTAGTGAAAAGTGTAGGATTGGTGGGGCGGCCCGCATTTTAAGCTCATGAGGCGTTGATGAGTTTTTTTTTTTATTTTAATTTTTATTTTTCTAAGATTGGAGCATCTTAGAAAAATATGACGTTAACATGAATGTTAATATGACATTGGATAAACTTTATTATTAAAGTATTCATAAAGTAATCCTCATCATAAGATTCTAATTATTTGATTAAGTTAACAAAGACATCCCCACTAAACGTTCTTTCTACATTAAATTTTAAGATTTTGGAGTTTAGTGAAATATAATTGAGATTATTTTGTCTTTCAAATTTAAATAATATTCAGTACTTCAGGAAAATTAAAGGGATTTATATATTTAATATTAAATTTTACATGTTTATATAACTAATGCCTAATTTATTTATTTATTTTTATGACTCCCATTTTACGTTACAACAAAATATATGTATGAAAAGTTGAGTTTTATTTTACATAAATGAATAAGTGGTGTCAAAAATTGATTCAATACAACACGACACTAACTTGACTTGAAAATTCGGGTTCGAATTAATGAAAAATGATTTTGATAAATAAAACAAAATTTGATTGTTTGTTAATGTTTGGTGAAAAACAAACATTACAAATTATATATCTTAAATGTATAATATGAGTTTAATTTGAAGAATTCTCTATTTATTTTAATCAAATGATGCATATATAATAAACTTTAATTTTTTCATGAAATTAAAATATAGGAAGATTTACATATCTAAAACCTAAACTTCAACTCTTACATGAATGCCACATTGCCTATGCATTGAAGTGTGTCTTGCATTTCTTTAAAGATAAAATGGTGGTATTTTTAATCAAATGAAAGTTTTGGGTGGTATAAATGTAAAATGCAATGTATTCATTTTAGATATATCAACACAGTAGGAATTAGAGGATATTTATGTAAATGGTTAAATGAAACTTCAAACTGAATCATAATCAAAAACCAAATATTAAGGTTTTAGATACCAAAAACTGAGATGCATTTTCAAAACCAAACTGAATCAATCAAACTTGATCGATTTGGTTCGTTTTTTTCATATTTGACCGAATAATGCACTTCTCTAATTGAGATAGTTAAAATCAAATTAAATTTTTTTAGATAGCAAAGGAGTAAAAGTACAAATATTTAGAAACTGAGAAGTTCAGTAAAACTCCAACTATTCTACTCGGGATCTATAATTTTTACTTTCAAGTTTGATTTTGTTAGAATTATTCATTTTATTAAAAATCTAAGACTTCTATTTTAACAAAACATGACTGTGAAAAACTTTAAGAGTGATAATTTATGATATAACAATGAGAAATTATATTTATCGAAATTTAAATTTACTTGGAAAAACTTCTAAAAATAAACAGAAGTGCTAAAATATAACAATGTAGAGCTACAATGACACCTAAGTTTACTGCAACCTTTGCAAAATAGAGTTTGCATAGAAACAATATATATCATAAGTAGCATATATTTTACAATATCACATGTGACGATATGTTAAAAAACATGACAACATCATATCAAACCAAATAATCAAAGCAAATAATCCTAGCCATGAATTTAGAGTTATTATCATGATAAGCTAGTATAATGTCTGTGCTAGGTTGGGTGATGAATCTAGACTAAATTTTTAATATTAAGTTTCACTTGAAGATTGGAGTTTAATATTTATTAGTGACTAGTTTCAATTCAATTGACAATGGTTCAAAGCTTTTATTTAAATTCTATAATTTATTTTTCAAATTCTATTATATTGTTTTGAAGAGTATCTTTAAATGCACAAGTTTCACCTTAAGAGATAACTGTTTTTTTTTTTTTTGGCACCTTGGATATTATATAATATTCATTTCACAAAAAGAGAAATATTCCAAAGCACATAAATATGGTTTTAATGAAATTTTAACTAATTTTGATTTTTCTAATTTATGAATTTTATTTTTTAATTATAGTTTGGGTTTAATTAACTTCAATGGTTCAAATCATCATTTAATATGGTCAGATTGAGCCTCAGAAATATGTATTTATTTATTTTAATTTTAAACAATTTAAAGCCCGTTATTATTTATTACTAATTCAAAATAAAATTTTAAATTAAATTAAAAATAAATCAAATAATTATAAGATTGTTTATTAGAATTATGGATTTTTTTTAAAGGACACTGAATAAAAATTTTAGTTTTAAATTAATTTGGATTTGTTTAAATTTTTATTTATCTTTTCTTCAGTTTTCTCTTTTTTTTAAATGATTTCCAAAATTCATGAAAATCTATAGGGGAAGCTCAAAGATAGCCTTTTAAAAAAAAATTAAAATTTTTTGGAGGCTATATATGTTATTTGATATATTTGAATATAAAATTATAGAAAATTATTTTATTTTCTTAAAATAATTTGGATTTAATTTTGTTAAAGTCTTTTTATCCTTGGGATGTAATATTGCAATTGGTGTTTTATTTTATTAGTAATGACTTTTGATGAATTAATAAATTCTAAGTCTAATTATTAATTAAAAGAAATAATTATTATTAATCCCAATATTTCAATCCCATGGTCATTGTTGATTTTAAAGATGATTCTTGAACTTATTTTCAAGAGTTTTGGTTTATTTTAAAATCATATGTAATTTTTCGTTATTAATATTTAATAAAATCATTTATAAATTTAAATTTCATCCAAAATAATTTTAATTTCTTCCAAATATTTATTAAAGGTCAAAAATGACCTAAAAAGTGATTGAAAGGAATTTGACCAAAGAAAATAGAGGAGCATATCTCAATCAATTAATTATTAAGCTCATTTATATGTTTATTTAATTAAAAATAATTAGTCAAAGTTTAAGTATTGATTTTACTTTTAAATAATAGATCTTAATTTAATATTCTAATATACATATTTCTTATTTTTATGAATTTTACTTTATTGACAATAATTTTTTATATTTTTCGTTTTTAATTAATTTATGTAATCTTGTTATTCATTTGCATAATCATTCAATGACTTAGTTGCTAATGTGGCCATTTATTTCACTTGGTAACATTGGATTGGGCATTCTATTAAGTAGTATAACCTATGGGTTTGATTCATTTTCAAATATAATGAGATCACATTTGCTTGTTCCAAATACGAAAATGAATGGTTGTCCTCTTTATTCTCCATTAATAAACCACAATTACATGCATGTGATCCTTTAATTTACTCAATCTAATAGATAAGAACATTATCTGGTCCACTAAAATTATAAAGATCTCATCCCAAGTATACCCTTTGGTGGGAAATCTTTAGAGTTACAACTTTTTTTCGTAATGATTTAAATCCAAATGAATTTAGAAAATGTTAGTGAATTACTTAGAAAAATAAGCTAACTATATAATTATTGGATCCTATAATTTTGTTTGAGTGTGGTGAGTAGTTTTTGGAATAAATTGTAAGAGCTTAAGATAATATGTTAAAAAATTCAACTTCAAAACAACATCTTATTGAAGGGTTATTCTTGGTCTTAGAGAGGAAATTTTGGGCTTTGGGAATGATACAACTTTTGGGAGTATAAAAATTGATTTTAATGAGAGAAAGAAACCACTCCCCCAAACTCCCTCTTTACAATTCCATTTAATTTGAGTTTTATCTAGACTAAACCAAATAGGGATCAGAATGGCTCTTGGACTGTTTATAAGCTAGCGTAGCCAATTGGTACTAAAGTCAATTAACCCACCCCTTAGTTCAACTTGAAGGCAAACCCCAAGGGCATAAAAATGGTTGGGAGAAAATTTAACGAGCTTTAAAGAATATTTAATTTTAATATAATAATATTAATTTTGGTTTTGATGGATTAGACTTGGGATTTAGTTTAATACAACCCATGGGTTAGATTAGTTAGGCCTAAATTAGGTCCAAGTTGGATCAAGTCTTTTTTAACAAAGTACTTGGGACCTTTGGTAATATTGGGCCAAGTTTTGTCTACGAATGGTTATGATTTAAATGATATTGGCTCACTGTGACCCATTTAAGTCACATTGGGTCAAGTGACCCAAATGGCCTAATTATGGTTCAATGGACTTTAATTTTGGTTTACATTGTGACTTTATAACATTAAGATATGCTTGGCTATAATTAGTTTTGATTCTAGGTGGATTTGGATTAACATGAACCAAATGATCATGTTGGGTCAAGTGACCCAATTGGATTTATATTTGTTCTAGTTCCACTCAAATGCTTCCATATGTTTGATTGGATGACTATCCTAGAGTATTAGTGTCATACTAACTTTGAATTTATCAAAATTTGTTCAATTTAATTTGATTTAAAAGGACCAATTAAGAGGTTAGGTGAGCTAACTAATCTAATAGTCACTATTAAAAACTCAAATTTATAGTAGCATTTGTTAATGAAAGTTTAAAAATTAGTGCAAATTAGACAAAAAGAAAACAAATTTACAATTGTTATTTGTATGAATTAAAGCTATCGCTATAAGTCTTTCCTCCTACAATAAATTGCTCAAGTACTAATCTCCCACACCAAAAAGTTTGTTAACCCTAGATGTCACTCCTCACGAAAATAATTTGTTCAAAGTCTTGTAATATTTTCCTTTATATTCCATTTTTTTTCTTTTCATATTAAACTCTTAGCAAAACAATTATTGATAATGATTTTAACCTATGTGATGCAAGGTATGTCGGATAATATTCACTTCAATTGCATCTCTTTTTCTTTTAAATTTTAATTTCTTTGACATCATCCTCCTCTCTATGAAATATTTGTTTTTACTAATTAAAAAACCAATGCCTTCTAATGCTAAAATGGTATGCTAAAATAACAATTTATTCTTTTTTTGGTAATGATAAGCTAAGAACAAAATATAATCCTTTTTTTTTCATTTCTCTTCTTCACAGGAGCAAACATATTTAACTTATGAGTAGACACTTGAAATCAAAGTCTAAGGTTTGCAATGAAGATGAAGTAAGAATATTTTACCAACTTATGTAACTAATTTTTGTAAAACTTTTTAAAATTTTAATATAGTTTTAGTTTCATTTACTAATCATTTTATGGAAAGTCTATTTTTTTTATTTATCGGATGTAGATGTTGAAGGATAAATTTATATGCCAATTAATGCAGTTTTATATAATTTTATGAACTTTAATTCCCATTTGTTAAAAATATTTAGGTGAAATATTTTTATTTTTTCTTTTGCATTGTATTAAATTGATTTTTGTTAAATCATGGATACTTCATAATTTTTATTTCGTCTTGATAGAGTGTTGTGCTTTTAAATTACTTTAGCCTCTTCAAAATTTTTTGTTGCATTGGTATAATTAATAAATAATTTTAAATATATCAGTCGTTATTAATATTAAGTTGGAAATTAAATTTTTTTTAAGAATTAATTTTGTAGATAACAACAGTTTTAATCATTGCTAGCTATGACAAAGGTTAAAACCATTTTTAATACCTACAATGGTTTTAACAATTGTAATGTTAAGTGTTACAAAAACCCTACCCAATGTTAAAAAAAAATGCTATCAAATATGTTTCCAGTGCATTACATTTATAACATTTTTTGTAATGGTTTTAAAACTACTACAAGATTCTTAATAGGGGTTAAAACCATTGGAATAATTTTCAAAGTTGTTGTTTTTTTTTCTCTTTTTTAGTAGCACACTATTTTTAATGGTTGTAATTTTAATTTAATATTATTGAATTTGAGTCGAAACATGGCTTTGGTTTTATTTTATTGGCTTAAAGTGTCTTCTAAGCAAGTTTGAATAAAAATCCCCTTAACACAGGTTAACTCCACAAAGTGGCCAAATAAACTTCAATTATTTTCTATTTTGATTTTAGAACCAATATTAAGTCATTTAATGATAGGTTTGATTCATTTGATTTGATTAATTATATATATAATTTTTATGGAGTGCAAGGGGAGTCAACTAGGTCAAAATAAAGTAGCCTAGCTTTTTGGAGGTTAGCATTTTACATAATTCTGATTTTCAAATAAACTATAAGTTTGTTAAAGGAATTTTTTTTTTGCTCCAAAAGTATTGCAATGTATTTGAAATATTATAAAGTTATTTGGTTCAGTGCAAATTTACAAGACTTTGTATTTTCTTATTTGAAAATAAATCTATGAAAGTTGGTTGTTGTAGATGACAAGCAATAAACATTGAATAAAAAACAACAATTATAAGTTATTTGGTCGAGCTGGCAGTGGGCTATGGTTGGTGATGAACAGCTTAAAATGACAGCAGCATCAGCATCACTTTACATAAAGTTTCACCCAAATCTAATGAAATTTAAAATCATTGAAAATGAACAATAAAGTGAATTACAAATACTTTGGAATTTTATATTGCATTTTTTTTTCTTTCTGACAATCATTTAAATTTTTAAAATCATGTGAGTTGAATGTAACACACTCCTTTGGATACTGATGAAAAAGATTGTAAGTTTATTCTAAACTAAATACAAGAGCAAAAGAGTTCAATTCTCTATGTTTATAACCGCAACATTTTGACTTTGCAACTGGTTTCCCATTTGCAATACTACTTCTTCTATAGACATCTTCTTATCCTCAAATTGTTGATCATTGTTAGAGTCCAATGGATATGAAGGTCTATAGTTTGTGTTCCCCTAATTATTTTAACTTCCATTAGGATTTGCATGATTATTTTCACATTGCTAGTTTCCACCCCAGTAGTATGATTCCAGTTAAAATTGGGATGGTTCTTCCAACCTGGGTTATAAAAGTTAGAATAAGGGTTGTTTATGGTATTTAAAGTCTCATATGATAACTTAGAATCAATCATATGTCCTAATGAACTTTCCTCACTTACTAGAGTAAATTGATGCTCGTTCATTCCAAATTGATCCAACTTCCTTGATATTGTAGCAACCTGAGATGCAAGAATTCCGATCGCACCTGTATCATGAACATGTCGGCATATTTTTAGGTTGAGTGTTGTATTTTTAGAAGGGAGGTCGCCTACAGAAATTGTCGGCGAATTTTAGATTTTAAATTTAATTTAAATATATATATATATATATATATATATATATATATATATATATATATATATATAATTTAAAAAGTAGCATTTGATTTTAAAAATAATTTTAAGTTCGAAAATTTTAAGATATGAAATCAAACCGATCTCACATCCCAAATAGTTTATATAAACGAGCACCACATCACAAACCGTGTATCTATCTCGAAGGACAAACACACTACCGACGATGGGGCTCGATTAAATAAACTAGAAGATTTCGTGACATCCGTTTCGTCCGCGAACCAATTTTATAAGCCGATAAGTTCCCCTGTTTAATATAAAGAAATTAAACAGTGGTTTATATTACCAGGGTTCTTAAAGTTCCCTATAAGGGCAAGCCCCTATAGTTAATTACATCTTAAATGACAGGAATCATTTAAGAAAACTCTCGATAACGATTAGTGGTTTTGCTCTCAAGAATTTCAAAGTTTAAGGTTTTCAAATGATTGAATTTTAGGAAATTTCAATAGGGAATGGATCAAACTTGGAACAGTTAATTTCAGGAGTTCAAAGGAAGAAAAGTAGGAGAAGCTGAGGATCCAAGAAGAAATCTTGGCAACTTCCCAAACTATCCTATTGTTTGGCTTCAATTTGGGAGTTTATTTAATGTTGCAATCCTGCCAATTTTAATTAATTAAGACTTATGTTTGTATGACATAATCACACAAATAGCCTTGAAGATGTGAGGGTTTACGTCAAATCAAACGACTACCTCGGAGTCCTAAGACCGGCTAGGGCTTAATTTACATGACATGATCATGCAAATGCCTAACGAAGAGTCGAGGATTTATGCCGCACTAAGCAAACTACCTCGAAATCCTATGTCTTGGTTATTTAATTCTAAGAAAGTTTTGTCGAAGTAGATCCGAGTTTTGCTGATGACGATGGCCGTGCTGCCCACTATGCTCCGAGCTCCTTATTGTTGCAGAGGTTTAGTTTTAGAAGTCATAAATCAGGAGATGAGAGAAGTGTTTTGGTTTAAAGAAAATCTTAAAATCCAAGTGTTTTTAATATTTTAATTAAAACAAATCTTAAAGTTGTTTAAACATAACCGATTAAGATCCCACGGTTCCGTCATCCCGACACCGTTATTTTCATCGAATTCATTTAGTCCGTATGAATTTGCTAAACTCAACCGAATGAGTTCAACACTTTCATTTAGACCGTGGAAAACCCGTTAAGCAACACGTGGGTTACATCATCCGAGGTATTCCCGATCATTCAACGAGACGTTTTAATTTAGTTGCAATTATAGTTTTGTTGTTCTCGTTTCGTGATTAAGTTTCGAGTTGTTTTATATTTTGAAATGTTGTGGCGGTGAATTTTATCTTGCAATGACTTTTAATTTAGTTTTGGTTTCGGCTCGTGGACTATCCTAAAGGTTTTGGTTTTCATGCAACAGTCTTATTTAACATGCAAGAAAAGTAAAGTACAATGCATGTAAGTAAATTGCAATAAAGTAAATTGCAATAAAATAAGAGCGTACCTGGAGGGTCTTCCCGTCATCCCAAGCTGCACTTAAAACACATGTTAAAGAATTTAAATATTTCAACAGATACCTAGGTAAAGCTAAGGGAAAGGGTTTTGGTTGTCTACAAAATTCCTAATCATATAACTAGTCATTTCCTATAACGTCTAGGTTGTTGGTTTGGTTTAAGAATGATTTTCTTCATCAAAGAACTAATAAATTCAGTTGTTCTTCTAAAACATCCCGTCATATTGAGGAAGTGCTTAGGACGAGTCATAAACATCTTTTCAATACTTCTGGGATTATTTTGAGTCCAAGTAAATTTAGTTGCACATATGAATTAATCATCCAGGAGTTTAGTTAAACTTTGTCTCTCGCTTCAGTTGAACTCGGTATTTTGATTACCTGATGAATGAAGTGACATCTCATTTAATGCTCTATTTAAGAGTTATAATAATTAAAGCCTTTAAGGGCAAGTTAGTTTATCGAGAATTTTAATCATTCTTAATTTAAAGTTTGAGTTAATGATTTGAAGTGTTTTAATTTAATTATGAGGTTTTAATTAATAAGTTTAAGTTTGGAATAGTATTCAAATTATTTTAGATTTAATTTCAATCTTTACATTTTCAATTATCTTAGTATTTCAAGTCGATGTTCATGTTTTAAATTTATTTAGATAGAAAGTAGGTATTGAAATTATTGATATGTTTTGATTTAACTTTTAATGATTTCATTTAGGTTTGTTGTTTAATGATTTTAATTTAATTTAATTTAATTTGATTTTAATTTAATTTAAATTTAATTTAATTTAATTATATTTAATTTTAATTTAATTTTAATTTTAGTTTAACTTTAATTTTAATTTAATTTTAATTTAATTAAATTTAAATTTAATTTAATTTAATTTTATTTAATTTTAATCTAATTTTAATTTTAGTTTAACTTTAATTTTAATTTAATTTTAATTTAATTTTAATTTAATTTTAATTTTAATTTTAATTTTAATTTTAATTTTAGTTTCAATATTTTAAATTTAATTTAATTTAATTTTAGTTTTAATTGTTAATTTGGATTATTATTTTAATTTTTAATTAAGAACTAAATATTGTTAAAGTGACTTATTTAGGGATTTTTAAATTAAAGAATAAATATCCTCTTAATAATATCCCTATTTTAATAATCCAAATTTTAAATATACTCTTTCCAAAATTTAAATCATTTAATTAATTAAAGTTTCATTTTGATATTTTTAAAGTGTTTAATGGGTTTCTACCCCTTAATTTCCCTAAGTTTCAATCATCCAAGAGAAAGTTAAAATCAAATATTTTACCCCCCATTTTGATTAAACCTAAAGTTTTAATTAAGGGTTAAAATTTTTAATTACCTTTATGCCCTTTTAAGCTTATTTATTTCATAACTCACTAAATTGAGCTCAAATAAATTTGAAATTTTTATGTCACCTTACTCACATGTCAATTAAGACATTAGAGAAGAAAATGTGATTTTTCTGAATTTAATTTATTTATATAATTATTTTTAGTAGAAAATAGGGGTTTTCAAAGAAAATTCAACAACATGACCAAGGAAGAGTTACTGTCCTTAAGAAAATTATGAGATGTTCCTAATGACCAGAGAACCACTTATACCAATTTTTGTGATTTTTTGAATTATATTTTATTTATTATAATTATTTTGAGTTTTAGAGTATTAATTAATTTTAAAATAAAAAAAAGTTAAAAAATAGATTTTATATTTTTCTTAAATTTCTTTGACCTCAAGGAGTCCAGAGAAACAATTTTATAATTTTTTGATTTTTCTTTGATTTATTAGAATTATTTTAGTGAAAAAGGTTGAAAATTCATTTTTTAATATTAAAATTTATTTTAAGCCTTTAAAATTTAATATCTTATCCTAGGGACTTAAGAAAAATATTTGGTTTATTCCTAAATGATTAGGAGTCAAAATGTGACATTTTTATGATTTTTAATATTTTTATGATTTTTACTATTTTTATTAGTTTTTTAATTATTAAAATATTAAAATATTGTGAAAATTCAACTTTTTTAGAAAATTCCAATTTTAATTTTCCTGAACTCCCCTGATATCAGAGAAGCTCCAAAACCATTTTTGTGAATTTTTGAAAAGTATTTTTGGAGTTATGAATTTTTAAAGTTCCATTTTGTTATGAGGCTTAATCAATCCATTTGGAGGGGTTAATCAAGTCCAATTGATTTCAAAATTTTATGTAAGGTTCCTCTGAACCTAAAGAGTAATGGAGAATTATTTTCAAGTCAATTTGATGTGTGGTTAACCCTAATTAATTCAAGTTCAATTTTAGGGGTTTGGGCCAATTAAGGTTATTATGAATGAATTAACTCAAAATATATTTTTCATAGGGTCCCCTGGTCCTAAGAAACATCACCAAATTTTCCTAGAATTTATTTTACAACATTCTAATTATTAGAATTAAAATACCTAAACAGTGACATGAACTTGAAAAATCAATAACTTTTCACAGAGATGGGCTCTGACTTTGAAAAATTCAGGGAATGTTCCCAAGATCAGAGGCTTCAAAAGTTCTATGGTCTCATGCGATGGTGAATTATCTATGTAAATGGAGAATCAAAACATTAAAAACAGTAAATAAATTATTAAAAATAAAATACTCATTCAATTAACTTGATTTCTTTTCCACATTATTCTCCTCTGTTCACTGAGCAAGAGGGTATTTTTATTTTATTTTTGTGATTTTTTATGCAAAGATATGAATTTTTGAAGTTCAGGGCATTTAAATAATTCAAAAAATACAATAATTTTCTACTTATCCACGCAGCGCCGCGTCAACCTCGGCAGCTCCGAAAGCCCACACGTCGCGCTGTGATTCGGCGTCGCCATCTGACTCAGCTCTCCAGGAGCCCGCAGTTCACGTACCATTGCGCTGTCCGGCTTGATCTCGACCGTCCGCTTGATACACCCGCGATCCAACGGCTCCTGGTCATCGTCTACGACTGGTGTGCACCCGTGACTTTCCACACTCAAACCCTAATATCTCTCTCAATTCTCAATGGATTTTAGAGTTCTTATACTCTATCGATTCGTCTTGAAGAGACAAACACATCCATATGGTTTATAAGCTATGAAATCAACCCAAACAAAATGGAATATTGCTGGAAGCTCGGGAGGAAGAATGAGTTCATACCTTTGCTCAGAGAAGTGAAACTTCGATCTAAGAGTTGTGTCACCTTCGATCGAGTCCGAGCAAGCTCCGCATGAAGTCTCCGGCTCGGGGAATCGACTAAGTACGAAGGTGACCAAGGCCAATCACAAAGCTTGGAGGCTGGAAACAATGGCTGGCCTGGTGAGGGGGCTTTTGCTGGGGAACTTCTCTTGGTCTGGTGAAGGTTTAGGATCAATCAATTTGAAGATTGGCTCACTGTGGTGAAGTGTCCTATTTTTGGGTGGATTTTCAACTCAGAAATTGAGCTCACAGAGAGGGTTTTAGTGGCCGGATTTCAATGGGGATCAAGTTCTCTATGTCCTGGAGAGGGGTCTAGAGTGATTTTGCGCAGTTTTCGTAAGGTTTGGTTCAACCACTTTCTTTGGCCGAGAGGTGGTGGTGTTTAAATAGAGGTGATCGGAGGGCCTCCTGCGGGGTTTAATGGCTCGGATCCACTGCCGTGGCAAGGGAAGAACAACTCGCAATAACCACTCGGGCATTGGGATGACTCAACAAGTTCAAATTGAATTTTCGATTTAAATTAAGCCTCTCGGCTCGGTGTTTTCCGGTAGCCGTGGTGGCTGGCCGGCCGTGCATGGGTCACCCTCGTGGTCGTGGAGGTCTCGTGCTTGAGTTTGGTGCCAACAATCGCTTTGGACATGTGTAAAGGATTCGATCGAAATCAGCATGAGGAGAAGGTCATTTTGGGTTCAAATGGGTCAACCCATGGTTTTGGGCTAGGTGCACCACCCAAGGCCTAGATTTAGGCTGAAAAGGTTCATTCGGGTCGACCAAGATGAAATGGTATAGTCTCCATCAAGGATTAGGTGGCTAACTTGGTTTAGTGTGTATCATGGATGAGGTTAAAAAGGCTTAAGGAAGGCTTAAGAAAGGGCCCCTCCATTTGCCATAAATGGTTTGGTGATGTGGAAAGTGGCTTCCAAGGCTTGCATATGGCTTATGCATGGCTTCATGGCTCCATGTGGCTTAGGGATGGCTTGACTCATTTACATGAAAAAGGGTTTTGAATTTTTAGACATTTTGATGGAAAATTTCCATGGGGCCACATTTGGTTTGTTTAAATGATGAAACAAAACTTGGGGGGTGATTGTATCAAATGAATGATGAGAGGAAATCTCATGTGGGCTTTGGAATGGATTTTGGGCTTTTTGAATTTTGGTGAAAATGGGCTTTTAAAGGCTTATGGAAGTGGGTTTTTTAGATTTTAAAATGGGCTTTTGGATGAAAGTTTTGTGAATGACCATGCCAAATAAATGTTGGGTTTAGTTTAGGGATGTTTCATGAATGGTTTGGAATAAATTTGGTGTGATTTGGAGTAGAATTAGGTTGAATTTGGGCTTTTTTGGTAAAGGGGCCAAATTGGGCTAAATTAGTTTAAGGTTGGGCTAAAGTTGGATTTGATGTAAAATTAATGTTGAGAAATGTTTATGGGAGTGTCACAAAGAGTTTTCAACTTTGGTTGGGCTTTGATTTTGGGATTTGGGCCCATTTAGGTTAGGTTTGAGCTTAGGTCAATTCAAGGGATTTTGGTTTTGGGTTAGGTTTGGGTGGAGTTTAGGTTCAAATTTTGGGCAAATCAAGTTAGTGTTTTGTTTATGGGGGTGTTAGGAAGGCTTTTGAGAAGATTTGGGGCCAATTGGAGTTGAATTGGGCTAGGTTTGGGCTAGGTTTAGGTCATGGGCCAAAATTGGGCCTTAGGCTTCAAATTGAAATTGAGCTCAAATGTCAATCAAATTGGACTTGGATTTGGTCTAAATTGATGTCGAGGATATTGAATTGAAGTTTAGAATTGAATTGGACCAGAATTGAGGTCAATTGGGGTGGTTTGGTTCGACATCGGGTTCACTTGGGTTAAAAATGGGTCAAATTGGGGGTTTTGGTAAAAGTTGGGTAAATTGGCAAAATTGGCCCATGGTGTAGTTGAACAAAATGAAATTGGGGATATTTGGGATTTTTTGGAATTTTTTGGGAATTTTCTGAATTTTGGATTTTTTGGGTAAAAGGGTATTTTGGTAATTTTGGGGGGTTTATGGGTATTTTTGGAAATTTTGCTATTTTTGGCCAAAGATGGTCAATTTGAATGGTGGGAAGTTTTTAGGATTGATTTTGAGGAATCTTGGGTAATTTAGGCAATTTTGCAAATTTTGGGTCATTTCAAGGACATTTGGTAGGCTTGTGGGTCCGGGCCCGTGGTCAAAAATTGAAATTTTGAAAAAAAGAAGATTGATCAAATGTGAGTGAAATGGAATCATTTTGGTTGAGCCATGAAGCCATATTAAGCTCATAAGAGCCATGAGAGGACTCATTTGAGGCATTCACTACGTCGTTCCTACACTTCTGCTCGAGGCTTAGTGGTTAAGGACCATCCATATGAATTACCTACGTGAGTCAGAAGTCAAGTTGGGTAAGAGTGTGGTTTTAGGACTTGGAATGTGTGAGAGTGTAGTGTATGTGCAAGTCAACCCTCACTGCACTGTGCCACCTGTGGTATTCCTAAGGCCAAAAAGTCCTATAGGAAATCATCTTTTAAACCTCCACATTCGATTTCAACCCTCTAGGTGATTAGGGGTCTACAATCAAGCTTGTGGGGTTTGCAGGGAGTTAAGAAGTAGTTTGAATATCTAAAGGGTGGGTTCCATTTCTAGTCTTCTAAGATTAGTCAAAGGAAAAGCCTAAGGCTAGATCCTAAGTACTAAAGAGAGAAGCAAAAGACCTCATCAAAAATGAGGTCAACAAATGGACCCCCAATAGGTGTGGTGTGCTAACCAAGCACACCGCGCGTATTGGCGTTGACCGAAGAGATCAACAAAACCAACACGGATATCCAAGTGACAAACTTAGGATGAAGTGAGAACTTCTCACTGGGAGTATCGGTATATTTCCAAGACCGGAGATTCCCGAACTCTCGCCTGGGAATGGAAAAGGAGGTGAACTCCAAATCACAAGACCTGGGGAATTCGATTTGGATTTCAGTTTACTTTTAAATTTCAAGTTTCAATGTGTGAGTTTGGATTTCGATTTGTTCTGAGTTTCAATTTCGATTGAGGTTTAATTTAAAATTAATTTAAGGAAATTTTGAATTTGAAATTTGGATTTGAAATGAGAATTGAAACCTGAGTTTCAACCTCGGGATTGCGAAGAGAACTGGAATTTAGGTACCAGCCTCGGAGTCAGAATCAGAGTTTAAGTATCGACGGAAAAAGGGTGAGAATCATAATTTAGGTACTGATCTCGAGAGAGTGAGATTTGGAATTTAAGTATCAAACCTGAAAGAGAATCGAAATTTAGATATCGATCTCGAATGAGAGTCTGAATTTAGGTACCGACCTCGAAGGAAGAGAACTGGAATTTAGGTACTGGTCTCGGAAATTTAGAATTGAAATTTAGGTATCAATTCGAAAGAGAATCAAAATTTAAGTATCGATCTCGAATGAGAGTCAGAATTTAGGTACCAACCTCGAAGGAAGAGAACTGGAATTTAGGTACCAGTCTCAGAATTTAGAATTGAAATTTAGGTATCAATTCGAAAGAGAATCGAAATTTAGGTATCGATCTCAAATGAGAGTCGGAATTTAGGTACCGACCTCGAAGGAAGAGAACTGGAATTTAGGTACCAGCCTCGGGAATTTAGAATTTAAATTTAGGTATCAGTTCGAAAGAGAATCAAACTTTAGGTATCGATCTCAAATGAGAGTCAGAATTTAGGTACCGACCTCGAAGGAAGAGAACTGGAATTTAGGTAGCAGCCTCGGGAATTTAGAATTTAAATTTAAGTATCAATTCGAAAGAGAATCGAAATTTAGGTATCGATCTCGAATGAGAGTCGGAATTTAGGTACCGACCTCGAAGGAAGAGAACTGGAATTTAGGTACCAGTCTCGAAATTTAGAATTGAAATTTAGGTATCAATTCGAAAGAGAATCAAAATTTAGGTATCGATCTCGAATGAGAGTCGGAATTTAGGTACCGACCTCAAAGGAAGAGAACCGGAATTTAGTATCGACCTCGAATTTAGATTTGAAATTTAGGTATCAATTCGAAAGAGAATCGAAATTTAGGTATCGATCTGGAATGAGAGTCGAAATTTAGGTACCGACCTCGAAGGAAGAGAACTGGAATTTAGGTACCAGCCTCGGGAATTTAGAATTGAAATTTAGGTATCAATTCGAAAGAGAATCAAAATTTAGGTATCGATCTCGAATGAGAGTCAGAATTTAGGTACCGACCTCGAAGGAAGAGAACTAGAATTTAGGTACTAGCCTCAGAATTTTGAATTGAAATTTTGGTATCAATTCGAAAGATAATCGAAATTTAGGTATCGATCTCGAATGAGAGTCGAATTTAGGTACGTACTCGAAGGAAGAGAACTGGAATTTAGGTACTGACCTCGAGAATTTAGAATTGAAATTTAGGTATCAATTTGAAAGAGAATCGAAATTTAGGTATCGATCTCGAATGAGAGTCGGAATTTAGGTACCGACCTCGAAGAAAGAGAACTGGAATTTAGGTACCAGTCTCGGAAATTTTAATGAGAAATGAAAACGGGCTCCAATCTCAAATATTCATCTGTATGAAGAGGGACCCAATCCCATGCCATCAGAACCAAATCAAACAAAGTTCGTGGCTCCGTGTCGATAGAACTAGTCGATCCTTTAAGACACAGCAACAAGAGAATTGAAAGGAGCTGGTAAGGGTACCAAGCTGAAAAGACTTGACTTAACGACAAGTCGAAGAGAATATTCAAATTTCAAAAGAGTTTCAAACAGATTTCAATGGAGGAAAGAACTGAAAGGTTCGAATCAGAGGTTTGAGATCGGAATTCAATTTGAGATTTAAATTCGTTTTGTTTGTCTTTTAACGATCCCATTTTTTTATTTTTGTTGTTTATTTAGTGTTCATGTGAATTTGAAGTTCATTTTAATATTCAGATTTTTTAGGAAAAAAAATTCTCATTTATTTTCTTTTCTTTTCTGTTCTTCGTTCAAAGTTCATTTAACTCTAATGGCGTTTCCCAGTCAATTTGCACAAAAAGAGGTGAAGGAAAAATATGACGTAGTCATTTTCATTCCAACTTGCTGAAAGTACATCATACAACTTGATCTAGTCATGATGACATTTTCCTCAGAAATTTAATGTCTCATACAATCCATGTAAATCAAAACGGATTGTGTAAGATTCTTATTGATTCATCCAAAAGCGTATGTCAAAAATCCATGTCTGAATAGTAAGAAACATGGGTAATAACATCACCTTCCAAGTTACCCTTGGCAGGAATGCCACATGGATGTGCATTGGAGGTGTGCTATTTCTCATGTAACTCACTACTCGTAGGCCGCAGACTCTCCAATTCCGGATCCGCCGAAAGTGGTAAGGCATTTTTCTGTCGTCCATTCTTCTAAAAGTAACTGAGATCCGCTCCACAGGCACTTCTGGAATGCAATGCTTCGCAACGTCTGCTCCATTTCCTTTTAACACCAAGACGAAACCTACCGGTAGTGGTATCTCCACCGGCCCTCGGAATTCACCGGGGCCTGCAATTTGGAGGTTAGATCCGAACATGATGTTGCACTGGTTGACGAATGACACTGTGCAGAAGGGTCTAACAAAGTCATGATGGTCTATATGTGGAGGTATGCAGTCGCCTTCCTTGTAGATGTTAATAATGCAGCTGTTGGGTATGCAATCCGCAGGCAATACCCTTCATGTTATCATCCTTTTCACCATTCTCTTGATGATTCTTGGCATTAGATCAACCTCACTGCGACGGAGTATCCTTGGTGGATTTCCTTTTCTGTCTGTGGCAAAATTGTAGCAACATCCGCATTGGATTGTAACTCTTCCCTTTCCTGGCATCCATCTTTGGGGTTCTGAGTATGTCTTTTCTCTCAGGCGGCCAGCTCGAACAATTTTCTGTAATTCAAGGATGCAATCCACAAATTGTTGTTGCTCATAATCCGAGAAAACATCCGTATGCAGACTCGAGGCCTTCCAAGATGTCGACCCTCTTGTTTCCAATTCTTTCAAAGTATTCAAAGGTTTTCTTCTCAACTAGTCGCATTTTCTCCACTTCGTATTCCTGGATTATCTGAAGTCCTCGGTGTCTAGTAACATACCGTGGGATGTATGGCTCAACCCCAGCACGTTCTTCTGCATGTCTCGGCTCCTTGGGGATAGTCTCTGTAGGGATATCCTCCGGGGTTGCTTTCACAACAAGACTCTTCGAATCCGGTACATATGCTCGGCGTCGAGGTACCGACTCTATTTCTGCTTTTCTTGATATTTCTTTTATCTGTTCCGACTTTCTTAGAATTGACTTTCTTCTTTCTGGTTCCTGACGAACCGGTCTCCTTGGAGCATTTGCACTAACAGTATCCACTGTCTGTTCATATTGATCTTCTGCTAACTTAGTCAATATTTTGTGGATGCGAAGATTCTTATTTCTTCGCTGGGTAGCAGTGAGAGTAGCTCTCCTTACCTCTTGAATTTCTGCGGGCGTGGCACTGACAAGCCTACCCTCTGCTGTGGCAACCACGGACTTAACTTTCTTATCTTCTCCGGTTGTATGAGCGGCGTTTGCTTTTCTTTTCTTGTTGCTGGATTGGCGGCTCGGGCCACCCATTTTCATCACTGTCTGGCTGTGAATTTCTTCTCAATCAACTGGGATCCAATCATTTTCTTCGTATTATAAGCCGGCTGGTGTGAAGTCTGAGTCAATCTCTATCACTGCTCCATCTCTCACCCTCTTTTTATCAAGTGCTAGACTCACGCCATTTCTGAAGTTTAGAACCAACCGCCCGTTCGACATTTCCCTGCGAAAAAATAAGGAAAGAATCAGGGGCTGTATTAAGAACAAGAACAATAAGAAAAACACTTAAAAAATCTTATTCACTTCTTTTAAATTTAAAGGAAGTATGAAGAGATGAGAAAATATCAGGAATGAATGGATTTAAAAGGAAGGATTGACATTTTATTATTACGATTTCCCATGTTTTCTTTTTAACATTTTCGTTGATGAGATTTTCTTTTTATCCATTTTATTTTGTTTTGGGTTCGGACCCAATCACAAAGTGATTACTTCACCCGTGTTTCTAGGGATAAGATTCTACTTTAGAGGCCACCCTTCGAAACATCAGGTTGCGTAATACTTCTTTAAATACCGTCCATTGATTGGAAGCATGGGTCGTTCTCCACGACAATTCACAAGCTGGTAGGAACCTCCTGAGTAGACTGTCTCGACCACGAACGACCCTTTCCATGTTGGTTCAAACTTACCACCTATCTTGCGATGTGCAAGTATAGATCTTTTGAGAACCAAAACCAAGTCACCGACTTTGAAAGTTCTCGGCGTACCGCTTATCATGGGCCTCGGATCAACTTGGCTTGATACAGTTCCAAATCTCGCTATGCGGAAAGTCTTTTCCCTTCCAAGCTTTCCAATTCTTCCGCCGTAGTCCGGAATTTTCTTTGTAGTGATCTTTTCCGCAACCGTAATTCGGAGTGACGGAAGCCGAACTTTCGCAGGCAAGACGGCCTCGGACCCGTACACTAAAGCGTAAGGCGTAGACCGAGTAGGAGTCCTAAAAGTTGTCCCGTAGGCCCATAAGGCTTATAACAACTTCTCGTGCCAATTTCTCTCGTTGTCGTCCAAAGTTTTCTTTAAAATTTGAACGAGAGTTTTATTAAAAGCCTCGACCAAGCCGTTTGCTCTCGGGTAGTAGATCGTTGAGTATCGCCAATCGATCCCGTGTCTTCCGACAAAATTGTTGATCTTTGTACTCTTAAATGCGTACCCATTATCCGAAATGATCCCGCGCGGTACCCCAAAACGGTAGACAACTCGGTTCTTGAAAACCGTAAGACATGGTGTGCCTTCACTTCTCTGAGTGGTATAGCTTCTGCCCATTTAGAAAAGTAATCTGTAGCTGCAAGAATGAAGCGATGTCCTCTTGAAGAACCACTATATCTGTGCCCCAACACTCAAATGGCCACGACGCGTTTGTCGGATGTAGCACATTTGGAGGTTAATATAGAACCACTCAATGCACTTGGCACTGGTGACAACTTTTGGCAACTTTCATACAATCGGTCATCATCGAGGGCCGGTAGTACTCTAGTCTTTTAATCTTCATTTTCATTTTCGGACCCGATTGATGAGCGCCACAAAGTCCTGAATGTACTTCTTTAACGATTTCACGAGCCTCGGACCCGCTCAGGCATCTTAGCCACATCTGATCAAAAGACCTTTTGTATAATGTATTGTTTATTAATGCGTAAGACAAAGCTCTTTTCTTGATTTGATGGGCTAATGACTTATCGTCGAGCAGTGTTTCCGTCCGTAAGTAGTTCATTAATGGCCGCCGCCAATCTTCCGTATTTTCTCGTCACCGCTCGCAATTGTTTCTTCTGCTTTTCTTTCTGATTTGTGTATTGTATCCATGTCGAGCTGTGATAGGACCTGTCGTCCTTGAACTAACACTTAAACTGACTCATCCTGCAAGGCGGGCTAACGCATCGGCGAGAGCATTTTCTTTTCTGGGAATCTTGTAGATTGTTACGTTTGGAATTTGTTCCAACAATTTCAATGTATACTGAAAGTACTGCTCGAGTCTTGGCTTTAAAATTCTGTACTGTCCGGTGACCTGTTGAATGATCAACTGAGAATCTCCGTAGATGTTGATGTTCGTTATTCCCATCTAAATGGTTAATTAAAATCCGGTTATAAGGGCTTTGTATTCTGCCTCGTTGTTTGTACACGGTTCTGTTAAGTGGTAGGAGTATCTTAACCTCCTCCGCTCCAGTGTTATAATGATTAGTCCAATTCCTGCCTTACCGGGCACTATCATTTGCAATTCTTTGTTCTTCTGTGCTGAGGACGCACCGTCGAAGTATAGTTCCCAACGTTGATCATCAGGGTCTTCTAGGTTCATTATCTGCTCGTCAGGCAAATCATCGTCGAGAGGCGAATCCGCCGGTAAAGGATGTGCTGCGAGGAAGTCTGCTAGAACTTGTCCCTTTACGGCACGAAGAGGAACGAAAGTTATGTCAAATTGCAATAGTAACATCGACCACCTGGCAAGTCTGCCAGAAAGCGTCGGTCGGGTCATCAAGTTTTGCAACGGATTAACTCTCGAAATAAGGTTGACCTTATGAGAAAGCATGTAATGCCTGAGCTTCTGTGCGGTGAAGATCAGGGCCAAGCAGTGCTTCTCAATAGGAGGATACTTTACTTCCGTCAGAATTAGACGACGACTTAAGTAGTAGAGAGCATTTTCTTTTCCGTCATCATTGACCTGGGCTAGCAGGGCTCCAAGGGAATCGTCTAAAGTCGCGGTATAAAGTATCAACGGTCTACCCGAGACTGGGGCTTCTAAGACAGGAGGTGTCATTAAATATTGCTTAACGTCCTTGAAAGCCCGCTGGCATTTCTCATCCCAAACGAATTTGACATCCTTTTTGACCAATGTCGAGAAGGGCTGACACCTACCTGACAAGTTCGAGATAAAGCGTTGAAGATATGCCAACTTCCCTTGAAAGGATCGTAGTTGTTTCAAAGTTTTGGGAGGAGACATTTCTAAAATAGCTTTAATCTTCTCCGGATCGATTTCAATCCTGCGATATCGGACAACAAATCTTAAGAATTTCTCGGAGGTGACGCCGAAGGCGCATTTTAAGGGATTCATCTTAAGGTTGAATTGACTTAGTCACTCGAAAACAATTCTCAAATCATACAAGTGATCTTCCTTTAGTTTGCTTTTGATGACCACATCATCCACGTAGCACTCAACTTGGTTCTGAATGAGATCATCAAAAATCTTCGTCATCGCTCTTTGGTATGTTGCTCCTGCGTTCTTTAGTCCGAATGGCATTACTGTGTAAGCAATACACTCCGATCGGCGTTCGAATGCCGTGAGCTTTTCGTCTTCTCGGTGCCATCTTTATCCGGTTGTATCCCGACGATCCACCCATAAATGAGAAGATTTCATGCGTTGAAGCGATGTCGATCATCGGTCCCGGATTGGTAGTGGAAATTCGTCCTTCGGACACGCTTTATTCAAATCTCTGAAATCCACGCAAATTCTGATTTGACCATTCTTCTTTCTGATTGGTACCACGTTGGCTAACCAAGTTGGGTATTGTTCTTCACGGACAAATTTAGCGTCTATTAGCTTCTTAACTTCGGTTATTACTTGTTGCTCAATTTCTAGACGCATTCTTCTAGGAGCTTGTCTGACTGGAACGGAAGTGGGATCTACTCCTAGCCTGTGAACTGCAACTTCTGAAGCTAATCCTGGCATTTCGTCGTAACTCCAAGCAAAACGGTCCTTGAATTCCATTATTAGCTTGATTATGTCTTCGGAGTCTTTTTTATTGAGTAAGGAGCTAACAAAGGTAGGCCTAGGCTCTTCGCTAGTACCTAAGTTAACTTACGTTAACTAGTCTATTGTAGATTTGATTTCTTATTCGAATTCTGGTGGAGCGTCGCCGATTGGTAGATCTTCAAGATCTTCTGAGGCTTCCAAGCACTTTTTGTTAGGTTTGCAAGTGACAACCAAGCAAAATCACGTATCATTAACTGATCCTACTGTGCCGAATCCGAGACCATGTTTTGAATTGGGAGGCCGACCGGCATTATTCCATAATTTTTCAAAATGTTGTGATTGACCTTTTGTCCATTATCGAGGTAAGACCCCACGTTGAATTAAATTTTGAACACAAGGAGAGTACCACTCAAAAGGTAATTCCATTAATTCAGATGAAGTAACATCTTCAAATTGTACATCTTTTTCAGTATTGGAAGAAAAAGCGCCACGTTAAAACTTGATTGGTTTAGTACCACCACCATGCACTTCCTTGACCACCATACCCTCGATCTTATTAGAATGGATCGGGGTCGTGGTCATAGTATGTACATAATGGTTAATCTTCTCGTACATCGATTTATATTCTTCATTCTTTTCATCTTCGAGAGAGATCTTGAATCGAGGTTTCTTTCGACTTATTGTCACTCGCTTCTTTCTCAATTTCTTCTTCTTCTTCGAACTCGTTCTCCCAATCAACATCGATGACCGGTTTCTTCCGTCCAACTCGTTCCAACATTTCTTCCACGTCCTCGTCTCCCGGCCTCGACCTCGAGTGCGAGTTCTCGGAGAAATCTTCACCATCTCACCGTAAGGGAGTGGTGAGTAATCGTTGGACTAGAACTTCGTGTTCTTCATCGTCTCGAATTTCTTTTGCTTCATTTGGTATGGTATTTCTGGAAAAGATTATTTTCTTCGGAGGCGCGTAGTAGGCCGCATCTTCATGAACTCTAATTTCATGCACAGAGAACAGTTGCAAATCACCTTTGATGCAATGTTCCCCTCCTTCGTAATACTTTATGCACTGGTGCAGAGACGACGGTACCATCCGGTTTTCATGGATCCACGGTCGACCCCGTAGAGCGTTGAACGATGTTTCAGAATCAATTATGTGAAATTTTGCGGTTGTCTTTGCTAAATCACTAGTCTTCATTAGTAGTGTTATCGATCCAAGAGCTCTTTCTCCTTTTTGATTGAAGCCTCTTAATAAGCATCTTGTCTCGCTTCAAGCTCGCGAGCATCAATTTCCAAATATGCTAGCGTTCGAAGATTCATTATGTTGATTGATGCTCCCGGATCAACTAACACTCGGAGAGCGTAAACTTTCCAATAGTGATCGAAATGTATAATGGTCGGTCGTGATCACTCGTTCCCGCAATGCATCATTGTCCGTGAAGGTAACACCTCGTCTGTTCTCTTAACGAGCAAACCTCGTCGAAGGAATCACCGGCCATTCGAGCTAAACAAATCTCCGGATCAAGTAAAGCCTCGATCGTAGCTTCCCTCATCTCCTTCGACGAGATCGGAGCGTTGTATATGCTTAGTTTGGTCGGTAGCTTCCTAAGATGGGCTAGCACGTTGTAGTTTACTTTATTATCATGTTCCTCGGCTTCTTCCCGAATGCGGCGGTTCCTCCGCTGGGGTTGGCTCTTCCTGAGCAACCACCTGCTTTCCTTTATCCTTTGGACCCATTCTCGGGGGTAGAACTTTTCCACTTCTTAAATTTACTTCAGTAATCTCTTCTGAATCTGGTGCTGGATCTGCCGATATCTCCTTTTGAATCGGAACAACTGGCTCTTCTGAAGTTGCTTCGGTGTTTGATGGTTCTAATTCTATCGTGATCGGAGCTCCTCGGAATTCACAAATGGACTCGTTGCTTGTCGAGCTTTCGTAGTCTCCTTTGTGAACATCTTCTTCGTCATGGTCGTCGATGTTGTGTATGATTTGAGAATCGTTATTTGTATGGGAATCGAGATCCGGATTAAGCCGGTTGTCCTTAGTTACGTAATCGTTAGAAACAGTCAAAACGTAGCCAACGCCATAACCCTTATCATTATAAGATCCCGCCGGGGCGAGCAGATAATCATACAGAGTCAGGAGTTCGAGGGATTTCTCCCCCGAATCAGAAACAACCATCCTAGGATAAGCAACCCCTAGTTTACCCTTCGGAGCCTCGGTCTTCTTTTCTTCCACGATCTTCTCCTCCTTCTAGGGCGGTTCTTCAGTCGCAAGAGATAGTGCCGGCTCGACAGGTTTCAAACTCTGAGTTGAAGCGCGTATCGAAGCGGTCTGGATATGATCCAAAATTTTCTTTGAAGACTTTGTCCAGACGGTACTCCATCCATCATCGGTCGTGTACGGGTTTATCGGAACAATGGGATCCGTTGAAATAACATCGATGGAACCTCCTTTCGGGGTTCCTTCATGTATTCCTTTGGGATCGTTATGTTCCCTTTCCGGAGATTGTCATCAAGCCAACTCTTGAAAGTGATGCAATCCTCTATCTTGTGTCCGATCATCTGGTGGTAAGGGCAATAGTTCGGATGATCTTTCTTATTGACTTCCTCCGGCTTCTTGGGCTTTGGCAGCTGAAAATCCGGTGTCTTCATTAAGCTGCGGAACATCTTCACTATTGCTTCAGTTTTGAATGGATATTCTCTATTTAGAAGTTCTCTTAAGGTACGCGATGAACGAGGCGGTTGTTCATAATGTCGAGGCGACCGATATCTCGGACGAGGTTGCCGATAGCCCTCGCTAAGGTTGCCGATAAGTCCATCGCGGTGGTCGATAACTAGATCGCGGCCGCTCCGATCGTATCTCGAACCGCCGCTCGCCCTTATCTACTGCCGCGACGATTCCAGATTTCTTTTCGAATGTTTTCATGGGCTTCTGCTTATCGTTCTTGTCAACGAAACTTAACTGCTTTGCCTCTTCTTGCAAGCTCCCGACCTTGCTAAGCAACTTCTCAAAAGTCTTGATTGTAAATCATTTAAGGAGAAGTGCTATCGGGCCATGGATACTTTTAAGCAGGATGCCGACTGCATGTTGTTCTTAAAGCTGTGGTTCACACTTCATGCTTAAGTTTCTCCATCGAAGTATGTAATCCACTAAAGTCTCGTTCGACTTCTGTTGCTCTACCACTAGATCACCGATAGTGATGTGGTGTTGAGCCCCGACAAATCGTTTAACGAAGAGATTCTCCAGTTCTGAAAAGGTCTTTACTGAACCATTTGACAATTCTGCGTACCAATCGAAGGCAATCCCTGATAAACTGCTGACGAACTGGCGGAAGAGTAGAGCGTCGCTTCCACCGGCATTGCAGCAACTAGCACAAAAATGTGTGACATGCTACCGAGGGTTTCCCGTCCCATCAAAAGTCTTAAACAGAGGTGGTACGAAGCCTTTCGGGTATTGGACCGCATCGAACTCTTCGGGGTAAGGTCTACCCGTCTGAATAGATGCTCCACTCTTGGATTGTGCTAGGGCCTCTTGCACCTGCTGTTCTACCATGCTCTTAATGTCCTTTTCTGGAATCATGCTTTGTGTAGGATCTTTCTTTGGTTGTTCGTCTCCATTGACGGATGTGATCTCTTTTCCTCCATCTACAATATGAATAATTTCTGGGGGTGTCTCTTTCTGAGGTTGTACCTGACTCTGGAGAGTGGCTAAGGCAGCAGCCATCTCTTCCATCCTCTTTGCCATTTGGGAAATTGTGTCATCTCTTTCCCGAAGCTGTGCCCTCATTAGTTCCGGTTCATCTCTCTTTGCAGCTGCTGGAGCACCTTGTGAAGCGGATGATGCTCACGTTTCAACCATGTTGATCTCGGCATACTCCTCATCCATGAACTCTGATGAGTCAACTTCATCTTCTAGTTTTTCTTCTCTTTCTTTTGCTAATCGTCGGATGTCGGTCCTTAATTTGTCCATGGCATCCTCTAGTGGCCTTTTCCGCACGGTCTCGCAGTTGTCTCTTGACGGTTGTTGAACTTCCTTTCCGGGAGTCCCCTTTATTGCAGTAGCACTTTCTTCTGATTCAAGTCTCCTGACGAGACTTTTCTTCTCAGGACATTGTTTTGGTCTTAACTCGCCAGTAGTAGGTCGCCTACCATCCTTCTCGCAGCCGGAAGCCTAGGACGGATGATCTGTTGGCTATATGCTGGAAGGTGGTATCCTCCCTAATTTGTAGACCTGATACAACAACGGATGAACTGGCTTTTATCTTCTTTTTTGGTTTCTCTGTGGCAGCAATAGGTTCTATTCGCGGTCCGAGGCGGGATTTAGCTGGCACCCATCCTATCCTTCTTAAGATTTCTGACGCAGGGCATCTTTCTTTCTTTTCCAATCATTCTATAACAGCTTGCAGTTGAGCCAATGGCGTAGTCTTATCCCTTTTCCTCTTGTAATTGCTGTAGTACGCAGGTCGGGGTAATGCAGCAGCGATCCTACGGATATCCTCTTCATCCGATGCGACGGAGAGAGGGTGAAACCCGCTCCCTTCCAACGGAGGTATATACTCGTGCAGCTTCTTCTCTTTCCTCGGGAATTTCTTCTAGAAAAGCAACTTCAGAGACTCGGCTTTCTCGATCTTGGCGATCTTTCCGTTTCTATTTCTTCTTTGAGTCCGAGTTAGGGTGCAACTCTCGAACCGGACACAATCTAAAAACGAGATGGTATCAGTAGCAAAATCCGTGCCCTCCACGGTGACGAGCTCATCACGTACTCGGATTTCCTTCCCCTTTAGTTTCGCGTAAGTCGGAGTAGGTGCGGAGATGACTAGACCGGTGGGTGTAGAGACAATGAATCCTCCTACGAACAGTAGTACTCCTTTCACTGGAATCCTTTGCGAGGAGGGAATTCTTGAGTCGATTTCGAGTTGAACTAAATCACGGGCTCTTCGCTTTCGACACTTTGTCCATTAGTATGAAGAGAGTGACATCAGCGAACTTGATATCTGTATTGTCAAATCCTTGTCCAAAACGGATGATCCCATTGTCAGGCAGCTCATCCTTATAGACGGTGAAGTCCATTCCTTTGGTGAAGGAGAAGATTAACTTTGGGGCAGTCATTTTCTGCAGGGCAGATTCTGAGTATTAGTCCCGAATTATGCTTCCTTTTGTCGCAAAGTTTAGGACAAAAAAGAAAGACTTCGAACACATTTTTATTTATCTTAGTATATTTGTGATTTTTAAAAGAGATTATTTATTAGGAGGTTCATTTGTTAGAAACAAAACGCTTAAAGAAAAAAAAGGTTATAGAAAAGGTAAAGGGCCCGATTTAGAATTGGAAAGAAAGAGAAAGTCTTATGCAAGACTTCTCGACTCGAAGGACTGCTCCTAAACTAACACTTATTAGGGGTCCACCCCACCTCAGAAAAGAGGTAAAAGGATCTCGGAACCTCTCCATTTAGGGGTGTCTAAAAAGTGGCTCCTAAATCCGAGAGGAGTTGGTTATACTCGTTCAAGACAGAAATGAACGGGGTATTCCAACAGAAGAATGGTAGTTTTGGTTCACTAGGGATATGGACTCACTATCGATTTATGAAAGCAAAACCATCAAATCAAAAATAGAGAGAGGAACTAGTCCCCAGCGGAGTCGCCGTAAGTTGTCAGCATATTTTTAGGTTGAGTGTTGATATATATATATATGTATATATATATATATATATATATTATATATATATATATATATATATATATATAATTTAGAAAGTAGCATTTGATTTTGAAAATAATTTTAAGTTTGAAAATTTTAAGATATGAAATAAAACCGATCTCACATCCCAAATAGTTTATATAAACGAGCACCACATCACAAACCGTATATCTATCTCGAAGGACAAACACACTGCTTGACGATGGGGCTTGATTAAATAAACTAGAAGATTTCATGACTTCCGTTTGGTCCGCGAACCAATTTTATAAGCCGACAAGTTCCTCCGTTTAATATAAAGAAATTAAACAGTGGTTTATATTACCTAGGTTCTTAAAGTTCCCTATAAGGGCAAGCCCCTATAGTTAATTACATCTTAAATGACGGGAATCATTTAAGAAAACTCTCGATAACGATCGATGGTTTTGCTCTCAAGAATTTCAAAGTTTAAGGTTTTCAAAGGATTGGATTTTAGGAAATTTCAATAGGGAATGGATCAAACTTGGAACAGTTAATTTCAGGAGTTCAAAGGAAGAAAAGTAGGAGAAGCTGAGGATCCAAGAAGAAATCTTGGCAACTTCCCAAACTATCCTATTGTATGGCTTCAATTTGGGAGTTTATTTAATGTTGCAATTCTGCCAATTTTAATTAATTAGGACTTATGTATGTATGACATAATCACACAAATAGCCTCGAAGATGTGAGGGTTTATGTCGTATCAAACGACTACCTCGGAGTCCTAAGACCGGTTAGGGCTTAATTTACATGACATGATCATGCAAATGTCTAACAAAGAGTTGAGAATTTATGTTGCACTAGGTAAACTACCTCGAAATCCTATGGCTTGGTTATTTAATTCTAAGAAAGTTTTGCTAAAGTAGATCCGAGTTTTGCTGATGACGATGGTCGTGCTGCCCACTATGCTCCAAGCTCCTTATTGTTGCAGAGGTTTAGTTTTAGAAGTCATAAATGAGGAGATGAGAGAAGTGTTTTGGTTTAGAGAAAATCTTAAAATCCAAGTGTTTTTAATATTTTAATTAAAACAAATCTTAAAGTTGTTTAAACAGAACCGATTAAGATCCCACGGTTCCGTCATCCCGACACCGTTATTTTCATCGAATTCACTTAGTCCAGATGAATTTGCTAAACTCAACTGAATGAGTTCCACACTTTCATTTAGACCGTGGGAAAACCCGTTAGCAACACGTGGGTTACATCATCCGAGGTATTCCCGATCATTCAATGAGACGTTTTAATTTAGTTGCAATTATAGTTTTGTTGTTCTGTTTGTGATTAAATTTTGAGTTGTTTTATATTTTGAAATGTTGACGCGGTGAATTTTATCTTGCAATGACTTTTAATTTAGTTTTGGTTTCAGTTCAGGGACTATCCTAAAGGTTTTGGTTTCCATGCAACAATTTTATTTAACATGCAAGAAAAGTAAAGTACAGATGCATGTAAGTAAATTCGTAATAAAGTAAATTGCAATAAAATAAAAGCGTACCTGGAGTGTCTTCCCGTCATCCCAAGCTGCACTTAAAACACATGTTAAAGCATTTAAATATTTCAACACATACCTAGGTAAAGCTAAGGGAAAGGGTTTTGGTTGCCTACCAAATTCCTAATCCTATAACTAGTAATTTATTATGACGTCTAGGTTCTTGGTTTGTTTAAGGATGTTTTTCTTCATCAAAGAACCATTCGATTCAATTGTTCTTCTAAAACATCCCGTCATATTGAGGAAGTGCTTAGGACGAGTCATAAACATCTTTTCAATACTTCTGGGATTATTTTGAGTCCAAGTAAATTTAGTTGCACATATGAATTAATCATCAAGGAGTTTAGTTAGACTTTGTCTCTTGCTCAGTGAACTTGGGTATTTGATTACCTGATGAATGAAGTGACATCTCATTTAATGCTCTATTTAAGAGTTATAATAATTAAAGCCTTTAAGGGCAAGTTGGTTTATCGAGAATTTTAATCATTTTTAATTTAAAGTTTTAGTTAATGATTTGAAGTGTTTTAATTTAATTATGAGGTTTTAATTAATAATTTTAAGTTTGGAATAGTGTTCAAATTATTTTAGATTTAATTTAAATCTTTACATTTTAAATTATCTTGGTATTTCATGTTGATGTTCATGTTTTAAATTTATTTAGATAGGAAGAGGTATTGAAATTATTGATATGTTTTGATTTAACTCTTAATGATTTCATTTAGGTTTGTTGTTTAATGATTTTAATTTAATTTATTTTAATTTGATTTTAATTTAATTTTAATTTAATTTAATTTAATTATATTTAATTTTAATTTAATTTTAATTTTAGTTTAACTTTAATTTTAATTTAATTTTAATTTAATTTTAATTTAATTTAATTTAATTTAAATTTTATTTTATTTTATTTAATTTTAATATAATTTTAATTTTAGTTTAACTTTAATTTTAATTTAATTTTAATTTAATTTTAATTTAATTTTAATTTTAATTTTAATTTTAGTTTCAATATTTTAAATTAAATTTAATTTAATTTAATTTAATTTTAATTTTAATTGTTAATTTGGATTATTATTTTAATTTTTAATTAAGAACTAAATATTGTTAAAGTGACTTATTTAGGGATTTTTAAATTAAAGAATAAATATCCTCTTAATAATATCCCTATTTTAATAATACAAATTTTAAATATACTTTTTCCAAAATTTAAATCATTTAATTAATTAAAATTTCATTTTGATATTTTCAAAGTGTTTAATGGGTTTCTACCCCTTAATTTCCCTAAGTTTCAATCATCCATGAGAAAGTTAAAATCAAATATTTTACCCCCCATTTTGATTAAACCTAAAGTTTTAATTAAGGGTTAAAATTTTTAATTTCCTTTATGCCCTTTTAAGCTTATTTATTTTATAGCTCACAAAATTGAGCTCAAATAAATTTGAAATTTTTTTCACCTTACTCACATGTCAATTAAGACATTAGAGGAGAAAATGTGATTTTTCTGAATTTAATTTATTTATATAATTATTTTTAGCGTAAAAATAGGGGTTTTCAAAGAAAATTCAAAAAACATGACCAAGGAAAGGTTTCTATCCTTAAGAAAATTATGGTATGTTCTTAATGACTAAAGGACCACTTGGACCAATTTTCATGATTTTTTGAATTATATTTTATTTATTATAATTATTTTGACTTTTAGAGTATTAATTAATTTTAAAATAAAATAAAAGTTGAAAAATAGATTTTATATTTTTCTTAAATTTCTCTGACCTTAAGGAGTCCAGAGAAATAAATTTTATAATTTTCTGATTTTTCTTTGATTTATTAGAATTATTTTAGTGAAAAAGGTTGAAAATTCATTTTTTAATATTAAAAATCACATTAAGCCTTTAAAATTCAATATCTTATCCTAGGGACTTAGGAAAATATTTGGTTTGGTCCTAAATGATTAGGAGTCAAAATGTGACATTTTTATGGTTTTTATTATTTTTATGATTTTTATTATTTTTTAAATTATTAAAATATTAAAATATTGTGAAAAATCAACTTTTTTAGAAAATTCCAATTTAATTTTTTTGAACTCCCCTGATATCAGAGAAGCTCCAAAACTATTTTTATGAATTTTTGTAAAGTATTTTTGGAGTTATGAATTTTTAAAGTTTCATTTTACTTATGAGGCTTAATCAATCCATTTGCGTGTGGTTAATCAAGTCCAATCGATTTCAAAATTTTATGTAAGGTTCCTCCGACCCAAAAGAGTAATGGAGAACCGTTTTCGTGTCAATTTGATGTGTGGTTAACCCTAATTAATTCAAATTCAATTTTAGGGGTTTAGGCCAATTAAGGTTATTATGAATGAATTAACTCAAAATATATTTTTCATAGGGTCCCCTGATCTTAAGAAACATCACCAAATTTTTCTAGAATTTATTTTATAACATGCTAATTATTGGAATTAAAAAACCTAAATAGTGACAGGAACTTGAAAAATCAATAACTTTTCACAGAGATGGCCTCTGACCTTGAAAAATTCAGGGAATGTTCCCAAGATCAGAGGCTTCAAAAGCCCTATGGTCTCATGCCATGGTGAATTATCTATGCAAATGGAGAATCAAAACATTGAAAACAGTAAATAAATTTTTAAAATTAAAATACTCATCCAATTAACTTGATTTCTTTTCCACATTACTCTCCTCTGTTCACTGAGCAAGAGGGTATTTTTATTTTATTTTTGTGATTTTTTATGCAAAGATCTGAATTTTTGAAGTTCAGGGCATTTAAATAATTCAAAAAATACCCTAATTTTCTACTTATCCACGCAGCGCCGCGTCAACCTCGATGCCTCTAATTTTATTTTGGTGAAGTGTCCTACTATTTGGGTGGATTTTCAACTCCAAAATTGAGCTCACAGAGAGGGTTTTAGGGCTGGATTTCAGTGGGGATCAAGTTCTCTATGTCTGGAGAGGGGTCTGGAGTGATTTTGCGCAGTTTTGGTTCAACCACTTTCTTTGGCCGAGAGGTGGTGGTGTTTAAATAGAGGTGATCGGAGGGCCTCCCGTGGGGGTTTAATGGCTCGGATCCACTCGCTCGAGACAAGAGAAGAACAACCGCAATGGCCATCGGGCATGGAACAACTGAAGAAGTTCAAATCGAATTCTCGATTCAAATTAAGCCTCTCGGCTCGGTGTTTTCTCGGCGGTCGTGGTGGCCGACCGGCCGTGCATGGGTCACCTCTTAGAGTCGTGGAGGTCGATGCTTGAGTTTGGTGCCAACAATCGGCTTTGGACATGTGTAAAGGATTTGGATCGAAATAGCGATGTGGAGAAGGTCATTTTGGGTTCAAATGGGTCAACCCATGGTTTTGGGCTAGGTACTCCACCGAAGGCCCGGATTTAAGCCGAAAAGGTTCATTTGGGTCAGCCAAGATGAAATGGTATAGTCTCCATCAAGGATTAGGTGGCTAACTTGGTTTAGTGTGTATCATGGATTAGGTTAAAAAGGCTTAAGGAAGGCTTAGAAAGGGGCCCCTCCATTTGCCATAAATGGTTTGGTGATGTGGAAAGTGGCTTCCAAGGCTTGCATATGGCTTATGCATGGCTTCATGGCTCCATGTGGCTTAGGGATGGCTTGGCTCATTTACATGAAAAAGGGTTTTGAATTTTTAGACATTTTGATGGAAAATTTCCATAGGCCACATTCGGTTTGTTTAAATGATGAAACAAAACTTAGGGGGTGATTTTATCAAATGAATGATGAGAGGAAATCTCATGTGGGCTTTGGAATGGATTTTGGGCTTTTGAATTTTCGTGAAAATGGCTTTTAAAGGCTTTATGGAAGTGGGTTTTTTAGATTTTAAAATGGGCTTTTGGATGAAAGTTTTGTGAAGGACCATGCCAAATAAATGTCGGGTTTAGTTTAGTGGATGTTTCATGAATGGTTTCGAATCAATTTGGTGTGATTTGGAGTAGAATTAGGTTGAATTTGGGCTTTTTTGGTAAAGGGGCCAAGGTGGGCCAAATTGGGCTAACTTGGTTTAAGGTTGGGCTAAAGTTGGATTTGATGTAAAATTAACGTTGAGAAATGTTTATGGGAGTTTCACAATAAGTTTTCAACTTTGGTTGGGCTTTGATTTTGGGATTTGGGCCCATTTGGGTTAGGTTTGGGCTTAGGTCAATTTAAGGGATTTTGGTTTTGGGTTAGGTTTGGGTGGAGTTTAGGTTCAAATTTTGGGCAAATCAAGTTAGTGATTTGTTTACTGAGGGTGTTAGGAAGGCTCTAGAAAAGATTTGGGGCCAATCGAGTTGAATTGGGCTAGGCTCGGGCTAGGCTTATGTCATGGGCCAAAATCGGGCCTTAGGCTTCAAATTGAAATCGGGCTCAAATGACAATCAATTTGGACTCGGATTTGGTCTAAATTGATGTCGAGGATATCGAATTGAAGTTTAGAATTGAATTGGACCAGAATCGAGGTCAATTGGGGTGGTTTGTTCGACATCGGGTTCACTGGGTTAAAAATGGGTCAAATCGGGGTTTCTGTAAAAGTGGTAAATTGGCAAAATTGGCCCATGGTGTAGTTGAACAAAATGAAATTGGGGATATTTGGGATTTTCTGGAATTTTTGGGAAGTCTCTGAATTTTTGGATTTTTTGGGGTAAAAGGGTATTTTGGTAATTTTGGGGTGTTTAGGGGTATTTTTTGAAATTTTGGTATTTTTGGCCAAAGATGGTCAATTTGAATGGTGGGAAGTGTTTAGGATTGATTTTGAGGAATCTTGGGTAATTTTGGCAATTTTGCAAATTTTGGGTCATTTCAAGGACATTTGGTAGGTTTGGTGGGTCCGGGGCCCCGGGTGTCAAAAATTGAAATTTTGAAAAAAAGAAGATTGATCAAATGTGAGTAAAATGGAATCATTTTGGTTGAGCCATGAAGCCATATTGAGCTCATAAGAGCCATGAGAGGACTCATTTGAGGCATTCACTATGTTGTTCCTAACCCTCTTAGCCAGGGGCTTATGGGTTAAGGACCATCCATATGAATTACCTACATGAGTCAAGAAGTCAAGTTGGGTGAGAGTGTGATTCTAGGACTTGGAATGTGTGTGAGAGTGTAGTGTATGTGCAAGTCAACCCTCACCAGACCAGGCCACCCAGGGTATTTCTAAGGCCAAAAAAGCCCTATAGGGAACTCATCTTTTAAACCTCCACATTTGATTTCAACCCTCTAGGTGATTAGGGGTCTACAATCAAGCTTGTGGGGTTTTCAGTGGAGTTAAGAAGTAGTTTGAATTTCTAAAGGGTGGGTTCCATTTCTAGTCCTCTAAGATTAGTCAAAGGAAAAGCCTAAGGCTAGATCCTAAGTACTAAAGAGAGAAGCAAAAGACCTCATAAAAAATGAGGTCAACAGAACACTGGCTACATTTTTAGGATTTACCCTTGTAGAGGGCCATTGAAATTAATTTGTATCCATTTCTTCAATTAACGCATACACTTCATCAAAATTTATTGACATTAATGTACCACCACCAACAACATCAATAATGAACCTAATGGATCCTACTAATCCATTATAAAAAGTTTGAATGATTAATCAATCTGGCGGAGCATGGTGTGGAAACTTTCTTAGGAGTTCCTTAAATCTTTCCTAGGTTTTGTATATTGATTCCCCATCATACTGAAAAAATGAGATAATATCATTTCTAAGTTTAGTAGTCCTTGAAGGTGGAAAATACTTAGCTAGGAATTTTTTAGTTAACTCCACTCAACTTTTAATAGAGTCAAGTGCTAATGAGTATAACCACATTTTAGCCTTATCCCTTAGTGAGAAAGAAAAATGCCTTAGTCTAACAACATCATCTGACATGCTGTCAAAATGTATCACAAATTTCTAGAAAACATGATAAGTGTAAATATGGATCCTCCGAAGGAGTTCCCCTAAACTAGTTGATCTACACCGGTTGGATAATCGTTGGATTAAGTTTAAACGAGTCAGCTTCTACCACATGGATTTGTATTCTTGAGTGAATTTTATTTATCATAGGATTTACATAATACCTCAATGATTTATGATGATTTTCCAAGTTATTATTTTGAATGTTTTCCATTTTCATTTCTAGTTTTTCAAGTCCTTTCTAATTTTTGATTTTTTTTCTAACTCAGGATCATAAGGCACAAGTTTTGCAGATCCTTTAGTTCGCATACATAACACAACATACAATACATTAACAATTAAACAAAAAATATTTTCAAAACAAGAAAACATTTTCACAAACTTGTGTTTTACACAAATTGTTTCTTCACAACACTTTTTCATACAAAAAATAATTTTCACATAAACACTACAATTTTCCAAGTCTAAGACTAAATACTTCAACTAAAATCCTCCTAAAAGTCAAGATCAACTATTACGATCCCCGACAACGGTGCCAAAAACTTGATCCTCGATTACAATATACAAGAGTTTAATCCTTTAATTTTCTTTTTTAAATTTCCTCCTTTACAACGGTGCCAAAAACTTGACTCCAAAGCAAAGTAAGATTTCAATTATGTCTTGAAATAGTAGGGATTTTACGCAAGTATACGTATCGTTATCAAGTAATATAGAGCTTTCTGATTAAGGCTCCCATGGAGATCGCGGTAAATCACAGTGGCTTTCAAGAGAAATTCTATTCTATAAGAACACACCCTAGCTTGGAAGGTCGATAAAGGTTTGGTTTTAATTTAATCCTACAATTATTAATAAAATATTACTTCTAAACAAAAATACTTAGTGAAAATCAAAAATATATTAAAAGTACTCTTCCTCATGCAATGAAATTAGTGACATGTGTAAAAATAAAACAAATAGCGAGAGAGAATGTGACAAATATGAGAAATTATATTCTTTACACTTACTTGGTTCTATAAAGAACATATGTTAATCTGATGCATTGAAATCTTGAAGATGGGTTGGGCAGGGAAGATACTAGCTCTCACTCTAGTGTTCCCTCTTCTCCCTCCACCTAGGGGCTAACATCTCATATCAAAACTTAAAACATCATACCAAATTGGGGACTTTAGACTGTCACTCTAAGGTCCTCTAATTTTACACCCATTGAAGTATATCTCCCTATTTATTTGCACTCAATTATATGGACTACAATCTCACCCGTATATCTCATGTGATTCTTACCATTAGTTGACTCAGACAATACCGCATTGGTTCTTACATGTTCTCACAACAGATTTTAACATGCAAGTTGATCAAGTTTACATGTAAATGAAGAACAAAGTAAAATCATCATAATACATTCTCACTCTACTCGATTCTATATCTACTCAATTCTATATCTTACACATGTATACTAATTCATTATAATAAGGAAGAGTAAAGAAAACTACTCACTACACATGGAGAAACAACAAGAACTTTTCATTGAACAAGACTTTGAATCCACACAAACAAAGTACTAGATTCAAATCAAAATACAATGAAAATACTTATCTTTGATAGAAATCAAACTCTCCTTGTATAGCAAAATAAATCTCCTTACAATCCTCTCCAAGAAAAAAGTGAAAAGAAAAGAAGAAATTCTCTCACTCTCTCTTTCTCTCTCACCTTATCGCCCCACTTGGGGCTCACGCCCAAGTGATCTTCTTCTTCTCTAAGTCTTCTTCTCCTTTTCTTTAAATCATCCCCTTCAAGAGTTTCTAAGCCCTAATTATAATTTCCCAAGAGATTCTTAAGTATCTATTCAAAAAGAGTCCACATTCAATGAATCTTCCAAATGGTGCTTTAAGTGCCTCTTCACTCCATGAGACACATCTCTTCAATAATAACTCATTATAACCAACCTAAAATCTTCTAGAAATTTTATTTTATCATTCCCAATGAATTTCCCAAGTGACACACTTCGCAACGCTTCAAAAATTGTCCAAATATGACGTTTCTTCTAGAAGTTATGTTAAAAACTGTCACCACCCGTTTTCTGGCGCCTAGGCGCCACCCTGCGTACAGGTCCACCATTTGGCTCCATTTGGCTCCGTTTCAGCTCTGTTTTGCCTCATTTCAGTTGTGCTTTACTCATAACAGACATACCTATAAGGTAGACATGAAAACAACCTTTCTTTAAAATGTAATTTCATTAAAAAATATGTGATAAATGTAAAATAATTAAGCATAGAAAGACATCAAAATGTGCTAGGTCAGAATTTTCTTCATTGCTCGTTTTGGTTCCAAATTAAACAATTTTTGCTTCATTTTTTATCCTTTTTCTCCAATCAATCCAAATTCTTTAATTTGATGTACCTACAACAAAAAACACAAGAGAACATACCTTTAAAGTGCAATATCATTATAAAATTTTGCATAAAAAGTAGTACATTTTTAGGTGGATCACATGCCATACATTCAATTACTAATGCTAATAGGGAAAGAATATTTGATGGTAATGAGATTGCTGAAGATGTAGTGAAGTTCTTTCAACAGCTGCTAACAAATGTGCCCACTGTTAGACCACCCATTGATCATAGTGTGTTCAGGGAGGAATTTCAACACAACAATTCCTTCTCCCTTGCTGAACCCCTACAGAAAGTGAAATTTGAATAGTTATTTATTCCATAGACAGCTCTAATACAGCAGGACCTGATGGTTTTATAGCTGATTTTTATAAAAAATCATGGGCTATCATTAAGGAGGATGTGATCATTGCAATTCAGAGTTTTTTTCAAGGCATTGAACTCCCAAAATATTTATGTGCTTCCTCAATGGTTTTAATTCCCAAATTCGCAGATAAAAAAGATTGTAACCATTTCAGACCTATAAGCCTTGCCTCAGTCATTAGCAAAGCCATTAGCAAAATAATTGTCGGAAGGCCACATCCTCATATGTACAAGATCATCAGCTCCAATCAAGCTGCATTTGTGAAAGGGAGGTCCATTGCTGATAATGTGCTTTCGACACAGGAATTCTTACTTGATTTGGATAAACCTTACAGAGGGGGAAATCTTATTTACAAGTTGGACATAAGGAAAGCCTATGACACTATCTGTTGGGAGTTTATAATGGAAGTTCTTTCTAATAGGGGATTCCCTACTGATTTCTGCATTATAATCAATAGATGGCTTATTGCAATCATCATTCGATCCTTATCAATAGACAAAGCTTGTGTGGTTTCACTGCTAGTAGGGGACTCAAACAAGGGGACCTTTGTCCCTAACTATTTTTATTATTGTTATGGACTATTTTTCCAAGATGCTTAATAACTAGGTGTTGCCACATGCTTATGTCAGGTTCCATCACAAGTCAAATATTCCCATATCACATTTAGTTTATGCAGATGACATTATGCTCTTTTCTAGAGCTAGCAAGAATGCTGTAAAGAAGGTGACTTAATGCATGAAACTGTTCCAACTTCACTCAAGTAAGCATTTCAACCCTGAGAAATGTGAACTCCCTTTTAATGAGAAAACCATTCCTTCTATTAAGCAATGGATCATTCAATTTACTGGTTACACCACTACTCAACTCCCACTCAAATATTTGGGAGTGCCACTTATCAAGGGTAGAACCAAACTTATTCAATTTGAGGAAGTGCTGGGAAAGATTAATGCTCAATTATCTAGTTGGACACACTCCTTCCTTTCTAATGGTGGTCAAATTACTTTGCTCAAAAGGACTCTCACCACCTTCCCCTCCTATATATTAAAAATGACTTGCATGAAGAAGAGTACAAAGATTTAAATGGAGAGACCTTTTAACAGGTTCCTGTGGTCTGGTCAAAGACAACAAATGCATTGGGCAAGTTGACATAAGTTATCCAAGTCATATGCTGCTGGGGGCTTGGAGTTTAAAGGTCTGCATCATCTGCAACAAGTGAATTTTTGTAAATTATGGATAAAATTCAGGCAACAGAATTCCATTTGGGCCAAGTTCATGTTGGGAAAATACTGTAAAAAGATCCATCCAGGGTTGGTGCAAAGCAAATTGGGGGATTCTAAGGTATAGAGAAATTTGCTTAAAGCAAGAAACATGGCTGATAATTTGTTCATGTGGGAGCTGAGGAAGGGGGACAACCACTTCTGGCATGATCAATGGTGCCCTATTGAGATGCTACAACCCATCACCACTGAATTCAATACTCAAATCAAAGTGGCAGATTGTTGGTATGGTGATAGTTTTCTGTGCTCATATTAAGAACATTATTGCAAGAATCTTCTGTGGAGCAAGTAAAAAAGCTACATTTTGATAAAACTAGACCTGATCGAATTGTTTGGCAAACAAGAACTAATCAGAGCTTAATTAAACATATTTATAGCAAAATTAACCACTGGGACTCTGTGAAGTGGGGGCACTCATTATGGAATAGATTTTTGACTCCATCAATGTCATTTTTCATATGGAGAATTTTCATATGTGCATCCCTACTGATGACATCCTGAAGCTAAAAGGATTGAGGGGCCTTCAAAATGTTACATGTGTGATGTTGAGGAAGAATCTGTTCAGCATGTCTTCTTGAAATGAATCTTCTCGCAAGAGGTATGGACTGATTTCATCAAGCTGATCACTGTCAATAGAGTGGCAAGACTCGTTAAAATGCTGGAGAAGTTGAACTGCTGACAGAATTGGAGTTATTCCTTTTATTGTGGCCTAGTTTTGTGAATGGCCAGATCCAATGTTAAATTTGAGGGGAAAGTTATTTCAGTAGGCAAAGTGGTGGGTAACTACAATTCTTTTCTGGCAAATCTTATTAGACACAAGAAGTTCCCCAAAATTATGTACAACCTTCAGGCTGTGAAGACCAAGATTATAAAGGTGTATTGGAAGCCCCCCTTACCTTTATGTCAAACTAAACACAGATGGTGGATTCTCGGATTTGGGAGCAGGTTTTGGTGGGGTTTTTAGGGATCACAAGGGACACTGCCTTTGCTTCTTCTATGCTCCTGCTGTGGTTACTGATCCAATGGAAGCTGAATTAATTACTGCTTTCTGGGCTATAAATCTTGCTTTTATGAACAATTGGAGGCATCTTTTGGTGGAGGGAGACTCCACTACTCTACTGCATTATCTGAATGAGGAGGTAGACCTCCCTTGGCACCAATCCTACTGGATCCAGAAGATTAACTCCTTGAAACCTCACATAGATGTAATTTTCTCTTTCATTTTTAGAGAAGGCAATAAGCCTGTAAACTGGCTTGCTAGGAAAGGCCTTCTCTTCAATGAGGTTTTAGTCTCTTCTTCCCCCCTCCAACTCAACCGATGTTTCTTTTGGAGGCTGACCTCGTAGAGGCACCTCATCTTAGAGTCAGTAATCGATTGATCATCAATAGAATGAAATTTTTCTTTATATATATATATATATATATATATATATATATATATATATTTATATGATGGCGGTTGGAACAAGAGCTCTGCTAGGTTTTCCCTCTGGATGGCGCCACCGGCAGCTTTGTTGATTGGTGACTGGCTGACTGCTTGGGGGAGGAGGTTTAGATGGTGGTTTGTTGTTTTGGGTTTCTTAAGTGGTGTTTTGAATGGTTTTGTTCTTCTCAGGCTCTTTCTTTTAGATTTTTGTGGGTGTTGTTACTGTTTCATTAGTTTCACCTCTGCTTGTTAATTTTGTTTGGTTCTTCACATGGCTACTAACTTGTCCAAGGCAGACCCATGCTGAAGAAGTTGATGGTCAAACTGAAGGAGGCTCCATACTGGGGGATATACTTGTCTTTCCACAATTGTTTCATGATGCTATTGAAGGGAGGCCTACTTGTGAATTCATTCAGAGGGGTACAAAGAAAGCTGGGAAACCAGCTCTTATTTTCACTGACGTTGAAAAATGCCAAACTGTATGAACCTTAGAAGTTTACCTTAGTGGGGAAATTTCAATATGGGCATCCCAAAATGGATGTAATTCGATAAGCCTTGATGATTTGAAGCTGGTTGGAATATGGAAGGGCGAGTGTTAATGGGAGACATATAATGATTCAGTTGTCAAGGGAAGATGATTATGCTTAAATATTATCTAAGAAGATAATTATGATAGATGGAAAACCACTGAAGCTTCTAAAGTGGACCATGGATTTTGTTTCTACACAAGAACCCCCAATTATACCTGTTTGGTATCAGCTCCCAAATCTTAAGCTTCCCTACTTCAATCAAGAGGTATTATATAGCATTGGAGACATTCTTGGGAGACCTCTAAAGTTGGACATCTCATCCTGCATTGTTACAAGGCCTTCGACAATAAGAACTTTATTAGAAAGGGACATTACTCTTTCTGTCCTTGATGAGGTTTGGATTGGAACTACTAATAATTGGTATTGGCATCCACTTCTCATGGAACAACAACCCTTTTATAGCAAGCATTCTAGAATTTTTGGACATTCCCAAGAGAAATGTTATATGGTAAATCCTTAATTGAGTCCATATAGACTGGCTCAACAGGGTCAGGCTAGCACTAGCCATCCTCCATAAGCTCAGGTTGATAAGGTGGATCCTCCTTCATTACCTCAAGAACCTCCCCTACAGGTTAATCTGGTGGTGAATTCCCCTTTAGCAGTTGGTGACACTGTTTTAGGGCCTCCAGTGAGGCCTACTGTGATTCTTATCCCTTTTGGTGAGGAGGTTACTGAAGACAGGATGGGAATACCAAACTTGTATACAGATGGAGCTTTAGAGTTTCCCAATGACCTAGGTTCTATGGGGGTTGATAATGTTGAGGAGGAATCCTTACACAACAAATCTGAGCCATTAAGAGGCACTTTTGATGACAACATGGTGAATCAACTCAACATGGAACTAGAAGGTGACTGGCAAACCCAAAAATCCAAGAAGAAAAAAAAGGACGGTTAGAACTAAAAAACTTACAAATTTTGTTACTGGCAGCTCTGTGAATGTATTATTGAACTCCCTCTCCAGAACTATGAGGGGAAAACAAATAATGATTAACATACTTTGTTGGAATATTAGGGGACTAGCTTATCCTAGTCCCTTAACAGACTTATTTTTTTTTAAATAGGATGTCTAAATTTTGGTGTATTGTTTTACTTGAACCTATGATCACCAAACACACTCAGAGAATTACTAAAAGGTTCCCAGGCTTTCTGTTTTTCTCAAATTGTAACAATAAACTCTGGTTACAGTGTAGACATGAAGTACAATGTCAAATTTTGGTGAACCATCATCAGTTTATTCACTTTCCTTCACCTTGGCTAGGCATTGTGGATATGTAACTTCTGTCTATTCATGTTGCACTATTGATGCTAGGAGGGAGCTCTGGCAGGAATTGATCCAGATCAGTAATTCAATGACTTCTAAATGGTTAATTGGTGGGGATTTTAATTGCCTAGCTGTCTTTTGGAAAAAAATATGGTGGAAGGAACCCTGACTACAATAAAATGATTTTGTTCAGTGATAATATTCAACAAGTTAGGTTACATGACTTGGGCTTCTCTAGTCCCAATTTTACATGGAGAAGAGGCAAGATTTGGGACAGATTGGATAGATTCCTTGTTAATAACATTTGGCTAAATGAATTTCTGAACTCTTCAATGTCACACCTTTCCATGGCCAGCTCAGATCACAGACATGTTCTTTTATCTATTTCAAGATCTCAGGAAAAAGCCTACTCTCTTTTCAGATACCTGAATGTGTGGGTAACTCATCCTGACTTCCTAGTCCAGGTGGAGAGTATTTGGCATAGTTATCATAATGACAATATCTGGATCAAGTTATGGGTGCTGCAGAAAAAGTTGGGCAAACACCTTAAGCAGTGGAATTAGACTTTTTTGGTGATCTCAACACTAAAGTCCTAGATGCTAAAGCACTGGTTACAAAGATGGAACACCAATTTGCTAAAGACTGTATCTTTAAATCAGTTGTTTTATGATAATGAGGAGCTCCTTACTGCCATCCACAACCAAGAACAATTTTTAAAGCAGAAAGCTGCAATTAACAAATTTTGTGAAGGGGACAGAAATTCCAAATACTACCATGCTTGCATCAATTATAGAAGGAAATATATCACTATCCACTAAAATAAGGATACTAATAGACAGTGGCTGAGGACAACTGATTCTATTGCAGTCAGTGCTATAAACCATTTTCAGGGTGTATTTACTCAACCTCCTTGGGTCAGAAAGGCAGTAAATGCACAATTATTTTTATCATGAATATGAATATACAAGTAATCTTGAGCTCACTAACATTCCCCTTGAAGATGAAATCAAAATAACTTTGGATTCAATTCATAGTCACAAGGTGGCAGGATCTTTTGGGTTCTCTTCCTCCATAATTGTCCTCATTCCTAAAGAGAGCACTTGTACTAATTGGGATTCTTTCCGACCCATCAGCCTCTCTAATTTAATTTCCAAAATTATTAGCAAGGTGATTGTGCATAGACTACAACCCCACCTAGACCTCATTGTAAGCCATAACCAAACTGCTTTTATTCAAGGAAGGAGCATTATGGATAATGTGTTGCTTGTGCAGACATAAGGTGCAGGGGGAAATACCATTTTAAAATTGGATATCAAAAAAGCATATAATACTATTCATTGGGGTTTCATTGTGGATGTTTGACCCGACCGCAATTACGTATGTAAAATAGCTTATAAAATTATGGCCAAACTTGACCCCAAATCTGATTAAGCGGCTAATGTATGATAATTAAAGATTAAAGTTTTTATAATAAATATAAATCGCACACTAGGGGTACTACGCTAGTATATGTATCGTTTCAAGTAATATAGAGTTTTCTTTTTAAAACCCTAGATATCGATCCCATGAGGATTAATAAAGTTAAAAGAAAGGAAACTATTAATTAAAATCTTTTAATTTAAAACTAATTAAAATATGCAGAATACAAAAATTAGCAAGTGATAAAACAATAAACAAAGAATCTTTCTGCATACAAAATATTCTATGATTAATAAGCAGTTAAAATTAGTTGAGAACTTTAAAAATGTGGTTTTGTGACAAATAGGAGCATATATATCCTTTAGCCTTTGGTTCAGGTCATAAAGAACATTAGTTAGTTTTTAAAGATTGGATTAGGATGTATTATTAGTAGAAAGGGATGAATTTCTAGACATTCATTTCTAGGTTCCCCCCAGGAATGGTTGCCTATGGTCTGGCCTACTAGTGACCCGTCACCTCTTTTGTAAAACTAAATTGATTGAATTTAGCCTGTCACATTAAAAACAAAATCAATTTTGCGCCCATTAAAGATTATCTCCCTATTTATTTGCACCTCCCCTTTAAGAGAAATGTGATAAATACAAGTTAAGAATTCTTAGCCCACAGTCATATCTTAAGAATTCTCCACGGATTTTAACAATACAAGAGACCAATTTGTCAAGTAAATTAAGATTAGGTACAATATCATCACAAATTTTTAGAAAAGAAATTAACTTCTCAAATCTGATTTAAATTTGTTATTAAATCATTTCATATTCGTAGGAAGAAAGAAAAGAAGACTACTTAGAAAGCATATAAATTACACCACAAATCATATTCATATAACTCAAATCCAAAGCAATAAACTTAAGAAACAAGATATAAATACTTATCTGGAATGTAATCCAAGCAATCCTTTGAATTTTCTCTGACTCCACAGACTCTAATAGGACTTTGACTCTTGAATTCACACTAAACTCTCACTAAAATAAAAAAAAAGGAAAGAAGAAGACACACAAATCTTAATTAATTCTCCTCACACTACACACACTCTACTCTACACACTACTCGACACACACCTTGCTGTAGAAATGGTCCTCTATTTATAGATCTGCAGAAATGACCAAGAGTTGCTTAAGACACCTCTTCAAAATTTGTTCACATTCAATGAATGTTCTAGAAATTAACTGTGGCGTCTAGGTGCTAGGATCTCTACGCGAATGGACACATCCCTTCACATTTAGGTCGCACCTCTTTGTCTAATAACTGCTCTCCCGTGTCTATATTCATTGTATCTGGTTTCTAACATGTGGGAAAATGTATAGAGGCTTCTAGATTGGTTCAGAAGCGTCAATAACCATCCAATAACCGTCAAGAAATCTTTAGAATCAATCTACTGTGTCTGGCGCCTAGGCGCCATAATCAGCCACTTTGCTCTTTTTGGCTCATTTTTGCTCCTTTTTAACTCTTTTTCTTCATAAACTCATTTTGTTGTACCTGCAACCAAAACATAAGAAATACCTTTCATTAAAGCGTAATATCCTTAAAATATTAATAAAAATTTGATATAAAATTCTAAGTAATTTGAAGGAGGATCAATTCCCCCAAACTTAAACTTTACTTGTCCTCAAGTAACCTTTTACTATTAAAAATTATAATCTATGGAGAAATTTTTCTTTAAGACTTCTATAACTTTTTGTTTTATAAATAATATAATAAAACTTAAAAAACTTTTTAAATAACTTAGGCTAAAACCAAAATATGTAAAATATTTAATATGCAAGTGTTAAGAACTTTCTTCTCTTATGAATTTCAAAAAATAATTGCAATTTGTCATATTAAGAACATGTAGATAATTTACAGGAAAAAGATTTTCATGATAACTCTACTAGTAAGGATGCTTATACATAAAACTTTAAGTAAAAATTTGCATTAGGTCTCTTTCTATAAGATAATTCAAGTGAAGCCAATTTTAGATTTAGGCTTTTCCTCAAGCTTCTCACTTTTTTTTTCATATTTTGGATTGCTTTCCAATCCTATATATTTTTCTTTTTTTTTAGAAGAGTGAGGATTACTATATTTGGATAGTCTGTTAATGATTTTGAACATAACTATCCTTATCTTATATTTAAAGACTTAACAAAATTTTCACTTAATGAATATGTGTTTAGCAAAAATATTTTTCATAGAGTTTCAATTCCATTTTCTTAAGTGAACATCTAGATTTTTTAATACTTTCAAAAATACAACATTTTTAATTTAGATATTTGAATAAAAATTTTAACACCATTTTTATTAAATAATTACAATTTTTAGAATTATCCTTTGTTATTCAAAAATATTTTTATAAGTTTATTATAACATTTATGAAAACAATAGTATATCTATCTTAAATTAACTTTTCTTCCATAGGCTATGTTATTAATTTTGAAAATATTGTTTACTAAGGACAAGTAAAATTTAAATTTAAGTTCACCCCCCCAAACTTTATTCTTTTTAATAAGGTTTAAATTTTTTTGTAATATGAAGTTTAAACTAAGCAAGAAGAATGAAATATAACATTTAAAGGTATTTAAATCAGTGCTGGTATAAGCAGGAATAGATATATAAAAGAGTAGCTAAATAAGTAACACATGAAAAATTTAATATTAAAAACAAATGTGCTAAAATAAAAACAACAGGAGCATGAAAAGGACTAAGTCTAAGCAATCCAACAATAGAAAACATAAAATAGAGTTAATACAAGTTCTCAATCAGTATAATAATACATGAAAAGTAATAAACACACATAACAGGCACATTAGTAAAGCAAAGCTAATATAAAGTCTAATCATCCTCAGTAGCCTCCTCATCGTCAGAAGAATCATTAGGAATAAGACTTCTAGGGTTGATCCATGAGGTGAATTTAGGACATGTAGGAAATTCAATATTCCTATCACCCTTCAAATATTTTACCAGTGCTTCATTATACTCCCCATCATAGTTACTCTTCCTCTGTATATAGTCTGACACATGATCTAATTTGTTATCCATCTCATCTACTCTGCATTGCATCAAGAATATATCACTTTGATGCTCTAAATATCTCTGACAAACAGTGTCCCACACATCAAGTGGAGGTTCAGATGTAGAAGTAGAGGGCCTAGAAGCAGAAGTAGAAGGCATAGAAGAAGGATATGCTCCAGTACTTTGACTCTTAGTCTTCCCATATATATCAACATGAGATTTCCCTATCGGCTTTAGCGGCTTAAGCTGCTCTTCAGAAATATAATAAGAAACACCAGAATTCTTGCAAATCGAGAAAATGAGAGCTAGAAAGCCTAAACCAGAAATAACACTTCCTCTAGCAGAAGAGCTGATCGCATCATAAATAATGGCTCCCACGTCTATTGGCTTCATTTCTTGAATGCAGTAGTTCAGAATAGCTCTCTCTTTCCTCACCTCACTCAAGTGATTTGACGGAAGGAGACAAACAGAAATAAAATAATGTCAGGCTTTAGAAGTAGCATTAAGCTTCGAAGAGGAGAAATTTACCCATTTATTATTTCTTATTTTCCAGGCTCCTCTTTCATCAGTCAAATAAGCCATAATTTTATCAAGTTCTCCCTCAGAAGGAGTAAGAGTATCATAGGAACAGTCTGTCACTGGAGGTAGGCCATAAAACATGTTGATCACTTTCGGAGTGAATTTAATTGTTGCCCCCCTCACGTAAACTTCAAAATTGATTATTTCGGGAAAATTTGCATAGAACTCCCAAACTAAAGAAATAACCGCTACCGTAGAAAAATAGCAGAACTGCTCCCACTGTCTGACAGTAATAATATGCTAAATTGATCCACCGGGTTGATTAAAACTTCTTTCAACTATGAACTTGCGAACAAAAGCAAATTCGTTGTAACAAACTTGTGCACTCACACTAGCAAACCTTGTTTGATCAAATTCGCTATGCTCCTTACCCCGCTTTTATTTAGTTGTCATTCCTAAAATTTGCAAATAATTTCAAATAAATCTCAAAAAATATAAAATCACACTAAATAAAAGCTCCCCACACTAAGTCAAACTTAAATCCATGGATTTTCCTCCCAAAAATCAAAATTTTTCTTCCAAAATTTCGGCACTATGCAAAAGTAGAAAAATCCATGGTGAAAATTAAATTAAAACGTAGATCTAACCTCGAGAAGTTGAAATCCGAAGTTAATACGTGTTGAAATCCTTTAAATCTTGCTCAAAATGGAACCCTAGATCTGATTTTTGCAAAAATTGAGGAAGAAGATGAAGCTTAGGCGTTAAAATGGAGTTGGGTCAGTTTTAATAGTTGAAATTTGGTCCAGGTGAACCGGCGCTTAGGATCCAGATTTGGCCCCTAGGTGCCAGAATCACCAAACATTCTGATTTTTTTTATTTTTATATTTTGTATTTTAGTTGATTTTAACATATGTAAGCCTAAAATCAACTGTTAATCTTCATCAAACATCTTCAAGAAAATAATATTCAAAAAAATCCAAAAGGTTCCAAATTAAAGATAACATTCCAAATATCTAACAAATAACAATCCAAACTTTACTTCATTTCTTTTCATTCCAGATCTTCAAGATAAGGCTAAAAAAATACAGAAAATAAACATCAACAACAAACACTAACATCTCACAAACACATAAAACACTCATAACATCTCCATACAAAACAATTTAAAATCACAACACACTTAACAATCACATTCAATCTCTCCAACTATTTCTCCTTAATTTCATGGATTCACATCAGAACCTTCATTAGTTCCACAAGGTAATTCACTACGAACAAAGGAATGGAAGAAAGGGGCTCGAGGAAATTCCAAAGCCGTCCTTTCATCAATCTAATTATTCTTAGCGTACATTGTTACCTGATAATCTTCAAAGCATGCCAAATGATCTGATTGAACTTTCATTTACCATTCAATGTGTTCAATTTGGTGGCACATCTCAAGAATCTCCCTCAAACTAGAATTAAATCTTCTTCAATCTTCTTAAGGCGATCACATAACTTATCTAGAGTCAAGGCTAGATAGCCATTAAAATAAGTTTGTGAATCCTTTTGCACAAACTTCTCCTTCCCATTGATTCCAATGTTTAATCTCTCCATGGAAGCAATCAAAACTGTTTCTTCTTTCTAAAGGAATGTTTCAGTCAAAAATTTTGATGGCTTGAAGGTTTGGGACAAAGGAATGGTGGTTTAAATGGATTAGAATGTGCAAAAACTGCTTTGGGGCGGTTTTTCCACGATCCAAAAACTGTGGTGCCTAGGCGCCAATTTGGGTGCTTAGGTGCCAGGATTACAGGTATCTAACGCTTAGGTGCCAGTTCTGGCGCCTAGGCACCAGAATCCTGAAAATCACAGGTTTGCCATTTGTCAAATTCTTATAAGTTCCATACTCAATTAAGGTTTGAAAAGGTAGGTCGAAAGTATGTAACTAAGTATAGTCACATACAACACACAATCAAACATGAAATAAAATCATAATATGGGTTGCCTCCCATACAGCGCTTGGTTTAACGTCGTCAGCCCGATATAAACAACATTTTACTCTGATTAGGTTAAAAATAGCACATCTTTAAAAGATGGCATGCTTTCTCAGAATAGGGCTTCAATCTATGTCCGATCACCTTAATTACTGAATCAGTTTTTAAATCTTTAATGTCCACAGCTCCATAAGGGTAAACTTTCTCAACCACATAAGGCCCTATCCATTTGGATTTTAATTTCTTTGGAAACAATTTTAATCTTGAATTGAATAATAAAACTTGTTGTCCAAGGCTCAAAATTCTTTCTTAATATTCTTTTATCGTGCATAATCTTCATTTTCTCTTTATAAATTCGAGAACTTCCATGAGAATCATTTCTCATCTTATCCAGTTCATTTAATTGTAATAATCTTTTATCTCCAGCATCTTTTAAATTATAATTAAACTCTTTAATTGCCCAATAAGCTTTAAGTTCTAGTTTAACAGGCAAATGACAAGGTTTTCCATAAATGAGCCTATAAGGTGACATTCCAATAAAAGTTTTATAAGCAGTCCTATAAGCCCATAATGCATCATCAAGTCTATCAGCCCAATTAGTTCGCTTTGGATTAACCATTTTTTCTAAAATTCTTTTAATCTTTCGATTTGATATTTCTGCTAATCCACTAGTTTGGGGACGACAGGCTGTTGAAATTTTATGCTTGATTCCAAATTTGCTCAATAATCTCTGAATCAAAAAATCTTAAAGTCACTTCCCCCATCTGTGATGATTATTCGTGGCATTCTAGATCTAGTGAAAATATTTTTAATTAAAGATTTTTCCATACTTTTAGCATCACATTCAATCCATTTCGAAACATAATCAACAGCTAATAAAATATACATTTTTCCTGAAGAGGGCACAAACGGTCTCATGAAATCTAAACCCCAGACATAAAAAATTTCCACTTATAGAGTGAAATTTAGCAGCATTTCGTTTCTTCTAGAAATATTGCCTATGCATTGACATCGATCACAGAATTTAACAAAATTGTTAACATCCCTGAACAATGTAGGCCAATAAAATTCATATTGTAAAATTTTGAATGCAGTTTTATCAATTCCAAAATGTCCATCAAATTCAGAGTTGTGACATTTTTGAATAATCTCATAAGTTTCTTTATAAGGAACACATTTTCATATAATAGAATCCTTACATTGTTTAAAAAGATAGGGATTATCCCAAAAATAAAATTTAACATCATGTAAGAATTTCTTTTTCTGATACTGATCTAATCTATATGGCATAATGCTACTAGCTAAATAATTAACTATGTCAGCATACCATGAGATTAATCCGGCATAAACAGTATAAAGTTGTTCATCAGGAAAATATTCATTTATTTCTCCCTTATCATTCTTTTCATTATTTTCAATTCTAGAAAAATTATCAGCAATTTGATTATCAGACCCTTTTCTATCGACTATTTCAAAATCAAAATTTTGCAACAGAAGAATCCATCTAATCAATCTTGGTTTAGCTTCTTTTTTTGTCATTAGATATTTAATAGCAGAGTGATCTGTATGCACTATACATTTATTCCCAAGTAAATATGATCAAAATTTGTGAAAAGCATATATTATGACTAATAGCTCTTTCTCAGTAGTAGTGTAATTAATTTGAGTTTCATTAAGAGTTTTACTGACATAATATATAACTTTAAACATCCTATCATACCGTTGTCCTAAAGCGGCCCCAATAGCATAATCACTTGCATCACACGTTAATTCAAATGATTTTTCCCAATTAGGTGCAATAATGATTGGTGTAGTAATTAATTTCTCTTTTAACAAATTAAAGGCTTTTAGATAAATTTCATCAAATTCGAATTTAGTATCTTTTTCTAAAAGATGGCATAGAGGTTTTGTAATCTTGGAAAAATCTTTAATATTTCTCTTATAAAATCCAGCATGTCCAAGAAAACTTCTTATACCAGTAACAGAAGTTGGGGGTTGTAATCCAGTAATAACTTGAATTTTTTGCTTGATCAACTCCCATACCATTTTTAGAAACTTTATAACCTAATACAATTCCTTCTGTGACCATAAATTGGCACTTCTCCCAGTTCAAATCTAAATTTGTTTCTTGACAGTGTTTCAACACTTTTGACAAATTATATAAGCAAGAATTAAAAGAAGTTCCAAATACAGAGAAATCATCCACAAAAATTTCAATTCCTTTTTCAATTAATTCACACAAAAATAACCATCATGCACCTTTGAAAAGTAGCAGCTGCATTGCATAATTCAAAATGCATTCTTCGGAAAGCAAAAGTTCCATACGGACTTGATCTTCAGGAGTAATAGGTATTTGATGATGCCAAGAATATCCATCCAGAAAACAAAAATAAGATTGTCCAGCTAATCTATCCAACAGTTGATCTAAGAATGGAAGAGGAAAATGATCTTTCCTGGTAGCATCATTTAGTTTTTTATAATCAATACAAATCCGCCAACCAGTAACTTGTCTAGTAGGTATTAATTCATTATTCTCATTTTTAACAACAGCTACTCCTCCTTTCTTGGGAACACAGTGAATAGGACTTACCCAAGGACTATCTGATATTGGATATATAATACCAACATCCAGCCATTTAAGCATTTCCTTCTTAACAACTTCTTTCATAACTGGATTTAATCTTCTTTGAGGATCAATTCTGGGTTTAATGTCATCTTCTAGTAATATTCTGTGCATACAAATTGAAGGACTTATTCCTTTAATGTCTGCTACAGTCCACCCAAAAGCTTTTTTATATTCTCTTAATACTTCAAGCAGTTTTACTTCTTGATTAGCAGTTAATTCAGAAGATATAATAACAGGTAAAGTTAATGAATTCCCTAAAAAGGCATATTTCAAATGAATAGGTAATTCTTTTAATTCCAATTCAGGAGCCTTTTCACTAGATAGTTTGAATTCATTACTTTCAGCTGTATCTAATATCTCCCAATTATTATTAATGTAATGAACTTCTCTTACTTCTGTTTCTTCAGAATCTCTTTCATCGCTTAAATTTTTAGGGTCTGTAAATTCTTCTTCTTTAAAATGAATGTGATATTTTTCTTGAAAATGTTGTTCAATAATGTAAACCAAAATGTCCATTCTATAACATTTTTCCTTTTTAGGATATGTCATCGATTTAAGAACATTAATTGTTACTTCTTGATCATTAACTCTTATGGTTAACTCCCCTTTTAGCACATCAATCATAGCACATCAATCATAGCACGTCCGGTAGCAAGGAAAGGTCTTCCTAGGATAATAGGAATCTCTTTATCTTCTTCCATATCCAGAATTATAAAGTTAGCAGGGAAAATAATTTTATCCACTTTTACCAAAACATCTTCTATTACTCCTCTAGGGTGAGTAATAGATCAGTGTGCTAATTGCAAGGTCACAGTTGTAGGAGAAATTTTTCCTAGATCCAATCTCTTATAGATGGATAAAGGCATGAGATTAATACTCACTCCTAAATCTCATAAGGCTTTTCCTTGAAATCTATTTCCTATAGCACAAGGTATTGTAAAACTTCCAGGATCTTTTAGTTTTTGTGGAAGTTTTTTCTGAATAATTGCAGTGCATTCTTCACTTAGTGCTACAGATTCTAAAGCTTCCAAATTTCTTTTCTTGTTAAGAATGTCTTTCATAAACTTTGCATACTTAGGCTTTTGTTCCAAAGGTTCAGCGAATGGGATATTAATATTAAGCTTTTTGAATACCTCAAAAAATTTAGAAAATTGTTAATCCAGTTTTTGCTGCTTAAGTCATTATGGAAATGGAGGTGGAAATTTTTCATAATCTTGAGATGGCAGTTGTTTCTCTGTTTCAGGTAATTGTTCTTTAGGTTTCTCAACTTCTACCACTTCAGTTTCCTTCTGAATCTTACTCTCTTTTCCATCATTTAGTTCTTTTCCACTTATAAGTAACACAACATTAATTTTCTTAGGTTCTTTTTCATTTTCTCTTGGATTTAATTCAACAGTGCTACGTAGTGTTCCTTGTGGTCTACTATTTATAGCATTTGTAATTTGCCCAATTTGATTTTCAATATTTTTTATTGCAACATTTTGACTTTGCAATTGACTCCCCCATTTATAAAATTAATTCTTCTATCAATAATTTCTTTTCTTTAAATTGCTGATTATTAAAGCCAGGAAGATAAGAAGGTCAATAATTAGAATTATTTTGATTATTCTAATTTCCAGTTGTGATAGGTTGGTTGTTACCCCATTGAGGATTTGCATTATTCCAATTAAAATTAGGGTGATTCTTCCAACCTGGATTATAATAATTAGAATATGGGTTATTAGTTTTGCTAGCAATAGCTTGCAATGTTTCTAAAGTTTGATATTCATCAGCATTTCCCAAATTATCATTTAAGTGTGATAAATGAGACAAGTTATCTAATTTCTTTGATATAGCAGCCACTTGATAAACTAAAATCGAAAAGGCGTCATTTTCTTGAATACTAGCCACTCCTTTAGGATTAATCCCATCAGAAGACCATTGGAAATTATTAGTTGTCATTTCTTCAATTAAAGAATAAGCTTCATCAAATGATTTAGACATTAAAGAACCACCAACAACAACATCAATAATAGATTTAAGAGAACCTATTAATCCATTATAAAATATTTGTATAATTAACCAGTCTGGTAAAGAGTGATGTGGGCATTTTCTAAGTTCTTTGAATCGTTCCCATACTTCATAAATAGTTTCCTCATCAAGTTGAGTAAATAAAGTTATATCATTTCTAAGTTTTACAGTTTTTGATGGCAGAAAATATTTAGCTAAAAATTTTTAAGCCATTTCTCCCCATGTTTTAATAGATCCTGTTGCTAACGAATTTAACCAAATCTTAGTCTTATCCCTTAAAGAAAAAGGAAAAAGCCTAAGTCTAATAGCATTATCGGAAACACGATCACATTTAAAGGTGGCACAAGTTTCTAGAAAACTAGCTAGGTGTAAATTGGGATCTTCAGAGGACACCCTCCAAACTGATTATTTTGAACCATTTGTATAATTATAGGTTTTAATTCAAAAGCATTTGCATCTACAGCAGGTAATTGAATGCTTAGATGAATTTCATCAGCTGAAGGGTTAGCATATTCTCTTAAAGGTCTTTGTTGATTTTGATTTTCATTTTCAATATTTTGACTATTTTGAGGTATATTAGCCATTTCTTGCAAATTACGAAGTCTAATATCCTTTCGAATTTTTCTTATAGTAAGCTCTAATTCAGAATTATAAGGTATTAATCCTTCAGTTCCTGAACTTCGCATAGAAATATGAGAAAGATATTTAATTAATTTAATATATATATTTGTTTGTTTTGGTTATTTATTATATTTATTTATTTATTTTTATATATATTTATAAAATAATTTTCTTTCTTTTAATTACTTGTAATCCTCGGCAACGGCGCTAAAAACTTGACCCGGCCACAATTACATATGTAAAATAGCTTATAAAATTATGGTCAAACTTGACCCCAAATCTGATTAAGCGGCTAATGTATGATAATTAAAGATTAAAGTTTTTATAAATAAATATAAATCGCACATTAGGGGTACTACGCAAGTATACATATCGTTTCAAGTAATATAGAGTTTTCTTTTTAAAACCCCAGATATCGATCCCACAAGGATTAATAAAGTTAAAAGAAAGAAAACTATTAATTAAAATCTTTTAATTTAAAACTAATTAAAATATGCAGAATACGAAAATTAGCAAGTGATAAAACATTAAACAAAGATTCTTTCCCCATACAAAATATTCCATGATTAATAGGCAGTTAAAATTAGTTGAGAACTTTAAAAATGTGGTTTTGTGAAAAATAGGAGCATATATATCCTTTACCCTTTGGTCTAGGTCATAAAGAACATTAGCTAGTTTTTAAAGATTGGATTAGGATGTACTATTAGTAGAAAGGGACGATTTTCTAGACTCTCATTTCTAAGTTCCCCCCGAATGGTTTCCTATGGTCTGGCCTACTATTGACCCGTCACCTCTTTTGTAAAACCAAATTGATTGATTTTAGCCTATCACACTAAAAACAAAATCAATTTTGCGCCCATTAAAGATTATCTCCCTATTTATTTGCACCACCCCTTTAAGAGAAATGTGATAAATACAAGTTAAGAATTCTTAGCCCACGGTCAGATTTTAAGAATTCTCCACAGTTTTTAACAATACAAGAGGCCAATTTATAAAGTAAATTAAGATTAGATACATTATCATGACAAGTTTTTAGAAAAGAAATTAAGTTCTCAAATCTAATTTAAATCTATTATTAAATCATTTTATATTTGTAGGGAGAAAGAAAAGAAGACTACTCAGAAAGCATAGAAACTACTCCACAAATCATATTTATATAACTCAAATCCAAAGCAATAAACTTAAGAATCAAGATATAAATACTTATCTGGAATGTAACCCAAGAAATCCTTTGAAGTTTCTCTGACTCCACAGACTCTAACAGGACTTTGACTCTTGAATTCACACTAAACTCTCACTAAAATAAAGAAGGAAAGAAGAAGACACATAACTCTTAATTAATTCTCCCTCACACTACTCACACTCTACTTTACACACTACTCGACACACCCCTTGCTGTAGAAATGGTCCTCTATTTATAGATCTCCAGAAATGACCAAGAGTTGCTTAAGACACCTCTTCAAAATTCATCCACATTCATTGAATGTTTTAGAAATTAACTGTGGTGCCTTGGCGCCAGGATCTCTGTGCGAATGGACCGCATCCCTTCACATTTAGGTCACACCTCTTCATCTAATAACTGCTCTCCCATGTCTATATTCTTTGTATCTGGTTTATAACATGTGGAAAAATGTCTAGAGGCTTCTAGATTGGTTCGGAAGCGTCAATAACCATCCAATAACTGTCAAGAAATCTCTAGAATCAATCTGCTGTGTCCGGTACCTAGGTGCCAGATTTGGCGCCTAGGCGCCATAATCAGCCTCTTCGCTCTTTTTGGCTCATTTTTGCTCCTGTTTAATTCTTTTTCTTCATAAACTCATTTTGTTGTACCTGTAACCAAAACATAAGAAAAACTTTTCATTAAAGCGTAATATCCTTAAAATATTAATAAAAATTTGATATAAAATTTTTAGTAATTTTAAGGTGGATCAATGTTCTATTGGCTAGAGGTTTCTCCTCAACTTTCACTAATTTAATTCTTAGATGGCTGCATCATAATGACCATTCCTTGTTGATTAATAGGAACACTTATGGCCTTTTTAAGTCTACCAAAGGCATTAAACATGGTGATCTTCTCTCCCCTACCATTTTTATCCTAGTATTTGGTAACTTATTTAGAATGCTCAACCAGATTGCCCAGAATTCTCCACACACTCTTTTCAAATAAAAATCTACCCTTTCTATCAATCACCTAGCCTATGCTGATGACATCATTATCTTCACCAAAGCTACTAAACCTGTTGTGAAATAGATTTATAATTTCTTGCAAGTGATTTAGGCTTGTTCTGGGATGTAATTCAACAAACAAAAATGCTTACTATAGTTTAACAAATGGACTACCCCCACTATAAAACAATGGATAGCAAACTTTACCGGTTTTACATCAAGCCTTGCTCTTTTGAAGTACCTGGGAGTTACTTTAATCAAAGGCAGAAAGAAACAAATCCAATATGATGAGGTGGTCACCAAGATCCACAACCAACTTAACTATTGAACTACTTCTTTCCCCTCAAATGGTGGGAGGATCACTTTACTAAAACTTGTCTTATCAGACTTTCCTCTTATATCCACCAAATGGAAACAATGAAGAGAAGCACACAACTCCTTTTTTGGAAGAACCTTCAATAGATTCCTTTAGTCTGGGTAAAGAAAGCAAATGCATTAGACTGCATGGAACAGATTGTGTAAAACAATGTAAAATGGAGGACTGGACTTTAAGAGTTTCACCCATCTAAAGTTTATAAATTTTTGCAAGTTATGGATCCGATTTAGAGCTCAAACATCCTTATGGGCAAGATTTATGCAAGGTAAATATTGCAAGGGGATTCATCCTTCTTTAGTGACTTACAAGCCGGGGGATTCAAGAATATGGTCTAACATGCTTAAAGTTAAACATAAAGCTGAGGAGTTATTTATTTGGAATTTGGGGGAAGGTGACATCAACTTCTAACTGGATCATTGGGCTGTAGAGGGGAAGCTGTTTACTCACAACCCCTCCCTCATTAATATAAATCTCAAAGTAGCTGACTGCTGTTCTGATGGACAGTGGGATCTCAATACTTTGCAAGCTAGCCTAGTGGACCATCAGGTTCAGGATATAGTGAATATCCTATTTGATATAGTTAAGAAAAATAAACTGGTTGTTAAAAAGACACACTTACAATCTGTTTCCTCCTATACTTATTCCCTATGTGAGCATGGGCAACATGTAGCTTTGGGAAAACATCTGTGGGGGCAAAGCCTTTCCCCCTCAATGTCCTTCTTGTTGGAGGCTCTTTATAAATTCATTCTCACAGATGATATTCTAAAACTGAAGGACCTGAGGGGTCCCTCTTGCTGTGCACTTTATAGACAGAAGGAAGAGTCCATATGTCATCTTTTTTTCCACTACTCTTTTGCTCAATAGGTTTGGAATTATGTGATGTCTCAGACCAAAATCCAAACAATTAATCTCTCTTGGATTAATTTCCAAACCTATTGTTATGAATGGCATCAGATCAACTTATCCACAATTCCTTGTGTAATTGCTTGGTTCATCTGGTTAGCCAGGAAATAATACAAGTTTGAGGACAAGCAGTTGGACATCAAAGTGGTGACCTCCAATTGTCTAACTTATCTCAGAAAGCTCACCCAACAAAAGAAGTTCTTTGATCTTCATATACCTGAGGTGCTACCACTAATTAACAATGTTAAAAGGTTGTTGGTGTTCTGGAATAAACCAACAAGAGATTGGATCAAAGTTAACACTGATGGGAGTTTTATAAACTCTGATGCTGGCATTGGAGGGATTTTTCAGAGATTGGCAGGGCAACTATTTGTTATTCTTCAAAGCCCCCACAGTGGTCAGGGTTGCCATGGAAGCTGAAGCCATTGCTATTTATTGTGCACTCTACATTGCAGTCAAAGGAAATTTACAAAGACTTATTATTGAAACAAACTCTCAAATTCTAGTAAACATCCTCTCTCAGCCACTGCACTGCCCCTAACATTTACTGATATGGGTGCATAAAATTGAACTGATGGCCAAGTCCCTTTAGATTAGATACCAATTCATCCATAGAGAGGGTAACCGTCTGGCTAACTGGCTGGCTAAGTCTGGATTAGGTTCTAAGATTACTTTAATTAGCAAAGCTATGTCTTCTATTATTTTGTTTTTGGTGAAGGGAGACCCGTTTGGACACCCCTTTTTTAGAGCTTTGTAAATCTTGAATCCTATTTAATGAATCTCCTCCACAAGGTAGAGTAGTCTAGCACCCTACTGAATGGAGTATTTTGCGATATATAGTAAAGGAAGCTCGGAGGAAATTTTATTGCTCAAAATAGAAAATAGAGAGTTAGGTGGGTGGGACTCTCTAAAAAGATTAAAAAAAATACATAATGCACCTCTAGGGTCTCAAATACCTGGTATACAAGCCACACAAAAAGATCCTCCAAAAAAATTACATGTATACAAAAGAAAAAGAAATATCTCCAAAAATGAAACCCAATCTAGCTCTAGAATGACCATAACAAAAGGGACATCAATAATAACTTAGTCACAAAAGTATAGAAACAACAAAAAGGAATCAACATACTATATAGAAGCAAACCGTTATCATTATCAATCACAAATACTTCAAGAAAGGCAATACTTAGAGACATAAACTAGCCATAGTAGTTAACAACATGTGAAGAAATAGTACCACCATTAGTATAAATGAGCTGAAGTGAAGTACCAAAAGCCAAGGGGCAGAATCTGCACAAAGGAACCAACACTCGAAACAAAGAAACAAATAAATGCCATATTAATCCAAACATTGCAAGACAAAAGAGGTAGATCATGCCAAGAGACAAAAAGCAGCAAAACAAGAAAAGAAAATCCTGTAAAAAATAACATCAACTAGGAACAAACTCATAGAATGAATGATGTCAACATATTTTAGGTTAAGTGTTGTATTTTAAATTTTAAATTTAATTTAAATATATATATAATTTGGAAAGTAGCATTTTGATTTTTTTTTAAAATGGTTTTAAGTTTGAAAATTTTAAAGTATGGAGTCAAACTGACCTCACACCTCAAAAAGTTTATATGAACGAGCACCACATCACAAACCGTGCATCTATCCCAAGGAATAAACACACTACTTGATAATGGGGCTCGATTAAATAAACTAATAGATTTGTGACGTCGTTTGGTCTGCGAACCAATTTTATAAGCCGACAAATTTCCATGCTTAATATAAAGAAATTAAGCAGGGTTTATATTACCTGGGTTCTTAAAGTTCCCTATAAGGGCAAGCCCCTATAGTTAATTACATCTTAAATGATGGGAGTCAATTAAGAAAACTCTCAATAATGATCAGTGGTTTCACTTTCAAGAATTTTAAAGTTTAAGGTTTCAAAGGATTGAATTTTAGAATTTCAAAAGGGATTGGATCAAATTTGGAATAGTTATTTCAGGAGTCCAAAGGAAGAGAAGTAGGGGACACGGACCCGAAGTGAACTTTGGTGACTTCCCGACTATCCTATTATTTAGATTCAATTTGAGAGTTTATTTAATATTTCCATCCTACCAATTTTAATTTATTAAGACTTATGTTTATATGATAATACAAATAGCCTCGAAGATGTGAGGGTTTATGTCATACCAAATGACTACCTCAGAGTCCTAGAGCGAGTTAGGGCTTAAAGTACGGAACATGATTATGCAAATGCCTAAAGACAAGCTGAGGATTTATGTTGCACCAGGCAAACTACCTCGAAATCTTATGGCTTGGTTATTTAATTCTATGAAAAGTTAAGCTGATGTAGACACAAGTCTTACTGTTGAATATGGTCGTGTTGCCCACCGTGCATGCTCCAAGCTCCTTGTTGTTGCAGAAGGTTTAGTTTTAGAAGTGGCAATCAGAGGGTGAGAGAAGTGTTTTGATTTAGAAAGATTGAAAATTGAGATGGCTTAGTTTTTTAATTAAAACAAATCTTAAAGTTGATTAAGCAGAACCAGTTAAGATCACACGGTTCAGTCATCCTGGCACCATTATTTTCATCGGATTTACATAGTCCAAATGAATTTGCTAAATTCAACTGAATGAGTTCCACACTTTCATTTAGACCTTGGGAAATCTCATTAGCAACATGTGGGTTGCATCATCAGAGAGATTCCCGATCATCCAATGAGACTTTTTAATTTTAGTTATAATTACAATTTTGTTTTGTTGGTGATTAAATTTTGAGTTATTTAAACATGGTGGGTTCGATCATTTTCATGCATTTATAAATGCGGGAAAGTAAGATATTTAATAAATTGCAGAATATAAATTGCAATAAACTTAAATGCGTACCTGGTGGGCCTCCCGTTGTTTTCACCTGCACTTAAAATACTGTTAAGGCGTTTATATATTTGCAACAAATTCCTAGGTAAAGCTAAAGGAAGGTTCTGGTTATCTACCAAATTCTTAATCATACTGCTAGTCAATTCCTATGACGTCTAGATTCTCGTGGTTTAGTTAAGGATGATTTTGTTCACAAAAAAACAATGAAGTCTCACTGTTTTTTTAAAACATTCCATCATGTTAGGGAAGTGCTCGGAACTCAATTATAAACATCTTCTTAAACATTTTAGGGATTATTTCGAGTTCAGTTAGTTTCATTGTGGTGATGAATCAATCACCCAGGTTGAGTTGAGTTTTGCCTCTTGCTCAGTGAAGTTGGATGTTTAATTATTCTATGAGTGAGGTGACATTTCATTTGATGCTTCATTTAAGAGTTATGATAATGAAAGCCTTTAGGGGAAAGTGAGTTCATTAAAGAACCTAATCATTGTTAATTTAAAGTTTGAATTAATGGTCTAAAGTGATTTTATTTAGTTATAAAGTTTTAGTTGCTCTTTTTAAATGTTTTGATTTATTTCAAGTTGGAAAAGTATTCAAGTTGTTTAATTCAGTCAAGTTTCAACATTTTAAATGGTCTTAACATTTTTTAGATTAATATTAATATTTTAAACTGATTTAAATTAATGTTTTAATTATGAACTGTTCTGAATTAACCTTCATGTTTTAAATTTCTTTTAATTTAAGTTTTAAACAATTTCAAATTAGTCTTGATATTTTTAAGTTTGTTTTAATTTTATTTTCTTACTTCAAATTGGTTTTAATGTTTTAAATTTTAGTTTAATTATAAATTTTTTAGATTATCTCCCTTTTTCTTCATTAGTTTCAAGTATCTTTTTACAACTTAATTAATAAGAACTTAATGATATTTGATTAAATCATTGATTAGGGATTCAATTTAAAGAATTAGAATCTGCTTATATCACATCCCTTAATCTTAATAATTCATGCCTTAATTAATCCTCGAAACTTTAGGTGATTTAATTAATTGAGATATGATCTTTAATGTTTAAGGTGATTAATGAGTTTCTACCCCTTAGCTTCCTATGTTTCAATCATCCAAGAAGAAAATTAAGATCAAAGTTTACCCTTCCCTTTGGTTTAGCCTAAATTTTAATTAAGGTTAGAATTCCTTAATTACCTTTATGCCCTCTTAAACTTGTTCATTTCAAAACTCATCAAATTAAGTTCAAATGAACTTGAAATTTTTATGTCACCTCACTCACATGTCAATTAAGACATTATAGGAGAAAAGTGACTTTCCTATTTTTAATTTAATTTAAATAATTATTTTAGTAGAAAATAAGGATTTTTAATGAAAATTCCACAACATAACCAAGAAGAAGTTTCTGTCTTTAGTAAAATTATAGGAAGTTCCTACTAACTAGTGGACCATTTAGACTAATTTTGGTGATTTTTTGAATTTTATTTTATTTATTATAATTATTTCGAGTTTTGGAGTATTAATTAATTATAAAATAAAATTGAAGCGGAAAATTAAGTTTTATATTTTTCTTAAATCTCTCTGATCCCAAGGAACTTAGAGGAACAATATTTGTATTTTTCTGATTTTTTTTTGAATTTTTAGAATTATTTTAGTGAAAGGGTTGCAAAATCTATTTTTTAATATTAAAAATTACCCTAAGCCTTTAAAATTCAGTATCTTTACTTAGAGACCTAGGAAAAATATTTGGTTGGTTCCTAAGTGATTAGGAGACCAAATATGACATTTTGGTGAATTTTAATATTTTTATGATTTTTATAATTTTTTAATTATTAAAATATTCAAAATTATGTTCAAAATGAATTTTTTAGGAAAATTCCAATTTTAATATTCATAGACTCCTCTGAAATCAGAGAGCCCTCAAAACCAATTTGGTGAATTTTTGAATCATATTTTGAGTTTTATGAATTTTTTTATTTTTCAAAATGGCTATGTTATTTAGAAAATTCTTTTAATGGGTTAAACCATTTCCAATTAACTTCAAACTTTTATGTGGGTTCCTATTATCCTATGGAATAGTAGAGAATTGACTTTAAGTTATTTTGATTTTTAATTTGCCCTATTTAATTTAAAATTGATTTGAGGTCATGCGAACAATCAGAGTTATTTTTAATGTTTTAGCTCATGAAATAATTTTCCTAAGTCCCTCTGGTCATAGGGAACCTACCCTAATTTTTCCTAAATTTTTCCAAACAATATGCTAATTATTGGAAATGAAAATACCAAAACAGGCATAAAAACTTAAAAAATAGACATCTTGCCATAGGGACCTTCTATGATTTTAAAAAAATCAGGGAATGTTCCTAATGACAGGGAGAACAAAAGCCCCATAGTCCCAAGTCATTGTGAATTGTGTGTGTGAGTGAAGAATTGAAATACTCAATGCAAAGTTTAATTAATTAAAAATTAAATACTCAATAAAATAACCCAATTCTTTTTCCACATTATTCTACTCTATTCACTGAGTAAGACAATATTTTTCTTTTAATTTTTGGATTTTTCTACACAAAGATATGAATTTTTGAAGTTTCTGGTATTTAAATAATTCAGAAAAATCGGATTTTCCTACTTAACCCAGTCAGTGCCACCTCAACCTACAGCGGCTCTGAAAGCGCATGTGTCCTCTTCTGGTTGGGCGTCACCATCCACCTCAGTGCCACGCGGCTCTGCGGTTTCATCTCATCTGCTCATTTGGCGTGATTCTGGCCGTCCATTTGTTACATGCGCGATCCAACGGCTCTGGGTCACCATCTCCGCCTGGTGTGAACCCGCAACCACACATTTTCTAAACCTAATATCTCCCTCATTTCTCAACCAAATCGCATGGGGTTTGATCCTATGTGTTCGTCTAAGCAAGGGCTACAAATCCATACGGCTAACATGCATCAAAATTAAACCAAACAAAATGGAGAATCGCTGGAAGCTCAGGTTAAGCAAAAGTCTCCATACCTTAGTCCAAGAGGTGAAGCCTCGATTGGATGTGATCAGCACGTTTGTTGGAGTCCAAGGAGCCTACAAATTGAGCCTCGAGCGATGGTGAAATGTTTGGCTATGAAAGTGACCAAACCTGATTTGGTGTTCTGGCCGATAGAAGAGATGGGTGGCCTAGTGAGGGACCTTTCACTGGGGAACTTCTTCTCTACCTCTGGTGAAGGTGTGGGAAGAGTTAATTTAATTTTGGTGGAGATTCAATGAGTGTCCTATTTTCTGGCCTGAAATTTAGCTCAATCAATGGGAATTAGGGCAGAAATGCAATGGGGCTGAGCTTCTCTTGGCTGGGAGGCGCTCTGGGAGCAATTTGGGAGGCTTTCCTTGAAGAAAATTTCAGCACCTTAATTTGGCCGAAAGGGGGTGCTTATATGGCCATGGTCATTGGGCTGAGCTGGGGACCAATTGGTGGGTGAATTTAGTTGCTTAGGTGGAGGGCAGAAAGGCTCCAGTGGTAATTTTGGCTGAGCTGGCCAATTGGGTTGATTTGGGTGAGTTTCACTTGGTGGTGGCCTCGATTTTGACTCCCTCCGGTGACTAGGCCGGCTGGCAAGGATAAGGGAACTGGCCCCTGAGGTCAGGTGAGTCAGGGAGAGGTTTAATGGTGATTAACAGTTGTGTGGAGGTTTTGGGGTAAGGCAAAAGAGGATTTAACCACATAAGGGAAGAAATCCCCTAAAATGGGGGACCCTTGGTCCATGGCTCACCTAGCTTGGGTTAGGTGGATCTAGGGTGGTTCCTAGGGTTCACCTAGTGGTTGTGGAAGGGTTGGTTTAGCCACATTTGGTTTAATTTGGTTAGGTTAGGTCATAGGTTCAATTTGGTTCATTTGGGTTAAGGTTGGGTTAGCTTGAGTTTGGATTTGATTTGGGTCCAAATGTCTTGAGAAATATTGTGCAAATGATTGCAATGAAGAAATTTCATGAAGACAGGGAATGGTTTTAAGTTCAATCGATGGGTCAATTTAGTGGATTTTGCGATTTTGATCAATTTGGGGCAAGTTGGGTCAAGTTTGGTCTAAGTTGGGCTAAGGTGGGGTTTATACCCAATTGAATGTTTCAAATGGCTTAAGGGAATGTGGTGAAGAGTTCCCAACATCAATTGGGAGGAAATTCTAGGGTTAGGTCAATCAATTTGATGAATTTGGTCATGCATTCAATTTGAGTTAAAATTGGGTATTATTGGATTTCATGTGGATTTAGGCTAGGCTTGGGCTCAAATTGGGACAATTGAATGTTGCATGGGTTTCATAGGAGTGTTATGGAGGGTCTAGGATTGAAATTTTTGGGGAAATTGGTTGACACTAGGTCAATTAGGGGATTTTAGATCATTTAAGAAAAATTAGGGATTTTAGATTTCAAGTGGAATTGAACTAAAATGTGGGCCAATTTGGGCTTCGATTTGGTTTATATTGGTACTGGGGATATGGAATTGAAGTTTAGAATTGAATTTGATCAAAATTGGGGTCAATTGAGTTGATTTGGTTTGACATTGGGTCCATTTTGTGCTAAATGAACCAAGTTGGGATTTTGGATGAAAGTGGGTTAATTTAAAAAAATTTGGTTATGGTGTAGTTGAACAAAATGAAATTGAGAATATTTAGGGTTTTTTGGAATTTTTTGGGAATTGTTTGGAATTTTTGGAATTTTGGGCTAAAAGGGTATTTAGGGTATAGGGAGGTTATTTGGAGGGTATTGGTTATTTTTGTGGATTTAATAGGTGGGAATTGTTTTGAAATGATTTTTAGAAATTTTGAGAATTTTGGTTTTTGGGAAATTTTGGAGAGTTTGATGGTTGTATGGGCAATTTAGGTAATTTTAGGTAGGTTTAAGGACCCAATGTCAAAACTAGAAATTTTGGAAAAATGAAATTTGGTTATAGTTGAGTGAAGTGAATTAGTTTAGACTGAGCCATGGTTCAAGAAGGTGCTCATTTTGAACATCTCATATGTATTGTTCCTAACCCACTTAGCCAAGGAGCTAGGGGTCTGGATCCATCCATATGAGTGCTCTAATGAACCAGGAGTCAAGATAGGGTAAAGATGGTTTAGGGTTTAGGATGGGTGTAGGAGTGCAGTGTGTATAAGCTAGACCTTACCAAGACCAGGCCACCCAGGGCTATCTTAAGGCTTGACCATCCTATAGGAACTCATCCTTGTCTTCCTACACATTGGTCCTAACCTTCCAAATGGCTTGGAGGTTGATGAGCATCCATATAGGATTCCAAAGAGAGTTAAGATTTGGTTTGAATTTCTAAATGGTGGGTTCCATCTCTAGTCTTCTAGGATAGTCAAGGAGAAGTCATATGGCTAGATCCTAAGCACTAAGAGGAAAGAAAAGACCTCACCAAAAATGAGGTCAACAAATGGATCCCCAATAGGTGTGGTGTGCTACCCAAGCACACCGTGCGTATTGGCATTGACAAAAGAGATCAACAAAACCAACACAGACGTCTAAGTGACACACTTAGAACAAAGGGTAGAAAATTTTCGCTGGGGAGTATCAGGTAAATCTTCAAGACTGAAGATTTCAGAACTCTCGCTGGGGAAAAAGGAGGTGAATCTCGAATCACAAGATTTCTAAGGGATTAGGTTTTAGAAATGAGAATTGGAACCTAGGTTCCAATCTCAGGATTTGAAATGAGGACTGGAATTTAGGCTCTAGGATCAGAATTTAGAATGAAAACTGGAATTTAGGTTCCAGGCTCAGAATTAGAAAGAGAACTGAAAATTAGACTCCAGCCTCAAAGTTTTGAAAGAGAACTGGAAATTAGGCTCCATCCTCGAGAATGAAAAGAGAACTGGAAATTAGGCTCCAACCTCGAGAATTTGAAAAAGAACTAGAAATTAGGCTCCAGCCTCGAGATTGAAAAGAGAACTGGAAATTAGGCTCCAGCCTCGAGAATTTGAAAGAGAACTGAAAATTAGGCTCTAGCCTCTAGAATTTGAAAGAGAACTGGAAATTAGGCTCCAACCTCGAAGATTTGAAAGAGAATTGAAAATTAGGATCCAGCATCGAGAATTTGAAAGAGAAATGGAAATTAGGCTCCAGCCTCGAGAATTTAAAAGAGAACTGAAAATTAGGTTCCAGCCTCAAGAATTTGAAAGAGAACTGAAAATTAGGCTCCAGCCTCGAGATTTGAAAGAGAACTGGAAATTAGGCTCCAGCCTCGATGATTTGAATGAGAACTGAAAATTGGGCTCCAGCCTCGAGAATATGAAAGAGAACTAGAAATTAGTCTCCAGCTTCGAGAATTTGAAAGAGAACTGGAAATTAGGCTCCTCGAGAATTGAAAGAGAACTGGAAATTAGGCTCCAGCCACTAGAATTTAGAAGAGAACTGGAAATTAGGCTCCATCCTCGAAGATTTGAAAGAGAATTGGAAATTAGGCTCCAGTCTTGAGAATGAAAAGAGAACTGGAAATTAGGCTCCATCCTCGAGAATTTGAAAGAGAACTGGAAATTAGGCTCCAGCCTCGAGAGTTTAGAATGATTGAATTTTTTTCAAGTTTAAGATTGAAGTTTGAATCTTTCGTAGGAAAGAATCAGTTTGAAAGCGGGTATGAGGATGTTTCAAACCCCGCTCGAAAGGTTTCTCGAGAAGGAGATCCGTGTGAGGAGGGACCCAGCTACATGCCATCAGAACCAAATCGAATAAAATTTGTGGTTTCGTGTTAATAGAACCAGTCGATCCTATAACACATGAAGAAAAAATTTGAAAGGAACTGGTAAGTGTACCAAGCTGAAAAGACTCGACCTAACGATAAGTCGAGGGAAGGATTTGAACTTCGGAAGAGTTCCAAATGGATTTCAATTTGAAGAAGTATTGAAAGATTTGAATCGACGGATTCCGATCAAAATTCAATTCGAGGTTTAGATTTGTTTTGTTCGCTTTAGTGATTTGATTTTATTTATTTTTTTAATTAGATTTCATTTTATTTGGAATTTATTTTAACATTTGGATTCTTAAAAGAGTTCTTATTCATTTTCTTTTTCATTCATTTTCTTTTCTTTCTTTTTCTTCCTTTTATTTTTTTTATGTTGTTTGACGTTCATTTTCATTTATCTTATTTATTTTTTTATTTTCAAATCGTTCTTCTTTCAAGGTTCATTCAACTTAATGGCTTTCTCAGTCAAATGCAAAAAATCGAAGGCAAAATACAACGCGATCGTTTCTATTCAAATTGCTAAAAATACATCATATAGCTTGATCCAAAATATGATGATATTTTCCTTGAAAGTTAAGCATCTCATAAAATCCATATAAATCTAAAATAGACTTGTAGGATTCTTGTTGGTTTCTCCAAAAATGTCTGTCAAAATCCATGTCTGGATAGTGAGATACATGGTTAATAACATCACCTTCCAAGCCATGCTTGGCAGGAAATGTCGTTCGGATGTACATTAGAGGTGTGATATTTTCCATGTAGCTCACAGCTCGTAAGGCTGAAGACTCTCTAACTCTGGATCTGGCTGAAAGAGGAAAGACATCTTGCTGTCATCCATCCTCCTGAAAGTGACGGAAACTCGCTGAAAAGGTACACCTGGAATGCAGTGCTTCGCTATGTTTGCTCCGTTTCCTTTTAACACCAGAACGGAACCTACCGGTAGAGTTATCTCCACTGGCCCTCGGAATTCTCTGGGGCCTGCCATCTGGAGGTCTGATCCGAACATGATGTTGCACTGATTGATGAAGGACACTCTGCAGAAGGGACTTACAAAATCATGATGATCTATGTGTGGCGGTATGCAGTCGCCTTCCTCATATATGTTGATGATGCAACTATTGGGTATGCAATCTGCAGGTAGTACTCGCCATGTCACCATCCTCTTGACCATCCTCTTAATGATTCTTGGCATAGATCCACATTACTACCACGGAGTATCCCCGTTGGATTTCCATTCTTATCTTGAGCAAAGTTGTAGCAACATCCACATTGAATTGTAACTCTTCCTTTTCCTTTCATTCATTTCCGGGGTTCTGAGTAGGTCTTTCCTCTTAAGCGACCCGCTCGGCCCAATTTCTGAAGGATGAAGACACAATCCACAATCTATTGTTGCTCCTAGTCTGAAAACACACCTGTATGTAGCTCAAGGCCCTCCAAGATATTGATCCTCTCGCCTCGAATTCTTTCAAAATACTGAAATGTCTCAACTTTCTGAAGCTTCTCCAGCTCGTACTCTTGAATTATCTGAAATCGTCGAGGTCTGGTAACATACTGTGGGATGTATGGCTCAAGCCCAGCATGCTCTCCTATGTGTCTCACCTCCTCGGTGACAGTCTCTGTCAAGACAACCTCCGGGGTTGCTTTCACAACAATATTTCTTAGATATGGTGTGTCTGCTTGACGCCGTGGCGCTGATTCTGTTTCTGATTTCTTTCGTCTTCTTGGCCGTCCTTGTGGTCAATCTCTTCTTTTCTGGTTCCTGCTGAACCAAATTCTTCGAAGTACTTGCAATGACGGTGGAAACTGTTTCTTTATGCTGGTCTGCCACTAGCTTGCTCAGTATCCTGTGAATGTGGCGGTTCTTGTTTCTTCATTGGGTAGGAGTGAGAGTAGCTCTCCTTACTTCCTGAACCTCTGTGGGCACAACGCCGACAAGCCTGCCCTCTGATGTAGTAACCATGGACTTGACTTTCTTGTCTGCTCCAGTTACATGAGAGGCGTTCACTTTCCTTTTCTTATCGGTAGTCTGCTGACTGGGGCCACCAAATTTTATCACTAATTGGTTGCGGAACTCGTCCCAGTCAACCTAGGTCCAATCGGCCTTCTTGTACTGTAGACGGTCGGTGTGAAATCCGAGTCGATCTCAATCACGGCCCCATCCTTCAACTTTTCTTCATCGAGTGCTAGACTCACGCCATTCTTAAAATTTTGAATCAACTGCATGTTCGACATCTTCCTGTGAAAATAAGGAAGGAATCATGGGGCTGTATCAAGAACGAGAACAATAAAAAAAATTATTCATTAAAAAGAATTTTATTTATTTACTTCGTTTGAGTTTTAATAAAATGAGAAAAGATGACGAAAATTAAGAATGAGTTTCGATTTGAAAGGAAAGTTCAAATTTATTATTCAGATGATTTCTTTCACATATTTTTCCTTTCAATATATATATTCTTTTGTTCATCATTTTTTTCTCTTTTTTTATCAATTTTGGGTTCGGACCCAGTTACAAGTGATTACTGTGCCCGTGCTTCTAGGAATGAGACTTCATTTTTAAAGTTCATCCTTCGAAACATCAGGTTGCGTAATACTTCTTTAAATATCATCCATTGATTGGAAGCATAGATCGTTCTCCACGACGATTCACAAGTTGGTTGGAACCTCCTGAGTAAACTGTCTTGACTACGAAAGACCCCTCCCAAGTCGGTTCAAATTTGCCTCCTATCTTGCGGTGTGCAAGAATAGGTCTCTTGAGAACTAGAAACAAGTCCCCAACTTTGAACATCCTTGGGCGGACAAGTTTATCGTGGTGTTGGCATATTTTTAGGTTGAGTGTTATATTTTGAAAAGGGATCGCCTACAGAAATTGTCAGCAAATTTTAAATTTTAAGTTTAAAAATTTTAAGATATGAAATCAAACCGATCTCACATCCCAAATAGTTTATATAAACGAGCACCGCATCACAAACTGTATATCTGTCCCGAGGAATAGACACGCTGTTTGATGATGGGGCTCGATTAAATAAACTAGAAGATTTGTGACATCCGTTTGGTCCGCGAACCAATTTTATGAGTCGAGTAAATTCCCCGTTTAATATAAAGGAATTAAACGGGGTTTGTATACTCCGGTTTCTTAAAGTTCCCTATAAGGGCAAGCCCCTATAGTTAATTACATATTAAATGACAGGAATCATTTAAGAAAACTCTCGATAATGATTGGTGGTTTTGCTCTCAAGAATTTCAAAGTTTAAGGTTTCAAACAATTGAATTTCGGGATTTCAAAAGGGAGTAGCTCAAATTTGGAACATTTTATTTTACGAGTCCAATGGAAGAAAAGTTAGGAGAAGCTGAGGATCCAAGAGGAATCTTAGCAACTTCCCAAACTATCCTATTATTTGGCTTCAATTTGGGAGTTTATTTAATGTTATAATCTTGCCAATTTTAATTAATTAGAACTTATATTCGTACGACATGATCATACAAATAACCTGGAAGATGTGAGGGTTTTTTGTCGTACCAAACGACTACCTCGGAGTCCTAAAACTGGTTAGGGCTTAATTTGCATAACATGATTATACAAATGCCTAACAAAAAGGTTGAGGGTTTATGTTGCACTAGACAGACGAACTCGAAATCCTATGGCTTGTTATTTAATTCTAAGAAAGGTTTTGCTGAAGTAGACTCAGGTTTTGCTGACGAAGATAGCCGTGCTGCCAGCCGTGCTCCAAGCTCCTTGTTGTTGCAGAGATTTAGTTGTAGAAGGTGAAAATCAGTAGATGAGAGAAGTTTTTTGGTTTAGAAAAGTTTTAAAATCCAAATGTCTTTAATGTTTTATTAGGAGAATCTTAAAGTTGATTATAACAACACCGGTTAAGATCCCACGGTTCCATCATTCCGGCATCAGTTATTTTTATCGGATTCACTTAGTGCAGATGAATTTGCTAAACTCAACTGAATGAGTTCCACACTTTCATTTAGACCGTGGGAAATCCCGTTAGCAACACGTAGGTTACATCATCCGAGGTATTCCCGATCATCCAACAAGAAGTTTTAATTTAGTTATAGTTATAGTTTTGTGTTCTGTTTGTGATTAAATTTTGAGTAGTTTTATATTTTGAAATGTTGTGGCGGTGAATTTTATCTTGTTGTGATTTTTAATTTAGTTTTGGGTTTCAGTTTTGTGGCTATCCTAAAGGTTTCAGTTTTCATGCAACAATCTTGTTTAACATGCAAGAAAAGTAAAGCGCAGTACATGTAAGTAACTTGCAATAAAATAAAAGCGTACTCGTAGGGTCTTCCCGTCATTCCAAGCTACACTTAAAGCACATGTTAAGGCATTTATATATATTTGCAAGAAAACACCTAGGTAAAGCTAAGGGAAGGTTTTGGTTGTCTACCAAAATCCTAATCCTATTGCTAGTCAATCCCTACAACGTCTAGGTTCTTTTGTGTTTTGTTAAGGATAATTTTCTTCATCAAAGGACAATTAAGTTCAGTTGTTCTTCTAAAACATCTCATCATATTGAGAAAGTGCTTAGGACGAATCTTAAATATCTTTTCAATATTTCGAGATTATTTCGAGTCTAAATGAATTTTTATTGTAGAGATGAATCAATCATCCGTAAATTTTTAGCCAAGTTTTAACTCTTGCTCAGTGAATTAAGGACATTTGATTATCCTATAAGTAAAGTGACATTTCACTTGATACTTTACTTAAGAGTTATAATAATGAAAACCTTTAGAGGGCAAATCAGTTTGTTAAAGAATTTAATTTTTAAAAACTGGAATTGGTGATTTAAAGTGATTTAATTTAGTTATGAAATTCTAATTATTTAAGTTTGGAATAGTGTTCAAGTTGTTTTATTCTTAAATGTTTTAAACCATTTGAATTGAAAGAGGAGTTTAAATTATTTAATTTAGACTTTAATGATTTAATTCTTAATTTAATTGCAATATTCTAGATTAACTTTTAATTGGTTTGATTTTCTTTATTAAGAATCATTCTTTTTTAAATTGATTTTGATGTTTCAAGTTTTCTTTAAATTTGCTTTCAAGTGATTTTTGAAATTAATTTTAGTTTTTTAAATTTATTTCAATTTGATTATTAAATTACTTAATGTTTCAAGCTTAATTTAATTAAAGGTTACATTCTTTTAATTATCATCTTAAGTTTAATTAAGAGTAAAATATTATTAAAGTAATTCATTTAGGAATTTTAAATTAAAGAATTGATATCTTCTTAAATGAAATCCCTAATCTTAATAATCCAAATTTTTAATATATTCTTCCAAAATTTAAATTATTTAATTAATTAAAATTTACTTTAAATATTTTCAAGATGATTAATGGGTTTCTACCCCTTAATTCCCTAGGTTTCAATCATCTAATGAAAATTTTAAAATCAGATATTTTACCCTCCCCTTGATTAAACCTAAATATTAATTTGGGTTAAAATTCTTTAATTACCTTTATGCCCCTTTTAAGCTTGTTCATTTCATAACTCATCAAATTAAGCTCAAATGAATTTAAAATTTTTATTTCACTTTACTCACATGTCAATTAAGACATTAGAGGAGAAGATGTGATTTTTCTGAATTTAATTTAATTTATATAATTATTTCAATGAAAAATAGGGATTTTTAATGGAAATTCAACAATATGACCAAGTTAAGGTTTCTGTCCTTAGAAAAATTATGGGATGTTTCTACTGACTAGAGGAACACTTGGGCCAATTTTGGTGATTTTTTGAATTATATTTTATTTATTATAATTATTTTAATTTTTGGAGTGTTAATTAATTATAAAATAAAATTAAAGTTGAAAAATAAATTTTATATTTTTCATAAGTCCCTCTGACCTCAAGGAGTTTAGAGAAGTAAATTTTATATTTTTCTGATTTTTCTTTGATTTATTAGAATTAATTTGGTGAAAAGGTTGGAAAATACATTTTTTTAATATTAAAAATTATCTTAAGCATTTAAAATTCAATATCTTAACCAAGAGACTTGGGAAAAATATTTAGTTTGTTCCTAAGTGATTAGGAGTCAAAATATGACATTTTTGTGATTTTTATTATTTTTATGATTTTTATTATTTTTTAATTATTTAAAATAATAAAATAAGGTAGAAAATGAAGATTTTTGAAAAATTCTAATTTTAATTTTCCTAGAGTCCTTTCATATCAGAGAGCCCACAAAACTAATTTGGTGAATTTTTAAAATGTATTTTTAGAGTTATGAATTTTTAAAGTTTAATTTTGGTCATGTAACTTAATTAATCCATTTAGTAAAGTTAAACATTTCCAATTGATTCCAAATTTTTATGTGAGGTCCCTCTAATCCTAAAGATCAGTGGAGAATTGTTTTTAAGTTCTTTTGATGTGTGGTTAACCCTAATTAATTAACGTTCAATTTTGAGTAATTAGGCCAATTAGGGTTATTCTTAATGAATTAACTCAAAACATAATTATCCTAGGGTCCTCTGGTCCTAAGAAACCTCCCCAAATTTTCCTAGAATTTTCCATGCAATATGCTAATTAATGGATTTAAAATACCAAAAACAGTGACATAAACTTGAAAAATACATAACTTGCCATAGAGATAACTTCTGACCTTGAAAAATTCAGGGAATGTTCCCAAGATCAGAGGCTTCAAAAGCCCTATGGTCTTATGCCATGGTGAATTGTCTATGCAAATGGAGAATTAAAATACTGAAAAATGAGTAAATAATTAATTAAAAATAAAATACTCATCAAATTAACTCAATTCTATTTCCACATTATTCTTCTCTATTCACTGAGCAAGAGGGTATTTTTATTTTATTTTTGTGATTTTTCTACACAAAGATATGGATTTTCTAAGTTTCAGGCGTTTAATTAAATCATAAATTCCATATTTTCTTACTTATCCGACTCAGCGCCACGACAACCTTAGTGTCTCCGAAGCTCCACGCGGCGCACTCCCATTAGCCGCTGCCATCAGACTCAGCGCCACGCGGCCTGCGGTTCACGTACCGTTCTCTGGTCCGACGCAATCTAAGCCGTCTAGTCGATACACGCTCGATCCAACGACGGCTGGTCGTCGTCTCAGACTGGTGTGCACCCGTGACCGTCCACACTCAAACCCTAATATCTCCCTCGTTTCTCAATGGATTTTCGTGTTCTTATACTCTATGGATTCGCCTTGAAGAGACGAACACATCCATACGGTTTACATGCATTGAAATCAACTCAAACGAAATGGAGAATCGCTGGAAGCTCTCGGGGAGGAGGAGTGTCCGTACCTTGGTTCAGGAGGTGAGGCCTCAACTGAATGTGCTCGGCACGTTCGTTGGAGCTAGAAGCGCCTAGGGATGAAGCCTCTTGCTCTGGTTAAAGGTCTAAGTATGAAAGTGACCAGGCCCGATTTCAGACTTTGGAGGCTAGAGCAATTGGGTGGCCTGGAGAGGGGGCTTTCACTGGGGAACTCCTTCTCTTGGTCCTGTGCAGGTGTAGGTGAGTTTAGTTTGATTTTGGTGGAGGTTTAAGAGTCTGGCCTAAAAATTGAGCTCCAAAATTGAGCTCAATCAATGGGATTTAGGGCAGGAGAACAGTGGGGATGGATTGCTCTTGGCTAGGGGAAGCTCTGTGAGGAGTTTGGAGAGATTCTATGAAGGTTGATTTCAGCCAACCTTTTGGTCGAGAGGGGGTGGCTTGTTCAAAAAGCCATGGCCAGGGCCTCCCAGGGGGGTTTGATGGCTTGGATCAACTGCTCTGGTGAAGAGAAGAACAGCTGTAGTGGCCATTGGGCTTGGGACAACTCAGCTAGTTCAAATTGAATTTTTGAATCCATTTAGACCTCTCGGCCACAGTGTTTTACGGAGACCTGGTGGCTGGCCGGCCAGGGTCAGGTCATCATCCCGATCAGGAGGGTCAGGGCTTGAAGTTTGTGGGTTCAATTGGCCAATGCCAAGTGTAAAGAGGTTTGATTTAAGTGGTAAGGGGGACGGGTCATTTTCGGTTCAAATGGATCAAGTCATGGCTTAGGACTTGGTGCACCATCCAAAGCTCTGATTTTGGGCTGAGGGAGGTCAGGTGAGTCAGCTTATGAAGAGTGGTGAAGTCCCCATCAAGATTATTTGGATTAGTTTTTGGTTAAGGGAAATCATGGGTAGGGCTAATGACTTTTAGGGAGTGCTTAAAGGATCTCCTCATTTTGCCATTTAGGGAGTGATGACAAGTCTATGGCTCCTCATGGCTTACATATGGCTTATGCATGGCTCCATGGCTCCATTTGGCTTGGAGCCAAGCTTAGTCAATTTCATGGAAATGGGTTATAAGGATTTTAGATATTTAGGGGTAATTTGGCACATGGCTTAGTTTAGAAAAGTTTAATGATGAATTTGAAACTTAGGGAGTGATTTAAATTAAAGGGATGATGAGGTGAAAGTGTCATGTAGGCTTTGGATTGACTTTGGGCCTTTTGAAATCATTTTGGATGGGCTTTTAAAATGGTTTAAGGAAGTGGACTTTATGTTTCAAAATGAACTTTTGGATGAAAACTTTTGTGAAGGACCATGCCAAATAAATGTTGGGTTTATTTTAGGGATGTGTCATGAGTGATTTGAAACAAATTTCAGGTGATTTGGGGTTGAATTGGGTTTGATTTGGGACTTTTTGGTAAAGGGGGCAAAGTGGGTCAAGTTGGGCTAACTTGGGCTAAGGTTGGGCTAATGTTAGATTTGATGTAAAATTAATGTTGAGAAATGTTTATGGGAGTGTTACAAAGAGTTTTCAACTTTGGTTGGGCTTTGATTTTGGGATTTGGGCCCAATTGGGTTCATGGTGGGTTTAGGCCAAAATTGGGGCTTTTGGTTTTGGGTTAGGTTTGGGTGGCATTTGGGTTCAAATTTGGGCAAATCTTGTTAGTTTTTTGTTTTTAGGGATATTAGGAAGGTTTAGGAAAAGATTTGGGTTAATTGGAGTTGAGTTGGGTTAGTTTAGGCTAAGTTTAGGTCATGGGCTAAATTTAGGGTTTAAGCTTCAAATTAGAATTGGATCCAAATTTTAATCAAATTGAGCTTGGATTTGGTCTAAATTGATATTGGGGATATTGAATTGAAGTTTAGAATTATATTGGATCAACATTGAGGTCAATTGGGTTGATTTGGTTTGACATTGGGCTTACTTTGGTTAAAAAATGGCCAAATTGGAGGTTTTGGTAAGAGTGGGTTAAATTGACAAAATTAGCCTATGGTGTAGTTGAACAAAATGAAATTGGAAATATTTGGGATTTTTTGGAATTTTCTGGGAATTTTTGGAATTTATGGATTTTTTGGTTAAAAAAGGGCATTTTGGGTATTTGGAGGGTATTGGGGGGTATTTTTGGAAATTTTGGTATATTTGGCTAAGGATGATCAATTTGAATGGTGGGAAATGTTTAGGATTGGTTTTGAGGAATTTTGGGTAATTTAGGTAACTTTTGCAAATTTTGGGTAGCTTCAAGGATATTTGGTAGGTTTGGTGGGTGTAGGGCCCCGGGGGTCAAAAATTAAAATTTTGAAAAAAATGAAGATTGATCAAGTTTAAGTAGAATGGAATCACTTTGGTTGAGCCATGAAGCCATATTAAGCCCATAAGAGCCATGAGAGGACTCATTTGAGGCATTCACTATGTTGTTCCTAACCCTCTTAGCTAAGGGTCTAGGGGTTAAGGTCCATCCATATGAATTACCTACATGAGTCAGGAAGTCAAGCTAGGTATGAATGGTTTTAGGATTTGGAATGTGTGTGAAAGTGTAATGTGTGCAGGTTAACCCTTAGCAGACCAGGCCACCCAGGGTAGTCCTAAGGCCAAAGAGTCCTATAAGGAACTCATCCTTTAAACCTCCACATTTGATCTTAACCCTCAAAGTGACTTAGAGGTTTACAATCAAACTTATGGGTTTTGCAGGGAGTTAAGAGGTGTTTGAATTTCTAAGTGGTGGGTTCCATTTCTAGTCCTCTAAGATAGTCAAAGGGAAAGCCTAAGGCTAGATCCTAAGTACTAAGGAGAGAGAAGAGAAAAGACCTCATCAAAAATGAGGTCAACAAATGGACCCCAATAGGTGTGGTGTGCAAAACAAGCACACCACACGTATTAAGCGTTGACCGAAGAGATCAAAAAACCAACACAGACGTCTAAGTGACACACTTAGAACAGAGTAGAAACAAATTTCCGCTGGGGAGTATCGAGTATATCTCCAAGACTAGAGATCCCTAAACTCTCGCTGGGGAAAAGAGAAGGAGGTGAATTCCATATCATAAGATCTGGGGAAATTTGATTTAGATTTCATTTCATTTTCTATTCCGAGTTTTTTTTTTTAATATGTGAGTTTAGATTTCTATTTGTTCTGAGTCTCAATTTCGGTTGAGGTTTAATTTAAAATCAATTCAAGAAAATCTGGATTTGAGATGAGAATTGGAACCTAGGTTCCAACCTCGGGATTGCGAAGAGAACTGAAATTTAGGTACCAGCCTCGGAGGGAGGGAGTTGAAATTTGGTATCAATCTCGGGAAGAGAGTCGGAATTTGGTACCGACCTCGAAAGGAGAGAACTGGAATTTGGTACCAGTCTCGCGAGTTTAAAGAGAACTGGAATCTGGTTCCAGTCTCGAAGGTTTAAAGAGAACTAGAATCTGGTTCCAGTCTCGAAGGTTTAAAGAGAACTGGAATATGGTTCCAGTCTCGAAGGTTTAAAGGGTAGAAATTTGCTATGGGATTTGAGTTTAGCAGAAGATTTTGAATGAGACGTGAAAGTGTTTCATGTCCCACGAGGATCGATCAAAGTCTGATTATTTGGCAAAGGATATGAATCCATGCCATCAGAACTAAATCGAAAATTTTCGTGGTTCTGTGTCAGTAGATTCAGTCGACCTTCTCAAAAGAGGGAAGATAATATGGAGAGTCAAAAAGAGATTCGAGAATAGCCGAAGGCTGGGGATTTCAGATTCAGGAATTTGTCTTAATCGCTTGTTATGATTTGATTTTAGCTTGATTTTCAATTTAGGGTTCACATTTATTTGGGGTTCATTTTGACATTCAGATTTTTAAAAGAGTTCTCATTTATTTTTATTTTCCCTTTGTTCTTTGTTCGAAGTTCATTTAACTTAATGACATTTCCCAGTCAATTTGCACAAAAAGTGGTGAAGGCAAAACATGACATGGTCGTTTTCATTCCAATCTCGTCGAAAATACATCATACATCTTGATCCAAAACATGATGATATTTTCCTTGAGAATTCAATATCTCATACAATCCATATAAATCCAAAACGGATTGTGTAAGATTCTTCAAGTTTCTTTCAAAAGCAGTCGTAAAAATCCATGTACGAATAGTGAGATACATGGACAATAACATCACCTTCCAAGTCATCCTTGGCAGGAATGCCGTATGGATGTGCATTGGAGGTGTGATATTTCCCATGTAAATCACAGCTCGTAGGGCCGGAGACTCTCTAACTCTGGATCTGGCTAAAAGTGGAAAGGCATTTTTCTGTCATCCATTCTCCTGAAAGTGACGAAGATTCGTTCCACAAGCACTCCTGGAATGCAATGTTATGTGATGTCTGCTCCGTTTCCTTTCATTACCAGAACGGAACCTACCGGTACTGGTATCTCCACCGGCCCTCGGAACTCACCGGGGCCTGCGATCCGGAGGTCAGATCCGAACATGATATTGCAATGGTTGACAAAAAACACTGTGCAGAAAGGTCTAACGAAATCATGATGGTCTATGTGTGGAGGTATGCAGTCGCCCTCCTTGTAGATGTTAATGATGCGACTGCATTGGGTATGCAATCCGCGAGCAATACCCTCCATGTTATCATCCTTTTTACCATTCTCTTGATAATATTCGGCATCGAATCCACCTCACTGCGATGGAGTATTCCTGGTGGATTTCCTTTTCTGTCTACCGCGAAGTTGTAGCAACATCCGCATTGGATTGTAATTCTTCCTTTTCCTGGCATCCATCTTCGGGGTTCTGAATAGGTCTTTTCTCTTAGGCGACTAGCTTGGCCCATTTTCTGAAGCTCAAGTACGCAATCTACAATTTCCTGTTGTTCGTAGTCCAAAACACATCTGTATGCAGCTCGAGGCCTTCCAAGATGTTGATCCTCTTTCCTTAAATTCTTTCGAAGTATTCAAAAGTTTTCTTTTCAACATTCTGCATTTTTTCCAACTCATATTCTAGAATTATCTGCAATCAGCGAGGTATAGTAACGTACTGAGGAATGTATGGTTCAACCCCGGCACGCTCTCCTGCATGTCTTGGCTCCTCGGGGATAGTCTCTATCGGGACATCCTCCGGGGTTGCTTTTGCAACAAGACTCTTCAGAACTGGTGCATCTGATTGGCGTCGAGGCGCTGATTCTATTTCTACTCTTCTTGAAATTTTCTTTATCTGTTCTGCTTTCCTTGGAGTTGATCTCCTTTCCAGTTCCTGAAGAACCAATTTCTTTGGAGTATTTGTATTGATGGTAGCAACTGTCTCTTCATGTTGATCTGCTGCTAACTTGGTTAACATCTTGCGAATGTGGCGATTCTTATTCCTTCATTGGGTGGCAGTGAGAGTAGCTCTCCTTACCCCCTTGAACTTCTGCGGGCATGACGCTGACAAGCCTGCTTTCTGCTGTAGCAACAAAGGACTTAACTTTCTTATCTTCTCCTGTTGCATGAGCGGCGTTTGCTTTTCTCTTCTTGCTGGTGGATTGCTCACTTGGGCCACCCAATTTCATCATTGTCTAACTGTGGAACTCTTCCCGATCAATCGGGGTCCAATCATTTTCTTCATATTGTAGTCCGGCTGGTGTGAAGTCAGAGTCAATCTCGATCACGGCTCCATCCCTCACCCTCTTTTCATCAAGTGCTAGACTCACGCCATTTCTAAAGTTCATAACCAACCGCCCGTTCGACATTTCCCTGCGAAAAAATAAGGAAATGATCAGGGGCTGTACTAAGAACAAGAACAATAAGAAAAACATTTATTAATGAAAAATTCTTATTTATCTCTTCTAATTTTTAAAGAAAGTAGGAAGAGATGAGGGAAAGATCAGGAATAAATTGATTTAAAAGGAAAGATTGACATTTTCACACGTTTTTTTAACACATTTTTTGTTAATGATTTTCTTTTTTATCATCCATTTTTTTTAATGTTTTGGGTTCAGACCCAGTCGCAAATGAATACTCTACCCGTGCTTCTAGGAGTGAGACCTCATTTTTAAAGTTCATCCTTCGAAACATCAGGTTGCGTAATACTTCTTCAAATATCGTCCATTGATTGGAAGAATAGGTCGTTCTCCACGTCAATTCACCAGTTGGTAGGAAGCTCCTGAGTAGACTGTCTCGACCACGAATGAACCTTCCCATGTTGGTTCAAATTTACCTCCTATCTTGCGGCGTGCAAGAATAGGTCTTCTGAGAACTAGAACCAAGTCACCGACTTTAAATGTCCTTGGACGGACTAGTTTATCGTGGGCCTGGATCATCTTGGCTTGATACAATTCCAAATTCTGCTGTGCTGAAAGTCTTTTTCCTTCCAAGCTTTCCAATTCTTCCAATCGTAATTTGGCATTTTCTTCTGTAGTGATGTTTTCTGCAACTGCAATTCTGAGTGACGGAAGCTGTACTTCCAAGGGTAAGACGGCCTCGGACCCGTACACTAAAGCGTAAGGCGTAGATTGAGTAGGAGTTCTGAAAGTTGTCCTGTAGGCCCATAAGGCTTCTAACAACTTCTCGTGCCAATTTCATTTGTTGTCGTCCAAGGTTTTCTTTAGGATTTGGACGAGAGTTTTATTAAAAGCCTCGGCCAAGCCGTTTGCTCTTGGGTAATAGATTGTCGAATAACGCCTATCAATCGCGTGTCTTCTGACAAAATTATTGATCTTCGTACTCTTGAACGCAGACCCATTATTTTAAATGATACTGCGTGGTACTCCAAAACTGTAGACAACTTGATTCTTGAAGAACTGAAACACATGGTGTGCTTTCACTTCTCTGAGTGGTATAGCTTCTGCCCACTTGGAAAAGTAATATGTAGCTGCAAGAATGAAGCGATGTCCTCTTGAAGAAGGCGGATCTATCGGACCCACGATATCTATGCCCCAACACTCAAATGGCCACGACGCGATTGTCGGATGTAACACATTTGGAGGTTGATGTAGAACCATTCCATGCACTTGGCACTGGTGACAACTTTTGGCAACCTTCATGCAGTCGGTTATCATCGAGGGCCAGTAATACCCTAGTCTTTTAATCTTCATTTTCATCTTCAGACCCGATTGACGAGCGCCACAAAGTCCTGAGTGTACTTCTTTGACAATTTCATAAGCCTCGGACCCGCTCAGGCATATTAGCCACATCCGATCAAAAGACCTTATGTATAACGTGTTGTTTATTAATGCGTAAGACAGAGTTCTTTTCTATATTTGATGGGCTTTCGACTTATCGTCTGGTAGGTTTCCTGTTTGCAAGTAGTCCATTAGTGGCCGCCGCCAATCTTCTGTATTTTACATTCTTGCCGCAATTGTTTCTTCTTCTTTTCCTAACTTGTGTATCGTGTCCATGTCGAGCTGTGAGAGAACTTGACGTCCCTGAACTGACACTTCAACTGATTCATCCTGCAAGCAGGCAAATTCTTTTGCAAGGCGGGCTAACGAGTCTACCAGAGCGTTTTCACTCCTGGGAATCTTGTAGATCGTTACATTCGGAATCTGCTCCAACAATTTCATGGCATACAGAAAGTATTGTTCGAGTCTTGGCTATAGAATTCTATTTTGTCTTGCGACCTGTTGAATTTTCAACTGAGAATCCCCATAGATGTTGATATCTGTTATCCCCATCTGAATGGTTAATTCCAATCCTGTTATGAGGGCTTCGTATTCTGCTTCATTGTTTGTACACGGTTCTGTTAAGTGATAGGAATACCTTAACATCCCCCACTCCGGTGTTATAAATATTAGTCTGATTCCTGCCTTACCGAGCACTATCGTTTGCAATTCTTTACCTTTCTGTGCTGAAGATGCTCCGTCGAAGTACAGTTCCCAACGCTGATCATCGGGGTCTTCTAGGCTCATTATCTGCTATTTTGGCAAGTCGTCGTTGAGAGGCGATTCTGCCGGTAAAGGGTGTGCTGCAAGGAAGTCTGCCAGGACTTGTCCCTTTATGACACGAAGAGGAACGAAAGTTATATCGAATTGCAATAGTATCATTGACCACCTGGCAAGTCTGCCGGAAAGTGTCGGACGGGTCATCAAATATTGCAACGGGTTAAACTTCGAAATAAGGTTGACCTTATGAGAAAGCTTGTAGTGCCTGAGCTTCTGTGCGGTGAAGATCAGGGCCAAACAGTGCTTCTCAATAGGAGGATACTTTACTTCCGTCGGAATTAGACGACGGCTTAAGTAGTAGAGAGCATTTTTTTATCCCTCATCATTGACCTGGGCTAACAGGGCTCCGAGAGAGTCGTCTAAAGTCGCGGTATAAAGTATCAATGGTCGTCCCGAGACTGGGGCTGCTAAGACAGGAGGTGTCATTAGGTATTGTTTGATGTCATCGAAGGCATGTTAACATTTGGAGTCCTAAGTAAACTTGGCATCCTTCTTAACTAAAGCAGAAAACGGCTGACACCTTCCTTACAAATTTAAGATAAAGCGTCGAAGATATGCCAATTTCCCTTGAAAGGACCGTAGTTGTTTCAAGGTTTTAGGAGGTGGCATTTCTAAGATAGCTTTAATCTTCTCCGGATCGATTTCAATTCCACGATGTCGGACGAAAAATCCTAAGAATTTCCCAGAGGTGACGCCGAAGGCGCATTTCAGGGGATTCATCTTAAGGTTAAATTGTCTTAATCGCTCGAAAATACTTCTCAAATCATACAAGTGATCTTCCTTTAATTTGCTCTTGATGACCACATCATCCACGTAACAATCAACTTGGTTGTGAATGAGATCATCAAAAATCCTCGTCATTGCTCTTTGGTAGGTTGCTCCTGCGTTCTTCAATCCAAATAGCATCACTGTGTAGCAGTACACTCCAATTGGCGTTCTGAAGGTTGTGAGCTTTTCATCTTCCGGTGCCATCTTTATCTGGTTGTATCTCGAAGATCCATCCATGAAAGAGAATATTTCATGTGTCGAAGCGATGTCGATCATCAATTACGGAATTGGTAGCGGGAATTCATCCTTTGGACATGCTTTATTCAAATCTCTGAAATCCACGCAGATTCTGATCTGACCATTCTTCTTTCTGACTGGTACCACATTGGCTAACCAAGTTGGGTATTGCTCTTCGCAGACAAATTTAGCATCTATTAGCTTCTTAACTTCAGCTATTACTTGTTGTTTAATTTCTAGACGCATTCTTCTCGGAGCTTGTCTGACTGGAACAGCAGTGTGATCCACTCCTAGCCTGTGAACTACAACCTCTGGAGCTAATCCTAGCATTTCATCGTAACTCCAAGCAAAACAGTCTTTAAACTCCATTAATAGCTTGATTATGTTTTCGAAGTCTTCTTTATCTAGTAAGGAGCTAACAAAGGTCGGCCTAGGCTCTTCGCTAATACCTAAGTTAACTTCCATTAACTCGTCTATTGTAGATTTAATTTATTCTTTGAATTCTGGCGGATCATCTCCGATTGGTAGATCTTTGAGATCTTCTGAAGCTTCCAAGCAGTCTTCATTAGGCTCGCAAGTGACAACAAATCAAAATCCCGTATCGTCAACTGATCCTACCGTGCCGAATCCGAGACCATGTTTTGAATTGGGAGGCCGGCTGGCATTATTCCATAATTTTTCAAAATGTTGTGATTGACTTTTTGTCCATCGTCGAGGTAAGACACCACGTTGACTTAAATTTTGAACACAGGGAGAGTACCACTCAAAAGGCAGTTCCATTAGTTCAGATGAAGCAACTTCTTCAAATTGTACAGCATTTTCAGTTTGGAAGAAGAAGCACCACGGTAAAACTTGATTGGTTTAGTACCACCACCATGCACTTCCTTGACCATCATACCCTCGACCTCATTAGGGTGGATCGGGGTTAGGGTCATAATATGTACATAGTGGTTAATCTTCTCATACATTGATTTATATTCTTCATTCGTTTCATCTTCGAGAGAGATCTTGAACTGGGGTTCCTTCTGACTTATCACCGCTGCTTCTTTCTTGATTTCTTCTTCTTTAGAACTGTTCTCCCAATCAACATCGATGATTGGTTTCTTCTGTCCATCTGTTCCAACGTCTCTTCCATGACCTCATCCCCGGCCTCGAGCTCGGGTGCGAGTTCTGGAGAAACCTTCACCATCTCGCCGTAAGAGAGTGGTGAGTAACTGTTGGACTAGAATTTTAGGCTCTTCATCGTCTTGCACTTCTTTTGCTTTATTTGGTATGACATTTTTGGAGAAGATTATTTTCTTCGGAGGCACGTAATAGGCTGCATCTTCATGAATTCCAATCTCGTGTACGGAGAATGCTTGCAAGTCACCTTTGATACATTGTTCTCCTCCTTCATAATACTTTATGCAGTGGTGCAGAGATGACCGTACCATCCGGTTCACATGGATCCATGGCCGACCCAGTAGAGCGTTGAACGATGTCTCAGAATCAATTATATGGAATTTTACTTTGCTAAATCACCGGTCTTCATCAGTAGTGTTATCGATCCAAGTGCTCTTTCTCCTTTCTGATTGAACCCTCTTAATAACATCTTGTCTGCTTCGAGGTCGCGAGCATCAATTTCCAAATATGCTAACGTTCGAAGGCTCATTATGTTGATTGATGCTCCTGGATCAACCAACACCCAAGAGAGCGTAAACTTTACAATAGTGACTGAAATGCACAACGGTCGGTTGTGATCAGCTGTTCCCAGTAATAGATCATTGTCCGTGAAGGTAACACCTCGCTGTTCTTTTAACGAGCAAACCTCATCGAAGGAATTACCGGCCATTTGAGCTAAACAAATCTTTGGATCAAGTAGAGCCTTGATCAGAGCTTCCCTCATCTCCTTTAACAGGATCAGAGCGTCGTATATGCTTAGTTTGGCTGGTAGCTTCCTAAGATGGGCTAGCACGTTATAGTTCACTTTATTACCATGTTCCTCGGTTTCTTCTCGAATGGGCAATTCCTCTGCTGGGGTTGGCTCCTCCTGAGCAACCACCTGCTTTCCTTTATCCTTTGGACCCATTCTCGGAGGTAGAACTTTTCCGCTTCTTAGGTTGACTTCAGTTACTTGTTCTGAGTTTGGTGCTGGATCTGCCGATGCTTCCCCTTGAATTGGAACTACTGGATCTTCTGGAGTTGCTTCAGAATCTGATAACTCTAATTCTATCACGATTGGAGCTCCTCGAAATTCACAAATGGACTCGTTGCTTGTTGATTTTTGTAGCCTCCTTTGTGAACATCTTCTTCGTAGTGGTCATCGAGGTCGTGTATGATTTGAGAATCGTTATTTATATTGGAATCGAGATTCGGATTAAGTCGGTTGTCGCTAGTTACGTAATCGTTAGAAACAGTTAAAACGTAGCCAACGCCATAACTCTTATCATTATAAGATCTCGCCGGGACGAGCAAATAAAAATATCGAGTCAGAAGTTCGAGAGATTTCTCCCCTGAATCGGAAACAACCATCCTAGGATAAGCAACCCCTAGTCTACCCTTCAGAGCCTCGATCTTCTTCTCTTCTACGATCTTCTCCTCCTTCTGAGGTGGTTCTTCGATTGCAAGCGATGGTACCGGCTCGGCGGGTTTCAAACTCTGAGTTGAAGCGCGTACCAAAGCGGTCTGGATGTGATCCAAAATTTTCTTTGAAGACTTTGTCCAGATGATACTCCATCCATTATTGGTCATATACGGGTTTATCGGAACAATAGGATCCGTCGAGATAACATTGACGGAACCTCCTTTTTGGGGTTCCTTCATGTATTCCTTCGGGATCGTTATGTTCCCTTTCCGGAGATTGTCATCAAGCTAACTCTTGAAAGTGATGCAATCCTCTATATTGTGTCCGAGCATTCGGTGGTAAGGGCAATAGTTCGGATGATCTTTCTTGTTGACTTCTTCCAGCCTCTTGGGCTCTGGTAGCTGAAAATCTGGTGTTTTCATTAAACTGCGGAACATCTTTGCTACTGCTTTAGTCTTCAATGGATATTCCTTATTCAGAAAATCTTTCGGAGGTACGCCGTGGATGAGGCGGTTGTTCATAATGCCGAGGCGACCGATAGCTCGGTCGAGGCTGTTGATAACCCTGCTGAGGTTGCTGATAGATCTGTTGCGGTTGTTGGTATGTCTGTTGCGGTGGTTGATAACTAGGTTGTGGCCGCTCTGGCTGTATCTGAATCAGCTGCTTGACCTTATCTACTACCACGATGATTCCAGATTTCTTTTCAAATATTTTTACGGGCTTCTACTTATCGGTCTTATCTACGAAACTTAACTACTTTGCCTCTTCTTGCAAGCTCCCGGCCTTGCTAAGCAACTTCTCGAAAGTCTTGATTGTAAATCCTTTAAGGAGAAGTGCTATCGGGTCATGGATACTCTTAAGCAGGATACCGACTGCATGCTTTTATTGAAGCTGTGCTTCACACTTCATGCTTAAGTTTCTCCATCGAAGTATGTAATCCACTAAAGTCTCGTTCGGTTTCTGGTGCTCCACCACTAGATCACCGATAGTGATGTGGTGCCGAGCCCCGGCAAACCGTTTAACGAAGAGGTTTTCTAACTTTGAAAAGGTCTTAACTGAACCATTTGGCAGTGCTCGCGTACCGGTCGAAGGCGATCCACGACAAGCTGCCGACGAACCGACGGAAGAGTAAAGTGTCACTCCCAACGGCATTGCAGCAACTAGCACGAAAATGTGCGACATGCTGCCGGGGGTTTCCCGTTCCATCAAAAGTTTTAAACAGAGGTGGTACGAAGCCTTTCGGGTATTGGACTGCATCAAACTCTTCGGGGTAAGGTCTACTCGTATGAGTAGATGTTCCGCTCTTAGATTGTGCTAAGGCTTCTCGCACCTGCTGTTCTACCATATTTTAATGTCCTTTTTGGGAATCATATTCTGTGTAGAATCCTTCTTTGGTGGCTCATCTCCGTTGACGGATGTGATCTCTTTTCCTCCATCTGTAATATGGATGATCTCTGGGGGTGTTTCTTTCTGAGGTTGTACCTAGCTCTGGAGAGTGGCTAAAGCAGCAGCCATCTCTTCCATCCTCTTTTCCATCTGGGAAATTATGTCATCACTTTCCCGAAGCTGTGCTCTCATCACTTCCGGTTCATCTCTTTTCGCAGCTGCCGGAGCACCTTGCGAAGTTGATGATGCTCGTGTCTCAACCATATTGATCTCGGCATACTCCTCATCCATGAACTCTGATGAATCAACTTCATTTTCCAACTTTTCTCCTCTTTCTTTCGCCAACCGTTGGATATCCATCCTTAGCTTTCCTATAGCATCCTTGAGGGGTCTCTTCCAGACGGTCTCGCGGTTGTCGTGTGATGGTTGTTGAACTTCTTTTCGGGAGTTTCTTTTATTGCAGTAGCACTTTCTTCTGATTCGGGCTTTTTGACGAGACTTTTCTTCTCAGGATGTTGTGTTGGTCTCGGCTCAGTAATAATAGGTCGCCACACCATCCTTCTTGGAGCAAAAGGCCTAGGACCAGACGGTCTGTCGGCTATATGCTGTTAGGTGGTGTCCTCCCTAATATGATGGCCCGATACAACAACAGGTGAACTAGCTTTCATTTTCTTCCTTGGTTTCTCTACGGTAGTGATAGGCTCTACTCGCGGTCCGAGGCGGGATCTAGCTGGCACTCGTCCCATTCTTCTTAGGATTTCTGACACGGGGCATCTTTCTTTCTCTGCCAATTTTTCTATCATAGCTTGTAGCCGAGCAAATGGTGTTGTCTTAACCCTTTTTATTTTGTAGTTACTATAGTATGCAGGTCGGGGTAATGTAGCGGCAATCCTTCGGACGTCTTCTTCATCCGATGCAGCAGAGAGGGGGTGAAACCTACTTCCTTCCAACAGAGGTGTATACTCAGGCAGTTCAGGGATTTCCTCCAGGAAAGTAACTTCAGCGGCCTTGCCTTTTTCAATCCTGGCTATCTTTCTGCTTCTATTTCTCCTTTGAGTCCGAGTTAGGGGTGCAACTCTTGAACTGGACCCAATCTCGAAAACAGATGGTATTGTAGCAAAATCTGTACCCTCCACGGTGACAGGCTCATCACAGACTTAGATTTCCTTCCCCTTCAGTTTGGCAGAAGCCGGGGTAGGTGCAGAGATGACTAGACCGGTAGGGATAGAGACAACAGTCCTCCTATGAATAATAGTACTTCTTTCGGCTGGAACCCTTTGCAGGGGAGGGAATTCTTGAGTCGACTTCAGGTTGAACTCAATTAGGGGCTCCTCAATTTCTGGCACTCTGTCCATTAGTGTGAAGAGGGTGACGTCAGCGAACATAATATCTGTATTGTTGAATCCTTGTCCAAAACGGATGATTCCATTGTCGGGCAGTTCATCCTTATAGACGGCGAAGTCCATTCCATTGGTGAAGGAGAAAATTAACTTTGGGGCAGTCATTTTCTGCAGTGTAGATTCCGAATATCAGTCCTGAATTATGCTTCCTTTCGTCACAAAACTCAGAATGAAAAAGAAAGAGTCCGAACACATTCTCATTTATCTTAATGTATTTGTGATTTTTAAGAGAATTCGTTTATTAGAAGGTTGTTTATTAGAGGATTTGTTTGTTAGGAACAAAATGATTAAAGGAGGAAGGCTATACAAAAGGTAAAGGACCCGATTCAGAATTGGAAAAGGAGAGAAAGTCTCGCAAAACTTCTCAACACGAGGGACCGCTCCTAAGCTAACACCTATTGGGGGTCCACCCCACCTCAGAAAAGAGGTAAAAGGATTTCAGAACCTCTCTGTTTAGGGGTGGCTCCTAAATCCGAGAGAAGCTGGCTATACCCGTTCAAGATAGAAATGAACGTGGTATGCCAACGGAAAGAATGGTAGTTTGCTCCACTAGGGACATGGATACACTACCGATTTATGAAAGCAAAACCATCTGATCAAAATGGAGAAAGGAACCTTTCCCCAGTGGAGTCGCCAGAAGTTGTCGGCATATTTTTAGGTTGAGTGTTATATTTTGAAAAAGGGTCGCCTACAAAAATTGTCAGCGAATTTTAAATTTTAAGTTTAATTTAAATATACATATAATTTAGAAAGTAGCATTTGATTTTGAAAATAACTTTAAGTTTGAAAATTTTAAGATATGAAATCAAACCGATCTCACATCCCAAATAGTTTATATAAACGAGCACCGCATCACAAACCGTATATCTGTCCCGAGGAATAGACACGCTGTTTGATGATGGGGCTCGATTAAATAAACTAGAAGATTTGTGACATCCGTTTGGTCTGCGAACCAATTTTATGAGCCGACAAATTCCACTGTTTAATATAAAGGAATTAAATAGGGTTAATATTACCTGAGTTCTTAAAGTTCCCTATAAGGGCAAGCCCCTATAGTTAATTACATCTTAAATGACGGGAATCATTAAAGAAAACTCTCGATAATGATCAGTGGTTTCGCTCTCAAGAATTTCAAAGTTTAAGGTTTCAAACAATTGAATTTTGGGATTTCAAAAGGGAGTAGCTCAAATTTGGAACAGTTTATTTTACGAGCCCAATGGAAGAGAAGTTAGGAGAAGCTGAGGATCCAAGAAGAATCTTGGCAACTTCCCAAACTATCCTATTGTTTGGCTTCAATTTAGGAGTTTATTTAATGTTATAATCCTGCCAATTTTAATTAATTAGGACTTATATTCGTACGACATGATCATACAAATAGCCTGGAAGATGTGAGGGTTTGTGTCGTACCAAACGACTACCTCGGAGTCCTAAAACCGGTTAGGGCTTAATTTGCATAACATTATTATACAAATTCCTAACAAAAATTTTAAGGGTTTATGTTGCACTAGGCAGACGACCTCGAAATCCTATGGCTTGTTATTTAATTCTAAGAAAGGTTTTGCTGAAGTAGACTCAGGTTTTGCTGACGAAGATAGCCGTGCTGCCCGCTATGCTCCAAGCTCCTTGTTGTTGCAGAGGTTTAGTTGTAGAAGGTGAAAATCAGGAGATGAGAGAAGTGTTTTGGTTTAGAAAAGTTTTAAAATCAAAATGTCTTTAATGTTTTATAAGGGGAATCTTAAAGTTGATTATAACAACACTGGTTAAGATCCCACGGTTCCATCATTCCGGCACCGTTATTTTTATCGGATTCACTTAGTCCAGATGAATTTGCTAAACTCAACTGAATGAGTTCCACACTTTCATTTAGACCGTGGGAAATCCCGTTAGCAACACGTAGGTTACATCATCTGAGGTATTCCCAATCATCCAACAAGACATTAATTTAGTTATAGTTATAGTTTTGTGTTCTGTTTGTGATTAAATTTTGAGTTATTTTATATTTTGAAATGTTGTAGCTGTGAATTTTATCTTGTTGTGATTTTTAATTTAGTTTTGGGTTTCAGTTTTGTGTCTATCCTAAAGGTTTCAGTTTTCATGCAACAATCTTGTTTAACATGCAAGAAAAGTAAAGCACAATACATGTAAGTAACTTGCGATAAAATAAAAGCGTACCTGGAGGGTCTTCCCGTCATTCCAAGCTACACTTAAAGCACATGTTAAGGCATTTATATATATTTGCAAGAAAACACCTAGGTAAAGCTAAGGGAAGGTTTTGGTTGTCTACCAAAGTCCTAATCCTATTGCTAGTCAATCCCTACGACGTCTAGGTTCTTTTGTGTTTTGTTAAGGATGATTTTCTTCATCAAAGGACAATCAAGTTCAGTTGTTCTTCTAAAACATCTCATCATATTGAGAAAGTGCTTAGGACGAATCTTAAACATCTTTTCAAAATTTCTGAGATTATTTCGAGTCTAAATGAATTTTTATTATATAGATGAATCAATCATCCATAAATTTTTAGTCAAGTTTTAACTCTTGCTCAGTGAATTTAGGACATTTGATTATCCTATAAGTAAATTGACATCTCACTTGATACTTTACTTAAGAGTTATAATAATGAAAACCTTTAGGGGGGTAAATTAGTTTGTTAAAGAATTTAATGATTTAAAACTGGAATTGGTGATTTAAAGTGATTTAATTTAGTTATGAAATTCTAATAATTTAAGTTTGTAATAGTGTTCAAGTTGTTTTATTCTTAATGTTTTAAACCATTTAAATTGAAAGAGGAGTTTAAATTATTTAATTTAGACTTTAATGATTTAATTCTTAATTTAATTGCAATATTCTATATTAACTTTTAATTGGTTTGATTTTCTTTATTAAGAATCATTTTTTTAAAATTAATTTTGTTGTTTCATGTTTGCTTTAAATTTGCTTTCAAGTGATTTTTGAAATTAATTTTAGTGTTTTAAATTTATTTCAATTTGATTATTAAATTACTTAATGTTTCAAGCTTAATTTAATTAAAGGTTACTTTCTTTTAATTATCATCTTAAATTTAATTAAGAGTTAAATATTAAATTAATTCATTTAGGAATTCTAAATTAAAGAATTGATATCTTCTTAAATCAAATCCCTAATCTTAATAATCCAAATTTTTAATCTATTCTTCCAAAATTTAAATTATTTAATTAATTAAAATTTACTTTAAATATTTTCAAGATGATTAATGGGTTTCTACCCCTTAATTCCCTAGGTTTCAATCAACTAATGAAAATTTTAAAATCAGATATTTTACTCTCCCCTTGATTAAACCTAAATATTAATTAGGGTTAAAATTCTTTAATTACATTTATGCCCCTTTTAAGCTTGTTCATTTCATAACTCAACAAATTAAGCTAAAATGAACTTAAAATTTTTATGTCACTTTACTCACATGTCAATTAAGACATTAGAGGAGAAGATGTGATTTTTCTGAATTTAATTTAATTTATATAATTATTTTAATGAAAAATAGGAATTTTTAATGGAAATTCAACAATATGACCAAGGTAACGCTTCTGTCCTTAGGAAAATTATGGGATGTTTTTACTGACTAGAGGAATACTTAGGCCAATTTTAGTGATTTTTTGAATTATATTTTATTTATTATAATTATTTTGAGTTTAGGAGTGTTAATTAATTATAAAATAAAATTAATGTTGAAAAATAAATTTTATATTTTTCTTAAGTCCCTCTAACCTCAAGGAGTTCAGAGAAGCAAATTTTATATTTTTTTGATTTTTCTTTGATTTATTAGAATTAATATGGTGAAAAGGTTGGAAAATCCATTTTTTTAATATTAAAAATTGTCTTAAGCATTTAAAATTCAATATCTTAACCAAGAGACTTGAGAAAAATATTTAGTTTGTTCTTAAGTGATTAGGAGTCAAAATATGACATTTTTGTGATTTTTATTATTTTTATGATTTTCATTATTTTTTAATTATTTAAAATATTAAAATAAGGTAGAAAATGAAGATTTTTGAAAAATTCCAATTTTAATTTTCTTAGACTCCTCTGATATCAGAGAGCCTACAAAATCAATTTGGTGAATTTTTAAAATGTATTTTTAGAGTTATGAATTTTGAAAGTTTAATTTTGGTCATGTAACTTAATTAATCCATTTAGTGGGGTTAAACATTTCCAATTGATTCCAAATTTTTATGTGAGGTCCCTCTGATCCTAACGATCATTCGTGAATTATTTTCAAGTTCTTTTGATGTGTGGTTAACCCTAATTAATTAAAGTTCAGTTTTGAGTAATTAGGCCAATTAGGGTTATTCTTATTGAATTAACTCAAAATATAATTATCCTAGGGTCCTCTGGTCCTAAGAAACCTCCCCAAATTTTCCTAGAATTTTCCAAGCAATATGCTAATTAATGGAATTAAAATACCAAAAACAGTGGCATAAACTTGAAAAATACATAACTTGCCATAGAGATAACCTCTGACTTTGAAAAGTACAGAGAATGTTCCTAAGATCAGAGGCTTCAAAAGCCATATGGTCTCATGCCATGGTGAATTGTCTATGCAAATGGAGAATTAAAATACTGAAATGAGTAAATAATTAATTAACAATAAAATACTCATCAAATTAATTCAATTCTTTTCCATATTATTCTCCTCTATTCACTGAGCAAGAGGGTATTTTTATTTTATTTTTGTGATTTTTCTACACAAAGATATGGATTTTCTAAGTTTCAGGCGTTTAATTAAATCATAAATTCCATATTTTCCTACTTATCCGACTCTGCGCCACGACAGCCTCAACATCTCCGAAGCTCCACGCGGCGCACTCCCATTAGCCGCCACCATCCGACTCAGTGCCACGAGGCCAGCGGTTCACGTACCGTTCCCTGGTCCGACGCAATCTGAGCCGCCCAGTCGATACACGCTCGATCCAACGGCGGCTGGTCGTCGTCTCCGACTGGTGTGCACCCGTGACCGTCCACACTCAAACCCTAACATCTCTCTCATTTCTCAATGAATTTTTGTGTTCTTATACTCTATGGATTCGTCTTGAAGAGACGAACACATCCATACGGTTTACATGCATTGAAATCAACTCAAACGAAATGGAGAATCGCTGGAAGCTCTCGGGGAGGAGGAGTGTCCATACCTTGGTTCAGGAGGTGAGGCCTCAACTGAATGTGCTCGGCACATTCGTTGGAGCTGGAAGAGCCTAGGGATGAGGCCCTGGCCCTAGTTAAAGGTATAAGTATGAAAGTGACTAGGCCCGATTTCAGACTTTGGAGGCTAGAGCAATGTGGCCTGGAGAGGGGGCTTTCACTGGGGAACTCCTTCTCTTGGTCCTGTGCAGGTGTAGGTGAGTTTAATTTGATTTTGGTGGAGGTTTAAGAGATGTCCTGTTCTGGCCTGAGAATTGAGCTCCAAAATTGAGCTCAATCAATGGGATTTAGGGCAGAAGAACAGTGGGGATGGATTGCTCTTGGCTAGGGGAAGCTCTGTGGGGAGTTTTGAGGGATTCTATAAAGGTTGATTTCAGCCAACATTTTGGCCGAGAGGGGGTGGCTTGTTTAAATATCCATGGCCAGGGCCTCTCAAGGGGGTTTGTTGGCTTGGATCAACTGCTCTGGTGAAGAGAAGAACAACTGCAGTGGCCATTGGGCATGGGACAACTCAGCTAGTTCAAATTGAATTTTTGAATCCATTTAGACCTCTCGGCCACGGTGTTTTACGGAGACCTGGTGGCTGGCCGGCCAGGGTCAGGTCATCATCCTGATCAGGAGGGTCAGGGCTTGAAGTTTGTGGGTTCAATTGGCCAATGCCAAGTGTAAAGAGGTTTAATTTAAGTGGTAAGGGGGACGGGTCATTTTCGGTTCAAATGGATCAAGTCATGGCTTAGGACTTGGTGCACCATCCAAAGCTCGATTTTGGGTCGAGGGAGGTCAGGTGAGTCAGCTTATGAAGAGTGGTGAAGTCCCCATCAAGATTATTTGGATTAGTTTTTGGTTAAGGGAAATCATGGGTAGGGCTAATGACTTTTAGGGAGTGCTTAAAGGATCTCCTCATTTTGTCATTTAGGGAGTGATGACAAGTCTATGGCTCCTCATGGCTTACATATGGCTTATGCATGGCTCCATGGCTCCATTTGGCTTGGAGCCAAGCTTAGTCAATTTCATGGAAATGGGTTTTAAGGATTTTAGATATTTAGGGGTAATTTGGCACATGGCTTAGTTTATAAAAGTTTAATGATGAATTTGAAACTTAGGGAGTGATTTAAATCAAAGGGATGATGAGGTGAAAGTGTCATGTAGGCTTTGGATTGACTTTGGGCCTTTTGTAATCATTTTGGATGGGCTTTTAAAATGGTTTAAGGAAGTGGGCTTTATGATTCAAAATGGACTTTTGGATGAAAAATTTTGTGAAGGACCATGCCAAATAAATGTTGGGTTTAGTTTTGGGATGTGTCATGAGTGATTTGAAACAAATTTAAGGTGATTTGGGGTTGAATTGGGTTTGATTTGGGACTTTTTGGTAATGGGGGCAAAGTGGGTCAAATTGGGCAAACTAAGGTTGGGCTAATGTTAAATTTGATGTAAAATTAATGTTGAGAAATATTTATGGGAGTATTACAAAGAGTTTTCAACTTTGGTTGGGCTTTGATTTTGGGATTTGGGCCCTTTTGGGTTTATGGTGGGTTTGGGCCAAAATTAGGGATTTTGGTTTTGGGTTAGGTTTGGGTGGAGTTTGGGTTCAAATTTGGGGCAAATCTTGTTAGTGTTTTGTTTGTGGGGATATTAGGAAGGTTTAGGAAAAGATTTAGGGTTAATTGGAGTTGAGTTGGGTTAGTTTGGGCTAAGTTTAGGTCATGGGCCAAAATTGGGCTTTAAGCTTCAAATTGGAATTGGATCCAAATGTTAATCAAATTGAGCATGGATTTGGTCTAAATTGATATTGGGGATATTGAATTGAAGTTTAGAATTGTATTGGATCAACATTGAGGTCAATTGGGTTGATTTGGTTTGACATTGGGCTTACTTTGGTTAAAAATGGGCCAAATTGAGGGTTTTGGTAAAAGTGGGTTAAATTGACAGAATTGGACTATGGTGTAGTTGAACAAAATGACATTGCAAATATTTGGGATTTTTTGGAATTTTCTAAGAATTTTTGGAATATATGGATTTTTTGGTTAAAAAAGGGCATTTTGGATATTTGGAGAGTATTGGGGGGTATTTTTGGAAATTTTGGTATATTTGGCTAAGGATGATCAATTTGAATGGTGGGAAATGTTTAGGATTGGTTTTGAGGAATTTTGGGTTATTTAGGTAATTTTTGCAAATTTTGGATAGCTTCAAGGACATTTGGTAGGTTTGGTGGGTGTAGGGCCCCGGGGGTCAAAAATTAAAATTTTGAAAAAAATGAAGATTGATCACGTTTGTGTAGAATGGAATCACTTTGGTTAAGCCATGAAACCATATCAAGTCCATAAGAGCCATGAAGCCATATCAAGCCCATAAGAGCCATGAGAGGACTCATTTAAGGAATTCACTATGTTGTTCCTAACCCTCTTAGCCAAGGGCCTAGGGGTTAAGGTCCATCCATATGAATTACCTTCATGAGTCAGGAAGTCAAGCTAGGTATGAATGGTTTTAGGATTTGGAATGTGTGTGAAAGTGTAATGTGTGCAGGTCAACCCTCACCAGACGAGGCCACCCAGGGTAGTCCTAAGGCCAAAGAGTCCTATAAGGAACTCATCCTTTACACCTCCACCTTTGATCTTAACCCTCCAAGTGACTTAGGGGTTTACAATCAAACTTATGGGGTTTACAGGGAGTTAAGAGGTGTTTGAATTTCTAAGTCGTGGGTTCCATTTCTAGTCCTCTAAGATAGTCAAAGGGAAAGCCTAAGGCTAGATCCTAAGAACTAAGGAGAGAGAAGAGAAAAGACCTCATCAAAAATGAGGTCAATAAGTGGGCCTGGATCATCTTAGCTTGAAACAATTTCAGATTCTGCTGCGCTGAAAGTCATTTCCCTTCCAAGCTTTCCAGTTCTTCTACCGTAGTTTGGCTTTCTCTTCTGTAGTAATCTTATCTGTGACTGCAATTCTGAGCTACAGAAGCTGAACCTCCAAGGGCAAGACGACCTCGGACCTGTACACTAGGCTTAAGGTGTAGACTGAGTAGGAGTTCTGAAAGTCATCCTGTAGGCCCATAAGGCTTCTAATAACTTCTCGTGCCAATTTCTCTTGTTGTCGTCCAAAGTTTTCTTTAGGATTTGGATGAGAGTTTTATTAAATGTCTCGGCCAAGCCATTTTCTCTTGGGTAGTAGATCGTTGAATAGTGTCAGTCGATCCCGTGCTTTCTGAAAAAAATTGTTAATCTTCATGCTTTTAAATGCGGACTCGTTATCTGAGATAAATCTGCGCGGTACCCCAAAACGGCAGACGACTTGATTCCTGAAGAATTGTAATACGTGATGTGCCTTCACTTCTCTGAGCGATACTACTTCTACCCACTTTGAAAAGTAATGTGTCACTACTAGGATGAAACGATGTCCTCTTGAGGAAGGCAGTTCTATCAGACCCATAATGTCTGTGCCTCGACACTCAAATGGCCACAAAGCGATTGTCGGATGTAGCACATTTGGAGGTTGATGTAGAACCACTCCGTGCACTTGGCAATGGTGACATCTCTTGGCAACTTTCATGCAATCGGTCATCATTGTGGGCCAGTAGTACCATAATCTCTTAATCTTTATTTTCATGTTCGGACCCGATTGATGAGCGCAGCAAAGTCCTGAGTGCACCTCTTTAATGATTTCACGAGCCTCGGACCCACTCAGGCACCTTAGCTGCATCTGATCGAAAGACCTTCTGTATAAGCTATTACTTATTAAGGCGTATGACAGAGTTCTTTTCTTGATCTGATGAGCTAATGACTTATCGTCCGAAAGTTTTACTATTTGTAGGTAGTCTATTAATAGCTGACGCCAATCTTCTGTAGTTTCTGCCACTGCTGCAACTATTTCTTCTTCTTTTCTGATTTGTGCATTGCATCCATGTCAAGCTGTGATAGGACCTGTCGCCCTTGAACTGACATTTCAACTGATTCATCTTGTAAGCAGGAAAATTCTTTTGCGAGGTGGGCTAACGTGTTTGCGAGAGCATTTTCTCTTCTGGGAATATTGTATATCGTTACATTCAGAATGTGCTTTAGCAACTTCATTGCATACTGGAAATACTGCTCGAGTCTTGGTTTCAGGATCTTGTATTGCCCTGCAACTTGTTGTATGATCAACTGTGAATCACCGTAGATGTTGTATGCGTTATACCCATTTGAATGGCTAATTCCAGTCCGTTTATAAGAGCCTTGTATTATGCTTCATTGTTTGTACATGCTTCTATCAAATGGTAGAGTATCTTAACATCCCCTGCTTCGGCGTTATTAATATTAGTCTGATTCCTGCCTTACCGGGCACTATTGTTTGCAATTCTTTATTCTTCTATGCTGAGGACGCTCCATCGAAGTACAGTTCCCAACATTGATCATCGGATTCTTCCAAGCTCATTATATGTTCATCTGGCAAGTCGTCATTGAGAGGCGATTCTGCCGGTAAAGGGTGTGCTGCGAGGGAGTTGACCTGATATAAATATATGCGTACTAAAATCTTCTTCCCTGACAACGGTGCCAAAAACTTGACCTGAAGTCCTCTGAAGATCAACGTACTAATTAATGCTTTCAAAAATATATGTTATAAATAATAATAACGACTAGTGTATATAAATATAATTTTATGGAAAATACTTTACACACTAGGGGTTCTACGCAAGTATACGTATCGTTTCAAGTAATATAGGGCTTTGAAACAAAGACCCCAGTATCGATCCCACGAGGAGAGAGTTATAGATTTTTAAATATTTTTATTTTAAATTATTTCTTTAATAATCTTTAATTTACTAGATGCAATAATAAAGCAGGAATAAAATAATTGATGTAAATAGCAATAAGAAAACAACTTTCTACGTTTCAATTAATTCAAGATTTTCTAAGATAATGATAGTATTCGTGGAGAATATAAATTTATGGTATTGTGCCAAATTGAAGCATTCATATTCTTTACCGTTTGATCCAGGTGCAAAAAACATTGGCTAGCCTATAGATCAGGTCCGGATGTATTGTTAGTAGAATGGGTTAATCTAGGCTCACACTACTAGATGTCCAAGGGTGGCTATGGTCGGCCCTACTAGTGACCCTTTCCTTTTCTATAAACCAAATCACAAGAATTTAGTCTGTCACTCTAAAAACTTATCAATTCTAGGCCTATTATATAATATCTTCCTATTTATTTGCACTTTACATTGAATAACCCGCACAAGGCCTTCGACTACCCAAGGATTCATGTGATATCTACAAGTTAAGAATTCATCTCCTTCTAGGTCTCAAAACTCTTCAACAGGTTTTAACAATTTAAATGGTCAATTTAAATAGTAAATTAAGAACTGGTATTAATATCATCACAATGTTTTGAAAATATAGATTTTTAATTCTCCGAAGAATTTTGTATTATCTTATTTATCTTTTCATAATTGAAAGGAAAAAGTAAAGTAACTACTCAGAACACATTGAAATTAAATTACAAAACATAATAAATAAAATTTGAATCAAAATAAAAATACTTATCTTAGATGTTTCTCCTACTGAACTATTGATTCCTACTGACTCCACAGCTTAATGAATTACAGATGCACCAACTCTTTCAAACTCTGAATACAAACTCTAAAATAAACTCACTAATTTATGAAGGAAAGTAAAAAGGTGGCCCTAATATGATCTCTCTAATTCTCTCTCTAGATAGGACTCTAGATAGGGAGGGGTAGATGGGGCGTTTTTCTCTGAAGGAATACCCTCCTATTTATAGGCTTCGAGGGTTGCCTCAAGGAACCTCTTCAAAATGTGTCCACATTCAATGAATCTTCTAGAAGGTGTGTCGGGCGCCTAGGCGCCGGAATCTGGCGCCTAGGCGCAGGACACCGTGTCCAGTTATTCGCACCTCTTCACTTTGGATCACACCTCTTCGCGATTAAAATTGTTTTGAAGCGTCCAAATACATTATATCACATGTCCTATAAACCAGGAACAACTGCCACTCTTTTAGAAGGTCCAATAACCGCTCACACCGTCAAAATAACCTCCCAAAAGTCATAAAAAACTTAACAGTTTTCTGTATTGAGCTGGCACTTAGGCGCCTAGGCGCCAGGCCAATAATTTAAAAAATTTTGTATTTTGGCTCTATTTTTGCTCCTTTTTGCTCCTTTTTCATATTTTTTCTCTTTCTTGAACATTTTTGCATCACCTACATCCAAAAACACGAAAATACCTTTCATTAAAGCATAATATTCTTAAAATTAAATAAAAATCAAGGCATAAAAATAGGTATTTTTTTCTTGGATCAAAATCCCCTAAACTTAAACGTTACTTGTCCTCAAGTAACCTTTTTTACTATATAAAATGTATAACATTTGGAATAAAAAGGTAAATATTTAAGATTTCTTAAGATTTTTGATTTTATAAAGGCTTTAGTAAATCATTAACCAATTTCACTAAGTTTAATTTTAAGAATTTTAAGAATATTCTACTATTAAATCATAAGACTTCAAAAATTTTTCATTCACTTCGAAAATAATTGTAGTTTATGATATTAAGATCACATAAATTATTCACAAGAAAAAGATCCACATGAAATTCTTTTCTAATAAAAATATATGCATAAAAATTAAGTAATATATGTAATCAATTTTCTTTTTATAAGTTAATTCAAGTGAAGCCAATTTTTGATTAGGCATTTCCTCAAGCTTCTCCTTTTTTTTTTTTTTTTTTGAAGAGAGGATTACTGTATCTGGATAGCCTGTTAATGGTTTTGAACTTCACTATCCTTAACTTATATTTTCAAACTTATAACATAAATAGATTTAAAAAAGAATTTCAATCTATTCTTTTTCAAGTTATAATTTTTGATTTCTTAATACTTCTAATTCAATTATCTCTACTATGAATAGAAAAATTTCTTAATCTTATTCTTCTTTAAGTTGAATAATTTTATTCTTAAAATCAATCAAAGTTATTAAAAATTTTTGTTAAGTCCACTAAATTATTTATAATTTCAAAAATTTAAGTGATCTTAAATATATTCTTCATTCCTCATGTTATGTTAAAAAAAAATTTTATTTTAAGAAAATATTAGTTCTTTAAGGACAAATAAAATTTAAATTTGAATGTATTTTCCCTTTCCCCCAAACTTAAGTTTTGGTTTATCATAAATTTTTTTTTTTAAAAAAAGTATGAGAGAAAGAAAAACATAATTTTAAAAAGAAATTTTTATAAGTATGTAAAAAAAAACATTCTAGAAAGAAAAATTTACTTCTACACATGCTTTTATGAATAATACTGAAATAATGAAGCAGATATAAAAGTAAGCGATGCTCATTAGTAATTAAATTAAATGACTATACTACTTATAATAACAGAAATAGAACAACAATACTAACTACTAAACAGTAGGCTGAAACAGAAATAAACATAAATTTATCCAAATTTCAATCTTAAACACAATACATTAAAAATACTCTAACAATAGTCTTAACACCCAACAATCCACACAAAGTAAATAAACAAATCTAAACTAGCAAACAACAAACAACAATCAATACTAGCAAACAAACTAAACTTACAACAGACTTAGCACAATTCAGAGGTAAATCAGGCCACTAATCACTGTCTGTAGCCTCAGCATCATCATCACCACCAAAAGAAAACTCAACATCCTTAGGATCAACATATGGTGAGAAACTAGAAAAGGTAGGGAACTGAACATCATGCTCTCCCTTCAGGAATCTAACGAGAGCTTCATCATACTCAGCATCGTAACTACTCTTCCTCCGGGTATACTCGGATAAATGATCAATTTTCTTATCAAAAGAATCAATTCGCAGATGAGTTTGAAACAACTCATGCTGTCGCTCTAGAAACCGATCATGCATTGATTCCCAAAAACTAGATGGTGGCTCGACGAGTAGAAGTAGAAGGTCCGGAAGTAGAAGGTCTACTCGAAGTGTGTGCGAAGTAGAAGGAGCGGTCGATCTCTTCCCTCGAAGACGATCATAGATACTAACACTCTCCTGCCCAATTGGCTTGGTAGACTTCAGCTTCTCCTCAGAAATATCAGCAGTGACTTCATTACTAACACATAAAGAATAGATCAAAGATGGGAATCCCAGTCCCATAGAAGTGCTGGATCTAGCAATAGACTCCACAGAATTATAAATGATACTGCCGACATCTATCAACTTCCTCTCCTGAATGCAGTAGTTTAAGATAGCTCGATCTCTGGTGACTTCACTCAAGTGGTTGGAAGGTAGAAGTCTAGCAGAAATAAATCATCTCAAGATCTCCCTCAGATGGAGATAATCCATAATAGTTACAGTTCATAAAACACATTGATCCTTACTGGAGAAAATCCTATTCCAATACCTCTGACGAAGACTTCGTAGTCTTCCACATCCAAAAAGTTAGCATAAAATTCATGAACGACTGGAATAACAGCAACAGCAGTGAAATAACAGAATCGTTGTCAGTTGTGTGCAACGATTGTGTTTTCGATCTTTTCACCCAGATTGTAAAAGCTTTGCTCCGAGATAAACTTTCTCGACGTCGTAAATTCGTGATATCAAAAATGCGCTGCGGCAGTCGCGAACTTGCTATTGTCAAAATTTTCTCGTCCCTTCCCTCACTTAGATTTCGGTGCCATCTAAACGTGAAAGAAAATAAGAACAAATTTAGGAATCAAATATTTTAACTCTTTTTAAGTTTAAGAAACTTAAAATAAGTTTAAAAATCCAAATAGAATACTTAAAAATCAAAATTTTTCTCAAAATTTTGGGTTTTAGCAAAACATAGGAAAAACTATGGTGAAAATAAAAAATAAATGGATTAGAGTGTAGATCTGACCTCGAGACGAAGAAATCAAGTGATTTCGCGCCCAAATACTTGATGTTTTGACCTCAAAATGGATATAAGAGGTGTATTTTCGTGAAAATGGGGAAGAAGATGAAGCTTAGGCGTCATCCATGGCTAATGCGGTTTATATGGTGTTTTTCGGGTAAGCAGGCCGAACCAGCGCTTAGGCGCCGAATTCTGGCGCCTAGGCTCCAGACTCGCCTTTCACAAAAATCACTCTAAAAATTTTATTTTCCACCAAAATTCATAAATTCAACTTCCAATGACTCATATTAGAGTAGGGCTTCAGTTTCTAACTTCCAAAATATTTTCCAAAAATTTTAAAAATTAAATATTAAATCCACCAATCAAACACAAGGTTTAAATCAAACTTCTCTAATTTCCATTTATAATCTTCAATATTGGCTCAATACACTTCATATAAGTATAATATAATGATTCAAGTCCTAACACACAATCAAACAACACAATTTGAAAACAAATACAACACACATTGAACATGAAAGCAAATACACAAACAAACACTATCGATTCACTAAATCGATACAACGACTCACAAGATAAATCACAATCTCACCAAATCACTATCTAAATTCCATTATTTTCACAAGGAAAACTATTCAGCCCACTTGGGAAAAACACTAATGCTCTTGGAAAATCCATAGTCGTTTTCTCGTCGATCCACTTGTTCTTCGCATACATTTCCACTTGAGCATCTTGATAAGCCGCTAGATGATCAAATTGGAGTTTTGCCTGCCATTCCAGATGTTCAATCTGATGATACATCTCATGAAGGCGATCTCCAATACTTTTAAAATCCGCTTCAAATTTATCAAGATGACTAGAAATTTTCTCCAAACTTACAGCGATGAAACCATTAAAGTAGGGTTGAGGATTTTTTGGACCTTTGTCTCTAGCCTCTTCTCCAAGATTTCTCCTCTCCATTTCTTCAAATCCTTTCTAATCTCTCAAGTATGGAGTGTATGGGTCGAAATATTGATTGCTTAGGGATTGGGGATGAAGATGGGTTAATTTAAAGGTGAAAATCATGTGAAAAACTGAAAGTTTTCGGTTTTTACACGACCAAGTAACCGTGGAGCTTAGGCTCCAAATCTGGCGCTTAGGTGCCGGACCCAATGACACACAGCTTATTCTGGCGCTTAGGCGCCGAATTCTGGCGCCTAGGTGCCAGAACCATGTTCGACTCCGTTTCACCTAACGTCAAATTTCAAGGTTTCGTTCTCCAACAATAGGTAAATTATAGTGGTAAGATCAGAACAATCTCAATAACACAATTATACATAATTTCAATGAAGGTTAACTTGATCTCCTTTTTACTCACATATGAAATGGAGTGATCCAAAGTCAAAACTTTATGTACTTCAAGATAATTTTTAATTTTCAGAAGTTATATAAAATTAGTCAAGACCGAGGCATAACCATACATCAAAAATGTAAAAATAAACTAAAAATTAAAATCTATGGGTTGCCTCCCTTTAAGCTCTTGGTTTAATGTCGTCAGCCCGACCTAAGTAATTCTTTAATTAGGTTGACTTAATTCATAAGCCTCTTTATAAATCTTTTTAATATCTCCCAAATAAGGCTTTAATCTTAATCCATTAACTTTAAAAATTTTTCTCGTTTTGGGGTCTTTAATATCCACAGCTCCTTATTGGTATACCTTTTCAATTATATATGGTCCTATCCATTTCGATCTCAATTTTCCAGGAAAAAGTCTTAAACGAGTATTAAATAGTAATACTTCTTGTCCAGGCTCGAATATTTTTCCTAAAATATTTTTATCATGTAATACCATCATTTTATCTTTATAAATTTTTGCATTATCATATGATTCATTTCTTATTTCATCCATCTCATTTAATTGCAATAACTGTTTTTCTCCTGCAGTATTCAAATCAGAATTCAACTCCTTTATCGCCCAATAAGCTTTATGTTCAAGTTCAACAGGTAAGTGACAGTGTTTTCCAAAAACTAACCGGTAAGGTGACATTTCGATTGGTGTCTTATAAGCTGTTCTATAAGCCCATAATGCAGAATCAAGTCTATCAACCCAATCAGTTCTTTTAAGATTAATAGTTTTCTCTAAAATTCTTTTAATTTCTCTGCTTGATACTTCAGCCATTCCACTTGTTTGTGAGTGATATGCAGTTGCAATTTTATGTTTGATTCCAAATTTTTGCAGTAATGATTAAATTCTTATATTTCTAAAATGACTTCCACCATCTGTGATAATTACCTTAGGCATTTCAAATCTCGAAAAAATCATCTTCTTCAAAAATTTAGATACACTTTTGGAGTCACGATTAGGCAAAGCTACGAGCTTCAATCCACTTTGAAACATAATCAATCGCTAATAAAATATAAATTTTTCCGGATGATGGTACAAATGGTCCCATAAAGTCTAAACCCCATATATCAGAAATTTCAACTTCCAATATACAGTTTAAAGGCATTTCATCTTTCTTGGATATATTTCCCATTCTTTGACATTGATCACATGTTTTGACATAATGCCTCACATCTCTGAATAAAGTAGGCCAATAAAATCTTGAATTTAAAATTTTAAATGCAGTTTTATCTATTCCAAAGTGTCCTCCAAAATCAGAATCATAAAATTTTTGAATAATAGCAAAAGTTTCTTCATAAGGTACGCATCTTCGAATTATAGAATCTCTTCCTAATTTAAATAGATGAGGATCTTCCCAAATATAATATTTAGCATCATTTTTAAATTTCTTAATAAATTTTTCATCCAATCCATAAGGTAGAATATTGCTAACTAAATAGTTAACTATATTCGCATACCAAGGTGTTTGGTATCCTTGAATAACATATAAATGTTCATCAGGAAATTTCTCATTTATATTTTCTTCAGTAATAACATCATTCTTAATTCTAGATAAATGATCGACAATTTGGTTGTCCGTTCCTTTTCTATCCACTATTTGAAAATCAAATTCTTGTAGAAGTAAAACCCATCTTATTAGTCTAGGTTTAGCATCCTTTTTTGACATTAGATATTTAATAGCGAAATGATCAGTATGAACTATGCATTTAGTACCAAGAAGATAAGGTCTAAATTTATTAGGTATATACTATAGCTAAAAGCTCTTTCTCAGTAGTAGTGTAATTTCTTTGAGTTTCAGTAAGAGTTTTACTAGCATAATATATAATTTTAAAAATTTTCTCATATTTTTGTCCCAATACAGCTCCAATTACAAAATCACTTGCATCACACATTAATTCAAAAGATTTATTCCAATTAGGTGCAACAATGATAGGTGCAGTTATTAATTTTTCTTTTAAAATATTAAAAGCATTAACGCAGTCTTTATTAAATTCAAATTTAGCATCTTTTTCCAATAAATGACAAAGAGGTTTAGCAATTTTAGAAAAATCCTTTATATATCTTCTATAAAATCCAAGCATGAGTTAGAAAACTTCTAACATCGATAATGATAGTAGGTGGTTGTAATTCAACGAATAATTTTCACTTTTGCTTGATCTACTTCCATCCCTTTTGTGAAATCTTGTGACCAAGTACAATGCCTTCTGTGACCATGAATTAACATTTTTCCCAGCTAAGAACAAAATTTGTTTCTTCACATATTTTCAGAATTTTGGAAATATTTTCCAAACAAGATTCAAAAGAAGTTCCAAAAACTGAAAAATCATTCATGAATATTTCAATTCCTTTGTCAATCAAATCACAAAATATTGACATCATACATCTTCGAAAAGTTGCAGGTGCATTACATAAACCAAAAGGCATTCTTCTAAAGGCAAATGTTCCATAAGGACTTGTAAATCTTGTTTTCTCTTGGTCCTCGGGAGCGACGAGTAATTGATGATAACCGGAACATCCATCCGTGAAAATAGAAATATGAGTGTCCAAACTAATTTATCAAGCATTTGATCCAAGAAAGGTAAAGAAAAATGATCCTTTCTAGTGGTGTCATTTAATTTCCTATAATCAATGCAAATTCGTCATCCAGTAACTTGTCTTGTAGGAATTAGTTCATTTTTATCATTAACAATGACAGTTACTCCTCCTTTCTTCAGAACACAATGAATAAGACTTACCCATTGGCTATTCGAAATAGGATAAATAATACCACCATCTAACCATTTAACAATTTCTTGTTTAACAACCTCTTTCATGATAGGATTTAATCTTTTTTGCGGTTCAATAGTAGGTTTAAAATTTTCTTCCATTAAAATTATATGCACATAAATGGATGAGCGTATTCCTTTTATTTCAGCAATTATCCAACCAAATGCTTTCTTATAATTCTTTAACACTCCTATCAATTTTTCTTCATGATCTTTACTTAGCTCAGAAGAAATAATAACAGGTAAAGCTAATGAATTTCCCAGAAATGCATACTTTAAATGTGAAGGTAACATTTTTAATTCCAGTTCAGGGGCTTTTTTAATTGAGGGTAAAAGTATATCATTTTGATTTATGTCCAAAGTTTCCCAATTATCTTTAATATAATGAGTTTCTTCTTCTTTTAGTTCTTCATCTTCATCGGTTAATAATTCAAATTTTTCTTCGTAAATGACTTTACATTTTCTTGATAATGTTTCTCAATTAAATAATCAATTATATCCATTCAATAACATTTTTCTATGTCAGGGTACTTCATTGATTTAAGGACATTAAATTTAATCTCTTGATCATTAACTCTCATGGTTAATTCTCCTTTTTAAACATTAATCATAGCTCGTCCGGTCGCTAGAAAAGGTCTCCCTAAAATAATAGGTATTTCTTTATCTTCTTCCGTATCAAGTACAATGAAATCTACAGAGAAAATAAACTTATCTACTTTAACAAGAACATCCTCTATAACTCTTTTAGGGTAAGTGATAGATCTATCAGCTAACTGAAGGGTTACAGTGGTGGGAGTAATCTCTCCTAAATTCAACCTTCGAAAAATAGAAAATGGCATGAGATTAATACTTGCTCCTAAATCGCATAAAGCTTTTCCACAAAACTTTTCTCCAATAGCACAAGGTATAGTAAAGCTTCCAGGATCTTTAAGTTTTTGAGGTAATTTCTTTTGAATTTTACACTACATTCTTCACTTAATGCAGCAGTTTCAAAAAGCTTTAAATCTTTGTTTCTTACTTAAAACATCTTTCATAAATTTTGCATAAGTTGGCATCTGTTCCAAAGCTTCAACAAAAGGTATGTTTATAGTAAGTTTCTTAAAAATTTCAAAGAACTTAGAAAATTGATGATCAAGCTTCTACTGTTTAAGTCTTTGAGGAAAAGGTGGTGGTAGTTTTTCAACTTCTATATTAATAGAAATATCAGTTTGATCTTTATTAGGAGAAGGAGTTTCTTTAGATTTTTCAATCTCTTCAACCTCAATCTCCTTTCAATTTCATTCTGCATTCTTTCTTTTAATTCTTTTCCACTTCTAAGTTGTACAGCTTTAAAATGTTCATGTTCTTTTCCAGTTTCTTTTGGATTGATTTCAACATTACTAGGAAGTGTTCCTGGGCGTCTATAATTAATTAAATTAGCGATTTGTCCCATTTGATTCTCAATATTACGAATAGCAGTGTTTTGATTTTTTAATTAATTACTTAGTTGTAAAATTAATTCTTCTATAGATAACTTTTTCTGTTGATTGTTAAATCCAGGTGGTTTATAATTTGAATTAATTTGATTATTCCAATTTCCAATGGGATGAGATTGATTATTACCCCATTGTTGTGAATTATTCCTGTTAAAATTAGGATGATTTTTCCATCCAGGATTATAATAATTTGAATAAGGATTATTTTTACTAGCAATAGCTTGTAAAGTTTCAATAGTTTGAGAATCTTCAATATTAGCAGAGTTATTATGTGATATATTAATAGCGAAACTATCTAATTTCTTAGACATTGCTGCTACTTGTGAAGCTAAAATAGAAAAGGCTTCATTATCATGAATACTTGTCATTCTTTTAGGATTAATCCTTTCAGAAGGCCATTGAAAATTATTGTTAGCCATTTCTTCAATTAAAGTGTAAGCTTCTTCAAATGATTTAGACATTAAAGAACCTCTAGCAGCAGCAACAATAATTGATTTTAAAGATCCAATTAATCCATTATAAAATGTTTGAATAATTAACCAATCAGGTAAAGCTTGTAAAGTTTCAATAGTTTGAGAATCTTCAATATTAGCGGAGTTATTATGTGATATATTAATAGCAAAACTATCTAATTTCTTAGACATTGCTGCTACTTGTGAAGCTAAAATAGAAAAGGCTTCATTATCATGAATACTTGTCATTCTTTTAGGATTAATCCTTTCAGAAGGCCATTGAAAATTATTGTTAGCCATTTCTTCAATTAAAGTGTAAGCTTCTTCAAATGATTTAGACATTAAAGAACCTCTAAGCAGCAAGATCAATAATTGATTTTAAAGATCCAATTAATCCATTATAAAATGTTTGAATAATTAACCAATCGAGTAAAGCATAATGAGGACATTTTTTTAATAGTTCTTTAAATCTTTCCCAAGTTTCATAAATTATCTCCCGTCAAATCGACTAAATGAAGTAATATCATTTCTTAATTTAGCAGTTTTAGAAGGAGGAAAATATTTAGCAAGGAAATTTTGTGTCATTTCGACCCATGTTTTAATAGAACTCGTCGCTAATGAGTTCGACCACATCTTTGCTTTATCTCTTAAAGAAAAAGGAAAGAGTCTAAGCCTAATAACATCATCAGAAACATTGTTATATTTAAAGGTAGCACAAAGTTCTAAAAAACTAGCAAGGTGTAAATTTAGATCCTCATTTGGTGTTCCACCAAATTGATTGTTTTGAACCATTTGAATAATAGACGGTTTATGCTCAAAAGAATTAGCATCTACAGTGGGTATTTGAATAATACTATGAAGTTCATCAACTGTAGGGTTAGCATAATCACTTAATGGTTTATAAACATTTTGATCATTAATTTCAATTGGATTTTGTAAATTGTTATGTAAATTAGTCATTTCTTAAAATTTTTGAATTTATTTTCCTTTTTTAATTCTTCTAACAGTTCTTTCTAATTCAGAATCTAAAGGTAATAATTCTTCAGATCCAGAACTACGCATAAAAAGTCAATTAGCAAGAATTAAAATAAATATTATTATTATATATATGCTTTTGTTTTTTTTAATAAAGAAAAATAAATAAAATAAAAATACTTAAAATCTAAAAATTTGCCCCTGCTCTCCCCGACAACTGCGCCAAAAAATTGACCCGATATAAATATATGCGTACTAAAATCTTCTTCCCTGGCAATGGTGCCAAAAACTTGACCCGAAGTACTCTGAAGATCAACATACTAATTAATGCTTTCAAAAATATATGTTATAAATAATAATAGCGACTAGTGTATATAAATATAATTTTATGGAAAATACTTTACACACTAGGGGTTCTACGCAAGTATACGTATCGTTTCAAGTAATATAGGGCTTTGAAACAAAGACCCCAGTATCGATCCCACAAGGAGAGAGTTATAGATTTTTAAATATTTTTATTTTAAAGTATTTCTTTAATAAACTTTAATTTACTAGATGCAATAATAAAGCAGGAATAAAATAATTGATGTAAATAGCAATAAAAAAACAACTTTCTTCCTTTCAATTAATCCAAGATTTTCTAAGATAATGATAGTATTCATGGAGAATATAAATTTATGGTATTGTGCCAAATAGAAGCATTCATATTCTTTACCCTTTCGATCCAGTAAGTAGAACATCAGCAAAGCTATAGATCGAGTCCGGATGTTTTGTTAAGTAGAATGGGTTAATCTGAGCTCACACTACTAGATGTCCAAGGGTGGCTATAGTCGGCCCTACTAGTGACCCTTTCCTTTTCTATAAACCAAATCACAAGAATTTAGTCTGTCACTCTAAAAACTTATCAATTCTATGCCCATTATATAATATCTTCCTATTTATTTACACTTCACATTGAATAACCCGCACAAGGCCTTCGACTACCCAAGGATTTATGTGATATCTACAAGTTAAGAATTCATCTCCTTCTAGGTCTCAAAACTCTTCAACAGGTTTTAACAATTTAAATGGCTAATTTAAATAGTAAATTAAGAACCGGTATTAATATCATCACAATGTTTTGAAAATATAGATTTTTAATTCTCCGACGAATTTTGTATTATCTTATTTATCTTTTCATAATTGAAAGGAGAAAGTAAAGTAACTACTCAGAACACATTGAAATTAAATGACAAAATATAATAAATAAACTTTGAATCAAAATAAAAATACTTATCTTAGATGTTTCTCCTACTCGAACTTCGATTCCTACCGACTCCACAACAGTAATGAATTACAGATGCACCAACTCTTTCAAACTCTGAATACAAACTCTAAACTAAACTCACCAATTTATGAAGGAAAGTAAAAAGGTGGCCCTAATATGATCTTTCTAATTCTCTCTCTAGATAGGACTCTAGATAAGGAGGGGTAGATGGGGCATTTTTCTCTGAAGGAATACCCTCCTATTTATAGGCTTCAAGGGTTGCCTCAAGGCACCTCTTCAAAATGTTTCCACATTCAATGAATCTTCTAGAAGGTGTGTCTGGCGCCTAGGCGCCGGAATCTGGAGCCTAGGCGCCGGACACCGCGTCCAGTTCTTCGTACCTCTTCACTTTGGATCGCACCTCTTCGCGATTAAAATTGTTTTGAAGCATCCAAATACATTGTATCACATGTCCTATAAACCAGGAACAACTGCAGCTCTTCTGAAGGTCCAATAACCGCTCACACCGTCAAAATAACCGCCCAAAGTTGTCAAAAACTTATCAGCTTTTACGTATCGAGCCGGGCGCTAGCGCCGGACTCTAGCGCCTAGGCGCCAGGCCAATAATTTCGAAAATTTTGCATTTTGGCTCTATTTTTGCTCCTTTTTGCTCCTTTTTCATATTTTTCTCTTTCTTGAACATTTTTGCATCACCTATATCCAAAAACACAAAAATACCTTTCATTAAAGCATAATATCCTTAAAATTTAATAAAAATCAAGGCATAAAAATAGGTATTTTTTTCTTGGATCAGGAGTCTGCTAGGACTTGTCCCTTTACGGCACGAAGAGGAACGAAAGTTATATCAAATTGCAACAATATCATTGACCACCTGGCAAGTCTGCCGAAAAGCACCGGACGTGTCATCAAATATTGCAACGGATTAAACTTCGAAATAAGGTTGACCTTATGAGAAAGGATGTAGTGCCTGAGCTTTTGAGCGGCAAAGATCAGGGCAAAAAAATGCTTCTCAATAGGAGGATACTTTACTTCCGTCGGAATTTAACGACGACTTAAGTAGTAGAGAGCGTTTTCTTTACCCTCGTCATTGACCTATGCTAGCAGGGCTCCGAGGGAGTCGTCTAAAGCTGCGGTATAAAGTATTAACGGTCGACCCTAGACTGGGGCTGCTGATACAGAAGGTGCCAATAAATATTGTTTGATGTCAACGAAGGCATGTTGACATTTAAAGTCCCAAGTAAACTTGGCATCTTTTTTAACCAAAGCGTAAAAAAGGCTGACACCTTCCTGACAAATTAGAAATAAAGCTTCGAAGATATGCCAACATTCCTTGAAAGGATCATAATTATTTTAAAGTTTTGGGAGGCGACATTTCTAAGATAGCTTTAATCTTATCCGGATCAATTTCAATTCTGCGATGTCAGACAACAAATCCTAAGAATTTCTCAGAGGTGACGTCGAAGGCGCATTTCAGGGGATTCATCTTAAGGTTAAATTGTCTTAATCGCTCGAAAACAATTCTCAAATCATACAGGTGATCTTCTTTCAACTTGCTCTTGATAACCACATCATCCACGTAGCATTTGACTTATTTGTGAATAAGATCATCAAAAATTCTTGTCATTGATTTTTGGTACGTTGTCCCTGCGTTCTTCAATCTGAAAGGCATTACTGTGTAGCAGTATACTCTGATCGGCGTTATGAAAGCTGTGAGCTTCTCATCTTCCAGTGCCATCTTAATTTGATTGTATCCTGAAGATCCATCCATGAAAGAAATGACTTCCTACATCGAAGTGATGTCGATCATTAATTCTGGAATTGGTAGCGGGAATTCATCCTTTGGGCACGCTTTATTTAAATCTCTGAAATCCACGTAAATTCTGATCTGACAATTCTTCTTTCTGACTGGTACCACGTTGGCCAACCAAGTCAGGTATTGTTCTTCACAGACAAATTTAGCGTCGATTAGCTTCTTAAATTCAGCTATTACTTGTTGTTCGATCTCTAGACGCATTCTTCTCGGAGCTTGTCTGATTGGAATGACAGTTTGATCCACTCCTAACCTGTGAACTGCAACTTTTGGAGCTAGTCCCGACATTTCATCATAACTCCAAGCAAAATAGTCCTTGAATTCCATTAATAGCTTAATCATATTTTCAGAATCTTCTTCATTGAGTAAGGAGCTAACAAAGGTTGGCCTAGGCTCTTCGCTAGTACCTAAGTTAACTTCCATTAACTCGTCTATTGTAGATTTAATTTCTTCTTCAAATTCCGGTGGAGCGTCTCTGATTGGAAATTCCTCGAGATCATTTGAAGCTTCCAGGCAATCTTCATTAGGCTCGTAAGTGACAACCAAGCAAAATCATGTATCATCAGCTGGCCCTACCGTGCTGAATCTGAGACCATGCTTTGAATTAGGAGGCCGACTGGCATTATTCCATAATTTTTCAAAGCGTTTCGATTGATCCTTTTACCACTGCTTAGGTAAGACACCACGTTGAATTAAATTTTGAACACAGGGAGAATGTCACTCAAAAGGCAATTCCATTAATTTGGATGAAGCAACATCTTCAAATTGTACATCATTTTTAATTTTGGAAGAAGAAGAAGCACCACGGTAGAACTTGATCGACTTTGCACCTCCATCATGTACTTCCTTGACCACCATACCCTCAACCTTACTAGGATAGATCAGGGTTAGGGTCATAGTATGTACATAGTGGTTAATCTTCTCGTACATTGATTTGTATTCTTCGTCCTTTTCATCTTCGAAAGAGATCTTGAAGTGGGGTTTCTTTTGATTTATCTTTTTTGCTTCCTTCTTGATTTCTTCTTCTTCGAAGTTGTTCTCCCAATCAACATTAATTACTGGCTTCTTCTGTTCAACTGTTCCACTGTTTCTTCCTCGACCTCGTCCCTGACCTCGACCTCTGGTGCGAGTTCTGGAGAAATCTTCACCATCTCGCTGTAAGAGAGTGGTGAGTAACTGTTGAACTAGAATTTGAGGTTCTTCATTGCCTTGAGTTTCTTTTCCTTCATTTGGTATGGTATTTCTGGATAAAATAGTTTTCTTCGGAGGTGCGTAGTAAGCAGCATCTTCATGGATTCCAATTTTGTGCACGGAGAACGGTTGCAAGTCACCTATGATACATTGTTCTTCTCCTCCCTCATAATACTTTATGCACTGGTGTAGAGATGATGGTACCATCCAGTTTTCATGGATACAAGGTCGACCCAGTAGAGCGTTGAATGATGTCTCAGAATCAATTATATGGAGTTTTGCGGTTGTTCTTGTCAAATCACCGATCCTCATAGATAGTGTTATTGATCCAATACCTCTTTTTCCTTTCTGATTGAAACCTCTTAGTAACATTTTGTCTGCTTGGAGCTCGCGGGCATCAATTTTCTTCAAGTATGCTAACGTCTGAATGTTCATTATATTGATTGATGCTCCTGGATCAACTAACACCCTGGAGAGCGTGAACTTTCCGATAGTAACTGAGATGTACAAAGGTCGGTTGTGATCAGCTGTCCCGAGCAGTAGGTCATTGTCCATGAAAGTGACACCGTACTATCCTTTTAACGAGAAAACCTCATCTAAGGAATTACCGACCAACTGAGCTAAGCAAATTTTTGGATCAAGTAAAGCCTTGATTAGAGTTTTCCTCATCTCCTTTGACAGGATCAGAGCGTCGTAAATGCTTAGTTTGCCTGGTAGCTTCTGAAGATGAGCTAGCACGTTATAAGCCACTTTATTACTAGGCTCTTCAGCCTCTTCCCGAATGGGCAATTCTTCTGCCGGGGTTGGCTCTTCCTGAGCAACCACCTGCTTTCCTTTATCCTTTGGTCCCATTCTCGGGGGCAGGACTTTTCCACTTCTCAAATTTACTTATGTTATCTCTTCTGAATCTGGTGCTGGATTCGCCGGTGTTTCTTCTTGAATCGGAACGACTTGCTCTTCTGTAGTTGCTTCGAAATCTGATAACTTCAATTATATCACAATCGGAGCTCCTTGGAATTCACAAATGAACTTGTCGCTTCCTGGGCTTTCGTAGCCGTTCTTGTAGAAATCCTTTCCTTTGTTGCTGTCGTTGAGGTTCTGTATGATTTAAGAATTATTTTTCGTATCGAAATTGAGATCTTAATTTGGTTGGTTGTCATTAGTCATGTAATCGTTAGAAATAGTTAAAACGTAGCCAACACCATAACTCTTATCATTATAGTACCCCATAGGGGCAAACAGATAATCATACAGAGTCAGAGGTCCGAGGGACTTCTCCACCGAATCAGAAACAATAATCCTAGGATAAGAGACCCCTACTTTACTCTTCGGAGCCTCGGTCTTCTCTTCTTCTGCTATGTTCTCCTCCTTCTGGAGTAGTTCTTCAATTGCAATTGATAGTGCCGGCTTAGCGGGTTTTGAACTTTGAATTGAAGCGCGCACTGAAGTGGTTTGGATATGATCCAATATTTTCATCGAAGACTTCATCCAAACAGCACTCCGTCCATCGTCAGTCTTTACGGGTCTATCGAAACAATAGGATCTGTTGAAATAACATTAACGGAGCCTACTTTTTGGGGATCCTTCATGTATTCTTTAGGGATCTTTATGTTCCCTCGACTAAGGTTATACTTGGGCCAACTCTTGAAGGTGAAGTAGTCTTCTATTTTGTGTCTGAGCATCCTATGGTAAGGGCAGTAATTCAGATGATATTTCTTGTCGACTTCCTCTGGCCTGCTGGGCTCTGGTAACTGAAAATCGGGCGTCTTACTCAAACTGCGGAACATTTTGGCCACTACTTCATTCTTGAAGGGGTATTCCTTATTCAAAAGTTCCTTCAGGCCACATGTTGGGCGAGGCGACTGTTGATCATGCAGCGGCAACTGATAACTCGGTCGAGGCTGTTGACTGAGGTTGTTGATAATTCTGATGCGGTGGTTGATAACTTGACTGTGGTCGTTCTGGCTGTATCTGCACATGTTGTTTACCCTTATCCACTACCGCGAAGATTCCAGATTTCTAATCGAATGCTTTCATTGGCTTCTGCTTCTCAGCTTTGTCCACGAAACTCAGTTGTTTTGCCTCCTATTGCAAGCTCCCAGCCTTGCTAAGCAGCTTCTCAAAAGTCTTAATTGTGAATCCTTTGAAGAGAAGTGCTATCGGGCCGTGGATACTCTTTAGCAAGATACTGACTGCATGCTGTTCTTGAAGTTGTGGTTCACACTTCATGCTTAGATTCCTCCATCGAAGGATGTAGTCGACCAAGGTTTCGTTCGGCTTTTGTTGCTCCACCACAAGATCACCGATAATGATGTGGTGTTGAGCCCTAACAAACCATTTAACAAAAAGATTTTCTAACTCTGAGAATGTCTTGACCGAACCATTTGGCAACGCTGCATACCAATTAAAGGTGATCCTTGACAAGCTGCTGACGAACTGGTGAAATAGCAAAGCATCACTCCCACAGGCGTTGCAACAACTAGCACGAAAATGTGCGACATGCTGTCGGGGGTTTCCCGTTCCATCGAAAGTCTTAAATAGAGGTGTTACGAAGCCCTTTGGGTATTGAACTGCATCAAATTCCTCAGGGAAGGTCTACCGTCTGAACAGATGCTCCACTCTTGGACTGGGCTAGGGCTTCTCGCACCTGCTGTTCCACCATGCTGTTAATGTCATCTTTCTTCAGCTGCTCATCTCCATTGACTGACATAATTTCTTTTCCTCCGTCCGCAATGTGAATGACTTCCGGGGGTGTTTCCTTTTGGGGTTGAGGTTGACTTTGAAGCATGGCTAGAGCAGTCGCCATCTCTTCCATCTTCTTCTTCATTCGATAAATTATATCATCCTTTTCTCAAAGACGTAGCTTCATTGCCTCTGGGTCGTCTCCTTCTGAAGTTGATGGAGCTCCCTGTAGAGCTGACGATGCTCGGGTTTCGACCATGTTGATCTCAGTAAATTCTTCATCCATGAACTCTGACGAATCCTATTCATTTCTTAGTTCCTCTTTTATTTATTTCACCAACCGTTGGATGTCGGCTCTCAACTTTCCTATAGCAGCTTCGAGTGGTCTCTTCCAAACGGTCTCACGGTTATTGGGTTACGATTGTCGAACTTTATCTTCCGAAGTTACTTTCAGGGCCACAGCGCTTTCCTCAGATCCGGGCTCTCTGACGAGACTTATCTTCCTAGAGCGTTCTGTCAGTATCGGTTCGGCAATATTAGGTTGCCACACCATCCTTCTTGAAGTTAGGAGCCTAGGACCAGACGGTCTGTCGGCTGCACGTTGGTAGGTGGTGTGTTCTCTAATATGATGACCTGATACAATGATAGGTGACCTCCTTTCAACCGTTCGTATTTTTTTTCTTGGCTCTCTAGAGCAGTGACAAGGGTTACATTCAGTTCGATGTAGGATCTAATTGGTATTTGCCCCATCCTTCTCAGAATTTCCGATACAGCGCATCCCTCTTTCCTTGATAACTTCTCAACCACTGCTTGCAGTCGGGCAAGCGGTGTAGTCTTCATCTTCCTCCTCCTGCAATCGTCATAGTATGCAGGTCGGGGTAATGCAGCGGCAATCTTTCAGACATCTTCTCCATCAGAGGCAGCAGAGAGAGGGTGGAACCTACTCCCGTCTAGTAGTGGTGAGATCTTTGGTAGTTCCTCTTCTTCTTCAGGAATTTCCTTAAGAAAGGCAGCTTCAGCAGCTCTGGTCTTTCTAAGCTAAGCAATCTTTCTATTCCTGTTCCTCCTTTGTGTCCAGGTTAAGGGTGCAAATCTCGAACTGGACCCTATCTCAAAAACAGACAGTGTTGTAGAAAATGTCGAACCCTCTACAATAACAGGTTCATCACTAACTTAGACTTCCTTTCCCTTTAGTTTGGCAGGAACCGGGGTAGGTGCAGTGATGATCAGACCGGTGGGGGTAGAGACGACAATCCTGGGAGTGGCAACAAATCTCTTATGGGCAGCGGTGGATTCCTCAGCTGGAACCCTCTTCAAGGGAGGAAAATCCCGTGTCGACTTCAGGTTGAATTCAATCACAAGTTCCACAATTTCTGATACTTTGTCCATCAGTGCAAAGAGGGTAACATCCATGAACTTGATGTCCGTATTATCGAATCCTTGTCTGAAGCGAATGACCGCATCGTCGGGCAGTTCATCCTTGCTTACTGCCAAGTCCAATCCGTTGGTGAAGGAGAAAATCAGCTTCGGTGCGGACATCTTCTGCAGGGTAAATTCTTAACGTTAGTTCCATACTATGCTTCCTTCTGTCATAAAACTCTTAGGACGAAAAAGAATCATTCCAAAAATCGAGTCCAAACACATTCTTATCCATTTTCTTAGTTTTGTTTGTAAAGTATTTCAAATTACATTTTATTTGTTTGTTTGTAGTTTAAAAGGTTCGTTTGTTTGTAATTTAAAAGGTTCGTTAGTTTGTAATTAAAAAGGTTCGTTATGAAAGAAATAATTAACGAATGAAGGGTAAAGACAGGTAAAGGACCCAATCCAGAATCGGAAAGGAAGAGAAAACCTCACAAGACTCTTGTCTCGATGAATCGCTCCTAAGCTAACACCTATTGGGGGTCCACCCTACCTCTGAGAGGCAGAAAGATTCCAGAACCTCTCTGTTTAGGGATGTCTAAACAGTGGCTCCAAAATCCAAGAAGAGTTGACTATACTCGTTCAAGGTAGAAATGAACGTGGTATGCCAACCGGAAGAATGGTAGTTTGGTCCACTAGGGATATGGACTCACTACCATTTATGAAAGCAAAACCATCTGATCAAAATGGAGACAGGAACTAATCCCCAGCGGAGTCGCTAGAAAGTTGTCGGCATATTTTAGGTTAAGTATTGTATTTTAAATTTTAAATTTAATTTAAATATATATATCTATAATTTGGAAAGTGCATTTTGATTTTTTTTAAAATAGTTTTAAGTTTGAAAATTTTAAAGTATGGAGTCAAACTCACCTCACACCTCAAAATGTTTATATAAACGAACACCGCATCACAAACTGTGCATCTATCCTGAGGAATAGACACACTGCTTGATAATGGGACCCGATTAAATAAACTAATAGATTTGTAATGTTCGTTTGTTCTGTAAACCAATTTTATAAGCCGAAAAATTTCCCTACTTAATATAAAGAAATTAAGCAAGGTTTATATTACCTGGGTTCTTAAAGTTCCCTATAAGGGCAAGCCCCTATAGTTAATTACATCTTAAATGACGGGAATCATTTAAGAAAACTCTCGATAATGATCAGTGGTTTCGCTTTCAAGAGTTTCAAAGTTTAAGGTTTCAAAGGACTGAATTTTGGAATTTCAAAAGGATTGGATCAAATTTGGAACAGTTATTTCAGGAGTCCAAAGGAATAGAATTAGGGTATGTCACGGACCCGAAGTGAACTTTGGTGACTTCCCAACTATCCTATTGTTTGGATTCAATTTGAGAGTTTATTTAATGTTTCAATCATGCCAATTTTAATTAATTATGACTTATATTTATATGATATAACCATACAAATAGCCTCAAAGATGTGAGGGTTTATGTCGTACGAAACGACAACCTCGGAGTCCTAGGGCGAGTTAGGGCTTAAATTGCATAACATGATTATGCAAATGCCTAAAGACAAGCTGAGGATTTATGTTGCACCAGACAAACTACCTATAAATCCTATGGCTTGGTTATTTAATTCTAAGAAAAGTTAAGCTGATGTAGACAAAAGTCTTGCTGTTGAATATGGTCGTGCTACCCACCGTGCATGCTCCAAGCTCCTTGTTGTTGCAGAAGGTTTAGTTTTAGAAGTGCAACCAGGGGGTGAGAGAAGTGTTTTGATTTAGAAAGGTTAAAAATTGAGATGGCTTAGTTTTTTAATTAAAATAAATCTTAAAGTTGATTAAGCAGAACCAGTTAAGATCTCACGGTTTTGTCATCCCGACACCGTTATTTTCATCGGATTCACTTAGTCCAAATGAATTTGCTAAACTCAACTGAATGAGTTCCACAGTTTCATTTAGACCGTGGGAAATCTCGTCAGCAACATGTGGGTTGTATCATCCAAGGGATTCCTGATCATCCAATGAGACTTTTTAATCTTAGTTATAATTGCAATTTTGTTTTGTTGGTGATTAAATTTTGAGTTATTTAAACATGCTGGGTTCGATCATTTTCATGCATTTATAAATGCAGGAAAATAAGATATTTAATAAATTGCAGAATGTAAATTGCAATAAACTTAAATGTGTACCTGGTGGGCACTACCGTTGTTTTCACCTGCACTTAAAATACATGTTAAGGCATTTATATATTTGCAACAAATACCTAGGTAAAGCTAAGGGAAGGTTCTGGTTTTCTACCAAAATCTTAATCCTACTGCTAGTCAATTCCTATGACGTCTAGATTCTCGTGGTTTAGTTAAGGATGATTTTCTTCACCAAAGAACAATGAAGTCTCACTGTTCTTTTAAAACATCCCATCATGTTAGGGAAGTGCTCGGAACTCAATTCTGAACATCTTCTTAAATATTTTAGGGATTATTTCGAGTTCAGTTAGTTTCATTGTGGTGATGAATCAATCACCCAGGTTGAGTTGAGTTTTGACTCTTGCTCAGTGAAGTTGGATGTTTAATTATTCTATGAGTGAGGTGACATTTCATTTGATGCTTCATTTAAGAGTTATGATAATGAAAGCCTTTAGGGGCAAGTGAGTTCATTAAAGAACCTAATCATTCTTAATTTAAAGTTTGAATTAATGGTTTAAAGTGATTTAATTTAGTTATAAAGTTTTAGTTGCTCTTTTTAAATGTTTTGAATTATTTCAAGTTGGAAAAGTATTCAAGTTGTTTAATTCAGTCAAGTTTCAACATTTTAAATGGTCTTAACCTTTTTTAGATTAATTTTAATATTTTAAACTGATTTAAGTTAATGTTTTAATTATGAACTGTTCCGAATTAACCTTAATGTTTTAAATTTCTTTTAATTTAAGATTTAAAAAATTTCAAATTAGTCTTGACATTTTTAAGTTTGTTTTAATTTGATTTTCTTACTTCAAATTGGTTTTAATGTTTTAAATTTTAGTTTAATTATAAAATTTTTAGATTATCTCCCTTTTCTTTATAAGTTTCAATTATCATTTTACAGCTTAATTAATAAGAACTTAATGATATTTGATTAAATCATTGATTAGGGATTCAATTTAAAGAATTAGAATCTGCTTATATCACATCCCTTAATCTTAATAATTCATGCCTTAATTAATCCTCAAAAGTTTAGGTGATTTAATTAATTGAGATCTGATCTTTAATGTTTAAGGTGATTAATAAGTTTCTAACCCTTAGCTTCCTATGTTTCATTCATCCAAGAGGAAAATTAAGATCAAAGTTTACCCTTCCCTTTGGTTTAGCCTAAAATTTAATTAAAGTTAGAATTCCTTAATTACCTTTATGCCCTCTTACACTTGTTCATTTCATAACTCATCAAATTAAGCTCAAATAAACTTGAAATTTTTATGTCACCTCACTAACATGTCAATTAAGTCGTTAGAGGAGAAACTGTTATTTTCCTATTTTTAATTTAATTTATATAATTATTTTAGTAGAAAATAGGGATTTTTAATGAAAATTTCACAACATGACCAAGAAGAAGTTTCTGTCCTTAAGAAAATTATAGGAAGTTCCTACTAACTAGAGGACCATTTGGACCAATTTTAGTGATTTTTGAATTTTATATTATTTATTATAATTATTTTGATTTTTGGAGTATTAATTAATTATAAAATAAAATTGAAGTGGAAAATTAAGTATTATATTTTTTTTAATCTCTCTGATCTCAAGGAACTCAAAGAAATAAATTTTTTATTTTTCAAATTTTGTTTTGAATTTTTAAAATTATTTTAGTTAAAGGGTTGGAAAATCCATTTTTTTAATATTAAAAATTACCCTAAGCCTTTAAAATTCAATATCATTACTTAGACACTTAGGAAAAATATTTGGTTGGTTCTTAAGTGATTAAGAGACCAAATATGACATTTTGGTGAATTTTAATATTTTTATGATTTTTATAATTTTTTAATTATTAAAATATTCAAAAATATGTTCAAAATGAATATTTTAGGAAAATTCCAATTTTAATTTTCTTAGACTCCTCTGAAATCAGAGAACCCTCAAAACTAATTTGGTGAATTTTTTAATCATATTTTGAGTTTTATGAATTTTTAATTTTCCAAAATGGCTATGTTATTTAGAAAATTTATTTAATGGGTTAAACCATTTCCAATTAACTTCAAACTTTTTATTGGGGTTCCTATTATCCTATGGAACAGTGGAGAATTGATTTTAAGTTATTTTGATTTTTAATTTACCCTAATTAATTCAAAATTGATTTGAGGTCATGTGAACAATCAGAGTTATTTTTAATCTTTTAGCTCATGAAATAATTTTCCTAAGTCCCTCTGGTCATAGGGAACCTACCCTAATTTTTCTAAAATTTTCCAAACAATATGCTAATTATTGGAATTAAAATACCAAAACAGGCATAAAAACTTGAAAAATAAACATCTTACCATAGGGACCTTCTCTGATTTTAAAAAAATCAGGGAATGTTCCTAATGATAGGGGGAACAAAAGCCCCATAGTCCCAAGTCATGGTGAATTGTGTGTGTGAGTGGAAAATTGAAATACTCAAAGCAAAGTTTAATTAATTAAAAAATTAAATACTCAATAAAATAACCCAATTCTTTTTCCACATTATTCTACTCTGTTCACTGAGCAAGACAGTATTTTTCTTTTAATTTTTGGATTTTTCTACAGAAAGATATAAATTTTTGAAGTTTCTAGTATTTAAATAATTCAGAAAAATCAGATTTTCCTAGTTAACCTAGTCAATGCCACCTCAACCTACGGTGGCTCCGAAAGCGCACACTTCCTCTTCTGGTTGGGGGCCGCCATCCACCTTAGTGCCACGCGGCTCCGCGGTTTCGTCTCATCTGCTCATCCGGCGTGATTCTGGCCGTCCATTCCTTACACGTGCGATCCAATGACTCTGGGTCATCGTCTCTACCTGGTGTGAACCTGCAACCGCACGTTTTCTAGACCTAATATCTCCCTCATTTCTCAACCAAATGGCATGGGGTTTGATCCTATGTGTTCATCTAAGCAAGGGCTACAAATCCATACAGCTAACATGCATCGAAATTAAACCAAACAAAATGGAGAATCTCTGGAAGCTTGGGTCAAGAAAAAGTCTCCATACCTTGGTCCAAGAGGTGATGCCTCAATTGGATGTGCTCGATACGTTTGTTGGAGTCCAAGGAGCCTACGGATCGAGCCTCGAGTGATGGTGAAATGTCTGGCTACGAAAGTGACCAAACCCGATTTGGTGTTCTGACCGATAGAAGAGATGGGTGGCCTGGTGAGGGGGCTTTCACTAGGGAACTTCTTCTCTACCTCTGGTGAAGGTGTGGGAAGAGTTAATTTTATTTTGGTAGAGATTCAATGAGTGTCTTGTTTTATGGCCTGAAATTGAGCTCTGAAATTGAGCTCAATCAATGGAAATTAGGGCAGAAATGCAATGAGGCCGAGCTTCTCTTGGCTGGGAGGCGCTCTGGGAGAAATTTGGGAGTCTTTCCTTAAAGAAAATTTCAGCACCTTAATCTGGCCGAAAGGGGGTGCTTATATGGCCATGGCCATTGGGTTGAGCTAGGGCCAATTGGTAGGTGAATTCAGTTGCTTAGGTGGAGGGCAGAAAGGCTCCAGTGGTAATTTTGGCTGAGGTGGCCAATTGGGTTGATTTGGGTGAGTTTCACTCGGTGGTGGCTCTCGATTTTGACTCCCTCCGTTGACTAGGCCGGTCGACAAGGACAAGGGAGCTGGCCCCTGAGGTCAGGTGAGTTAGGGAGAGGTTTAATGGTGATTAACAGTTGTGTGGAGGTTTTGGGGTAAGGCAAAAGAGGATTTAACCAGTTAAGGGAAGAAATCCCCTAAAATGGGGGACCCTTGGTCCATGGCTCGCCTAACTTTGGTTAGGTGGATCTAGGGTGGTTCCTACGGTTCACCTAGTGGCTGTGCAAGGGTTGGTTTAGCCACATTTGGTTTAATTTGGTTAGGTTAGGTCATAGGTTTAATTTGGTTCATTTGGGTTAAGTTTGGGTTAGCTTGAGTTTGGGTTTGATTTGGGTCCAAATGTCTTGAGCAATATTGTGCAAAGGATTGCAATGAAGAACTTTCAAGAAGACATGGAATGGTTTTGAGTTCAATTGATGGGTCAATTTAGTGGATTTTGGGATTTTGATCAATTTGGGGCAAGTTGGGTCAACTTGGGTCTAAGTTGGGCTAAGCTGGGGTTTAGACCCAATTGAATGTTTCAAATGGTTTAGGGGAATGTGATGAACAGTTCCCAACATCATTTGGGAAGAAATTTTAGGGTTAGGCCAATCAATTTGATGAATTTGGTCATGTATTCAATATGGGTTAAAATTGGGTATTCTTAGATTTCAAGTGGATTTAGGCTAGGCTTGGGCTTAAATTGGGACAAATGAATGTTGCATGGGTTTCATAAGAGTGTAATGGAGGGTTTAGGATTGAAATTTTAGGGGGAATTGGTTGACATTAGGTCAATTAGGGGATTTTGAATCATTTAAGCAAAATTAGGGATTTTGGATTTCAAGTGGAATTAAACTCAAATGTGGGCTAATTTGGGCTTGGATTTGGTTTAGATTGGTATTAAGGATATGTAATTGATGTTTAGAAATGAATTTGATCAAAATTGGGGTCAATTGAGTTGATTTGGTTTGACATTGGGTCCATTTTGGGCTAAATGGACCAAGTTGGAATTTTCGGTTGAAAGTGAATTAATTTGACAAAATTGGGTTATGGTATAGTTGAATAAAATGGAATTGGGAATATTTAGGATTTTCTGGAATTTTTTGGAATTTTTTGGGGATTTTTTGGAATTTTTGGAATTTTGGGCTAAAAAGGGTATTTATGGTATATGGAGGTTATTTGGAGGGTATTGGGGTATTTTGATGGATTTAAGAGGTGGGAATTGCTTTGAAATGATTTTTAGGAATTTTGGGAATTTTGGGTAATTTTTGGGAAATTTTTGAGAGTTTGGTGATTGTAGGGGCAATTTAGGTAATTTTAGGTAGGTTTAAGAACCCAATGTCAAAACCAGAAATTTTATAAAAATGAAGTTTGGTTATAGTTAAGTGGAATGAAGTAGTTTAGACTGAGCCATGGACCAAGAAGTTGCTCATTTTGAACATCTCATATGTATTGTTTCTAACCCACTTAGCCAAAGAGCTAGGGATTTTTATCCATCCATTTGAGTGCTCTAATGAACCATGAGTCAAGATTGGGTAAAGATGGTTTTGGGTTTAGGATGGGTGTAGGAGTGCAGTGTGCGCAAGCTAAACCTTACCAAGACCAGGCCACCCAGGGCTATCCTAAGGCTTGACCATCCTATAGGAACTCATCATTGTCTTCCTACACATTGGTCCTAACTTTCCAAGTGGCTTGGAGGTTGATGACCATCCATGTAGGATTCCAAAGAGAGTTAAGATTTGGTTTGAATTTCTAAATGGTGGGTTCCATCTCTAGTCTTCTAGGATAGTCGAGGAAAAGTTTTATGGCTAGATTCTAAGCACTAAGAGGAAAGAAAATACCTCACCAAAAATGAGATCAACAAATGACTAGATAAAATAGTCAGAAACACTCCAAACCTTATTCAATACCATTAATAGAGGAACCCTCGGGATGGAAAAATAGTGATAATCCAAGTACATAACAGCCTAACAACCAGCATAACCTGCTATCATAATAGTATTAATGAAGAACAGAAAAGCTCGAGTAAATTAAACACAAGTGTGCAATCAAAATAACACAACTAATATACAAGAAAACCCTTCCTAAGGTAGTTACCCAAATCTTAAGGACAGCAAGAGATACAAATGTCACCAACAAACACAATGATAACCAAATCTGAATTTCATGAGCACAAACATCAAGTTGCAAAGAGGTAAGAGAACCAACAGAATAGCATCTTCACAATAGTTAAAAATGATAAAGGGAAACTTTGATCATCTTATCAAACTGATAGCTAGTATTAATGGAAAATAGATAAAGAAAAAATAGCACTAGTTGATTCCCCCTCTCTTCAAGATAAAATGTGTAGGCAATAATAGTAAGTATGAGAAAGCTGTAAAATAGGCAACAAAAAGACTCCACTCAAAGATATCAAGGAAATGAAGTAAACTAGCAAGTAAGCTATAGGAATCAGACAGCAGACAATCCCTTCAAAAAAAAGGCAGCCTATTAGCTTCATCCATCCCAAAAAGAGGGCCATAACAGTAAGAACATAATAGATATCAGATCTATCCACACAAAAAATTGCCAGCAAGACAAACGCAAGACCCAAAAACAACCTAAATATATGATTTATATTACAAAGCCCAATCTAATACCCAGCCAACTCACACCATATGATGAATGATAATGAAAGAATAACTCGAGAAGAGACACTAAGATAAGAAGAGCCAATGAGATCCCTACCAATCAAACCTTTCAACTCCCTTAGAGGGACAACTTCTACATTTATCTTAAAGAGCCCCCTCCTAGCAAGCCAATGTGTAGGTTTATTTCCTTCCCTATAGAAAAAACTCCACTCTATAATAAGATTCAATTTAGTAATTTTATACCAAATTCTATTTAGAACAATCACTAACTGCCAAGGAGGGGTTTGTTTTTTCAAGAGATAATCTAACAAGACAGTTGACTCCACTTCAACGAAAAGAGCATACCATCTTGCCTTACCAGTCACCAGAATATCTAGTAATACAACCCAACATTCAACCTCAAGAGGATTGGCAGCCACACATGGGGAACAGAAAAATGCTAAATAGTTGCCAGAGCAATCTCTAAGGTTACCACCAGCACTAGCATTCTCCATATACCAACTACCATCAACATTAGCTTTAATCCAACCCATTGATGAAGAGAGCCACCTGGCCAACTTAATAGAGTCAGACACAGAAAATGGGGTGTTAACAAAAAAATCACCCTTAAACATGCATTTCATTTTATGCAAATAAGCCAAATATTTGCAATAGTAGATGTAGCATTAACTTTTATATCTTTCTGCCTACAAGAGTTTCTATTCATTCATAAAAACCACATTATTATATAAGAAAAATACCCCATAAAGTGTTAATTAAGATATCCAGAAGCCCAATGTACACAACAACCCTAGACATTCCTCCAATCAGAATGGATATTCTTATTAAAATATCAGCAAAATAACTCCAAACCTGCATGGAGAAGTTACATTGAACGAATAAGTGGTTAGCAGATTCTTCCACCTCATGAAGCCAACAAATGATTAATTCTCATCACTAGGAGAAAAAGTATGGAAAACTACTACTAAGCATGGAGAAAACACATGAATTCTTCATTGTAAATGACATTGAAAAACACACAACTATATTGCAATAATCCAAAGCAAATACAAACAGAGTCCAAGACTTATCTTTATAGAAGATTCACACCTTCTTTGCACAACAAATAACAATCCCTTATGCTTCTTCCAACATCACAAAACCCACCAAGACTCCACAAGAGACTTGCCCTCCTACACACACACAAAAACGCCACTTTGAAGAGGCACACCAAACTCCTCTCCAAATTCTCTCCTAAACTCCCCTCTTGACTCCTCATGAGAAGCACCAAGCTCCACCTTTTCAAGGAGACACAAAACACCTCTTCATTCCAAGAGACACACCTCTTCACTCTAAGAGACACACCTCTTCACTACAAGAGACACACCACTTCACTCCAAGAGACACATCTCTTCATCCAAAGGCCTTTCCAAGTGTCTAGATTCATTGAATATCACCTTTGGGCATGCACAGCCACCCATAAGCTTCCAAAACATCCCAGAATAGTCCAAAATCACCCAAAACCCATCCAAAAATTGTTTCTGGTGCCTGAATTGGCCCTATGGCACCTATTTCTCATTGTGACTGGCGCCATGGCGCCACCTTGCAGGCACCACACCCATTTTGCTCCGTTATGATTTAGTACATTGATTTCAATTTAGTTTTAATTTGACAAATTATCTCATTCAAGGACACTAGATTTGATTTAAGTTTGATTTAAATTTGATCAGATGTGTAGGACAATTTGTCTTGTTCAAGGGCAATTGATTTAATTTTTTTGCAGATTATTTCTTCCAAGAGCAATCAATTTGATTTTAGCTACCCTATAGGATATTGCGGAGGGAATTACACCTTTTTCAAGCAGCAGATATGATAGTTTGAGGATAACATCCTCATGGCCAAGAATGTTTTGATGTCTTATTTTTTAGGACTTCATTTTCATTTGCTTATTTCTTTTTGTTAATTTTGTTTTTTTAAGATGAAGTTGTTGATTTGTTTTTCTTTTTCTTTTTCTTTTTTTTTTGTTTGAAAATTTTGATTTGATTTAAAAAAATTTTGAAGGATTAAATTGGTTTTGGTTGGTTTGTAGAGATTTAATTTTTAACTCATCTGGAGAGTTCTCATAAGTATATAAGTTGTAATAAGTATAGGACACCTTATAGAAATTACACTTTGCTTAATGAAAAAATTTATCTTTATTTCAGTTTTTGGACTCATATGTCCATTTAAAGAGTTCTACTTAATTGATATTTGAGATTGAGTTTGATTTCATGTAAATTTAACCTTAAATTTCAAATCATGGCTCAAGTTTTCTTTAGAGATTTAGAGATTCCATGATTTTTGGATTCCTGCAAAGTCATGAAAGTTAGTTTTGCTAAATGGCATGACATTCCATCGAGGACCCAAAACAAACAAATCTTTGGTATTATGCTCCATGGACAGACCCATTGTTAAAAGTACATAACCAATTAGTAATGTTTTTTTGTTTTTTACTTTGATAAAACTATAATCAAACATTAATATTTTTCAAATTTTTTGGTTTAGTCTACTTATACTTCATGTTTTCATCTTCCAAAACATTGTTAAACAAGCAATTCAAGGATTCATGTTGTGGCACGCTGATATTTAGGAAATCAACATTTTTAAGGCCAAAATGGTATAAATTCCATTAAGGGATCAACATGCAATATACTTCGCATTCTCCAACATCGATGACCTATCTTTGAATGAGTGTCATGTGTTTAATCTCTAACGATAACCATTATAGAGCTTGTTTCATATCCATTTGTATTTTGAGTTTAGGGACGGTCGATTTTTATATATAGTCAGAAATGTTATAACAGGTTTTCCAATCATTTAAAGATAACTATGACGACTTTATTGGCTTAATTTTCACTTCAAAAGGAAGGTTCAAAACTATATTCCCTCCTTTAGTGATTTTAGGTCACTTTAATGTTGACACTTTTTCCATCGAGAAATTTCATGGTTCTTTAATAGCTCAATTTTAAATTTTGAGATTAAATTTAAAAGTCCACTAGAATTGAGCATGAGGAGAAATTTTACATCCAGAAATTAGCTTGAAATATTGTATGGTGGTAAGATAACTTTAATTTCCAACTATAGCAAAATGGTTTGAAGATGAAAATGTTTGAATAAAAATAGGTCAAATAATTTAGATTTAAAAATTTGACACCTTCAAGATCTTTTCTTAATTGATACCTATCTTTGGAGATATAAGTACTATTATCTGGCTTGTGGATTAGTAAAGTTAACTACTCTTCTCTTCCCTTCATTTTCAATTTTCTTCTTTTTCTTCCTTCTTTCTCCCCCTTCTTTTTCTTCTTTCTTTCCCTTTTTTTATTCAATAGGGGTCTTACTTTAGGCCAACCCTAAGTGCAAAACTTATCGTCTAGGCTGGAAATAATGTAGATTCTCCATTCTTTGTTCATCTTTTGTCACACTTCATAATTTTTCATGATTCACTCGTCAACTTATAAAATTGTGGAATTGACAAAAAAGTGTCTGAAGATTATTCATTATTCAAAAATGTCTATTATGATCTTCATCCATATATATCTCTGAAGAATGCTATCTTAACTTGAAGGTCCCCTCGCGTGGGTTTTAAAACTAGTTTTCAAATTAAGATTTATTTGATTCAAGTTTAAGAATGATATGAAATACAGATTTAAATAATTTCAAGAAATCTTGATTTAACCACATTTACAGGAATGTAAAGTGCGTGAATGGATCAAACTTCACAAGTAAAAATATTTTGATATCAAAGGAATAGAATTCCCTAAATTTTACTTAAGGAAATGTTGTCACAATTTCTTGGGCTAAATCATTATATTTGACTTTGCGTAAAGAAACTGTTCATAAAGATCTTGGTTCTCCATATATATATATATATATATATATATATTTCAAATTAAATGCAATTTATATATACTCTATATATATATATATATATATATATATATTAAAGAAAAGGAGCTACAAGAGACTCCCTACATGTTGAAATCTGAAAATGACAAATTACAAAACACTGCCCAGTAACAACTCTACACCAAATAAAAATAACTAAGTGAGTTAAAATAAAAACTAGCCCCAAAGTAACAAAACCAAGAATAAATATAGGGGGTAAAAGAGAATGACTCAGGGAGCAAAATGAAGATGCTGCAGATGGAAAGTGAAACCGCCAGCCAGAGACAATGGGACCAATTAAATAACAGGAGAAAGCAAAAGGTCAGTTGCCCACAATTCTGAAATAAGGTGCCTTTAAGCAATCAGAATCCATCAGAAAATTCAGTCGGGGGTAGGGGCAGAGACACCATCACCTGTTGGGTAGAATTTGCATTTCTAGCTAGCCATTGAGCAGTGTCCGTTCCCTTCTTTATAGATATGGCTATACTTGATGTTGGAATGATGTGCAAAAGCTTTGATTTTATTAATCCAATACACATGCTGCCATTTTAAATGATGTTCATTAGGAGAAAACCAGGCAAGTTGTTGATTTTGCTTTAAGACATTGATTACAACAGCAGAATTATTTTCCACAATGATAAACTTCCAGTTGAATGCCATAACAAGTTCAAGAGCCTTGCAAATTGCAGCCAGATTAGATTCCAAAGCATCTTCAACAATAACGAGGAGATCGAAAATATGCAAGGCATCTTCCCTCATGATTCTCGAACAAACCACCACCTGCCAGCCCCTCGCCGAGTAGGAACCATTAGTGTTGGCCTCGATGTAAGGGATGGGTGGGTACTTCCAGCAGAAAGTTTGAATGTGATATCTTGTAATGTGTTTTTTGTGTGAGGCCTTCAAAATGGCAGGGAAATTTTTTAGTTGGATCGGCTTTGTAAGAAAGGATATACAACTTCCCACCACAAGTAGCTACTCGTACTTTTACAATTGTCAAATTTGATAGAGTTTCTATGCATCCAAATAAACCAAGTAATCATAAGAGGAATGGTACCCATTTTGGACTTTTGCCAAGAGATCCAAGCAGTCGCAGAGATCCAACCAGATCCGTAAGAATGGTGTTTATGCTAATCTCTCTAATGATCCCCTTCCACACCTCTTGGGAAAAACTCGCAATGGAAGAACATATGTTGAACGTACTCCTCAACCCCACACGGATAGCATTTTGAAGGTCCTCTCGATCCCCTTTAGCTTTAGAATGTCATCTCGTTGGAAGAAGCTTGTGAAACACTCTCCGGTGAGAAGAGACATCGAAGGGGTGAGGTATTTGTTCCGGATATTTCCGCCCCAATTAACTTTAGGCCACTCATGGATCTTTAAATACATTTGTTTAGTAAGGTCGTGAGTAGTACCATTACTCCAAATAATTTTATCATGGTTGTTTCTATCAAATGGGATGGTGGCAATCCGGTTAGCAGACTCAAGAATAACAAAATTCGAAGTACCTGTAAAGACCACTTCTCATTTTCCCGAAGAATTTGAAACAGTGAAACAAGTTTTATCAATGTTTGGGATGGCTTCCTTCATATGGGGAGGGCACCAATTGTCTTCCCGTAAACTTACTTGCCATTACTCGGCTCCCGACTATAAAGAGATTCAACAATTTCCCTATTCTTCACCATATGTTTCCGGACTCTGAAGCACCCAACTTTATAGTAACCTTAGAAGGATGGCGAGTCTTTGCAATATTTTCCAATCAAGAAATTAGCCCAAAGAGAGTTTTGCTTCCTGAAATGAATCCAGAGTTTGCAATAGTTAACTTTCTGCAGCTGTTGGATGCCTTTGAAACCCAAACCCCCAGCCTCAAATGGTTTAGCCAACTTATTCCAAGCCATCCAGTGGATCTCCTTTCTGTTTCCAATCCATAAGAACCTATTAAATAGACCTTCCAGTTGGTACCTGGTGCTTCTTTTTATTGTAGTCATTTGGAGAACATAATTAGGAAAAGTGGTGAGAATGATGTGAAGGAGAGTGAATATACCTCCAGTAGATAAATAAGAGTTTGTCCAGTTTTCCAATTGAGCCTTCACCTTTCCAATAATATCATCAAACTGAGTCTGCCTGACCCTCCCTTTAATAAGTTGCACTCCTAGATATTTCATAGGAAGGGAAGCTTTTGAGAAACCAGTGTGATGCAAAATTCAGTGAGTAACATTGGCATTGATATTCTTAGGAAAAATAATCTCACACTTAGCTTTGTTGAACGGAAGACCGTAAATGAGTTGAAAATGGTTTAGACAGCTGATCACTTGCTTGACAAGCATTTTTTGAGGCCCTAGAGAACACCATGATGTCATCGGCATAAAGAAGGTGAGAAATAACAATGTTGGATTTGTGGTGGTATCTAGCATGCCGAAGAGGAGCAACCGATAATCGATGAGTCTGCACGGATAGTCCATGACCAAAATGAAGATAGAGGGGATAGAGGGTCCCCTTGTTTAAGCCCCCTAGTGGCTTGAAAACCATCCCAACTCCGACCATTGATCAAAATGGAATGATGATTAAACTTAAGCCATTTCTTGATCAAAGCACGTAACTCCTCATTAAAACCTCTAGAGTGCGTAACCCGTAGTATAAAATTCCATTCCAAAGTATCATATGCTTTCTTAATATCAAGCTTATAAATCAAGTTGCCCCCTACAAGGGTTGTCAAGATCTAAAAGCATTTCTTGAGCGAGAAGGACATTATCGCAATGGTTCTACCAAGGACAAAAGCCGACCGGTTAGTGGCCGATAATCTTATCCGGATGGGGTTGAAGCTCGCCAACAATGATCTTACTTATAATCTTACCGATAACAGTGGTAAGGCTGAGAGGTCTATACTGGTTCCAGTTTTTGGGATCAGATGTCTTGGGGATAAGAACCATGGTAGATGCATAGAAATAGTGTGGAATGTCCATACCTTGAAAATAGCTTTGAATAGCAGTACAAACTTCCATCTTGCAAATATCCCAAATCTTCTTGTAGAATTCTGAATTGTAGCCATCGAGCCCGAGCAGTCTTAGAGCTATCAATAGAGTTGAGAGCAGATCCATATTTCATCTTGTGAAGGAACTTCGATTAGTTGGAGTAGATGTGTGTAGTTGTCGACATCTTCAAACGAACCCACTCGTCAATATCGAGAATGGAATCATCCTTAAAAGTAAGCAAATCTCTATAAAAATTGATAGCATTGTTGGCAATAGCAAGCATTATCTCTAAGAATTTCTCCCCGATCGTAGTAATAGAAAGGATAGTATTACTTTTTCTTCTAAATTTAATGCAAGCATGGTAATAATTAGTGTTCCTATCACCATCTTGGAATTTAATACAAGAAGCTTTCTGCTTAAGCATAAGATCCTCGCCGTTAATGTACGGAAGAAGCTTGTCTCGAGTTGCCATAAACTCAATTTTCTTACTTCTATCTTCCCGAGCCTCCATTTCCAGCTTTTGAAGGTCCCTTTCAATGCCGATAACACCTTTATTAATATCCCCAATAGATCCTCGACTCCAACTTCTCAAAGCACTCTAGCAATTTTAATTTGAAGTTTTTAAGTTTATCAAAAGGGTTGTTACAAATTACACCAACCCAGTTATTCCGAACAATGGTTTTGAAATTACTATGGGTAGCCTGCAAGTACGTAACTGAAAGGGGGGTCTCGTTGGTTGTTGGGGGAGGAGCAATAGTGATGAGGATAGGTTTATGATCAGAACCAGCTAAGTTTAAGTGAGTTATGTTGGTATATAAGAAATTTTGATGCCAAGTGATGTTAGCCATGAACCTGTCTAGCCTTTCCCAAATACTGCCTCTCCTCCAAGTAAATTTATTGCCCTGATATCCAAGGTCAAACAGACCAGCATTCTGAATATTTTCATTAAAAAGATCCATAGTGTGTTGATTAGGGATTCTGCCTCCTCTTTTTTCATCAATAAAAGCAATGCAGTTAAAATCCCCACCTACTATCTAGCTAAGATGCTCAGTCTTACTGATTTGCAGCAGCTCTTGCCAAAGTACTATTCTGTCTTTAGAGGTGCAGCCAGCATAAACAAAAGAGGCTTCCAACTTTATACCTTGCAAATTAAAATGAAAATGGGCCAATTGGGGGTGATCCACTTGGAGAGTCCAATGGAGTTCTTTTCTACAAATGAGCCAAATTTTATTAGAGGAATTAGCATAAAAGGTGCAGCCAGGGAAATTTTTCAAAATTTTGTTTTGGGTTTTATTGACCATGGGTTCCAAAAGAATGATACACCATAGTTTGTGTTTCTTGTATAAGTAGATAAGCCTTTTGAGGGATAAGGGTGGGCAACCCCTCTAATGTTCCAACAAAGGCGGCTAAACATCCGGGGGTTTCGAGGTTGGTGATAAATGGTTTGTATTAGTTCCGGATCTAGATCCGGTCCCGCCCTTGGGGAGTCTAAAGGAGAGCCCAAATCTTTGGTAATTCTTTGATTCTCTTTATTTTGAAGTTCCAGTTTTTGTATCTCTGATGTATGTTTCTTCTTCTTCCTGGACAACTGGATTTGCCAGGAGGCCTCCAATCTCTTTTGTTCTCCATCCATCAATAATCGGGGAGGGGGTAAAACTTCGTATGCCGAGAAGCCGCCTCCACTTCATAGCCCATCCGATCCAATCTTTCCATATGTAGCCCACCGCCAACCTCGATTCGAATCGATCTTTGTCCCCTTCGCCTAACAAAGGAGACTCGTCGAAGAACTTCGGGGGATTTTCTCCCACTCGTGGTCTCTGTTGGTACATTGTGATCCTCCAGAAAGCTCGATTATCTTCCAAGATGATCACCGGGTCTTGCACATCTACAGCTTTTCTTTTCCCCATCTTTTTTAGTGTGGGTTTCGACTATAGCATTTTTCTTTAAGGTGCCCAAACATCCTGCAGTGGGAACAAAATGTTGGTTTGTTTTCCAAAACCACCTCTTGCCAAAAACCTTCTCCTTCATCTGAAATTGTGATCCAAATCTTGTCTAGCTCAGGTAGAGACACATCTCTTTCAATAAGGACTTTAGCTGCTGCTGGATTGCCCAGTTCATGGGTTGGAGTGTCAACCCTGAGAGGTGTTCCCAAAGCTCTACTGATCTGAAATATGGCATTAGTATGGTATAGCTGTATAGGAAGATTGGGGAAAGAATACCATAAAGGTTTAAGTGGGGGTTCTTTAGTCGGGTCAAAACCCGGATACCACTTCATCAATTTCATTCTTGAGTTAGCTATGGTCGAAACTCCATGCCTAACACTTTAGCATAGTCTTCCTCCCTTGTAAGCCCGATCGGTAAATGTCTACCATCTAGAACTCCTATCTTCCAATTACCCAAAAATTGAAAGTTTTCAAAATAACTCCTCGGTAATTCCATTTTGGGTTCTCCATATATATATATATATATATATATATATATATATATATATATATATATATATATATATATATATATATATATATATATATATATATATATATATATATATTTCTACTTCTCTCTTAAGTGATAAGATGTCCATCACAATGAATTTCTCCTTCTTCTTTGGAAGTTTCAATGCTAGCTTCACACAACATTTCATCAGTGGGTTTACCTCTAACATTCTTCAGATCGACGATCAGCATTTGAGGAATAACATTTTCTTTCAATAGAGATAACAGGAAGAATGTTAATAAGAAGTATTCACTTGAAGCAAAAGAATTTAAGGTTGAAATTTTTTGATAATGAACTCAAATAAGGAATTTAATATTGGATCGAAGTGAACAAGGAATTATTTTATATTATTCAGTTTGAAGTTCTGAGTTTTACCATAATTTAAAGCGATTCAGTTTTAAAGGTCTTCCAAATTTTAGTTTGAAACTATGGGCTTTGTTTCAAACTTACTCTAAGAGAGTTTAAATTGGAAGAATCATTTTAAGTGGAAATTAGTAAAGTATAGAGTCAGTTCTTAATGGTGAAATAAGGAGGTATTAAATTAAACTAAGGTGCATAAAAACATGCAAAGAGGTCAAAAAATGAAGGTCCAACTCATTAAACGAGGTTTAAAATGACAGGGCCAGGATTTAGAGTTAAGGATATAGGGTGAGACCAATAATTCAAGTGAAATTAGTGGGCTCATGGAAAGTCCAAAGATACTAGTCTAAATCTATACAGAGTATAGATGCTACTGATGAATAATAACTCAACTTATAACAACAGAAGAAGAGAAAAGTAAGTCCCCAGTGGAGTCACCAAAAAAACAACCTAGTGGGGAAATTTTTATTCGCCAACACCATAGTTCCTTTAGGAAGACAATCTATCTAGATGATCAAACACAATATTTCAAAGAATAATATGTCTTCTAGAAGGAAGACAACATTACCTTAAAATGGATCTAACCACCTGGATGATTAAAGCATTCTTTCGATCTATAGAACAAAGGGTTTTCGTTAACTTGCAGGTGTAAAATAAGGTTTATTTTAATTTTGTGGTCTTGCATCCTACAAGAGCAAACCCTCATATTTAATTACATCCTTAAGGTCATGAACCCTAAAGAAAACTCTCAATTAATGTAATGAATCAAATTATGAAATCATTTAAAGGATTTGAGCTCAAAGGGGTACAAAAACTTGATTATCTGACAAAGAAAGCTTGAAATTCGAGGAGTAATATTTTAAAGGATTTGAAAGGATTAAATTTATAATATTCGAACCAAATGAATAGGGTCTAAAGGATAAATCAAGGATATCTAGAGTTTGAAAAGATTGAAATTATGCTTTAACGAGTTACATAGGTTTTATAAAGATGAATCGGTGACATTTAACATGATAAATATGAATTGAACAGAATCCCTATACTATAGAGTAAGTTAGGAGATATTCTAGATGGAAAGCTGAACCTAAATTCTATAAAGAAGCCTAAAAGGTGAACTAACCTAAACACTGGGAACGATTTAGTCGGTCAAGATGCACATGCCTTTCTGTTGTTCTGGGAAAATTGGTATTTGTTAACTGTAACTAGCCTTATAACCAGGAATCACCCTTAAATGGTGTAGCTTGAGAGATTTGTATTCTCAAGGAGGTTTGAAATACCTTTGACAATAACTATTCGTTGCATCTTTCAAAGGTATTCTCTTTAGTCTTAGTGGGTAGTTTTAGGTGTTTTTTATGTCATAGCCCTTAATTCTAGCTAGGTACCTAAACTGCTCTTAGGCTTCTATACTCAAACAAACCTAGGGAAATTGTACGGGCCTACGTTATGGTAGCTACGTTAGCTAACCTAGGGTTCATGTTGGATCTTTCTATGTTCTATTTCAGTTCTTTTTCTTGGTGCATTTTAATTATTATTTGAAGTTCAATATTCAATTAAACATTTATTTCAATTCCTAAATCTTGTCAGTCATGTTAGATAATCAAGGTTTTTTTAATTTTTTAGGTTTGTTATTTTTTGCTTGAGAAGGAAACCACCTAGAGAGGGGCTTCCATCATTTTTTAAATTTATTTTTATTTTTTGTTTTTGTTTATGTTTGTTTGCTTTTAAACACGAAAAATATAATAAAACATGCAATAGAACATGAAATGATGCAATAATGTATACTAACATGAAATAACACAATAAAACATGGACAATAGCATAAAATAACATATTTATAGCCTTGGATTAGACTTGGGCTGATTCAAGGTAGTTCATGCTTAAATTGGGTAGACACGGGCTGACCTAAGTTACATGTGGGTGAGTTTAGGATTAACCTGGGTCAAGCTAGATGGACCTAGGTAGGCTTGGGTCTTGTTTAGGTTGACTCAGGTTAACTTGGGTTGACCCGGGTAGGTTAGGTTTTGATTTAAGTTGAACTTGGTTGACTTGGGTTGACCCGAATAGATTAGGGTTTGATTTCTCTTAACCCAAGTTGACTTGGGTTAACCCAAATAAATTTGAATTTCATTTGGGTTGACCTAGGTTGACGGCGTTGACCCAAGTAAGTTGGGGTTTGATTTGGGTTGACCCAGCTTGACTTGGGTTGACCTGAGTAGGTTAAGGTTTAATTTGGGTTGACCCGAGTTGACTTGGATTGACCCAGATAGGTTTGACTTTGATTTGGATTGACCCGTGATAATTTGGGTTGAACCGAGTAGGTTAGGGTTTAATTTGTATTGACCTGAGTTGACTTAGGTTGAACCAGGTAGATTAGGGTCTGATTGAGTTGACCTGAGTTGACCTGGGATGACCTTAGTATATTCGGGTTTGCATTGGCTTTATTCGAGTTGAATTGGGCTAACCTGAGTTTACCTGAGTAGGTAGTTCAGTTTAGTGTTTGGACTAGGTTGGGTGAGGTCTGAGTTGGGTCAGACTAGGGTTAAGCTTAGGTTTTAGGCTAAGTTGGGTCAGCTCTGGGTTGTATCAGATCTGTGTTAAGTATTGGGTTTGGTTTCGGTTGGGACAGGTCAGGGTTGGGTCAAAACTTGTTTAGGTTTATAGTTTGGGCTAGGTTGATTCAGGTTTTAGGTTGGGTCAAAACTAGGTTAAGGTTTGGGCTCGGTTCTGTCAGATATAGGTTGGATCAAACCTGGGTTAGGATTAGAGTTCAGGTTAGGTGGGTAAGGTCTAGGTTGGGTCAGACCTGCGTTAGGTTTAGGTTTTAGGTTGGGTTAGGCTAAACCTGAGCTAGTTCGGATCTAGGTTGGGTCAATCTGGGTTAGGTTTGGGTTAGATTTAGGTTAAACCATTTTAGGGAGTAGGATTAGGTCAGGTCTGGGTCAACCTGATTCGAACAAACCCAAGTCTAATCCAAGGCTATTGAGTTAAACTAATATATTCTTAAACTTAAACACTTAACCTTAAACTTAAACTTAAATTACTTAACTTAAATATGAAAGAAAGAGTTACAAAGGAGACGGCTAACTAGAGGAAGAGAAGGTTTGCTCAAAAAAACTAGAGGAAGTCACTCTGAGTTTGAAGTGTTCGGGATACTTCGAGACACTATAACTTGATTTAGGATCCTCTCTTGGAGGTAAGAATAGCCACCTTTTATAGGCAGTAGCGGTTGTCCTAGGTCATCAATCAAACAAAAGATTGATGCCCCAAATTACTTCGGTGGTTTATGCAACCAACGTCGATTGTCAGATGTTTTCAGTCTTCTGATCGAATAAATGGTCGGGATGAGGATTTATGGACATAAGTTACAGATCAATGACTTAGCAAACGCACACCCAGGCTGGGGCATGGTCACGCCCTAGGTCTGGCGTTACCACGCCAGGCCAGAAAGGGGCACAGTACTTTTTTCTTAGGGTTCAGAGGCACTAGGACCTTTCTGGAAGCTCCATATAACTCCAGAAGCTACATGTGACATAAAAACTGCATGTGACCCAAAAATGAGATCAACAATCTTGCTAACACTGTCAAAACCTTATTCAAATTTGGTCCATTTGAAGCATCTGCAACATCAAAAAATGAAAGGGATAAGTAAGGTAAAGAAAGCCATCAATTGGTTGGGAATACCTAAAACCCTTAACAACTGACACCATTGGCCCATATGGATGAGCTCATTTGCGACAACAGAGGAGTCTAGGTACTGGTTTGACTGTTATGGCCTACATATGAATCAAGTGTCATGATGACAGGTTAAGTGTCTTTCAAGGCCATGTTGGAAGAGCACACCTGACCTGAATGTTAAGTCATCCTTCTCTTCATCATTGCATTCTTCTTTTGTTCACCCTCATGAGGTTTCATGCCTTTCTCCTTTGGGAACAATTCACAGATCAAAATCTTCTTCAAAATATCAATCTGGAACTCTATGAGCTTATCCATTGTGTGTTATCATAGGGTAGACGAGCAGCTAATGAAGAAGAAGGGGAATAAAATACTGTGCAAAGCAAATTGATTATCAAAACCTGCCAATTGGCTAGCAAAGATGGACAACTGCACTGAGAATGTAATTGTAAGCAAACTTCCTAATTCCTCTCTATCTTTAGTTTTGCATGGGCATAACAAGGATATTCCATATCTCAGAAATTGTAATATTTTTTAAGACTGATACAATTTGTTTTACCTTTACACACACACACACACACAACTATTTTGTTTTCCATACAGCAGAAATGGCGCACCTTAGAGACATAATTCCCCTCTCCCCCCCAAAAAGCTTGTTAGTCGGATCCAATTTGATAAATTTGTAATTCTCTAATCGAAAGAGTCGAAGAGAGGAATGGGCCCCTCTACCACCAAGGTAGTCAATGTAACATCTGACCACATGATCCCCCGGCCAACATGGAATCGATTGGCGATACTCAACAATCTACTACCCAAGAGCAAACGGCTTGGCCGAGGCTTTTAATAAAACTCTCGTTCAGATTTTAAAGAAAACTTTGGACGACAACGAGAGAAATTGGCACGAGAAATTGTTAGAAGCCTTATGGGCCTACAGGACGACTTTCGGGACTCTACTCGCCTACGCCTTACGCTTTAGTGTACGGGTCCGAGGCCATTTTACCATCGGAAGTCTACGCTTCCATCACTCGTAATTGCAGCTTGCAAATAAAATTACTACGAAGAAAATGTCGTATTGCGACCGGAAGAACCGGAAAGCTTGGAAGGGAGGAGACTTGCAGCGCGAGCAAAATTTGGAACCGTACCAAGCTAAGATGATCCGAGCCCATGATAAACCGGTCCGCCCGAGAACTTTCAAGGTCGGCGACTTAGTTCTTGTTCTCGTAAGACCTATTTTCGCACATCGCAAGATAGGAGGCAAATTTGAACCGACTTGGGAAGGGTCGTTTGTGGTCGAGGCAATCTACTCGGGAGGCTCCTACCAACTTGTGAATTGCCAAGGAGAACGACAAATGCTTCCAATCAATGGACGATATTCGAAGAGGTATTACGCAACCCGATGTTTCGAAGGGTGGCCTCTAAAATAGAGTCTTATCCCTAGAAACACGGGTGAAGCAATCACTTTGTGACTGGGTCCGAACCCAAAAACATAAAAATGGATAAGATAAAAAAATATATATGTGCTAAAAATAAAATATGTCAAATCATAATAATAAAGTTTTACCCTTCCTTTTAAATCAAATCTTTTTTCCTGATCTTTCTTTATCTTTTCCTATTTTCCTTAAAAATTAAAATTGGAATAAGTGAATAAGAATCTTCAGTGATAAATACTTTCTTAATGTTCTTGTTCTTAAGTATGCCCCCGATCCTTTCCTTGTTTTCTTCGCAGGAAATGTCGAACGGACGGTCGGTCCTAAACTTTAAAAATGGCGTGAGTCTCGCACTCGATGAAAAGAGGGTGAAGGATGGAGCAGATGATAGAAATCGATTCGACTTCACACCGACTAGCCTACAGTATGAAGAAAATGACTGGGTCCCAGTGGACCGAGAGGAGCTTCATAGCCAGACAGTAATGAAGATGGGTGGCCCAAACCACCAATCCATCAACAAGAAAAGAAAGGCAAACATCGAAGAAAGCAAGAAAATCAAGTCAGTAGTTGCCACGGCAGAGGGCAGGCTCGTCAGCGCCGCGCCCGTAGAAATTCAAGAAGTGAGGAGAGTTACGCTCACTGCTACTCAAAGAAGAAATAAGAATCGCCGTATACGTAAGATGTTGACTAAACTTGCAGCAGATAAACACGAGGAAACAGCCACCTTCGCAGACACACACATTTCAAAGATACCGGTTCGGCAGGAACCAGAAAGAAGAAAGTCAACGCCGAGAGAATCAGAATAGATCGGAGAAGTGCCAAGAAGGACAGAGATAGAATCAGTGCCTCGACCCGAGCAGAGATACCATATCTGAAGAACCTTGTTGCTGAAGCAACCCCGGAGGATGTCCCGGCAGAGACAATCCCCGAGGAGCCAAGGTATGCAGGAGAACATGACGGGATTGAGCCATACATCCCGCAATACGTTACTAGGCCTCGTCACTTGCGGATCATCCCGAATATGAACTAGAAAGAATGCAAAATGTCGAGAAGAAGACTTTCGAATATTTTGAAAGGATTAGAGGCGGAAGAATCAACATTTTAGAAGGCCTCGAGTTACACACGGTGTATTCTCGAGTACGAGCAACAGCAGATCGTGGATTGCATTCTAGAACTTCGAAGATGGGTCGAGCGAGCCGTCCGAGAGAAAAGACTTATTCGGAACCCCGAAATGGATGCCGGGGAAAGGAAGAGTCACAATACAATGCGGATGTTGCTATAACTTCGCAGAGGACGTAAAAGGAAATCCACCGTGGATACTCCGTCACGGTGAGGTGGATCCAATGCCGAGAATAATTAAAAGAATGGTGAAAAGAATGATAACGTGGAGGGTATCGCAACGAACCGCATACCCAACAGCTTGCATCATCAACATTTATCGAAGGGCGACCGCATACCTCAACACATAGACCACCACGACTTCGTCGGACCTTTCGCACGCTTCGTTCATCAACCAATGCAATATCATGTTCGGATCCGACCTCCGGATAACGAGGCCCGGGTAAGTTCCGAGGGCCGGTGGAGATACCACTCCCGGTAGGTTCCGTCATGATATTACAAGGAAATGGAGCGGACGTCGCAAAGCATTGCATACGGGAGTACCAATGGAGCGGATCTCCGTCACTTTTAGAAGGATGGACGACGTAAATGCACCATACCACTTCCGACCGGATCCGAATCGGAGAATCTCCGGCCTACGAGCCGTGAGTTACATGGGAAATAAGCACACCTCCAATGCACATCCATGCGGCATTCCCGCCAAGGATGGCTTGGAAGGTGATGTTATCGACCGTGTATCTCATTATTCGGACATGGATTTGACAAACACTTTTGGATGGATCAACAAGAATCATACGGAGCTTCCGCCGTACTCCCATCTCGAAGCAAATCTCGGCATTCGGGATAGGCTTCCGCCGTACTCCCATCTCAACGATTCGGGATAGGCTTCCGCCTACTCCCATCTCAACGAATCTCGACATTCGGGATAGGCTTCCGCCGTACTTCCATCTCAAGCATTCGGGATAGGCTTCCGACCTACTCCCATCTCAACGAAATCTCGGCATTCGGGATAAGCTTCCGCCCTACTCCCATCTCGAAGAAATCTCAAGGCACTCTGGATAGGCTTCCGCCATACTCCCATCTCAAGCATATTCTCGACAATTCTCAAGCACTCGGGACGAGCTTCCGCCTGCTCCCTTCTCGAGCAATCTCAGGCACTCGGGGTAGGCACAAATTCTACTCCTTTCTCAACGAATCTCGAAATTTGATCCTCTCGACGAGAAATTGAAATTAAAGCACTCGCATTTCGGATAGGCTTTGTCCTATTCTTCCTCAGCATTTGGAATAGGTTCAGTCCTACTTCCTTCTCAGCATACAAATGCATTCGAGTGGGCCTTAGCCCTACTCTTTTCTCCGCATAAAACCAAAATTGAAACTCAAATCGAAATTTAAACTCATAATTAAAACTTGAAACAAAAAAATGAAATGAATCTAAGATCCAATCTCTTGAAATCTTGTGATCTGAAATTCACCTCCTTTTTCCCCAGCGAGAGTTCTGGAATCTTTAGTCTTGGAGATTTACCTGATACTCCCTAGCGGAAATTCTTCTACTTCGTCCTAAGTTTGTCACTTGGACACCTGTGTTGGTTTTGTTGGTCTCTTCGGTCAACACCAATATGCTCGGTGTGCTTGGTTAGCACACCACACCTATTGGGGGTCCATTTGTTGACCTCATTTTTGATGAGGTTTTCTCTTCCCTCTTTAGTGCTTAGTATCTAGCCTTAGGCTCCTTTGACTATCTTAGAGGACTAGAATCGGGACCCATCCCTTAGAAATTCGAACCACTTCTTGCCTCCTCGCAAACCCCACAAGCTTGATTGTAGACCCCTAATCACCTAGAGGGTTGAAATCAAATGTGAAGGCTTAAAGGATGAGTTCCCTGTAGGACTCTTTGGCCTTAGGACCACCCTGGGTGGCTTGGTCTGGTGAGGGTTGACTTACACACTCACTACACTCTACACTCTCACACACACAATCCAAATCCTAAAACCACACCCATACCCAACTTGACTCCTTGACTCATGTAGGTAATTCATATGGATGGACCTTAACCCCTAAGCCCTGGTTAAGAGGGTTAGGAACAACATAGTGAATGCCTCAAATGAGTCCTCCCATAGCTCATATAGGCTTAACATGTCTTCATGGCTCAATCAAAGTGATTCCATTCCACTCATATTTGATCAATCTTCATTATTCCAAAATTTCAATTTTTGGCCCGGGACCCTACACCTACTAAACCTACTAAAAGCCGCTTGAATTGCCCAAATCCTCCAAAATTTCCAAATCACCCAAAATTCCCCAAAATTAACCTTGAACATTTCCTCATCAATCAAATTGATCATAAATAGCCAAAAATACCAAAAATTCCAAAAATACCCCCCAATACCCTCCAAATACCCAAAATGCCCCTCTTAGCCAAAAAATCCAAAAAATTCTGAAAATTCCTGAAAATTCCGTGAAAATCCCAAATATTCCCATTTTCATTTTGTCCAACTACACTATGGGCCAATTTTGTCAATTTACCCCACTTTTACCAAAAACCCCCGATTTAGCTCCATTCTTAACCCAAGTGAACCCAATGTCAAACCAAATCTACCCAATTGACCCCAATTTTGGTCCAATTCAATTTTAAACTTCAATTTAATATTCACAATATCAATCTAGACCAAATCCAAGTCCAATTTCATTGACATTTGAATCCAATTTCACTTTTGACCTTAAAGCCCAATTTGGACCCATGACCCAAACTTAGCCCAAACCAAACCAATTCAACTCCGATCGACCTCAAACCTTTTCTAAACCTTCCCTAACATCCCCACAAACAAAACACTAACATAATTTGCCCAAAATTTGGACCCAAACCCCACTCAAATTCAACCCAAAACCAAAAAGCCCAATTTTGACCTAAACCCAAACCTAACCCAAATAAGCCCAAGTCCCAAAACCAAAACCCAACCAAAGTTAAAACCTCTTTGAAACACTCCCATAAATATTTCCCAACATTAATTTTACATCAATTTCAACCTTAGCCCAACATTGGCCCAAATTAGCCCAATTGACCTACATTGGCCCATTTACCAAATGAACCCAAATTCAACCCAATTCAAACCCAAACCACCTCAAATTCATTTCAAATCACTCATGACACATCCCTAAACCAAACCCAACAATTATTTGGCCCAAACTTCTACAAAATTTCTATCCATGAATTCATTCTTAAACCTAAAGGCTCATTCCCTTAAGCCTTCCTAAAAGCCCATCCAAAGCAAGTTCAAAAGCCCAAAGTCCATGACAATGCCCACATGAAATTCCTCTCATCATCCCTTTGATTTAAAACACTTCCTCAGTTCTAAAATCCATCACCAAATAAACCCAAATCAAGCCTTATGACAATTCTCCTTAAATCCATGAAAAATTCCAACACCCTTTCTCATGCAAGTGAGACAACTTTTCCCAAGCCATATATGAGCCATGAAGCCATGCATGAGCCACATGGGAGCCATGAGAGCCATGGAATCTACTTTCCACCTCACCAAGCCATTAATGGCAAGAGAGGGGATCTCTTTCTTAAACCTTTTTAAACCTTTTTACCTTAAACATGATACACTCTAAACCATACTTTGCCACCTAATCCTTTGATGTGGACTTCACTACCTTTGGTAGGTTGACTCACATGATCCTCTCAGCCTAAAACCAGGTAATGGGGAGGTGAACCCAACCCAAACACATGGGTTGACCCAAGCCAAGCCAAAATAACCATGCCCCCATTCCATTTTGATCTAACCCCTTTACACATGGCAAAGCTCAATTGCCTACACAAAACCCCGCCCACGACTCACCCGAACCCGAGGGTGACCCATGCCTGCCGCCGCCGCCCGGATCGCCGGAAAACACCATGACCGAGACCTTGGGAGGAGCCAAATTTTGGAATTCCACCTTGCCGAGCCGCCTCACTCCAAATGGCCATTGCGTACTGTTCTTCTCCTCACCGAAGCAGTCGATCCCAACCCTTAAACCCCCACGGAGGCCCTCCATCCTCTCCTATTTAAACACCCCCTCCTCTCAGCCAAGAGAGGTGCTGAACCAAACCTTACTAATACCCTGCCAAAATCATCCCTGACCACTCACTACACATAGAGAACTTGATCCCCACTGAAATCCCCCTGCCATTTCCTCTCTGTGAGCTCAATTTCGTAGTTGAAATCCAAGCCCAAAACCAGGACACTTCACCACGGTGAGTCAATCTTCAAATTGATTGACTCTACACCTTCACCGGACCAAGAGAAGAAGTTTCCCAACAAAAGCCCCCTCACTGTGCCGACCATTGCTTCTAGCCTCCAAGCTTTGTGATCGGCCGTGGTCGAAATCATACTGAGACAATTCACTGAGCCGAGGGACTTCATCCGGAGCTTGCTTGGACCCAATCGAACGTGACACGGCCCTCGGATCGAAGCTTCACTTCTCCGAGCAAAGGTATGGACTCACTCTTCCTCCCGAGCTTACGGAGATTCTCCATTTAGTTTGAGTTAATTTCGGTGCATGTTTATCGTATGGATGTGTTCATCTCTTCAAGACGAATCCATAGAGCATAAGAACACATAAATCCGTTGAGAATCGAGTGAGAAATTAGAGTTAGAAGGTCTATGGTCACGGGTTCGCACCAGTCGTAGAAGATGACTGGGAACCGTTGGATCGCGCGTGTATAAGATGGACGGCTCGGATCGCGTCAGACCAGAAGATGTTACGTGAAAGGCGGGTCCCGGGACGGCTGAGTCAGATGGCGGCGCCGAATCAGGAGACGACGCGTGGAGCTTCGGAGACGCCGAGGTTGAGTCAGCGCCGCGTGGATAAGTAGAAAAATAGGTTATTTTTCTATTTATTTAATTCCCGGAACTTCGAAAATTCATAACTTCGTGTAGAAAAATCCTAAAAATAAAATAAAAATACACACTTGCTCGGTGAATAGAGGAGAATAATGTGGAAAAGAAATCAAGTAATTTCATTAAGTATTTTATTTTTAATGATTTATTTACTCTTCGCATTGTTTTAATTCTCCATGCCTATAGGAAATTCACCATGGCATGAAACTATAGTGGCTTTTGAAGCCTCTAAACTCGGGAACATTCCTCGAATTTTCCAAGGTCGAGGTCATCCCTATGAGAAGTTATCGATTTTCCAAGTTCATGTTACTTGTTTTGAGTATTTTAATTCCAATAATTAGCATGTTGAGAAATAAATTCTAGGAAAATTTGGTGATGTTTCTTGTGACCGGAGGGACCTAGGAAAAATAAGTTTTGAATTAATTCACTTTGAACAACCCTAATTGCTTAACACCCAAAATTGAACTTTAATTAATTAGGGTTAACCATTCATCAAATTAACTTAAAAACAATTCTCCACTGTCCACTAGAGATAGAAGAACACCACATAAAAATTTGAAACCAATTGGACTTGATTAACTCCACTAAATGGGTTGATTAAGTCTCTTAAGCAAAAATGGGTAAAATTAAACTTTAAAAATTCATAACTCACAAAATACTATTCAAAAATTCACGAAAATAGTTTTGGAGCCTCTCTGATATTAGAGGAACTTAGGAAAATTAAAATTGTAATTTTCTAAAAAAGTTGATTTTTATCATTATTTTAATATTTTTAATAATTAAAAAATAATAAAAATCATAAAAATATTAAAAATCACCAAAATGTCACATTTTGAATTCTAATCATTTAGGAACAAACCAAATATTTTTCTTAAGTCCCTAGGGTAAGATATTGAATTTTAAAGGCTTAATGTAATTTTTAAATATTAAAAAATGTATTTTCCAACCTTCTCACCAAAATAATTTTAATAAATCAAAGAAAAATCAGAAAAAAATAAAATTTATTTCTCTGGACTCCTTGAGGTCAGAGAGATTTAAGAAAAATATAAAATCCATTTTTCAACTTTAATTTTATTTTAAAACTAATTAATGCTCCAAAACTTAAAATAATTGTAATAAATAAAATATAATTCAAAAAATCACCAAAATTAGTCAAAATGGTCCTTCCGAGTCGATTAGGAGTGCCCCATAATTTTCTTAAAGATAGAAAAATTCCCTTGGTCATCTTATTGAATTTTCCTTGGAAATCCCTATTTTCTACAAAAAATAATTATATAAAAAAATTAAATACAGAAAAAATTATATTTTCTCCTCTAATGTCTTAATTGACATGTGAATGAAGCCACATAAAAATTTCAAATTTATTTAAGCTCAATTTAGTGAGTTATGGAATTATTAAGTTTGAAGGGCAAAATGGTAATTAAAATTTTAACCCTTAATTAAAACTTTAGGCTTAATAAAATGAGAGAGTAAAATATTTGATCCTAATCGATTTGGATGATTAAAATTTAAATAATTAAAGGATAGAGACCCATCAATCATTTTTAAGATTAATTAGAGTAAACTTTAATCATTTAATTAATGAAAATTGGAAGATTCATAAAGATTGAAATTATTAAAATAGGGATATTATTAAAAAGACATTTATTCTTTAATTTAAGAATCCCTAAATTAATCACTTCAATAATATTTAATTCCCAATTAAAATGGTAATACAAACTCAAGATTTAAAATACTAAAAGTCTTAATCATTAATTTAAATTAAAATTAAAATATTTAAATTAAATCCTTCCAAAATTTCAATTAAATTAATACTTTAATAATTAAATTAAATCATCTTTAAAACATAAAAAAATAAAATATTAAATTAAAAATTAAAATAAAATTAAATTAAAATTAAATTAAATTAAATTAAATTAAAACATATTAAATTAAATTAAATTAAAAAATAAAATCAAATTAAAATAAAATTTAAATTAAATTAAAATTAAAATTAAAATTAAATTAAAATTAAAACTAAACCAAATTAAATTAAATTAAATTGAATTAAATTAAATTGAATTAAATATAACATCACCTAAGACATAAAGAATTCAAAATAGGTCTAAAAACAACTTGAACACTATTCCAAACTTAAACCCATTAATTAAAATTAAATTAAATCACAAATCACTTGAACATCAAATCGCTCTCAAAAGCTCTTGTTGTCATAACTCCTAAACGGAGTATTAAGTGAAGTGTTACTTCACTTATAGTGATATTCAAATGTCTACATTCACTCGAGCGAAAAGAACAAAACTTAATTAAACCTCGGATGATTAACTCACCTGATTAATTAAATCCGTTTGGACTTAGAATAATTCCAGTAATATTGAAAAGATGTTTAAGATTCGTCTTAAGCACTTCCTCAATATGACGGGATGTTTATAAGAACAATTGAACTTAATTATTCTTTGGTGCAGAAAATCATCCATAAACAAAATTGAAAACCTAGACGTCATAGGAATGACTAAATATAGAACTAGGATCTTGGTAGAAAACCGAAACCTTGCCTTAGCTTTACCTAGGTTATTGCTATAAATACTTAAATGCTCTAACATGTGTTTCAAGTGCGACTTGGGATGACGGGAAGAACCCGCAGTACACTTTTATTTTATTGCAATTTACCTTCTCGCAATTTAATTAATCGCATTGCACTTTCTTTTCTTGCATGATAAACAATCGTTGCATGAAAACCAAAACCTTTAGGATAGTCCCTAAGCCGAAACCAAAATTAAATTAAAAATCATTACAAGATAAAATTCACCGCCACAACATTTCAAAATATAAAACAACTCAAAATTTAATCACAAACGAACACAAAACTACAATTGCAACTAAATTAAAACGTCTCGTTGAATGATGCGGAATACCTCGGATGATGTAACCACGCGTTACTTAACGGGATTTCCCGCGATCTAAATGAAAGTGTGGAACTCATTCGAGTTGAGTTTAGCAAATTCATCTGGACTAAGTGAATTCGATGAAAATAACGGTGTCGGGATGACGGAACCGTGGGATCTTAATTTGTTCTGTTTAAACAACTTTAAGATTTGTTTTAATTAAAATATTAAAAACACTTGGATTTTAAGATTTTCTCTAAACCAAAACACTTCTCTCATCTCCCGATTTATGACTTCTAAAACTAAACCTCTGCAACAACAAGGAGCTCAGAGCATGATGGGCGAAGCACGGCCATCGTCATCAACGAAAACCCGAGTCTACTCTCGAGAAAACCATTCTTAGAATTAAATAACCAATCCATAGGATTTCGAGGTAGTTCGCTCAAGTGCAACATAAATCCTCAACTTTTCGTTAGGCATTTGCATAATCATGTTATGTAAATTAAGCTCTAATCAGGTCTTAGGACTTCGAGGTAGTCGTCCGGTATGACAAACCCTCACATCTTCGAGGTCGATCGTATGATTATGTCATACGAATATAAGTCCTAATTAACTAAAATTGGCAAGATCGAAATATCGGATAATATTAGGATTTTCTCAAATCTAAGCCAAACAATAGGATAGTTTAGGAAGTTGCCGAGATTCTTCTTGGATCCTCGGCTTCTCCTACTTCTCTTCCTTTGGATTCTCGAAAATAGATTGTTCCAAATTTTGAGTCATTCCCTCTTGAATTTCTAAAATTCAATCCTTTGAAAACCTTAAACTTTGAAATTCTTGAGAGCAACCACGATCATTATCGAGAGTTTTCTTAAATGATTCCGTCATTTAAGATGTAACTGACTATAGGGCTTGCCTTATATGAAACTTTAAGAACCTGAGTAATATAAACCCTACTTAATTCATTTATATTAAGCAGGGGAATTTGTCGGCTTATAAAATTGGTTCGCAGACCATACGGATGTCACAAGTCTTTTAATTTATTTAATCGAGCCCCATCATCAAGCAGTGTGTCCATTCTTCGGGATAGATACACGGTTTGTGATGCGGTGCTCGTTTATATAAACTATCGGGATGTGAGATCGGCTTGATTTCATATCTTAAAACTTTCAAATTTAAAAATCATTTTTCAAAATCAAATACTACTTTCTAAATTATATATATATATATATATATATATATATATATATATATATATATATATATATATATATTTAAATTAAATTTAAAATATGAAAATTCGCTGACAATTTACGGTAGCGACCCTTTTCAAAAAATACGACACATAACCTAAAATATGCCGACAAAGGGGTATGGACTCACTACCGATTTATGAAAGCAAAACCATCTGATCAAAATAGAGAGAGGAACTAATTCCCCAGCGGAGTCGCCAGAAATTGTCGGCATATTTTTAGGTTGTGTGTTGTATTTTGAAAAGGGTTCGCCTAACAGAAATTGTCGGCGAATTTTAGATTTTAAATTTAATTTAGATATAGATATAAATTTAGAAAGAAGCATTTGTTTTTTTTTTTTTTTAAATAATTTTAAGTTTAAAAATTTTAAGATATGAAATCAAACCGATCTCACATCCCAAATAGTTTATATAAACGAGCACCACACCACAAACCGTGTATCTATCCTGAAGAATAGACACATTGCTTGATGATGGGGCTCGATTAAATAAACTAGAAGATTTGTGACATTCGTTTGGTCTGCGAACCAATTTTATAAGCCGACAAGTTCTCCTCCTTAATATAAGGAAATTAAGCAGGGTTTATATTACCTTGGTTCTTAAAGTTCCCTATAAGGGCAAGCCCCTATAGTTAATTACATCTTAAATGACGGGAATCATTTAAGAAAACTCTCGATAATGATCGATGGTTTTGCTTCTCGAGAATTTCAAAGTTTAAGGTATTCAAAGGATTGGATTTTGGAAATTTCAAAAGGATTAGCTCAAATTTGGAACAGCTTTATTTTAATAGTCCATTGGAAGAGAGGTAGGAGAAGCTGAGGATCCAAGAAGAATCTTGGCAACTTCCCAAACTATCTTATTATTTAGTTTCAATTTGAGAATTTATTTAACGTTGTAATCCTGCCAATTTAGTTAATTAGGACTTATACTTGCATGATATAATCACACAAATAGCCTCGAAGATGTGAGGGTTTATGTCGTACCAAACGACTACCTCGGAGTCCTAAGACCGGTTAGGGCTTAATTTGCATAGCATGATTATACAAGTGCCTAACAAAAAGTTGAGGATTTATGTTACACTAGGGAAACTACCTCGAAATCCTATGGCTTTGTTATTTAGAACTAGGAAAGGTTTTGTTGGAGTAGACTTAAGTTTTGCTGACGACGATGGTCGTGCTGCCCACTATGCTCCAAGCTCCTTATTGTTGCAGAGGTTTAGTTTTAGAAAGTGAAAATCAGAAGATGAGAGAAGTGTTTTGGTTTAGAAAAGTCTTAAAGTCCAAATATCTTTAATGTTTTATTAGGGGAATCTTAAAGTTGATTATAACAACATCGGTTAAGATCTTACGATTCTATCATTCCGACACCATTATTTTTAACGGATTCACTTAGTCCAGATGAATTTGCTAAACTCAACTGAATGAGTTCCACACTTTTATTTAGACCGTGGGAAATCCCGTTAGCAACACGTAGGTTACATCATCCGAGGTATTCCCGATCATCCAACAAGACGTTTTAATTTAGTTATAGTTGTAGTTTTGTGTTCGTTTGTGATTAAATTTTGAGTTGTTTTATATTTTGAAATGTTGTGGCGGTGAATTTTATCTTGTTGTGACTTTTAATTTAGTTTTGGGTTTCGGTTTTGTGGCTATCCTAGAGGTTTCGGCTTTCATGCGTGTGGTGTCAATCTTGTTTAACATGCAAGAAAAGTAAAGTACAGTGCAGGTAAGTAAATTGCAATAAAATAAAAGCGTACCTGGAGGGTCTCCTCATCATTCTAAGCTGCACTTAAAACACATGTTAAGGCATTTATATATTTGCAAGAAAACACCTAGGTAAAGCTAAGGGAAGGTTTTGGTTGTCTACCAAAGTCCTAATCCTATTGCTAGTCAATCCCTATGACGTCTAGGTTCTTTTGTGTTTTGTTAAGGATGATTTTCTTCATCAAAGAACAATTAAGTTCAGTTGTTCTTCTAAAACATATCATCATATTGAGAAAGTGCTTAGGATGAGTCCTAAACATCTTTCCAATACTTCTGAGATTATTTTTAGTCCAAATGAATTTTATTGTAATGGTGAATTAATCATCCAAGAATTTAGTTAAATTTTGCTTCTTGCTCAGTGAATTAGGATGTTTGATTATCCTATGAGTGGAGTGGCATTTCACTTAATGCTCCATTTAAGAGTTATGAAACGAAAGCCTTTAAGGGCAAATTAATTTATTAAAGATTTTAATGATTTAAAATTGGAATTGATGATTTAAAGTGGTTTAATTTAATTATGAAATTTTAATAATTTTAAGTTTGGAATAGTCTTCAAGTTGTTTTAATTTAATTAAATCTTTACATTTTAAATGATCTCAATGTATTAGATTAATTTGGGTTGAAAGAGGTGTTTAAATTATTCAATTTAGATTTTAATGATTTAATTTTAATTTAATTGAAATATTTTCGGTTAATTTTTAATTGGTTTGATTTTTAATTATGAATTATTTTTTAGGTTGATTTTTTATGTTTCAAGTTTGTTTTAGATTTGCTTTCAAGTGATCTTTGAGATTAATTTTTAATGTTTTAAATTTATTTCAATTTGATTATCAAGTTATTCAATGTTTTAAGTTTTAATTTAATAAGGGTTACTCTTTTTCTTTTAATTATTTAATTTATTAATTTCAATTATCACTTTAAATTTAATTAAAAGCTAAATATTATTAAAGTGGTTCATTTAGGGATTTTAACTTAAGTAATTATAGTCTCCCTAAATTATATCCCTATTTTAATAATTTAAATTTCAATTAATCTTCCAAAATTTAAATTATTTAATTAATTAAGGTTCATTTTTTTAGATTATTAGAAATGATTAATGGGTTTCTACCCTTTTATTTTCCAAAGTTTCAATCATCTAAGAGAAAATTAAGATCAAATATTTTACCCTCCATTTTGATTAAACCTAAAGTTTTAATTAGGGGTTAAAATTATTAATTACTATTATGCCCTTTTAAGCCTAATTATTTCATAACTCATCAAATTGAGCTCAAATGAGCTTAAAATTTTTATGTCACTTCACTCACATGTCAATTAAGACATTAGAGGAGAAAATGTGATTTTTCTATTTTTAATTTACTTTATATAATTATTTTAATGAAAAAATAGGGATTTTCAATGAAAATTCAACAACATGACCAAGGCAAGGTTTCTATCCTTAAGAAAATTATGGGATGTCCCTATTGACCAGATGACCACTTAAACTAATTTTGGTGAGTTTTCAAATTATATTTTATTTATTATGATTATTTTTAATTTTGGAGTGTTAATTAATTGTAAAATTAAATTAAATTTGAAAAATAGATTTTATATTTTTCTAAAATTTCTCTGACCTCAAGAAACTCAGATAAATAAATTTTATAATTTTATAATTTTCTTTGATTTATCAGAATTAATTTAGTGAAAAGGTTAAAAAAATACATTTTTAATATTAAAAATTGTTTTAAGGATTTAAAATTAAATATCTTAACCTAGAGACTTAGGAAAAATATTTGATTTCTTCCTAAGTGATTAGGAGTCGAAATATGACATTTTTATGATTTTTAATATTTTTGTGATTTTTATTATTTTTTAGTTATTAAAATATTAAAATACGGTAGAAAATGATAATTTTTGAAAAATTCCAATTTTAATCTTTTTAGACTCTTATAATATCATAGAAGTCCCAAAACCAATTTGTTGAATTTTTGAAATTAATTTTTGGAGTTATGAATTTTTAAAGTTTAATTTTGGTCATGTAACTTAATTAGTCCATTTAGTGGGGCTAATCACCTCCAATTGATCTCAAATTTTTTAGTGAGATCCATCAGATCCTAAGGACCAGTGGAGAATTATTTTCAAGTTATTTTGATGTATGGTTAACCCAAATTAATTAAAAATCAGTTTTAAGTATTTAGGCCAATTAGGGTTATTCTTAATGAATTAACTCAAAATACATTTTTCCCAGGGTCCTCGGGTTCTAAGATACCTCCCCAAATTTTCCTAGAATTTATTGAACAGCATGCTAATTATGGGAACTAAAATTCCAAAACAGAGACATAAACTTAAAAAATACATAACTTGTCATAGAGATGGCCCCTGACCTTGGAAAATTCAGGGAATGTTACCAAAAACAGAGGCTACAAAAGCCTTATGGTCTCATGTCATGGAGAATTGTATGCATGTATGAAGAATTAAAATACTGAAAACAGTAAATAATTAATTAAAAATAAAATATTCATCAAAATAAATTAATGCTTTTTCCACATTATTCTCCTCTGTTCACTAAGCAAGAGGGTATTTTTATTTTATTTTTGTAATTTTTCTACACAAAGTTATGGATTTTCTAAGTTCTGAGTATTTAATTAATTCAGAAAATAGGGATTTTTCTACTTATCTACGCGGCGCCGCGTCAACCTTGGCAGCTCCGAAGCCCTACGTGTCACGCTCCCATTCGACGCCTCCACCTGAGTCAGCAGCCATGCGTCCCGTGGTCCCGCTCCGTCTTCTGATCCGATGCGATCTGCACCGTCCATTCAATACATGCTCGATCCAACGGCGGCTGGTCATCGTCTCCTACTGGTGTGTCCCGAGAGCCGTCCACACTCAAACCCTAAGATCTCTCTCATTTCTCAACGGATTTTTGTGTTCTTATTCTCTATGGATTCGTCTTGAGGAGACGAACACATCCATACTTTTTACATGCTATGAAATTGATTCAAATGAAATGGAGAATTCACAGAAGTTCGGGAAGGAGAAGTGATCCATACCTTGGCTCTGAGAAGTGAAGCTTCAATCAGAGAGTTTTGGCACCTTCGATTGCACCCAAGGAAGCTCCAGATGAAGTCTTTGGCTCTGGGGAATTGCCTAGGAACAAAAATGATCAAGGCCGATTTCAAACCTTGGACTCTAGAAGTAATGGCTGGCCTAGTGAGGGGGCTTTTGCTGGCTAACTTCTTTTCTACCTTTGGTGAAGGTGTGGGAGAAGTTAATTTGGATTTGGTGGAGTAGAGGAAGAGCTGTGGTGGCCAATTAGGATGGGGCAGCTTAGCAGGTAAAATTTGAATATTTGAATCCATTTAGACCTCTCGGCCATAGCGTTTTCTAGCGGCCTGGTGGCTGGCCGGCCAGGGTCAAGTCACTGTTCTGATCAGGGAGGTCAGTGCTTGAGACTTGTGAGCTCAATTGTCCAATGCCATGTGTAAAGGTTTTGAATTGAAGTGGAATGGAGAAAGGCTTATTTTGGGTCTTATTTGGTCAACCCATAGTTTTAGACTTTGTGCACCACCCAAGGCCTAGTTTTGGGCTGAAAAGAGTCCTTTGGGTCAGCCAAGAGAAGATGGTGAGGTCTCCATCAAAATTGTTTAAGTTAATTTTGGGTTAGGGTGTAGCATAAATAAGGTTAAAAAGGCTTAATGAAGGCTTAGGAAAGGCTCCCCTCTTCTTGCCATAAATGACTAGGTGAGGTGTCAAAACTCTCATGGCTTCATATGGCTTGTAAATGGCTCACATTTGGCTTGGAAAAGGTTGTCTTGTTTCATAAAAAAAGGGTTTTAGGCATTTTTGATGAATTTTTGGGAGATTGTCATGTGCCTTGATTTAGAATGATTTGATGATCAATTAGAACTTTAGGGATGATATCAATTAAAAGGATGATGAGAGGAAACTTTATGTGGGCTTTGGAATAAGTCTTGGGCTTTTTGAAATCATTTTGGATGGGCTTTTAAAATGGTTTAAGGAAGTGGGCTTTTAGGTTTTGAAATAAATTGATGGATAAAAATTGGTGAGGGGTTGTGTCAAATAAATGTTGGGAATTGTTTAGGAATGTACCATGAATAATTTGGAACAAGTTTGGGGTTATTTTGAATTGAATTGGGTTCAATTTAGGCTTTTTGGTAATGAGGCCAAAGTGGATCAAATTGGGCTAACATGGGTTAAGGTTGGACCAATGTTGGGTTTGATGTAAAATTAATGTTGAAAAATATTTATGGGGGTGTGACAAAGAGTTTCAACTTTGTTTGGGCTTTGATTTTGGGATTTGGGCCTATTTGGGTTCATGATTGATTTAGGTTGGGGATTTTTGATTTGGGTTAAGTTTGGGTGGAGTTTGGATTCAAATTTGGGGCAAATCATGTTAGTGTTTTGTTTGTGGGGATGTTAGGAAAGTTTTAGAAAAGATTTGGGGCTAATTGGAGTTGAGTTGGGTTTAATTTGGGCTAAGTTTAGGTCATGGGCCAAAATTAGGCTTTAAGCTTCAAATTGAAATTGAATCCACATGTTGATAAAATTGGGTTTGGATTTTGTTTAAATTGATATTGGGGATATTTAATTGAAGTTCAGAATTGAATTGGATCAAAATTTAGGTCAATTGGAGTAATTTGGTTGGACATTGGGTCCACTTAAGTTAAAAAAGGGTCAAATTAGAGATTTTGGTAAAAGTAGGCTAAATCGACAAAATTGTCTTATGGTGTAGTTGAACAAAATGAAATTGGGAATATTTAGGATTTTTTGGAATTTTCTGGGAATTTTTGGAATTTTTTTATTTTTGGGCTAAAATGGTATTTTGGGTATTTGGAGGGTATTGGGGGGTATTTTGGTATATTTGGTCATGAATGATCAATTTGAGTGGTGTGGAATTTTTAGGATTGATTTCGAGGGATTTTGGGTAATTTAGGCAATTTTGCAAATTTTGGGCATTTTTCAAGGGCATTTGGTAGGTTTTGTGGGTTTAAGGCCCCCGGGTCAAAAATTGAAATTTTGGAAAAATGAAGATTGATTAAATGTGAGTGGAATGGAGTCATTTTGGTGGAGCCATGAAGCCATTTCAAGCTCACAAGAGCCATGAGAGGACTCATTTTAGACATTCACTATGTTGTTCCTAACCCTCTTAGCCTGGGGCTTAGGGGTTAAGGTCCATTCATATGAATTACCTACATGAGTCAAGAATTCAAATTGGTTAAAGGTACTTTTAGGACTTGGCATGTGTGTGAGAGTGTGGTGTGTGCAAGTCGACCCTCACCAGACTAGGCCACTCAGGGTAGTCCTAAGGCCAAAGAGTCCTATAGGGAACTCATCCTTTAAACCTCCACATGTTGGTTTTAACCCTCCAAGTGGCTTGGGGGTTTATAGTCAAACCTGTGGGGCTTGAAGGGAGCCAAGAAGTATTTGAATTTCTAAGAGGTGGGTCCCATTTCTAGTCCTCTAGGATAGTCAAAGGGAAAACCTATGGCTAGATCCTAAGTACTAAGGAGAGAGAAAAGACCTCACCAAAAAAAATGAGGTCAACACCGCTCGATCTGGTGGCCCAAAAACTAGCAGCCAATATGAATCCCCAGCGAGATGGCATTGGAGAGATAGCCAGTGTTAGGAAGCTGAAGAAACGTGTGATACCAGGACACCTGCCTCAGAGGCATGAGAAAAGGCCAGCTTTAGAAACTTCGCTCAAACTCGTCCAAGCGAATGCAGTCCGTGCTACTAGGTAGTCTCGTTCATCTTCGAAGGAACAAATGTCTGACGTGACTCAGCCTAACGGGCTTTTTATATACTTTCAAATGCAAGAATTTGATACCACTGCTAGAAGATTTAATCACTAACAACGGTGTCAAGAATTGATGTGACTCAACTTTTACTTATGAAAGAATTTATGAATTTATATTTAGATTTTTATAATTTGTACGAGTCACAATTTCAAACGCAAGTATACGAATTGTATCAAGTAATACAGGGCTCTAGTGGAGTCCTGGTTATCGATCCCATAGGGAAGATTTTTAGAATATTAAGTAATATTTTTAGGTTTTTCAAATTAAAAGTAATTATTATTTTTATTTATTTTTAAAGTTTAGATTTTTATATTTAATAAAATTTATACTAAATGTAAGTAAGCAACAATAAAATAAAGATTAATGCAGGTATAAATAAAACAACTTTCTCCTTTTTCAACTAATCCAAGATTTTTAGAATAATTATCTTTTGTGGAGAATTTAGATTATGGTATTGTGCCAAATAGAAGCATTCCTATTCTTTACCCTTTGATCCAGGCATAAAGAACATTGACTAATCTATAGATTGGTTCAGGATGTTTTATTAGTAGAATAGGTTAATTTAGGCTCATACTACTAGATGTCCAAGGGTAGCTATGGTCGGCCCTACCAGTGACCCGTTCCCTTTCTATAAATCAAATTATTAGAATTTAGTCTGTCACTCTAAAAACTAATTAATTCTGCACGCAATAAATCATATATTGCTATTTATTTGTACTTCACCTTGAATAACCCGCATAAAGCCTTCAACTACCCAAGGATTCATGTGATATCTACTAGTTAAGAAAGTTTCTCCGGATAGGTCTCAAAATTCTTCAACAGGTTTTAACAATTTAATGGCAAATTTAAAAAGTAAACTAAGATCAGGTATTAATATCATCACAATTTTTATAAATATTTTAAGTAAAACTCTCCAATAAAATTTAATTATCTTATTATCTTTTCATAGTTGAAAAGAGAAAGAAAACTAACTACTCAGAACACATTGATTTCACACAACAAAACATATTTATAAAACTTTGAACCAAGTTACAAATACTTATCTGGAATGTTCCTTCAAGTGATCCGCTGACTCCTACTGACTTCAATGCAATGATGAAAGACATCAACAACAACAACACTAATAATCTCACACTTAACACTCAAAATAAAGTAAAAAATAAACTCACTAAATAATAAAGAATGTGGCTCCCTAAAATGATTGGAAGGTTATATAGTGCTTGGGGACTATAGGATGCTAAAGGGGTGAAAGGGGTGATTTTCTCTGTAGAACTGGCTCCTATTTATAGAGCTCTGAATTTAACCAGGGGTTACTTAAGGCTCCTCTTCAAAATTTGTCCAAATACAATGTATCTTCTAGAAGGTAACTGTCGCGCCTAGGCGCCGGGATCTGGCACCTAGGCCTCGGCCTCCGTGACCAGGTCTTCGCACCTCTTCACTTTGGGTTGCACCTCTTCGTGATTAAAACCATTTCCCTGCGTTTAGATGCATTGTATCACATGTCCTATATATTAGGAGTAACTTCAGTCTTCTAAAAGCTCTAATAACTGCTAAACACCGTCAAAAGAACTACCCAAAGTCGTCAAAAATCTTGTCTGCGTCTGTATTGAACTGACATTTAGGTGCCGGATTATGGCGCCTAGGCGTCAGGCCTACAATTTTGACAACTTTAATTTTTAAGCTCCATTTATGTTCCTTTTTGCTCATTTTTCCTTCTTGAACTCTTTTTTTATCACCTACATCCAAAAACATAAAAATATCTTTCATTAAAGCATAATATCCTAAAGAATTGAATCATAAATAAGGCATAAAAATGGTTATTTTTAAAGTGGATTAAATTCCCCCAAACTTAAACGTTACTTGTCCTCAACTAACCCTTTTAATTACATAAAATGTATAACATTTGGAATGAAGTTTTAAATATTTAAGATATCTTTTAATTTTTGGTTTTATAAAAACTTTAGCAAATCATCAACCAAATTTCACTAATTAAGTTTAATTTTAAGAATTTAAAGAATATTTAACTACCAAATCATAAGACTTCCAATTTTTCATTTATTTCAAGAATAATTGAAATTTATCATATTAAGCTCACATAGAATATTTACAAGAAAAAGACTTTCATGAAACATTTTTCTAGTAAAAATAATTGTACATAAAAATTAAGTTAAAAATGTAATTGATTTTCTTCCTATAAGATAATTCAAGTGAAACCAATTTTTTATTAGGCATTTCCACAAGCTTCTCCTCACATTTTTTTTTTTTTTGCTTTTTTTAAATGATATTTTTTAATCCTCCTCTATTTTCTTTTTTTTTTATTTGTGAGGATTACTATTTTTGGATAGACTGTTAATAATTTTGAACTTCACTATCCTTAACTTATATTTAAAAACTTATACATTTTTTTACTTAATAAATATGACATTATTAATAAGTATTTTTCAAAAATTATTTCAATCTTTTCTTTTTCAAGTAATAATCTTGATTCCTTAGTATTTCTAAAATACAATTCTTTTTACTAAAAATAGAAAAATTCTTAATCTTATTATTCTTTAAGTTAAATAATTATATCCTTAAAATCAATCAAAATTATTGAAATTTTAGTTAAGTTTACTAATTTATTTATAAATTCCAAAAATTTAAGTAATCTTAAATAGATTTTTCACTCCTTATGTTATGTTACTATTTTTTAACGAAAATATTAGTTCATTAAGGACAAATAATATTTAAATTTGAAAAATGTTTTCCCTTCCCCCAAACTTCAGCTTTAGTATATAAATAAATCATAAAATTTTCTAAAGCATGAGAGAAAAAAATAAACAGGAATTTATCTTAGTACAGTGATAATGTAGTAAGGAAAAACTCATTTCTAATCCTACACATGCTTTAATAGGTATATAACATAAATAATTAAGCATATATAGAAAAGTTTGTAGAGCAGGAGTTAATTTTTAAAAAAAATTTTATTATTATTTTTTTTAACATGCAAAATTACTAACTATTCATGAATACTAAACAGTAGGCTGAAACAGAAATAAACATTTATCATAAAAAATAAAAAATTCATTCATATTTCATTCTTAACCACATAACACATCAGATGCTCTAAAATAGTCTCAATATCAAAAGTTCACTCAAAGTTACTTAAACAAATCGACACTAGCAAACAACAATACAATCACACAAATCAGTACTAACAAACAAGAAATAAACTAAAAACAGAATCAAACATCTCAAGAGGTAAATCTGGCTACTAATCACTGTCTGTAGCCTCATCATCGTCATCACCAAAAGAAAATTCCATATCCTTCGGATCAACATACGGTGAAAATCTAGGACAGGTAGGAAATTGAACATCATGCTCACCCTTCAGGAATCTAACTAAAGACTCAGAATACTCAGCATCACAATCACTCTTCTTTTAGGTATAGTCAGAGAGATGATCGATCTTCTTATCGATCGTATCTACTCTACAATGAGTTAGAATTAACTCATTCTGCTGCTACATAAACTGATCATGTAAGGATTCCCAGAAACTAGATGGTGGCTCAGCAGTAGAAGTAGAAGGTCTAGAAGTAGAAGCTCTACCAGAAGCAGGTAATAAACTTGAAGGTGCAGTAGAACTCTTACCTCGAAGTCGATCATAGATACTGACGCTTTCTCTTTCAATGGGCAATGTAGACTTGAGCTTTTCCTCAGAAAGCTCAGCAGCTACTCCAGCACTTTCACACAGAGAATATATCAGAGATGGAAATCCAAGTCCAACAGAAGTGCTAAAACGAGCAGTGGCCTCTACAGAATCATAAATGATACTCCCTAGATCAATTGGCTTCCTCTCTTGTATGCAGTAGTTGAGGATAGCTCTATCCTTGGTAACCTCACTCAAATGATTGGATGGAAGGAGACGAGCAGAAATAAAGTAGTGTCATGCCTTTGAAACACCATTAAGCTTAGAAGATGAAAAATTTACCCTTTTCCGTTCTGGATCTTCCAAGCTCCAGTACCATCAATCATGTAAGCAATAATCATATCTAAATCTCCCTCAGATGGAGATAATCCGGAGTAATAACACTCGATGTTCGGCGGCAGGCCGTAGAAAATGTTGATACGCTCGGGAGTGAATCCTACTCCAACTCCTCTAACGAAAATCTCATACTTTTCAGCATCCACGAAATTGGCATAAAACTCCCTAACGATAGGGATAACAACAACAGCAGTAAAATAGCAGAATCGTTGCTAGTTGAGTGCAATGATCGTATCCTCAATTCTTCCTCCAGGATTGTAAAAACTTCGTTCCGAGATAAACTTTCGAGTCGTAGCAAAATCATTGTATCGAAAATGTGCAGCAGCAGTGACAAACTTGCTAAGATCAAAATTTTCTCGTTCATTTCCTCGCTTAGATTTGGGTGTCATCTAAACGTGAAATAAAAATGCAAAATAAATTCATAGGATCAAAGAAAATATACTAATTTAAGCTTTTTAAACTTAAAAGAGCTTAAAATCCATGGATTTAACTCTAAAATCAAAATTTTTCTCAAAAATTTGGTTTTCTTCAATGTGAGCAAAAATCCATGGTGAAAATCGAAAATAATTGGTTTAGAATGTAGATCTGACCTTAGGATGAAAAAATCGAGTGATTTCAAGCACAAAAAGATGAAAATTCAGCCTCAAATGGGATCTCTAGGGTCTCTTTTCGCGAAAACCAGAGGAAAGGGAAGCTTAGGCGTCAAAAATGGCGTGGGGGTGTTTAAGAAGATGAAGTTTCGGGTTCAGGCTGAACTGGTGCCTAGGCGACGAATTCTGGCGCCTAGGCGCCAAACTCGCCTTTCCAAAAATTCGATTTAAATTTTATATTTTCCATCAAAACTTGTCAAATTCGACTTCTAATTACTCTTATGAGAGTATTAATCAAATTTATATCCTCCAAACATTTCCACAATCAATTTAAAATGATAACTAAGATTCACATTTCAAACACAAAATTTAACTAAACTCTTCAATTCTAATTCACAATTTTCATTCCAAACTCAATAAATTCCATAACAAGACTATAACAAGGTTCATCATTCTATAAACAACACAACCAACATAAATTCAAAGCAAATTCCAAATCCAACAACACACATTGAACAATTAAGCAAACACACAAATTAGATAACCGACACACTAGAACTTGACTCAATCACACCTAGAACACACCACCGATTTTCAATTTCCATCTCTTTCGCAATGAAGTTCTCTAGGACTGTCGAGATAGAAAACCAATGCCCTTGAAAATTCCAAAGCCGTCTTTTCATCGATCCACTTATTCTTCGTGTACATTGCTACTTGAGTGTCTTGATAGGCCGCCATATGATCAAATTGAAGTTTCGTTTGTCATTCCATGTGCTCAATTTGATGATACATTTCATGCAAATGATTCCCAATGCTTTGAAGTTCCACTTCAATCTTTTACAAACGACTAAACAATCTTTCCATACTAACAGCAATAAAACCATTAAAATAAGGTTAAGGGTCTTTAGGAGATTTGTCTCTTACCTAATTTCCATGATTTCCTCTATCAATTACTTCCAAACTCTTCTTAATTCCTCCAAAATAGATTGCTCTGATTGAAATTAAGGTTTCTATGTGATTGGGGACGAAGATAGGTCAATATATAGGGAGATTTTGTGTGAAAAACTGAAGATTTTAGATTTTTACACTACCTGTAACCGTGGCGCTTAGGCGCAGGAATCTAGCGCCTAGGTGACAGATCATCGATACGCGTAGGTTAATCTAGCCCTTAGGCACCAACTTTTGGCGCCTAGGCGCCGGAACGTCGATCGATTTCGATTTGTCTGTCGTCAAATTTTACAAAGTTTCGATCTTAAAAATAGGTCTAATAAAAGGGTGTGATCCACATACAAACATGATTAAGATAAGTTCAAATCACAAACAATCACACTGATAATAAATGGGTTGCCTCCCACAAAGCGCTTAGTTTAACGTCGTCAACCTGAACTAATTAATTAAATTAATCAGGTAGACTCAATTCGTAAGCCTCTTTGTAATTTGGTTTCATTTCTCTCATATAAGGCTTCAGTCTTAATCCGTTAACTTTAAACACTTTTCCAGTTTTGAGATCTTTAATATCCACAGCTCCATAAGGGTACAATTTCTCAATTATAAATGGTCCCATCTATTTAGATCTTAATTTTCGAGGAAAAAGTTTTAAACGAGCATTAAATAATAACACTTCTTGTTCAGGCTCAAATATTTTCCTTGAAATCTTTTTGTCATGCAATTTCTTCATTCTTTCTTTATAAATCTTTACATTCTCATAAGACTCATTTCTTATCTCTTCCATTTCATTCAGTTGTAATAATCGTTTCTCTCCTACAGCATTCAAATCTTAATTGAACTTCTTTATTGCCCAGTAAGCTTTATGTTCCAGTTCAACAGGTAAGTGACAATGTTTACCATAAACTAACTGATAAGGTGACATTCTGATAGGTGTCTTATAAGCTGTTCTATAAGCCCATAATGCAGAATCAAGTCTATCAACCCAGTCAATTCTTTTAGGATTGACAGTCTTCTCTAATATTCTTTTAATTTCTCTATTTGATACTTCAGTCATTCCACTTGTTTGAGGGTGATACGCAGTTGCAATTCTATGTTTAATTCTAAATTTTTCCAGTAATGATTGAATTCTTAAATTTCTAAAATGACTTCCCCATCTCGTGATAATTACCACTGGCATTCCAAATCTTGTAAAAATCATCTTCTTTAAAAATTTCGAAACACTTTTGGAATCACGAGTTAGGTAAAACTACAGACTTCGATCCACTTTGAAACATAATCAATTGCTAATAAAATATAAATCTTTCCAGATGATGGTACGAAAGGTCCCATAAAGTCTAAACCCCATACATCAAAAATTTTAATTTCTAATATAAAGTTTAGAGGCATTTCATCTTTTCTGGATATATTCCCCATTCTTTGACATCGATCACAAGTTTTCACATAATGTCCAACATCTTTGAATAATGTAGACCAATAAAATCCAGAATTTAAAATTTTAAACGCAGTTTTATCCGCTCCAAAGTGTCCTCCAAATTCAGAATGGTGACATTTTTGAATAATTGCAAAAGTTTCTTCATAAGGTACACATCTTTGAATCACAGAATCTCTTCCTATTTTAAATAAATGAGGATCTTCCCAAATATATGATTTACAATCATTCTTGAATTTCTTAATATATTTGTTATTCAATCCATATGGTCACATATTGCTAACCAAATAGTTAACTATATATGCATGTCAAGGAATTTGTAATCCTTGAATAACATATAACTGTTCATCAGGGAATTTCTCATTTATATTTTCTTCATAAATTTTCTCACTATTATTTTTTATTCTCGATAAATGATCAGCAATTTGGTTGTCAGTTCCTTTTCTGTTCACAATTTCAAAATCAAATTCTTGTAAAAGTAAAACTCATCTGATCAATCTAAGTTTTGCATCATTTTTAGACATTAAATACTTAATAGCAGAATGATCAGTGTGTACGATACATGTTGTTCCAAGAAGATATGGTCTAAATTTATCAAAGACATATACTATTGCTAAAAGATCTTTTTCAGTAGTAGTGTGATTTATTTGAGTTTCATTAAGAGTTTTCCTAGCATAGTATATAACTTTGAAATTTTTCTCATATTTTTGTCCCAATACAGCTCCAATTACATAATCACTTGCATCACACATTAGTTCAAAAGGTTTACTCCAATCAGGTGCAACAATAACAGGTGTAGTGATTAATTTTTCTTTTAAAATATTGAATGCAATCAAATGATCTTCATTAAATTCGAATTTAGCTTCTTTTTCCAATAAATGGCAAAGTGGTTTAGCAATTTTAGAAAAATGAATATCTCCTATAAAATCCAGCATGACCCAGAAAACTTCTCACGTAAGTAACGGTAGTAGGTGGTTGAAGTTCAGCAATAATTTTCACTTTTGCCTGATCAACTTCCTTCCCTATTTGTGAAATTTTATGTCCGAGTACAATTCCTTCTATGACCATAAATTAACATTTTTCCCAGTTTAGAACCAAATTTGTTTCTTCACATCTCTTCAAAACCTTTGTTATATTTTCCAAGCAAGATTCAAAAGAAGTTCCATATACTGAAAAATCGTCCATAAATACTTCAATTCCTTTATCAATTAAATCATTGAATATTGACATCATACATCTTTGAAAAGTTGCAGGTGCATTGCATAAACCGAAAGACATTCTTCTAAAGGCAAATGTTCCATAAGGACTTATAAATGTTGTTTTCTCTTGGTCCTCAGGAGCAACAGGTAATTGATGATAACCATAATATCCATCCAGAAAACAGAAATATGAGTGTCCAGCTAATTTATCCAACATCTGATCCAATAAAGGTAAAGGAAAATGATCCTTTCTAGTTGCGTTGTTTAATTTTCGATAATCAATGCAAATTCGTCATCCAGTAACTTGTCTTGTTGGGATTTATTCATTTTTTTCATTAACAATGACAGTTACACCTCCTTTCTTCGAAATACAATGAATAGGACTCACTCATTAGCTATCTGAAATAGGATAAATAATTCCAGCATCTAACCATTTCAAAATCTCTTTCTTTACAACATCTTTCATAATTGGGTTCAATCTTCTTTGAGGTTCAATAGTGGGTTTACAATTTTCTTCCATTAAAATCCTATGCATACAGATTGAAGGGCTTATTCCTTTTATATCTGCAATAATTCAACCAAAAGCTTTCTTATAATTCTTCGTAACTCCTATTAATTTTTCTTCTTGATCTTTACTTAATTACGAAGATATAATTACAGGTAAAGTTAATGAATTTCTAAGAAATGCATACTTTAAATGTGCAGGTACCATTTTTAATTCCAGTTCAGGGGCTTTTTCAATTGAGGGTAAAAGTATATCATTTTTATTTGTGTCTAAAATTTCCAAGTTTTCATGAATATAATGAGTTCCTTCAGATAATTTTTCTTCATTTACTTTTTCAATTTCTTCAGTTAATGACTCATTATATATCACAGATTCATCATTTTTATTTTCAGAAATGACCTTACATTTTTCTTGATAATGTTTTTCAATTATATAATCAAAAATATTCATTCGATAACATTTTTCTTTATCAGGATACCTCATTGATTTCAGAACATTAAATGTTATCTCTTGATCATTAACTCTCATCGTTAATTTTCCTTTTTGCACGTCAATCATAGCACGTCCGGTGGCTAGAAAAGATCTCCCTAAAATAATAAGTATTTCTTTATCTTCTTCCATATCTAGCACAATGAAATCCACAGAAAAGATAAATTTATCTACCTTAACAAGAACATTCTCTATAACTCCATTAGGATAAGTGATAGATCGATCAGCTAACTGAAGGGTTACAGTGGTGGGAGAAATCTCTCCTAAATCTAACATTCGAAAGATTGAAAATGGCATGAGATTAATACTTGCTCCTAAATCACATAAGGCTTTTCCCCAAAATTTTTCTCCAATAGCACATGGTATAGTGAAACTTCCGAGATCTTTAAGTTTCGAGGTAGTTTCTTCCGAATTATTGAACTACATTCTTCACTTAATGCAACAGTTTCATAAGCTTCAAATTTTCTTTTCTTGCTTAAAATATCCTTCATAAATTTTGCATAACTTAGCATTTGTTCCAACGCTTCAGCGAAAGGAATGTTGATGGTAAGTTCCTTAAAAATCTCAAAGAACTTAGAAAATTAATGATCAAGCTTCTAATGTATTAATCTTTGAGGAAAAGGTGGTGGTGATCTTTCAACTTCCACTTCAATAGGAATTACAGTCTGATCTTTAATTGGAGAAAGAGTATCTTTAGGTTTATAAATTTCTTATACCTCTCTCTCTCTTTCAATTTCATTCTGAATTTTCTCTTTTAATTCGTTTCCACTTCTAAGTTGTACAGCTTTTGCTTGTTCATGTTGTTTCCCAGTTTCTTTAGGATTAATTTTGGCATTGTTAGGTAGTGTTCCTTGAGGTCTGTAATTAATAAAATTAGCAATTTGACCCATCTGATTCTCAATATTACGAATAGCAGTGTTTTGACTTTGTAGCCGATTACCTAGTTGCAAGATCAATTCTTCTATATATAACTTTTTCTGCTGATTATTAAAACCAGGAGGGTAAGTTGGTCTAAAGTTTGAATTTCCTTGACTGTTCCAATTTGGATTAACTTGATTATTACTCCATTGTTGATGTCCATTACTCCAATTAAAATTAGGATGATTTTTCCAACCAGGATTATAATAATTAGAATAAGGGGTTATTAGTTTTACTAGCAATAGCTTGCAAAGTTTCCATTGTTTGAGAATCATCGATATTTCGTGAATTATCATTACTTACATGTGATATATTAATAGCAAAATTATCTAATTTCTTAGATATCACAGCCACTTGTGAAGCTAGAATAGAAAAGGCTTCATTATCATGAATACTTGCCATTCTTTTAGGATTAACCCTTTCAGAAGGCCATTGAAAATTATTATTAGTCATTTCTTCAATTAAAGTATAAGCTTCTTCAAATGTCTTAGCCATTAAAGAACCACCAGCAGCATCATCAATAATAGATCTAAGTGATCCAATAAGTCCATTATAAAATGTTTGAATAATTAACCAATCTGGCAAAGAATGATGAGGACATTTTCTTAATAGTTCTTTAAATCTTTCCCAAGCTTCATAAATTGTTTCTCCATCAAATTGTGTAAATGAAGTTATATCATTTCTTAATTTAGCAGTTTTAGAAGGAGGAAAATATTTAGCAAGAAATTTTTGTGTCATATCTGCCCAATTTTTAATAGAACAAGTTGATAATGAATTAACACACATCTTTGTTTTATCTTTTAAGAAAAAAGGAAAGAGTCTAAGCCTAATAGCATCATAAGAAACATTATTATATTTAAAGGTAGCACAAAGTTCTAAGAAACTAACAAGGTGTAAATTTTGATCCTCATTAGGTGTTCCTCCAAATTGATTATTTTGAACCATTTGAATAATATAAGGCTTAAGCTCAAAAGAATTAGCATCTACAGCTAGCATTTGAATACTAATATGAAGTTCATCAGTTGTAGGGTTTGCATAATCCCTTAATGGTTTATAAACATTTTGTTCATTGATTTCTATTTGATTTTGATTAATGTTATGTAAGTTTGCCATTTCCTGATATTTTTTAGTTTGTTTTCCTTATTTTCCTTTTTTAATTCTTTTAACTGTTCTTTCTAATTCAGAATCAAAAGGTAATAATCCTTCAGATCCAGAACTACGCATAAAATTAAAATCTTTTTGGTATTTTATTTTTATATATTTTTTTATGTTTTATATATATTATTTATATATATATATATAAGAAATAAAAGTGTATAAATTATATTTAATTTGAAAAAAATGTCTTTTTAAATTTCTTACTTATTTGCCTTATCTTCCCCGGCAACGGCGCCAAAATCTTGATGTGACTCAGCCTAACGGGGCTTTATATATACTTTCAAATGCAAGAATTTGATACCACTGCGTAAGATTTAATCACTGACAACGGTGTCAAAAACTTGATGTGACTCAACTTTTACTTATGAAAGAATTTATGAATTTATTTTAGATTTTTATAATTTGTAAAAGTCACAATTTCAAATGCAAGTATATGTGTCGTATCAAGTAATACAGGGCTCTAGTGGAGTCCTGGTTATCGATCCCATAGGGAAGATTTTTAGAATATTAAATAATATTTTTAGATTTTTCAAATTAAAAGTAATTATTATTTTTATTTCTTTTTAAAGTTTAGATTTTTAGATTTAATAAAATTTATACTAAATGTAAGTAAGCAACAATAAAATAAAGATTAATGCAGGTATAAATAAAACAACTTTCTCCTTTTTCAACTAGTCCAAGATTTTTAGAATAATTATCTTTTGTGGAGAATTTAGATTATGGTATTGTGCCAAATAGAAGCATATATATTCTTTACTCTTTGGTCCAAGCATAAAGAACATTGACTAATCTATAGATCGGTTCAGGATGTTTTATTAGTAGAATGGGTTAATCTAGGCTCACACTACTACATGTCCAATGGTGGCTATGGTCAGCCCTACCAGTGACCCATTCCCTTTCTATAAATCAAATTATTAGAATTTAGTCTATCACTCTAAAAACTAATTAATTCTGCGCCCAATAAATCATATCTTGCTATTTATTTGCACTTCACCTTGAATAACCCGCATAAAGCCTTCGACTACCCAAGGATTAATGTGATATCTACTAGTTAAGAGATTATCTCCGGATAGGTCTCAAAATTCTTCAACAGGTTTTAACAATTTAATAGCCAATTTAAAAAGTAAACTAAGATCAGGTATTAATATCATCACAATTTTTATAAATATTTTAAGTTAAATTCTCCAACAAAATTTAATTATCTTATTATCTTTTCATAGTTGAAAGGAGAAAGAAAACTAACTACTCAAAACACATTGAATTCACACAACAAAACATATTTATAAAACTTTGAACCAAGTTACAAATACTTATCTGGAATGTACCTTCAAGTGATCCGCTGACTCCTACTGACTTCAATACAATGATGAAAGACTTCAACAGCAACAACACTAATAATCTCACACTTAACACTCAAAATAAACTAAAAATAAACTCACTAAATAATAAAGAAAGTGGCTCCCTAAAATGATTGGATGGCTATATAGTGCTTGGGGACTATAGGATGCTAGAAGAGGTGAAAGAGGTTATTTTCTCTGTAGAATGGGCTCTTATTTATAGCGCTCTGAATTTGACCAGGGGTTACTTAAGGCACCTCTTCAAAATTCGTCCAAATACAATGTATCTTCTAGAAGGTAACCGCCGCGCTCAGCGCCGGATCTGGCGCCTAGGCGCCGGACTCCGTGACCAGGTCTTCACACCTCTTCACTTTGGGTTGCACCTCTTCACGATTAAAACTGTTTCCCTGTGTCCAGATGCATTGTGTCACATGTCCTATATATTATGAGTAACTTTCAATCTTCTAGAAGCTTTAATAACCGCTTAACACCGTCAAAATAACTGCCCAAAGTCGTCAAAAATCTTATCTGCGTCTGTATCGAATTGGCGCTTAGGCGCCGAATTCTGGCGCCTAAGCGCCAGGCGTACAATTTCGACAACTTTGCTTTTTAAGCTCCATTTTTGTTCCTTTTTATTCTTTTTTCCTTCTTGAACTCTTTTTTATCACCTACATCCAAAAACATAAAAATACCTTTCATTAAAGCATAATATCCTTAAGAATTGAATCATAAATAAGGCATAAAAATGGGTATTTTTAAAGTGGATCAATGTCCCTCAAGGGAGTTCCCATAACAGGGCCAAAACGGGTGAGCTATGCACCCTCGCATCAGTGCGTAGAGGGGAAGGTAGTCCACACCCACCCTCCTTCTCCTTATGTTCACAGACAATGATCTTCCACAATGGGGAAACCCGTATGGTGAAGCCATAGCCGTCACAGGGACAATCAATAACATTCAAGTCAAAAGTATTCTTATCAACACTGACAGCTCCGTGAATATTCTATTCAAGTCAGTGTTTATCAAGCATAACCTTCGGGCTGATTGATTGGTGGCGCCACCTAGCCCGCTCTTAGGTTTTTCTAGCGAAAGAAAGACGCGCTGAGCGTAATGTCATTGGCAGTCACATGGCGTGAGAAAGACAGGCATTTCACAGAAGATTTCCAGATAGTGGACTCGCCCTTAATGTACAATGACATCATCAGTCGACCTTTGTTAAACTACTTCAGGGTCGTAGTGTCAACCTAACAAATTGTCGTGAAATTCCCAGGGGATAGAGATGTGATCACGATTAAAGGAGATCTGGAGCAATTAAAGATTTGCTTTCTCCAAACATGCAAGTGTATGGAGCAAGAGCGGCTTGATCTATACAACTAAAAAGAGGTGGGGCAGGGGGTGGGGCAGGGGGTGGGGGCCCGAGACAAACGAAGCCACACGCGAGATTCTAATTAGAGAAAACGAGCCTGTAAATCTTTACAAATAAGCGACAAATTCGATGCAGGGCACTGGGACTTGTTGATTCAAGCACTCTGGGATCACTGCGACCTCTTAGCGTGGTCTGTCATTTAGATGCCCGACATACAACCAGACGTCACTGGCCAGAGATTGAATGAGAGCTCAACTGCATGACCGATCAGGTAGAAGGCGATAAACTCAGTGGCAGCACTAGCCAAACCCATCAAGGAGGAGGTGTTGAAGCTGTGAGAGGCGAGGTACATCTAAGAGGTGCAGTACACACCTGGCTTTTGAACACGTCATGGTTCAAACACCCAATTAGAAGTGGCAGGATGTCCGTCCATTTTACAAACTTTAACATCGCGTGCCCAAAGGATTGTCACCCGCTACATAAAATTGCCAGCCTGGTAGATGCAACTCTGGGATACCTTATAATGAGTTTCCTTGACGCTTTTTCCGGATATCACCAAATCAGGATGCACCAGCAGATGTCAAGAAACCACCATCATCACAATCGAGGTGGTTCTTTGCTATGATGAAATATCTTTTGGGCTTAAGAATGTTAGAGTCACATACCAACAATTGATGGATATAGTTTTAGAAGTCAAAAAGGAAAAAATATTTAGCTAAAGGTCAATGATATCCTTTGAAAAGCCGAACAGCCGAGCAACACATAAAAGACCTGAAAGAAACTTTCCAAATGTTAAGAAAATGTAACACACATAAACGACCTGAAAGAAACTTTCCAAATGTTAAGAAAATGTAACATGAGATTGAACCCCTTAAAATGCACATTTGCAACTTCAACTGGGAAGTTTTAACTTTTCTTTTAACCCTCAAAGGGACAAAGGCAAACCCCGACAAAATCACGGCATTGATCGACCCCCCCCCACTTGCCCCACGGAACGGCTAAGAAGTTCAAAAGCTAACCGGTCATATCACAACTATAAGCTGATTCATTTCGAGGCCCGACAAAAAGTGTACGACATTCTTCAAAACTCTTCGAAAGACTGCAAGCTACCAATGAACAAAAGAATGCCAGCAGGCCTTTCAAAGGCTTAAGTATCCTTTAGCTTCGCTGCCACTCCTCCAAAACCCGAGGCTAGGCGAAGAGCTCTCTCTATACTTAGGAGTGGTAGTTGAGGTAATCAACTCCGTATTGGTTCAACAAGAGGCGGGGAAGCAATTCACAATCTATTATGCCAGTTGCATGCTAAGGGGAGCAGTGATCAGGTATCCAATTATGGAAAAACTAATATTTTCTCTTATTGTTTCGACTCATAGGTTGCGACCATACTTCTAGAGACATCCTGTCTGAGTGATTACAGATCAACCGCCGAAATCGATGCTCATTCAACTGGAACACTCAGGTCGACTACTCAATTGAGGAGTAGAACTAAGCGAGTTCAATATCATATATCCCTAGTACAGACATAAAGCTCAGGTTGTTACTAATTTCCTAGCGGACTTCTTGGGACAGAAGAGAGCGACGAAAGAAAGATAAGACATGACACATGAATGGATACTACACATGAACGATGCCTCAAATAGAACCGGAGCAAGACTTGGTCTCGCCTTAACTAGCCCCATAAGAGAACACGTGTACCATTCAATGTCCATAGAATTTGAAGTAACAAACTGTGAGGTGAAATATGAAGCCCTGATCGATAGCTTGCAGCTTGCTTACGAAATGGGCACCAAGACACTTGTCATCAAATCAAACTTGTAACTCTTGATGAATTAGAAAGATGAAGAATTGGAAACTAAAGACGAGACGATGACAAAATAACCTAATAAGACCAAAGTAGAAATATGAAAATTCGAGCAGTTTCGGATAGAGCACATCAAACGTGAAAAAAACCAAGTAGTTGATTTGTTATCCAAGTATGTTTATCTGGGGAATGGAGAAACACGGGTCCTCAGCCTGTCAGTCATAGAAAAGCTCAAGAGTATGGAAATTAAGAGCGAGAAGACCAAATGTTGTATAGATCGTACGTCAAGTACTTAAAAAAGGGTTACATCATGAAGAAATTCACAAATCTAAGGAGGTTCGGGTACAAAGTTGTATAGTACCTACTGATGAAGGGAACACTCCTCCATAAATCAACAATGTTGATGTACCTAAGGTGTGTCAGGGAGAGTGAGTTGAAGACATCCTCTGGGATATCCACTCCGGAGAATATAGTAGCCATTCCGGAGGAAAGATGTTGGCACACCGCATTCAGAGGTAGAGATATTTCTGCCCGACGCTGTTAAATGGCACTGAACCATACTCTAGATGAGGCGAGCAGCGCCAAAAGTACAGTTTCCTACAACATCGCCCGACTCAAAAACTACAACCACTCACCAGCCCGTGGTCGTTCGCTCTGGGGTCTAAATATTTCGGGACCATTCCCACCCTCCAAAGAACAACGGCAATTTCTCCTTGTGGCGGTGGATTAATTTTCCAAGTTGATTGAGAGCAAAGACCTCGCTCAGATCACGGAGGACATTGTCCAAACTTCATTTCACCTAATTGATCTGCAAATACAATCTGCCTCTGATAATCATCATGGATAACGGGATGCAGCTCGCGGATACAAAGATCCGTAATTTTTTTCCACGACCAAGAAATAAAATTCAAATGCCTATGTTCATCATTCGAAAACCAAATGTCAGGTCCAGTCGACCCATAAAATTATCCTCAACTTACTAAGGAATAAACTTGGAGCAAAGTACAGCTGGGTGGAGATCCTCCCATCCATTCTTTTGGCAATCTGCACAACTTCATCAACTGCAACCGACTAGACACCATTCATGCTCTCACATGGGATGGAGGTCATGCTGCCAGTAGAATATAATAATCACAGTCAAAGAGTCCTCGCAACTACAATATTTAAAGAAAATGATCTCTCAGACTGACTGAAGGCAAATGGCGAGGGAATGATGCTTGCGCTTGACCTTGTGGAGGAGTCCCAAACACAATCGACTTTGGCACAAGAAGAAGTCAAGAGAAGGGCCGCCCGTTACTACGACAAACAAGTACGAGAAAAGTTTTTCTCCCTCTGTGACTTGGTACTGAAGAAGGTAGATTTTGCAGTGCGAGGACAGGTAATTGGAAAGCTAGACCAAACATGGACCGGATCCTACATCATTTACCTCCAAGTAGGGGTTGGAGCATACAAACTAAAGACACGCGGGAAACGAGGTCCCCTAAACCTTGAGCGAGGATGAACTCAAAAATATCTTTCCATAAACCCACTCCTATAACCTCAAAGAGAGTTCAAAATAAATGTTTCTTTCTCCAGTCATTGCTAGAAATTCAAGATTCTCACACAATACTACGTAATACATATATCTTTGTGAGACTAATAGAAGTCGTAATAACCAAAAAATCGCAACTTACTTTCAAGACAAGAAAGAACTTGGGGAACTGGAGAGAAATCAAGGACTACCAGCCGCAGCGCCAAGATCAACCGGCTGAGCAGAAGCTAAAGACCAGAAAGTCATGGCACCAAGTTCGTCTAACTAAGCAGAAGAAGAAAACTAGTAGACTGTTGCATCAAAATGGCCCCGTTGCACGTAAAAATTGAAGCAGTGCGGCACTAAGATCTCCCAATTGAGCAGAAGCTGAAGACAGGCAGACCGTGAGACCTAGCTCAACCAGCTATACGTAAAAATTGAAGAATGTCGGCTACGGCACTAAGATCGCCTGACTAAGCATAATTTGAAGACCAGCAAACCGCAACGCCAAGATCACCTGACTACACAAAAAAATTCAGGACTGTCAGTTGTAGTGCCAAGACCTCTCGCCTGAGCAGAAGTTAAAAACCAGCAGACTGTGGTACCAAGATCACTCGCTCGCACGCAATAATTAAAGGCTGCCAGCAGCGGAGCCAAGATCGCCCTACTGCACAAAAATTAAAGACTGGCAGTCGTTGTACCAAGCTCGCCCGACTACACAAAAAATTTGAAGACTACCAGTTTTTGTGCCAAGATCGCCGCACAAAGCAAAAACAGAAGATCAGTAGACGGTGGCGTAAAATCAGCCAGCTGCAAAAAAAAAATTTGAGTGCCAGCCGCGGTGCCAAGGTCGTGTGATTGAGCAGAAGTTGTAGACCGGCAAACCAAGGCGCCAAGATCGCCTGGCTGCATGAAAATTTTTGAAGACTGTCAGCTGCGACACAAAGATCGGCCAGATGAGCAGAAACTGAAGACGCACCAAAATCGCTAGATTGCACGTTAAAATAGAAGACTGACAACCACGACATAAAGATAACCCGGTTGAGCAGAGGCTGAAGACCGGTAGACCGTAGCACCAAGATTGTCTGGCTGAGTATAAACTGAAGACCTGCAAAACCGTGGTGCCAAAATCGCCTGGTTGCACATAAAAATTGAAGACTGATAGCTGGAGCGCTAAGATCGATCGGCTGAGTAGAAGTTAAAAATAGGCAGGACGTGAGGCAAAAATTGCCCAGATTCACAGAAAAATGAAGACTACCAGCCGCAAAACAAAGATCTCCCAGCTGAGCAGAAGCTAAAAAACGGCATACCGTGGTGCCAAGATCGTCCAGCTAAGCAGAGCTGACGACTGGCAGACTGGTGTGCTGAGATTGGTCAGCCCCAGTTATATAAGGGTAAGATCACAGTAACGTGATAGCCTGGCCCGGCCTAACCTCTGAAGCCGCAATTCAAGGGTAAGACAATACAACCATGCTCATGGTGTAAGGAATGGGCTACAGTAGCCCTTCATCTGAAAGTTGTAGAAAAAACAATTTCATGAAAAACCTGCGCTTGTTAGCAGTTGAATCACTCTCCTCTCGTAGTGAGCATCTTTGCCTTTTCCCCCGCTGGCATGAGGTAATGAAATTCCACTAGCTCTTTCGACACTAAAACTCGTGGCCCATATAGACTTTCGCATCTCCACAAATTATCTCAATTGGGGAAAGGCGGCATGTAGCAACCAAGAAAAAAAGGACCTCTTTCATTTCCTTAAAAGTAAGAGTGGCTAGCTTTTACATAAATACTCGTCGGCCCAGCTTAAACAAACAATGTGAAATTTTGTTCAAAAAAAACGTGTATACGGCAGTCTAAACAACAGCTGGCCTATCATCACTGTCGATTCCATCTTCATCGGGCTTATTTATCTCATCATCACCAGAGTCCAAGAAGAGTGAAGCCAAGTTATCCATGTGGCCCTGTCGACATATTTTTAGGTTATGTGTTGTATTTTAGAAAAAGGGGTCGCCTACAGAAATTGTCGGTGAATTTTTAGGTTTTGAATTTAATTTAAATATATATATAATTTTAAAAGTAGCATTTGATTTTCGAAAATAATTTAAGTTTGAAAATTTTAAGATATGAAATCAAACCAATCTCACATCCCAAATAGTTTATATAAACGAGCACCACACCACAAACCGTGTATCTATCCCGAAGAATAGACACACCGTCTTGATGATGGGGCTCGATTAAATAAATTAGAAGATTTGTGACATC